>OX451368.1:11944653-14367913 GCA_949629185.1 Apamea crenata | reverse complement strand
AATTTTCCCAATCAACCTTGAACCTTAACACTTTAGTGATAAAGTTGAAAATCTATTAAAGAAATTTGACAGATTGTAGTAGGTTGATGTGCTGGCGTCTGTACCTAGTATTTTTTGACAGATTGAGACTGAGATCAGACTGTGAACGGTCTTAAAATTACAAGAATTGACCCTCTGATCTAGGGAGATCGCACTACTTAGTAGAACAAGTACCTACCTACTAACAGTTGTGTTCAGTCACACGTCATACCGTCACACATCTGCCTAACTGCCCTCACTATGTAGGTATACTTATTATGTTTTTATGCATAATTATCTAATCTAAGTAGCGGGTAGGAGCCAAGCTCTTTTATTGCATTCTTTTTATTATGTCCAAATGGCCCAAACCGTCGTGAGCACCGTCGTGTTCCTCCAACGAATCATTTCGAGTAGGTAGGTACATACATTTAGACGCTACACGCGTTACATACGCTCCGTTGGATTAAGCCGGACTTGTGGCTAAAAACTCTATGGTGGCTATCCTCAGCACATGCGGAGAGGTTCCGTCCAGGATCTCTAGGAACGGCTCAGTGGTCGGTCGCATAGTTTCTCTAATAGCAGTTAGGATTCGCAATCACAACTTAAGTTTCTAAATTATTGGGGACCCACCAGGCACTGTAAACTAATTATTTAAAATTACGATTTATTTCTGGGTATCAAACTTGGAAACTTACGCTCTACAACTGCTTTAGCAACCACCACGCCATTAAGTGGTTTTTTAAAAAAAGCCACAGATGGACATAGAAACCAAATCAATTTCTACACAGTACCAGGTCCAGTTGAAAACCAGCCTCGGGCACAAGTCTGGCATTTTTGCTGAACTGGGCCTTTCTGGCGCAGCCGTGAGGCACACTTTCCTGCTAATTTATGACATCAGACTTTGTACATTTTATTTGTTTTTATCTGATGTATGTATCAGAAGGCCAATTCTCGTAATTTAAAACGTTCAAAATCTATTCGTAATGTCATCTCAGCGACAAACAAATGTCAAAAACTTGTCAAATTCTAGGGAAATTTAAGGTATTTTTGACAGATTGAGACTGATGACTGTGAACGTTCATAAATTACGAGAATTGGCCCTCTGGTGTGTTGAGTATTGTGTCTTTTAGGAAGTGCTAAATAAATGTATTTCCTTTCTTTCTTTCTTACAAAGGAATTAGGTAGGTAACAGTAGGTATGTAAATTTTTTACCAATTTAATACTAATTAAAATATTTATTATTAGTATTATCATAACCCATTTTGCCATCTTGCATAGAATCTATTTACTTAGAATGATCTATTTCTGGGAATCAAACTTAGAAACTTATGCTCTACAGCAGATTTAGCGACCACTATGCCTATGCCAATTGCCAAGTGATCTTTAGGGCGGGTTGTTTCACGTCCACTTGACGCACGCGTATACCTACGTCAAAAATAGCGCTAACTATCGTCAAACCAAAAAAAAGAGTTGTTTCAAATTACAATTCCAAAATGATGACTTAGCCGTACATCAAATAATAACGAGTATATAATCGTTATTATTTGACGTTTGTATGTTACGTTAACCAACCGTTTGAAATAACCGGCACTAAATGTTAGTTCGACTTAGGACTGTAAAATAAAAAAATATTATTATTATTATTATAAAGACCAAAATGTCTCAAAAGTTTAAGGACAGCCTCCTTAGACCATTTTTCTGTAGCTTCAACGGTTATAATAAGGTACGGTCACCAAAGGAGATAAGTAACCAGGGTCGTCGGATATATTATGTACTTAGTTGAAGTTTAGTAAGAAACCGATGGATGATTCTGAATAAAATGTAATTTAATGAATAGAAAACAAACAGTTAATTTATCAAATTAAATTTCATTCGAAAACATCAATTGGTTCCTTATTAAACTTCAACTATATCCGACGACCCTGGTTACTATCTCCTTTGGTGACTGTACCTGCCATTACTGACCCGCACCCAAATTGCGTGAACACACTATGAATCTCAAACATTTTGAAAGATATTGCCAATCCATTGCTTCATATGTTCGAAAAATTTGTCTGCTCAACCAACGTAAATAACGCAATGAATGTTTTGGAACTGTCAAAATGATATCCATTTCTACTGGTAGTGTATTACGAAATTACCCCGCCGTCTCAAAAATCCAACCTGTATATTTTATTTTACTTTATTGGGACATTTAACAGTTACACATTACAAAAAGTATGACAGAAAAAGTTATGAACTAAATAAACGTGTAACCCACACCAATATCCGCGAAATAATGATTAAAGAACATAGTTAAATGCGTGCGTTAAAATTACAGAAAATTAAGTTAGTACTCATATGTGATTTAGGGATATTAGGTATTGGATAGCTACTGCTTTATGGATTCTATAGCCATCCTTCATCCAAAATTTGTGTTACTACGTATCTACAATGAGTCGGAGATCGGAGAGACGCCCGTGCGCCAGCGTGAGTTCTATACCTTGCAGTGTGGAACAGCCGGGCACGCTATATTCAAGTTCTTTAAGCTATATCCTCTGCATTGGTCATCTGGTGACCTAGCAGTACCAGGTAGGTATGTAAGTAAAGGCAGTCCCTCCTGGACGCCACAGCGGTACTTCTAGGTCATGTTGCCGCAAAATGTATGGTTGGTTGCGCTATCAAGTTTAGTGTAGTTTATTTATTAATAAAAATCATAATTACAGTTCATTCATACAATGTAATTTAATAGTAGGTATTTAAGTATATAAAATCACAATTATCATACACAATAATTAAATACAAGGACAGCCATTAAAAAAGACATAATAAAAATAAATTCTCTTGCTTAAAACTATTCATTTTAATGTAATATTAAGCCGCGTAACACAGTTTAAATGTTTGTGAACGCACCCACGATACAGGAGTAGGTAATTCCTAGGGGGGAGGGTTAAAAATTACCCCGCTGGTCAGTTAGCCAACATTTGAGTTTCACATAAGTATTGTCAGTATATTGACGGACCCATGATATAAATGAGCTTACCCGACTGAAATAGGGTGTCCCACACACCCTATTGCTAACTGGCTAGTTTGTTTCTACCACGAATATGGTAATTATGATTATCCCGATTATTCCGTTTATCTAACCTAAGGTGGATACGCGGAAACTCATGTCCGAAAATCCACCCCAAGCCTATAAAATCCGTTTATCCAACTAGGCTTAGGGTGTATTCTGATTTCTGCCCCATTTGGGGTTGATTGACAGAACTAAACTAATATTTATCTTCTGTCCTTTTCTTAATGAAATAGAAAGAAAAAGATGCAGTGAACTTAAATTTAGTTTAGTTTGTGAACAAGGGAATCGGCGCCACTATCAATCTCAAACTAAATTGTTTTGAAGGAATCCATTGCTTCATATGTTCGAAAAACGTGTCTGCTCAACAACATAAGTAACGCAATGAATGTTGTTGAGCTGTCAAAATCAAACCCATTACTGTAAGTAAGTGTGTTACACAATTTCCCCGCTGTAGTATTAATAAACTATAGCAGGAACAGTTAATATTTTTAATTTCTTAAACAGCGCTTTCACGGTTGCATCCCATGGTTTACTTTCACGGCCCGCTTTTGCGGTGTACGTTACCCCAGCAAGAAAGTGTCTCCTAGGGTTATAGGAGTAAAACGTATAATTTGTGCCCTAACTGCTGTAAATGTGCCCCCACATAAAAAATGTGTGCCCCCTGTCGTTTTGGAAAAAAACGGAAAAAACGATTCCTGCTGGGGTAACGTTTTTCTAGCAGGAAAATTCTAAACGAATGATCGGAGAGAGAAAAATTGTGCATGGCCAGAGACCTTATATGTGTGCTAAAATGTGCCCCCAAAAATAAAATCTGTGCCCCTTCAGGTTTTCGAGATATTGCATTTCCTGCTGGAGTAACGTTTTGATGAATCGTATATCTCTACAACCATTGCATGTGCCCCTGTGGAATAAACATACACGAGTAGCTCGTAATGTGTGCCCCTATGTGCCCCCAATTAGATTTAAGAAAATATTTATAGTTTTCAAGTTATCGCGGTTTCATGAAAAACCGAAAAAACATCGCAGCGCCTAAATTAGACAAGGCACAAGTTCGCTGAAAACTGTATTCGGTCCTTCTTGACGCTAATAATAACCATACAAAGTTTCAAAACTGTTCATGCATGCGTTTTTAAATAATCTTGCTAAAAGTCAAAACGATGGTGTCATAACTTTGACGGCAAAATACAAGGAACCGGCTCAATCCCAGATGTGTAGGTGTAAACCAAAATCATGTGCCTTTATTCAAAAATATATGGTGAAAATATTCAGCTTAGAATGTTTCGTATTAAGTAAATATTAACAAAAAACCAAAATATGTAAGCAACGGCTGGTTATCCGACCAAATTTGAATGACTACTAAAAAGCGACGGATTCATACATATCGATGACCTTCTTTATTGGACGTATTATACCTAAGCTGTTGTCCGTACAGTCGCGTTCAAAAGTTTTGGGGGCTAATTAAAAAATATATTAAATGTACCCTGTGACTATAATAAATGAAACAGCTTGTTGATGTGGAAATTATTATTTTTATTCCCTTAATTTTAATTCTTAAAGTAATTATTGCATCAAATCACAGATCAAAGTTCCTACCTATAAATATTAGAAATTATTTGCACGTTGTGTAGTAATTATTATTTAAATCACAGATCAGTTTTTCATCTAAGTCTAACATATAATTAGTAAATTCGCATCACAAAAAATCACAGATCATCCAATAACAACTTTATTTTATTACTTATTACTTTTCTAAGTCAGTGTACTCAGGCACAACACGTGTGAACCGGTTAGTGAGTAAAGTAAAGAAGGTCATCGATATGTATGAATCCGTCGCTTTTTAGTAGTCATTCAAATTTGGTAGGATAACCAGCCGTTGCTTACATATTTTGGTTTTTTGTTAATATTTACTTAATACGAAACATTCTAAGCTGAATATTTTCACCATATATTTTTGAATAAAGGCACATGATTTTGGTTTACACCTACACATCTGGGATTGAGCCGGTTCCTTGTATTTTGCCGTCAAAGTTATGACACCATCGTTTTGACTTTTAGCAAGATTATTCAAAAACGCATGCATGAACAGTTTTGAAACTTTGTATGGTTATTATTAGCGTCAAGAAGGACCGAATACAGTTTTCAGCGAACTTGTGCCTTGTCTAATTTAGGCGCTGCGATGTTTTTTCGGTTTTTCATGAAACCGCGATAACTTGAAAACTATAAATATTTTCTTAAATCTAATTGGGGGCACATAGGGGCACACATTAAGAGCTACTCGTGTATGTTTATTCCACAGGGGCACATGCAATGGTTGTAGAGATATACGATTCATCAAAACGTTACTCCAGCAGGAAATGCAATATCTCGAAAACCTGAAGGGGCACAGATTTTATTTTTGGGGGCACATTTTAGCACACATATAAGGTCTCTGGCCATGCACAATTTTTCTCTCTCCGATCATTCGTTTAGAATTTTCCTGCTAGAAAAACGTTACCCCAGCAGGAATCGTTTTTTCCGTTTTTTTCCAAAACGACAGGGGGCACACATTTTTTATGTGGGGGCACATTTACAGCAGTTAGGGCACAAATTATACGTTTTACTCCTATAACCTTAGGAGACACTTTCTTGCTGGGGTAACGTACACGCTTTTGCGCTTTTTATTCAAGCGGATGCGAGGTGACGTACCCTCCAGAGAGTTGTTTACATTTTGTCAGCACTTTATTTCACATTCAGGATATTCAAAATAATTGTCCACTGCTTCATATGTTTAAAAAATTCCCCTGCTCGACGACGTAAATAACGCAATGAATGTTGTCGAACTGTCAAAATGACAGGCATTGCAATTCAGTGTTGCCCTGCTGGCTGCGTAATGCCGTCCCGGTGGTGAACGGCTCTAATTCTGTCATTTGTGTGTTGCCAGCGAATTGGCAATTAGTGTAAGTTCATAATAAATATAAGGATCAGTGTAGACAGGGCAGCAAAATGCTCGAGCAGATTTTTATTAAATAAAGAATTGAATCAAAATTAAAATAGAGTTCAAAATAGCCTGCACAAGATTCCCTGCTGCTCGTGTTCGCGTAGTCTCACTTCAAAAGTCGACAGCAAAGATCATCCTCAAGCATTTTACTGCTATTTACACTGAAATTAACTAAAAAAAAAACGGGTTGCACTCCGGGAGTGCCGGCAGAAGTGAAAACTTGAATATTAACGTTGTGCATTTTTGATATTTTGGAATGCGGTCTACTCTCCCTCCGTCGTAAGAATTTTCGATCAGGTCACGTGTCCTGACGCGAGCTCCGTCTTACGAATTTTCGATCAGGTCACGTGTCCTGACGCGAGTTTAACATTTTTTACCCATCACAAAAAAGTGCACAACGCCGCTAAAGAAGTTTTCACTTCAAAAAATAAAACAAAAAAGTACATCTATAAGAAATAATGTAATATCTTCCTCTTACGCCTACGTTTTTTCGGATGTCATTTAGCGTTTTTCAGCACTTCGCACGCATCCGTCATTTCTAACCCTTCCATGATGTAAAGGAGGTTTTCCACCGACGCGTCCTCATCATCGTCAAACCACAGTTGGATCATGTTCTTGGCCCTGGCTGAGTCCGTAGCGTTCTCTGACTCGAAGAACTGTATTTCATCAGCTTTATAGCCCAGTTTGGCGGCTAGCTTCTTCCAATCTGTGAGTTTAGTTGATAACGCTTCGAGTTGTGAAGGTGATATCATTGTGACTCGAGAGCGGGCTGTTTTGTCATAGTCTTCTTCGGACGCGTGGGTTGAGTCAGGCACCTATAAAAATAGTAACAGTTAAAACTGATATGATTGCGAGGTTTCAATATTAAATACCTCTTCCTGATTGGTAGTATTTCTTTTTCTCATCTCATAAATAAATTGCAAACTATAGTTTTGTATAATTTAAAAGGATTTTTTAAATGCAAGAACCATGGATCCGTTTTTCTGACTCTATACCTATATACCTGTACCTATATATACCTGTTTTTCTGACCGACTATTTAATTTGACAATTTTATTCAAAAGTGCCTGTAAATGGTTTAATTTAAATAAATGATCTGAGTTTGAGGTGTCTGCGGTTGGAGTTAACTGCTTGTTTCTATTGATTCAATTTAATTTACTGCGGGAGGCATTGCTTTTCAGCTGTACTGTTTCTGAATGCTTTGATAATTTTCAAACATGAGCAGACTTTACTAGCTTTTACGTAATTCAGAAACATTACATAATATCCGATAAAGTCGTCGACTAAAAACAGAGATTCAGAAATATAATTTGCTACATGATCAACAGATTGAATGCCGTAATTACAGAAACAATTAAAAAGCCATTGTGTTTCGCGTGGATTCACGTTCGATACGTAGGGTTAATCGAACCAATACCGCTCGAAAAAGTTCTCTACAAAAAAAACCAACCACGATCCTTAGGGAAGGTCTTTTTATAACAGTGGACGTCTTTAGGGTGATATTTTTTTATTAGGCTACGCAGGCCCATCCCTGAGCAAAGGCCTCTCGCGAGCCTGCGAAAGTGATATGACAGTGTGGCGGGGTCGCGGCAGGCCACGCAGGAGATCGGCCTGCGGGCGACAGACTAGGGGCGTCTGTCGCCCGATCAGAAACAGGCCTCGAGGCGGCGGCGTAGTGTTCCGCGCGCGCCTCTTAGTTGGAGTTCCTGCGGCCAGTGGGTGACGGCCGCAGTGGGTGACGGGGCCCGCCTGCCATCCGGTGGGGCAGTACGTGCGGGGGGGGGGGAGGGGAGGGGACGCCGGGGGAGGGTTGTAGCCGGTAAGAGTCCGGCACGCCCCTCTGCCTTCCCCAGGGCGGAGGATGTCCATGAGGATTTTCCCCCCGAGAAAAAAAAAGGCGACGCAAGAGATAGTGGGACGAGCTGGATAGGTTCCGTCAAAACTGGAAGGGTGATATTTATTAAGTTTTTATTTTACCTGTTCGATATCATTGGCGTCTCCTTCCTTTATAAGGTCCGCTTCCATCTGTTCCTCTGTAATCTCCTCCTCGGTATTCTCCTGCAATATCGACAGTATTATGAGTTTTTTTTTACTTTTCAACCATTTTTTTACATTTAGCTCTAGTTCAGATAGTTGCACGTACAAGTTGTAGTGTCCCCCGAATGCAGAAGGGCACTTAATCCTAAGATGATCTCCAATTATAACTTGACTATGTAACAGCGTAAAGCCGTGTCCTATTCAAAGTGATCGTCTTCATATGTCACTTTGTTCGGTGAACCGCCGACAGAGGGCGCTTTCCGGTTTTCTGAACAAAAAGTGACATTTGAACGCGAAAAACGCGTATTCGCGCGACGATCGCTTTTGACGAAGGTAAGACTTAAAAATAAGCTGCCTTAGTTCCTAATGTTGAGGAATGCAAAAGCATGAGTGCGTTTGATCGTGTAGTGAACAGGGCTTAATGTAAATTGTAAGCTTGACACAACGTAAACTATTTTTGTTTATCCAAGTATTTTTTTCTAAAACCAGTATAATAATATAGTTTTTTTTTCTAGGGATTTTTGGCTAGACAAGAGTCCCCACTCTTGTCTGTAGCAAGAGAGAATTCGATAAGGCCTACGAATTCAAAACCTCTAAATACTTGGAAATCTTGACATTAGACACTAAGGTAAGATTTATAATAATAAATCATTAATTTGCACGGATGGGGTCAGGTGAACGAAATGTGCCGAAATGAACAATAGTCTGTCTATTGTTCATTTCGGCACATTTCGTTAAATGAGAGAGAAGAAAGATATATCTCTCTCTCACACAAAATCTCTCTTATTCTTTATTTTTTATGAAGATTTAGAAGGCGGATAAGGTCACGACAGACTATTCTACATAACTTGGTCATCTAGTTACGCAAACGCACAACCATCTGAACCGAGGCTCATACTAATAACAGCACATTTGAACAAAAACAGTGATAAAGTAGAAAATAATAATAGTAGGTACATTACAGTATCCCAGGTATCTGTGGCCTGTAAGAAATTAAAATATCAAATGCCACCAATAGAAATAAGTTAAATGATTTTAGTCGTTCTTATTACAGGTGCAAAGCAAGCACTTAGGTGCTTTAAAAAAAAAAAAAACTAATAATAAAGTTAGGATTTCCAATGCCGGATATTTTATCAGAGGGATAATTTTAAATTTTGACAGTTCTTCCATACAAAATCTGTCAGACGTAAATTTTATTCCACGAATAAAAATTCTCTGTCTATTGAAAAATCAGCCCTATGCCAGTTTTTTTTTTTTTTGATAAAACGCACTCTAGGAGTTACTCCTGTATCGTGGGTGCGTTTACAAACATTTAAACTCACATACACAAACAGCCAGACCCGGAACAACTACCTGTAGGCAATACAAATATTTGTTCCGTGCGGGAATCGAACCCGCGACACGCAGCGCAGCAGTCGATCGCTCACCCACTGCGCCAACCGTGCCGTCAAGATACATTATTGTATTGGAAGGATAATTATATCGTTTTAATATTTTCGGTAAATTACCCATTTCCTCGGTAAATAATAAATATACGTAATACGTTTACAACGTACGGCATTTCATACAAACTTTCAAGTCCTTGTTCTTCGAAAGGTATGAACCGATTTTAATGAAACTTCATACGCATAAGCAGGATACATAGGTCTAAAAAGTAATTTGAGAACATTTTCGAAATGTCTTATTTAATAAAAGATAACTGGAAATCTCTGTTTCTATGGAAAATTTAAAATCGGTCGAATTTACATGTAACACTATTTTTAGAAAATGTTCTCAATTAAGTTTTTAGACCTATATATCCTGCTTATGCGTAGGAAGTTTCATTAAAATCGGTTCATGCATTTCGAAAAAACAAGGACTTGACAGTTTGTATGAAATGCCGTACGTTGTCAACGCTCTTAAAGTTAACTTTGAAGGAGTGTGATCAATTGACTATCTTTTATCATCATATTACTTGGTTTTAATAGGTTTTATATTTTATGTTTTATTTATCCTTTTGATAGATTTTTTTACATTATGTAAATGTGAGGACTATGTAGGCCTTGTAGACTTTAGATCTGTACACCATTTTTTTATTTTATCACCTGGTACTTGTTGACAAGCTTACGCTGTCCTCCCATACCTACTGTAATTTGAAAACATTGTAAAACCCAAATATTTTTAAAAGAGTAACCATGGAGTTTCCTGCCCGCTCTTCTCCAAAGGAAACGACCAATTGGAACCGTGCACTTAGCTTCTGACGTATCATAAATGCCCATGTTGGTTTATGTGATTAAAATATTTTGATTGTTTCTTCTAAGATTTTTCATATAGTAAAAAAATAAAAATCATTTATTTCAGACAAAAACGTCCATAGGCAAGGCAAGGCTGTTGTTAACAAGAAACCCTAACACCCCATAATAACTCTAACCCTTACCTAATAACCCTTTAGCAAACTAAAAAGCTTTCCTAACTTCATAGATAACTTGTACAATAGTGTTAACGTTACCTGTTTGATAGCTTTGTCGATGTGATTCTTTGAGGACTCTCCATTAGCATTAGCGGCTGCGTTGGCAGCTACTTCGCGAGTCACGCGGTCAACCTGTAAGAAGATAGTCTATATAAATAAAAATGGATCTTCGAAATGTATGTACGGCCATAACTTTTGAACGACTGCACCAAATTGGATGATTCTTGGTTTTATGTATTCGTTATTGTTAGGACAAGGTTTGTATATACATTGCGCTGGAGTAGGGTTGGAGTAGTGTAGGAGTAGGGGGTAGGAGTAGGGGGTAGGGTAGAGTAGGGTAGGAGATGTGTAGGAGTAGTGTAGGAGTAGGGTAGGAGTAGTGTAGGGATAGGGTAGGGGGTAGGACACCACGCGAACGAAGTAGCGCCGGGCAGCTAGAAATAATTTAAATGGCGAAACAACGTTTGCCGGGTCAGCTAGTTATATTTTTTTTTTTTTAATTAGCCATTTTTGTTGAGACAAGAGTACTGCACCCACAACCTCTAACTAGGAAACCCTGACATTCTTAAGTAAGATCATCATCATCAGCCTATAACAGTCCACTGCTGGACATAGGCCTCTCCTATTGCACGCGATTCAACTCGATTTTCGGCAACTCTCATCCAGCTGCTACCAGCCATCCTGCGAAGATCGTCGCTCCACCTAGCCTGAGGGCTTCCCACCTTTCGTTTACTGATTCGCGGTCTTCACTCAAGAACGGTCATCGGTTCTACGGCTAATATGGTCGATCCATTGCCACTTCAGCTTGCTTATTCTGTGCGTTATGTCGACAACTATGGTTCTCTGCCAGACCACCACGTTGCGGATTTAATCCCTCAGAGAGACTCCAAGCATCGCCCGTTAGGTAAGATAAATAGTAAATAAAATGAACGAAGAAATAGAATGAATGTAAATAGTAAATAAAATTAATGAGATGAATAGTAAATAAAATACCATGAATTTCCTTGCCTTTCGGATGTTCTACACCGAAACGACTGTCATAGATTTAATACAACAACATGAACAGATAGTAAATTGTCATCTTCGTGGCCCTGAGGCCTCTTCTTGTGAAGAATGATCATCAATCCATAGCCCGACAGCCGTAAATGCAGCTTAATCAGCCTACGTTGTATCGCAGTGAGGCATATTCACTGACCTATATTACACAAGTGCGCTGGACTAAATATACTGTACGAAATGACAGTTGTTTTTTGTGCTGATTCAAAGCGCCCCGCACGAGTGTCTCAGGAACTAAAATTGACACATTGCCGCAAATGGCCGTCGTTTTGTTTTGGTACGTTTCTAATGATTTAGGTCTAAATCGTGGAATAAGACTTTTTTGTGTATTTTGCATTTACTACGAGATATTTAGAACATTTTTATCATGAGATTATGCGCTTCTTGTAAAACTCGCTATCAAAAATATTAGTTCCACGGACGCTCACGTTGCTGTCAGCGCCAAAATGGCGAAAATCAAATGTCTTCATTTTGTCATCCATAGTATGAAGTCCAGCGTACTTGTTTATTATAGGTCAGTGGACATCTTCGGTATGTGCGTGCGTGACTGGTGACTGAAAAGTTGTGTGGGTTGTCATGGTACGGGCATGTGACGCGGAGGAATGAGGAACATGCCGTGAGGAAGGTTTTGAGTATGAATGTGAATAAGAGTAGGGGAAGGCCAAAGATACGATGGATGGACTGCCCGAAATTACCCTTACTCCCCTTAAAAACGCAAGTTAACTCACCATAGCAGTCAGATAATCCGGTAGTCGTCCTATAGGGTTGTTAGTGTGCACGAAGAAGTGCGGCGAGCGGCGCGCCAGCAGGCGCAGCGCGCGCCAGCCCCAGCCGCCGTCACACGTGCGCGCGGGGGGGGGCGCGCCCGGGCATGACATGTAAGACTCTGGGGGGGGGGGGGGGGACATTCATCAGCATCGTTGAGGGGGATGCGCTAAGATAGCCCGCGAAATTCAAATCTGTGTCAATAGTGTCAGGTTGTATGTTCTTTCGACGTTACCAAGGCCGATAATGAGGTCAAAATGAAAATCCAATACGGCGGCTGCGAAAGCCAATAGTAAGGTCAAATCCTTCTTCATGACCGGAGATGGACATACAATTAGGTTTCTTTTTATCCTGGATCGCAGACGAAGTCGTGGGCAACAGCTAGTGAGTTATGAAAATGGAATATAATATGTAGTACATACCCAACGAAGGCATGAAGTTTCTCTCTTTGTTGCGACACGCTGCAAGATTGTCAGGACACAAGTTCCATAATTTAGTCAGTTCATTGCTGGAAAAAAGGTACAAATAAAAATGTGCAAAGTTCAAAAAACAATGGTTTATCACATAGTCTTTACAAACGTAGGTAATTAACATATATAAAATGCTTCTTTAAATCAAATGGAGGATGTATTTTTTTAATGAAATGGTTTTATCGACCTTCTGTTAGTTAGATGTCTATTAGTTTAATAAGACTTATCATAATCAGCCTATAACATTTCTACTGCTGTCTGTGACACAGGCCTCCTCCAGGAGGGGGTGCGCTGTAATCTACCACGCGGGCCCAGTACGGGTTGGTAGATGTCACATCTCTTCGAATTTCTGGTTCTAGGACTTGCCAGTTTCCTCAGGATGTTTTCCCTCACCATTTTGAGAGAAATGGTGATGAGATTTTTTTACACATTGTAAAGCGCCTGGATTCGAACCCACGACCTACAACTCGGTAAGTCGGGGCTGTGACCACTAGGTCACAACTGCTATCTATGAAGACTTGCATCAGATAAAATAAAAAAGTACTTACTTTCCCATATAGGATTTGTTTTGTCCTTCATACTCTTTGATTATATCTCCTACAGGGCGACGACGTTTTCTAGATTTCTTCGCTTCATCTGTGGATTCTACCTGCACTGGAGGCTTGGGCTTCTGGAATTCTAAAACGGATAAGAGTATTTTAATTATCATTCCATTGTAGCGGTATCTACAACGCCACATGCGAGCTATGCATCATACTGACGTCATGCAAAATCCTGCATCTCGCAAGCAGAGTTTACCGCGAAATTAGCATATATGCAACGGCCCGATGATTCATCGGGCAGTTGTCCGCCAGACACATCACCCGTCTGCTCGGAGGATCCTTCCTTTTCTATAGAGTATGAGTGAACTTTGCTATGTCCTCCCTCAGGCGAATGCCCATCTCTAGGTGCATTCACGCGACGATCATAAATCGATACTAATACTAGAAATTTAATTTAGGAATTGGTATTTCCACATTGAAATAAAATACATTTATTTGCGGTAACCATTATGCAGGGAAAAAATTAAGTAACATTTTGTATAACAAAAATAATTGATTAAATATAACTGGTATTACCTGGACACCCATCATTCTTCCAGCTATTCCAGTGTTCCTCTCTCTTCAGTATATGCTTGACACACTCTGCAAACTGCTTGCCATGCGGTGGAGTTTCACCCAGTAGCTTGAACACAAGTGATGTGGTCTCCTTCAGCCAATCTACTTGGTCCGATTTCAGCTCTTGAAGGTCCCTGAAGAAAAATTATAGAAATAATAATGAATTTGACCAATGAGAACAAGTAAAGATGTACAGACGCCAGCAGCAAATCAAGCTTCTACAATGTGTCAAATTTCTTTATTATATTTTCATATTTTTCGCTATAGCATTAAGATTCAAGGAATCAAGGTTGATTGCGAAACTTTGACAGTTTCTGGTAGCTTGACCTGCTGCCGTCTGTACCTACATGTAAACTTCATAGTAGTCTGCAAGAGCATCAAAGCAGACAGACATGCAATTTTAGATTAAAAATTTACCAACTTTTTTTCAATATTGAACAATTGCTGTTATTTTTTTTTGCAAAACTTCGTTGTCAAATGATGCTATTGCGGTGTTGGAAATATGGCAAATAAAAAATACTCTGACCTGGGCTCAGAGTATTTTTTATTGGTTAATTTTGAACAAAGATCCCACAAGTCTAAAACAATAGTAAAACACACCTTCCAATGTATTAATAAAAGGATAATAAACATATTATTGAAATCCTTACAACGGCCTTACCTTTGGTGTCCCCTTTAACCCTAACGGGTTATGGTACACGATGATAGATGCACATAAAACCAAAAGAAAATACTTTCATACATACATTTTGAACTTCACAGTAGAAGTAAGATACTGGAACAATATCAGGAATTGTACGAGAACACATCTTCTAAAGTTAGAGTCCGACAGTTGAAGCTCCAACAGCTTCTGATTGGTCAGGAATTTTGCGAAGTAGTGTGGCTCGTTGCTTTCTGAGTCTTTCATCTCAACATCGGAGGCTAGTGTTTTGACAGGTTTGAGTAAGTTTAGCTTAGATTTCTGTAGTTCTATTGTTTCTAGCTTGTAGGATGAGAATGCTGATAGGACACTGCCTGAATGCTGTAAAAGAAGTTATTATGTTTTACGGAATTAATAAATTGTTTACTTGGATTAATTTATTTTATTTTACCATTTATGTCCTATCTAAACAGACTATGAAAAACAGAACAGAAAAAATAGGTACAGAGGTGATGCTTATTTCATAAGAAATCTCTTCCAGCATAGGTACCTGAGATAGGACCATAGGTACAGAGATGTAGACAGCGTGTGATAGAGCAAAGGAGACAAAATTAACACTTAGGGTACTTTTTATCCTGGTAGTATGTTCCCATGGGTTATTTTCTGACATCCCCACAGGAAAAGGCTAGTTTAAAGATACAACAAATAATACTTACAACAACAAAAGTCTTCCACTGTAATTTATTATAGCAATTGTTTGGATTCCTGAAAAAGTCTTGCAGACTCCAAAATCTACAGTACAAGTTATAATCTATATTCAGTTTACTCTTTTCATTATTCTCAACCACCATGTCTTCATCCAGTGCGTCTTTTAGTGTACTTGAGTTATCACCACCAAACTCAGTTACATTCTCCAGATTAAATTCAGAGACAATGTTTAGACCAGACCTTTCAGAGAATGGAAAGAACTTTGCAAGAAACAGCAAGATCCTACCACAGAATACTGTGTTTTGGGACCTTGAAAGCCTCCTGAGCAGATCATTACACGTTCTGAGCAAATTGTTCTTACAAGCTACAAAAAATAGCTCTTCTTTCCAAGTATTGACGCCGTTTTCCACGTAAGAGAACATTTTTTCACATTTGTTCAGTGTTAGTGCGTCGAAAATGTCTCCGAGGAGCACGACCGGCATTGTAGGAGTCACCATGTGGCGTCTACATGACTCTATGCAGAAGGAAACGAAGTTTTCCAAAGTGTCTGGGTCTTCAACTAGCAGTTCTAAGAGTTTGTCCCTGAACGCTTGGTCCATCGCCGCTTTCCTGTCGGTCTCATTCGTATTCTTGGTGAATGAATCGAGCAAATCGATATTGTTGGTTGTAAAGGCTTTAGACAGCACATCCTGTAAGAATGCATTCTTTTCATGAGCTAAACTCACTTATTTACTTGAAATTCAATCATAGCATGAGAGGTTAGAAAATGTACCTTGTATTTATTCCGTAACTCTTCAAATCCTGATTTAGCGGGCATCTTGGCAAGATTTTTCTTTACCTACTTTATAATTAGATCGTTTCAAGTTATCATTTGTGATAGAAATTCAGGTTTTATGAAATAAATAAAGTTTCAATCACCAAAAAGCAAGCTATCAATAGTGATGCGCAATGCAATGCACTAAATATTAGTGAATAGTCTATGATGCACTGCTTGCTCTGCTGCTCGGGTGCGGGTGTGGAGGTCAATCACCGCTCTATGTCACAACACAACTCTATGATAAAATCGACTATCAACACCCCGATCAAGTATTTTTCTAAAATGTATTATATTTTTACTTGTGTTATTAAAAGCTTTGCGTAATCGTTTTAGATTGTGGTTTCAGACTTTTAGACGAATACAGGCTGGAGAATGCAGAACCTATTATTACTACACTATGCAGATGAAGTTGGATGTTAGTTGGTGCAGTGCCGTCTGCGGCTGTAAAATTAACGGTAGCTGCACTTACTTAAAAATCATAAATAGATTTATAGAAAATAACTAATGTAGTTAGTAATAATATACAAAATATAAAAAAGAAATCGATTTAACATTTACATACATTTCAACTATAATTGTACATCTCTTAATTTTTCCCGCCTTATTGGATCTAATGATTTTGCGCAATCACTACATTTCGTTCCTATTGGCTAAATGCTAGCTAGCACAACCAATAGCCAATCGTAGATCGAGTTCAATGTACGGAAGTGCAGCTGATAGCTATTATTTTTGACAGATGTGTGTCGTCGTGTTGTGTGGCGTCCTGTCTATTTATCTTTAGAATTTTATTATTATTTATTTACAGATTTTTTACTCGATCCTTTGTTTAGAAATGTGTTAAAGTATAAGAATAGAATAGCCTAGTGTACTTAGTTATTATTGTTAGGATATTCTGAAAGGAGAGTAGATCACAGTGTTTGGGAACATGGACCGTAATAATATGAGGTAAGAAGAATCTGCTTTCGCTTGCAATCGTGCTTACTTTCACGTTGGGTTAGTGCTTAGAGTGCATTGTAAACAATGTGTGATGCGTTGGAGGCGATGTAACTGCAGTTGAGTTTATTGGTCGCAATATTTTGAGTGCATCCAAAGATAACCCAGTTTTCATTTATTTGGCTTTGTTTGTGAAAAGATAGCGTGCAGAATCGTGGTGTAGAGGTGTAATCATGAGTGGTAAGCGGGCACTCGTGATAGTATTAAGTATTTCACACATTGTGATGAGGAACAGTTGCATGTTTACAAGTGTCGAGCGTGTGTGGGTGTTATTTATATTATTATCATGCCACGCGTTTCTTATCGCATCGCTTGTTAACAGTTATGTGCATACAAAGTCACCAATGCGTTGAGTACCTACTTAGCTGTTCCATTTTTCCACATAATAATCATTCATTAATCATAGAGATTCATATTTTTAAATAGTTCTGGTTTTATTTGAATAATATTACTGTAATATTTTTTTGTTTAACCTATCACACCAACAACCTTGATCATCCAACAATTTATGTTTTATCAATTATTATTACAACATTTTAATGCAAGTCTATGATTAAATCTGACCTATTGAACTGTAACATAGTATTGTTTGTAAATACTTGAATTAGATAATATTTTGTAACAAAAACAAAGTTACAGGTTGTATCTCTATGTATTTTACTGCATGTACAGTACATACATAAGAAAAATAAATAAATCTTAGTGCCACACAGGATTTATTTGAAATAACATAGGTATGTATAACATACATCAAGTAGCATGGGAAACTAGCATAATTTTTAGCATGCACATGAAAAAATTACATGCCCATTCACTTATCAAGAGGAAATCATTCACACTATGAACTTTGTTAATGCTGCCAAATAATGCTAGCATTCATGTCTGCGAGATATTCCAAATTAAAATTATAACTTTTTTTGAAATATGTTATGTGACAGGAAAACTAATCTTTTAAAAGTTTACAGAGGAACAAACTAAAAATACCTACAAATGATGTTCACCAAAACATAATAGATACCTATATGTTTGAAATAAACATTCTCCTAAAATTGAGAGTATTAGGATATTAATTTATCCTCCAAGGCCCATCATTTATTTAAATATCTGTAATTATATACCTGGCTGAATAGACCACAATGCCCAAGGGTGATTAAATGCAAATACCAGTAACCTTGGATGTGACTATGATACACAACCACACGGAATATTAATTGATATGTGCGGTAGCGATTGATTTAGCCACAAGATACATTCTGCGTCTCATTACGAAGCTTGAATAGATATAATAATATATGTAAAGTTACAAGAGACACCTGCGGGGTGATTGAGTAACACATTGTCAGTGGGAACGGGTTTCATTTTGACAGTTCAACAACATTTATTGCATTATTTATGAGAGAATAAGAGAAATTTTGTCAAACATATGAAGCAATGGATTAGCAATATACATCATGATGGTTCAGATTGTAATAGAAAACTGTATATTCTCACAATTAGAGTTCAGTTGGCAATTAAAGAGTACACAAGCAGCAAAATAGTTGAATTTGTTTTTTTTTTTTGCTCTTGTAAGTCATCAATTCCATTAAATGCAAGCTGTTTCCATTTATTCCATTAATAATAGCTTTGTAATCACAACGTACAAGTGACTACAAAGACTTGACCGCTGGGCACACACAAAGCCGATTCTTCTAAATTAAATTTCTGTTTCGCCTTTATAAAAGTTCTTTGTGAGTTGCTCACTGGTATAATGTGAAACGGTATTGAAGATCTTTATTTGGAGCCTGGCATACCTACTGCTGCGCCATTTTTTTTTTTTTTTCAAAATGGCGGCCACGCATCACCTATTTAAATCGTTTTGATCAGGATTTGGGACCATAACAGACAGAGGTTTAAAAAAAATCAAGCCATTCATAATTCATGATCACTAACTAGCCTTCACTGCCAACATAGGTCCTCATTCTACCTAGATTAACAGACAGAATGCTGTGTAAACATACTGAATCGTCATAGGTGTTAAAACCCTACTATACGCTACGAATCACGTGCCATAGCATGTTCCGTGTGTCGAGTTCTAATTTTAAATTAATACATTAGCCTACTAATAGACGCAGAGCTGTCGAACGATTTAAATGCTATAATCGCCTGCTTGGATCTGACCAATGGGCAACATTTTGAAATTGCCTTTTGGATGCATGACAATATTTTTTCTTACATCTTTATGAAAATTTATTAGAAAAAAGCAATAGATCATGTCACACTGAATAAATGGTTCACCAGCATAGTTATTCACAACCACTCGATACGCTTCCGTAGCTTATCGAACATCATGTTATCGTAAGAGTCCTCTAAACGCTGTTCACAACTCCAAAACCCGAAAATTTTGTCAGTTTAAATCAAATATACAACCGCTATTCTTCCGACAGCTGTTTGCGGTCCCGCAAGGCAAATCAGTACCCTAATTGCGTAACACACTATCAATCTCAATCTGAATCATTTTGAAAGATATGGCTAATCCATTGCTTCTTAAGTTCGAAAAATGTGTCTGCTCAACAACGTACCTAAATAACGCAATGTATGTTGTTGAACTGTCAAAATGAAACCCACTACCGAGAGTGTGTTACGCAATTACTCTGCAGGTTATCGAAATGTGTCATTTTCGATACGGTAGGTTTGAACAGATGGTTGTGAATAGCTATGCTGCCCCCATTCTATAAGAAATCATAGTAGCACATCTTCCTAAGTTGTTATAATCAGTAATTTTTAAAGATTTATTAAATATGGCTTAATAAACCCATCGTAGGACTTCCAATTACAGATCAAGCTATGCCAGCAGTGGGCCACGATCCCTGCCACATATGGGAGGCAGTAAACGGCACAACGGCAACGGACACTCCGCGCGGCTCAGCCCCCCTGCGCAGGCGCCGCCGCCCCACCCCAACAACAACAACAACAATAATAACAACAACAATATCAACAACAACCAGAACGATGATCTTATCAACTATATCTATGATTCTTGGAGTAAGGTGCGTAACAATGAACTTTTCATCCATTTTAATATTATGAATTCGAAAGTTACAATTTTCGCCTAAACCACTGAACGGATTTCGATAAAATTTGGCAAAGAGATAGATAGCATCCTCGCGAAGGATATAGGCTTTTTGGCTCAGTAGCACGTTCCCGTGGAATAATTTCCGACATCCAAGAGGGTGAATGGTTTTCAAAATGGCGCGACAGTAGGTAGGTATGCCACGGATCTTCAAAGCTATTTTACGCGGATAGAGTCGCGTGCAGAAGCTAGTTAGTCATTAAAATTATTCGCACCACCAACACTGGTTAAGTGGCCATAAGCGCTCAGTCAATCTTGGCATTCTTGTCATAAAAAAATCTATGAACAATTCATCATCTTTGTTGTGGAACGCAATGGAGTGAGACTCTTTCATGGTTACTGGGTTTCAATTAGTATAGTTACTCTATGTTCTGTTGAGTAAATTACGGTTGAGGTATGATTAAAGCTGCTATGATTTAAACTGCCATTTTGTATACCCTGTCAAACGGTTAACCTAATGAGGTTAACCGTTTTTTGACAGCTGTCTTAGAACTTATATATTTCAGATTACGTAAAAGTTAACTTTAAAATGCGTAATAAAATAAATATAAAAACTGCCTTATCTTATTGAATTATCTTATTTATGGCTTCTTATAGATATTATCATCCCGTACGTGTATCAATCAATGTATTTTGTGTTGCTGCAATCACTAGTTCCATCTGTCAAAAAACGGTTTCCCCTAGTCTCACACGAGGGATGTTTTTATTTGTACTATCTACTTGGTCAAGACAGCGAAGACACTTCAGACAAGACATTTCTTTACTACGCAGAATATTATTAGCCCTCCAGACCGAATTTCAACCATGGCTATCAATCTCAGGGAGACTAGCCTTCGGCGTGGGAGATGTTATAGTACACAAGTGTGTACGCAGACACAGGTGCACTCTCTCTTCCCTCTCATAGTCCGATGGGACGGCAATCCGACACGGCCGGAGAGAGATCAGGCGAAGGACCAACGGTTTAAAGTGCTTTCCGAGGCACGGGGTGTATCACACCGCCGACTTCTAAATTCCGGGCTAGCAGAATAACCGATGCACTAAATAGATTACCTTCCTATTGTTTTGTGTCGCATAGTAACTACCATCCTATTCACATTGTTTAGCAACATCAATTCACGGGTACGTGACAAAATTGCACACTATGTGGGTCAATGCAGTAACCTTGGTCAGTAATAGGCTTAGTGATATCTAACAATACACTTTATCGAATTTAATGTACCTACTTACCTATGGAATTTTCACTGTTGATCTTGTTAATCGATTCGCCGGAACCAGCTAGGTACGTAGGTATTATTGTGGACAAATCGATCACGCATAGCGTATAGAATTCCATCATAGCTTACCACTTACTTGCTATAGTAAAATGTGGTGGCAGTTTCCCTGGCTTTAGTTAGCGTGAAAAAAACCCAGTGTTTTATATCCAAGTACCAACTACAAGATACAAAAATCTGCCTAGCCTTATCCCAACTATGTTGGGGTCGGCTTCCAGTCTAACCGGATGCAGCTGACTACCAGCAGTATTTTACATCGAGCGACTGCCTATCTAAACTCCACAACCCAGTTACTGGGTAACACAGTACCCCTTGGTAAGACTGGTTGTCAGACATTCGTCAGGTTGTCACTTAACTCGGCTGGAGGCACGGTTTCGTATTGTTAACATTGCAAAGTATTAAGCCGCCTTCAGTAGTGAAGGATGTATGAGAGGCACACGACCACAGAACCTAGCTACTTTCAATAAAAAAACATTTTTGTGTCGGTTTAAATAAAAGCCATTCAGAAAAACACAATGTAAAATGGTATATATCGGTGGTTCCGCACTGGGTCCATACAATAAGCATCTTGGCATCTTGACATTGCAAACTTAATATGTTATTTATCGTGCTACGTGACGCAAACACAGTTATAGTGCTCAGCTTTAGTAATAACGCAGTTCTGCCATTCTGTCGACAACATACATCATTATAACATGTATGGGACGAACGCGATACATCCTATTAATATTATATGCAATAGTTAGTGAGGATGGATAGATGGCTGGATGGACGTATGTTTGTTACTCTTTCACGCAAAATTTCATCAAAGAAACGGATTTTGATGAAATTTTACAGTAATATAGCTTATACATCGGAATACCACATAGAATACTTTTCATCCCGATATTCCCACGGGATCTACACTTATGCGGGTGAAACCGCGGGGTGCATTTAGTAGTACATAACATACATAATTCAAATGTGTAGTTTTTTGAACGGGTAGCCTTTGATATACGCTTTCGCGCCTGATTAGGTATCGTTTCGTCTCTAATGAGGTGGAATCAATATTTATTCCTAGAATAGTGGGATTATAAAAAGAGGATTTTTGTTATATAGAAGTACAAACTTCTGCCCGCGACTTCGTCCGCTTGAAACTTGTTCGCCCGACCCACCTCGTCGCATCGCATCACATCACCTGCCTGCGTTTTCGCTTAGCGATCATTCTGACTTTTTCTTTTTGCTCGACCCCTAAGAGCCATAGCGTGATGTTAAATACTCTATAGCCTTCCTCAAGAATTGGGCTATCACATGCAAAATGAATTTTTGAAATGCGACCAGTAGTTCCAGAAATGAGCGCGTTCAAACAAAAAAAAACGGGCTGCACTCCGGGCTGCCGGCAGAAGTGAAAACTTGAATATTAACGTTGGGCATTTTTGATATTTTTGAATGCGGTCTACTCTCCCTCTGTCTTACGAATTTTCGGTCAGGTCACGTGTCCTGACGCGAGCTCCGTCTTACGAATTTTCGATCAGGTCACGTGTCCAGACGCGAGCGCGAGCTCCGTCTTACGAATTTTCGATCAGATCACGTGTCCTGACGCGAGTTTAACATTTTTTACCCATCACAAAAAAGTGCACAACGCCGCTAAAGAAGTTTTCACTTCAAAAACAACAACATCAGTTTTATTGTTAGTATAGATATGTATGTGTTTACACGCCTCTCTTATCATGATTCGCAAAGTACCTTCATTTGTTAATTTCCTTATAACTAGGGCCCACAGTTTGTTCAGTAACTATGTAATGGAGGTTGGGTGATTTTGACAGAATTAAAACTAAGCAAAGAAATTGCATAATAGTGTTTTTGATTGTATGTATTATTTTTTTGTCTCCTTTACTATTTCACACGCTGTCTACATCTCTGTATCTATTGTCCTGTCTCGGGTGTGCTGGAAGAGATTTCTGGTGAAATAAGCATCACCTCTGTACCTATTTTTTTCTGTTCTGTTTTTCTTGTCTGTTTATATATGTGTGTACATAAATGGTAAATAATATTTTTTTGTTCAGTTGTAAAATCACACATCTGGTTAGTCCACTTGTATAAATATCACTATTGTTCAGTATTATTCTTCAACCCCCCATTGACAGAACTCGCTGTTATTTTCATAATATCTTAACATAGCATAACATCACGCCTGTATTAACTGGAAGGGTTAGGCAGCGATGTACCCATACTTCACCTTCGCATTATACAACCATATTTCGCCAGTTGTGTTTAAGTCTATTTACTATTGCCATCAGGCACAAATCAGTCTCCGGGCTACTGAAAAACCTACTAACACTTTGTCCGACCTGCAGTGCGATCCTGTAACCATCTCACCGTGAAAACTTACGTGAAGTGAGCGTGGAGTGAGCTGTCATTTCAACTAATGCTAGGGATTGACACTATTGACAGCTCACTTCACCTAACTTTTCACGGTGAGATTTTTACAGAATCGATCGGCTGGAAATCGAACCCAGAACCTCATACTCAGCAGTCCGTCATTACATCCTTATGAAGTGGAATGTCATAGATAATGTATTATCCACCTACAATATAATTCAATACCTTACCATTTTTCTTTCCTTTTTCCAGGTGACACGCGAACTTGAACGCGGCAGCGAAGACGCGAGATACTACCAAGAAGTGCTCGCGCCACGTCAGCTAGCAAACTTCAGACCTTTCAACCTCGACGAGTGGTGGGCACGCCGCCTGGTCCAGAGCATAAACCGCAATAAACAGCGGTCTTAGAACCACACCGGCATTCGTTGGTGAACGACTTGACAACTGTGCCCATTGGACGGAAAAGATACAATGTTTAATTTTAGCTTGGTATTTGATAATGTAGAGTGAAGCCCCGTATTCGTGGGAAATAAAAGTAATTTTTTGAGGCTGGTAACATTTTTTACACAAATTGTACGCAATGTTGCCAGCAGCACAAAAACATTTTACTTTAATAAGTTGTGCAAACTTTGTTTACCATGAATATGAGGGTTTGAAGTGGTTGTAGACGTTCCCCTGTAGAACGCAGGATAAGGTAGTCGGTTCCAATCTCCCATCACGTAGCTGTCGACCCGACTCACCTGCAGACGTCCAGATTTGGTCAGACCTAACCAGATTGGCCCGGGCGTATATGGGTACTGTAACATGTGGACGCAGGAGCATTTAATTTTGGCTTGTTTAAGTATATCTGTACAATCGAAAGTTAAGTTAGTATTTTTAAGGCGTGATTTGAGAATTTAGACAGTAATAATCATGTTTTTAAAGTTTAAGAATGTTTCCTCCACACTATCAGAACGCAAACTATACTTCTGCGGATCTTCCCAATTTGCATGCTGTACTATCGATTCTATAAGGTTGTTATGTATCGTCAATTAGAGTGTAAACGTAAAAGCAATAGATAGAAAATTAAAAATATAATAGACTAAACAGTGGGTATAGTAACGAGTCTTTTATAAACGAAGTGTAGTGTCTCATTGTACAGTTTTAACTTGACAATGCTCGTTTAAAAGAGCTTGGAAGTATATTAAAAACAGATTTTATCTATATCGTATCAATAGCCTTAGAGTAGAGCTGGAGACGATAATACCTGTGCCTCAACTAATCTGTGAGTTTTCCCGATGAGCTAAGTATAATCAACCTATAATGTTCCCACTGCTGGGACACATGCCTCCTCTCTGTGAGAGGGAGTTGGCCGTAATCCGACACGCGCGTTGCTGGATGTCAGATGTAGAATTTTTTGGTTCTAGGACATGCTTTTTCCCTTTCCCTTCACCGTTTTGAGAGCAGTGGTGACAAACTTAAATACACAAAGTAAAGTGCCTGTCTGGGTTCGGACTTACGACCTAGAAATTGTCAGTCGAGTCCGGCTGTTGATGAGATAAGGTCGCCCGCAAAATTCAAATTTTCCAACGTTTTTTTCCAATATGCAGCTCAGTATGATAATCATATTCGCGACAGTAACAAATATGTGATAGGATTGTACTTATAGATGATTTTGATAAAAAATCTGTGATGGTTGTCTCCAGTTTATTTTCTCCTATTATGGTAAATAGATATATAACTTCTATTCAGAGTATTAGATGCAGTTATATTGTTAGCTGAGTACATATTATGTGCAACACAACATGCAACGCAACGCGTAATGCAACACTTCCTATAGATTTTGTTTCACTGTGTTTGTGATCATAAAAATGTATGGTAAATGTTACGTTGCACGTTGCCTGCTTATGTTACATTACATGTTGTGTTGCACATAATGTTTATGCGGCCTTATACTTATAATCCAAGTCAATGATTAAATAGATCGCATAATGCGAGTAGATTTTAGAAACTTAAATAATTTTTTTATTCATATAAACTATCAATTGTTTTGTAGTTTTAATATTGCAACTATCTTTTGCTGTGTTATAGCGGGTAGATGTTTGGTTTCGAATATAAAAGCTTTTTTGAATATTAAAATTAGTTTTTTTCGTAGGTGATTAAACGTATTGCACTGAACATTTAAAATTAACTACTGTATCTTCTTCAACTATAAATCACTCGACTTCTAGAATATCCTAACAATTAATATTATATTAATATTATGGCAATGAGACATTACTCCCGAGATTATATTTAATATTTGGTTTCCCTTCATTATGTGAACTTTCCTACAATTTTATTTAATGCTCTGTGTGACGATGACTTTCTCAAGCAATATTTAATTTTCTTAGCAATACTTATTGTTATTGCTTTTTCTAAACTCATTGTTTTCTAATCATACATATTTATATTATAAACAATCACAATGCGACGACATAGGTACTTAAAATAAGACGTAAATGTTATTAATAAAGTACGAATGAAAATGAACCTTATATATTTACATATACAATTTAAAGTACAGACGCCAGCAGGTCAAGCTACCCGAAACTGTAAAATTTTCCCAATCTTTTTGAACCTTAATGTTTTAACAATAAAGTTGAAAATCTATTAAAGAAATTTGACAGATTGTAGTAGCTTGATGTGCTGGCGTCTGTACATACATTGTAATCGCGTTTGTAATAAATTGTGATATAAATGATTTGTCATAGCAATAATTAAAGTTGACATGAAGATGGGAAACGTTGTTTTTTAAAATGTTTTTCAATGATGTAGGTGACGTTAGGTATTGTAAATAAGTTAGTATGTTTCTATTTTTAATTTAATAATTGTAAGTAAATGTATCATTGCGAATTAGAATTGGCTAGATATTGTGTTATATCATGACCTGTTGACATACGTTTGGTTACTCTGGCGTGAGGTGACGTACAATGAGGTGCATTTAATTGACCCAAGCATTTTTTAAATTAACATTTTGAGGCCTCGCCAGTGTAATCGAACCGTAGCTTTTAGAGATTGACCTGGCCTTAGATCTGCCTTAGACAGACAGTGTGGTTTCAAAACGTTTTGTTCGTTTGTCTGAGGCCGTAATGTTTCGGTAATAAAAGTTCATCTACATTCCATTCAAGCATGTACTTAGCGTTCTGAACTATTGTAAATACGTTTTAAGTGACGAGTGCTGACAGATTATGGATTTGAATAAATTTTTTAAATAAATATTTGTTGAGTTTTTGTTTTAAGTTAAGTTAATCTACACCAAATGATTTCTTTGCTTACCATATAGAATACTAGCTGCGCCCCGCGGTTTCACCCGCATAAGTTTCGATCCCGTGGGAATGTCGGGATAAAAAGTATCCTATATGTTAATCCTGGTTATAAACTATCTGTGTGCTAAATTTCGTCAAAATCTGTTCAGTAGTTTTTGCGTGAAAGAGTAACAAACATCCATACATCCATACATACAAACTTTCGCATTTATAATATTAGTAGGATAGTATCCCTATAATTATAGGCCAACCGCATAACTGAGACGTTGTCTGAGGTAGCAGCGCGGTGTGGGAGGGGTGAGGTGACGTGATGCGAGAGCTCAGTGATTCGTCAAATTGTGACAACTATCACCCCTCCCGCACCGCGCAGCTACCTCAGACGTCTCTAGTGCCCTACAGTAATTCTTGGTAAAATACTAATGTTAATTCTTAGTACATTTTGATGCAGAATATAGTAGCCTTTGGCAAAAAAGGTTTCGAGTGTGTTTTAACATTTCATCATATAGATTGAGTAAGAGAAAATTAAAAACTTAAATGGGACTGGGGGCCTATATAGCACAGAATTGGTGCCCTGAGACAGTGAGGCAGGGTCGCGGCAGACCACGTAGGCGATGGCGGGACGAGCTGGTTAGGTTTCGACAAAACTGGAAGGAAGACGCGTGGGCTCGCGAAAGATGAAAGGAGTGGAGAGAGGCCCTTAACCAGGAGAGGGCAGGGCAGGCTAGGTAGGTGCTCAATTTTCACTTTTTAAAAAAAAAGTGAAAATTGAGCACCTACCTAGCTACTAAACAGTGAAATTATGTGTGCACGTACGGTTTTGTTTGCTAAAGTAGCATTTCATATGTGGCTCCAACTACATCACCTGTCCAGGCAGCCAGGCTTCAAGGTAGGCTAAACTATATCTTTTTTAGGGTTCCGTACCCAAAGAGTGCCAACCAACGGTACCCTATTAATGAGCCTCCGCTGTCCGTCCATCCGTCGGTCTGTCAGCAGGCTGTATCTCTTGAACCGTAATATGTAGACAGTTCAAATTTTCAGTGTGTAGGTATATCTATTGCCACTATAACAAAAATAAAATAAAGTAAAAAAAATAAGGGGTCTCCCATACAAGAAACGTTTTTTACGACGTTTTAGCATTATGTTGACTTCCCTTGTGTGTGACTCCGATTTGCACTTGGCCGGTTTCTATGTATAAATTAAAGCTCTTCCTCCGGAAAAGTTAGTCCAATGCACAATTTCCTCGTCATGATCTCGGAAAACTTTTTATTCGATTCGTGCGCTGAAGATTCAGCCAGTTGTATTTTTTAGTTCTAGGTATTTGCTTTGAATAGTGCCGTCTGTTAGGTACTACCTAATCAGTTTGAGTTTGTCTTTTGTGACTGTATAATAAATTATAGAGTCACAAATATTTGACGTCACGGTTGGCGCAGTGGTTAAGCGATTGACTGCTGCGCTGCGTGTCGCGGGTTCGATTCCCGCACGGAACAAATATTTGTATGACCTACATGTATTTGTTCCAAGTCTGGGTGTTTTTCTATCTATAATATGTATGTATGTATGTATGTATTTACAAAAGAAAAATTTTATATAAGTAGTTTATCAGCCATCTTGTTACCATAACACAAGCATTAGGTTGCTTAGCTTGAGACAAATGGTGTTGTGTGAAATGTCCAGGGATATTATTATTATTATTATTATCCTGATCAACCAGTCGATAAGGTTTAGCAGAGTTAGTAGTAGCCTAGAGTTTAGTAGAGTAGTGGTGGCATAGTGGTCACGGCCCCATTTACGAGTTGTATGTTGTTGTGTGCCGTGGGTTCGAATCCAGGCTGACGCTTTACTTTATGTAAATAATTTCATCAACACTGCTCTCAAAAACGGTGAAGGAAAACATCGTGAGGAAACCGGTAGGTATGTCCTCAAACCAAAATTCGAAGACATGTGACATCTACCAACCCGCACTGGGTCAGCGTGGTAGATTACGGCCCAATCCCTCATAAAGAGAGGAGGCCTGTGTTATGAAGGTTAGTTTATGAAGTCTTGACTGCCTTGTACGCGCTAGAAATAGGTAGGTAAGGTTATCTCGAAACACAAATTATGGAGGTCCATAATTAGCGACTCGTGGAGGCTCACAATTAGGTATCCTACGACAGCCCTAATTAAAAGGTAATTTCAGTTCCTACCTACCTAGTAGTTAATAAAGATCAAATTCGAAAAACACGTATTCGTTTGTATGAAACTGACAGGTGTCAAGAACGCATTCTCAAATGTCAAAACGGGCCTTTTATTTTTTGACAACTTTAAACGTAATATTCCCGAAGAGTGGTCAAAACCCTAGACTCCATGGACTGTAATACTGTGACTCCGGGTTGCTAGGTTAGGTTCTAAGTTTCTCCCTACCTGTAATTCCATATAGTTATTTAACCCTCCTACCTATCGAACGAACGTGGGGGTCTACTCCGAAGTAGTATCGGCCGAATGTTCGGCCGTTTCCTGCTACGAAGTTACTATTTGGTTCGGTCGGTCCCGATCCTACACTCCTACACTCTTTTGAATATTGACTATGGTCCCGACCCAACTGAGCCGATCCGAACTTTTTTCGCATTTTTCAATAATATTCGGTTCAGCCATGTGTCGGTCCGATCCGAACATTCGCAATTTGTACTTCGGAGTAGCCCCGTGGATCCACGCAAGACACAATGACATTCTAATTGCTTCTGTAATTACGGCATTCAATCGGTTTTAGAAGAGAATTTAGAAAACGGACAAAACTACCTATAATTTTCAAAATGAAAAAGCTATTGTTACCTAGGTACTCAACAATTTATATCCCTCTTTATAAAGCCTAAAATTCATAAAGCTAAACATCTGAGAGCACATAAATAAAACCACAACCAGGGTACAAAGTAGGTATAAGTACCAAAGTACCAAGTTCATATATTTGAGTGTATTTCTGGCATTCATATGGAGTATATGGTCGTTGTTCAAACAAAGTGGCTTGTTGTTCGGAACACGTATTTATGTAGCAACCGCGCGCTCCGAGACGAGACGACTAACATCTAATGAGTTTGGAAGTCTCAAAGAGATTATATTGTGAAGTTTTTGTTGTCTGTGGTATGTGACGTTGGTCTCTGGGAGTTAGTAGAGTAGTAGACCACCTTACCTTTGACGTGCTAATGTACTAATGTCATGCTAACGCTGTGCTTTTTCAATCTTCATGTCAATAATAAAATATAGGTACTTAAGTCACAGATAAGCGTGACTTAAGTTCGGGTTTATAGGCCGACCGCTTAACTGACACGTTGCTGAGGTAGCACAGCGCGGTGCGGGACCTGTGGTGACGTGATGCGAGATATCAGTGATTCGTCAACTTGTGACAACTATCACCCCTCCCGCACCGCGCAGCTACCTCAGGCAACGTCTCAGTTCAGCGGTCGGCCTATAAACCCGTACTTAAGTCACGCTTATCTGTGACTTAAGTAACACACAGAACAGTACACAGACACGCAGTACACAGTACAGACACAGTACTGCAGTCGTCGACATAATTCGACGACTGTATTTGCCTCTGCTTTTGTCGCGTGTTGCTTAGACTGGAAACCGCGCCCTAATTTCGTAACACACAATCAATCTCAATCTGAATCATTTTGATGGATATTTTTTTTTTTTTTTTTTTAATATATATATATTGCTAATCCATTGCTTCATATGTTCAAAAAATGTGTCATGACTGTGTCTGCTCAACAACGTAAATAACGCAATGAATGTTGTTGAACTGTCAAAATGAAACCGATTCCGATTGATCGTGTGTTACGCAATTAGGGTGCTGATTCCAACATAATTGGCAGATAGATAAATTGATTGACTTGGCAAATAAACACAAGTAACAACTTATAAGGAAAATGTTTCTTTTCCGTATTTTATGACCACCATAATCAATATTTTTTTCCAAACTTTGTTATCAGTCTTACCGGATGCAGCTCGATACCAGTATTTTACATGGAGCGCTGCCTATCTGACCTCCACCACCCGTTTATTGGGTAACACAATACACGTTTAGTAAGACTGGTTGCCAGAATTTTAGGCTTCTGACTACCCGTAACGACTGTCAAAGATCTACAAATCAATAATTAATGATACGCGCACATTAACGTTACGCATTACGCATACGAGTTTCATGTCATTTGTAGATACGCTTCACGTTCTTTCCAAGGCACGGAGGGGTCTGGATTTGTAATGCATGGTCACCCATCCACGAACCAACCGCGGTAAGCGTAGCTTAACCTTCAATCGATGTTATTATTTAGCCACGAGCCTATTTTATGGATAGCATGCCTCAGAAAAATATAAGAATAGGAATGCATTTTTACATTCTTGTTTCAGACTTTTTCTTCTGTTACATTCCGTGAAATAACTATAGATACTTATTAAAATGCTCCCTTAAAATGGCGCCGCCTAGCGACCCTTTCTTCACCCCACCGCACTGCGTGCCCCTTAATTACAATTTAGCTAACATGCCTGAAATTCCTCTTTCCGTTAAAAATGCTCCAGGCATCTAAAAATTATCGGTATTTTATTATCCAGTAAATAAAAACGAAAATAAGTTCGTCTGCTCGGAGCATTTATTTAGGTAGGTACCTATGTACTTAACCTTATTTGGGTACCCTTGTCTTAGTAGATAAGTACCTATATGTAAATTAGGGTTTGGGTCCCGGGACGTCTCGTGTCTCGAAGTCCCGGGACTTTTCGTAATTTTAGTTGTCTCGAGTCCCGGGACTTTCGTCGTTTCGAGACACGGGACGATACAAGATTTTTGAAATTGTTAGATTAAATACTAGAATTACTAGATAATAGTAAAGTTATTAAGAATCTTATTAAGAGTTCGTTTTATAACTATAAGATTTAATTGCTTACAAGTGAATGTGTGTGTGATTAAAAGAAATAAACAAAGCAATTATCAAGACTGAAAGTAACGTTAAAGTTATTAAGATTTAATTTTCGGTTTAATAAATATTGAATTTTACAAAAATTGAATTAAAATTCTTAAAAAAAAAAATGTTATCTTAAAAGTCTCGAAGTCCCGGGAATTCCCGGGACTTCGAGACTTTTAACCATGGATTTAGCACATGAGTTTAGACCCCATAGCGTCGAAATTTTTCGTCGGTTATTAAAAAAAAATTCTTCTGTTTCATAGAAAAGTGCAATAAGTATCTACGCGGTCAAAATGTACTGAACCGAAATATGTTTTTTTAATAACCGACGAAATATTTCGACGCTATGGGGTCTAAACTCATGTGCTGAATCCATGGTTTCAGTTTGCGCGGCGGTGTCCCTGCCACCCTGTATAAGGTGTATATCTATTCAAATATTCATACAGGAAATATTTTTTTCGTAATTAATTAAAATAAATATTAAGTTTTAAATTACTTGAGACATTTTGCATAAAATCTTTACTCCGCTGCAATGACAGTAAATATTACGTAGACCCTCGTGATGGATGTGAAAAAATAAGAAGGAGCCAGTATTTATTGTGTGTCAAGTAATTTTCTTTTTCTTTTAAATAATGAACTTAAAAACAAAATCGTTTCTATGGCTTCTTTATCACCTATAGATGTTTCTCTTAAAATATTTCGTGTATGAATAGATTCACTTTATTTACACCACAGACTACTTGCAGTACTGTATCTCTCCTTTTCCACCAAACAAAGGATTTTCTTAGAAAGATCGCTTGTAACGATAAGACCGCACATTGTGACAACCTGTGTAAAAATTCTACATTTATAAGTAGAGCCCGTTTCACGAAAGAAGTCGCGCGGCAACAAGTTGAACTAATTATTATTATACATTTAGGGAATAGGTTTCTATTGCAAAATTATGTCTATAAAAGGCAGCGAGCGCGGCTGTATCGGTCATTTGCTCGCTGGCCTTCTTCGTGTGCGGTAGTTGTCGACGTGATTTGTTACTGTCCGTTTACTTTAATTCAAGTCGGTAAGAGTGTAATTAAGCTCTGTAAGTACGTACAATTTTTGTTATTGAGTGATTGGTGTCTTATTTTTTGTAATTAATCGTGTTAAATGCAAGTAAGATCAGATTTGTAGAATACTTTTCTTTTTTTATTAAAATTATTGAATGTGTCTAAGATCGTTGTTTTTTTTAAATAAATTTTCCTTCTGAAACCTTAGTTCAGAAGTGGGATACTTTTCCTAAAACGCCTACTAAATCCTGCTCTTGATTTTGTATCGTCTGTTATAAAAAATAAGACACCAAACGACCGTTTTATTTCGAAACCTTAGTGCTTGTTTTGTGAGTAAATATGGCCGATAGACAGCATGAACCTCGTGACAAGTCACGTCGACATGATAGGTACCGTAGATCTCGGGATAGATCTCGTTCGCGAAACCGTTCTCGCTCCAGGAGTGGAATTTATCACACGAGTAGATCTCGATCGAACAGTAGGGCGCGCTCGCGATTGAATTTAGGCGATCAAAACGTAATAATGCAACAAACGTTACAATCGATCCTATCTCGTTTAAATACGTTAGAAACAGAACGTTCTACCTTACGTAACGCGACCGTGTGCCATAGTCAGCTAGTTCAGAATAGCACGCCCATAAGGTCTCACACTCCCCCGATTAGTGAATTACAGAACGGTCACGCCCTTCAGGCCAGAAACCCCATATCTAAAACCTTGTTACCTAGTTCAACAGCCACGTTAAGTACACCTACGGCCGCGAGTATTACGACCGAGGGACCGAGTGTCGACACACACCTCCGCAGCGAACAATCTGTGACGGATTCGGCGCGGATATTAGCTGAAGCAATAAGGTCAATAAATTCAGACAAAACTCAAAAATATTTTGTATCTAACTTCGATCCTACTATCAATGACATAGACGTTTGGTGTGAGGAAGTTGATCGAGCTAGAATCTCTAATAACTGGGGAGACTCGGAGTGCCTGTCGCGCGTATCGATATGCCTTAAAGGTGACGCACGCACCTGGCTAAATGAGTGGGTGACCAGCGACCGAACGTGGACTAATTTCGTTACAGAATTTAAGCCCTTGTGCCCACGAAAACTTGATTACGCAAATATTCTTTATGATACGATGCACACGACTTCTGATAAGTATAACACATACGCTGAGTATGCTAGAAGGACGTTACTGCGCCTCAAAATAGTTAAGGGACTAAGCGACGAATTGAGAACTTTGATAGTCATTCGCGGTATAACAGACGCTCAGGTTAGGGCTGCGGCTGCCAACGCTAATCTACAGTTACACGATCTAATTTCATTTTTATCCATTTATACTAAACCTACCCGCACCAAATTAGAAAATCGGAACCATCCTTCCAAGCCACCAAACAATAATCGTTCATCAAGCTTAAAATGTTTTGTCTGCGGACAACCAGGACACAAATCTCACTCTTGCCCCAAGAAGCCCAAAGTTGATCAGGCGTCTAATACTACTAAGAATGACGCCAACAAACTAACCTGTAATTTCTGTAAAAAACCGGGACATAGTGAAGACGTTTGTTTTGCTAAGGAAAGATCGGGCTCGCGTAATAAGCGAAACATTAATTTATGTACTACCCCCTTAGCTGGTTCCTCGCAAAATAGCGACCTTAAGACTGCAATTATCCAGGGTATCCCTGTGGATGTTCTTATCGACAGTGGAGCCTTAAATGTCTCATTAGTCTCGTCCGATGCATTGAAACACTTAACTTGTGAACGGAAACCTAGGCAATGTGTTTTGAAAGGAATTAGTGACGCCGCTATCCAAGCCGACTCCTACGTTACATTAACGATTGAGTTTGATGAAATCTCCATCGAGGCCGACTTTGTTGTAGTACCTGGGTCTTGTATGAGTACCCCCGTTGTGATAGGAACTGATATTCTTAACCGTGACGGCATCACATACGTGCGCACTAGGGATAGACAGTGCCTAACTCGAACCGTTGGAACAGCTGTTCATGCAGTGTTCAATGGTGAATTACAGATTAACACACCCCTTCAGGGTGACCAACTTGAGTGTCTCAAAGACTTAATAAAGCTATTCTCGAAATACCTCATAACTGGCACTGCTTCGACTACTGTCACAACCGGTAAAATGTCTATAAAGCTTACGGACGATACACCCGTTGCTTACCGACCTTACAAGCTGTCACACTCGGAAAAACTTAAAGTCCGCGAAATTGTGCGCGATTTGAAGGATAAGGGTATCATCCGCGATTCCACCTCTGAGTATGCCAGCCCCATAATATTAGTAAAGAAGAAGGATGGTAGCGACAGGATGTGCGTTGATTATAGGGCGCTTAATCGACTAACTGTTAGAGACCGGTATCCATTACCACTGATTGACGACCACATAGATAGGCTAGGCAATTTTAAATACTTCAGCAGCCTCGATATGGCTACAGGATTTCATCAAATTGCTATTGAAGATGATTCAATTCACAAGACTGCGTTCGTCACGCCGGAAGGACATTATGAGTATCTTCGAATGCCTTACGGTTTGACGAACTCTCCCATAGTATATCAAAGAATTATCAATGACACCCTTCGTGATCATATCGAGGCTGGCAACGTGTTGGTATACGTCGACGATGTACTCTGTATGAGCAACTCTGTCAATGAGGGGATCTGTTTATTGAAAAAGGTTCTAGAAACACTAACAAAATCGGGGTTTTCGATAAACTTAGGAAAGTGCTCTTTTCTGTCCACTGAAGTTGAGTATTTGGGGCGCGTCATAAGTCAGGGTCAGGTTAGGCCGAGCCCCCGAAAAATTCAAGCACTTGTGGATGCGCCAACACCGCGTAACGTAAAACAAATCCGGCAGTTTCTGGGTCTGGCTGGCTATTTCAGACGATACATTAAGAATTACGCGACTAAAACCGCTTGCATAGCACGCTTAATGAAAAAAGACGTTACCTTTTGCTGGGGCCCAGAGCAGGAAGGGGTTAGGCGAGAGATAATAGATTGCTTGACTAAATCACCTATACTGTCCATCTTCGACCAGTCCCTACCTACTGAGGTACACACTGACGCCAGCAGTATTGGTTATGGCGCAATATTAATGCAGAAGAAGGCCGATGGTACGAAGCATGTAGTCGCTTACTATAGTAAAGCCACGCAGGGCGCCGAAAGCAGGTACCACTCTTACGAGCTGGAAACTTTAGCTGTAGTAAGGGCATTGCAGAATTTTCGCCATTATCTTGTTGGCATAAACTTTAAAGTCATCACAGACTGCAACGCTCTTAAAGCCACCGAAAAGAAGAAGGACCTGCTTCCGCGCGTCGCCAGGTGGTGGATCTACTTACAAGATTTCCATTTTAGCATCGATTACAGAAAAGGTACTATGATGACACATGCAGACTACCTTAGCCGAAACCCAGTCCCAGATGCCAAAGTGCATCAAATATCTAAGCCACGCAATTGGGCACAAATCGCTCAGTCTGCAGACGATGAGACACAAAGTCTTCTGCAGAAATTACAGGATGGAGAGTTAGACTCTCAACGGTACGTCCAACAAAACGAACTCCTTTATTATCGTTACACACCAGTGGGCGAGGAAGCTAGACTCCTTTGTTTCATCCCCAAAGGGCACCGGCTAAGCTTACTAAGAATTTTCCATGACGAGCATGAGCACATCTGCGCAGAGAAAACTGTCGACTTAATTCTCAAATATTTCTGGTTCCCCGGGCTTCGGCAATTTGTAGCAAAATACATAAAACACTGCCTCGCGTGCATATCAAATAAACGTGTCCCTAGAGCCCCTTACCAACCAATTACATCCTGGGAAAAGCCTAGTACCCCTTTCGAAACATTACATACTGACGTACTTGGTCCATTACCCGAATCTGAAGGATATAAGTTTGTCTTAATAATAGTTGACTCTTTTACAAAATATTGTTTGTTATATCCCATTTATAAACAAGATGTGAGTGAGCTTAAACGAACGTTTAGTAACGTAATATCACTCTTTGGCGCCCCTAAGCTTGTAGTAGCTGACCGCGGGCGAATGTTTGAATCCTCAGGATTTTCTAAACTTTTAACTGAACTTGGCTGTAAAATTCATTTCATTACGCCGGAAATGCACAATGCTAATGGACAGGTAGAAAGGTACGTCAGAACTGTTCTAAATATGATTCGTGTTGAAACAAATCATAGGCACTCAAAATGGTCGGAACAACTGTGGAAGCTCCAACTCGTTCTAAACATTACCAAGCACAAGACGACACAAACTTCAGCTCTGAAGCTCCTGATTGGCACGGAAGCCACCATACCTGTCGTTCGGACACTAATCCGCGATGTCGCCGTCGAGATGTCCCAGAACCACGAAGGCCGGCGGGAGCTGGTCAGAACAAGAGCTCACCAACTGCTGACCCGAAACCAAGCCAAACAAGACGATTATGTGAACCGACAGCGGCGAGCACCACGCACTTTTAACGTCAACGATCTGGTTTTCGTAATCAAATACTCCCAGTCTACAGGAAAACTAGATCCTGGAATGCGTGGACCATATCGAGTGATTAAGGTACTACCCAGTGGCCGTTACCAGCTGAAACTCATTAGTGGTTCATACGGCAAGACCACCCAGGCAGCCGCTGAGTATATGGTACCCTGGAACGGAGAATGGTGTCCAGAGTCATGTGCAGCCTTTTTTGAGGGTGAGTTACAATGGCCCTACGTATGCGCAGACTTGGTGAGTCGCTTTGCCATCAGTTAAGCTTGTTCATTTTTAATCACTTTTAGCTACATTCACTAAGACATTATAATGTTTCAGTTTCTTAATTTAAACTATCTAGATGTTCAAATATGAATAGTTAAATGGTGGCAGATCGGCTTACTAGCCCGTACATGCACCCTAATTTTGACTGTTTGGGTTGGACGTGCGATTCAGTGATGCCTCCGTCCGCATTGGTACGTGATCAATGATCTTGTGTGAAGGACATGCGATTCAGAGATGCCTCCGTCCACTCTAAATTAATGAGTTATTGACTTATGAGAAATATGTGATAGGACGTGCGATTCAGTGATGCCTCCGTCCTAATAGACATGCCCATAGTGAGAGGTATTGGTCTAGGATGAAAGTGTTGACGTGCGATTCAGCGATGCCTCCGTCAACTTCAGACAGTGGGGACGCCTTCTGTCTGATTTGTTCACAGATGCAGTGCTACACAGCAGATAACGCGTCATGGGCCGATATGAAGACTGAGTAATAAAACAATGAAAGCCCTCTTGACGTCAAATGCTTATTTTATTGATTGCATGTTGTATGTGTCCTACATTTGATAAACCTAAGGCAAGTTTTTAATCGTGGTAATATTTCAGATGATGAAGTATGTGATCCCGGTGCAGGGTCATCATCAGCATCCATACCACCTAGAGCAGAGGTGACCAGCAGATCAGGTGACCAGGGGAACAGCGGTGAACCCACATCTGCAGACTTGGCCCCGGTACGGGACGACTATCACGAGGACCGCGCCGAGGACGACGCTACGTCAGGATAGGCCGATTTAGGGAATAGGTTTCTATTGCAAAATTATGTCTATAAAAGGCAGCGAGCGCGGCTGTATCGGTCATTTGCTCGCTGGCCTTCTTCGTGTGCGGTAGTTGTCGACGTGATTTGTTACTGTCCGTTTACTTTAATTCAAGTCGGTAAGAGTGTAATTAAGCTCTGTAAGTACGTACAATTTTTGTTATTGAGTGATTGGTGTCTTATTTTTTGTAATTAATCGTGTTAAATGCAAGTAAGATCAGATTTGTAGAATACTTTTCTTTTTTTATTAAAATTATTGAATGTGTCTAAGATCGTTGTTTTTTTTAAATAAATTTTCCTTCTGAAACCTTAGTATACAGTTAGCAACATTCCTACTACCCTCCTACCTCAGAAACCTTTGTCTATTTAAGATTGTGAATTTTATTAACCAGTGCCTGTAATATTATGATGTCGAGATAAATAAATCAATCAATATGTATGATTCTGTCGTATGACAGTGGCGCCGCGTCTACGAGACTTCTTTTATGAAACGGACTTTATCTGTAATTTGTTTATGGTGTACCTAAATAAGAAAGAGTGTTCTATTTTATTCTAATCTAGTAACTTCTAAGTAAATACTTACCTACCGGACAGTACATACATTGTGCCCATTTTTATAAATCTAGTTAAATAGGGCGAAAATATCTCTCGAAATCCAATCTCGGGACTATTGACTCCAGTGGTTTACTTGTGGTCCGTAAAAGTCTGACAGACGCTCGCGCCAGGGCCAAGGACAACCACGAAGAAATCCACACTATATTTTTCTTAAATCAAATGCTACTTGGTACCTCATCATCTGCCTAGCCTTTTCCCAACTATGTTGGGGTCGGCTTCCAGACTAACCGGATGCAGCTGAATACCAGTATTTTAAAAGGATCGACTGCCTATCTGACCTCCACAACCCAGTTACTGGGTAATACGATACACCTTGGTAAGACTGGTTTTCAGACTTTCGGGCTTCTGACGAAGAGAACGAGAACTGTCAAAGTTCAGATCAGTTAAGCCGTTAGTCCCGGCTGTTATTCTTGGTGACAGCCGGGACCAACGGCTTAACGTGCTTTCCGAGGCATGGTGCCTCGGAAAGCACGGTAAGTCGTTGGGTATGAGATGGTCACCCATCCACGGGCCAACCGCGGCAAGCGTAGCTGTTATTACTTAGCCACAAGCCCCTGCTACATGCTGCTACCTGCTACATCCTACATGGTACCTACTGTAGGATTATTGCCTAAAGTTTAGGTATAATTGGGCAATAATCCGCCAGATTCACCGTCCGCTTCTAACCGACGTTTAATCGCTGAAATCGAGTCGAAATTTAATTAATCGTTAACGAAGTGCGAACATTTCGAGCAGGCGGTTTGAAGGCGAGTGATGAATCGAACTCGAGACTCGAAGGACCGAGTTAATTGATTGCTTTACCTTTCTACCCCTTTATTGGATTGGGTATCAAAATTGTTTGTCAGTTTGAATTTTTATGTTGATCTGTTATTGAGACAGTTCATGAGAAACAAAACGGAAATTGAACATAAACGCTTAAAACCAATGTTAGGAAGCTGCCGATCTATTTTGTAAGAATTGAAGTGAGCTGGCAATGAATGGTGTCAATCCTTAGCATCAGCCGATTGATTCTGTGAAAATCTCACCGTGAAAAGTTAGATGAAGTGAGCTTAGAGTGAGCTGTCAATAGTGTCAATCCCTAGCATTAGTTGGAATAACAGCTCACTCCACGCTCACTTCACCTGAGTTTTCACAGTGAGATGGTTACAGAATCGCACTGCAGTTGGGATGACAGCTCACTTCAAGCTTACTTCACCTAAGTTTCGCGGTAAGATTTTTAGTTTACAGAGTAGACCGGCTAGATATGTTTTTAATTCTTTGGATCTCTTTACAGGAAACCTATAGACGTCATAAACTTTGCCAACGGTATAGGGTGTAAGATTAAATCTCTTGAATGTAGGAACACTCTACCTAAAACCACTCCCTTTTAAGAAATTTCACTCAAGAGCTTATTATGATTGTTAAAGATTTCTCATTAGGTACTTCGTAAAACATGATTTCGGGCTGAAACAAGCAACACGAGAGCTTCTACTTCATAAAATGACTTGTAAGCCGATTTTAAAGTCGAAAAGTACGTATTCCAGCCCCGGTTGCCACATGTCGGGAGAATTACGTAACTATTCCGACGTTCTTGCTATGGACTGAGAATGTGGAAAATAGGGCGATATGACAACATAAAAATGTACATGAAATTAATGAAATCATAAAAAGGCCTCTATATTATGAGAAGATAAGGAACTAAGTCAGGAAATGACTGAAGTTCTAAGATTCGAAACTTATTCTTCTAGTGTGCCGACGGCAATCTAACACGTAAGACATGATATGAAGTGTCCTATCGTTTATGGAACAGCACCACATTTACACTCCAAGACGGAGTCGTCTATGAAGCTCCACTTGAATAGCTTTTTCCTTGCTTCAGCTAACCTGGGTCCGGAGTCTGCTTAAAGACTTCCAGGTTATTCGCCATAAAATGATTGATACATACTCGTATCGTTTAAAGTTTTTGAACAACACACGAACACTACTCTCTACCAGCATCTGTGTTCCCTGCCACATTTTACCCGTCTGTCTTCAAAGTAAGAGTGAACACAGACGCTGTGCGCTGGCGTGTGTACAGTGAGTGAGTGAGTGTGTCATCTTCTAGGCACGCTCATTCCATCATAGGCCTCATCTATCGCTTTCCTCAGACGTGATCGAGGTCATGAGCACTCAACTCATTTCCGCGACCCGTGTCTATGAGCTTCCACCCATTTTCGAGGATCAAGGAATGAAAAAAGAATCGTATTATAAAGGATGGCAGACATAAAATTGTCTCTCTTGGTCGCACAGTTCATTAGTAGCGGTCTCAGCACCCGATAAAACGGCTCCAAGTGTAAGCTGCTTTACGCGTCTCATTACTCGGTTTTTTATTTATTTTTTTGAGACAAAAAATGTTATGAAATACTTTTTTGTGGTTGTGTTTGCATAAATTCTGTTTTGTTGTTGTTGAGATTAATGAGGTTGGTGTAAATTGTGTTTAGAGGCTCGAGACGCTAGTCTAAAATAACAGCTGCATGGCTCGATCAAAGCTACGCTTGCCACGGTCAGTTCGTGGGTGGGTGACCATCCATTATCGAGACCCCTCCGTGCCTCGGAAAGCACTTTACGCCGTTGGTCCTAGCTGATCATAGCTATTCATAGATACTTGACAGTTGTTATGAGTAGTCAGAAACCATGACGACATGTTACCCAGTAACTGGGTTGTGGAGGTCAGATAGGCAGTCCATGTAAATACTGGTATTCAGCTACGTCTGGTCAGTCTGGAAGCCGACCCCAACTTCAAAAATCAATGTGCCTAGCCTTTTCCCAACTGGAAAAGGCTAGGCACATTGATTTTTGAAGGCAGCAAGGAAGGTTTAAAATAATGTATAATTCATTTATATTAAACTACATATTAATAAAAAACATATCGATTTTAGTCAAGTTGAAAAATCAAGAGCTTTGTGGGTGTTGCAAAGCCTAATGACCCCCTCTAACCCCGTCCACCATGTTTTGTCTTTTCTAAGGATGATAAATACTGTAATAACAAAATAAAACAAACTCATCAGTTGCAGTATTATAACTTTATTTGTTCATAAAATCAGCTTGGTCATCGGGGTCGGTCCGTATTTTTTTTTTGTTATTTTTTATTTTGCTTCGTAAAAAAATATTATTCTTGCATACTCGTTGAACCGTTGACTTGCTTGTGTCGTTGTCCAGAAAGTTTCTAACTAGGTACAATCAGAATTTGTTCTTTACAACATATAACTTAGGTATATTACTTAGTATATAAAACATTAACACTTTACGCAATCACTTACACAAAACTTATTAAATTACTTCTGTAAAATATCAAAGGTTAAAGTAACGCTGCCTGGCTAAGCTCGAACATAAGTTTATAAAAGTAGGTAATCCAGTAAGTACATGATTCTGGTGATTAACTTAGCAAACAACACGTTTCACGCTTAATTTGTTAAAGCCCTCAAAATAGCTTAAGGTGGTTGTTGATACGATGTATACTTGCTTTGAAAGTATTGAATGGTAAATTCAAGGGGAAGTAGAATTAAGGATGAACGCACTGGGTAGCTCTGGATACTTTTGATCCAGATGTCCAACAAGACTCATTTGAGAATGGCGCAAGAACAATGGCGCTTGAAAAGATAGAAATCTCTCTTACAGAAGGAAAGAAATCTCTACAAAAAAGGAAGAAAATTATAGTTTAGAATAGTTCTTTCAACAGGCAAGGGCTTTATGATATCTGTCACTTTTAACTACGTCAGGTCTTAGAAATCTTCGCAATTGTTAGCTTGCTTTCAGACGGAGGTACCTTTACATTGACCTTTTGGTGAAATATTATACATCTTATAAGGATTTCTTTGGCAGTTTTATGCCAAAAGTTTTGCTTCTTTACAAGATGAATTTGACGGCTCAAATAATAATTTGTATCAACTATATTGGAATGTTTTTGGTAATAATCTCATTTCGAGGGACAGGCGGTGTGGGCGGACGAATCTTGTTTGTTTGTAGACACATAAATAGAACATTGTTGAGATTCCGTAGTTCATTGGTACTAATGAGTTCGAGTATAATGTCTCCACGTTTGAAATACTCGTAAATTAATTAATATTTTCTGCTTAATTAGATGGTATAATTAAAAACATGATTAATTAAATCGTCATAAAATAAAGTCCCTTTATAAGGTATCATTAGATAACTTATTACAATAGTAATTAAGTTAATTATATTATTTAAGCATTTAACCATAGTCTAACTAAAATAACGAATTACTGCGCAAATAAAAGCACATCAAACTCCAAACAAATTAAAAAATCGAACGCGTAAACGAACTTTCATAAAATCAACCGTCACTGTTCGAAATATTCTAGAATGTTCTAGTTTCGAACGTCAAAGATGGCGTCGAACAAATTCTCAGTGCACCAGTAGTTGTGGGCATTTCTGTGAGGGTTTAGGCTTCAGCAGCGGGTTGGGCAGTAGACTGCGCGGTGGCCACGCTGGTGGTCGTTGATACGGAGTCAGGGTCCTGTTCACGGACTCCCATCCAGGGGAGACGCTTCTGGAGCTCCGCCCTGTAGAAAATAAGTACTTAAGTGGAATTTATCAATAACAAAGCGGCTCCTATCACTGTAAAGTCTGCTGAAGTTTTCTACCCTTATGTATATCAGCACGAGACTATAAGAAAGTTATACTGGCTATACTCATACACGTGTTTGAAGAACATTTGTCGGGCAGAAGGGATAGAAGTGTCTGCCCAAGTTGCGCCGGACCTGCGCTGCGGGGTGGTTACGTAACACACTATCAGTAGCAATGGTTTCCATTTTGACAGTTCAACAACATTCATTGCGCTATTTACGTTGCTGAGCAGAGAAATTTTTCGAACATATGAAGCAATAGAATAATAATATTCTTCAAAATTATTCAGATTAAGATTGACAGTGTGTTACGCGTTTAAGGTTCTGGACAAACTTAAGTATGGTACTTTTAGAGGCTCTCTTGAGGAAATCTGAAGTGCGTATCAGTTACTGACAAATGAAGGTAATACTGACCTGTATCTGGGATGATTAATAGCGTACACCCATGGGTCTATGCATGAGACTATCTTGCAGCAGACGGCAGGCACCATTGTCGCAATGGGGGTCAGGAGGTTCCTGGTGAAAAGAGTTATTAATGTATTTCTTCGCTTTCTTGATCCTACAATAACATAACATTACGCCTTGTTTTTCCGAAGGGCTAGACAGAGGTGCACCTATGGTACACCCACATTTAAAGAAAGAAAAAGTATTTCGCCATTTATGTTATAAGTCCCATGTAATAGGGGGCCTAATAGCCTATTGCCATCGACAATCATCCTATAGTAATTTGTGGAAAAAGGCCTTCCAAGAAAATACATATTCTAAATACGATCGCCTTCGAATCCCTAAGATTTATCACTTAGATTAATTGCCAAAGGATAAAAAAAAAGCTTAAAGAAGTAGGAAGTCTTTGTTTTAAACGTTATTTTAAATACTTACCTTAAGGCCAATTCTCGTAATTTAAAACGTTCAAAATCTAGTCGCGGTCTCATCTCGGCGACAAACAAATGTCAAAAACTTGTCAAAATGTAGGGAAATTAGAGACATATTTGGCAGATTGAGACTGAGATCAGACTGTGAACGTTCTTAAAATGACGAGAATTGCCCCTCAGGTCCTGGCATTCCCTAATACCAGCCAACGTAAATATTTAAATCCTAAAGGCTTCAACTTTTAGTGAATTTATGAAAAACAAACTGGAAATTTGCCTTTTGTCTACCCTCACATAAAACAATAACGATAGACTCCCACGCTGTTTATCAACACCTACAACTATTTGCGAAGCTTCTGTAATAACTAAAACGTTTGATGGCGATGCCGAGATGCTAAGCCACAGTCGGTATACTTTGTACTTACTATCAATCTTCCAAGCCTTTTTCCAAGTATGTTGTGGCTGAATACCAGTATTTTACATGGAGCGACTGCCTATCTGTCCTCCACAACACAGTTACTGGGTAAGACTGGTTGTCAGACTTTCGGGCTTCTGATTATCAAAGATCCACGAATGGCAGCCGGGAACAATGGCTTCTTGAGGCACGGAGGGTTTTTGGTATGTAAAGATGGTCACCCATCCACGGACCGACCGCGGCAAGTGTTGCTTAACCAACCCGTGCGGCTTTTATTACTTAGCCAAAGTCACTCACCTATCACCAAAAGCGCCAGTCATAGTAACGAAAGCGTAAGGCGTCCACGCACAGACGAAAAGGAAAAATATCGTGAAGGCGACTTTAGCGATCCTTATCTCGACACTTCGACTGGCATCATCCTTGTTGGCGGCAAGAGACTTGACGTTCATCTTCTTGGCTTGGTCAGAGAGCATGCGCTCGTGGAGCCGTACCTGGGAAGTAAAGGGTTTAGTGGTTAGGGAGTTGACGAACAATGTTATGAGCTTATCGATGACAAATATTTGATTAAATAAGTTCAATTTTTGTTTGGCTCCGTACCCAGCAATGGACAATGTTATCTATGTAATGTAGATTAGTTGGACTGTTTTTAGATTGGACTGGCTAGCCACTGTTGGGTCAGGGCTGAGCAGCACCCCAATTGCGTAACACACAATCAATCGGAATCTGAATAATTTTGAAGCAAATTGCTAATCCATTGCTTCATAAGTTCGAAAAAAATGTCTGCTCAACACGTAAATAACGCAATGAATGTTGTTGAACTGTCAAAATAAAACCGATTCCGATTGATCGTGTGTTACGCAATTAGGGTGCTGGACCTATACGCCCGGCCTAGATCCGCATTTTCCCGTTAACCTTTCCATTTGTGTCGCTCAGAAATATGACTATACTCGTATTATTATTATTATAAGCCTGTGTTGTCCCATTGCAGGACAAAGGCGATTCCGAGGATCTCTTTATACGTGACTAAATACATCAATCATTGCCATAAATAGTTATAATTTGGTTGGCAACCATAATATGACTTCACTCACCGTTTAATCCACCTCATTTTTATTAAAATGTACTGTACTTAGGAAGGTACCTAAAAGCTTAACACCTGTTATAATATTAAATTCTATTAACGTTCGACGTAATTGGAATTCTTTTATTTTTTCCGCATATCCCCGGGCTAAGGAAACGTTGTCGAGCCTATAAATCCACTTTGATGTTTGAAATGAATTAATTCAGGAGTGATCCTTCACGACATTAAAAGGTAATGAGTTTCTAAGAGTGACATTGAATGCTTATTAGAAAGTCCGATATTTTGTTTTTTTCACACATATAGGTAGATAAATAATTAATCTATAGTCATCTATACTAATAATTAAGCTAAAGAGTTTGTTTGAACACGCTAATTTCTGGAACTCTATCATCATCATCTAAGCCTTTTAACCACTTTGTTGGGGTCAGCTTCCAGTCTAACCGGATGCAGCTGAACACCACTATTTTACATGAAGCGACTGCCTATCTGACCTCTACAACCCAGTTACTGGGTTAATACCTTAGGGGTAATACGATACTCCTTAGTAAACTTTTTTTTCGCTAATTTCTGGAACTACCAGTCGGATTTGAAAAAATAATTTTGCTTTTGATAGCTCAATTCTTTAGAAAGGTTTGGGCAATTTAACATCACGCTGCGACCCTTGGGAGCCGAGGAAAAAGAAAAAAAGTCAGAAAGCGCGCTAAGCAAAACCGAAGTACTTAAACGTGCGGGTGGGTGCTCCGTTGCGAAAATGTCAGGCGAACGAAGTCACGGGCGGAAGTTAGTGTTTTCACAAATATCAGTGGCAGAATATCAGGATTACTCTATCCGAAGAACACAATGAAGATGCGACTGTAAACAAAACAATGACACGGAACTCTACAAGTTAACGCGTTTTATTCGTTTGCATCTACCTATATATACGATAAAAACATGTACCTAGGTACCGCAAAGCGATAACCAATACAAGCTACAACAGTTCTTTTCTTTTATAGCATTCCTCGCCCATTCCACCCAAGATAAGCGTTGCGGGATTCCGAAATGTTTCGACAATCGAATCGGAGTTGTGCTAATTTCTATTCGAATCGGCGCGCCCTCCGATTAATTAAACGATCGAAATCTTATTCGAATGATTCGAACTGATTGATGCAGTGGGCAGTCTGATTTATTCAGATCGATTGTGTGCTAGTTTTCATAGTCATCGATTATAATTATCTTCTTGGTATCTAGTTATTTAAATACGATAAAAAACAAAAACAGACTGTGATGTCAATATGGATTGACGCGATCAATGTTTTTAGTCATCATTAGCCTATAGCAGTCCACTGCTGGACATAGGACTCTCCTATTGCACGCCATTCAACTCGATTTTCGGCTACTCTCATACAGCTACTACCAGCCATCTTGCGAAGATACATTTTCAGTGAGTTAATCGAATGCAGTTGACACGAATGTAATTAGTCGAATAAAGCATTTCGAATTGGTACGCCCATCGCTAACCCAGTTCCGGAATTTGTGCATTGGTTCAAACACAAATAATGCTTCTTCCCCATTTTCAAGGAAAACTTCAGAGTTTTCCGCTTAAATTGTTACTCAAAGAATTCTTGAATCGAATCGTTCTGAAATAATTCTCATTTATTGTATAACTTTCCGTTTTATATAAGCGGAATTGGAGAGTTTTAAATTTTGTTCTGATTGTGTTTATATTTTTGTGTCTACTGCAACTCGTGTTGATAATTAGAAATTTTCATTTATAAGCATCTAATTTACATACAAAATTAGGATCTGCTCTAGATTCTTTGACTATTAACCCGTCAAACGCCTATCGCCTACAAAAAGCCGTTTGCATGTAAGCGCTCAACGATTTTTATGATTATATTTAGGTATTAGTATTAGGTTGGGGTATTGGTTTTTTCGAGTGTATTTTTCTTATGAACCATCGCTGGTTCATACGACATTTGTCAGGTTAAGTACCCAGTGATGTAATTACGAAAATGGGACTAGCTCTCTCTCGAACGTTTCCAACAAAATTTCAAGATTTAGGAATTGAAATAGGTAACCTGAAACCTAGTGTCTACGTGGTCTTTAAACCTATCAAAACTGCTTCCAAATGAGAACACGAACAGTCGCTTAAATTCTGCACCCGTTTCAATTTAGCAGCGTGATTTTAATTTTGCGTTATCGACCAGTTATTAACAGTACAGCTAAAATATACTTTCAATTAATGCAATTTAATTATACGCATCAAATAAAACTCGGTTCAACAGTCCCCGAATTTTCAATTTTGGTCGAACGAAAGCTTTTCTGTCCAATTTTCCTTGTAGGGAAAACGAAAAAAAAACCGAGCAATCAGACTCTTAATTATCAGTCTTGTTAAATCGCGTTTTTCGAGCGTCGACGATTTTGAATTCAAAAAACATGAATGGCTCCTTTCTTGTTCAACCTCTATTGAGTTAATTATGACGTGTCTGACTGTTGTTTCAAAATGCCGTTGCTTTTTAAAATAATAAGCGTGTGAATGCTCTGTATTTTATGTTGATTTGTAGTAGCACTTATTATAAATAAAATAAAAACATCGTGAGGAAACTTGCATGTCCTAGAACCACAAATCCGAAAACACGTGTGACACGCACCAACACACACTGGGCCCGCTTGGTAGGTTATGGCCCACTCTCTCTCACAAGAGGAGGCCTGTGTCCCAGCAGTGGGAACAGTATAGGCTGATTATGCTTATTAAAAAAACTCTAAAATAGACTTTTGTTATACCTACATGTATTATCAACATACTTATTTAAAAGAAGGTTTTAAAAGCTGTGCATTTCCACGGAAAAGCCTTTTATTGCGGACGGCTGATTAAAACAACATTTAACAGGAATTTAACCCGGCAGTTTAATTAAGAAATTCAAAGTAAACAGCTAATGAAAAGCACTATGTTCACTTAGTAGCTATTTATCGGAAAACGCAAGGAGCGCTGTCGGTAACTAATCTGGAAAAAAGGTTTATCAACATCTTAAACCATTTCCCGCTGCACGTTAATTTAATAAAACTGCGAAACAACTTGGGTCTCTGTAAAACTAATAATTACGAGAAGTAATTAAATAAGTATATATCCTTTGCCCAACACAGATGTTCAGACTAGGGTTGACGAAAAGATCGAATCTATGAACATTACATATACCTACGAGTACCTATGTCAAATTACATTCCGTGACATTTATAGTATTTAATTTAAACTGTTTGCACTCAAACAGAAATGGAACTAAAATCCGAGTTTAATTTCGACTGTTCTCAGTAGTGATGGGAAAGTTCGACGAGACCGAGAGTTTATCTGAAACAATTCGAGGTGACGAACTTAACAAACAATTTTCGCTCCTTCGTCGGAACTTTAGTGATTCGACGGTTTTTTGTCTGAACGTAGTTTACGAGCGCCCTGTCGAGGTTACGCGCCAATGAATGTTATTTTCTGTTATTGTGTTCAAGTTTTATTGAAGAAAAATTGATTGTTAAGGTTTTTGGGGCGATGGAAAAGGTTATTATTTGTTTAGGGGTCTTGAAGAGGGGGTAGAATGTATTGTGGAAATATTGAGGTATCGAATGAGTTGGTTTTTGAAGAGTCTATATTGTGGCAATATCTAAGTATTTGGTTTTAAGTTAAGACTTGGATCGCTCATGTTAAAATGTAGAGTCTACAGTGCGGCCAACGAGAGAATGCGTTCTTGACACCCGTCAGATTCATACAAACGATTAAGTGTTTTGCGAATTTGATCTTTATTAGCAACTAGAATTGTCGCACTATAGATTACATTGTCGGGTGAAAAACTTGGTATTTAAAATGTATTAACTAAGTAGCTAATACAAAAACTACGATAATCTGAGTATGAAACTCTCAGTAATAATATGGAGGCACTTAAATATAGTATTTGGTACCGTTTAACACAAAAAGCAATGCTATGACTACAAGATTTTTTCGTCTGAAATAGCAAAAATGAGATCGGATTATATGTTATTCATTGCTGTATTTGGTGGAGATTACTTGACAAGGCAAATCTTATTACGCTTGAGTACGTAGTAAGCCGATTCCGAAGTGAAGAAGTGACGACATCAACCAGCCTTGCTTTGGCAGTATTTGAAATTAGGTACTAGATCGTTTTGGCTAAAAGTGTTCTAATTATTTTCTCATTTTGATTACATGAAGTTACAATATTCTTTTATCAACCAATTAAATACTTAATAAAGCATGTGTACAATTGGTAATATCAGGGGAAACCATAGCTTTCCATTTCTTTTATTAATTACGTACCTACATGTCATTATCAGCTGTCTGCATTATCACCCTATAATGTCCCTGCTGCTGGGAGGTCTCCTCTCTTCTAGTGGGCTGTAATCTACCACGCAGGCCTAGTGCGGGTTGGTAGATGTCACATGTCTGAAAAATTTTGGTTCTAGGACATGCCAATTTCCTCACGATGTTTTCCTTCACCGTTTTGAGAGCAGATCAGCTGTCTAGTTTTTCCAAAAAATTGAGTTCAGTTTCCAGTCTACCCGGATGCTGCTTTTATCAAGTTATCATCTTCAAAATTATTTGTAGTTTATGACTACAGGAACCACATTTTCAGTAAGTAAAATAAACGCTCGACTTTCCCTACTCTGTGCGCTCCCTAACTGATATTGTTTCCTTCAATCCGAGATCAGTTAATAAGGGCCTATAACAAAACTGGTATGATCCCAAATATAAATAGGTTAATTGAATCGAAATATATTCGCGGTAATAATCACGGCCGGTATTAGGGTCAGGCCGAATTAAATAGGACGGAAGATCTGTCGGCCTTTTGTGGCCGAACGACGAACCTTTCTAGTTTGAGGAAGGAAATTATTACGCGGAGTTTTCAGTCATTCATTTTAGGAGTTTTTTTAGGGTTGGATTGTGTTCGAGTTTCTTTTGAGTGATTGTTTAGAATTGTGAAAGATTTCGAAACAATCTTTGGTAGTTAGTTACCTAATTATCCATCATTTTATTTCAATAGTTATTAGAATTCGAACTCACGACCTACGACTCGTGAGTTGTGACCGATACCATTGGGCCACCAAGTGACTGCTCTATAATACCAAAACACTCACTGGTATATTTTAATGCCAAAAGCGACATCTCATAATGTAGGGATTAATTTAAATGACCGCAGTGTCGTCAAGCAAAGGTATTAAGTGCTTCAGTATAAATGCTGAGTGTTGCCACACGAAAAAAATAAGTAGAAAATAATAAAAAGGCGAAAGATTCCACAGAAGTACGTACTTAAAAATATTATATCATTAACGATCTACAACTGTCTCTGGCATTATTTACGACATCCACAAATCCTATTTGATTTATTTTTTATTACGAAGTTAAGTGAAATATGAGGGATGTAGGTTCTTTCAAACTCCATATTTCAAGCGTGTTTTATGAAGGCTTAGGTTGTGGTAGAAAACTAATGTTAAGGGATTACTTTGTTTGCTTTGAGAGCTAGAAAGTTACTGTTTGATATTATTGCTTTGCATGTTTTTGTACAGGGTGGCTGGGACATCGACGTGTAAACTGTAACCATGAAGTTAGCAAAATCAAAATCAAAAGTCAAAATTACATAAGACAGGCCTCCAAAACGCCCGCCCTTCACCACTTCCTAGTGCTTTCGCTGGGAAGAAGGAGTGGCGCAACAAACTCCCCAGCAGTCGTACATGTAGCAGTAGCACATTACGTAGAATTTTTCTGTAGATTACCATAAAAAATCTGCTGTTTATTAGAAAAGTGCAATACCTACGGTCAAAATGTATCATCATCGACTGCCTACCCAACAATGCTGGGGGCGGCTTCCAGTCTAACTGGAATGCTGAATACCAGTATTTTTACGGTCATAATGTATGGAACAGCAATTTTTTTTTTAATAACCGACGACTTATTTCAATGCAGAGGAGTTTACAAACCTGTACTGAATCCATGGTAACAGGTTGCGCGTCCATGGGGACTGCCAGCCTGTATTATTTGACTATTGTGTGACTTTCAAAGTTTTTGAGAATTTTGCTTGTCTGCACAGAGTGATAGCTCTCCTAACTTTTTTAATACAAACTCAATCGAAGAAGTTTCTTTTTACAAAAGATAATTTAAGTCGCATCTTAGAAATGTGACAAGCATTGCAGATACAAAAGAACTTTAAAAACCTATTTAACTTTATGGATTTTGTGAACTGTTGTGTTTTTTAAGCCTCTTTCTCCATGGAAAACGAAAAATTGGTTTTGTACAAATACATTTTACTGACTCTTTAAAAAAAAAAAAGCTTTTAAAAGCTTCGTGAACTACTAGATTAAAATACGTGTGACTAAATTATTCCATTAATTCACGGCGTGAAATTAGATAAACACCGTAAATGAATACTAAGTCTTCTTAAGTCACACATGACATCATCATCTGCCTAGCCTTTTCCCAACTATGTTGGGTCGGCTTTCAGTCTAAGTATTGAACATGAAGTGACTGCCTATCTGAGGTAAGACTGGTTGTCAGACTTTCGGGCTTCTGACGACCCGTAACGACTGTCAAAAATTCACGAATGACAGCCGGGACCAACAGCTTAACGTGCTTTCCGAGGCACGGAGGGGTCTTGGTATGTAAAGATGGTCACCACGGCAAGCGTAGCTTAACCTGATCGATCGACCCGTGCGGCTGTTATTACTTAGCCACAAGCCCCTTGCTAAGCGTGAAATTAGCTAAACGCCGTGCATTAATACTAAGTTTTCTTAAGTCACACGTATCGTATACTATTTTATAGCTCGTGTGACCTAAACCTGCACTTAAGTCACACTTTTCTGTGTAAAAATGGACTACTTAAGTCGCAGAAAAGCGTGACTTAAGTGCGGGTTTAGGTCACACTATGCTATAAAATAAAGTGATCTAGTTTTCAAAATGACACAGAAGTCCACTTTCATAGCTATAGTCCAAACTAAGTTTAAGTTCGTAAGGTCCTATAGTAAGGCTCACTTAGAAGCACTTGCCTCCTCAACTTGGCTAATTAGCCTAGTTTTAACCTTGAAACGTAATATGAGCTGTCCAAAATTACGCTGCTTTCACTCAAGAATACCGAGGAACGTAATTAACATAATCAGGTGAATATATGCTTAAACTTTAACGCAATCTGTTTCTCTTTACGGCAAGAAACAGAATTTTGCCATATTTTGTTTGGTGTAGTACAGACGCCAGCACATCAAGCTACTACAATCTGTCAAATTTCTTTAATAGATTTTCAACTTTATCTCTGAAGCATTAAGGTTCAAGTTGGATTGGGAAAATTTGACAGTTTCGGGTAGCTTGACCTGCTGGCGTCTGTACCTATATCATGACTTATTTAAATACTTCCTGGTAGACTAGACGACTTGTTTCTACTTACCTAAAGGGCAGAAGATAAATCTTAGTTTAGTCCTGTCAAATTAAGATACTCCATAGACAAATTAGACGCGATTAAAAACATGGCTACTAAAAATACGTCAATTTGACAGGACTAAACTAATATTTATCTTCTGTCCTTTTCTTAATGAAATAGAAAGAAAAAGATGCACTGATCTTAAATTTTGTTTGGTTTGTGAACAAGGGAATCGGCGCCATTGTCTACTTATCTTTGTTCTACTTCTGAAACCAAAACTTTCACAGAACTAATAGGCTTCTTGAAAAAGAGTCTGGTGGTTTTGTAGTTTATTAACCCTTCGTAGTAGAACGTGGATACACACGAGACACAATTGCCAATACAAATGCTTTTACCTCTCAGGGTTGAGCTGGTATAAATTTGTAACGCTTGTGGCACATGTGTACCAGCTCTTTCTAATGAAGTTGTTTCTATAATTACGGCATTCAACTGGTTTAACGCTTGTTTATGTAGTTACTCCTTTTGAGAACACTAACCAAAATTTTCACTCTTTCAGCGTCTGAATACTCTTAAAGAGAAAATTTCCTCCAAAAAAATCAAAGAAGCTTTTCACCCTTCCATACTAAACGACAGAATATTTACCTTTCATTAACAGAAGAAACAGAACATCTTCATCGAATCACCATCTGCCTCTAAGAAAGAGACAGACAGACAAAACACCTTAGAAAGAGCAAGACAAAACAACTTACAGCACCAAACAGCTGTGAGTAGAAGTAGCAGATAAGCGACATGGGGATGGCGTAGCTCCACACGAAGATGCAGGCGACGAAGACCTTCGTGTCCTGGTCGTCCGTGAAGTAGTCGAAGGAGCAGGTGGTTAGGAAGCCCTCTGTAAAGAAAATTTCAGTGAAATATGAGGGATCCTATACTTGAAGGCGTAGTGGGCAAGATTGTTTAAAAATATTTAAAAACACTTTAAATACAGACTGCCTATCAATTCCTATTACTTAATTGTATAGTGTAGAACTTATGATGAAGGAATGGTGACGGATGATCTTTTGTGGATCTTGAATAGCAGAGCAGAATAGCAGTTCGGGAGAAAATCGACCAATTTTAAAGTTGAGACTTATTTGATAAAGCTACGACCACGATTGACAGCCGGGACTAACGGCTTAACGTGCTTTCCGAGGCACAGAGGGGTCTCGTATCTAAAGATAGTCACCCATCCACATACCAACCGCGGCAAGTGTAGCTTAACCTGCTCGATCGACCTGTGCGGCTGTTATTATTTAGCCACGGGCCCTAAGTATCGTTATTGTGTTATTTACTGGGACTCAATTATTTGTATGGAAGAACTGTCAGAAATTCAAAATTATTCCTCCGGTAAAATTATCTGGCATTGGAAAATTTTCTGTTAGTTGAAATAAATATTTTGTATTTTTTTTTAGTGTGATTTACAACCATTATTGGAAAACTTTGAAGGTACTGCGTCCGTTTAAATCTCTCTATGACCCTTTAGGACAACATTTATTTCCATTTCTGGAAATAAATGTGTGATGTGTGTGTGTGACGAGTGTGTTTTTTTTTTTTTTCTTCATATTAATCCGTATGTTTATGACCCGGGCTGACGCACTTACGCACACCTAATAAAAATTTAAAGTCGATTACTCATCGAATTACAATCGTCATTTTGCACCAAGACAATGGCAATAATCTCCTGTTTTCAACGGATGTGTGCAATTTGTCGCACAATTGGTGCACTTAATCAGCCGGTTAGCTCGGAATTATGTGCGCGTTGGTGCGAAATTCATGTTTCGAATACAACAGTGTGTAATTGGATTTAGGACGCAAATGGAAATTCGTACTGGCCGCATATCTATGGCCATACAATGTACATATTGAAAAAGAAAATAATATGTCATGAACTGTTTGCAAAGGGATGCTCTTCTAAATACAAATATATTCTGTTCGTTACATGTGTCAACTGTTTCACACATCAAAATAAATTGCATTCTTTTCGAATTCATCATCACTGTCCTGCCCTTATCCCAATTTATTTGGTGTCGACGCAACATGTGTTTTTCTTCCATACTTCTTCATTAGTCGTAATCTCAGTAGTCACCCCCTTTCTAACCGTATCATCTTTCTCACAGTCCATCCATCGTTTCCTTGGTATTCCCATACTCTTATACATAGTTGCATCAACATCATTTCAGCCGAAAGACGTCCACTGCTGGACATAGATCTCCCCCAAGCATCGCCACTTCGGCCGGTTCTGTGCGTCTGGCATCCAGGTGATTCCCCTTATAGTTTAAAGATATTCATAAAAAAAATATTTCTCTACTCCTCTCTCCCTTCCTTTCCTCTGATCTCTCTTTCTTTCTATAGGTGACTTTGGCTTTGCCAAATCAGTTCAGTGTGTCAAGATTAAAAGTTTGTACGCAAGACTTTCCATGTTCACACCTGATCTAAAATGTGATTAATTGGGATACGAACCGGACCCAGCCCTCCGGTAGCAACCATCGTCAAAGATTACATTCCGATTGATAGAGGCCCATCCTACTGAATCTTCAGTGCCGACTGTTACAGAAAGACTGGTACAGAAAGCCTTTTATACCGTTAAGGATTATATCGAGGACAAAAAGGCTTGGGATTAAGGTGCTTCCAATTTTTTACATATTTAATGTTTTTATTTTTATTTTATTTTTCTGTCTTGTTGTTGTTTTTTTTTTGTTTTATTATATACACTTTGACATTAATGGATTTTATATATACTATGACATTTGCTTACTTTGTAAAGTATTCTATTATTTTAATTATTGTGAATGTGAAGACTATGTGGGTCATTTTATTTATATTATTTTTAATTTTTCTCTCTGTTCTGTTAGTTTTTGTCATGGTCTGGCAGTTTGAGTAATTAATGTGGCCTACCCAAATGTCCTTTCTTTGGTATTGTTCGTCGAATCGTCGAGCTCCTTAAGTTTTGAGTTGAGCTGCACGATTTCTGACAAATGCGTGCACTGGCTGGACAGGTCCTCTCAATCTGTGTGGTTCTTTCCTCAAAAGACCATCTCAGACATCGACCTGCATGGTCTTCATATGATCTGACCAAGATTATGTCTGGACTTTAAAAGAGACTGTGACCTCTGAGTTTGTTTCGGCCTTTCTTCTCAGAGTAGTCAGATAGGAAACGCCGACCTCATCTAGTTTTAAAATATGATTGACGTGTAAAAGTGTTTGTACAAACCTACTTACAAAAATAAAATCATTTATCATTTATAAAATAATTAATGTGGCCTCTTTGGTGTGAGACGATTGTCTTTTGACTTGGGATCGAACAATTAGGAAATCTGACTTCGAAAAGAATGCAATAATTTATTTTGATGTGTAAAACAGTTGACAGGTGTAACGAACAGAATATATTTGTATTTAGAAGAGCATCCCTTTGCAAATAGTATTGTTCATGACATATTATTTTCTTTTTCAATATGTACACCTACAGTGTTTCCATTAGTGAAAAAAAATTCGGAATCGGATCAGTAGCTCCGAAGATTACCCATCACAAATTAGTTTGAAATAGCTGGCTTTGAAAGGAATGTACCTTTATGTGGGTTTCACATTCACTTTTCTATGAAACAGAAGATTTTTTTTTTTTGATAACCGGCGAAAAATTTCGACGTTATGGGGTCTAAACTCATGTGCTGAATCCATGGTTACAGTTTGCGCGTCGATGTCCCTGCCACCCTGTATACGTATATGCTTTTCATTTTCAAGACATAAGTACTTACAGTGGCTAATCCTAATCCAAACCACGAAAACAGATATTTAGAAAATTTTCCATCGTATTTAACAAGAGCTCCTGTGTACCTTTATTTACACAAACAAATATTAAACTCAGAATCGGCTTTTCTAATAAAACAGTCCGCTTCCCATCTCAAACAAATGTTTTAATATTTGCGACTCCCATTATTTATTAACGTCTAATTTATTCGCTACTCCGTAGATAATGAATGGCTTCCGAGGCTGATATTTCTTTTTAATTGAATATTTAACAGATATTCAACCGAGTTATGACTGTTTGTTGATTGCATTGCCGGTGTGTTTATAAAATCATGGTTAATGATGTTTCTTGGGTATCGTTAATGTTTATGCTTTAATTCTATAAATCTTTTTAACAAGTTTTTATTAGCTTCACTTGTAACTAACTAACAAACAACGTAATAAAATCTTAATAGTAGTAAATCTTAGTAGTAAATTTTAACCTGCTTCTAATTGTTGTATCGAAATGAAACTTTGTATGTGTATGTAGTTCGGTTGACAAACCTATAATTTGGTATCGTGGAACTGATTTGATGATGGAGCCAGGAAGTGAACAGTGGAATTCATCAGTGGCTACTAGTAAACTCCTCGAGTTTGGGCTCATATGATTGGTTTTGACGAGTCCAATAGACTGGGCTTGGTAACGAGGGTCTGGTGATGGAGTCAGGAGATGGAGAGTGGAACTCTTTCTCTTTTTTTTTTGGTGCCACGCTTTTTGAATTCAATTTAAGTCAATTTACTTATTTTATCATTTTTAGTGCGTGATAAAAGTGTGCAAATTAGTTTTTTTTAAACTACATATTTTGGAACAGTCAGCCTATCGCATAAGAGTTTTAGCAAACGATGGTTTGTATGTGCCTATGGTTCGATAGGTTTACCGTCATCATCATTACCCTTAACCCAATTAATTTGGGGTCGACTCAACATGTCTTTTTTTCCATACTTCTCTATTAATCATAATTCGAAAGGGGGTGACCCCTCTCTGGCCATATCATCTTTCCCATAGGGGTGACTACTGAGATGAGCGACAACATAGTCAGATTATTTTTTCTAAGCGGTTAGAAAATGTCTATTTAAAAAAAAATCTAGAGCAGCCTTTATTAGAATTAGGGCCAGGTTTGTATTAGTTTCAATTAAGCCAATGTTCTTTGCTATCAGGGCTACAGTAAAACGCAACGATATAACAATTTATAGTATCTAACACGGTCGCGTTACATGCACAGTCATGCATAGTGTCGCACGGAAACATAGGTCCGAAATTTTGGGCTTGGGTTTAGAAACAACTTTTTTTCTTACAATCCTTTTACATTTTATTATTGGCAACAGCAATACGAAAGCAACTTTATTGTAACGAGTATAAAGATCACTGTTATTTTGACAGTGAAACGAAATCAGAGGGAAAATTACTGTGAGAGGACTGTAGGTACCTAGGTTGTTGTTATTCAAAGACTTACCCGGTACGAATCGTCCCCAGATCTTGAGAGCGGGCAGAATGGTGAAGGGTAGTGCCCAGAACCAGGTGAAGGCAATCAATATGAACGCTTGCACTCTGTTTATCCTTCCGTCAAGAGGGCAGGAGATCGTTCTAAAATAAATCAAATAAATAAGAGATTGCTTGAATTTTCCACTTATGTTTTGTCATCAACAAGACACAAATTAAGACTCTGCGACGTTATTAAAAATTCAAGGAAAAACTCAATACATTAACCCAAAAATTAACTCAATTCAAAAGCTTTGCTCCACCAGGTGATCGAACCCTGGATCCCATGCTCAGCATTTACATTTGCGGCCACTAAAGCTAAAGCAATGACCGCAGCAGTCAAATCAGCAAGAGTTCATTCTAAATATTTGGACCAATGTTAATCGGAAAAAGATGAGCTGTTGGCGATAAAACTCAAGCTAATCTTCTGTGTGCTGTTCAAGCTATAATAAAATGTCTAGACTCCTTCTAGAACTTTAAAAACAATATCAAAGTTAGTCCCTAAGCGGAAGTCGAATCTTTACGACTTTATACAATTCGTAGACAATTCGAGTCGACTAAAAATATCTAAGTATGAAAATATTATTGACGATTTCGGTTTATTTGATTTAATATTGGGAAAACCAGAGTTATATTGATATGGTTTTGAAACGGGATAGTCGACTAATTAGGTACGTAAAGGTGAAATGTAAACAATTACCCATTTGTTACCCAATTAACAGTTACCCAACTAAAGATATCTCAATCATACACATTACTAGTTAAAATATTTTAAGGGTTTATTAGCGCCTTACAAGGTAAAATCGAACCCTGGTAAAGTTTCTATTTATAAAATTTACAGCAGTCTTATACTTATAAGATCTCTCTAGTATCTGACTGTCTGTCACAGAGGTTTTTTATAGAGAACACACAGAGGATTCTCAGAAAACCCAACACGACATTACACTCCAAGTCACTTACTTGTATCTATCAAACGCAATCACAGCATTAGTGATGGCTCCTCCAATCCCAGATAAGGAACCCAGAATAGCGTATATGTCACATCCTAGCTGGTAGCCCAACATCCGCTGGTAGAAGGAGTTCATGATGAGTAGAGGCATCTCCATCATCATCGTCAGGTCGAAGATTGCCAGGTTAATGACGAACATGTTGCTCGGACTGCGGAGTGATTTTGAGCTGCGAAAGGTAGAAAGTTTGATGTATTTTACAAGAAAAATTGGAAGCGGTGGTAGTGCTTTCTCGGTCTTACTGTATCTCTTCAAGAGCTATATTACTTTATCGGAAGGATATAAGTGTAATTTTATAAACATAATTTTATATGGATCATCATCATAATAATTTTAGTATTAATGTAATTGCTATGGGTTAATACCTGAAATAAACTATTATTATTAGTATTATTATGTCGTTTATTTATTTACTTTTCTTATTTTAATACATTTTTAAATATTAGTATAAAAAAAAAACATTTAAAAATATAAAAAAATAGTGATCCACCGGTTTCGGGAGCAGGGTCCAAGCTACCGGTGGTTAGGGCTCCAGAGACAGAAACCTCCTCACAATGCGAGCCGTATCGAGGAGTACTGCTACTACTTAGTATTATTATTATTATTATAATCAATCTATAATGTTCCCACTGGTGGGGTACAGGGGCCCAATTCTGTAAAATAACCAACTTGTCAATAGTGTGTAAGTAGTGTCTCAACAGAATAGTCATTGACATTCGATACAGGCCTTCTCTCTTCAAGAGGGTGTGGGCTGTAATCTACCACGCGGGCCCAGTGCAGGTTGCTAGATGTCACATGTCTTCGAAGTTATGTTTCTAGGACATGCCGGTTTCCTCACGATGTTTTCCTTCACTGTTTTGAGAGCAGTAGTGATGAAATTATTTACACAAAGTAAAACGCCTGCCTGCACTGGGCCTGCGTGGTAGATTACAGCCCACTCCCTCTCGACGAGAGGAGGCCTGTGTCCCAGCAGTGGGAACATTATAGGATTATGACGATTTCTTGTAATGTGTACATTGTACAACAGAATGTGTTCACAAAGTTCAAATCCCTAATTTCGGCAAAGTCCATCAACCCCATAACCAACTAGCGTCACAATACAGATTGACCTGTAAATAGGCACAGATTGGACTGCTATTACACGCTGTGACAATGCGCAATCTACGCCGACTACATAATAGTAGGCCGGCGAACAAATCCGGCGTGAATTACGTTAATTACAGCCGATTAACTTGATTGTTTCCCTGATTCCAACCGTGTCCGGTTTCAATTAGTCGATTGATATAAAGTTACGCGAGGAATTTGAATCTCAACTCCTTTTCCGTGAAAGAGGGTGTGAGGGTGCTTTGAGAGATTTCCTTTCTGTGAAATACGTCACATGTTACGTCTTAGATTTTATGTGATTCACGGTATTTTGTGGGGCGGATATTCGACAGTTGGTATAACTATACGTTATATTAGTTATATTCATCCCGCGGTATAAGTTCGAACCGCCTCAGTTGACTAAAGAGCCATACTTTCGTTGTTTCACACCCTGTAAGGAAATGTCTTTGTAGGTTCTTTGGCTGTTATTAATAACCCTAGAATCTATCTAGGAAAAGTTACAGTGGCGTCCAAAAGTTACTTGATATTTTTCCACTTCAGCTGTGACACACCACATTGTGATTTAAAATTCTAGTGATCCAAATATTTGAACTGCTATAACGTTATTGACTAATTTAACTACCTATATTTAACTACTTATCATAAAAAATAATCAAGTTATCCTTTAGGAGTACCTGATTATTTTTTTTATTTTAAATTATAATGTGGCATTACAGCGGAAGTGGAGAATGACAGTGGACTTACTTTTGGAGGGTACTGTAAGTTGTAGAACGTACGTACAATGAGGAAAAACATTTAACTTCTACATTATTAACGTATTAAATTGTATTCCTCACACAACATTTCCAACAAATTCGAAGACATTAAACAGCAACTACGGCAGAGAAGCTCAAGAAATATATTCGTACGTAAACGAGATAACAACTAGATGTGAATTTATATGCGCAGTTGTGGGAGACACAATCAATGCAGAAATGTATACTGACAAACAAAGAGTTTGGTGTGCAGGCAAAGAAGAGACGTCTATGCTCTGCGCACATAATGAATAATACTTATATACTTTGCAGAAAACCGCGACGACGAGATATAACAGACTGATATAAAGGGTTAATTTAGTTTATTGGCACGGAAAAGTGATAATTGCAAAATAATTACTTTCATAATAACTTTTAATTAGACACAATACTTGGACGTGCGACATCAAAGACTTGACAACACAGCACATGCACATAGCATAATCAGCTTATCATGGCATGGACATAGACCTCATCTCTTCTAGCGGCTGTGGTCTGTAATCTACCACGTGGGCCCAGTGAGGGTTGGCAGATGTCACATGTCGTAGAATTTTTGGTTCTAGGACATGCCGGTGTCCTCACGATGTTTTCCTTCACCGTTTTGAGAGCAGTGAAGATGAAATTATTTACACAAAGTAAAGCGCCTGGCTAGGTTCGAACCCACGATCTACAAACTCGTAAGTCGCGGCCGCTACCACTGGGCCATAACTGTTCAGATCCAAAAGTGAAGAAGCAGTAAAAAAGGCTCCATACAAATCTCTTTCATTGACTGTACTTATTTTCAACATAAAGTTGGATGAGTTTTATAAGTTTGGGGCTTGTAGTTGGATGGTGGCAGATAATGGTGTTTTTAATGTGGTTAGAGGCACGGCATACAGGAATGATGGTCACCATGTGGTTTTGGCAACGGTTAGGATTGATCGCTTGCCTTGGCTCTCGAGTCAGAGTAATTGACCATGACTACTATGGTCTCCTAAATATGGTCAGCGGTGACTTTATGTTTATTTTTGTGTAATTAAGCAAATTTTAGAAAGAATCATGAACAGCAGGGGTTTACGTAGGAACATCTGAAATGGGGTCCTTATGGATTTAAGGGGTTTCAATTAAAGATAACCAACTTCTTTCATAATTTCTATAAGTTTTCAAAGTATACAAATATGCAATGTGCAGGCGTCTGGATCTATGCCCGTTCCTTTCCTATCTGAAGAGGAAAATAACCCTTTGAAGTATATCACAGAAAATAAACTAAGCAGAAAGTGCGTCACGGTGTGAGGGACAAAAGGCGAAGTCTTTGGGTCCTGACAAATACTAAAAGGGTCGTAACCGGCTTGATTACACTAGCCTTAAGGGGGAAGCGTCAGGGTAGCCCGCGATATTCAAATTTTCTTACGTTTTTTGCAATTTTCATGTCAGTGTCAGGTTGTATGTTAAACAAAATTATGATTCCCGATGAAGTATGCACTTATTTACAGAATTATAATCATTAAAATCATCAATACAAACCTCTAAATTCATATCTATTGATTGATATTAGGGATTATTATTTTGGAGGGATTTTTTTTTTTAGTAGGGTTATATGAACTTAAATATCTGTATAAATTTAAATTAAAGCTTATCCCTTAGAATATCATTTTATTTAAAAAATATTATTATCTGGTAAAATAAAACAAGAGTAATCGATTTTTTTATAAAATAAAATATATTTTTTCTAAATAAATATTTTGTAAAAAACGGAAGGAAATTTGAATTTCGCGGGCTAACGTGACGCTTCCCCTTAAGGATGTGAGCTCAGGAAGTTCCGTTAATGACTCTCCTAATGAGACACAACTTAATGCAAAGAATGTATGGTAGACAGGCTTTACTTAGTTTTGTTTGGTCTTTAGAGCGCGCTACGAGTTTTTTGAAGGCGGACTAAAGATTTCTTTTGAATTTTTGGCGGGTTGTAGACAAAATTCGCGGTAGAATATACAGGCTGGCACGGACATCGACGCGCCATTTGAAAATATGAAGAACAAGCACATGGGTCTAGACCCCCAGCGTAGATATTGTTCTTGTTATTGTGAAAAAAATCTGCTATTTCATAGATAACTGCAATACCGAAGCGATCAAAATGTATGGAAAAGCAATTTATGTTTTAAATACCCTTCTAAAAATTCCAACGCAGTAGGGTTCAGAACCATGACTACATGGACTGAATCCATGGTAACAGGTTCGTAAATTGTCAATGTTCCTGCCATCCTGTATATTCTACCGTGAATTTTGTTCATAAACTCAAAAAAAAAATGAAAATAAATCTTAGTGTGCCTTCAAAAAACTCGTAGCGCGCTGTAACAGAATAGGTATATTACATTCTCTTTATTACATACTCGTACACCATAACGATTACAGATATAAATGTCGAATTTTTACATAGGTAAAACTAGAATTTATTGTTGAATGGTTTAATATCAATCTTAACACAAAATTGACTTTCGCGACAACCAAGACATTTATTTATGAAGCAGTAGATCTACAACAGCATACAACACGAAGATTAATCTTGTCAAATGTGTTTGAGTTTCACCAAATTCCTTGATTGCTTGGTTATTAGCAATCAATAAATTGACGCTTGGAAACAAACAAACTTAAATTGGTTTAGAGTAACTTCAGCCAATCCTAAACTGTTTCACTTCATACGTGAATAAATTATCATTAGTTAAAGATTACTTGCTTTTGAAAACATAAACATTAGCTTTATGTTTTCAAAAGATGATACAAACAAGTCTTCTTTTCATTTAAAGATGGCATCTTCAAGCCAAATCGTCAAGTTACTACTGATACTCGGTCTCGGTTGATACTTTTTCTTTCTTTCTTTCTTTCTAAGTTAGCATTTATTTATTATTTATTAATTTACTAGCTGCGCCCCACGGTTTCACCCGCATAAGTTTCGATCCCGTGGGAATATCGTGATAAAAACTATCCTATGTGTTAATCCTGGTGATAGAAACTATCTGTGTGCCAAATTTCATCCAAATCCATTCAGTAGATTTGGCGTGAAAGAGTAACAAACAAACATCCATCCATACACACTTTCGCGTTTATAATATTAGTAGGATTTCTTTTAATAAGTACAGAAATTAAAGCCGTTTGTATATACACATAAAAGATAAAATCATCAAGTAAAAAGTTAACAACACTTTCATAAATCCCTCTCACAGTACTTCTGACATGCCGACAAAATCTTCGTCCATTATATAAATATGAAAAATCTAGAGGTACTCGCTGTCTAAATGATTCGAATTTCAAATCAATATGTCATTTAACGTCAACAAAAGAGCCAATCAATTCACAACAAAAACATTCATCTTTCGAAGCCGAAGTAAGTAGATCTAGCGAATAAGCATTTGGAAAACATAAAAATGTATAGTAAAAACATCGTTACGGCCTAAAATCTCGGCAACAGCGCCCAGTGACACAGATAGCAGTAAAACGACCAAGATAAATATGGGATAGACTGTACTGGAAGCTACGCGAGGGGTAGCGAGGGACCGCGATATCCGCGAGACTCCTGTCTAGAAAGAGATGAAGAATGACAATTGCTGTAGGCAGACTCTTTGAAGACTGTTTTAAGTAAGTATTTATACGTGACGAGATTATTGAAAGAAAAAAAAAAAGAAAATACATTTATTTGCGGCAAACATGACGCATAAAAAAAGAGAACAAACACAAAAAAAATAAAGATATTAAAATAAAGATATTAAGATATTAAATAAAAGATATTGGATATTGAAGATATTGGTTCATAGCACCTACATAAGAAGGTGGAACGTATTAAAAAGAGCCGGGATAAGACATCATTTGCGTTTCTAGAGCCAATTTGTTTAAAAATACAGGAAAGTTACAGGTTACAGAATTTAGAGCCTGCAAGAAACAAGACAGAGAACCTGTTGAGGTGGAGATTCATAGACGACTCCGCCTTGGAGTGTAAATGTGGAGCTGTTTCACAAACGATGGGACACGTAATACCATGTCCTGCGTGTCCTATCAGCTGCACATTACAGGAACTGATGATGCTAGTGATAGCGCCAAACACGTGGCCGAGTTCTGGGTCTAGTCCATTTAGATTGCCATCGAAGTGAAATGAGAGAAATAATGAAATCCGTAACTAGGGCAAGCAAATGAGAAAAATGAAGCTACAGAAAGCAGAAAATCTCATCTTGCAATGGAGTAAAAACCTGCAACAAAAAACGTTAGTCGGCGAACATCAGAAACGTTTTCCGAACTGGTGGAGAGTGCGGAGCGGTTTAGAACTTTTGCTCCTGACACGCTCTCTAGATCGCACCCGCCGATGGCAATGGCGGATTTTATCGTACGGATTTCTGTTTATAATCATCATTGTTTGCGAGGGTTCTTGTCAATTGTTTTGTGATGGGCTTTTGTTTTGTTTTTATAGATTGTCGGTTAGGAAAAGTAATGACGAGGAATATGGTTGACTTTTGCCTTATAAGAGTTATGGGAATAATCGGGGATCAGTAAGATATGTATTCAACGACTTCTTCTTTTCATGTCGTTGGAATCCTCCCTTTTTTTACATATACTTTGCGCCAAGTAAGTGTTCACGTTGATTGCGGCAACCGGCAACAGTGGCATTCTTTAGGTCACCTGAGGTGCAGGTGAACGAACACATAGGACACTCCAGCAGGTGAGTTTTCAATGTGAAATAAGTACTCGTATCGTATTTGGAAATGGTGTCACTTTTTTTGACAAGATATTTCTGAGATTTTTGCTTGAAAGAAGAATAAAGCAAGGTTTCACTCAATATATCTACATATAGAGCAAATTTCACGACCTAAATTGCAAAAACTGCTGCGTGAAAGTATTCCACTGGCTTTCTCTCATCCCTTTTCAGTTGAAACAGTGAAGTCAATCGACTATTTCAATCCTTTTTCAGCGAAACTGTTCAAGTCGGCTCAGTTTCATAGTATCGTATCAATTGCCTCAATCAATCTACCCAAGCGTTTACTAATTAATCCTCATATAATTAACACACTGGAAACCAAATTAACGACCACACATTAATCGTCCCTAAGCGTATAATTAAGGTTAAACGTTTACATTTCGCTAACTTAAACTTAATTCTCCAACTTGACACCGTTTTGTTCGAAGCACGCCGCCATCTTGAATCTTGATGCGTTCGAAACTTAATTAAATCGCCGAAGACGTCAGTTTCACGAACGGATCGTCAAATTGTTCCACGATATTAATTTGGGATTCGCTTTTGCGTTTTTAATCGAATAGTAAAGGGTTGTTGGCTGCTTAGACTGTCGGACGTTTAGAGGACCTCGCTTACTTAATTTAAAATGTAGAAAATAAATATAGCACGATTATATGAACCTTTTTATACGTAGATATTAGGACAAGGTAAAATCTGACATAGGTAAGTCAGGTTGTCATTTTCAGAGCTCATCGTCACAATATTCTTTCCGATAACATTGATATTTTCTTCCGATTTTTCGGGACATAAAAGGACAAAAATCAGATGTAAGTACTTTCTGTCGAAAAATGTAGAGGGACAATGCGTTACGAGGACAAGGAATGATTAAACGACGGAAAGGCCGTTTTTACGAAACATTATTTAATAGAAGAGGGTTTTTCTCAGGCTTAGGGCCTCTGGCTAAAATCGGAAACGCGCCAATTCATGGTCACGGTTGAATAATCTGGCCCTGCGCTTTCCAATGAGCCCGTGACCGTTTAGCGAAGTGAACCATGGGAAGAGGGCCATATGCTGGAAAACAGTGTAGCTGAAACATTATGGGATGGAAAATATGCAAATAGTTGGCAAATCTATGAAGATTTGACTAGGAGAGACTGAAATATTTGAAAAATATCTGGGATTTTACAAGACTACTCAATTTTATTTTCTGGTCAACTCTAGTATGGTCGGCTGTTGTAATTTTGGACAACCAATCCTGAAAGTTAAAGAGGATATAGGATTTTCTGACCGGAGACATGATCGAACGTCAAAAAAAAAAAAACTTTTTCTACTCACGTGCCAAAAATCCAGATGACGCAGCCGTTTCCCAAAAAGGAGGTGACCATCAGCATAGTGTAGATAAGTGCAAGGACGTAGTGCCAGTACTTGTTGACTGCGGGGAAGTTCCTCCAGTGATCGTGAACCATGTCCTGATGTTCTTCGGGGATGTTCCAGCCTAGCATGTGCTCGACCACCTCCTTGGACACCCTGGTGGAAATAAAGAGTTAGAATCGATGCATTTGAGGTTTGAAAATGGAATTCCGGAGACGGTTGACATTTTATACGGCTGCTATTTTTTTTATTGCGTTTAATTTGAAGAGATATTTGATTGACAAGTCTGAAAGGCCAATATTTTTTGTGTCGTTATTTTAATTAGAATTTCTATGTTTAACTAATTATGATATTAATCGTTTTTCCCGTTTCTACCGAAAAAGTTATTTATAAAAAATACCTAGAAGTATCCGACATGAAAAGATTAATTAAGTACCTGAAGTCGATATTTAATTAAATTAATTGAAAGCACTCGGATTTTACTTGGAAAAAGAGGCTCTTTTACAAATTAATTGTTGATAAAATTGAGCAAATTAATGAAAAGCGATACTAACATTTTTAGCGGGTAAGCCATGGGCCCGATATCGTCCGTGTAGTTCGTCGCCATCTTGTGTGCGTTTTTAAAACAAAATGGCGGAAAAATATACTTGATTTTCTATTGTTTCATGGGTTTAATGGAATAAAGGTTTTATTTATAAAATTAAATGTTTTATGACGAAGTGAGTAGTCCGACATCCAGTCGCTTCTCACTTGTGGTTTGTGCTCGGTGCTGCACAGTTTTATATCGTTCCAAATAGTGCGTGCCGGTTAATTCCTTAATTCAATAAAATAGTAAAGCTTCTTACTATTTGGTCAAGCGTGAAACTGGTCATGCCATTTGTTCTCAATCTGTTTTGATTGTTCTGATTTAGTTGTTTTTACTTCGGAACGTCAAAAACGTAGTTATCGAAATCGTTAAAATACTTCTAAGTTTTTCAAGAGATGTCGAATTATAGCCGGAGTTATATCTGAAACTCGCCCCAGTAACAAAACACATTTAGAATACATTTTTGTTGCTAAATTGAAGAAATTCTTATCTAATTGCTTCTTCGACCGTAAATAGTAATTTTTCTGTTATATGTAGGTATGTAGTCAATTATAGATTTTCTGTTTATTTTTCTGTGTTCTGTTTCATATGATTTATAATATACTATATGTGGAAACTTGTAATTGGCCATATTTTGTATAAATTATTATTTACTGTATCTGTTTAGCTGTAAGTTTTCCTAAAATAAAATAGATTTACATTTTTCGGGTAGGTACTTGCGTACTTTTTGTACTTGACTTCAGAGAATCCAATGCCTCTGTTTTTTATTTGTTGCTTTTGACACGACAAAACAGTTTCGTCGGCTGAGTAGGGTCTTTGGGTCTTTCATCGATTTCTGGTCAAACTACGGTATTGTTTGGGTTAAGCAAACGCTTAACTTGCTTCTGATCTGTGAACCGAAACGTAACGACTGTACGTAACTTTGTTTGGGATAGTTTATATTGAGACTTCTATTCGAGCCGATGGGATAGTCAGGGTGAAGATTAGCATAAAAAGGGGGTCTACACCGAAGTGCAAAGTGCGAATGTTTGGATCGGACCGACACATGGCCGAACCGAATATTATTGAAAAATTCGAAAAAAGTTCGGATCGGCTCAGTTGGGTCGGGACCATAGTCAATATTCGAAAGAGTGTAGGAGTGTAGGATTGGGACCGACCGAACCAAATAGTAACTTCGTAGCATGAAGCGGCCCAACATTCGGCAAATTCGCATGTACATATTTTATTATTTTGATTGTTATTTTTTACTAACTGCGCCCCGCGGTTTCACCAACATAAGTTTCGATCCCGTGGGAATATCGGGATAAAAAATCCTATATGTTAATCCTGGTCATAAACCATCTGTGTGACAAATTTCATCCAAATCCGTTTAGTTGTTTTTGCGTGAAAGATTAACAAACATCCATCCATCCATACAAACTTTCACATTTATAATATTAGTATTAAATAAATATTATATTAAAAGTATTATTTATATCTAATCGTATGCTGCACTGGTTGACGTCATCATGTCAACGCCGGCTGTCGCTGAAAACCAGCGCTGGGGCTCTGTCTCGTATAGGGTCTTAGCATTATGCTGAGCGATGGCCGTTTTGCGTGGATGTGACGCATGTTTTCCACCAACTTGTTATTTTTTTTTGTGTTCTTTATATGCGTCATGTTTACCGCAAATAAACGTATTTTCTTTCATCTAGCCATCCCTGTGATAAGCTGAGAAATGAGGACTTATGTTACATTCTGCTGATTGTAACTTAAGGCGCGGTAAGAAGCAAAGGGCTTTGAAGGTCCGTCGCATACCTAACTGTCCGCCATTTTGATTTTTTTTGAAAATGGTATAATGAAACAAAATAGCGGACATGTAGGTATGCCAGGCTCTATATATAAATCTTCAATCCCTTTTTTAGGTAATTGATAATAGCGCATCGCGGCAACAAATACTTAGGGTTCAACTCATCGATGCGTTTGGTGTTAGTTGAATCGAATGACCACCGAAATAAAAGAAATTTCGCAGTTTTAGATAAATTAGAAAATAAATGCACGGCTCAGTGGAATAATTTTTTGGTATTTCTTTAGTTGATTGAATTCCCTTCAGTATCATTACAACATTTTGAGAATTATGCGACGAAAAATATTTTTTGAGCTCAGTTTTACGATTGATTGTTATCATGATAGAGATTTTATTATTATGAAATATTTTCGAATACGTCTTTTCTTTGAACATTTGACAATACACTGTTTTTTTTCTGGCTTGTAATATGTACAAATATGCCTCACTGTGCGCCAAAAAACTGATCGTTTTACGGTCCTTATATGTAGGCAGCATCTTAAGTTCAGTTTTCTCAGCATCTCTCGTTGTATTCTCGCAGTAACAATAATCTATACATATTATAAATTAAAGTCGTTTTTCGTGTCTGCCTTTGACCGCGTTGTTAGTCTAAACTACGCAGCGGATTTTGATGCGGTTTCCAATATCATTGAAAGAATTGACTTCAGGGGGGGTTCATTTATTTACTTTATCATTTATATACACACATATAAACAGACAAGGAAAAAACAGAAGAGAAAAATAGGTACAAAAGTGATAATTATTTCATAAGAAATCTCTGCCAGCATACCTGCGATAGGACAATAGATAGAGATATGTAGACAGCGTGTAAAAGAGTAAAGGAGACAAAAAAATAATACATAAAATCATACACAATTCACTTAATAAAACTAAACAAATATTATGAGAATATACTTACATACATACAAATAAACATACATACCTACTTCTAAAATAAATATCACTAGAATGTTTACAGCTACACGTACTTAATCAAAATAATAAATACATACACAAATATGATGAAGTCGAAATATAGTGTTCTTTTATGTGTATAAAAGATTAATATTAAACTTACATGCACTTAATAAAGGAATCACTTTGCCTCGACAAGTCGTAAAAACCGTGGGGGGCAGGCAGGTTGCTAATAATCTATATAAAAAAGGTTCTGCTGGAAAATTGACATCTAGCTTAGCCTTAGCTAGGGGTGTAGCTACCGCTGTAACAACCGTATCGACGATACGGGGCCCCTGAGCTACAGGGGCCCCAACGTGACGTGTATAAGCAAATTTTTTTTAAATAATATCCAGAACCTAAAATTCTTGTTGATAAATGATATTTATTTCTGTAAATTGGTTCCAAAATATGTTTAATAAAAAGGGGGTAGGGGGAGGGAAGGGGGGGAGGGGGGATACCGAGATGACGACTAATAGAAGTATGGAAGAACTTACCCACGAGCCCCTCACCTTCTAAGTCAGTAGGTATGCTATATTCTTTATTTTGTAAAAACAATACCTCTGTAGCTTCACAGTTGGGTAAAAAGGGCCCCTAAAAAAAATTGATACAGGGCCCCATTAGGATGAGCTACGCCGCTGGCCTTAACCTTACGATTTACGAACTTTCATGAAATTGAGCCGCTATTCCCGACGGATGATTTATAATAACTTGAGCAAAAACACTTTGTTCTTTCGTGCGTATGGCATAGGTGCCGTAATTGCTTAGAAATTAAGGAAATCGTTGAGAAAGTTTTTCATCTTCATTTCTTGTCTATGGTACGTATACTCTTAATCGTTGTTTTTTTTAATATAGTTTGGTCCCAGTAGGTGGCCAGCACGTTGATTGCGGCATCAGTGGCATTCAGAATTAGAATCATTTATTTGCGAAGAATGTAGTTAACAAAACATAGTTTAGATAGCGTAAAAAAAAACAATTGGATCCAGTACATTCTACCATAACGCATGCAACATTAGGCACTATAATAATTATATGTATTGCAAATCTAACTTAATCAATATTACCAGGTAATCAGTTATTAATGTCATATTCTTGAAAATCAAATTCACCGGAAAAATAATAGTAAGGCGTTTATACAAAATAAGAATATTATAGCAAATTTAAATATTATTGAGCCATGTCATAGGGTGATGTCATTTAAAAATTAGCTGACAGCGTGATAGCCTTTTTCAACTAGTAGTTTCGTTAATTTCTTTTTGAAAAAACGAGTTGTGTCATTTTTAATGTCGCCTAACGACATTAAAAATGACACAACTCGTTTTTTCAAAAAGAAATTAACGAAACTACGAGTTGTGTCATTTTTAATGTCGTTAGGTATTTTCAAACTCAACTCAAACTCAAATAACTGGTTCCATATGCATAATAAGTATTCTTTCTTAATAATGCTGTTTTGAAACTTCCTGTATTTAAGAGCGTTGACAACGTATGCTTATGCGTAGGAAGTTTCATTAAAATCGGTTTATGCGTTTCGAAAAACAAGGACTTGAAAGTTTGTATGAAATGCTGTACGTTGTCAAGCGTTTTGTATTGGGATCTCTGTAATGCCGGTCTTGAAAAATGATTTATCATTGTTTCGAAAAGATTTAGATTCTTTTGAACAAATAAGGCTACTTCCAGAATATAAAGTTTTATTCTTTAGGTGCAGGTGAACGGGTGCTTAGAGAAGAAATAAAGAAAGAAAATACATTTATTTAGCACAGAGAAAAAGACACACATTTTTTTTATTTTTATCTGATGTATGTTGCATACATCAGATAAAAACAAAAAAATAAAGATCAAATGAAAAATGTACAGTCTGATGTAAGAAATTTGTAGGAAAGTGTGCCTCACGGCTGCGCCAAAAAGGCCCAGTTCAGCAAAAATGCCAGACAACTAGTGCCTAGGACACTCCAGCAAGTGGGGCATGGTATGAACAGAAGCACCGCATTCGCAAAAAAGTTTATAAGACCCAGAAAATCCTGTAGGTATGTGCGCGCCATAAGCATGATGAACGTAAATAATAAAAAACAGCTATAAAACCCAAGCACTCCACTAAATGGTTATTCAAAAGCCTCAAACGACACAACAAAGTTCAGTAGGTACTATATTCCCATTACTGAAATAAGGGACCGTTCTTTATTCAAACGTTTCAAAATGGCGGCTGGATTACGAGCCGTCTCGTTCGCGCCAAGAATCCTCGCGTCATCGCAGGACAACGTGTCCGGAATTCGAGCCATTATGAGTAACCCGTAGTTAATCGTATGTGAGGGTAGTATGTGAGAAATTGAGACGTAAATTGAAGGCATGTTTAAATTTTTAAAGGCATTTGGGTTATTTCTTTTGCAATAGATTTGATTGAATGAACATTCTTATTAATGAACGCGTTCCCAATTTAGACTCTTCAAATCGAGTTTGGGCGAATATACTTAGAGTAGGTAAAGATAAAGTTTCAAACTCAAAAACTCAAAGTATTTATTTCAATTAAACCAATTACAGGCACTTTTGAATTTTCAAGGGGTCGGTCAGTCAGAAAAATGAAGCTAGTTGCACATTCCAAAGCGTAGTAGGTACCTATGGAGAAGAACGGGCAAGAAACTCCATGGACACTCTTCGTTTCAATACCAAAATACTGATACGCTTTAATTGAAACGCTTGGTGAAGTCTAAATGAAAGAGAGTCTATATTTGGAAAATAATTAACATTGATGTAACGTTCATGTACGAATAATCCTTCATTTATTTCAATTACAATCCTTAATTTTCTTTGCCGAAACTTTCGCCGAAATCTTCGCTGAAACCGAATATTTTATCGAAAATGAAATCAAAGTTTTTGTCAAACGCTACAAAGATGTTAGTATGATAACATGGTCGTGTATTGGCGGCTTTAATTATCTTTTTAAAAGGAAATTGGGGTAAGTCCGCCACTAATGAGGTCACTCGTTATAGGTTGGGACAAATATTTTTCTTTTCGCGGCCTCCGAGTGTTTATATTTGAGATAATTAAGGGTGAGAAATGAATGTCAATTAGTGCGGAAAAGAAAGGTTATTTGCATGAAATGATTTTATAGAGATGTAAAAATTAAATGGGCTTAGCACTTATAAAATAAAGGAATTTATCCTTTACCTACTAACAATCTGTGATGTGGTATGACCTATCTTAATCTTTTCATAGAATGTCTTTGCATTTTTGCACACGATGTATTATTGTTATACTAGCTTCCATCCGCAGCTTTGCCTGCATGGTATGTCGATAAAAATATAATAGCATGTCCTTCCCCAGGGTCCAAAGTATTCCCATATTCAATTTCATCAAAATCGGTTCAGCCGCTTCGGAGATTAGACGCAACCAGACAAACAGACAAAAATTTCAAAAAAAAAAAAATTGTTTTAAGTAAGTACCTATCGTATATAAATATTATTATGCACTTAGTAAAAAGCTGTTATTTTGACATTTCAAACAGATACTTCAATTTTATTTATTTGTTTTGTAATGTACATACATTATGTAGGGCATCTATTATGTAAGTTTTTTTTGGAACAAAAATATTTGTACAAATATCATATGTATTTGTTTAGCAACAAAATCGCTAGCAGACTAAAGCAATAATCTAACTTATCGTATCTAGGCGAAAAGGCCAACAAACCCTGAAACTTTAGGTACGGTACGCAAATAAGATTGAGACATTGAAATAATGCAAAGACTCCTCCAGACCTCCTCTAACTTATACACATAAGTAAAACAAATATCTACATTAGTCAGAATAAAATAAGTTAGTCAAACTCCATAATAAAGGTCTGGGGACTATATAATTCAAACTTTTGCGTTGCATTGCATCTTTTGTCCCATTTTTCGACCTTGCTAAAGAAGATTACGTTTCTTGCGTCTGTCTTCCAGATTAAGACCTGTACTTAGCGCTTTAACTGTCTTAAACAGTCTTAGGAATTAGCCACTTCATTTGGAAGCTAACGGTTGCGAGTCCGCCAGAATTTTGTGCGGAAAATCTTAGTTGAAAAGGTTTTCCCTAGCTAACTTTGTCTTAATGCCCTAAATGGAGACGGCTAGGTGCTTACTATCTTTTTGTCTGGCCTACTTAATTACGTTACTGGGCTTAAGTTTCTTCTTTAAAAAAGAATCGAGCTTTTAATTTTCACAAATTTTTGGCCCTCGAACAAAATGGATTCTAGTTTTTAATTTTTAATTTCTAATACAGATTCCAGCTTTTAATTCTTGGGTCGCCTTAGAAGCTAGTGCCCAGTGGAGAGCGGCCATTACTTACGAGTTGAACTTTGTGAACACATTCTGTTGTACAATGTACACATTACAAAAAATCGTCATAATCCTATAATTTTCCCACTGCTAGGACACAGGCCTCTTCTCGTCGAGAGGGAGTGGGCTGCAATCTACCACGCGGGCCTAGTGCAGGCAGGCGTTTTACTTTGTGTAAATAATTTCATCACCACTGCTCTCAAAGCGGTGAAGGGAAACATCGTGAGGAAACCCACATGTCCTAGAACCAAAAATTCGAAGACATGTCACATTTAACAACCCGCATTGGGCCTGCGTGTTGGATTACAGTCCACTCCCTCTCACAGAGAGGAGGCCTGTGTCCCAGCAGTGGGAACATTATAGGCTGATTATGCTCTCAGGAACTAAACATGGATGCTTAGGAACTAAAAATGGATTAGTTATTCTCGAGTATTTAGTTTTTCGAGAACGGATTGTCTCGCAATACCAAAATCTGCCTACCTACATAAAATGGAAGCTACGTGTGTTTCTAAGTTACAACACATAGCCGAATTATTGTATTGCTTCGGCAGAATGTTGTGTGGAGCAATCTGTTGTCATCGGAGCATGAAACACACGTTTTGAATTTATGATCATTGTGCGGTTTTCCACGTTATTATTATAATATGAATTGTGACATGGACTCGGATATTTAACTCGTGATGTATTCGGGGAGTAATAAAATTCATGCGTGTTATAAACTTCAGTACCTACGATTGTTTTTTGACGAATTTAGTAATATGTTGTGTTGTTTCTTTAAATCGGCTCGAAAATATGAGCTGTTGAAGAGAAAGGGCTGCTTTTGAAAAGCTGCTTTTGCCAGATTGTTGGTGGACGTATTGGTGATCTTTGATAACAGTTTATAAGGACCAGCCGACCTATTCTGTAACAATCTCACAGTGAAAACTAAGGCGAAGTGAGCTTGAGCAGCTGTCATTAATTTCATCTGGTGGAACGACAGCTCACTTCAAGCTCACTTCACCTAAGTTTTTACTGTGATATTTTTCAGAATAAACCGGCTGATTCTCTTTTTGATTCTCTTGTTTTCTTCAGATTGTATCAGATATCCCTTTACAATATTTTCAAAGAGTAACGGTGGAGTTTCTTGCCCATTCTTCTCCATACGAAATTACCTTTTGGAAGGGGCGACTAGTATCAATTCTATTTTATTGTAATTTTTGACGTTCAAAAGTGCCTTTTATGTGCTTGTTCTAAAAATGCTTTGACTTCTATGAAAATATACTGAATTGAGTTAATTCAGTAAAAAAAGTTAAGCGGGGTTACCCATAAGTTGTGTCTGTCCAGTCTGATGCTACAAGACTTTTACCGCATAATTATTTGAAGGGAAAAGACACTCGACGTCCTTTGACGATCAGAGGTAAAATGTTCACTTTCTATTAGCAAGTATAGTAACTACTTAAGTTTCCCGCTTAGATAAGCAAGTAATATTGTAGATATATTGCGAGGCAGCGAGATAGGACCTAAGACAGAGTTTCTAACTTTCCTAATAGACTTTTGTTCCGAAGCGACCCAGTGGCGCCAACTATTATAATATGAAATGTTCGTGATAAATCTCTGGGAACACACACAGCTATACTTGAACCAAATAGGTATAAGGCATTTGTAGCTTTTGTTTTATTAGACGACTTCAAAAAAGGAGAAGGTTCTCAATTCGACGGTATGTTTTTTTTTTTTTTGTGTGTTGGCTACGCGATTGTGCCAATTGTGGACCGATTTTCAAAATTCTTTTTTTGTTTGAAAGGAGATGCTTCTGAAGTGGTCCCATAAAATTTTATCAAAATCGAACAAGCTGTTTTTGAAAAATCAAAAAAAATGTCACAACAAAAAAGTGAAAAATAAAAACGCTTTTACAAGAAAAAAAAAACAACCGACTTCCATAAAAACACTACAAAGTGAAAAATAACTTTAATTTCGGAAGTCGGTGGCGAAAAACGAAATACAAAAACCAAAGACACCGACTTCCGTTTAAAGTTATTTTTCACTTTGTAGTGTTTTTATGGAAGTCGGTTGTTTTTTTTTTGTAAAAAAGTTTTTATAAGTACATAAGTGCGCAGGAGAACCATTTTGGAAAATGTTTTGTGACGATACTGTCATGTACTGTTCCTTCAGCGAAACTTGGGCTCCTAACTTTGCCACCATCATCATCATCATTATTTCAGCCGAAAAACGTGCACTGCCGAACACATAGGCAGGGACTCATGCGTCGCCACATCGACTGGGCCTGTGTTTCTCGCAACCAGCGGCCTGTGGCCTTCACCACAGTTGACCACTTTGTCACGGCAGTAGTTTTTCTCACGAAGCTCAGGCTCTCCAGAATGGGCAGTAGTTGAGTAGCTTACGAGAGCAGAAGATAGATAGGCAGTCACTCACGCTTGGTGCACACTCGAGAATTCAGGTGTTCACCTGAAAACTTTCCAGAATAGTTTCGCCCTACAATAAGAGATTTGGTGCTGTTTTAAAATTCAAGTTTGTATACAAAATGAAATAAGTTTGACTGCCCGCCTGTACGGTGTGCAGTGCCAGACTGCCAGTCATATTTACAGACGTTATAAAGAACCGAGCTTCAGATGGAATGCTAGCCTTCTTAAAATCTTTCGTAGGTGAAAACGAAATGGAGATCCTTACTATTCAGACTATACAGTAAAGACTGTACAGGTCCAAATGCATTAAGTATTTACATTTTAATAGTGTAGGACCCTCATGGATGGGTGACCCGTGGATGGGTGACCATTTTCACATACCAAGACCCCTCCGTGCCTCGGAAAGCACGTTAAGCCGTTGGTCCCGGCTGTCATTCGTGGATCTTTGACAGTCGTTATGGGTCGTCAGTAGCCCGAAAGTCTGACAACCAGTCTTACCAAGGGGTATCGTATTACCCAGTAACTGGGTTGTGGAGGTCAGATAGGCAGTCGCTTCATGTAAAATACTGGTGTCAGCTGCATCCGGTTAGACTGGAAGCCGACCCCAACATAGTTGGGAAAAGGCTAGGCAGATGATGAGTGTAGGACCCTCATTCATTTTTATAGCTGCGCCCTGCGGTTTCACCCACATATAAGTCTCGATGCCATGGGACTATCGAAATTAAAAGTATCTTGTACCCTAATCCGTGACATGGTCTACCCAAATGAAAAATTTCATACAAATCCGTTCTGCCGTTTTAGCGTCAATGCGTAACAAACACAACATACAAAAATCTAATCTTTCTCTTTATAAAAAATACTTTAAAAAATAATATAATAATAATTGTCATAACTGCAAGATTAAAGACTTGTTCATACGTAATGAACTGTTGCAATGCTTTTAACTGCAGTGTTGCTAACGTGTATGCGACCACCGTGATTGGCATGTTTTGTTGTTGACTTGCTAAATCGGGGTAATAGCGTTAACACACATACTCAATTCTTTATTGCATTCCATATGACTATTCTTCCACAATAATGCCACTATTCTTCCACTATTCAGTTTTGTGAACTTAAAGCTGCATTATTTGTGCCCATTTAAGAGGTATAAGAGCGGCATAGCATGCTATACTGCTCTTGTACTGATTGATTGTACAGCTTATAGTACTAACGTTACCTAGCAGCCTACTACTATAACCCCTTCTGTGCTACTTGGGTACCAACGGCTTAACGTGCTTTCCGAGGCATGGAGGGGTCTTGGTGTGTGAAGATTGAGATTTCGCACGAAGTAAATTTACTTGTGGGCGAGACGACAACCACGTGTACTTTTTTCTTAACTTCATCACTTACATAAAATTCAACATGTGCCAATTGCCTAATACATTTCTGAAGTTGTCGATTCGCCCACAAATAAATTATATTAATATACAGGGTGGCACGGACATCGACGCGCAAACTGTAACCATGAATTCAGCACATGAGTTTAGACCCCATAGCGTCGAAATTTTTCATCGGTTATAAAAAAAAATCTTCTGCTTCATAGAAAAGTGCACTACCTACACGGTCAAAACGTATGGAAAAGCAATATTTTTTTTTAAAAACCGACGAAAAATTTTTACGCTATGGGGTCTAAACTGATGTGCTGAATTTATGGTTACAGTTTGCGCGTCGATGTCCCTGCCACCCTGTATATTTTTTAATTCTTTAGATTGTGATTGAAAGTACCTATCTATGTGTTAAGAAGCTGTTACGCAATCAGTTTGCAAGTCTCGCAAAAACTGGATTTTGCATAAAATGATCTGCTGGATAACGGGAACTTATAAAAGTTGAGAAAAAGGCCATCAGGTAAGTATTCTCACAGTGTTTATTGCGTTTATACAATATCATTGTCCAAGTCCTGTGAAAAGAAAAAAAAAACATGGAAAATTGTTATAAATCGAAGCTATTGTGTTGATACTCGGTCCTGCTCGCCGTACCTGTCATGAAGATTAAATATTTCCTCTTACAGGGTGGTGTAAACTTTGTTATTATTATGAAACGTCTTCCCGTTAAAAGCTACACCGAGCTAAACTTGGGATAGCGTATCAAATGAAGGTTTTCTGGAAGCATTATTTCTCTCAGGAATCCTGTATTAATCTTTAGAAATAAGGAGTGCCTTTTGTTACCTTTGTACCTTACTTTGCTATCTTTTTATATATTATGCTGTTTGAAAGAAAAAAAACGGGTTGCACTTCGGGAGTGCAGGCAGAAGTGAAAACTTGAATACTAACGTTGTGCATTTTTGATATTTTGTCTACTCTCCCTCCGTCTTACGAATTTTCGTAACTTCACCACTTTACTGAAAAAGTCTATAAACAAGCAGCTAAATCTCCTGTTTACATTATTGGTAAACCTTTTTGGACTCAACTACATATACCTACTTCAAACTTATATCTCTCACAAAAACGTACTGGCTGGAAACCGTGGACGGTTTCATGCAAGCAGGAACAGAAAATATTACACCAATAGCCTCCTTTGTTCTGTTGTAGTCGCTCTGTCCTGTTTCTTAGACGTTTTACGAATGGCCGTTCTAAAACCCTTGTTAATCTTCACATAAATCTTGGTGAATACTGCGATGACAGTTGCCGAGTTTAGTTTTCTTGGTCACTTTTCAATTTGGAAATGTATTGTTTTAAAGCTTTTTCTTATTGACTATAAAACTTAAGCGGCGATTGGAAGGCTCATCTTTTTCAAAGAATTTTTACATGTTCCTGCAAATTATTTTTTTTCTTGTTTGATATTTCAGTACCTACCTACGAAAGATTAAAAATACATTAACAAACTAATGAGTAATTTTTCTACACGTGGTTGAATGTAGGAGACTAGGCAATCTGAAAAAAAAACCGGCCAAGTGCGAGTCGGACTCGCAAACCGAGGGTTCCGTACAATTACACTTTAAGATTTATGATGTAGGTATTAAAAAAAACTACCTACTAGACCTCGTTCAAACCAATTTTCGGTGGAAGTTTACATGGTAATTGACATCATATATTTTTTTTTAGGGGGGGGGGGGGGGATACATTTTACCACTTTGGAAGTGTCTCTCGCGCAAACTATTTAGTTTAGAAAAAAATGACATTAGAAACCTCAATATCATTTTTGAAGACCTATCCATAGATAGGTAAGTACCCCACACGTATGGGCTTGATGAAAAAAAAATTTTTGAGTTTCAGTTTTAAGTATGGGGAACCCCCAAAATATATTGTTTTTTTTCTATTTTTGTGTAAAAATCTTAATGCGGTTCACAGAATACATCTACTTACCAAGTTTCAACAGTATAGTTCTTATAGTTTCGGAAAAAAGTGGCTGTGACATACGGACGGACAGACAGACAGACAGACATGGCGAATCCATAAGGGTTCCGTTTTAGCCATTTGGCTACGGAACCCTAAAAACACATTCTAATTGTAAATTACAAAATAACGGTTATCACTCTTTCATTATCTTGATATAAACGTATGATAGACTCAGTTATTTCACTATAAATACAAAGCAATGCTATCTATTTATCATTTACATTTTAAAATAATATTACACAATACTTAACTGTTGTTATTTTGCCGTTATTTTTCTAATGTTATATAATAAACTAGCTGACCGGACAGACGTTGTCCTGTTTCGGCAGCGCCATCTACCGGGTCCAATTGTTAATTTAAACCATCCAGTGACCTTTCAAACACAAGCAACAGCTTTCATCAAAATCGGTCCAGCTGTGTAAGAGGAAATCCGTGACATACGAACAGTAGAATTATATTCAGTATTAGCCTCCAAAAGTTAGTGGTAATTTTTCCACTTCAGCTTTGACACACCACATTATGATTTGAAATTCTAGTGATCCAAATGTTTGACCTGCTATAACGATAATTTATTGAGTAATTCAACTACCTATGAATGACTTATATTAAAAATAATCAAGTAATCCCTTAGGAGTACCTGATTATGTTTTTGTTTTAAATCATAATGTCGCATCACCGCTGAAGTGGAAAAGATTTCAACTAACTTTTGAGGCCACTGTATATAAAGATGGAGTATATGGCATCTAGACAAATATTCTGAAAAAGGTAGAACTAATCACAAAAAGAGCCAGATAAAAATCTTTGCAAAGAAACATAAACATCACAGAAATTCCGATCTTCTTTCGTTTTGCACAAAAGTTTTTCATTCAAATGAAATATTTTGATCTGGAACTCGAGGAAAATATAAAATGTACCAGTGGCTTTCCTCGCAACTTTAACTTAGGAAAACGGGTCACTAAGGCGTTGGCGGCTTATGCAGTACCGTACTTATATTTGCCCGAAAGATTATTGTTGTATTATATCAAGGACTTTTCGCTGTATAGTACTCGCTTTTCGAGGCCACTAGCGCCTTGGAGAATTTCAAGTTTTGATCAACGCTCCGGAGCTTTTAGACTAATTTATGAAACTCATCATCTACCTAGCCTTTTCGCAACCCAACCCAAGGTTAGGCGAGAAGGTTTAATGAGTATTTTGGATACAATTAATGTAGGTACTTTTTCCGTCTAGCCTTTTACCAACTATGTTGGGGTCAGCTCAGTCTTACCTTACCAGATGCAGCTAAATGCTTTTATGTTCTGAAATATTTATGGTTTACATAATAAACAATATTCTATTCTATTCTACCAGTATTTGACATGGAGTAACTACCCACCTAACGTCCACAACCCAGTTACTAGGTAACACGATACCGCTAGGTAAGACTGGGAAAATTAGGAAAGTACCTGACTTAATTTGTAATTTGAAAACAAATGCCTGCCTGAATTATGACCCGCCTTAGTCCTTGAATGACCGGCACCCCAATTGCGTAACACACAATTAATCGGAATCTGAATCATTTTGAAGCAAATTGCTAATCCATTGCTTCATAAGTTCGAAAAATTTGTCTGATCAACACGTAAATAACGCAATGAATGTTGTTGAACTGTCAAAATGAAACCGATTCCGATTAATCGTGTGTTACGCAATTAGGGTGCAGGAAAGGAATTTAAGCTTTAAAATATGTCCCTCTTTTGGGAATACCATTCAAGATTAATATTGTGAATAGTGTGTTAAATCCAGGGGACCAAAAAAATATTCAAGATAGATGGAATACGATTTCGATTCAAACGAATCGTAAACTCTACGTCAAACTTGTTCAAGGACTATCACAGCATAGACAAGCTTCAAGACCAGCGGGGTAATTGCGTAACACCCTATCAGTAGCAACGGGTTTCATTTTGACAGTTCAACAACATTCATTGCGTTATTTAAGTTGTTGAGCAGACACGTTTTCGAACATACAAAGCAATAGATTAGCAAGATCCTTGTAAATAATTTAGATTGAGATTGATAATGTGTTACGCAATTAGAGTGCGGGCCAAGTGATAAAAAAAGTGTTACATCCCCCCGGGTAACACTATTTTATCACTTCTACTATCACCGAAACATTCGAGATAGCTCGAGTACAATTTAGATTCAAACGAATCGTAAGCTCTACGTCAAACTTATTCAAGGACTATCACAGCACAGTCACGCTTCAAGACCAGAAATTATCTACCAAACAGAGTAATCCAGTCTTACGTCCTATAACACATTTAACGCCCAAGATGTGTCGAGACATGGTCATACATCGTCCCACATGTTCCTAGACTGTGGGGTCCGAAACCAATTATGTACACAAGTTGGCACGCGATATATGAGCGAAGGCAATTTATGAATCGCTCGCACGACGACGATTTATGGGGTAGAGACCCTATGCGTTTAATCTGGCCGTCATAGATTGGGAGCGTATGATGTGCGTAGAATGATGAAGGGAACGAATCGACGTTGTGTAGTTCAAAAAGTATTTGGATCTGGTTTTTGATTGCTGAGGAGTTTGTTGCGCCATTTCTTCTTCTCGGCTAAAGCATTAGGAAGTTGTGAAGAGCGGGTGTTTTGGGGGAGGGGGGGTCGTCTTATGTAATTTTGACGTTCAAAAAGTGCTGATTCTCAGCCTAGTTCCAATACATAAGTTTTGATCTTGTTGAGGGGCTATTATATGTATAACGCCATTTTGATCCGCATCAGGTACGACGAGAAAGAGTATTTTTTATACAATTACATATTATTAAATTTTCAGCCTTGTTGGGTTCGGTTTATATGTAGCTGAATACGAGTATTTTACATGGAGTGACTGCATATCTGACTTACAAAACCTGTCAGAAGTCCAAAAAGACTGCTACCTAATCTTGCTAAGAGGACGATACTCCTTGGCAAGATTAGGTGGCAGACTAACCATAACGACTGTCAAAGATCTAAGATTGACAGCCAGGAAGACAACAGCTTAATACTTTGTCGTCAATTAACTATATGTAATGTTTAGTGTATATGTTTTGTTGGAGATCCTAAAATAAATAAATAGAGTGCTTTCGGAGGCACGGATAGGCCTAGGTATGTAATTGGTCACCATCTACTTTTACACCATTTATTTATCTTAAAATCACAAAACGTAGGTACTGAGTTCTCCAATTGTTTTCTAAATAAGAAATTTCACCCAAACTCATTATTGAAATGCACATAATAACACAATTTAAATAAATCTTCCTCATACGCGACAAAGCGCAGCTTGCACCAGCAATTACTCACCGCAGATGTTTTAGCACTAAATTGATATTTGTGTGCCAGAGCTGAATAGCCCACGTTTGGGGGAGAGGTAAACTGACAATTTACCGGGTAATAAACCGACGGTAAAACGAGGATGGAGTCGCTTTTAAAACCTCAAATAGCTTGTAGTAATTTGCGATTTGTTTGCACAACGATCTTTTTGTGTTTGTACAGTTTAACTTTGGCGTAATTTTCATAATGTTTGTCTGACAAAAAAGTGTAATTTTGCTAATTATTTTTATAACCATACATTCGTTTTATTTTTTTGTGGGGGATGCCTTAACCGGTAGTTGTCTACAAAACCCTGTCTGCAAACGCATGGTTTTAGCCAAAGGAGTGAACAAATACTTACCACGCTCCGTTGTTCTTTCAAATGGCGTGACTAGGCCGACAAATATTTGCATCTTCATCCAATCCATCGTGCCTTACTTTGTTATAACTTGACACACTGCCTTGTACTCGTAAACTTGTGACCCTGATAAAAGTGCAAAACTATTTACTGTGAAAACAGTGGATGGGTTCGGAGAAACACCGAGAAAAGCCGACCGACCTGTCGAACGGTAAATGTTTTAGCGTTGAAGTTTATTTCGCTTCGTTCGAAGAAGTCACTTGCTTCTTTATGGTTAGGTTTTACAAACGCAATGAAGCTATAAAAACAATCACAGTTTACGCACGAAGAAGTTCTTTCCTACCCCAAATCTGTACGTTTGAGAAGCTATTTAGCCCACTAACAAAGCATTTCAGACCCACAAAAACATAGGTATGTACTTTCTACGGTAAGCACGCGTCGCCACGGGAGGTAAATCATTCCTCTCGGCGCGTTCCATTTACAAATTGCTCAGCTCAATGAGGGCCCGCCAGAAATCGCGGGGGCTGTATAAATTTGAATAAATGGCGGTTCGGGACTGCAACGGTGTTACACGGTCACTCTGCATTTTTCAAAAGAATATTTTAGGAAAGGGTACAAAGAAGAAATGCTTCATGTTGAATATAATTTATGGTTTTTATTTGAACATCGACTTTCTTTTGTCTTGAAATAAAGAAATGGTTCTCAAGGAATTGGAATGTTTCGTTTTGGAATATTTGATTCTATAAGATGTTAGGTAAGTAGATTACCTTATATTGTTAAAATAACGTTTTGTAGATGTGTAATAGGAAATGTTAATTCAAAAAGCGTCCTTAAGACCAATAATATTATACAGCTTGATATTTTTCCAGGCCTTCCCAAAAGATTTTAAATATTTCTTACTTTTTAAGCAATAGATTTTCCTTGTGTCGCAGTACTTTTGTTGTGTTGATTAAAAACCCCTCACTGGTTGCGCGTAAGACCATAACATAAAGAGGCTCACCCCTTTTTGAAAACTCGTTCCGCTGGGCCGAGCTTTGTAAGTGAAAATTGTTCTGAGTGCACTTTCTACTATTTACGCTCTCATAAATCCGTGGAAGCCGCAATAAATTTTAAAGATGGCGATAAAAAATCAATTTTATCGTTGGGAGTGAGTGGAATCTGTGGTTATAATAGTGTCGTATTCTTCCCTCCTTCCTTTTTCAAAAATTCTGCTGATGCTACGAGCCCCGGTTTTAACATGAATTAATTCTTTTTTTTTTTGTTAGCCTATATTGTGTACCAGTGCTGGGCAAAAGGCCTCTCCTTTTTCCTTCCAAACCTCTTCAGAAACGACAGTCTTGTGCGAAGTCTGGCTATGGTGACCCTGTTAATTAAAATGAAGCGAAGTAAATATTCAACGAGATCCTCTCCTACATTCAATATCCAATATTTAATGCCTCCATACTCATCGAAATAATTCGATAATAAAAAACAAATGAAGGCATAATTGGTCCGACTCGTAGAACGCAAATCGAAATTTACCGCCTCATTAACATTTGACGCGAACTTTAATAAATATTTACTTGTTAGATATTTGTATGACCTACATGTATTTGTTCCGAATCTGGGTGTTTTTCTATCTATAATATGTATGTATTTACAAAAAAAAATTGTAAGTATATAAGTAGTTTATCAGCCATCTTGTTACCATAGCACAAGCATTAAGTTGCTTAGCTTGGGACAAATGGTGCTGTGTGAAATGTCCAGGGATATTATTATTATTATTATTATTAGCGATGTTAAACTTCGGAACATAACAGTGAATAACTATTAGGAGTTTTCATAAACAGCGTTAACAAGAAAACCGTTGGAAACCGCCGTCAGCCAGGAATTCCGTGCTCCACTCAAACTTATAATGACATTTAGATATCCTTGTCACCAGGGCAGAGGGGGGCGGGCGTCGCATCACGCGGCCGGGAGGGGGGAACACCGTCGAGAAAATTATCGAGGAATATTTCTGGATTCCCGACCATTTGACATGTAATTTACTCGGCTTCGGGACCAATGATTCAAGGGTGTTATTGTCTGACGATTTAATGTTATTAGAAGTTTCTTTTCCTCCCCTAGGTTGAAAGAGAATGTCATTACCGTATTTAATTTGAATGTTTCACAGAAGAGGATTTTCGGATCCTGAGATTTTCCTCATGTAAATGGTTTTTTTAAATCTTGACAAATGTGAAAAATGTGGTGGTAATGATATCTGACTAAGTGAAATGAAGTTACTTTACATAGCGAGTGTTTAGGCGGGGAATGCGAAGTGTTTGCGTAGTTCTTGTAGTAGATCGTAGCTTCTAAGAGCTTAGTCATTTCACAGAGACAGTTGAGCGAACTTGGTGTTGCTATTTATCACAGTAATATATTTAGCCACGTCTTCTTTGGCGTACGCTTTATTTAAATCAAGTTTTCAGCTATAGAGAAGAATGAACAGAGCAGATTGGTAATTTCAGTGACATCGATTGGTTTTTCGGAAAGGAGGAGCTGCTTACAGTTAAATCGAATAGTTATCAAATCCAAAGATTAAAGACTCATTTAAAACGGTTTAAGCAACAGTTTACAAGTAATGAACCAGAACATGATATTTTAGTCCAGAAAAGGCTAGATGCTCTAAAAAAAAAAATATAAGCCGAAACATTACGTAGTCAAGTTAACTTAAAGTCCACTTCGCTAAGTATTGTTATAATCTCATATCACGGCGTCAATGTTAACACGGGGACGCTCCTTAAAAGCCTCCCCGGCTCGCCCGGGGACATCCTGTTTTGTCATACAGTTTGTGACATGACGTATCACCCCCTGTATACATAGGGTTGGGACTACACCAAAGATTACTAAGGATTTGTAACGGTTTATGTCCTTAGGAACATGTTTTGGGTGTAGTGAAGTGCGCTTTTAGGCGGATTATTTACGTTTTTTAGGCAGAATTTTTTTATGCGTTTGCCTTTCTCAATTTATTGCGTGGTTTTAAACGATTTACCTTTGCCACGCTTGTTTTTTAAGCCTTTAACGTTTTTGTTCCCAGTATTTTCATCGCCCAGCATTTTTTGCTTTTGATAAGGGCTTTTCATTTCCTGCTGTCAACATGTCGAGTTCGTGCACGTAATTCGACAACTATTCGAGAGGAATCCGTCCTTAATATTTTCTTAGTTCCCCACGACACAGAAAATCCTATAGTGGGATATAGGGAATTTGTAAAATTCTTGCAGCTAAGGTTTTCCGTGAGGAAACCGGCATGTCCTAAAATAAAAAATTCCAAGACATGTGACATCTACCAACCCGCACTATGCCCTCGTGGTGGATTACGGCCTCGGTCTCACAGAGGGGAGGCCTGTGTCCCAGCAGTGGGAACATTATAGGCTGATTATGGTGCCTTCTTTTCTGAACCAAATAAAGTTTTTATTTATTTTTAGTTCTGGCTGGGTGATGTTTGTCCTATCGCTGTTCTAACTAAGTAGGTATTTTGCTATTTAGATTTAGGTCTTAACATTATCTAGGCTGTGGCTGGCAGGTTATAAAATTATGTGTGCCTCGGGAATTTAAGATAAACCTTACTCTAGCAATATAATACGACACGCTGAGTTGAATCAAAAATTCGAAGACGTGTGACATCTACCAACCCGCACCAGGCCCGCGTGGTGGAACGACCCACTATCTGTCACCAAGAGGCCTGTGTCCCAGCAGTGGGAACATTATAGACTGATTACAAGACTGAGTTACAATATACCTAAATATAGGTCATTCAAAAGTGACAAACGTTTTTAGAAGTAGAATTTACGCAACACGATAAGCTAAGCTTCAAGCCTATTGTTCTACTGATATACACATTTTCGACACGTGGAGTAACGGTTAACAGTTTAAAAACTCATTGAGTGTAATGAGGTGCTCGACATTAATGTGCACAGACCAGTGTTTAGTTACGAAATGTTATGTTTGTTTTCTAATTATTATGCTTGTAGCTTTGTTTACCTTTTGTTTACCTTCTTGACACTTTGAAAAGAAAAGTAGGGTTTATTCTCTTATAAGGGCTGATTTTTCAACCATCTGATAACTTTATTCCAGGAATAATTTTGAAATTTTGACAGTTATTTCAAACAAAACTGTCAAACGTCAATTTTATTCCTCGAATAAAAGTTATCTGGCGATGGAAAAATCAGCCTCTAGTAAGTCTTATCCTAAGAATAAATTTTGAATTTTCGTCAGTTTTTCCATACTAGAACTATCAGACGTCAATTTCATTACACGGATAAAATATGTAATATCTGAGGGGCCGTAATTTTAAGAACGGTTACAGTCTGATCTCAGTCTCAATCTGCCAAAATACCTGACTTTTTTTACTTTGTTTGTCGCCTAGATGAGACTGCGACTAGAAAATTGGCCTTCCGACTTTGGTAAAATTAGCTCTTAGTTGAGCACTACACATGTGAAAACGACAAGCACAAAATGTGAGCTTTGAAAGAAAAACGACGTGCACCCCAAATTATTTCAAGACGCTTAAATCAGCTGTTCAAGTTAATAAAATTATTTCTACCAGCCCTATCTCATTCTGAGCGAGGTACAGAATTTTACACTACACAGTACTTACTATAAAGCTGAGTTTGTGAGGAAGTGGGCACGGCTGGAATGACTCACGAGACACGACTCAGCTTTAGACCTTTTGCGGAGAATATCAGCCGTTGATGGCAAACGTGTGTGGCGTTCTAAACTTGAATCTACAGATTCGATTCGGTTGTGCTTCAAAACTGATTTTGTTTGATGCGTGTGAAGTCAGAAATAAAGCGGTTGTCTTTGTCTCTTTTTTGTTGTTGCATTTTTGAAATGATTTTGAGGTGTTGCGATTTGTACGTAGTCTTAAGATGTCATTTGTTTCTGTGCCCTATATACATGTGTATTCAAAATTCAAATGTATTCGAAGTTTTCTTTCGGGATTCAAAATAAAAAATAAAGTCATTAATTATTCAAATTAGGCTGAGATTCAGCACTATTTGAACGTCAAAATTACATAAGACATTCCACCAAAACGCCCGCCCTTCACCACTTCCTAGTGCTTTCGCTGGGAAGAAGAAGTGGCGCAACAGACTCTCCGACTTGTTTCGGCCTCACACGGTGCCCTTTTACACGAAAACACCACGAAGAGTGTTCAAATCTAAAAATACAACAGGAATTCTTAAAAACATGAATTTGTCTTACAAAAAAAACTTCCTCTACACGTAAATATTATGTGCTGCAATGAGTCAAATGGATGAGTCAAACTTATATTACACCCATATTTCTGTCTATATTAACTATTTTTGCTTGAATTTTCACTGAATGATTGCATGCATGTCTATGCCTACATATTCGTTCAATAAAAGCGTATCGTTGACGGTCGATAGATTACATTTGCATATCAAAATGGGTAGAATTTTCATTAAAAACGGTCCTTTGAACGCAAAGGTGAGATAAGGCCCGGAAATGGTTTCAGAATAAGAGCGAAACGACATCAAGAAACCGTTGATGTTGTTTGTGTCCTTGTCTCTCACGAATCGCTTGGCTGTGTCAATTTATTTCTGATACGTAAGAATAGAATTTATTTAACCTTTCAAGCCTTGACTAATGGGACACAATTTATTATCAACCCTATTATTATTTATAGCTACAACGTACATTAACGGAGGGTGATCTGTTTGTTCTTTATATTTACCCTTAGATCCTTATTATTATCCTACTAATATTATAAACGTGAAAGTATGTATGGATGGATGGATGGATGTTTGTTATTCTTTCACGCAAAAACTACTGAATGGATTTGGATGAAATTTGGCACACAAATGGTTTATAAACAGGATTAACATAAATAATACTTTTTATCCCGATATTCTTACGGGACCCAAACTTATGCGGGTGAAACCGCGGGGCGCAGCTAGTCAGCTTATAATGTTCCAACTGCTGGGATACAGGCCTTCTCTCTTCGAGAGGGAGTGGGCTGTAATGTACAGACGCCAGCACATCAAGTTACTACAATCTGTCAAATTTATTTAATAGATTTTCAACTTTATCGCTCAAGCATTAAGGTTCAAGGTTGATTGGATAATTTTAACAGTTTCGGGTTTCGGGTCGGGTTTCGGGTGGGCAGACGCCAGCAGGTCAAGCGACCTGCTGGCGTCTGTACCACGCGGGCCCAGTGCGGGTTGGTAGATGTCACATTTCTACGAATATTTGTTTCTAAGATATGTATATATGTATAGTTTCTTCACGATATTTTCCTTCACGCTAGACCCTTAGCAATTTAAAAGCAGCCTTTCTCTCGTCTTTGATCTTTTATCAACGTCTCTTCCCAAGTTGCATATATATTTGTGATAGATACCTGTATGTTTAGAATTGAAACAATGAATTAGCTGCTGATAGTGTTTGTTTTAACATCACTTCAGCGTTACTCAGATGTAAAGCTGAAGTGATGTTAATACCCGTTTACACTAACACTAGACGACATCTAAATACATTGCATTAAAATTTGCCTCATAAAAGCACACTGTTCAGCCACGAAAATTGAAAATCCAACAGCTCACTTTTATTTAGGCATTCATTTAGGAGTCGTCTAGTGTTTGTGAAAAAAGGCAACTAACACTGCCGATAAGAAAATTTTACAACATACGTAACCTTTTCCGTTAAACATCACTCCATTTGAACCTCATTACTCATTAAAGTCAAAGAATGACACCAAACATTCTAGTCAAGTCGAAGTTGTACAGCCAGCATTGTTTTGCAATATAGCAGATGGCACTACACTTTCAGGTCAATGTGAATCGTCAGAGCGTCGTTTTTACTAACCCAGAGAGCCGAGTGCGTCACTTCGCATTTGCAGTCATTCCAGCACAATAACGGAATAAATAGACAGATTTTTTTATATTGAATGTCAAATGAATGGAATACAATAGGCCTGGGGAAATACACTCCCGGACTCCTAAATCAAGCAATCGTGGAATTCCATGGGAGGTATACAGTCCTAAAACATCATAACAGTGATGTGATGAGTCAAGAAAAAGTTTTTATGCAGTTTTGAGGTTAAAAATACTGGCCATCACTTTAGTGTCGTCGTTGTTCCGAATTTTAATTAACGACCATTTAAAAAGTTATTAAAGAGCTCGGGAGTGTAGAATGGGAGCGTTCATGTGTTACTTTAGAACGTTTTGTATGAATAATGTGATGTTCCTCATTCGAGATTAAATAAGATAATGCTAAGACACGAGTCGACTGTTCTCAAAACTGTCATGTCAGATATTCATGACGTCATAATACAAATTAATGATCGTGGAAATATTATGTGTGTTAAAATAATATTAACCACATGTAACACACAACATCATGCCCGTAATCTCCGAAGGGTTAGGCAGAAGTGTACGTATTATACAGTCACGAGCAAAAGTATGTATACACTCGGCTTTATTCAAAAGCGATTTACTCCTTTGTTTTTGAATGAAATATTATGCTGTTACGAACATAGCATTTTCGAACCCATAGGTTTATGTAATGTGTCGTATTTCAACGTTGCATTAGTTAATTTACGAAAAAATCGCATTTGAAAGTTGCCAAGTGTTGACATATTGGTGCTCGTGACTGTACACCCACATTTCGCCAGTTGTGTTTAAATTCCCATGTAGGGACGAGCCTATTGCGATAAATCGAACACAAATCCGGACAAGGAGCTGCTACTGAGAAATTCCAGATGCTAAAATCCAATAACACATTGCAGGATGTGGGAATCAAATCCAGTCCTAAAGCCACCAACGAGGGTTCTGAGCGTATGAAAAAGTTTAAACATTTTTGGCCCAACATTCAGTTGCGCGAACTCCACTCACCGACGCAGTCATAAGGGGGCCTAAAAAGGCCACTTTGGCAGAATCTTATTAGGATAACAATATGATTCATATTAAAAATCGTAAAATGGTCACAAACTGACTATTCATAATATGATTCATATCACGCAATTTACCTGTTTGACAGTTTTGTATGGAAATTCGTAAAATGGTCCACCAATGTTTACACCAAATGTGATTGATATGAAATTAATTGTAGGTGATTAAACTATTATGTGTAACCAGTTAACGAAAATTAGAGGAATTGCTAATGATCTGCTGGGTATTCTGGAAATAAATAGATTTTAGAGGTATTGCTTAAAGTGGCCTTTTTAGGCCCCCTGAACATCAAGTGCACAGAAAAGGTGGGCCATTGTCAGTCATACTATTTTGACTCATATACCACTTCCTCTTGCACCTGTACCCAGTGTCCTTTTACGATTTGTATTCAAAGCCACAGAGAGACGTTAACACTTAAAAGTACCAGAAGGGCCCATCCGCATCTGCGGATAAAAACAGTAAAAAATATACTGTTTGTCTTTAAAGTGAGTTTGATGTAGGTTTTATTCCAATATTACGACTCCATCTTGTTTTATGTGCCATTTAATTACATTGGGCGGATAAAGACAGTTATTAAACCTCAGAATGTCTAAGTATAAGTCTTTAGTGGCACAAAACCCAAGATTTATTCGTCAACTAAGTTTTTCCTGCAGTGTGGTCCGTGAGGTGGACGGGAAAAAAAGTATCCTATGTGTTAATCCAGGATATAAACTATCTGTGTACCAAATTTCATCCGAATCCGTTGAGCCGTTTTTGCGCCAATCAAGAACATACACCCAGACAGACACACAAACGGAGAAAAATTCGGCATCAGACTCGTTCCCACACCTCGAAGCAATTACTTTTTTTTCAAAAATATTCAATGTACTTACAGTTTTGACTTCGTTACTAATTTATTATAATGAATAGATTTTTAGCTAAGAGAATATGAAGCTAGCTAACATAAAACTTACTTACTCCAGACAGAATTTGAGATCTGAAGATAAACGTTCAGGCTGTGTCGTGTGAGCATCGCCATTTTATAAATGGACCGTGACCCTCTCAGACTTCACAGGAGTTAGTAATGAAGACATCGTCGCGTCGACGTATGCTTATCTATACAGGGTGGCAGGGACATCGACGCACAAACTGTAACCATGGATTCAGCGCATGATTTTAGACCCCATAGCGTCGAAATTTTTCGTCGGTTATTAAAAAAAAAATCTTCTGTTTCATAGAAAAGTGCAATACCTTCGCGGTCAAAATGTACATAAGTACTGAACAGCAATATTTTTTTTTAATAACCGACGAAGAATTTCTACGCTATGGGGTCTAAACTCAATATGTGCTGAAGTCATAGTTACAGTTTGCGCGTCGATGTCCCTGCCACCCTGTATACTTATTACTTATTAATAATATAGCTGACGAGATTGTTTGTTTCTTTGAACACGCTAATCTCTGGACCTACCAGTCGGATTTGAAAAAATCTTTTTACATTTGATAGCCCAATTCTTGAGAAAGGCTATAGGCATATTTAACATCAAGCTAAAGCCCCCAGGAGCCGAGCAAAAAGAAAAAAGAAACAGAAATAACGCTAAGCAAAAAAAAGTACTCGTAATAGCACGGGCGGGCGATGCGATGCGACGGAGTGGGTCGGGCGAACAATAAATATTACGCGGACGAAGTTGCGGCCAGAAGCTAGTTTAAACATAAATGTGTTTTCCTGTAGGCGATGGTGGAAGGGGGATGGTGTAATTAGGTTGCTTCCGCGCAGATTGACATTGTAATTGACTGGGCAAGTGATAGGTCTACTCTACTTAAATTAGGTGAACGGTAGACGTGTGTCGTGAGGCATTTTTAGCAGCACTACATGTGAATAATTTTCAAATATATTTTAACAGATTTTCGACTAGATAAAAGCATTGATGTCGAAAAAGCCGAATTCGATTAACCAAAACCTGTACCGTACAAAGCTTTTTGTTACAAACAATTTAATATTGTTGCGGTGTGTGCTTAAGACACTCAAAAATGCTTTTATATTCCGAACGAATTTGCCTAGAAAAAAAACTAGGTTAGCCTATACGTTTTAAAACCTACTGCCGTTTACAAAGCTCGTTTCACTAGTAGTTACGTTAAAAGCTTCAGAATACTCTAGCTAAACGCATCTGCATTGTTCCATCACACTCGTCCCGTGAATCAATTCCGGAGCACACGGCGTTCGGCCTTCCCCGAATGACAGCGACACGAATGCGGTCGCTGTAAATGTTCGCGTTTGGCGGGAAATGTGAAAAGCGCGGGACCAACCGGCAGCTGATGTCATGCCGCCATTTTGTTTCCTCTGCGGTTTGGCCCGCGAATATTTTTGAGGCGTACGTTTAAATGGAACGTGGAACGGCGTGTTATTGAGTTAATTTATTTGTATAGAATTGTATGGCATATAACTGGTGCTCGCAATTTTATGCTTGGAATATAAAACTCCAATTTTGGTTCGAATGCGAACTAATTTGTTGACTGAGTTCTTGAGCTATGGTTTCACTTACGTACTTTTAGCTGGTACCTGGAATTGTGAGACGTAATTATCATGAGAAAATTAAATAACTTGAGGGATTTCTAAAAAAAAATACCTACTTACTTTTAGGTCAAGTTTTTCTGAACGCGGTACTACAATGCTATAGGAAGCATAATTCACGTTTTGATACGTGTGTAGGTCACTGAAGCTGACCGAAGCTCACCGAAGCCTAACACAAGGGAGGCGGAACATTTGAGGACGTAGGTACGCAGAGCAATCAATCATTCTGCTGTCCGCGTCAAATCTCCTCCTTATTGCCGAATTACTTGCGGAAATCTGATTGCAGAACTAATTACGGGGCAACCTTGAGTCTAAAAGCATTTTTTTTTTATAACAAATGTGATCAGATTCAGATCCTTTTTTTTCAAGCAGTGCTCCTACCGGGAAGCTAGAGAATTTGTCTTCCTAGTTTACATTTTTTTGCCATATGCGAAAATGTAATGTTAACTGACTTCAATACACAGAGAATGACAGAGATCCATGCTCAGGGTCCTATGATTCATCATCTGCCTAGCCTTTTTTCCCAACTATGTTGGGGTCGGCTTCCAGTCTAACCGGATGCAGCTGAGTACCAGTATTTTACATGGAACGACTGCCTATCTGACCTCCACAACCCAGTTACTGGGTAAAACGAAACCCCTTGGTAAGACTAGTTGACAGACTTTTGAGCTTCTGACGACCCGTAACGACTGTAAAATATCTTCGAATGACAGCCGGGACCAGAGACTTAATAACGTGCTTTCCGAGGTACGGAGGGTATGTAAAGATGGTCACTCATCCACGGACCAACCGCAGCAAGCGTTGCTTAACCTGATTGATCGAACCGTGCGGCTGTTATTACTTAGCCACTCTCCTATGATTAAAGACGTTAAAAGAAAAAGTACCTATACTTATGTCAAGGTTCATAATTATTTTCAGCCTAAAACAAACCTCACAGTTTCATTCAAAAACTTTGGAATCCACTGCCACCAAATAGATACAAATAGATTTGTCCAAATCGTATTTGTGTTAAGTGGTTTATTTAACAACTAATTGGTATCGTCGGATTAGCCGAAGCGTTAGTCCGCAAAGCTCTTTCTATCGGATAACTATTGTTACTTTCAATTCATTTCATTTCGTTCTAAACAGTTGAGGAGTGACTGGTTCAGATTGTGTCGTTCGCCGTTCAGTTTCGTATTTATTTTCTGTACCTACAGTAAATTGGGGCAATTTGTTAGCAACTGGGCTAATTGGGATTCAGTGAGAAAACTCTTTTGATATTTCTTGTAGTGTTGTGCTTACAAGAATAACGTTGTTTGGGGATTGTTAGCTTGTTTTCTGTGTTGTTTTATAGTTTTACTATTATTTTAGTGATAACATTTAAGTATTAAAGTAGTCGTTTTTATTTATTTTAACTTTTTTACAGGCGGCTCCATCGAGAAGCAACCACCAAGATGTTCCTTCGAGACTCCAGAGTATGTAAGTTCAAGTCTAAAAACATAACTTTCCCAGAATCCTCTCGTATTCGGAGATCGTGAGTAAGGTCTGCGGAATCATTTGCATCGTTGAGTCCCGAGATAAGATATAATCTGTGTATCTACGGAGAAACTGCTTCTTGTGTCATGTCTCAGCTGCCAATTGCTCTGGACTTCGTAATACTGGCAGGCTGGAAGCAGAGAACAATATTAATGGATCATATGGAACATAGTGTTTGAAAATTAACTTCAGAGCTGAATTGTTTTAGTAGTAGTTTAATATTATCTGTGTCTCAGGTTCGCAGGTACCCGGGCAGGCAGTTCACTTTGTGTAAATTATTTTATCACAACTGCCCTCAAAACGTAAAGGAAGGTGGAGAAAAACATCATAAAAAGAAACCGCTATGTCCTAGAAACAAAAATTCGAAGACATATTGTAACATCCACCAACCTACATCGGGCCTGCGTAGTGGACGACGGCCCACTCCCTCTCACAGAGAGGAGGCTTGTGTCCCAGTAGTGGGAACATTATGCAAGGTGTTGTGTGCACCTGGAGCACATTCACTCGTTGGAGCTGTTTTAATCCCCGTTGTACCGTATGGACCATTGACCTGCACCATCAATGTTGCAGAGGAGACTAATTAGTTTCGTTTACACCATTAGTGGTGCAAATGAAACTGCATTGACATAGCGTGGTAGGTAATTGAGTAACACACTAATTGCAACCCCTTTTATTTTGAAAATTTGACAACATTCATTGCGTTATTTTCGTTGTCAAGCAGACGAATCTTTCAAACATATGACACAATTGATTCTATATTTATGTCTGTAATTTATATGGTCTTCTAAAGAGTATTCTATTCTAATGGATTAGGAATTTCTTTCAAAATCCGTCGAATTGTGAAAGAAATTTGGTTACGCAATTTGTGCTGATACTGTGTAAACATAATGTAGGTAGCATGTGGGTTATTCTGAAGCGCAACTAAAACAAATCAGTGAAGCTATTTGAAATCGGCCATCTCTATTTGCCACGTATGTTAGTTTTATGCCAATGTTTACTGAATGAGTTTTCACTTTGCAAATGTCGTTACTATTCACTCATTTAGGTCGCGTTTGTTAGTCAATAGATGTTGTGTGTCTAATATTTTAGCTCCATTAGGTTTCACTGAAACCCAATATGTATTAGCCTATCGAAAACTTAGGTGAGGAAACTTAGCTGGCATTCCACCTGTAGTGCTATTCTTTAAAAATCTCACCGTGAAAACTTAGGTGAAGTGAGCTTAGAATGAGCTGTCAATAGTGTAAATCCCTAGCATTAGTTGGGAATAACAGCTCACTCCACGATCACTTCACCTAAGTTTTCACAGTGAGAAATTTACAGAATACACCAGTAAGACAAGTACCTAACTACTTAAAGAGTTTTTTTAAGTCAGCATACGGAGTTTCTGATTTAACTTAAAGTTCACCAGTCCTTAGAGGAAACGATGTTCTTATTATCCCCAATCTGCATAACCACTTAATTTGTTCACACCCTAATCTCCGTATTCCAGAGTAAAATATTACGAAGCTAATATTATAGCCGGCTTAATGGGTGATAAAATTAGCCATATTCACTCAGAAGAACGTTTAACACACAGCATTACAGTAACTTACGTTGTTTCACTAAGTTGTTTTCAGCTGTTTGGGGATGCGGATGAATTTTGAGTGTTTGAGTTTGCGATTTGCCGACGTGTAGGTTTGCAAACAGAAATGAATGATAAGGTAAACTTCAGAATATGATAATATATTTATTTGCTTTAGGGCTGATTTTGTCAACGCCAGATAATTTTATCCGAGGAATAATTTTGAATTTTTGACAGTACATCCATACAAAATCTGTCAGACGTCAATTTTATTCAACGAATAAAAATTATCTGTATAAGACGAACGTTCAAATACTCGCGCCACGCTCGTTCGAATACTCGCGCTCGTTGCAATTCGCCGTACTTTTACCAACGTTTGAATAATCGCGCCAACCGCGCGCTCTCGTGGTAATCCGCTGTGCTTCGTCCTCGGTCGGCCCCCGCCACGCCGCCGCGCCGCCCGCGTCCCGCGCACAGCAGTCGCATACGATCTCGGGTCGCTTACGCGTCGTTCGCGCCAAATATCTTTCATGTCCCACACCTCTTCTTCAAACTGTATTGTGTTCCATCTATTTTGAGTGTCTGTACTTTCATAATTGTGTTTTTGGTAAATAAAGACTGATACCACCTTACAGTGGCGCCCAACGTGGGGCTCGAACCCACGACCCTGAGATTAAGAGTCTCATGCTCTACCGACTGAGCTAGCCGGGCGCTTCATACCGGGTTATGCCGAGGTGAGTAGACCGCTGACTTCTCTACTGAAGAAAGGGAGCACCTGGGAGTGGGGCTCCGAACAGCAGAGCGCTTTCGAGACCATCAAGTCCCTCTTGGTATCGGCTCCTATTCTCCGTCAGGCTGACGGAACGAAGCCATTTGTCCTTAGGACCGACAGCAGCGGCTACGCGCTTGGGGCGGCTCTGCTCCAGGGGGAGGGGACCGATGAGCGACCCGTCGAGTACGCCAGTCGCCTCCTCACGGCCGCTGAGAAGAATTATAATACGACGGAGAGAGAGGCACTGGCCGTAATATGGGCGGTGTCGAAGTTTAGAGGGTATAAACTTTCAGCCGTGTTGCTCGATGCACGGGATGTGCACGAGAAAGCCCAAGAAGCTCAGAAGAAGTTCGCCGATGAGAGTCGTCGCCCCGCGCCGGACTATAAGGTAGGAGATCTCGTATTGCTTAAGACTCAGGGCTCTAACGATACGAGCAAAAGGCAGACTCCGAAGTTCATCCCCCGCCGCGATGGACCGTATCGTATTCAGGAGGTGATCGGTAGTACGACATACGCTTTGGAGCGTATAAGTGACGGCGTCTCGCTAGGGAGGTATCACGTTTCGTTGTTGACACCGTTCGTTGGTCCCATCCAAGATCCTATTCAAGAGAAACGTAAGAGAGGGAGACCTCGTAAGGCTAACCCGGCTTCGGGGACGCAACGCCTGGGTTAGAGGGGGAGGATATAAGACGAACGTTCAAATACTCGCGCCACGCTCGTTCGAATACTCGCGCTCGTTGCAATTCGCCGTACTTTTACCAACGTTTGAATAATCGCGCCAACCGCGCGCTCTCGTGGTAATCCGCTGTGCTTCGTCCTCGGTCGGCCCCCGCCACGCCGCCGCGCCGCCCGCGTCCCGCGCACAGCAGTCGCATACGATCTCGGGTCGCTTACGCGTCGTTCGCGCCAAATATCTTTCATGTCCCACACCTCTTCTTCAAACTGTATTGTGTTCCATCTATTTTGAGTGTCTGTACTTTCATAATTGTGTTTTTGGTAAATAAAGACTGATACCACCTTACATCTGTCAATTGAAAAATCAGCCCTGATTTGCTTTAAAACATGGTAGGTATATTAAGGGCATATTAAGCCAGCTGTATAATCATCTAGGATCCTCTTTATTTTTCAGGATACCAATAAATACACTAACTGGATAAACCTCTAAGATACTAAATTAAAATAAAGTAGCAAACTATGAAAATAAAAATATACTAACTAAAATATGTCGTCGAAATATTCCTCCGCATAGCTGTCGACTACTAATGTACTGCCCCCCGAAGAGACTGGTGGCATTGTCACGTTGTATATGGCCCTTATCCTCTGGCCAAGGTAAAAGCCAGCCCTTTGCTTCACGGGAAGTGTCAACCAGCCGTTTGTAGATTTCATTGAACAAGCCATGAGCACTCGGATCCCACGGCCCGAGGGTTTCAACCCCAAACTGCTCGGAAATTTAATTACCGATAAGGTTATTATACTTTATAATCATCTTACATGTTTCGCCATGGACTGGCTCACAAATTAATATATATATTTAAGCATGTAAAATGTAAAAAAGTAATATAACACATTAGTTTGTTAAGATTATATATGTTTTAACACTGGTTATTAGGGTTTCATGATTATCGTCTTTAGGTACAGACGCCAGCAGGTCAAGCTACCCGAAACTGTCAAATTTTCCCATTCAACTTTGAACCTTAATACTTTGACGATAAAGTTGAAAATCTATTAAAGAAATTTGACACATTGTAGTAGCTTGATGTGCTGGCGTCTGTACCTACATTAGCACGGCATCGTGGGGATTGGCACAAGCAAAGAGAAGCCTACTTCACTCACATCTGCGGAGTAATTGCGTATCACACTATCAATGGTAATGTGGTAATGGGTTTCATTTTGACAGTTCAACAACATACATTGCGTTATTTACGTTGTTGAGCAGACACATTTTTCGAACTTAAGAAGCAATGGGTTAGCCATATCTTTCAAAATGATTCAGACTGAGACGGAGTGTGTTATGCAATTAGGGTGCTGGGCTGTGAGTGAAGTCGGGTTGTTGATGATGAATCATTTGTCAGAATAATGTTCTATTTGGTGATTCTCGATTCGAAGCTTAGATTTCTACCTACTGCTTATATTATGTAACTTCTGGCCGCGACGTCGCATCATATCGCCTGCCTGCGCTATTACTTAATTTTCGCTCAATGTACTTCCGACTTTCTTTTGGTTTTTGCTTGGCTCCTAAAGGTGCTAGCGTGATGTTAACTAGCCTACAGCCTTCCTCAGGAATTTTATTATCAAAATAATGCTATCAGAAGTTCAAAAGATTAGCGCGTTCAGGCAAACAAACTCCTCAGCTTTATTATTGGTATAGAATAGATTTTATTTATTACCTAACCCTTTGTGTCTGCTCTCAAAACGGTGAAGGTAAACATCGTGAGGAAACCGGCATGTCCTAGAATAAAAAATTCGAAGACATGTGACATCTACCAACCCGCAATGGGCCCGCGTGGTCGATTACAGCCCACTCCCTCTCGAATAGAGGAGGCCTGTGTTCCAGCAGTGGGAACATTAAAGGATGATTATGTTTTGTGTCAGAAACGTTTCTCCTAATTTTCGAAATACGTGAAATAAGTTCTATCCGGGGAAATATCTTACCAAATCGAACCAAATACAAAAACGGCTCATCCAAATTGTCCAGGATCACGGAGATAAAAATCGATTTTCGTCAAGGCAAAGACGGAATGCTGGCGACGTATCTTAATAAGGATTCTTTCAAGTTTTTCATCAAGCGACCTTATCGGTGGCGGTTCTCCTAATTACTTGTTTTTTTCTCGTATTTTTCCGTCGCAGATCGCGGCTTGAGACTGAGCCTGATAGGGAGGTAAACTTATCGGATATTGTGAAATGGCGGGAAAATATTGCTGGTCCACAGACTAAAAATAATGATTTGTTACTTTTATGACAAAGAAACATTCTTTATATTGATTCTAAAGTTGCTGGGAAAAACTTGGGAATACCAAGCTTGGATATTCTCAAGCTTAGGTACATTAAGCACTAACGGCGGGTTCTTTCACTTCCACTTGACGCACGCGTATGGTATGTACCTACGTCAAAAATGGCGCTAACTATCGTCAAACCAAAAAAAGCGTAGTTTCACAAAATTAGGGCCTTGACGTTACGTTACGTTAACCAACCGTTTGAAACAACCGGCGCTAACATTTTTGGGATATTTCTTATAAAAATGTAAGGCTACTGAATATTATATGTATATCCTGTCCTGCGACAACTCAACACCGTATTATCATTGTTTGAGCCTGTACCTGTTAGGCATGGTGTTATGAAAACATTAAGAATACGATAGTTAGGAAAACAAGCGACGACAATTTTCACACATTTTTATTGTTTAAAATACCTTTGACAATAGCCGGGTAAAAATAAAAATAATCTTTTGTATAAAACAGTACCTAACGCAATTTATCCGACACAATTTATTTTACAAAATAAATGGTTATCCACATATCACGCTCCATTTGTCCCGCGCGCTTGTTGCACATAAAGCATCGAGCAGGACTTATCTATGGGAACATTTTATACTCTATTTCCACCGCGTTAACGGCACATCACTACGTTGTTCTAAAATTGAAAATGTAAAATATTTTTTCTTTTTCGGGTGGCTCTATACAATGATAACGATACCTACACTAAACAAAATAAAAAAACTGGGTACAGACGCCAGCACATCAAGCTACTACAATCTGTCAAATTCCTTTAATAGATTTTCAACTTTTTTGCTTAAGCATTAAGGTTCAAGGTTTATTGGGACAATTTGACAGTTTCGGGTAGCTTCACCTGCTGGCGATTGTACCTTAGTATAAAGTAGTCTTTAAAGCTACCTAATTTATATCTAAATTATGTTTATGGTGATAAAATGTAAATTTTTCGTCCTTATCGCCTTAACATACGAGTATCTATTCTATACTTAAACTTACTAATAATAAAGGTGAAAAGTTTATTTGTTGGTTGGGACTACCGGTGGGATTTAAAAAAATCCTACAATTTGATAGCCCAATTTTTGAGGAACGCTGTTGGCTACGTCATCACGTTAGGAGCCTTAAGATCCGAACGAAAAGAAAAACGTCAGAAATAACGCTAAGCGAAAACGAAGTAATAGCGCGGGAAGGCGATGCGATGCGAGGATGGGTCGGGGGAACACGATTTTTACGCCGACGAAGTCGCAGGCAAAAGCTAGTGGTTCATATGTAGGTCTGTATGTTACAATCACTCAATTTGCTAATTCCCTGGGGGGGGCAATTCTCGTAATTTTAAGAACGTTCACAGTCTGATCTCAGTCTCAATCTGTCAAAAATACCTATAATTTCCCTACATTTTGACAAGTTTTTGACATTTATTTGTCGCCGAGATGAGACTGCGACTAGATTTTGAACGTTTTAAATTACAAGAATTCGGCCTTCAGATCATTGCTCCGAAAAATAATACTTAGGAAACACATTTTTCCAACAAATTTTATGTTAAACTACCAATTGCAATACAGCAGGTTAATTGGGCCATTTAAATTAAATTATTAACAAGGATGAATTCCATGACCAAACCTACATCAAGCATTAATATACACATTCTAAATTTAAAACGTCCGCGCAAATGGCCAGTCTGGCGTCAAATTAATGGCGGTCTCCAAATATAAATGCATAGACAAGTTCGTGTAGTTGCAAAGTGTAGGCAATATTGGTAGAAGGGGGCTTCAAATACAATTATGAAGCAGTGTGTTGTACCACCGCGCCCCAGGGACAATCGCGACGATCCTTCTATGTCCTATACCTTTTCATATGCAACCTGCATGTAATAAAACCTTATGAAACACGTCATGCGATGTGTTCTAGCTTTGTGCGGTAAGTTTTATGGGTTTTAAATTTTGAATATTGGAAGTTTGCCGTTCGATAACAAGACGGGAGTTTGAAAGGGTTCTGATTTAGGAGGGATCTATTGAGTGCGTTAATTGCTGTGTTTTATTACTTTTACATGATAAATGACGCTGAACTAAGTAAGAAAGTAAGCCGGAAATATATTGGTGGCAATACCTTTACACCTAGTTATGATAAAATAGTAACGAAGTCAAAACTGTACATTTAAATGTAACTGTTACGAGGTTGAGTTTGATGCTGAAAATATAGTTTTTATAAATTTTGTCCGTTTGTCTAGATGTATCTATATTCCGGATTGGCGCTAAAACGGCTGAACGGATGTGGATGAAATTTGGCTCACAGATGGTTTATAAATTGCGGGGTAATTGAGTAACACGCAATGAATGTTGTCAAAATGAAACCTATCGCTACTGAATATCAGTAGCGATAGGTTTCATTTTGACAGTTCAACAACATTCATTGCGTTATTTATGTTGTTGAGCAGACACATCTTTCGAACATATGAAGCAATGTATTAGCAATATCCTTCAAATTATTCAGAATGAGATTAATAGTGTGTTACGCAATAAAGGTGCTGGATTAACACATAAGATAGATAACGTGGATTACTTTTCATCCAAAAAGCCATTAGTCTTGACTATATATTGCAGTGGTTCTTCTAATTTCCCAAAATACAAAAATAAAGGTCGAAAATGACGATGCAAAAATCAATGATACGTACCTACATAGGTACTTAACACACGTTTCTAATAATGCGTTCTTGTTCATCTCCGGTCACAAACAGGGATACGGTAAATGCAAGATACCTTGACCTAATTAATGTGTCGTTACCCTGGCTAAGTGGAAAGCGTTACTTACTAGCTCAAACTTTCTCGGGCACACTGGCACAGAGTACAGACGCCAGCATATCAAGCTACCCGAAACTGTTAACCAATCAACCTTGAACCTCAATGCTTTAGCGATAAAGTTGAAAATCTATTAAAGAAATTTGACAGATTGTAGTAGCTTGATGTGCTGGCGTCTGTACCAATAAATAATACAATTTATTATTTTTTTTTAAGAAAAGCACCGACCACCATGTGTACCAATGGCAGTGATTTTTTTTTGGTCTTATAATGCCCAATTGTCCATAAATACCGGCTAACTTTTTTTACTGATCGGAAAAAATAGGGTATAAAAGGTGAACGGAGTAGAAGCCTATGGCACAGAAATCCCTTTTTTTTTCACAAAATATAAAAAAAAAAAAAAAAATTATTAATTAATAATACATAACAAAACAAATTTTAAAAACAAAACATACAATGGGCGGCCTTATCGCTTTCTTCCAAGCAACCCTGGAATGGACAGTGACTTCGTGGACATAGAAAATGGGGCTGTCAGCGGTGCAAAATAATATACTATAATAGATACATAAATAAATACATACAAAATACCTATGCATATAATCGACGGAAATAAACAAAAATCTCTTTTTAGGGTTCCGTAGCCAAATGGCAAAAAACGGAACCCTTATGGATTCGTCATGTCTGTCTGTCCGTCCGTATGACATAGCCACTTTTTTCCGAAACTATAAGAACTATACTGTTGAAACTTGGTAAGTAGATGTATTCTGTAAACCGCATTAAGATTTTCACACAAAAATAGAAAAAAAAACAATGAATTTTGGGGGTTCCCCATACTTAAAACTGAAACTCATTTTTTTTTTTATTAAACCCATTCGTGTGGGGAATCTATGGATAGGTCTTCAAAAATGATAATGAGGTTTCTAATATATATTTTTTTCTAATCTGAATAGTTTGCGTGAGAGAAACTTCCAAAGTGGTAAAATGTGTGCCCCTCCCCCCTGTAACTTCTAAAATAAGAGAATGTTAAAACTAAAAAAAATATATGATGTAAGTACATTACCATGTAAACTTCCACAGAAAATTGGTTTGAACGAGATCTAGTAAGTAGTTTTTTTTAATACGTCATAAATCGTAAACCGCAATTTACCTTTCATTCAATCAACTAAGTAATGGTACGGTACCCTTCGTGCGCGAGTCCGACTCGCACTTGGCCGGTTTTTTACATTCAATCCTTTGATTGAAGCCCGCCGCTAGCTTCAATCAAAGCATTGAATGTCGCTGCGAATTCATTGATAATTCCATCATTTCGAGACGGTAAATAAAGTCAGACGGTATATATTATGGCGTAGATACCCTGAAGGACGTGTTATTATGATCGAATAAAGAATAAGATTAGCCTTGAATACGAATTTTGATGAGTCACATTTTATACAAATCTAATCAAAGGTGCCACTGCCGACTTCGGATAATATTAATGGGCAATTTACATTTCTGTCGAGGTATCGACAAGTTGTAGAAAATGAGCTTGACAGCCAATATGGCGTAATTTACGATCATGTTCCTGTTTGGATTCTATACTTCAACCAACCAACCAATGCACCATTAAAAAGATATCTGTCGGTCTATTCGGTAAAAAATCTCACCGTGAAAAGAAGGTGAAGTGAGCTGTCATTCCATCTGTGACTTTATACTTTAAAAATCTCATCGTGAAAAGAAGGTGAAGTGAGCTGTAATTCCATCTGTGACTCTATTCTTTAAAAATCTCACCGTGAAAAGAAGGTGCTTAAATTAAGTCATTCCACCTCATGCTAAGGATTGAAGCAACTGACAGCCCACTTCAAGTGCACGTCACCAAAGTTTACACAGTGAGTTTTCTTGTTATAGAATAGATCGGATAATCTATCAAAAAAAATCTCTCGCTGGCGTTAATAAATATACTCTCCCGGGAACTAAACCCTAAGCCTATATTTCCACAGCTCTCTTGGCTACCAGACAGTAACCAGACGGATATTTCCCATGGGTGCGATAAACACAATGGGAGTGTAACGCACTCGACATGGTTCGAGGTGTGTAGGGAATTGTTGTAACGTGCAGTGTATTGTTGCATCATTAATGTAAGTTGGAATAAAATTGAGTGAAAGACAAGATAAGGATGCAAGCGCGTTCTCATCCGACACTCTTTCGTTATCAGTTCGATTTAGAAAATTATACTTTATTTTTATATATTTATGTCCTGTAATTTGTATGGTGTACATAATAACTATTATTTTCTATTAAACGAGTATATGTAGTTAATTAGGTAATCTATCTGCTGCGACTTCTTTTAGCTGTGTCAGGGCTCCACGTGGTGGTTATTTTTGCTCACAGCTCATAGAAAGAAAAAGAAGAAGATGGTGGGATGAGCTGGACAAAACATACGACCAGCGGTCCTCTTTAGCCCTGGATCGAAAGAGTTGGAAGTCATAGAGGGCTAAATCGTCTACTGAATCTACTTTTACAATGTTTTTAAATATGTAAGCACCATATCTATCACATAGTTAATTTATATATTGTCATGGTTTCATTAACCCATTTTAATTCTTTTACCTATTGTGGTATAGTAATTATTATATAATTAATGTATGCAAAATATTGGAAAACATTTTAAAAGAGTAATGTTGGAGTTTCTTGCCCATTCTTCTCCACACGAAAACTAACATTTGGAAGGAGCGACTAGAATCAATTCTATTTTATTGTAATTTTTGACGTTCAAAAGTGCCTTTTATGTGCCTATTCGAAATAAATGCTTTGACTTTTCCCAGCAATGGGATGATGCAGGCTAACAGTAACAGTATATTCAAATTTTATTTGTTTCAAATTGACGTTATTTCAAATTAAACAAATATCAACTTTATTTTAAAGCAATTAAGTTGATTTCAGAGTGACTAGCACTATTGAAAAAGTTACAAAAATGTCTGAAGTTGTAGCGTAAACTGAACTTTATTGTGTAGGAATTAAACTTATTTTCCCATAAACTCATATTTGTTTACATTTTTGGCGAATATATCGCAAATTCAGATTAGGTATTCTATCTATCTATAAGTAGGTAAGTACAGACTTGTCTACCAACTGTCTACTACAAAAGATCGCGAGGGCAAAGACAAATGGCAATCGTTTCATATTTCGATACAGGATTGAGATAAGTTTTTCTGTAGCTTACCAATCAATCTAATATATTTTTGACTTATCTGTCATCGTTATCGCTGATAGAATGTCACTTTGCAAGCCCTCTAGATGACACGTCGTACGCACGGCTACCCATAACAAGTATAAGCTGACTTCTGATTGTACGAAACTCCTATAAAATGCAAGGTCAGCTAAAACAGCCGGTTAGTTGCGTAACACTATCAGTAGCAAATGGTTTCTTTTTGACAGTTCAACAACATTCATTGCGTTATTTACATTGTTGAGCAGACACATTTTTCGAACATATGAAGCAATGGATTAGCGATATCCTTCAAAATTATTCAGATTGTGATCGACAGTTCGCATTAGGGTGCTGGTATGGTATGTATAGCTTGATTTGTCGCCAACCACATAAATGTGGCACTTTAGAAAAGAGAGCTCAGCAGTACTGCAGTTGGTGAAGCAACCACTGCTGATGATGATAATGATAACTTGTCTTCTACTGTTTGGATTATCGAAATATCGAAGTGTTTTTGTAACTAATATCATTAAGGCTCAATTTACACTGCCGCGGAACGGAGTGGAAGCGCTTTTTTTTGTACAAAGCATAATGAACTTTATGTCAAAAGCGTAACGCACAAATTATATACACACATACGCACAGATCGCAAATCTTCTGGAGAATTATCACGCATTCTCGGGAATTCCGGCAGTAATAAGCTCGTATCTAGTTTGTACGTTAGACAATTGACATAAAGTTCATTTTGCTATGTAAAATATAGCTACGAAAACTTGCTTCCACTCCGTTCGACGACAGTGTAAATTGAGCTTTAGGTATTTCATACGGATTTTTACGTTTATTTTTATTCTACATAATATAATTATATCCTACGAATTCAAGGAAAATAATCAGCTTGTTCGTCATAACAACTAAATTGGTAATGTCGCTCTCTGACGAGATTACAAATATTTAATATAATCGATGTCCTGAAACATTATACGGTCTGTAACAAGGTTTGTTTTTTATTGGTCTAATTAATATCATGTGCTTTTACGGAGAACTTTTATCACCTTGGGAAGACGTGAAGAAAGATATATTGAATCATTTGCTACGTAAATATTAACTTTTTCAAGACTACATCATTAACCTACTCATAAGTAACTTCCTTATTTCCTTAGCGTAAGAAATTCCAAGAAAATCTAATGAAGTAGGTAGCACTACTTAGTAGAGCACGCTGCGAAGGAACTCATCCGGGGAACTAGTACCACCATACCTGCTATCTGACACTAATGCTGCGTTATTGTGTTGCCGTTTGAAGGCTTTCGTCTCTGAGATGCCAACTGACACACTTCCTTGACATAACGTGCAGATTTTCTGTAAGAAGCCTGTGAAACATTATCATCGTTAATATAACAAATCCTGTGGAGTGCAACATGGTAAAATTGGTATAGCAGTACAAACAACATAACATCTCGCCTGTTTTCCTGAAGAGTTTAGCAGATGTCGCAAGTTACGCCAGCACATCAAGCTATCCGAAACTGTCAAATTTTCCCAATCAACCTTGAACCTAATGCTTTAGCGATAAAGTTGAAAATCTATTTAAGAAATTTGACAGATTGTAGTAGCTTGATGTGCTGGCCTCTGTACCTAACAGTGGGCGAGCCTTTTGCAATCAACCGGGCATAAAATTAAATCTCAATTCTCTCAAAACGGTGAAAGAAAACATCACGAGGAAACCGGCATGTCCTAGAACCAAAAATTCGAAGACATGTGACATGTCTTTGCGAGTACTGAACTGGAATTCCTGCACACTGCTACTCGATACCTGGAGTAGGTACATTGCCACTCCCAGTACAATCTCCTAGGAGTAAATAAATTAAATAAAACAGTTTCTTGTTATTAATAATTCTATTTCAATTTATCCTAATTTTGTTTAATTTTATCTAATTTTTACAAATTTTTGTTTCATTTTATTTAATTTCATCAAAATTTGTCCGAATCGAAATTAGACCGAAGCGTACCGTAGTACCAATAATAGAAAATACATACATATACTAAGGTACCACTTATAGGGGACTTCGCCGGCGATGGGACCGCTGGGATAGCTGAGATGCAGAATTCCAATTAGTGCTGAAGTTCTAGAAACCACTTTAGACATAAATTAGTGAGCTAAAAGTGGATACTATGTAGTGGCGGGAAAAGTTTCACTTTCGGCGACTTTTACGACTTGCACACGACGTGTCTAGTAGCGTAGTGACTTCTGTAAAGGGGTGTTCACATTAGATTGGGAGAGTAAGCAGGCGAGTTCGAAGGTATGTAAATAACTGATTAAAACAATACTGAACCGAAGTAAGGGTTAAGCAAGTTATTTTAGCAATCGCCTGCCTTTTACATGAAAACAACTGTTTAATAAAAATACGTATTTGACCAGCCCTTTCCAACTCTCCTTTCTGTGTGTGCCACTAAACGAGGCGCAATCGGCTGAATAACTATAAGGTCCAAAATCACCATAGCATTCTTCGAACTGTTCTTCGTAACTTTGAAAGAAAACCCCTAAACTCAAACTCAAATTATTTATTTCAACTAAACCAATTACAGGCACTTTTGAATTGTCAAGGGGTTGGTCAGTCTAAAAGATGAAGCTAGTTGCCCATTACAAAGCGTAGGTACCTATGGAGAAGAACGGGCAAGAAACTCCATGGACACTCTTTTAAATCACAATAATATGGTTACAAAGTATTGGGCGCCCTACGTGAGCGAGACACGAGAAGATCGTCTGTGGCTTGGGTCACACACAATCACATCCCGCTTTTTCTAGATTTCGCCACTCCTGGACGATGACCTCATTCCACTGTCAAAATAAACGAGTAAGTAAACATAATCAGCCTAAAGTGTTCCCACTGCTGGGACACAGGCCTCCTCTCTGTGAAAGGGAGTGTGTCTTCCACCACACGGGCCCAGTGCGGGTTGATAAATGTCACATAATCTTCGAGTTGTTTTTGGTTCTAGGACCACAAAGTGAGCACGATAAAACGTCGCTACACCATAACGCGCCATATTGAAGCGAATAAAGCAATCTAAAGCGCTTTAAATGTGGCAAGTAGACGAATATGTGTCCCACTGCTGAGTGCCATATGCCAGTTATTGGCTGCAAAAGCTGAACTAAAGAGCTCACAGACGTACAAAACGGTTTCATGTTATTTCAGCGTGAATTCGAAGGAAGTCTTGTAATAAATGTCTTAATAAAAATATATCTGAATCTCTAGTCGTAGATATCTGGAACGCGTAAAGTATAGAAGCTGGATTTAGGAATAGGATGGATTTTATTCGTCTGATAGATAATTTCTTCTTACTTTTCGTTTAGTGTGCCTCTTACGCGCATTTACACATAGTTGCTAACGTATTGATATTATTATGGACGTACATGTCTACGTCACAGCATCACGATAACACAGGGGAGTAAAATATATGGAAATATGTGACGACGGTATTAAATTTCTGTCTACAATAACGTTGAAACTTGCACGTATTTCCATACATTGTATGGACGTCGACGTCCACGAGAACTAATATCGTCACTTCAGAAAATTATTAAAGTGCACAATTGGGTAAAAAAACGTCGTCAATTATTACCGAATCCGACTATTATTACTACTCCGATTTTTTTTTTTTTTTGTGCTTTGTGGTAGGTACTTACACCTCCCATAGGTTTTACTTACATTTTACAATGTCTATGTAACGATTTCACTGTCCACAAAGTAGACACAATTGTTAACCATATGTGGTTCATTGGACAGGAATGAGTTGAATGTAAAATAAATGCAGCATCAGTGCTTTATCTGCTAGGTATCTCTTGCTCAATTCATTTGCTCTCATTGCTAGGCCATCATTGATCATCATTGTTACCTACAACCGATCAATTCCGTAAAAATCTCACCGTGAAAACTTAGCTAAATTGAATTTTAAGTGAGCTGCCAATACTGTCATCCGTAGTGATCCCTAGTATGAGCCGATCGATTATGTAAAAATCTCACCGTGAAAAGTTAGGTGAAGTGAGCTTAGAGTGAGCTGTCAATAGTGTCAATCCCTAGCATTAGTTGGAATGGCAGCTCACTCCACGCTCACTTCTCCTAAGTTTTCACGGTAAGACATTTACGGAATAGTTCGGCAGGTTTGCCTACTCGTTTGATTCCCACATTTCCCATGAGCCGCGATCTTCTGACTGTAACCAACTTACGAAAATAAGTACTAACTAGATTAATGAGGCAAAACCAGCCTTAATTCCAGTTAGTATTAAATGTTCAGGAGGTACATAACTTGTAGGTTGGGCAGGTAGTTAAGGTAAGTACTTAGTGGGCAAAAATGGAAAAAAAATCTTATGGTTAGACGTCTCCCCGAAAACAATAGAGAATTCCAAAAATACCTGAAAGAAAATGTACCTATGAACTCATTTTTTCCATTTCCACGCCTACGGGCCTTTTTTTCGTTATGAAGAAAATCTGATTAAATTCCATGAATTAATCTAATTACTGTTTAATAACTAGACAAGATATTGAATAGCTATTTTAATAAATTTAACTTGATGAGAAAAATTAAACGCCTATAGGCATTTTTGAAAAGAATTCATTTTACATAGGTAATTATTATGGAGGTACCTAATTAACAACCGTCTCATTATTAATTAGTCTGTAGGTACATAATACTTTATAATGTTCATGAGAAGTTATGTACTTACATAATATTAATCATACAAGTTTTCATTATAGTTCTACGCTTTACTACGAAGTGCTACGAGAAAATGCCACAGTCTACTAAATAATAGCTCGTTTCACGCAGTATCTTCACAGTTCACAGAGGCCGTTGACTACAATTATCATCCATCCCTTTCTAACAGGCATCTATACTCTTCCGTAAATCGAAATCAAAGCTCGTCGGGATTGGAGCGCGGTGAAGTTGTAGCGGTTGCTGCACGAGAGTGAAGTGTAATGCAAATTGATGTGCGTTCAGAAGACAGTAATCGCCCAATTTTGGAATTTTATCTGACACTTTCAAACAAATTAAATTCATTTGAAAAGCACCGATTGCATGAAATACAAGGTAAATCTTGTATAAAAATAAGATAAATTGTTACTTAGCATGTCCATTTTACCAATTAATGAAAACTGCAAAATACTTTTTTAGCCAAATTCCGACTAAAAGCGTTGACACTTCACTAGCGTTCAGAACAAGCCGGCCGAAAAATTTTACGCTCTCGTATGTGCGGAACGTACCTGCATATGGCGGACGCTCAGTTTGTGTTTATGTCAATAAGAAACTGATTTTTAACATTTGCGCGGGTGTGGATTAAACAATTTATTAATAATAATGTGCTAGTGGAACCTGTGTATTGTGTGTTTTTTTTGTGATAATGGTTTTCGTGGTTGAACATTTGGATAACTTGCTATCTTCGTTGTACTTCTAAGGGTATGTATTTATTTTATGTTTCTTTCTATATTTGAGGATTTATTGAGATTTACGAGGATTCGTAAATGTGGTTCAACCGGGAATGTTGTGATTTTTTATGAAGGCAATCGAATTGTTTATGCCGTAGATGTTTGCAATTGATGTCTCTGGGCCAATTGATTTGTCTCATAGGTTATCGCCAGATGATAACTTTTGGCGAATTATTATGAAGCTCCTTCGAAGTAAAGTGCAATAAACATTGCTCTATAAACACAGCATTCGTATGGAATGCTTGTATGAGTTTTGATAAAGTGTTAGTGTCATTTGATAGGAATATTTCTACAGATTCATGTAAGTACATAGGTAAAAGTAAAATAACGACGAACTTGCATTGCAACTGCATTTCTAAAATTTACACGAGCTTAACAATGCAAAATGTGCAAACACTTGTTTAGCAAAAACGAATGTTTCCAATCCAATTTTTCCATAGTTACAGAGCTGTAGAGACTGATCAGTGTGGTTGTTAGCAAATTAACATAATATTAGGTCATACTTTATTAATTTTTATTATTTACCCAGTTAACAAAAACAAATCAAAACATTCGAAAATCGAACAGTAGCAAAAGTTTATACTTACCATAAAGTTTTTATTCAATCAACCAAAAATCTCAGATATGAAACAGGGGACAGAAAAAAAATAAACATAGAGATTTTTATTTATGAAACAGCATGTTAGTCTTGTTACAGCATGGAAGGCACATTGTGTTTATAATTTGGACACACATGTTTTGATAACTTTATTCCATGAATCATGAGACATCTGCCTCTGTGATTTATGTCCCACATTCTAATTCACAAGTAACTGATGACTACATAATTTTATTTATAATTGGAACTTGAATGGTTTTCTAATGTGCCAGTTTATTTTTAATGCCTGTCTTGGCTGGTTATAGAATAGAATATCTAGGCCATATTAACCGGTTACATTAGTTACAATGCAGAATTATTTTTAAAGACACAGAAAAATATAATAAGAAAAGCTTCTGTGGATAGTTGCTGAAATAATAAAATTACAATAGCTGAACTAAAAGTGAAACTAAAACACATTATTTATAGCTAAACGCGTTAACAATGTATCAAAAAAAAAGGGTTTTAATATTTTGTGCTGTGCTATTTACTACAATAATTTCTGTCCTGGTAGCCCCATTTGTAATTAGCATGCAAGTAAATGAAGCAATTTAGAACATGATACTTTCAAGGCATGACCATAAAAAGTAATATGTTTTACAGTTCTGTAACATGCTTCGTAGTTACAAAAACAAAACATTTACAGAATAAATCACTGCTACTAAAAGATTATGTGGTTATTTATCAATACAATTAATAAATCAACCATGAATAATGCTGATTAATAATCGGTTAAACACCTAATGATTTGACTTTATCACTACTATTATGGTTAAGTAATAATCTGTTTAAATTTTTCCTGTAACAGCCAATGGTAGCTTTGATTCCCACGCTTATCAACCAATTAATAATATTATACTGTTATTTTATAGGAAACTAATCTCTATTTATTCCTATATTTGGGCACAAACCTGCTTGCTTAAAACAGTAACTATATGTGAACTTTATCTTGAGATTAGTTGATGTTTGAAGGCCCCGTGCACCAGTTAGGCAGTACCTACTTTATCGGCAACCTTATTCAACCCACTGCTCTGTAGGCCTCTTCCTTTATGTGTTACCCTGGTAGATAAACCCAAGGGTGGATCCAGGATTTATATCTGAGAGGGGCACAAGGGCCAGACAAGTAGTGGTCCCCTCCTTGGCTTGCACATGTTTTTGGGATTCATTAATTATTTAATACTTTAAGCACACAAATGTACTGAGGTGGACTTAATGCAATTGGCATTTTCTAGCAGTTTTTAATTCTTTGTCAATGTTATACAGTATATAATATGTGTATAATATATAAAAAATACTTGTAATAAAAGTTTAAAGAAAAAAATTTTTTGTTTATTTATTTCCAAAATACTTAACCTATTTTACAATTGATTTTAGCCACACCAAAAAATCCTCTCAGGGATGTTATGTTTTACTAACACCTACTTACTGTATAGAAAGCATTTCAAATACATAAACACAAGTCATACAGTCTATTATTGTGGGCTGGATCATTTTGTTGACATGATTTTCTGATCAATTGATTGAGAAGTAGTCCGTGATTTAGCCTGGCTTTGTATTGAGTTTAATGGAGAGTGATAGCTCACTGTATTCTATATTATTAGTATCATTGACATACAAATATTGCATAGATAGTTAGCAATATTTTACTAAAAGTACTTACAAGTTGATTGAGTGAATTGATTTGTATAAACTTAAAATGTGCTGGTATTCTTTGGTAAAAGGGTTATATGGTTCGAAGTGGCGCGGGAAGAGTTCCTGGAAGGTCTAGGGGGAGGTTTTTGCCCAGTAGTGGGACAGAATAGGTAGAACGAAAAAAAATAATGTTTGTTTTTTGTGTTCTGGTTGTCCAGGGGGTCTACTCCGAAGTAGTATCGGCCGAATGTTCGGCCGTTTTCTGCTACGAAGTTACTATTTGGTTCGGTCGGTCCCGATAGTGTAGGAGTGTAGGACTCCAACACTCTTTCGAATATTGACTATGGTCCCGACCCAAATGAGCCGACCCGAACTTTTTTCGCATTTTTCAATGATATTCAGTCGGCCATGTGTCGGTCCGATCCGAACATTCGCACTTTGCACTTCGGAGTAGACCCCCAGGACAGCTGGTACCAAATCACTCCATAAAACTTAATGATTCTATGAGAATTAAGAGTTTTGCTTTTATTTATATTTTTACCTTACATTGTCCCACCGTGGGGGCCTCTCTTTCTCTTTTCCACTCCTCTTTGCCTTGAGCTAGTGAGCTAGTGTACCACTCTTGTTCGTGTTGGGATGTATCAAAAGAGCAAAGTATCTACAAGACCTTGTATTCATAGATTCATATGCTATGCAAGTCTTGCGAATCGGATTCGCGATAAATGCACTTGTGTAGTTATACAAACGTATAGCTAACTACTTACCTAGTTAAACCAAGTTATGGCAAGCTTTCATATTTTACGCGCAGCACATGCTGTTCGCGTAGAAGCACGTGCACTCACGTAACTACATTAATTAATCAACATGAGTAAACATGCAGATCTTACGAAAGTTACGGGTTATAAAAACGAATTAGTCTGAAACTTCAAAGCTCCAAAAGAGCTTAGATTGCGGCTACTTTTCACCTAGGGATCCCTAAAACTTTCGAAGTTTTTTACTTTGTGGACGTTTTGTGGGATGTAGGGGCTCGGGGATAAATAATAATAACCGCACGTGCAAAGATTTACATCGCGTACGGGTCGGTCGAAGGTTAAACTACGCTTGCCGCGGTCGGTTTGTCGATGGGTGACCATCCAATACATACCAAGACCCCTCCGTGCCTCGGAAAGCACGTTAAGCTGTTGGTCCCGGCAAACAATCGCAGATCTTTGACAGTCGTTGTTGGCAGTCGGAAGCCTAAAACTCTGACAACCAGTCTTACCAAGGGATACTTATCGTGTTACCAAGTATCTGGGTTGTGGAGCTCAGATACGCAGTCGCTTCGTGTAAAATACCGGTATTCAGCTGCATTCGGTTAGCCTGAAAACTGACCCCAACACAGTTGGAAAAAGGCTAGGCAGTTGATGAGTTTCCCAAATTCTCTACAAGCTCCGGAGCGTTGATCAAAACTTCAAATTCTCTAAGGCGTTACTGGCCCCGAAATGCGAGTACCTACCTAATATATAGCAAAAAGTTTTACGAAATGTAGGTCCGCTATGGATTCGTTGTCAAAATTACAAGTTTAATTTTTATTCAGTTCTAATCACAATATTCGTCACCCAAACCCTTCCTTAGACGATCACCACGAGATTTATCTTATCTTCTTCGTAATCAAATCAGTCGGTCGTTGGCCTCATCTCCAGTTATCATGTTTGCATATACCGTAGTATGTACTATATGGAGTATTACGGACTAATATCGCTTATCAAACCTTGAGCAAACTATATCTTCTTCTATAATAAACTTGAAGAGTTGGTTTGTTTGTTTGAATACGCTAATCTCTGGAACTACCGGTCGGATTGGAATTTTTTTATTTTTTTGCATTCGATAGCCCAATTCTTGAGGAAGGGAGAAATTTTACGCGGACGAAGTCACGTGCAGAAGCTAGTAAAATAATAAATCCTTGAGCGTACGTTGATCTTTTTAATTTTACTAGATTTCGCAGGTACGGGACTTCGTTAAACCAAATTCGCGAAAAGCTAATTTACCTAAATATACTGGCTTTATGTAATCAGTTTTATCCTCTACATCTCAACACCAGTAATAATCCGTTTTATACCTACTGTCACAAACTTTGGCAAGGGTAAGAGGGGCAATTCTCGTAATTTTAAGAACGTTCTCAGTCTGATCTCAGTCTCAATCTGTCAGAAATATCTCTAATTTCCCTACATTTTGACAAGTTTTTGAAATTTGTTTGTCGCCGAGATGAGACTGCGACTAGATTTTTACGTTTTAAATTACGAGAATAGGCCGTAAGAAGTGTCTACTCTTGTTAGGTATTCCAAGGACTTACATGTGCATACACTAGCTTCTGCCCGCGACTTCGTCCGCGTGAAATTCTTGTTGCCCCAACCCCAACCCACCGCGTCGCATCGCATCGCCTGCCTGCACTATTACTTCGTTTTCGCTTAGCGTTCTTTTAGACTTTTTTATTTTTGCTCGTCTCCTAAGAGCCCTAGTGTGATGTTAAATATCCTATAGGCTTGCTCACGAATTGAGCTGTCAAATGCAAACTACAAACTCTTCAGCTTTGTTATAAGTATAGAAGATACATTCATAGCATCACCCCTGTATTCCCCGAAGGGTTAGGCAGGCAGAAGTGTACCTACCTAATGTAAGTACACCCACATTTCACCAGAAGGTCAATTCTCGTGATTCAAAACGTTCAAAATCTAGTCGCAGTCACATCTCGGCGACAAGCAAATGTCAAAAACTTGTCAAAATGTAGGGAAATTAGAGGAATTTTTGACAGATTGAGACTGAGATCAGACTGTGAACGTTCTTAAAATTACGAGAATTGCCCCTCAGTTGTGTTTCAAAATGCCGATGCTTGCTTCTATTCTATCTACTTTGTACTGATACTACTTAGGTAAATGGAAGTGCTTGTCGACGGTTCCGAACCAAAAAAAACTGACCTATAAAACTCTTTGCTAAATCTATGGGAACTTGTCAAGGTCTAATTTGAATCGATTTTTTTGCACTGAAGCATTTACTACGATAGCTTAGGACCGTGTTTTCTCGTATTCGGATTTCGGATTGGACCCAGTGGACGAGCGCTCTAATACCTCTTTCAGGTAATGTGGAACTATTTGAATGTTACTCGTGCGAATATCCTTCAAGGCAGAATGAATCACGGCCAAGAACACACTACTATTTCTCTTCTCGTAGGCTTTATAAAATTTTATCTGTGGTTTTATGTTTCACAAGCTTCTGCTTGTGACGTCGTCCGCGTGACGTTTCTTGTTTTAACATAAAATATATCCTATGAAAGAAATTTGGGAATCGGATGAGTAGTTCCGAAGATTACTCCTCACATACAAATTCACTTGAGAGCAGTGGTGGCCCAGTGGTAACTGCCGCGACTTACAAGTTGTAGGACGCAGGTTCTAGTTCTAACCCAGACAGGCGCTTTGTGTAAATTGTTTCATCACCACTGTTCCCAAAATGGCGAAGCAAAAAATCGCGAGGAACGGCATATCCTAGAACCAATCATTCGAAGGCGTGACATCTACCAACTCGCATTGGGCTCGCGTGGTGGATTACGGCCCACTCCCTTTCACCGAGAGGAGGCCTGTGTCCCAGCAGTGGGAACATGATAGGTTGATTATGATATGTATACCAAAACACAATTTGTACCACTTTAAATACTATAGATTAGTAAATATGACAGAGTTTTAGTTTTAGGCTATATCCTCATTTGCGAAAACGATTCCTGCATTTACATAATCAGCCTATAATGTTCCCACTGCTGGGACACAGGTCTCTCCTCTCGGTGAGAGGGAGCGGGCTATAATCCACATGTGATGATCAGATGTCACATGTTTTCTAATTTTTGGTTCTTAGAAATGCCGGCTTCCTCACGATGTTCTCCTTCACCATTTCACTCCTGCATTTAATTGCATTTATTGATCCTTTTATTATCCTCACCGTTTCAGAGGGCATTAAAATATCAAATCTATTGACCCATGACCTTGCAAGTTCTGTTTCTGTGAGTAAACTCTGTGATGTTATTGAAAAACGTAATTGTTTCTCCGAAAGATCCCAAGCGAAACTGGGGTGTGCTCAATTATAGGTGGGATCAGAATTGTGCCCGGTGTTAGGGGACGGGCTCGCCCCCTATCCCATCATTATCAGCTAAGCGCGTCCCCTGTAACATTACACCTAATACTGTCACCGTAGAGGCGTTGACTCTGTCATCACTAATACTTTATTAAACTCTCTAGTCTATGATATGAAACTGTTCAGGGAATACGGGTACGATCATTAGGACTAACCTTGGCTTACCAAGTGACATTGAACCTTGGATATTGTGACTGATAGGAACATTGAACCTTGATGTAGTTCTTTTCAATGATGCATGGCTTTTTGCTTGCGCTAACTGCATGACAAAACGTTCAGGACTGAACGTTATTTGTTACTAGGTCCTGCCCGCGACTTCATCTTCACCTCGTCGCATCGCATCGCCTGCCCGCGCAACTTTCTTTTCGCTAGGCTTCTAAGGACCTAGCGTGGTGTTGAATAGCCTAGCCGGTGTTAAAGCCGTCCACAAGAACTGGGTTATCAAATGGAAAAATCATTTTTCAAATTCGACGGGTAGTTCCAGGGATTAGCGCGTTGAAACAAACTCTTCAACTTTATTACATAATATAAACTCCACTCTATCCCCCCTCCTTCTTAACTCTATCCATCTTTAGTTTTATTATACATATAGATTACCTTTGTTCACTGCCGTGAGAGGAATAAATTGCCAAACACTTGCAGTAACCGAAATATGTAGAGGCTATTTTAAACAAGTGCAAGCTTTTACTTCTTATCTTTGACATTCGTAGTTTTTATCATCTTAAATTCCCAAAAGAGACCACACGAACGTATTGTTATATTAGTCACCACTTTTTCTACAACCACGACAATCCGGTGACACAAGCCGAAAACTTTGTTCTTGCCCGGAACCACACATACCAATACCAACCCTGAGTAATGCGCATATAGTTCCCATAACCCCATAACGTCTAACCTTGAGCTAAGTTACGTTGATCCCAATAAATTTTATGTAGGTACAATCATTTATCATAATGTTAGCGTTCCGGATATTCTGTACTGCTCGCGTTAGGGTGTGACCACATACTATATACGAACCTATTTTGTACCCAGATCTGCTCGAACGGCTCACACACTACGTGGTCTTCCATACAAAATAAGTTTCGCGTTCGGCTGGTTTCGCTAGATGTGTACACACCCTTAAGTAGGTGTTTTCTACGCGCCGTGCATGATTAAATATATTACCAAGTTATCTTTTATGATTCAATACAATTACTTAGCGTTAGCGTTGATTTGAAAACCTGTTTCGAAGTAGTTAAGTGTTTTAGTTAATTGGTGCGTTATGTTTCCATTTTCGGTCTATATCGATGTTTGTTTTTATAGCACAAGTTTCTTATTGGGTATCTCAAGATAACATTAGCTATCATCTTGTTAACGTTGATGGATATTTTATGGCTGTTTGATATGCCATTAAATTAGAATAAATAAACATGTTGTTTCTTTCCGGTTTTGTAATAAAACAGAACTCGCAAATGGAATTCGTGAGATTCATCATTAAAATTACTAAAGGAAAGGACAGGTGTTGAGTGATTGGCTATTAAATAAAGCTGTTGCTTGTTATTACAACATGGCGACAGGTGCAGTTTTTGATGCACCTGCGCACTACCGAGAAAAAACTGCATGTTGACAAACACTACACTGCTAACTTTTAATGCACTCAAAGTAAATCACCTAAGTCATTGTAGTTACGCCACATTGTCATCTCCTAGATAACGTTAACGATACAACAATGATAACGAAAGTACTTCACTTCTTGACATTCACCAACCCTATTCTATAAATACAAATACAAACAGGCTGAACATCAAAATGTCTGATGTTCCCCTGTCGCTCAAAATTACCTGAGCACCAATGTTTAATGCTTAACGAGCCAATGGGAGTAAGCTCTTTATACTTAAAGTTAGGGTGAAGACACGCCACGTCGACTCTATTTACGACGACATTTGGCGGCAATTTGAACCGACAGGTCCCAATCAGGATCCTGCCAAAGATAGCAGGTTATTCTTAGCTTCAAGCCAGGATAAACGAGAAGCGAACCGAGCAACTCCACTCTCGATATCTGTCACAAATGGACGCTCAACGGAAAATGGTTTGCGAAAATTTTGGACGTATGCAAATGGAGCTCTGTGGCGGGAATGCACGTAGTGATTTAAAAAAAATAGTTCAATGGACTGTGGATTTGTTAAACCTGGTGCAGGCTGGTTCATTTCATTGCAAAAAGCAAAATTTACAGATTAAAACGTATTACTTAAAATATCGTATTCATGACGTATTTTTGGGGTAGAATATCATGGCAGGACTAAAATCGGTCTCTGGCCGAATCGGTTTTCGGAACAGCATTGGACCTGCATCCAATAAAACTACATTCGGAACCTATATCAGAGTTACTGGCCATTTATAACCAACAATCCATCGTTGGACAATGGACATACATATATTGGTCTCTCCAATCGCATACTATTGAGCTCTATCCTCGAACACTCCCATTTGGCAAACAATATATCTAGTTCTATTTGATTGTGTTTTGTTTAGAAAATTTCTTCTTCACTCATATATTTACTACTGGCTGTGCGCGCGACTTCGTTCGGAATCCCAATAATTTTTCTTTAATAAAAGTAGCCTAAGTTACTACCTTATAACATCAGCTATCTGCCAGTGAAAGTCCCGTCAAAATCCGTCGAGCCGTTTCGGAGATTAGACGGAACAAACACACAGACAACAAAAAATAGCTTTTGTTTATAAGTACCGTTTATATACTTTCATATGCATTTAAAAAGCTGTTATTTTGACATTACAAACGCTTTAATTTTCTTTATTTGTATAGATTAAACGTTTTGATAGAGTGTGAACAGATTAAATGAAGACTATTACCATCGATGACGCATTACTACCATTCTTCTTGACCTCTTCAACTTAGCTAAATAGACGCTAGTTAGTACACTTTAGAATCCTGTCTGTGAGAGTTCGCTGATTGCTCCGAAGGTGTCTTTCAATAATGTAGTAATTTATAAAACAATATCTTCTTAAATATACTTGTGAATGAAACCATCTGCTGAATAAAAACTACAACGCTATTGTACACCCTTTGCACTATAAGTGAGGTCATCCTAAATTGCTCAATTGGCCGTTGAACTAGACTGCATTAGAATTGAATAATTAAATCAGCTTTTAATGTTCCCACTGCTGGGACACAGGCCTCCTCTCTGTGAGAGGGAGTTTTTGGTTCTAGGACATGCCGGTCTCCTCATGATGTTTTGAGAGCAGTGGTGATGAAATAATTTACACAAAGTAAAGCGCCTATCTGGGCTTGAATCCACGACCTACACTTCATAGGTACCTACCATTACCGCTGGGCCACCACTGCTGTCTAGAATTGTATGATAGTCTTCAATCATGCAATTTTATTAAGCATTACCTTGCAGATCCACAAATGCATATATCCTTGGTTTTCCTGAATGCATATTATTCAACGTTACGGTCCCTTTGTTCAGTAGCCCAAACATAACGTTGTTTGCTGTACGATTTTAGAACTATTCTAAGTACAATGCAAGAGCTTATTTGCTCGAAGAAGCATTCCAGTAAACTTGCTTCCCTGATTTAATTTCACGATTTATCTTAAAGCTTATAAGTAAAGTGTTGACGAATTCAACCCGTTTGTTGCAACTTGCGGGCAGTACTTACCATAACGCCTACGGTATACTTAAATGACTTTCGATCTATCATTACGAAATCACCAGATGGCCAATTCTCGTCATTTAAAACGTTCAAAATCTAGTCGCAGTCTCATCTCGGCGACAAACAAATGTGGGGTATTTTTGAGATCAGAACAGAAGGCCAATTCTCGTAATTCAAAAGGTTCAAAATCTAGTCGCAGTATGAGACTGCGGCTAGATTTTGAACCCTTTGAATCCTCGGCGACAAACAAATGTCAAAAATGCATGGAAATAGAGGTATTTTTGACAGATTGAGACTGAGATCAGGCTGTGACGTTCTTAAAATTACGAAAATTGTCCCTCAGACTGTGAACATTCTTAAAATTACGAGAATTGCTCCTCTGATCATTTACAATAATACGTGTGAACGGACATTGCACACAATTCTTCGCTTCTGCGAAATTTGCATTCCATCTGTCAGATTCATAATACTCTAGGAAAATGGCTCAAAGAATCAAGAAAAGATTGACCTTGTTTCCAGAACCTTTTTAGAAAACGTTCTTGGTTGGAGGAAAAAAATAGCTTGTGGTATGAATGGGCTTCATTTAAAGACTATTGATGTTAATGCCATGTCTGGCTGGCATCCTGCGAGGTATTGTTTGCCTAGCTACTAGACACTAGAGCTAGCAACTAACCCTTAAATGCTTACGGCACCACTGCAATCTAGTTCTATAATATTTATATACTACGTTTTTGCTGCTTCTGACGTCTAGAGCTGCATTGTTATAGCTCTGTGAAAACTTACGCCCGAAACGAATGAGATTTGTAGCAAACAGGTAAATAACAATGTTCTTAGTAATTAAATTGTTTGTAAGTACGGAACATAAACTTATGCTCATAATGCCTAACGGGTAACAAGCGTTACAGTTTGTGCCAAAGCGCTAATTGAAACCGCGCTTGGCACAGATACAAATTCGAAGTTAATAAAATAGTATTGCATGGTGTTGACATGTCGTCAGCGCACTCTCTATTGTTGTAGCAATATTTGTTTGCTTCATATGATAGTTCGATTATGGAATTGTCATGTTCAGTAACTATAAATATATTGGAATAAGTTTTCCTTTTTGTCTCAACTCAGCCATAATAAACAAATCAAATTGAACTGTCTGTCTCCGAAACGGCTGGACCGATATTGACGGGACTTTGACTGGCAGATAGCTGATGTTATAAGGAAAAATTAGGCAACGTTTATTTTACAAAAAGATTAAGAATTTCGCGCAAAAAAATTAAAACCCATGAAATCCAATAAGCATGCAAACGAAATTGCGGGCACAGCTAGTACTTAATACACTGTAATACGTTGTTCTTTAAAAAAAAAAAAAATAATATAATAATTTTTATGGTGTACAATACAGAGTATTCTATTCTTTCTCAACTCAGCCAGTTAATACAGTTCATATTACATTTCCATCTCTTGATAATAAACCATCGTTTTATCTCCATCTAACTCGCCATTTTCCGCTTAAAAGTCAACTCTGTAACCTACTTTCAAATAACAATAACAACAGCAACCCATTGTTTTTATCGTTTATTATCAATGAGTATCGAGAATCGATACAAAGGTACCCAATACGTATGCTGATAACGAATAAAATTGCATGTTTAGTAAAACACATGGCAATAGGGATTTGTACACGCGAATCAAGCCATTCATGGAATTGGAGCGCGCGTTTCTTTAGAGGTCGATTAGACTGCTCCGTCCTACTTATGAGATAAATTTATAGCCTTTTATTTAAAGGGTTGACACTGACAGGAGATACGCGTTTGGTTGCGTTCCCTATTAAACCTGCGTAATAATATGCAAGTTATCTGTGAACGCAGTTTTGTTTTAAATAAAAACTTTTTTTGCGGAATGATTAGAAGTTGTTGACTGATAATAATAAAAATAATAACTTGAAAACCGATTTATTAAACAAAACTGATCTTTTGACTTCTTGACTCTATATTTTGATTACTTAGATACTTAATGAGCTGTTGTTTAAAATCATCATGTAGTGTAGAGTCCCAGCCTGAACTGAACTGTTCTAAATCCACATAGTTTTGTTCGTGCATACCTACGCCCGTTACATAAATAAAATCGCAGGTTCTCTGCGTTTCGTTGTGTTCACTGAACGGGGAAAAAAAATTATTGACAATCTGACGTAAGTACACTATGCGTGGCCCATTTTCTTGCCGACTGTATTTTTTTTTTTTCAAAATTTGTCAGTGGTAATCAAAATTTCTCAAAAAGTAAAGCCAGTCTCCTACGACCGTTTTTAGGGTGCCCTGCCCAAAGGGTGCCAACGGGACCCTATTCCAGGCCCCCGCTGTCCGTCGCACACGAAGGGTCCCGATTCCCGACTCCAAGTCCGACTCGCACTTGGCCGCTTTTTTCTGTAACTACAACGGCTAAGGTACTGAATGCCACGTCTCAAAATTCCAGCCTGTATACGTATAGTAAGTGACAGATGACCTACGTTAAATCTGTCGGCACGCATAACCTTAAAAAGAGTATTTAAAACATTCTATTGACCTACAATACAATAACCTAAAGAACCTTTACCTGGTAACCAAGTTCAACAAAATATTCCGTGATGGAATTAACTTACAGTCTTGCTTATTAAATCTTCTTCCATAACTTGTTAAAACTAATTGGATAAAAAGGCTTACTGACTACAAAAGTATTTTTATCTCATGAAGCGGCACGCGTTTTAGTTTTGGTTACCAAGTGTACAATATAGACACGTTGTGAATGTGTGTGTAAGTGCAGGAGCTCCGAGTCAATGGTGAAGTCGGAAGTGTGTGTGTTACGTGTTGACCAAGGATATCTATGGTGTTGACTGTGTGTTACGTGTTGACGCACACATTCACAGCGTGTTTTTACTCTTGGTTACCACATGTAAAGTGCGCATCGCTTCGTGAGATAAAAATACTATGCTGATGACGTCATCCCGCGGGATAAGTTCGAGCGACCTCAGCTGACTAAAGAGCCGTAATATTTTTAATTGTTCGGTCTCTTTATTTAATTTCTGAATTCTTAAGTACCGAACCCTATCGCTTGCATTAAATAAAGTTATGTCAGCATTTTATAAGTGCCGAAGTCTTCGAGTAGAACCCAAATCTTGACTGCAAGTTGACCTAACATTGAGAAAGATCTTGGCCGAACATTTAATCGCCTAGCAATGTACTTACTGTAATTCGTGAATCCTATTAAAACTAGGTACAGACGCCAGCACATCAAGCTACTACAATCTGTCAAATTTATTTAATTGATTTTCAACTTTATCGCTAAAGCATTAGGTTCAAGGTTGGTTGGGAAAATTTGACAGTTTCGGGTAGCTTGATTTGATGGCGTCTGTACTTAAATGTGGCTGTGGTTGCGTCCGCTTGAAATAGGTAGTCTGACTTATCTTGTACTTGCTGTTCCCCTGCGTGCGCTAGCCCGGACCAATACGCCCGTCCACTAAAATTTCCATACAAACATTTGAAATGTATATGCAACAAGCAGTGGACGGGCGTGCAATTTTATAGTAAAAGATATAATCTATATATATAAAAATCAATGCCACTTTTCGTTGTAATTTTATAACTCAAGAACGGCTGGGCCGATTTAGCTGACTTTGGTTTTGAAATGTTTGTTGTAATCCAGGGAAGGTTTATTTAAATGGTCAGAAAATATGGAAAAAGTAGTAGTGTAGGAGTAGGGTAGGAGTAGTGTAGGAGTGGGTTAGGAGTAGGGTAGGAGTAGGTTAGGAGTAGGGTAGAAGTAGGGTAGCAGTAGTGTAGGAGTAGGGTAGGAGTAATGTAGGAGTAGGGTAGGAGTAGGGTAGGGGGTAGAGTAGGAGTAGGGTAGGAGTAGGGTAGGAGTAGTGTAAGAGTAGGGTAGGAGTAGGGTAGGGGTAGGGGTAGGACACCACGCAAACGAAGTAGCGCCGGGCAGCTAGAAATAATTTATATATGGCAAAACAACGTTTGCGGAGTCAGCTCGTTATATATAAAATTCTCGTGTCGCAATGTTTGTCACCATACTCCTCCGAAACGGCTGGACCGATTTGTATGAAATTTTATGTGCATATCGGGTAGGTCTGAGAATCGGCCAAAATCTATTTTTCATACAAAAAAATATATATTTCCTAGAAATAATGTATATGGTAAAACAACGTTTGCCGGGTCAGCTAGTAATTTTATAATAACGTAACACGCCTGTAATCCTCGTAGCGCAAGGCAGAGGTGTACATAGGTACACCTCTGCCTTGGGTGGGTGTTACTATAATAATAATAAAAATAATATCCCTGGACATTTCACACATTATTGTCCCAAGCTAAGCAACCTTATGCTTGTGTTATGGTAACAAGATGGCTGATAAACTACTTATATACATTTTTTTTTGTAAATACATACATATTATAGATAGAACTATAGAGTAACACCCACATTTCGCCAGTTAAGTCCCATGTAAGGGGCGAGCCTTATGCCACCAACGGGGCACAAATCCAGGCTCCAGGAAAAGTATCACTCGAGTTTTCATCGAGAATTCTCTTTGACATGTATGTTTAATATGAATGTGTTATAAAATGGATATAAATTCTAAGTAACCTTAAAAACCGCCTCAAAATCCGTTATTCACAACGAATTCTGATGCGGTTTTGTTTAGAAGAAGAACGCGGTCGCACAGACAGACACGAACAGCGTTCACTACTTTAACTATAATATGTATAGAAGTGTAGATTATATAAGGATTACTTAGATTATGATGTTTTTGTTACCCTAAGGATGAGTGCACATCAACACCCCTCCAAGCGGCGCACACAGGAGTATTCGTCCTCAAAATCCGGTCAAAATTATTTCTTAAATACATTGTCTCCTCTTACCGTTCTTACCCCATAATGTTGGTCAAGCGCAAAAAAGCTATGACGTACTTTTCTCCATTCCTTCTGCGGTTATTTCGAGAGCAGAACGCATTGTCTTACAGACAATAGCGGACAGGGGTTCCGTTTCTTTATCGCTTATAAATAGACCACTAACAGGCCTGCATTATTGATGCATTATCATGACTAATGCAGTACGTACAGCTAAAATGGGAAAGTTTATCTTATGGCCTTGCGTGAGGCTTGTTGAGATTATCTCAATATGGTACGTTCTGGGAATTGTTCGTCATTGAATCATTAACACTAATAAACGTTTGGATAGGTGTGTTTGCTTGTTCGGTAAGGTTTTTGTACTGTACTGACATCACTTAGATAAAATTTAATGTAATAGGTATGTCTAAATCAGAATTCGTGTTTTGAGTCTGGACTAAAAAGGGTTCGACAACATTGATCCTTTTATTTCGATCCTCACATTTTCTAGCGATAAAAACTGAGCGGATGCGTTGGCAAAATAAATAAACACATTTCCCCTCTTTGGCATTGCTATTTTTGGGTAAATAGTGCCATGAGAAGGAATAGACGCTTAGCCCTATTGTTGTGCCTACAGTGATCATCAATTTCTATTTACGTACCATAAGAATATTGCTGAATCTCTCTGGAGCTTTATGCTTTTACTAGACTAGCTGCGCCCCGCGGTTTCACCCGCATAAGTTTCAATCCCGTGGGAATATTGGGATAAAAAGTATTTATATGTTAATCCTGGTTATAAACCATCTGTGTGCCAAAATTCATCGAAATCCGTTCAGTAGTTTTTGCGTGAAAGAGTAACAAACATCCATCCATCCATCGAAACAATTTTTATAATATTAGTGGGATTTAAAATCTTGTTGAAAACCGTAGAAAAACTTGTATTTATGACTAGCTATTGCCCGCGTGTGTGTTAGAAAATATCCCACATGAACGTACTACCGGAATCATAAGCACCCTATGTATTAATATAGGTAAAGGGCAGTTGGGTCGGGACCATTCGGCCGATACTACTTCGGAGTAGACCCCCAGAGGGTTTACTCCGAAGTAGTATCGGCCGAATGTTCGGCCGTTTTCTGTGAAGTTACTATTTGGTTCGGTCGGTCCCGATCCTACACTCTTTCGAATATTGACTATGGTCCCGATCCAAATGAGCCGATCCGAACTTTTTTCGCATTTTTCAATAATATTCGGTTCGGCCATGTGTCGGTCCGATCCGAACATTCGCACTTTGCACTTCGGAGTAGAGCCCCAGGTTTTCTCACGATGTTTTCCTTCACCGGTAGTCTTCATTCTCCTGCCCCATCCCAATTGATTTGGGGTCGGCGCAACATGTCTTTTTCTTCCATACTTCTCTATTAGTCGTCTTCCATAAAATTACCGCGCCCCCCGGTCTACTCCTTGATATGCAATGGTCGCTGTAGCACCATGAAACATGAGGCAACAGGAGCTAGTGCGAATCTTGGGGTTCATTCGATTAATCGAGTCTGGTTTAACCACGCTGGGATCAGGGATTTCATTCATTCATTCATACTTCTCTATTAGCCGTCATCTCGGTAGTGACCGATGTCAGTAATGTCCAAGATAAACTCAGAAAGTACATCTGAATTGAAAAAGTCACATTGTTGGGCTTTCAACCCACAACCTCGTGTATAAGATGCGAGGCCGAGGAACCACTGGGCCATCTCGATAGTCGTTCCATAATCATATCTTTTGCATATTCGTATTATACAAATCCTTGTATGAACGAGCTTTGAAGCGCATCAGGGGATCTTTCGGCTTTGCGGGTATCATATTATGTGCAACATTTATATGTAACTCGTATTTGTAGGTAGAAAATGAATAAAGACAAGGGACCCAGTCTCTAAGTAATAAAGTCAGTATTTTCATTTCTTTCTTTTATCAGGCTCGAAGAACCAAATTATATTTCCCGAGTTTAACTACAGCAAAAGCATTCCCACGTTTGATAGAAACAAGAAAGCTCCAACATGAGCTCTTTAAACCCTGCCTCATCCATTCTACAAGCTTAAAACATTAAGTAATTCGCTTCATTGACCTAGTCGTAACAAGTACAATTTAATAGTTAACGCTGTGATTCTAGACTTACTCCGTTTAAGACCGTTGTTTCGGCACCGCGCTGAGATTCGGTCGTTTAACACCAATGTTCCCGACAAGAATGGAGCTTAATCGCGGAGTAGATTCAAGCCAGTTTCGTTCAGTTTGCTCGTGGTTTTGAATTCCGGAACTGCAGAAAATAGGGGTGGAACATAAAATCCTATATTCCTGAAAGGGGTATAGTAAATCACATTTCTCTAGTTACGTTTAAGGCCCATGTGACCTAATAGAGGACACGCCTATTGCATAACAATCGGTCTAAAATCTCGACTGTAGCCGGTAAGCTGCTACTGAACGCCTTGAGAAAATTCAGTTATAATTTACCCGACCAAGGGATCGAATCCAGAACCCGTCGCGCTTGCGAGCTGGCGAGGCAGTCAAATTAAAACTAAGCAAAGCATTATGTTTTAAGGCTCCAAGCAATGTCAGAGTTGGAATTGTAGAACGAACCGTTTGGCCGGAATATTACTTGAGCTAGTGTGAATGACGTTACTTGTATGGAAAAAATCAGTCTAGGATTGGAACCGTGCCCAATAAATGGCGAATGGCTCGACCCTGTGACATTTCACCCCACTACTGACATCAGCAGACTGTATAGTACTTTAATACTATACTTCTGTTTACACCTGCATACAGATTGTTTGTTAAATAATTCAAAGGTACATACCTAATAAACATTCGACGGCTTCTTAGTTGTAAGAAGTAATTTGATTGTGAGAACAGTGGTGTGGTCCGACCGCACAGGTCGACGGTAATGAGATCAATTTTCAAATAACAGCGTAATTAGCCCAAGGTACTATGGTCTAAAACAGCCACTAACCTCTGTTTCAACCTTTATATCAAGGTCAGTAGAGTTCATTTCGCTCTGCTACATTATTGCTTGCTTCCCGCGTACGTAATATTAATTTAAACTGATCAGGAACTAAGTATTTATAGAGCGTTTGTCTTGTTATTTCCGTGCTAGATAAAATTAATGGGCGAGGCCTTAGGTAAAAGGTTAGATAAATAACATTGTTTTACGAGAAAGATTCTATTACTTGTAAATAAATCGAAAACTTTGTTACTCAATTACGCTTTAACGAGTGTGCTACGTGAGATCGACAAATGGATGTGCGAATAACACTTGTGCGACAAAACTGTACTGCGACTCACGGTAGTGCGAATGCACGCTTGTGCGACAAGCATATTATTAAGACTTAGTTGACCGAGGGCCCCTATTTCTGTCTGCAGGGTTTAACGGAACTTAACCAAACCTCGGGGTGCCTCTGACGTCGAAGACTTAATATTATTGCTTGTCGCACAAGCGTGCATTCGAACTATCGTGAGTCGCAGTACAGTTTTGTCGCACAAGTGTTATTCGCACATCCATTTGTCGAGCTCACGTGGTACACTTCGCTTTAACAGCTGAACAGATTAATGGAATCTGACAGACAGATGTGACAGACATGTCCCGGAATGACGCCACATAGAGTATTTTTGTATTACCTGGATGAAGAACTTAGCATAGTTATTTCTGTATCGATTAGGTCCAAAGAAAGTTGTGATGTAACTGCCTGCCCTGCCCTGTTTCTTTGTTTATGCAATTTATTTGCTTCCAAGTGTTTTAATTATTCACGTAAGTATTTCAACACGTTATATTTTACGTCCCCGCAAGGAAACAGACGTATAAATCGTCTATGTAAACATTCTCGTCTAGTTTTACGTCATTCACAACAGACTGAGTGTGTTCGTTTGATTTGAAATAGATTTAGCGTATTTTAATCGTAGATTTGCCAGTGTGGAGCGTACTTCCTAGAATTATTTTGCCAGGTACGTTATTCTTCCTACGAAAAGCAATAATGAGGATTAATGTGTATGTAATCTTACAATATGGTTGTCCCAAAATATTTTAGTTTTTTTTTTATATGATTCTTCGAAGCATTAGCTGTACTGGGATTCACCAGAGTAGAGACTGAAGAGATGTCTCAAATAATTCTTAGCATCAAGTCAAAAACGCAATAATATTACGTATTACGTTTTGACTTGATGAGAGAATGTGCTCGTAAAAATCTCGCAAAGACCACAAACAGTTTATAAACTGTTTGTGGTTTTGCGAGATATCATTCTCTTCTCTCTGCTTTGACGAATACTGGCCACTCTAGTAGGTCTAGTTTGTTGAAAATCTTAGCGAAGCTGTAGTATCTTTCACAGCCAAAACCAGCCCGTACATACTCGTGCACCGTACTCTCAGGACTCAGTAAGTTTATCGAAAGCCAGCTGCGGGTTCCCACAAACTTTAGACTTTTCATATTTAGAACTAAGTTGCAAATAGTTCGACCGATCTAGTTATATCGGAGCTGGCCTGCGGACATATGACAAAGTTGGTTCGCTAATGAAGTTTGTGTAGAGTCCCATGTTAATATACTGGATGTACAAACGTTCATGTTTCGGGACGAGAGCCTGTCACTCTGAGTGCCAGGTTTGGGTGACGAGTAGTGGTGCTGGGCATATTGAAATAGATTAGCGTTATTGGTTTTCATACTGCTTAATTGAGTTTTCGATTTCGATCTCTCGAGTGGACCTTGAAATCGTTGAGGCTAAATAGGTAAAACTTTTTGATGAAAAATCTGTCTACGACGATCATTATTATTAACAACCATACATTACATTATCGCCTATAACTTGGAGTGAATTTTGCATAGATGGTAAAGATTTTCGTCAATCAGTGGAGTTTTGAATAATTTTCGGACGCAATAGTCAGTGAGTTTATAGTTAGGTTTAAATAGTTTGAGAAGAAGAAAGTAGGTATTCGCTTGTGCTCCGACAAATACGACATCTTCGGAATTTTTATATGAAACCGGAACTTGTTAACCTGGAAATCTATTACTAGAAGAAAATGGTAGAAAAAAATAGAGGCCTAAATCACCTAGAATTTCAGTCCACAATGATGTCTCTGGCTCAATCGGGCTATGGAAAAGTAACCTCACCGTAATCATAAAAAAAATATCGAGATGAGATAGCTGCCGACGCCGCCGCCACCGCCGCCGCCGCTGCTGAAGACGTTTTTGTATTTAAGTTGCTCGAACCAATACCTATTGTTTATTATCTTAACGAACAAGATACCTTTACTCCATACCTATCGTTCCTAGAAACAAATTGATGATAAATTGGTAATATACCAGAAAAACATAACAAAATATACAATTATCACCACAAAACATACAATGGGCGACCTTATCGCTAATATGATTGGGTTGAGACTGAGGGTACTGGAATCTCTCATGTCATGTAACATGTTACAGGTTTGTTCAAACGTAAAGATGTATCTTCGTTTCAAACAACATAATCAAGATGACACATAATCTTTATTCTTATAAAAAATGGTATTACATTTAATTTGGAGCCCTATACCAACGCTGCGGTATTTATCGCAAATTAAATATCTCGGCATTCTGCTAAGATAGATAAGGAGCCTTTTTGTCCTCGCACAGGTCTTCTTGTTTTTTTTTCTGATTGCTTTTATTGTAACTTTATTAGTTATAAATGCTTCTTTTTTAACTATTTGTATTTCCTGTGTCCCCCAAATAAGTTTTTTTCTCCCTTTCTTTTCTTTCTATATCCCGTTATTGTTAAGGAATATTCTGAAAATTAATCGGGAGCAGCGTTGAATTATCGCATAAAAGCCTCGTTCACTTCTATTGTCCTGCATCGTAACAAAGTTAGCGTAGTAGAATGCGTTTTAGCACAGTTACTCATCTGTCTAGCCTGGTTAAGCTTCTAGTCGAACCACATGCGGTATCAGTATTTTACTTGGCCCGAATACAATTTCAAGTATAGTATCAATAATTAGGAGCTCGTCCGGGGAGGTAATCCCAACCAATTTTTGTCGCCAAACAGCGTTGCTGTGTCCAGTTTGATGGGTATAGATAACGGTCTGATAGCAAATATGATGACGACTGGTGGTGACGCTGACCACTTACCATCAGGTGGACCGACTTTATGACTGCCTCCTAAAAACTTACCCTAAGTGCTGGAAAATACAGATGTAATTGAGGGTTCTTCGATATGATATCTCAAAACCAGTATTGCATTTTTCAATGCAATGGATGACTTCGTTTTTGCCGATGTTATGTTCTATAGTAAATGAACTTATCGGACTTTCTGACTTCTGACATGAGTAAGCTAACCGAAAACAATTCGGTTCAAATTTTCAAATTAGGTTTTTCTGAACTTCGGAAATATCTTGCATGTGTCAAAAACGGTCATCCATTTTCCAAAAGGTCTCAACAAGCGTAGTTTAGCCTCTCAGTGCTCAAAATTAATCAGGGGCAGCGCAGTATTATCGCATAATACCCCCATTCACCTCCATTGTACTGCATTGTAGCAAAGTTAACGTAATACAATAGGTTTTAACACAATTACTTACTACGAGAGCTTATTAAGCCGGCATCCGTTCATAATATGGTTTAAATTTGTTTGCTTGATGGGAATATTGTGTGTTCCTGGTATTTACTTGCGAGTTTCAACGTCGTTCAGTTAAGGAGATTTTTAGGCATCGGAAATTGGGTTCTGGTGGAGTTTTCTTTTTGTTTTGTAAATAATGGATGGCTTTTACTTTTAGGCCGTTGAATAAAAATATTTTCGGTATCAGGTAGGCTTACCTTATTGCCCAACGTTAAGTTTTAATAATGAATGAGTAATTGGTCCGCCAAAGTTCTGTAACAATCTTCCTTGATATTTTCCATCCTCAAGAATGTAGAACGAAGAAGATCTAGGAAACTCCTGAAAAAATACCTGAAAAATATCCAACAGAGCACATCCAAGGGCGACAAAAACACAGTGTTGGATTTTTAACTCTCGGCGGTGAGCAGTGTGTTGAAAATCCAGACCGCCAAAAAAATTGCCTGTGCGAACCAGGGGGGTAGTTGCGAAACACTTTTAATTTTGACAATTCAACAACATTCATTGCGTTATTTACGTTGTTTAGCAGGCAAATTTTTCGAACATATGAAGCAATCGATTAGAAATAGTCTTCAAAATGATTCAAATTGAGATTGATAGTGTGTTACGCAATTATGATGCTGGACTTACTTATTTGCTACAAATATTTGTAATTTTGGACTTTATGCAGTAAAAATATACACTCACAGGTTATCACAGTCATGTCAATACAAAACAGTCTTCAAAATTATCTTGGCTTTTCTTTTCGCCCAGTAATTAATGTGCTATAAATACATGCTTACATGCTAGATTGGCACTTAACAGATACGCGTAATGTGTCAACACACTTAAACTCTTGACCTGATTCAAATCTTGACGCCGAAGGTCGTGGAACATTAAGTTCTGGAACTTTCCATACAAACGGTGTTTGTTTATTCCCAAAAGGAGGCAAAGGCTAGCTTTATGCATAACTAGCAGCGCCCCACGGTGTCACCCGCATAAGTGTCAATCCCGTGGCAATATCGGGATAAAAAGTATCCTATGTGTTATTCTGATGTATAAGCTATATAGTAATATAGCTTATACATTAGAATAACACATAGGATACGTAAAGTTTCATCAAAGTCCATTCAGTAGTTTTTGCGTGAAAGAGTAACAAACATCCATCCATCCTCACAAACTTTCGCGTTAAAATATTACTAGCAGCACCCCGCAATTTCACCCACATTAGTATCGATCCCGTGGGAATATCGCGATAAAAAATATCCCATGTGTTAATACTGGTTATAAACTATATGTGTGCCAAATTTCATCCAAATCCGTGCTGTAGTTTTTGCGTGAAAGAGTAACAAACATCCATCCATCAATCCATACAAACTTACACATTTATAATATTAGTAGGATAGGATAGTAGGAAGTAGGATGATTGTGACTATTGTCAGTAAAATAACAAAAGATACCAAAACATCATGGATCCCAAATTGTCTTAAGCCAGTTACCAAACGTCTAACTAAAAATAGCCCCCAAAAACTTACCACAATTCCTTGAGTCTCCACTAATTTACTCAACTAAAGAGAGAGAGAATTAAATATACTTAGGTCTTGCATGAGACCATAATATTTTTCGTCTTAAGAAAATCACTAGTTCCAAGACTATCCAGTTATGCTCTTATCGTTACACGTAAGACAGGAATGGAGTGACTGAAAAGGGTTAGTATGGGTTAGCGAGCTGGTAATTTATTACTACTTGTATTTCCTTAGCTCTACGTTACGTATATTTTACGATATATAAGTCTCCAGAGGCGGTGTGGCACTTGGGATCTGCTTACGTGCTTGCGACAAATTTGTACGGAGAAAATGATGGTCAGTCGAGACGAAGGCAGTAGTCATACTACAGAAGCGGTGTCGACTGTCGATATATGTATAAACTTGCAATGACATTGCTAGGTTTTCGAATCAAGAATGCAGTGCATCTCATTTTCACTTTGCATGCGAATATTATGTCAGTTGTAACCTGTCTCAGAGAAGAAATAATTGTAACTCCTCACCACTCCAAATTCGACAGAAAAAAAAACAAAATAGCTTATCTACCCTTCCCTAAAATAAAAATCCTTCAAACTCCTAGCCTTTACTTCTAGTCCTCAGCCGCACTTAAACCGTCCGACTCAAACCCTACAACTAAGTTAAGAACTAAGATAAAAAACTGTATTTTGAGTAAAAACGTTGGCAAATCCATTAAGGCACATGAAAGTAATCTCCTCCCATTATAAATGACGGTATTTACAAGCCGATACAAATTTAATTCTAGATACGGGGTCGTAACGCGTAACCTATGGCTCGTGGTTTGGGGGTTGCCAGTTAGAGGTCATGGGGTTTCTTCAAGGTTAAGAGCTACCTATGCACAGATTTGCCACGGCAAGGTAATTTATGTGCGTCAAGTCGCGGTTTGTAGTTAATTTCGTTAAGTATACCTCTACAATACATGCGTGGCCTCCAGATTAGAGGAATTAATTGTTTCAGCTATTTTATACACAAGAATTTCATTAAATACTTTTGTATACGTTTCGTATTACGTTCATAATTATAGTAACGGCTCGTTAACGTCCACTGTTGAACGTGCTTTTAAAAAGGTTCCTTAACCTTTTAATGCCAAAATCACCACATCTGGCCAACCCATTACATTTGAATACAAAAAGATGGTGCTATTCATCCTACCATTATCCCTTTGTTTCTTATTGAGGCCCATTGCAAGGACGACCTAGCCTTGCTGATAACCAATCTTTATTCAGTACTCACTCATAAATACTTAAAATGATAAATGGTTTTATTTCTGTAACTAGGTTTGTACAAACACTTTTAGACGTCAATCATATTTTAAAAACTAGATGAGGTCGGCGTTTCCTGTCTGAATACTCTGAGAAGAAAGGCCGAAACAAAATACAATACCAATTTACAATTTTTCCATACAATAGACTTACAAGGTTAGCGTGCTAAATGTGAGCACCAAGTTATATAACTTTTGCATACCGCCAAATCTCTTTTACCGGTGTTCAAAGTTTCCTACCTTTGGTGACTGTGGAATTGTTGTTTTCTTCAGAGTAATTCCTAACTTTGATCGTCGTAAAAACATTATGTAGTTACTCCACCAAGGCCGTCCGATTCAATCTTTTTCAGCATGAACTTTTTTCTGTGAATAAGAATGATATAAAAGCACTCAAACTAACTAATATAAGAAAGTCCTTCCCGCAATTCTTTATAGTGTAAGCTATACGTCTAAAAACGTAGACGGAGTAAGAATTATGAGTTATCCCACAAAGGTCATTGGCATTCACATCGACCGTCTCGCGATATGTGATTTATAGTGATTGGATTATTTTCCCTGTTTCAGACATTTAGTTCCAGCCCGAAACCATCCCACAATGGAGGCTGAAACCACACCCGTAAGTACCTAGACTATAATGAATTAAAAATGAGGTATATAATTTTTTAATGAAATATTTAAGTTTCATCCTACATAATACACATCACAACCGTTTTGAAACTTAAATTGTACTGCCCTCTATTGGCAACTTTACGGCAACTCGTACAAATGTTCCTGTGGGATGACGACTGAACTGGGTTCATACAATCGTCAGATGCGGCGCGTTGGTCTCAAACTAGATGGCGCTACAGTCTACTAACGGAATGCCACTTATTTGGATAGAGGGCGCTATTTTGAATTTTATCGTGTAGGTTTCGACGAAACTAGGCAGGGACGCGAATTTCGAGCTTTCTCCGTAGTTCGTGCACCCTCCGAAAGGTGTCGTTTATGCGTGTTTTTACATTTAAATGAAGGTACTGAAGTTAATAACAGTAAAATGCATTCGTTTCTAATGTAAATTAAAAATCAGGGTCCTACATAAAGTTTTGTGACTTTTTGAGCATAATGCAAAATTTTTATTTTTTGAGCCGTTGTTTCCGGAAGTAAATGCAAACCACTAAGGCGTGCTTTTCTCTTTTCTGGTCCTCGTTCTGACAGCCTGCTTGATATATGCACCACACATCCTAATAGGTGTCTGAAAGCTTGCCCATGTTGTTTTTAAAACTCGACCCCACTCAAGTCCTGATGTAAGCTTAATTTAATGCTGTATATGGACTTCCCACGTACCATTTTTCGCACAATATCACGAGGCATTCGTGCCGTGTTATATAAGTTCCGAATTAACACATTTTGGCACGGGATTTCGCTTTTACAATATTTTAAAAGATTGCATATGGCACCGTCCCACTGGCAAAGTATCCATTGTCCGCGGGGCTATATTCGGTGAATTTATCGAATGCGTTCCGTGCCTCATATTCCTGCTATCGGTTCATTAATAAACTATATCCTGTTGCCGCACCATACAATACAATAGCCGCAGACCGTTTCAGAATCGCTCGTGTGCGAAATTTATAGCGGTTAGAATTTTGAATATTCTTTTTCATCTGTTCCACTTCGATTAACAAAAAAAAAAAAACATTCAGATAAAAATACACTGAGATTGTCGTAGTCGTTCTACAAATTGAGCTTTTAACTTTCACGTCATGCAGAAACTGAAAACATAAATCAACAAACACGATGCTGTTTGCTTGTTTGCAGTTGAAACGTGTATCATTAACAGATAAACATCCGACTTCATATATGTACTGCGTCATATGAAAAAGCACAGTAACACTTTAGTGAATAAAGCTTTATTGTAAATTCGCGCTGCGCCAGTACCTACAGCCCGCCCCGGGCGTACCGCGGTGCCGCTCACGTCTGTTCCGGATATTCAGCGTTACGAATGGCTTTATTAAGACTAAATATTACAATTTCCGAGCAACTATTGCGACGGTTAGAATTGCTAATGCGCCGCCGAAGGAGCCGAGTGAAAAGATGCGATTGCACTGAAACCCGCCCGACGCCGCCAGTTTCCTGTTTTATGAGCGACGAAATTGCAGTTTCACGCTGAGTTGCCAACTACCACCGGATGTTAGGTTTTGACTGATTTGAATACGTCTCTTATGTCGGACCCACGATTAAGCTACTCATTGCTTTATTAGAACCGGGAAAAGTTACTCTTATCTGCTACCTATCTGCGAAACAAAAAGTACCAAAAATATTTTAGCCCTTTCTCGGGCCTGGCGAAATATCTTGTCGAAAAAGGGGCTGCGTCTTGCAACCACAAATTACTATGATTTAATATTGCTTAGTTATCTGCGGGCTGGTAATTTGTTAGCGCGCCTCTCGGCCCCGCGTTGGGCGCCATTGTTGCTCCGCAGCCTTTTGTTCATCGCCTTCTACTCGCGATACGATCTTGAGTTATTATGATTAGGATTCTTTGCCAAGTGACGCGAACTCGCTAATTCCTCCATTATCGTTTTAGTTTTACTCACTCGTGAGCGTTTTATAACACTTTTTGTTGTCTTTCTCGTTTTTCATGATGGTCTTGTGAAATAAGTCTTCATTATTTACTGGGCTCTTTGTGTTTTCTCCACATTTAATATCTAGCTACTTTTGGCTTGTTTAAGCGACCCATTAATATGAAGCTATGTATTTAATTGAAACGTTTTTTTTTATTGAACTGTGTCAATTTGTTTGCATAATTCGTCTGGCAAAGTCCTGTATAAATACCTACTAGGGTACGCATAAGCTTGGAGGTCACCTAGTAGATTAATAAACGTCACCACCGCTCGTAAAGTCAATGGAGTTAATATATCAGATGTCGCGTCACGCCACGCCATGTCCAACTTTCATTTCATATAGTGCTCTCAAACGAATCGATCCATGTGTGGCTTTTTCAATTAGTGAAAACATTCGATTGTCATTGTGTTTATAGTGTAATTGCTGGTTTGTTATCCATCCATCTTGGCCGTTGTAATGGCTGACCATCAGGGAAATGAATCGCCTGGCTGTCTGGTCGAATGGGAGCGAGGTACAAGTGTTCTCCTCGCGAAATTGCTTTTCGTTTTAATGTCCGAGGTATCAAGGGATGCCTCGTTTCCGTGCTGATTGTTTTAACGTTTATATTTAAAACAGTTGTTAGTGGACGGTCTCATTCCTTTTCGTTTTATCCTCGTCCCATTTCTAAAGCATTTCATTAAGTTCATTCATGTAGTAAAGTTTCGTAACTGTACGTGCAGTTATGAAATATCATACAATCTTGCATTCAATGCTCATGTTACAAATCACATTTCTCATATTGTTATAATTTAAGTTCATACAATTTTGTTTCTTATGATTTAATCAATTCATATTTCGTTTCTTACAGACTCTGCATGCGCTTTCACGTTCTTGAAATTCAAGAATATTTCAATGCTTTTACTCGCGGATCAAAAAAAAGAAGTTCCTGACAAGCAATACTTACTTATTAAACTAATAAAAAATTGAAATCGTCCTTTATTTTAGTTATAGGAAAAGTAGAAAATAACCACCCAGTTAGAATATAGGTATCTAATTTCTAACTAAAGTCCAACATTAAACCCTTTCTTCACCTGCAACAGTATTTGCGGTTGAGTAAGCGCGAAAATCGTAAATATCTCCGTGTTGCGCTATGGCAGTGCAGTTAGCAAGGATTGCAGATACTGCAATGGCATGCAGCGTGCGTGCCACACCCCATTCATTAGGCGCCGAGTGCTTCCGCGCATTTATCAATCTACACACACAAAGGCAACCGTTCACGGCCCTCCTCATAAACTGAACTGATTTTCCGATGGGATTTTCTGTGGTTTTAAATGTGCTGTGATTTGCAAATGTTAAATGATTAAGTTGAGTTTTTATTAATTGGGAAAGTCATTTTTCTTTATTTCCATAAACAACATAACGGCTATTAGCAGGGGAAGCTTGATAGGGACCATATTGCGGTTTGACCTCGAGGCATAAAAATAAGACAAAATAAAACTGAACATGACAATTTTTGTAACAGCATTGCGTACATCAGATTGAATATGCAAGCGAAATGCTGAATATGTTGAAATATGCACATGTTTTTGATATGACTGCGACATCAAGATGCAATTCGCGTGTTATGTCAATCAAGCTTTGTTTGTTGTACAGCGTACTGCTACTGTGATGTAAATATAATTTCGAAAATCATTTCCCTACAAAAGAGGCAATCGAACTGTTCTATTGAATTGCGAAATGCCCAATTTGTCAAGTTCTTAAACTTGTGTTAACGGTAACCCTCCGACCCTTTCTAGCGAAATTCAGCTAAATTCGTCCGTATAGAGCGCAGAGTAGAGTAGAGCAAAATTATCAGTTTCAACTGGACGGAGTCTTAGCACACCTGCGTCTCTAGTGATCCAGGCTTACGGCCAGCCGCTGCGGATAAATGCTAAGACACCAATAGTGATAAAGCGCTACCCATTATGTTAGCAGAGCCAAAGTAGAAGCAAGTCCAGACTTTTGTATTAATCCGCTTCTGTGTTTCTACACAAAACTGTAAACTGTTTTCCACTGAAAACTTCGTTTATGATGGTGTAAAAATATCAACGTGCCTTTGTTATGAAAGGTGCAGTCAAAAACATTTCGTCGACTTCAAAATTTAATCATTCGTAAATTATTACCCTCCCGTGGAAAGCATTAAGGTAAGGCTTTGAACGCCTTTAATTAAACGATTATGGCGCTCATTAAATTGAAGTGTCGTAATCATAAACGCAGTAAAAACGCTTTAGGGGCAAATAGGACTTCCGATTGGACATTCAAGATTTCGCTCAGTGACTTGGAGTGTGCGGTTAGATTTATTCCCACTAGATCTACTGAGTCTTGTCTGCGGTTACTTTCGCAGAATTGAATCGTTAAGATGTGGGGCCATGTGCCAAACGAGATGGTGTTATACGATCTCCTTAACGTGGAAAAGGGATGGAGATGGGACACTCATATTCCTTTGATCATTGACGCGAGCCGAAGAGGTATGTTCGGTAATACTTTGACAAAAAATAGACACATTTTTTCCACTGTGCACGGGTAATAATTCTTGATAGAACTCGCTGAGGAATGAGCCTGTCATAAAACTTGGATATGTAAAGAAAAGCAGCTCTTAATAATCTCATATGAATTAATTTTATAACAAAAGTCTCCCTTTACCCAATTCTTTTTCCTAATTATTTCTGACATTACCAGAAAATAGGTTGCGTTGGTGGAGTGCCGCCCTCGCAGGACAAGGGCCAAGGGCTACAGGTGAATTAAAATGTTAAAATCACAGGGTTAAAAACTCAGACTACAATATTTAAAAAGGTTAATGTTTTTGGGACAGAGATAAGAATAGACCACCCAATGTCAATGCCGCTGGTAAAATCCCTACCCATGTGAAGTACGTTCTAAGAGCACGAGTAAAACATATGAATACCTACCTGGTTATATGATGTTGGTTATTACCATCCAAAATGTATAGTATTCTTTAGTTAAGCATGAAGAACAATGATTGTGTAGAAAACAATTCTAAAGATTCTAGGGCCGTCCACCATCATCAAAGGCCGGCCAGTCCACAGCCCAGTACAAAAAAAAACCTCAAATAAAACAATCTAAATAAATTTTGATTTATTGATAAAGTGACAAATCTTGACCGAATCTTAGCTGAGAGTGTTACAGAACAAATCACCCAAGAACGTGCAACAATTATACCACGTTTATACAATTTCCAGCAAATAAAACCCCGTATTGCCACCAATTAACCAGTCATATTTGCGAGCGAATCCCACAGTAAATAATAATGTCCATCGTCCAATTATCTTATAGCGGCCAGTGACGAGTCACGAGATATAAGGGTCAACTCTCATTTGATATTCTGCTCCCACCCCACGTAATGGAATAACGTTGTGAGCTCGCCGACGCCCGATACGATCGATCTACCTCCCTATATATATATTTTATTTTCGTAAATTGTACCGAATGATGTCCGGTAACCCTTGTCAGGTCACTAAAAATGTGTCTGATGGACCGCGCCGTCGATCCCGCTAAAATCACGGTGTTGCCAGATATTTTAATTTTACTTTTGTTCGGGGCTATTTTGGCACGTGTACCTTCGTCAGCTTGCACATACTAAATTTTTGGTGGTTTAATACCTAAGTTCAACTGAATTGAAAAATTAGGGTCAACTTTATGACCAACAAAAGGTCGACCCAGTAAACATACAATTTCTCCAATAATTTGGCTCCTAGAACAATTTGTTCTAAAACAGAAATGTTAAACATAAAGGTATACTTACTTAAGACCGTACATATACATTTGACACTATAAAAATTACAAGCCAGTTTATTACCTATTTGATTTACAGAACGGATAATAAAATGTAATAAAGTAATGGACAATAAACACACGACGAATATGACTACGATGATAGACACGCAATTCTACGAAGTAATTTTTTACATGAATGCATTCTACATGATGAATTAAACCCACCGCACGCCAAGCCAAGCTTTACGATTTCAAACGTAGAATTTTTATAGAATGAATAATTATAAAGTAACGTAAATCAGTTTAACAGCTCTAAATGGTCGGTCGTAATTTTATATAACTTTAGGTAAATGTTTTAAAAGGCCATTGTGCATTTAAATTCAACTCGCATGAAATGCAAATTCGGGATTATTTCTCCCGATAATCTTGTTGTAGTCGTTACCAGACGTGATAACTTTATACCTTTGAATAGAACTAGGATTATCGTGGCCTACGTGTTGTATTAGTAGTAGTATCTGAAGATAATGATAATTAACTTATATTTATGTCTGTGAAGGTGGGCTTTAGGGCTGACCATAACAAATAACAAGCTTATTTTTATAAATGTTAAATGATCATACGCTGGTAGGTATGCGTTTTACTGCTGAATTTAGTTAAAGTGGGAAAGTTAGTAAGTATAATAGCGTTTTTTTGGGGTTTTATAAATATGTGCGAGGCAGTCTTACCACTTTATATTCCTGACCCTTACTTTTTATCCTTCTTGCGTTCAGGACATGCTCTGAATTATGGACTCCGCTCTCAACAAAAATGGACATTGTATGTATAGTGACAACGCCAGAGCGGAGCGTACTGTACTTTCCTTTTCCCAGATGATTTATTGGAAGAAGGTAAATTGTAATATCCATTAAAAATTGACAGGCACGGTGGAAGAATTATGTTAGAGGTCCACAGAGTCGACAAATAAATTATGTCTGGCATGCGGGGCGTCAGGGACGCCTGCCGCGCTCTTAACTCTTATTTTATACTTATCGGTACAACACTTTTATCTCCGCATAAAATGCTATGCAGAAGCCTTTTAAATTATGTTATACAGAAGCAGACTGCTGAGAGGGTTTAACTGTACTCTGAAATGCTCTTTTAAAATGTTAAAATCCTCGCGTTATAAATCTTAATATGATCTTTCAAAAAAGGTCCACAAAAGTTTCTACTTTAGACAGACAGAAAGTTTTTCAGACAGCTATCCTAACTTTTCAATTTAGGCGTCGTCGATTCCGGACCACAGAACAGAGCGCGAAATCAAGTTATAGCAACACAGTGAGCGCGTTAGACGAACCGCATATAATATTTCCACGTTCCTATTTGTGTATGTTGCGGAAAAATAAAGTTAAATCAGACGCGTTAACGCGTCGCTTGGCGAGGATTGCCGCGAAATTGTTTCGCTGTTTTGTGTAGGGCGTTTAAAGTGTTTTTTACTCGGTTTGCTAATGGACGCGGACTTTACTTACCGCCCCGTTCCGTTGTACGCTTGTTTACTATTAATTGCGCCTTTTGTCGCCTACAGCTGCTGTCTCGGCGCAGGATACGGCTGCGGTCGGTCTGCGCCCAGTTACAACCTTTATGGGTGTTTACGTAGCGCTCCTTGGAAGCGAGCACGGCGATTTCGTTTTGCCGCCATTTACTCTAACGAAATAAAAGTCTTTTGCGTTTTTCCGCGGCAAATTAAGCTGTTTATGCCGTCGTAATAGTTTGTCCACTTAAGGAGTCTAGTTCCAGCGTACTAAGTGGGTCGTACTTATTTTCATAATTTCTAAAAATGTAGTTAAATCTTATTTTAGGTAGCACGTCATCAACGTTTTATCTTTTACCTTGCTGAAGGTAAAAGCAACAGTTAGAGTTGAATTCGAAGTTATTAAAATTATATACAAAAATGCATCAGCATCACTCGTGAATTCACATCCATTCGTTTGCACTGAATGAATTTCTTCCATTAAAATCGACAGGCAGCAACGACAAGCTTCTTTCGAACGCAGAAGCCATATTTTCGCATACAAATAAATAGAAATCACAATGTCTGTATTTACATTGAATCTTTCCATTCGTTGCTGAACCACTTCCATTGCAGCAGTTTCGGTGCAGTATAAACCGCAAACAACAACCGACGCTGTTTCCATTCCACGCCGAACTAGCGAACTGCATGCGGTTCCAGATTTTTGCATTTTTTTTTTACTCCTACTGCTCGGGAAATAATTTTATTTATCGCTGTCGTGGTCCGTTGTCGCGCTAGCGTTGACTCGCAACTTTTTAATTAAATTATTCGCTTGATAATTGTTGGTGCACGAGTGATAGCCTCGCTATTTTTACACTTTATTGTTGACCAGCGAGTCTGTATTGTAAATTATGAACTTGATATTTAAGTGGGTTCATTATTATTCACGGATGTGTGTTTCTGCAGGTTCTGATATAATTTCATCATATTTATGTGTTAAGGTAAAGCACGTAGCTCTGCAGTCATAAAATACGCTGTTTTGTTACTGCACGTTGCTCTAACTTCTGTTAATTAGTTTGTAAATTGTTTCTGTTGATACATTTTGTTTTAATTAAACACAGTTTGTACGTATCTATCCAATAAAGTGCTGACAGAATAGTTTTTTTACCTCGTTTTGAACATTTCGTAGTCGTGCTACGCCAGCGCTACAGCGCTACGAACCGTCTACGACTTCGCTACGACGTAATTACTCCCGAGTTTAATTTTCGTTTTTACTTATCTCTTCTATTTTTTTATTCATGATGGAAGTCCGTTTTAGTGAAGGCAAGGCTTACTTTGAAATAATAAGGAAACTAAAGTGTAACAAAGGAAGAACTTACCGTGAAATATTCGGTGGGCCATCATTTCGTCATAAGTTTTGACCGCCGCTCAACTTCCAGATTGCGATTTAACGCCACTCGTATTTTATTGGCATTGTTCAGTTAATACAAAAGTTGGGGTAACTTCCTGCCATCGATTATTATAACAAACTTTATACAAAATTCAAGAGGCTTTAATAAGTTGAAGATAAAATTACGTGGTGGCGGTGGGTGGCGACTGGGACACAAATAAAATATTGTTTTTGTAATCTTACAAATTCAATAAAGGGATTGGTTTTGTAATTATTTTAAACTTGTGGCAAGTTTTTCGTACATAATAAATAAGTTACCACGTTTGCTTCCCTCATTTTGCACTTCCTATTTGAACGCGAAATGAGGAAAGATTAGCTTTTTCCGATAGAATAGATTTTCTTACAGGTGATAAAACACAACGATTCTTGCCTTCATTAATAGTTTAATATTCACCATTTTATCGGAGCACCTGCTGGCTCCATTAGCAATACTATCGCCGAGTAAAGTACACATTGTCTCAGGCTCGGCACATTTATTTTGTTTCTCGGGTAATAGACAACGCATCCGGAAGTACGGATAATGGGTCTCGGAAAAAAATAGAGTGCTTGCGACGAAAGCCAGTCACTGCAACACCTGTCGCCTGACGCGTACTGGTAGGATACTGGGGTGGGTAATTTTTAAGGATAATGCGGGTAAGTACACACAGTTTTGGACATGGCTGAAAAAGCAGTTTTTATGGCATATTATTAAAACATTAAAAGACATGCATAGGTAGCAGATATGTAGTAGATTTTTTGTACAGTTCAATTTAAGTTGATTTTCAAAATGTGGAATTGTTTTTATTGTGTCGTTTTGTACCTTTAATACGATTGAATCATTAACTGGAAGCCTCTTCAGGATACCGACGTGATAAATTAGGTCAAATAGCTTCACAGTCAGTTAGCTTCCCCAGACATTCCAGCATTAAAACTGACGACACACATCACGCATACAAAATTAAAAAAATACAACGTACCAAACGGTATCGGCGACATAATAGCAGTAACGTACCTCAACCTTCCGCAGCCGCCGGCACTTAAGGCGCCCCTCCGATGCAGATTGGATGACGCCGTATGATTTACCGCCCGCACGCCTCCCATCGTCCTCGATAAAATGACGCACGGGGGGATTGACGATGTAGCATTTGTTCCTTCATGTTCTTGTATGCGTGTAATTTCTTATTAATGTGTGGAAGTGCCGATACCGAAACATTCTCAGTAGGATTGCGAAAATATATATCTGGTTGATATATTTTGTTTGCACCATATTTTTAATCGTGGAAACTACGCAGGCTTTTAGAACTGCGTTTAACTGAAATGTAAATGTCAGTTGGCATGCGTTAGCAGATTATTAACCGCAAACTTTTCAAAGGAATTGATGACAAACTTCAATATCATACCATCAAATTTGTTTAACGACCCATAATTTAATACCACAGGAGCCCCAAGGTAATCAAATAGTACGTCGTTACTACGTATCTAGGAAGTGGAGGTAACCGCGTCAAAAGCGCAATTAACACTGGAAGTTTGGGACATGGAAAACTTCAAATTAATTAATGCAATGTAGGCTTCAAGTGTCGCGAACACGCAACGTTCTTTGGTATCAGTGTTCTTTATTTAGCGAAGCATGTGAGTTTTTGTTTGTATATTTGTAGGGTTAGAATTGGTTGTATAACAATTAAGGATTAACTAATTATTAAACTATAGGTATTATGACTCTGTCAAGGGCCACTTGGCGGCGCTGGCGTCCCAATAGTCAAACAAAAGACTGACGTATTTACGACAAATATAATAGTTTTACGAAGTACTTATATATGTAGAATCGTTGAAATTAACCTAGAAATAAAGAAAAAAACGTCGAACTGTTTATTTACACCTCTCACGAAATAAACACCTAACTATAATTAAATTGTATACACTATGGTAATCCTACCATTCCTGGAACCGCCTGGCAATATAGGTTAAACGACATTTAATAATATAATTGATATTTCCATATAGTAATTAATTTGCATATCGGTTCAAAGTACCGGTTTTGTAGCCATTACGGCCGATTTTCCAAACCAGATTTACTGATTGGAAACTTTAGTAACATGGATCATATTGAGCTGATGATTATGATGATGATAAAACTAGACTATAATCGAATAGAAAACCTATCATCAATTTAGAATATCTCTATAACAATTATAAAGGCATCTGTCCCGTATAATCATTTTTGATTGGCCCTCTCAACTGTAGGGCTGTACTTCAATCGAAATTGGATTGGGATTATCTCGATACCGTTTCGAAAGTAACCCCATTAATCTCGATAAGGATCGGACGAAGTATCGACTGCTGTTTTGTTTGCATACTTCCACTTTGTTTATAGACAAAGACTGCTTTAATTCAGTGAAGAAATGTGAACTAAAAAAATGCATGTGAATTTAATGTTGCCAATGATACTTTAGAGAGTTAGCCTGACCAGTCAGAACTGGATTCTATTTCAGCTCTCATACATAATGCTTCGTGTACTAAAACTGATCAGTTATCAAATTAATTTTCAGTTAAAGACTACGGAATGTAGTGCTTCGTCTAATGACCCATCAAAACATAAAAATAACACTTGTTTAGTTAACAGTCTGAACCGTCTTCGGAGTCAAATAGTCACTTTAATATCAACTGTTATGGTAATGTCTGGAAGGTCTGTGTTTCTGTTTATCAAAATCGTTTAACTAGCGCTTGGGGTCAAATAAACGACGATACAACACGCCACTGACGGTTCACTGGCGATCACTTCTGGCTATTATTTTTTTAATTCGTTTTTATATCGGCTATGGAGTTTCTGTTAGCGAGTTGTGTTCTGTAAAAACACGCAAAAAAAAAACTTAATTATGTATTCTTTCGGTTTCAGAATGTATCTAGTACCTATGTTATTTTCCATTGCGTATTTTCAAATTACATACTTAAATATGAGAAACATTCGAAAGACGTTCTCTTTATAGCTTACTTCTTTATTCTCTCATAAAGTATGTTAATTTTACTATTAATCATTCCCGGAAGCAATAATGTTGCTATTAGATTTTACTACATACTACATTGTCTAAATTTACACCTGCTTTATACCGGCGTTTACCATAAATTGTAAGCTAATATCGAACATAAATCAGATCATCTCTTGGGCATTAAAACATGACATGCAAAACGAATATATTGCCATTAACTTTCTCAAAATATTTATATGAGTTACTGCTGTAGATAAAAAGAAAAGAAAAAAAAGAAATTCAGACGATATAAACATATCAATAAAAATTCACAAGACAATTAATCAAATCCAAATCTTATCGAATACTGCGAGCACGGGTACCGAACAAAATGAACATATGTATACAAAAGATAAAGAGATTTGCTTGTACAAAAGGACAGGTTATCCCCATCCCTCTATCGGTAACAAACGTCGATTATTTCGCGGGCTCTTCTCATCCATTAGCGCCATATTGACTGGCCACTTTCATCTTCTCTTGCCTCTGGGATTATTTGTATACCTAACCTCCTTTTATTTTTGCCTGTCGCTTGTTATATTAATTTTGTTAGTGACAGGTTGTTTCGAAAATGATGTTCGGTATTTAATTATTTGGTGGGACTAATTGTGTTCTGCCATTTGATATTTTACCATTATATAGGTATTGGGTTTTCAATTTCATGAGGTAGTCTTCAATAATGTTGGTAAATATATTTGAGTGGTTTGCGTTGCCAAATACCTACGAATATGAAGAAGATTATTGTGCTTTTAAAATTACTTTGTTCGAATTAAATTCAAACCAAAGCTCCTCTTAACAGACATAAGAAATAACGAATACGCCTATTTCTTCGATAGCAATAGTACCTTATCGCATGAAATGTTTTCGTATAATACTGGGAGAATAAATAAATACGGATGGAAAAACATCTATGACCAGATCATGTCCAGGATAATGTTTGACTACGACTTGTACGGTTTTCAAGAAATTGGTGCGAACTCAGAGATTGAGACAAATGCCAGAGCTTCTACAATCAGTAATACCGAGACTCCAACCTACCAAGATAACCAGTTTTTTCTATTATAAACACTTGAATATTATGCACCAAAATATCGCTGGACTTTTAAATAAATCGGATATGTTGACACTGCATATCCATGAGTTGCACACTAAAGAAAATATAGATATCGACGTATTGTGCATAACCGAACATTTCGTTACTTCAGGTCAAGAATCATTAATAAAAGTCCATAACTTCAAGCTCGCAGCGTGTTATTCGAGAAAGCAACAGAAGCGCGGGGGATCGTGTATCCTTATCAGAAATAAATATAAATACAGGGAACTTCCTAACTCGTCTACCTCAGGTATATTTGAATATTGTGCAATAGAGTTATTTAAACAAGGAATAATAATTGTTTGCATCTATAGACCTCCGAATATGTCGTGCATAAATTCATTTTTAGATAATTTAGATACCCTACTAAAGCAACTATGTACTAAACCTAATAAAAAAATTGTATTGTGTGGGGATTTCAACATTAACAGACTGAAAAGAAATAACTTCTCATTAGACTTTGAAAATGTACTACTTACCTATAACCTTAAATTAGAATTAAATGAGCCAACTAGACCAAAAAGCGGAAGTTGTTTAGATAACTTTGCTCATAATTCCAAACAAAAATGTGAGAGTAAAGTAATCGATTTCGCACTATCAGACCATACAGCTCAAGTTTTAAAAATTCAAGTTAACAAAACATGCATACTAAATTCTTGGCACACTCAAAAACGTGATTTATCCAAAGAAAATTTAATTTTATTTAAAAAACATCTTCAATGTCTGTCTTTTGCAGAAGTTTTCGAAACTGATAATCCGAACGAAGCATACGGTAGGTTTATTGAACTGTTTAGTTTATTTTATGATTTATGCTTTCCAAATAAATTAATTAATATAAAATCTGATAAGAAAATAAAGTGGATTTCGCGGGGAATTAGACTTTGCAGCAGAAAACAAAGAAACCTACTTTGGAAATACAGAAAAGCACCTTCATGTGAAAGTAAAAATACATTTAAAGATTATTCACGGAGGCTTAAAAAAATTATCAATCTCACACAAAAAGCTCAAAATAACTACCTCATTAATTGTTCTCAAAATAAAGCTAAGACGTCATGGCAAATAATTAATAATAACAGTCGCTTGAAAGAACCAATATTACAAATTAATAAGGATGATAAATTAATAACAAATGCTAAGCAAATTGCTGATTCATTTAATGATTTTTTCGTTGATCAGGTACAAAATGTAAATGGTAAATATCCGGGATATACAAGTGGTAATCCTCATGTCAGCAATTCTTTATTCATGCCTCCAGCAATACCTCAAGATATTTTACGTATAATAAAACACTTGAAAAATAAAAATAGTGTTGGATACGATGAAGTTTCCACCACGGCAGTAAAATTTGTATCGGATGTCATAGCTAAACCATTAACTCATATAATAAATTCAAGTATTAGCTCAGGTAAATTCCCTGATAAATTGAAAACAGTCATAATAAAACCGTTACATAAAAAAAACAACAAGGAGGACATGTCAAATTATAGACCAGTGGCTTTAATCCCGGTGTTTTCTAAGATATTCGAGAAGCTTATTTATGAATCTATTTACACATTTGTAACTAAACATAATATTTTATGCGAAGAGCAAAAGGGCTTTCGAAAAAATAAAAATATTAACATGGCGATATTCGATCTTTTAAAAGTCATAATGAATAATGTGGATAAAAAAAATTCCGTATGTGCAATATTCACAGACATGACGAAGGCATTCGATTATGTAAGACATGACATCCTCTTAAATAAACTTAGTCACTATGGTATAAGGGGCAATGTCTTAAATTTAGTTAAGTCTTACCTCACGGATCGTAAACAGTTCACAGAAATATCGAGAATAGGCCATAAAACAAAACGAGAATTAAAATATCTATCCGATGGCAGAATAACGAAATTTGGAGTTCCTCAAGGCAGTGTGCTTGGGCCTTTGTTGTTTTTACTCTATATTAACGACCTACCTCGTCAAATACATCATCCAATGACTTTATTTGCTGACGATAGCACAGCCATAATTCAATGTGAAAATAAAGCGCAATACGAAAGAGAAATAAATAATACACTTGAAGAAATAATAGATTGGCTTAATAATAATAATCTTGTTGTAAATCTACAAAAAACTAAAATAATGCATTTCTTCCAACGGCTAATGCCAAATAATATCATAACCAAATATAAAGACGAAACAGTAGATACCACTTCAGTTACAAAATTTTTAGGAGTACATATTGATGATAAACTGACTTGGAAAAACCATGCTGAAATCGTGTGCCAAAAACTAAGTAAAAACGCATATGTTCTCCATAATCTCTCAAAGAAGTTAAATATGAATACGTTAGCGACAGCTTATCACGGTTTAGTTGCTTCATTACTGAGGTTCGGTATCATATTTTGGGGAAACTGTAGTGAGAGAGAAAGAATATTTAGGTCCCAAAAACGTTGTATTCGAGCAATGACAGGTCTTAAACCTATAGAAAGCTGTAAACCTAGTTTTAAATCACTAAAGATCCTAACATTTCCTTCCTTGTACATACTTGAAGTAGCCATATTCGTTAAGATGAACAGTCAATTGTTTATATCAATGGTGGATATAAGAATACGCAAAGGACCAATGAGGTCTCAATATAAAAGCCAACTTTATACAGGTGGCTACAAAACGTCCTTACTTAAAAAAAATATTTTTTCTATGGGTCCTCTTATATATAATAGATTACCAATACATTTAAAAGACTTACCCTTCACCGAATTTAAAAAACAGTTAACAAAATTGTTGTTGGACAAATGTTACTACTCGCTTAAAGATTTTTTTGATGATACAAGTTTCTATTAATTGGATTCTTGATGTAAAATTATAATTTTATTTATATGACATTACTATAGTAGATAAGTGCCTAATTCCGAATTATATGTGTGGTAATATTTTATTTTTTTATTATTAGTTTTATCAATAATAGTGTAATTTTTTATTTTTTTAATACCAATATATAATGATGATTATTTTATGCTATAAGTAAGTGGAAAATGTTAGATGTAATAAAATTCTAAGTCATTATGTTGTCTCAATTGTATAAAAAATTTATCTAAATGTTAACGTAGTAATTAAGCAATGATTAAATTTTATTCATTAACTAATTTTGCATGCCGTAAGGCAAAATGTATCGGGACTCTCCAAAAATTAACACCATATTATTTTGTTACCTACATTATTGGCAAAAATAAATGATTTGATTTGATTTGATTTGATTTGAAAGCATTTATTTCAATTAAACCATTTACAGGCTCTTTTGAGTCTTGGAGTCTGTCAGTTAGAAAGACGAAGCTTCTTGCCCATTCTAAAGCGTAGTAGGTCCCTATGGAGAAAAATGGCCGGAAAACTCTTTGGACGCTCATAATGAACTAAGCATTAGTTATGTATATAATTATACCTATACATGAGAGGGCAACTAAGCTCTAATTAATAAGCGAGTCTCGTATTGAAGGGTCTTCACTGGACCATTTCCCTAAGGGACTTTTACCTTACATCTTTACTAAATACGCCCAAACTGCCTTAAATAATGTAGACATTATTGTGTACAAACCGAAACGCTTCATTAATTTTATTTTAATGTCAGCGTCAACTCCTTATCGTCCTGTGCTAGTTGCAAAGGTCGACAGTCTAAAGGGGACGGTAATGGTGCTATGAGTGGTGCTATCTACCGATAAAATACCTTTAGGTATATGATCAACTTTTAATTCGTAATAACTTTTTTTTGGGTTTGAGAATTTTTCTTGAAATAAGAAATGATTATCTAACTTTAGAAAAAGATTTCTCAGTCTTAAACCATTTATCTCAGTTAAACCATTCACAGGCACTTTTTAACTGTCAAAGGGTCAGTCAGTTAGTCAAAAAGATGAAACTAGCTGCCATTTCCAACACACACTCTTTTAGATCAAGATATTACAAAATCCTTGGTACTTTATTCTTGTTGCGTCTATACAGGGTGGCAGGGACATCGACGCGCAAACTGTAACCATAGATTCACGACCACGTAACCGACGAAGAATTTCTACGCTATGGGGTCTAAGCTCATGTGCTGAATTCCTGGTTACTGTTTGCGCGTCGATGTCCCTGCCACCCTGTATGTGAGGTACAAGGAAGTACCTACAAGAGGAAACCTACTTGCAAGCCACCATTATCTTACCTTAAGTAATTTTAGCATTACAGTTCGATGCAGTAAGACCCCTTCTCAAAAAGGTAAAACCAATTAAATTTTTGATCTCAAATCTTTTCCTAACTACAATATCTTAATTAAAACTCATGAAAGATTTTCCTGTATTTTCCTCGTAAACAAAAGTAATTTTAGAATTGATATTTTTTTATATTTTAATTTAAACAGGCAGTATTGCTCACGAATTCTAATTAACACAACAATCGAGGAGCTTAGACTTTTTGAGGGATGGACTTGGAAACTCCGTGATGAGAATTAGACGTTTTTATGTGGAAACGTGATTAGGTTTCTTATTGCGAATTTATTTAAGACGACGCGATAAAATTGCGAGGTAGGTACATTAAGGAGGTACTAACAATTTCAAGTGTCTAGCGAAAAAATGTGAATCCTGCCTTTGAATAATCACTTTTTAATGATTATTTTTTGTCATAATCGCAAGGCTTTGTAAGTACTGATATAAATCTTTATTACAAGAAAAGCTATTGGATTAACATTTGTTTTTTTTTCTGGCGCAGTAAATAAAGCAAATAAGTATTCAGTATTGTTTTTGGTGCCATATTTGTTTGTTGCCTGTCAGTCACATCAATCGCAATCACAGCACTATGAAATACGTCAGTCACCATTGTCACAAATTGCGAATATCCATTAACCAACATTCCGATTTTTTCCTCAATAAAAATATATTTTGTTTCAAAAAATCTCGCAATCCGGTAAATATATGAAGTTGAATAAACAATCCAGCATTTTGCACATGAGGTAGTCTCGTACAATCGGGTTTTACGTTGATACAGGAGCAACGACGCGGTCGCAAACTGCCTACAATGTTTGAATTGAAGTGTCCATTATCCTGATGAGGTGCATACCATTCACGTTACTACATATAAAAATGAGGGTTCCGTCTACCGCTCACATAAGGTAGAGCTCGCTGTAAACGACATTTTGACGTCGTATTTTGCATATTATTTATTACAGCAAAATGAACATTAACAAACCGATATTTTTGGTTATAGGTACCTGCCAAAGTAAAATAAAAATTGTTAGTGCACACATTAAAAGTAGGTACAGTAATCTGAATCAATACAATTTCCATTTTAAATTAAAACCTTTCATCCGCTAAATTTTATCAATATCAAAATGAAAATTTACATATAAAATTGTCTATGGTATCTTTTTTTTAATATCCGAAGTGCAGTTTGGATGAAAGTGTCGCTTACGCTATTCAGCCTCACTCACACAAACACACGTTAGTAATTTCGCGCCCGTTGACATCCCTTCCCGGAGCTTTTGTTCGCTTGTTTATTATGACATGTTTTGCACAGATAATTGACTTAAGTCTGTGTATTTTACGCATTATGTGGGTCGTATTCTGTATGTGTAACTTGTGAGGTGTGACTAATAAGGAAGTTTAAATGTAAACAGTTTTTATTTTTTAGCATAGGTTTCTGAAACCTTCTCAACTTATTTTTGTCCATTTCGCCACGTCATGTACCTATATCAGTGGAGTTTAAACGAGTCAACATTTAAATAGCGTGTTGAGAATTGAGATTGGTACGGAGGATTCTAGGAATCGGAAAGCACGATGTATTCAAAGCATGTTCCTTCCTAGATAATTATTTATGGAGGTTCCTTATTTATTTTGTAAAAAAAAAGTAATCTTATTTAATCGTTTTAGCATCGTTATTTAGCAGGAATGGCTAAAATACTAGAAATATCGAGATTTAGGCGTTATTTTATGGTAGTAATTAATTAGCTTCTACTATGCCAGTTCGTTAAATGTAGGCACCTAATAAATATTTATGAAACAAAATAAGTTCCCGCCAATAGATTGATGAACAACATCAACATCGCATTATCTCCAATACCCAATAACTTTTCTGCTGTATCACAAGATACAAACTTAGTTGATTGTACGTGCATTACCTTGTTTGTTCTCCACCTTCGGCCAGCAAACTGCGTAACGTCATTACTGAGTTCGATTCGTTCGACGACCGCCTTCACGTAACAACCGATCGATCTGGAATAGGTACCTAACTCTAACATTATTAGTTTCCTTTCCAAGATTCTTACTGGCTTTATATTGTCAGGTAGAATATTTGGAGGGTAGTAGGAATGTTTTCTCAGTTTTTATAGCAGTTCAGAAAGCGTTGGGTGCCAAATTCAGTGAAAGCATAAAATTGGAGTTTCCAGTGAATTTCTTTAATGTAAAAGCATTATTGTCCTTGATGTCAAAGACGAATTTTCATGATAGAGTTTTTTTTTATGTCAATCTCTTTGTACGATCTCTTTCACTCTGGTAGCATCAGTTTTTCATATTTCGTCGACCTTGCACTCAAATAGTGAATTTTCTCGCAACGGAGGGTACGCACCCCTGAAAACCATCCCATGCCAAGTCATAAGTATTCTCAAACCACACCTCACTCTTATATATAACTTACTCAACATGTAACCCGCACACCTATTTACATATTCATAAGAGTTAGTAGCGAGAAGTCGTGTCGTTTATTCTTTCTACATCTACTCAGATGTGTTTAGAACCCGCTCATGTAAACACAGCCTCTTGACGCGGCAAATTAAAGCTCAGGACATAGAGGCGACGGTTTTCTCTCCACCTGGGTGTTGGATTTGTTGTGTTAAGTAGGTAAGTTCCTAGGAATTGAAATAACATTAGGTGCTTTTAGTTGTAGCGAGAATAGAGACAGCATTTCATGTTGTTTTCTTTTGTTAGGGTTGACGAAGCTGTTGGTGCTTTTAGCAAATTGTTGCTTTTACAGTTAATTAGTACCGGTACTCAAATTATAAGAAAGGCAAAATACATGTTGTGTAGTGAATAGCAACTTAGCTTCCATGGGTTACGAAAAAAGTGACATTCTTATGAAATATAATAAAATCGAATTTGGACTAACGTGAAGGTAGAGTCTGTAAATTAAGACTTTTTACTTGTTTATTCCTCGGGGCAATAGGTTCCAAAGACAAAATTCTTGGAACTAGCAGTGGTTCTAATCTCTCCCGCTCACGTCACCAGCGTGCGACATCCCGAAGTCTTGATCAGCGACGTCATTAAGAGGAGGCGCGTGATCGTGAGCACTCGTGCGGTCAACACGACACCGACACGAATTAGCGACGCACGCGACACGAACGTGTGGGCTGAATTTATTACCACGTCTTGGGGTAGAAAGTAGTGTGTTTGAAGAAAAAAATCGATAAATCTTCACTTTTTTTTAAAACTAGCGATTTCGGCCGTTAGAAGTTCGGATTTCACCATTTTCCATTATGGGTTACGTTCATTTTTAAGTATTCCTATATCCTTTCTCAGAGTCCAAGCTGCCGCTCCATATACTAAATTTTATGAAAATCGCCTCAGTGTAACTTAGTTACTTCCACGTTTTTAATACCTGAAATTGCTTTATTGAGAAATTACATTTTTAAGTGCCTCAGTATGGTCGTTCCTTCATCATTTATGAATGAGCTTTGTATACGTCCGTGTTACTTCGCTTGAATGTAACTTCAGTATCCTGAAGTACGATCATATCAGTAATGAATCTACCCTCATTCTCTCTTTCGAACAAAAGCTTATTCATTGAGGATAGCTGCTTAGCTACCCTCAACTATCAGCTATTGATATATATAATACTAAGTTCCCACCCACTGTTCCCGAAAATATAGATAAGTTAAGAACTATAATATCATCAACATATACAAAGTGTAGGAGTATTTGCCAAAACGCTCTCAGCGTGGCAAGTAATAAGTCTTCATATAGAGAAAAATAAAAATAAGTTAAATGCAAGTAAGACAGCACGGTTTAATTATACTCGATGTTGGCAATCAACAAAGCGAATGTACTTATGTCACTTAATTGTTCCTTCACACGCAAACTTTTATGTTGTAAATTTTGTTGTTTTGGCTTTTCGGCTGGCTAGCTGCCATCTTGTTTTATTGCATCGAATAAAGTAAAATAAACTGAGAGTACTAGGAAGCAAGTGTTATACTGGAGCACGTAGCTACCTACTATGTATTCCTACTACTTCTGTGCTGTTTCGTGCTAAAAATTACTCAATTACAACCGCAGTAGTCCAATCAATCTAACCACAATTTGTGTGAGTTCATATTTTACTACAATGGTGTTACAGGGTTTATGCTATTTAGAATAAACCAAATAGCATCTACCCAATATACTCCTAGGCACTTTACCAGCACTCAGGGGAAGAACTGCAGCAGTTAAACGCAGCCGGAAGTTACCACAAAGCAAACGGTTTTAACTACCCTTACTAAATGCAGAACATATTCAATTGTGATTGTACTATAATAATCCAACTACCCACCAATATAGCAAGTCAAGACCCGTTTATTATTCATGAAATAGTTATTATTGATCGTAAAATAAAACACGGTAATATTTTACAGTCGTTACGCGGCTAATACTCATAACTGTAATGAATATCAAACGACACGCCCGATAGATATGGCCGACTAGCGCCATGTTTATTGCAAGTAAGGTGTTCAGCACTAGGGAGCATACGTCCTGGTTTTGGGAGACACTTTCGGCATAATTTCGAGACAAAAATATAGTTCTTGTCATGTTCAATTTCGTTATACAAGTAAGCATATCTATTTGAACTGTATGGTTTAGTAAAAAATAAATAAACCTTATGATGAACGAACATGTGTGTAATCTGAAATAATCAAAATACACTAAACCTGTGGTCAATCAAGAGCGCGAAGAGTATCTTAGATTTGTAGTCTGTATGAAGCCATATTAATTTGGGTGTTAAATACCATGAAAACAGTGAAGAAGACAGCTGATAAAATCAAACAAATCACTAGATATTTTTCCTTGTTTATTCGCACCAAAAGAGTGCGAATTTTCAGAAAATTTTCAGGTTTCTGATTACGAAATACTATAAAACAATGTCCTGCTGCTTATTTAACGCATGGCCACACGCTGTAGTATTGACTTGCCCTCACATGGGCAGTAAACAACGTTATCGTTGCGTCGTCATCGTGACGTTTAATGTCAAGTGACGTCACTTGACATGCGACTGCTACCCGCCCGTTACACATATGTAATGATAATGACATTTGTGTTTCTATACGTCGTTTTGTTTGTATGTTAAGTGCATTTCGACCTTAGTTGATTGCGTTTGGAAGACTGGATTATTTCCTAAATTTGTATATAGGCTTAAGTTTGAAAGCGATAAAAGGCTTTTCATCTTTTAAATCTGCAAGTTCACAAACAAACGAAACGCACAAACAAACAAAAGACTCGCAAAAACGTTTAAACCCATCTCAGAAAAGTGTCGCATCCTTAACCCGTAATAATTAATTACACGAGCTTCACTAATCTGGCGTCAGTGCAACTCATAAAAGAATACTTGGCACAAACGATAGTCGTCCAGGCTTGATTAATGCATGATGTTGAGGTTTCATATCCCGATCTACGAGCCACTCGCCACGAACCTTCACTGCTGTTTAATCGTAATCCGCGTAATGTCTCGCTTAGCTGTGGCTTCGTTTCGCTAAGGGATTTTCTATTGTAAGAAAGAGTGAAATACACAAAGTAATCAAGTGCAGAAGACCTACATAACGCTTGCACAATTTCACTTCAAGGAAGAGTCTATTATCGTTGACCGCATCATCGCTTACCATCGGTTAAATAACGAATGGCTCAAGCCTAAGCCTATTATAAGTGTGAATCTGTGGATCAGTCTCCAATCTCTGCAGTCCCATATTTCCGCGTTTCTCTCTTAAAGTATTATTTGATATTTCGGTTAGGTATAATCCGTTGTGCAGTATAACGTTCCGGGAGCGCAGTCCACGTCTCGCTCATTCCTCGCTTAGCTGTCCATCCAACTCCACTTTAATGGGGGTCCGCTGGAGAGGCGGATAATTTAAAATACCTACATAGCTCTCACTGGCCAGCTCTTAGCCGACTGCGGTTGAAAGGTACCCTCGGATTCTTGCATATAACTCCCAAGTTAAAAGGGTTCCGGATATTTAATTTTACGTTTATATTTCGTGATCTGGCAGAGAAGAGTATGATACCTATTAAACGCAACGTATTATCTGAATGGAGTGTGATATGTTCGCGTATTTTGATTATTTTTATTCTGTTATAACTACGCCGTTGTCTTAAAAAGTTTATTTGAATTTTAGTTTACCTAAGGAAATACATCCAAGAATGAAAAATACCTACGTTACTTAGGTAAAGAATTTCATGCTTTAGAAACTTGAAGCGCAGCGTACAAAACAATTTCAACGGAAACTTAAAGAATCGTATAAAATCGGAGAGCTAAATCAATTTTAGACACAATACACCACCGGCGTGGTACAATTTTAAAAGCATAGTTTAAAACTGAAACGGAATCGTTCCCCACTCTGCTAGGGGTGGAATCATGAATCTTGCTCTCGTAAACCGAAGGAAATTGCTTGCTAAAAGTTTCCGAATTTATAGCGTATTTGTACGTCCGAACTGGTGTTGCAGGATTAGACACATTCGTCGCTATCGGGGATACACTTGTGACTTACCTGACTTCTTGTTTTATAGTTTTAATTCTAGTTTTGTCTGTTAGGTTTGAAGCTTACAGTTTTAGGGATTTAACAGATTTTTCTGTTACGTGATTTCTAAAAGAATAACTTTCATGGAGCTCATAAATCGCTCGTATAAAAGTAAGATTTGGGATTAAGAAACTCGTAAACATGACGGTTGTAAACTTCTGGTAAGTTTAATTAAACTTTAATTCGCACAGGTTAAAGTAGGATAGCTTGATTAAATTACTGTGATTATTCTTCCATAAGTAGATAAAATAATTATAACAATTTAGAAATCCATCACATCAGCCAGTAACTGAATGCGATCAACCGATATCCGTAATGAGATATTGAAATATAATTAACTACGCAACCCAATCGGAATCAGTTTCATTTGGCATCCAAAACCGATAACTATTACCATTTAAGTTACATTGCGGGCTGCTAATATAAATGCGTATACTATGGCCATATTTCTGCCCGTAATGTGTTGCTAACAATAAGTTAGTGCCGGCTGCCCTGTTTTATCTGGCTGACCAGTGGGGTTGAGTGAATCCAGCACATTATTCAGTCCAGTGCCGCAATTTACATAATTAACCAACTTCCTAGCGACTTTCGCATCTACCTTGATATATCTTGGTGAAAATGTGTAAGTACCCTACGAACGTAATTTTGTGTCCTGTTTATTTGTCTGTCGAGTGGATTTGTGTCTTTTTTGGATGGTAGGTCATTACTTATGTACTTACCTAATGTTTTTTTTGGATTTACTTAGTGAATGATGGGTTGTAGTTTAATTTGTCAAAATGTCACTTTTAAGTAGGTAGTTAGTGTTTTTATGTACAACTTAAAGAAACATTCAGATAAGTACAAATAATTTGTATACTTACTGACATCTTCTAGTAGATAACATCACACCTATTTTCCCCGAAGGTTTAGGCAGGGGCGCACCCACAGTACAGTCGCCAGAACATCAAGCTACCCGAAACTGTAAAATTTTCCCAATCAACCTTGAAACTTAAGGCTTTAGCGATAAAGTTGAAAAAGTCTATTAAAGAAATTTGACAGATTGTAGTAGCATGATGTGCTGGCGTCTGTACACCCACATTTCGCCGGTTATGTTTAAGTCCCATGTTATAGGGGGCAAGTCTATTGCCATCCCATTACTGGGACTTCGGGAGTGGCATCCCGAAGTCCCAGTAATCCGGACTTCGGGATGCCACTGAGAAATTCCAGATGGAAAACCCAACGACACTGCACAATCTTCTAGATCTTGAATATTATCTTTTCATTAAGTAATTTCATGTGGTTACCAAGCCCAAAAATGTAGAGTAGATAAGAATGTTAAGAGCAAGTAACTAAAGACATATTGTTGTTTCATCCAAATCTTCATTCAAAAGAAATGAACAGAACAAGAAATGTAATAGAAATACGTTATCATTACACTTTTACAGCGAAAAGGTTCTTTCCTGTTGCGCACATTATTTATTTAAATCACTCGTAATGTCGGTGGTACTGGCTGATGTTGGCACAATTTATAGGCCTGTATCACGACGGTTTTATAAACCAGACGAGATTAGCAAATACTTGGAGTTTATTGAAGTATATTGTCGTCTTTGTCGAAGATATTAGGGTAATTTGTGTGGAATTTCATGGTATTATATCTTCAACTTTGCTTACTAATGCCATTAGGCCGGTGATGGTAATGAGTCTTGATGATGATTTTGCGGCATTTTAGAGGCAAAGTCTTCCAGACCGTATTTCGGCCATGACGTCCAATCTCAATGGAGACTAGCCTTCAGGTACAGGAGCTATTATAGTACACACACTCTTCCCTCTATCTCCTAGTCCGATTGGACGGCAATCCGACACGACCAGAGAGAGATCGAGCGCAGGACCAACGGCTTAACGTGCTTTCCGAGTCACGGGGGTGTATCACATCGCCAACTTCAAAACTCCGGGCTGTTACTAAGAAATTCCCAATGGAAAATACCCAAAAACATTTTGCCCGACCCAGGAATTGTACCCCGCTCAGCGGTCGCGCTTGACGTGCCTCAAAGACTGCAGCAGGTACCTAGAAAGGTAGAGAGAAACGTACCTACTTTTCTTATTTAAACAAATACTCCCACCTCCCAAGACCACCCTTATCAGCAATGCTTAGAACTTTAAAACATATTAATCGCTTATTTGCCTCCTAAAGGCAAATCAGTATTGGAATTCTGTAATACACATCAAAAGAAACGTCTCTTTAAGGGAATAACAATTAAATTAAGGATTCCAATCTATTTCATTCAGATCTCAATTTATAAATCAATTGAATTCTTTAATTGAATCATTGATCAATCAGGCTGGAGTATCCTACCTACTTGATTTTAAATGAGAAATAAAAAACTCCAATTAAAAATCCTCGGATAATTAATCCACAGAATTCCGTTTTGTGGGAAAACGTTTAAAGCTTTTGTGTTCGAAATGAATCTGCAATGTTATTTTAATCATTCATTTTAGTACTTACTTACCTATAATGGCACATGATTATTTTTTATAAAAAAATATATATGAAGTCTATTCGAACGGTTTACAAACTGTGTCACAGCAGTTTTGTGAACCCTTTTTATAAACAAAGAAAACTTAAAAAAAATCAAGCTCCTATCATAATCGACAGCTGCAAATCACGGATTAGAAAATGCCAAATGGTAGAATGTACAGACGCCAGCGGGTCAAGCTACCCGAAACGGTCAAATTTTCCCAATCAACCTTGAACCTTAATGCTTTAGCGATAAAGTAAAAATCTATTATAGAAATTTGACAGATTGTAGTAGATTGATGTGCTGGCGTCTGTGTGTAGATAAGTATTTGGAAGCAAACCTTATTGAACAATTCACCTATATTCTTACATTCTATAAAAATAATTAATTTTCTATTCAATGTGCATCAACTCTCGTCCTACGTTCTATTACCAAGCCTACGCAAAATATATCAAAAATCATCCTACAATTTTATTTCCTACCATGAGGCTCCACGTAAGTGCTCCAACATTCTCATCTACCCCCATATACACTGCCAAACCATTCACCTCCGCTTGGCTCTTGATGAACTTAATTAATTTTTTGACACGGATTTTTTGTGATGGCCTCCAGTCGAACCCTCTAATCTGTTTTTCGATTGATTTGCACCGACCCCAAGTAACGGTCAGGCACATTTAAGAATAAAATAATATCTACCCAATTTTTACAGAATATTTTTTGTTTTTTGATGCTAAATGGAGAGAATTTCGAATAAAACATAGAATGATCTAAAGATTTAAGGAAACAAACGTTAGCACTTAGAGAGTATTTTTAACGTCGCCTACTCCAGAAAGCTTTTATGGGAAGCCTTAAATATAAAGCTTTTCGGTATTAGCTGTTATTTTTACTTTATTAATAGGTACCTACCTAGGTTGTCTACTTTGGCTTTACGTAAAGTTTTATCAGTTTTTAGACCCTTCTCAGAATTGATAAAACTTTTACAACAAGTTACTAGTGTTTAGACAAAACGAAGGGTCGTTTTGTCTAAACACTAGTAACTTGCTTTGTCTTTGTCTTTGTAAAAGCGATGATCTAAGGATCTGTTTTACATTTAAGCTTTACTGTGCATTATTTGCATAGAATCTCCAACACTCCTCTTGTATTTTCACCAAATAAGATGATGATTATCCTAAACCAAACTTTCCACTTTCCTACATAGCATCAAAAATAACCTCGAATAAAGCAGTTCCTGTTCACACCCCAATAAATTTACATAAAGCTAGGTATACAATAGCCATACAACCGTAACCGCCAAAAGAGCACTGAGCCAGTCAACCAACAGATTTAACTGGCAAAAAGTTTATCAGGAATGGGCGGGGCGGGCCGTGTAGATTTCAGTACAAATGTCAAGCCATGGCGCTGCGGTCGCGCCCGTCGCAAAACACGGTTAAATGCCGCTCTTGTGGACCCCACTTTATAGTGGGCTACGTTTTGAAATAACTGAAAACTGCTTGAGTTTTTGATGTTTCATTCATATTCAGTCACGAATATTTGTGTTTATAGTTTTTAATTCAGGCTCTATAAAGATTAAGATTTACATTGCACACACCATTTTGAGAATTCACCAATATTCTTTGTACCTACCGTTTGCTCTGAAGATCTCTTTCAATGGAAACCTATTGTTGATTTGTCTTAATTACACGTATCGCAATTTCGAGTGTGCAACACAATTGGAGTAGGTAGGTACATATCGACTCCTCGTCATCCCAGAAATCCTCGTTGTAACGTTCCGTTGTAAACTTTGAAACTGAACGCTTTATTATCCTCATCTGTTAATGAGGCCAGTGCAGTTTACGTGAAACGTAGATTCAAACGTCAAGCGGCGTGCGGTTGGCATGGCCGCAAAACTCCGCAAGGATCGCTGGCCAGCGTCGGCTGATGAGGCGGTGGGCGGTGAGCTACCTGCTTTAAATCGTTTAAATGTCCTTTTGACTTATAGTTGTTGACGCGCTTGCGTTGTTTATAGGGACCACGCTTTCTGTAGAGGATACTTATCTGTGTCTGTTCTGATTTCATATAGACAAAAAATTTAACTGAAGAGTTTTAGTGTAGGATATTTCTTGTTTGCCAATCCAAATACATTTCACAGATATCTCCAACTATAAAAACCGAAACAGGTTTAGACACGTAGGCTTTTTAGAAATCCGCACATACCGAGCTATTGTGCTAAAATGCACCAACATATTGTGCAAAAACTAACACGGCTTTACCCCAATTTTTTTGTTCACGCTAGTTGCCAGAGTTGCCACACATTCAACTCGTATCAAACCCCAACTTTGTATTTTTTCCCGCTGGTCACGCCAGCAGCACTGACGCCCAAAGACAATGGACATACGCCCCTTTAACAATAAATCATGCCATGATTAATGAACTAAATAAGACAGGGGTTCACTTTGGTAATCATATCACCATGTAAGTTGGTCGATACAAAAGAACGATGTTTCTTCAAAGGATAATTTAAAGAGCTGTATTAAGCGGCACAAAAGGTTTTACAAACTAGCTGTCGGGCGCCAAACGAGTGAAAAAGCGATTCGTGACTGTCCTGTTTTGTGACTTGTGTCTGACCAATAGCAGCTATGATTTTCACATCGTTTGAAGTTTGACATCGTTTAGATATGCAAAACTAGCAAATCGTAAAACGACATGGACATTTGGACAAAGGTTTTTCAATATTGCTTTGGCGCTCTTGTTTCTATGGCTAGGTTTTATTGCAGTACTATATCACTATAGGAATAAGCAGTTTTTAATTTTACTTTTGTAACTGATGGTAACGGGTGGCGTTCTGTAGTTTCTGCCCACTCCCATGGGAAAAAGGAGTAAGTTTGTGTATGTATTATGTCTTTATTAATTCAAAATTGCCGCAAACATATATGCTAGATACACGATAGGCACTTTCTGCACAATAAATAAATTAGCAGGGCTTTTGGTTTAAAAAAATCTTTACGCCCTGCATAAATAGACATTTTACGTAACACCAAAATGAAACGTGTTTTTTTGCACCGGTAAACTTATATAACAATTTATTTTTCCCGAATGCCAAGTTCGAAGCCATTCTTTATTAATGTCCTGTCGACATTTCGCCCTGGTGGCCGTTGCTTTAAATTTAAAATTTAAATTCGCATGTTTTAATACTAAATAAAAAGAGCTTAATATATTATTGAATATTGAAAATGCGGGAAAGCACGTTTATTTTGTGTGTTCCGAGGAATAAATAAATGTGCAGTTTATGTGTTTCACTTTATTTGTAAAAACTTTATTATCGAGTTCGGATATAATATCATTCTTTTTTTCAAGCCCTATCGTTACAAATTCGCATAAAAGTTACGAAACAAAAAATTACTTGCTATAACTGAATAAGATCCCACCGTCCCACAGCTAACTTTTTCTAAATATCCATACAAAATGTTGCCATCAAGTAAAAACTTCGTTGGCTATGTGTTCCCTGTCCTTTCATTGTTCTTTTCTTTCCTCTAAGATAAACTTTCGTCCCGGGCGAGGAAGTGGGGTGTTTTATGCCCGTGTCAAATGTCCCGCCTATTTAACCTTTGTTTTACGCTGCGAAATATATTATAGTTTTTCGCCGGTCTTATTTTCTACCTGTTGACTAAACTAAAACATGAATTAAAAACCAACTAACATAGGCAGTTGGTTTTTAATTCATGTTTTAGTTTTGTAATCATATTTTTCAGTAATGGTCACAGCACTGCAAGCTATCAAATTCAAGCATGCTTTATAAGAAATTGTTTAGCTTTTTAGGGATTTCATGAATCGAGTGATGACGCAGTTTTGGCTATTGTGCTTACGTAGTTGCTAAACGATGATAATAATAGGAAAAAAGAACTAATTAGATATTCCCATTTGATTAAAACTGCTGAGCCTTGTGTAACATGAACAGTGGCTGCCAAGATAAATAAAGTTAAGTACTTAAAATATTATATCCAAGAATCTTGTAAACAGTTTCTTCTGACGTGTTAACAACACTAATACATAACGGAGTAGTGCAGTACCTTTCTCCGTAGCAAATTGAAACGGATTACTAGTGATGTTCTTGAAAACGGATTACTTGGTTCACGGAGCACTAACAATTCATGTATATCTTCCTTATACAGTTTATGTATGGTAGTTTCCTAGAGGAAGTAATCTCCGGAAACCTAGCAGGGATTTAGGTGATACATTTCGCACATCGAGTTTGTAGACTGGTCCTTACCTAAAAAAATCAGGTGCCAGAGTTTACGAATACCATTCGATTTTTGATTATCCTTGCTATTGTTATTTTCTTGTATGATACGTTTCGTTCATGACATTCAAATGTGTAGGTATGTCACCTGAACATCACACACTCCTGCTATCGAACGGTAGTTTGTTTGGTGTTTCAAATAGATAGATTGAGAAGAACCATTTATTTAGCGCACACAAAAGACAGCACAACACACAATTGTACATGAACCTGCACTTACCGACAGCGTTTTCATAATATATCAGATTTTATCACCCATAAATTTGAAAACTCTCCCTGATTTGTCGGTCTTGGCGGTAGCCAAATTAGTCGCAGTACCTAAGTTAGGTTAGTTGGCTATTTAGTATTACGTAAAGTGCGATCGGTCGCATGCTGATGAATGTTTGATACCAGTTCACAATTTGTCGGTTAACCATAGACCGATTATAATTGATCGAAAAATAATACATTAAATTGTAAATGGTTGGTAGGAGTTCTAAATTTTTCTATAGTTTACAATCTCGCGAGATAAATTTTAAACTGTTCCCAATCATACAGTGACGTATTAATTATATACCTATTTGAAACGCCAACAAACTCCCGTTCGATAACAGGTATGTCCTAAACTTACACCTCACCTTAAGACATCCCATTATTAGTTAAACAAGAAACACTAAGCTAATATCACAAATCGTGACTAGGGTGTCAATGCTGCAATAATACTGCCGACTGTACGTGGCGGCGGTGACAAACAGATCGGGAGGTGTCCGGATATTCCCAATTTCCGTGTTCCGTGGTGTCACCTCGCCGGATTTATGTCACAGTTGCGGGTAGACGGATGACGTCGAAGCGACCTGTTGGCCAAGCTGTGAACTACGAATATTCGCAAGCTTTGCGCTCTGCAGAACGGACGTGTGCTTAGTTATATGGTTTGGGTTTTGATTTATATCTTGTATCGTTCCTTTGGTGCGCCCAGTGGGTATTGGATATATCTACTTTGACTAGGACTAAATCAAGAGAAAATAACTTTTTGCTAAACCGCTAAAAATTACTAAAATATGAATGCTCTAATACGGGCAAAAGTTTATAATCACACAACATGAATAATATTCAAAGCTAACATGTAAGTTTAAAAAGTACCGACATCGTTTGAAACAATTTTGTTTCCACAAATGATTTGGATTCAATTTTATTTGAAAAGCTAAATTGAAACATATCGGATTGAATATCTGAACTGAACTTTTATATAAGTCCATAAACCGCCCATATTTTATACTCCATCTGCTTTCACAAATGCGAAAGGCCGGGAGCATTGTTTACTTTTAATATCAGCTGTGATATCACTCCATACAGGAGGGTGGAGGCTCAGCGCCTAGTCCTGTTTATTATATTTATCACGGAACAAGAGAACACAGAAGGTATACTCCAGAATGGACGCGATTAGGCAGGGGTGAAAAAATGTGTCGGTTTTTGTAATTGCAGATGAATTCCTTTCCGAGTATCTAAATCAGAAATATTGTGGGTATAATCTGATATAGAAAAGACGATTAAAATAACCAACTAATCAGATCCAAAACATCTAAAGTCAGAAAACAAAGAAGTTATATAGCCTTAGCCCTATAATTTTTTAAAACGCTCGTAAAATACATCGCTGTTGTCCCTCTAGCCAGGGACAGCCTGAAACAATAAATGTTCTTTAACGATAAATTAAGTGTTGCTTGGTATCTTTGCGCATGAGAGCCTTTGTTTCCTGCATGTTGTTGAGAGTGGACATTCTGCATTAATCCATTTACCGAATGAATGCCCAAAAAAGGTAATGGAATAACAAAATGATTGTGCACACCGAAGCGGGCCCACATTCATGTTGTTTTCATAAATTGCACTCTGTTTGATACGATCCTTTAAATATTTAACATACAGTGGTAGGATTGGAAGCTGTCCTATTCAGATAAAAGTTTTTTCGTGCTTAATCCGCCACCCTTGGTTACTTATTTTTTTTTATTTGAATTAGTTTTGGAAACTTTGGAAGGACATATTTTTAAGCCACGGTTTTATATTGCAGCTTTTGAGAGCATGGAAGCGCAGTGCAGGCTACCGCAGAAGTATTTTTTTAAAGCGGTTTGGTACGTAGGAACGTAATGAATGAATATAGAAATATGTTTAGGTTAACAGATTTGAAAGCGACTTCTGAATATTATATAAGTGTTAATACAATTTTAAAAATTATAAGTCGTATCTATTAGGTTTTCAATCCACTCGTTTGTTTTGCATGCCGAATTGTAATAGTACATTATGATATAAGTGCGGTGAGTTGAAAATTACAGCCGAGGCTGTAATTATCAAAGCGCACGTATGTCATACGAGGTTTTATAACATATTTGCGAGGAAATAAATAAAACTCGAACCTTCTTAAACGAATAAATCTTCAATCACTTGTTAAAGCAGTTAAGAAGAATTTGTAAATGTTTATTTATTATATTTTATCTCCCAAAGTTAATTTTATTCATAAAATGTTGACCACTTTTCTGACATAAAAACTCTTTGCTAAGATTTAAAAAAGTACCGTTCGTTTTAGACGGAGCATCTTGATAAACCGTGCGTTTTACCTTATTAAAAAGAAACTCGTGCGTTTTACATTACCATAACGCACAAGTACGTAATGAGATACAATACGATATTGAAATTGGTGAAGTAAGAGACCCTTTACAAGCAAATGTGTTATAAAAAAATATTGGATTGCACCACTCTAAAATCCCCAAAAATCTTTAACACATTTTTTACACTTAAGCCGTCCAAATAAATTAATTTCACAAGTACCCACATTTTACTCGCGTCTGGTTCATATTGTGATTTATACCGTTCGGCAGATGGATGGGGCCCGCGTTGACCCCGCGACCCCTCGACATAAATTCTTACATTTAGCAGACTGTCACAAAATGAAATAATGTGTCCTGCAATGGAATTATTTTGACACGTTTCGTATTGTAGTTAGGATATAAATTTTGGTTCAATTTATTATGATGTTGGGACGGATAACGGGTTAGTACATTATAAATGGGATTTAAAAAAAAGTTTTGGTTAAAAAATTGATAAAAGTTGATTCGATCCTATCATTGAGATACCGGTTGATTGCCGTTATCGAGTGTCATAAACTAAACTCTTACGTTCTGGTTGCCTGGTAGGTAGTTGGCCCCGAGAAACTATTGGTATATCTACCTGGTAGAGGCAAATTATGAAAATGACTTACATAATTCACTCGCTAAAGTTCAGACCAAGAATAATTTAGATTTGTCAAAGATAACAAATTCTACTGGCTCAAGTCAAAAAAGTGTTCCTTTACATTAATACGCACCCTTACCGTATTATACTTAAAATAAGCCAACTCATTGTATTTTAACAGCTGTAATGATTTGTGTCAGTTAACACCGTGTCTGACTGTGTTGTAGGTATGCCATTGTTCGCTATGACAGCTGGCTGTGCAAAATGACAGGCAGGAATACGCCGCTGTGTGCACGCCGTACAAAAGGTGTAATAATGACATTGTATGTTATATTGTTAAGATTTCTTGTTGTGCCGTCTTTAGCTTTACACACGCTGAACAGTGTTGTATTGACGCTTTTTATGGAATGATTTACTTTGAAATGTTGGATATTATTCATAAAACATTAAAATAGACCATTTTTCGGTTGGCAACCGTGGTCTTATCGATTTGGTAACGTAAAAATAAAACGACTCAAATAGTGCTTCAATTCCAAGTTACTTTTTGACAGCTGTCAGATTAATACAACTAAGAACTGATTTTTCCAACGCCACATAATTTTATATATTTGAATTTTTGACAGTTCTTCCATACAAAATCTGTCAGACGTTGATTTTGTATTACGAAAAAAAAATATCTGTCCATTGAAAAATCAGTTGTGTTAAACAAGGCGTAACTTTGTAGAGTGGGACAAAATATTTTTTTTAAATTACTTTAGTTTTATAATACGCTTTCGACATTAAGTGTAAATATGACGAATTATTTAATTAAAATCTCTAACTAGGATGGCGTGTTAGCCGACAGTCGCCCGAGGCTGGATGTCTGTTCTTGACTTCAACTCATGTCTGTCCGCCGCGAGCTTTTGTGATTCCAGTAAAAAAAATAACTGATTCGAAGATGTTCTATCAATAATATTTAAGTTTTTAAGACTAATGATTTACCTACGACAATTTTATTTTCTCTTAAAATCTATTTAGGAATGCTTCACGTTGTCCGAATACCCACTACTCATCGAATAAATTCATAAATAAAACAGATTTTGTATATTTAGTAATTTAACGTGAACCGAAGATGGTGATTCAGGACCTACATATTAAAAAAGTTGATAAAACCAAGCGATATTTTATTTATTAGAGATAAGGCCGCCCATGTATATTTTGTGGTGCTTAATGTATTTTTTATGTTATATATTTTTGTGGTAACTTACATAAAGTATTTATAAATAAATAAAAGAAAATACAAACAAAAGCACATCACAAATAATTGCTGTTAATTCATAAAAAGATAAGGGAGTACTCCTATCATTGTGTTGTAAACATAACATACAAAATAATTACATTTGCAAATCAAATGTCGATGCCGGGAAACAATTACTCAAGTGATTATAAGTCGCGCTCGCCATTGCTCAATGTTTGCTACGTTAGGTTGTGTTGCCATGCGTATAAAAATTATACTGTTTCGGAACGTAAAATAACTTGACAGTTGGAAAATAGATTCTATTTATGGGATTCATTACTATTGATACATTTGCAATTTTTTTTGTGGTACTAAAAATAAACCGAAATATAACATGGATTCCAAGAATTATAATTACTTTCATTTCAATTCCAATCCGTGACGGTTTCATTTCCTAACAAATTCTTTCGATCAACTGTATTTTATCAAAAATATAGCTACCTTACAAAAAAGCTGTATATCCTCATCAATTTGTAAATTGTCACCTGGCAACTCTAAGCCGCCGTCATTTGTGATCGTTGACAGCGCGTAATTGATGTAATTGACGTTAGAAGGATCATACGCAATGACACCTAAATGCGTGCCACATACCTTCCAACGTATAGATTGATGTAGGTAAATTGTGGCTGTACGGTAATTATAATCACACTGTGTTGGATATTCTCGATTTATAGGTTAACTAGCTGCGTCCCGAAGTTTCACCCGCATAAGTAACGATCTCGTCGGAATTTTGGGATAAAAAGTATCCTATATGTTAATCCTGGTTATAAACCATCTGTGTGCCAAATTTCACCAAAATCCGTTCAGTAGTTTTTGCGTGAAAGAGTAACAAACATCCATTCATCCATCCATCTATCCATCCATCCATCTATCTACGCGTTTATAACATTAGTAGGAAGAAGGATATTGATTTTCTGTGTAGAACAATATCAATAGAAACTAGCTTTTTAGGGTTCCGTACCCAAAGGGTGCTAACGGAACCCTATTACAAAGCTTCCGCTGTCCGTCCGTCTGTCGGTCAGCGGTCTGTATCTCATAATCCATAATAGGTAGACAGTTGATTTTTTCACAGAGTATGTATTTCTATTGCCGATATAACAACAAATAATATACAGTTAATGCCAATTAAAGGAGGTTTCAAGACGAGAAAAGTGTTATTTCTCGGCGTTTTTGCCTTGTGGTACCCTTCGTTTGCGAGTCCGACTCGCACACGAATCTTTATCTCTGTATACCTATATTCACCGAAACAGTGATTCATAAGAATGCAGAATGTTTTAATAAGTTTAGCTTACAAGGAAAAGAAAACGTTTCTCGTGTTTAGATATTGAGCACGTCTCTAGAATAAGGTAAAATCTCGCACTCTATTAAGTAAAAAAATATATGCAAATAACTTCACAAAAGTGCGCGAACATTCTTGTCTTTTAATTAGACATTACATTCTGTGAATCTTACATTATAATCTGTCGTCGCTTTTAAAAGGAATAGTAATTAACTTTGTTATTATATTCCAGGCTGTTGACAGTTAGAACTTGTGTTTAATTACTGTTATCACGAAATCCGTGTCACATGTCCACTAGTTATGTTGAATAGTTTCAGTTAAATAACTTGATTTAATGCAGTGAGTGACGACAAACTAAAAATAGAAAGGTGTAAAGGATTAATTTGGTTTTCATAAATTCGGTGACATTCATCATCTGCCTAGACTTTTCCCAACTATGTTGGGGTCGGCTTCCAGTCTAACCGGATGCAGCTGAATACCAGTATTTTACGTGGAGCGACTGCCCATCTGACCTCTACAACCCAGTTAGTGGGTAATACGGTACCCCTTGGTAAGACTGGTTGTCAGACTTTCGGGCTACTGACGATCCGTAATGACTGTCAAAGATCCACGAATGACAGCCGGGACCAACGGCTTAACGTGCTTTCCGAGGCACGGAGGGGTCTTGGTATGTAAAGATGGTCACCTATCCACGGACCAACCGCGGCAAGCGTAGTTTAAAACCTGATCGATCGACCCGTGCGGCTGTTATTACTTAGCCACAAGCCCCGGTGGCATTGTAAGGGCGAATTTCACCAATAAAACTGAACGCGATCAGCACATCTTAACCGCGTTCGAGAGCTGTCAGTGTTAATATTCCACAACAATAATGATACTGACAGCTCATGAACGTGGTTTAGCGGCGCTTAGTTTTAGTGATTACTAGCAGTGCCTCACGGTTTCACTCGCATAAGTCTCGGTCTCGTGATAAAAAATATTCTATGTATTAATCCTGGTTATAAACTATCTGTGTGCCAAATTTCATACAAATTTCAGTAGTTTTTGCGTGAAAAAGTAACAAACATCCATCCACCCTCAAAAACTTTCGTGTTTATAATATTAGTAGAATAATTAGTAGGGTAGGATGCATTCTGCTGATTGGATATTCACGGCTTGAATTTAATAAGGCTTTTTTTTTTTTTTTTTGTGGATGGGAAATCATCAAATCAACAAACATCCATCCACCCTCAAAAACTTTCGTGTTTATAATATTAGTAGAATAATTAGTAGGATAGGATGCATTCTGCTGATTGGATATTCACTGCTTCAATTTAATAAGGCTTAGAATTGCTTGCACTCTTTGGGACAAAAACTACTTAATTTGACTTGACGTGCACAGGAAAATGCAGTTAAAGGCGTTAATAGCAATTTATATCGCATCGTTCAGGGCCATTCCTAGCATATATGGCGCTACCATCTGTTTTACTTGCTTCATTTTTAAAGAGGGTTTCAAAATGTTGCGTTCGCTTTGCAAATGCAATTGAAATATTTAGTGCACTTAAAAACGGTTTCTTCGAGGAAATAGGTATACGACATTTTGACCCAGGTAAGCACGAGCGCGTTCCTCCCGCGGTGATTTTTTTTCGCGCATTGCATTTTCAACTCACTGCTTAGCACCGAGAGGAGAAAATCCAACAATGTGTTTTTTTGATGCGCTGTGATGCTCTGTTACATTCTCAACGCTAACACCGAGAGCTGAAAATCCAGTGCGCGAGAAGATCCCACCGCGATATTTTTACGTCCGTGCGTACGTGGGCTTATAAAAATAATGTTACCATGGAAAATTAATCTTAGAATTCTCTATGGTACCTCAGTTCCTTACGTTTCCCTAATTCATTCACAAGTGCCACTTGTAAACCCACTGGTTTTATTCCACTCATGGTTCAAGAAGACTTATCACGAGGACAACGATCTCAGTTGGTACTGGGTAGTGATAGAATTATTGATGACTAACTCCTGCCCGCGACTTTGTCCGCGTGAAATTTCTTGTTCCCCTGAAACGCATCGCATCGCCTGCCCACGCTATTACTTCGTTTTCGCTTAGCGATCTTCCTGATTTATTTGATTTTGCTCGGCTCCTAAAGGTCCTGTCGTATCGTACCCAGGGTATCGTATTACCCAGTAACTGGGTTGTGGAGGTCAGATAGGCAGTCGCTCCATGTAAAATACTGGTATTCAGCTGCATCCGGTTAGACTGGAAGCCGACCCTAACATAGTTGGGAAAAGGCTAGGCAGATGATGATGATTTTGACACGTCAAAATAACGTAAATGTTACGTAGACAATGGCGCTATAACTAGGTACCTGGATTTTTAGTACATCAAAATCAAAAGCCATTTATTCAAATTAGGCTGAGAATCAGCACTTTTCGAACGTCAATATTACAAAAGACAGTCCCCCAAAAACGTCCGCCTTTCACCACTTCCTAGTGCTATCGCTGGGAAAAAGAAGTGGCGCAACATACTGCCCAGCAGCACAGCTGTCTGTTCAGTTAGAAAATACTTGATTGTATCAATACTAGGTACCTATAAGTAATTATTTAAGTAATTAACATTACCAGACACAGAACATAAGATTAAATTATTTGCCATATGTCAGCTAGCGACGCCAATATACCAACAAATCTAATAAAAACTGTACGTACTCAAGCTAAAAAATAATTAATTAAAATTAAAATGTAAAAAAAATACTTACTACCTAAATAAAAGCGTCCAGGCATAAAGGGCATAACAGCTTACATATTTATGCATTGCTGGGTTTTGTTCACATAGCTGTCACTTGAAGTCACAAATGATAAACTAGGACCACCGCAGTAAAATAAATAAATAAGTTAATACTAATAACAATAACCTGTCAGTAAGCTAATTCTGGAGAAAGAACACCAGTAGCGCATATTACGCTGTCAGAAATGTCAACATTATCGTTGTCTTCATAGGCATCCTGGCAATCTTTCATGCTGATCTTGTTCAAGAATACGGTCTTCAGAGTTTCTAGTTGGGGTCCGTTTTCAGTCTGAACATTGTCTTGAGTTAATTAGGGCGACCAACTATTCTTATCGTGTAAGTAGTCGTTGATGGAATAGTTTGCCCCTAACCTAACCTAACAAAGGTTGGATTTCACTTGAGCCTTAAACGCATTAAAAGACAAGTCTAGCAAAGAAGAGGGTATCTTCTTATAAAAGATTATACCAAGCCCAACAAATTAGTTATGAACCTTAAGAAGCCGGTGAAAGGGGGCACGTAGTTTGTCCTTATTTCTAGTCTACACACTGTGAATATCACTGTTTTTAGTGTACAAGTGTAAATTTTGCCTAAAATATAAGATGTTGGCGAAGATGAATTGTGATGCCACCGTGAGAATACCAATCTTTAAAAAAATCTCTTAGAGAAATTCTGGCACCTAGCTGGCAAATTGCTCGAACAGCTCGTTATTGAAGGACAAATATATTTTGTATATCAGCGGCTTTGCCCCACAGCAGAATACCGTAGGACATAACGCTATGAAAACTACCTAAAATAGACTAAACGAGCTGTATCAACGTCAGTGTATTGCCTTACTTTCCTGACGGCGGCGTAGGCAGCCGAACTGAGCCTTCCTGCTAGACTTGATATAATATGAGGTCCCCACTGAAGTTTGGCATCTACTGTTAGTCCTAGAAAAATTGCCGAGCCTACAGTTTCAAGCACCTCTTTATCTAAGACGATGTTGGGTCCTAGATTTCTAACATCCGGTAAGGCGAACTTTACACATTTCGTTTTCTTGGCATTGAGAGCTAGGGGGTCTACTCCGAAGTGCAAAGTGCGAATTTTCGGATCGGACCGACGCATGGCCGAACCGAATATTATTGAAAAATGCGAAAAAAGTTTGGATCGGCTCTGTTGGGTCGGGACCATAGTCAATATTCGAAAGAGTGTAGGATTGTCACTCTAATGTCTCGCTGATGGTGGCGCGTGTGTTGGATCATTTAGCTCCCTTCAAAATGGTTGAGCTGAATGGTGCTAATCTATGCGTCATGTTCGTGAACGGGCGCCGTCAGTAGGGACTGGTCAACTCTTTGCTGCCATGGCTTATTTTATATTTAATTTTATATTTGAATTGTTTTTCTTTATCAGTTCATTACGGACGCTTTTAATGTTCTGCATCGTTCTCACATGCATAATTTCTAACATGAATGATGTAACCAATACTTTGTAACCATATTATTCTGATTTAAAAGAGTGTCCATGGAGTTTCTTGCCCGTTCTTCTCCATAGGTACCTACGCTTTGGAATGGGCAACTAGCTTCATTTTTCTGACTGACCGACCCCTTGACAATTCAAAAGTACCTGTAATTGGTTTAATTGAAATAAATACTTTGAGTTTGAGTTTGAGTGTAGGATCGGGACCGACCGAACCAAATAGTAACTTCGTAGCAGAAAACGGCCGAACATTCGGCCGATACTACTTCGGTCTAGACCCCTAGGTTATTTGACTTAAATCAATCTGTAACTATTGAGAGTGCACTGTTTACGTCGTCAAAATCTTGTCTATTCTTGTCTACTTTAAAGATAAGAAAGGTATCATCTGCAAACAGTACAACGCCATAGATGCTCTTCAAATGGAATGGTAAATCATTCATATATACTAAGAACAAGAATGGACACAGTATTGAGCCTTGCGGAACACCTAACTGAACTGGTAGCCCTGAAGATTTCACACCATTAACATCTACACATTGGATCCTATTATGTAAATAAGAAATTATTACGTTGAGAGCTTCGTTTTGGACACCGGAATGACGTAACTTACGCAAAAGCCTGTGTCATGGTGCACGCAATCAAAGGCTTTGGAGAGATCACAGAAAACTCCAATAGCATTTTGCGATTTCTCCCATGCATCAAATATGTGTCTCTGCAGAGCAACACCCGCATCTGTAGTTGAACGACCTTTTGTAAAGCCATATTGCTCATTATGCAGGAGGCTATTTAAAAATGTCTTAGCAACTGCTGAGTAGAGATAGAAATAGGCCTGAAATTGCCAACGTCATTCTTATTACCTGATTTAAATAATGGTATAACTTTACTACTGTTCATGAGGTCAGGAAAAGTTAATAATTAAGTTAGAATCAACACATTTATTAAAAGTAACTGCTAGATACCTATCTAGATGCGCAAATAATCTCCGGTGTTTTTTATTAAAAACATTAACTACATCACGCGGGGTTACATGTTCGAAACTAAATAAAGGAGTTCGTTTGGGTACACTACTATGCAAAAGGTTTTCAGCTTTAGACGAGGACGAATTTAAGGAGCGAGTTACGACTCGCTCCTTTGCTCGCTCCGATAACTACGGTTATCGGTATGTTGGCAAAAAACTCATTAAATGCCTCAGCTATGTCAGCTGCTTTATTAACTAATTTGTTGTCGACCATAATCTCAAGTAGTTTTTCTTGTTTAACCGATTTACCCGTTTCATTATTAATAATTTTCCAAGTGGTTTTTACTTTATTAGTAGAATTTTTGATTGTATCGCCTAAAATTTTTGATTTAGCAAAAGCACTAATCTTTTTGAATAATTTTTGACATACTCTAGGAAAGGAGTATCAAACCTGTATTTGACTGTACTCAGCTACGTCAGCTACTTTATTAAATAATTTGTTGTCGACCATAATCTCAAGTTGTTTTTCTTGTTTAACCGATTTACCCGTTTCATTGTTAATATATCCTTGCATTAATAGCCTCAACGTTGAAGACTGAGTAATCCATTATTGTCAATCAATTTGATTGCTACCTAAGTAAAATAGTGGTGCTCCATTCGATCAATTCGATTAGTGTAATGGCGAGTTATCTGTGGATTAATGGTTACTGTCCCTACGTTTAATACTTAAAACTTTATTACTTCCTAGCTTTTTTGTTTCTTTGTAAACGGTTCTTATGGGTCCGCTTTTTGTGTTTTTCGATATTAAAAATTAACGTACGCTTCTTCCAATAGGCGTAGGTCGTTACCTACTACGATCCTTTAAGTTCATAAATGCATCTCGGTTTTAAAATCGTTCTACGTTTTTCGTAGGAATAACTTAATTCTTTAGATACTTACAGACTATTTTGTTTGGGGTGAGATGGATATCTCATTTATGTTTGCCTATTGTATGCCTATTTCTAATTTATGTTTGTATGTGATAGGATTATCATTTACAAACATAAATAAGAAATAGGCCCTACCTACCTACTGTTCTTTTTTTTCTTGTTTGTTAATATATTGATATTTGTGTACGTAACTGGTTAAATAAATAATTACTCAGAAATACGTTGGATTGAGCTCTTAGTCTGAATTCATTGTAATTCAATTATTAAAGTTTGATAAATCCTTCAAACAATCAGCCCACCTGCACTGGTTATAAAGCTAAATAATGATGGCGTTGTAAAATATTAAGTGCATTACCCATAAACTTGGATTCGGCCTGTATATGGCTGATTGGCCATAAAGGAACGCCCAACTATGGCCTCGTGGCTAATTAGAGGCAGTTTCTAGGATATCTAACGATTTCATTTATTGATAGAACTGTTATGAATTAAATATTTTGTTGGAAAAACATTTGTTTTATTTAGATATTTATAAGGATCTCTGTTTTTCTTTTTATAAATAATATCTCGGGGCTAGCTGGAGAGGTAACTAGATGAAATGTAGGCTACCTAAATGTTATTTCAGTAAGTCTATTCGTTTTATTACACATTAGCTTCTGTCCTTCTGACTTCATCTCTCTCAATTTCTTGCTCTCCCGCCCACCCCGTTGCATCGCATCGCCTGCCTGCGCTATTACTTCGTTTTCGCTTAGCGCTCTTTTTGACTTTATTTCTTCTGGCTCGGCTCCTAAGGGTTTTAGCGAAATGTTAAATAGGAAGAAAGAAAGTATTAGGCTATCAAAATGCATAAAAGATTTTCTCAAATCCGACTGGCAGTTCCAGAGATTAGCGCGTTCAAACAAACAAAAATCTCTTCAGCTTTATTTTATTAGTATATATGTAGAAACGTTTAACATATAATATACACTCAGCGTAGTTAACGAGTAATGACAAGCGTCACTAAATCCCACAAGACAGATCAACTGACTGAATCGAGACTAACGTTAACACAAAGACGGATCAAGTCATTGACGCCAAAAACTAGGTCAAGTAAAGCATAGTGACGTCAGCGGGCTCCCGCGTCACGTCCCATCTAGAGTCCTAGCTTCCGATATCATTGCTTCAAGCACATCGTTACGGAGCGGTCGACTTCTGTTTATACCGCAAGATAGACGTGACCAATTTTTTGACGAACTGCGAATATGATTTTATATTTGATAGACAGTTCAAGAACCAAGAAAACTACTCCTTTATTTAGGGAGGAGTCTTTGTTGCTTCTTCAAATGTGTCTGATTTTTAGTAAAAATCTTATAATAATAAGACTGTAATAATGGATATTCTAAGAGTAATAGGTATATATAAATATGAAAATTTTCGTTTTGTCCTAATTATGTGGAATTGTCAGGAAAATGGGGTAGGTCCCCCTTGCGGGGGAGGACAGTGGTCCATTTTCCTGACAATTCCACATAATTAGGAAAAACGAAAATTTTATCAGCCTAGGGTAATTTAGGGGCAGTCACATGTATATAAATATATATATATAGAGAGAGAGAGAGGAGAGGAGAGAGAGAGAGGTAGAGTATTCTTGTGTAATAAAGAGTATTATATTCTACTGTATACTTTCAAATATCAGTGGTACTTAGATTTTTTGTTCATAATCGGTTTTTTTCATTCTCTTTGACCAAATAATCAGGCAGACATATTATTATCTGAGTCACACATTGACCTATTTCCGATAGTGATTACTTCTATCATTACCCTATATTGGTTTCAGTTCAATCTGGGAGCACAAAACGTGACTGATTTATAGAGGCATAACACAATTATTTCGCAATTCTCATTGTTTTGTGCAGTTATGCAGCTTGCAGAATGGCGAGCACAATTTAATATTAAATTCTGTTGTTTCGAAATATGAATTTATATATAACATGGTTATCTTTTTGTTGAAATTATGATCAGATGTTCAGATTAATAAATAATAAGGATAGAAATTGACAGGAATATGAAGAATTTAGTGACTTATAGTTACTAATTATTCCCTCAAATATTTGACCGCCATCTTTTCTCGGGAAGTAACTATTCTTCAGCAATGGATAGGTTCATTCCTGAAGGAGTTGATGCTGATTGAGTCTTTTAAATAAGTAAACCGATACGAAATTCAAATTGTAACGTGTAACTGTCGTTGGTACTATAATGTATTAAGTAATACGTACGCTAATTCGCCCTCCCAAAATCCAAATAATTTTAAATACAGTGTCATATTCAAAAAGATACGAAAATATTTCGGAGCAAAAGTTAAGGGTTCACGGAAGAGTTCCAGAAAATTTTCACATTGAAATTCACATTAAAAGTTAATAACGAACGTAACTTTTGTCTATGATTGGATTATGCTAAGTCAGCGTACAGCCTAACGAGGCTGAGATTGTTATCAGCATAATCATTTGAGGTATAAAGGCGAGCGAAATCGCATTATTGGCGGTTTATGAGTATGGAGAATTAATTTATTTGTACCCAATTTATCACTTCACTATAATGTATACTGTTGAGATAACAATATATAAGGCCGCCAGTAACAGTCACAATACCGCCCGTACTAGTTGATGCTGCACTACAGTTTAATATTGTATTACAATTATTTGAGCTTAGTTTGATTTAGAAAATTGTAGAAATATGTAAGATGAACTATGTTAGGGGCACGTAGCTCGAAAAAAATTCGTTTTTATTTTGGCGCACAACAGAGAAAAAGTCAACGCATTGGCGCCTAACAGAGAAGATATATTTTCTAAAGATTTTTAGATTAAAAGATGACTATTCGATTAATGTAAGGTCACATTATTTACAATCACGTATTATTCCACAAAAATAATAATGCTACTATGCTATTTAAAGTTCAGGACCAAAGATCTTTAAAAAATAAACTTGTAATCGTATTAATATCCGTTTTTATTGCTGACGTAATATTAATACTTTTCCAGATTACTCCGTGCGAATTGACTCCGAATTTCAGAATTCAGTGTGTGTAGGAAAACTCATATAGAATGCATAAACGCTGTGAACCGACTTCATAAGCAGCTGATTTAAAATTATAATTTACGAGAGGCACCCGCGGTGGTTGTTACAGTTCCGTTATAATTTGAAAACGATGACAAAACCATGATACATGACAATAATTTGTATGCTAATGTTCGACAAATTTGGGATTCTGGATGGTAATGTTGACCTGGTGACGTCAGACGTGTTGATAAGGGAGATCAAGGAGTTGCGATGGATCAAAAGTTGTTGTTGTTGTTGGAAATTAAGTCGAGATACTGGTGTACAATGTATACTTTTGATTTGAATATGAATTGAATGAGTCAGTAGGTATTACATTAGAATTCTAAAAGGACCCCATCATAGATGTAGTTGACATCAGTGATCCTTTCATTCATTTTGTAATTAATTATTACGAGAGTCTGTTACTAACTTAATCGACGCTATTTTTAAGAAAGATTATGATTGCCTTACATAATGTCTGTGTGTGTTTTTGTGTCACAAAAAGAGCTTTAAATTCATTTATTCAAAATATGCTGAAACCAGCATCTTTCAAATGTCAAAATTCACAAAAGACAGCCCAAAAACGCCCACACTTCGCTGGACAGGAATTGTTTGAAAAGTATGTAACTAAAAATATCTAAATTAATGCCTACAAAAGTCTACCTCTTCATTTAACTTCCAGTTGAACATTTTTATATTAAAGCGAAGGATATGACAAAAAATATACTTCCGAGGATTTCGGACTTAAATTATAAACTGTTCTACACTAACGAAGCCACTGAAAAACGTTTCAAATTAATGCTAGCGACGTGCGTCACGAAAGAAGATTCGAGTTAACGTGAATCGGGTAATATAATATCGGGATTTTTGATACGGTACTAACAAGGTTTGTGAAACCACGGAAATGCTAAATTGGGACTAAAGTTCTCGACTTACGGGAACTCGTATACATGAAAATTATGTTATATTTAACTTCATTACTCGGGTTCATCTCAGCAAAATATCTAGTTTCAGAGTACATATTGTCTGAAGTATCAGCGATGTTGTAGAGGTTGAATTTTTCGAGAAGTCGCCCCGAGGCTGGGTATGATAATTCTGTTGTTGTGTACTTTAGAAACTTTGTGATGTTGGCATACGTATCTAGAGCTTCAACAAAAAACCTTTTGTATATCGCACGCCATAATTTAGCTCCCTCATTTTAACATTCAAATCGTCAAGTAGCCTCATTTCAGTTAGAAAAACAGGAGGCGACACTTTTTCGTTTGACACAATATTTCTGACATCATTTCCGAAATGATACATTAATGCCTTTTAATCTAAAAAGTATCATAATTTATGTAAGGGTAGACTCATAAATAGAAGTATAACCAAAGCTATGGGGAGTAATCCATCAAATGTTTATGTTATTTCCTAATAAAGTTATCGATCATAATCACATAGGATAATAATCACAAGTGTGTTTTTATTATCACTCTTTTATAACGGAAGGAAAATAAGTAGAATTATTGTGCTCTCTCGATGGCAATAATCTAAAGATTTATTTATACTAGATAACATTTCGGACCAATGGACCGTATTATTGAGGCGACTGTGTTTTAACACAAACTCACATCAAACAGTCTTGGTACTTTCGAATACGAAGTATCTCTGTCATATTTCATAAGAAAGAAAGAACTAGAAGCATTATCGTCGATCGGAAGTATCGATTTTTCAACCTCTAACACCACAAACTCTTATAGAATGTTTTCCTTGGGGACCTTTTCATTTTTAACACTGAATTCTTTATACCCTGCAATTAATTGAGTACTTCAGCTGACCTTTATTATGTGTGTGAGTGACACTGACAATAGAATCTATCAGCCTATCCCGGGACGGCAAACAGCCCCAGGCTCGCACAAAAGGGCTTTCACTTAAAAGAAACGTGTGTGTTGCTTTCATCTATGGTACAGTACCTAAATGTTATTTTGATCTACATATACTACGGTATATATATTTGTGATGTCATTACGTCTGTTTCTATGGTTTAATGACGTGCTCTGAGTGCTATGATATTACTTTGTGGATGGAAGGTAGTTATTTCGACATAGTGAAGGGTAGTCTATCATTTGTGAGCGTTAAAAGGAAGTCTTCAATAAAAAAAATCAAATCAAAAAGGAGGAGGGGGGGGGTCTTGGAGGGTAGGTAGGGCGAACCAACTGCTGACGTCCCCGAAGATAAGGAGGGAGAAGGCTATCAAGGATCCAAACGACCATACTACGACTGATGCCATCACAGCCCACAGCCTTGGATTTTATGGACAGGATGATTTTGATGATTTTTAATTTCGTTCAAGGTCACCAGAGAGAAGTGAAATGGTTCTATGATGGGACTCGCTAGGCCAGTAATTAAATCAACCGTCTGGGACAAAATTTGGGAATCCAAATGACAATTGGTTGTGAAGTGACGGTTGATATCATCAAGGCCAATTGTATTAGGAAAATCCACATGACGTGGTCTGCCGATACCAAGAGTACCAAGGAACTTCCAGATATCAGCAGGTGAAGAAGCAGATATGTTCTCGAGAATATGGCGGTGTTAAGCGTTGCGTATCATCTGATTACACCGATTTCTAGCAGCTTTGAAAAAGTTTCGATTATCTTCACTGCTATCCTTTTTAAATTTACGAAAGGCCCGATCCCTGCGCCTCATCGCCATTCGAACCCCTGTCGTCTGACGAAGCCTACCTACGTCCATGCGCGCAAAACACAGCATGTGCAGAACTTTTGGGGTAGTTTTAAGTGGTTTTAGGACATATGAGAGGAAAATGAGGTCATGATGGGAAAATCCAGGCGCTGCACACTGATCATGAGAAGAAGCAAGGGAGGGTGTGGAGATGAGGATTAAGTCGAGCCAAGTGTCACAGCCTGAGATATTAAAATGGGTAGGTTGCAGTGAAAGTATATGGACTATATGGAGACTAACGGAGTTCTGAACCTACGGATTCAAGCGCCAATTTGAGGTTGAAAAAATTGTCAACGGCTGGTGGACAATAGACAACACCAAGAAGGATCTTAACGCCTTTGACGTAGAGCTCCAAAAAGAGGTACTCAACGGAAGCATGGTATTGTGAGGGAGATGAGGCAAAAAAAAAGAAAGGTAAAAGGAAAATCGCTACCAAGATAGATAGCTACGCCACCCCCCTTTCCAATTCTATCATTGCGGATAAGAGTGAAACCTGGAGAAGCCACTTATATTTTACGCGCTCCACTATCAGGCTTGCCTCCAGATCAAGAAGATTCACCGGGTTTCTTAGGGTACTTAGCCAACAAGGGATTGAGTGCCTCTAAGGAACGAATCTTATGCTGTGTTCCATCGGGGGATCTGATGACAATAACCCCGTCCTGCATCATCCAGCATCCCGAAGTGCAGGCGCGCTCTGCTGAGCACAGTTCAGTCTAGACCGGGTCAAGAACTCCTTGACTGTGACCGTGACTTTGCCTTCCAAACAGTGGACTTCAGGTCAACATTGGAGAACCTCACCAGTACAGGTCTGCTAGTTGTTGGACCTTTGCTGGATGTCTCAAGTTTGTGACAAACTTTGATGGAGGATGCAGTGATGTCAGGCAGTGCCAGTTTGTTCTTCAGAAAGTCCAATACAAGAGCCTTGCAATCCTCTTTGTTGGCTTCAGTGAACCCAGTGAAGACGAGTGCTTTCCGACGAGATCTTGTCTCCACTCTAGAGCACTCCAAGATCTGCTTCCTGAGAAGTCCCAGCGCACCGAAAATTAGCTCTCGAAAGGACCGGAACTCTTCAGCAATCTTTGCAACAGTGTCTTTTGCGGGTCCGGCACATTGGAACTGTGCCTCAAGCTCACCCATCTTAACGAAGCACTCCCTCGAGGTTCTTCTGGGCCGATTGAATATCATCCAGTTGAGACCACATTAAGTAGTGTGTAGAATTTGCAGTGGCTGTAATTTAAACTGGCAGGTGGTGTAGTGTAAGCGCTTGTGTTACATGGAATGTTTCACCAGTGTAAGTGCTGCTTATTTACCGGTTTATACAACAAAATATTGTACTTTAAAATAATAAAATACATAAAAATAATTTTAATGAAAAAAGATTTACGAAGTAGCGTGTTAACTTTTCTACACCTCCTTAGTTAGGACTTTTTAATTAGCACAACGTTTATCAACTTTATATAATTAGTTTGTTGTAAAGCCAGAATATTCGAAATTATCAAGTTAGTAGTTAGCTTAAAAGTTCGTTCTGAAACATTATTGGATAGTCTGGTCCGATTTTAGTTTTGAAATTAATTAATTTTCCTTTTGTCCGACTTAGGTCAATCCTGCCTAAAACATGAAAACCTTTAATTCTATCTCTTTCGTCATTATAAATTATATTTAGGTATATACGAAATACCTTAGTACCTAAAACAAGTTTAGCTACATTTTCAAGAGTGAAATTCCCTTTTAAACTATGAGAAGTTATATTATTTTATTTTAGACTTACATAGGTACTTAAATCCTTTGAGTAAGTATATCTGACGTAAGTAGTTATCAGTATCAGATTAATATTTAAATTTCTGTTAATAATTTCGCTTGTAAGTATTACGAAATTCGTTTTTTTTTTCTTTTTTTTTATGAATAGAGATTGTATGTGGATACTATTTTCATCTTTTATGTGTCTAAATTTACCTTTACTGGTACTTTTATTACGTTAAAAAAGTTAACATTGTTTTGTGAAACTCATTGACGAAAGACACGGTACAATTATATTCCGACGTGTGTAGGTAACATTACATGTACCTACTTCAGAAAAGTTTGTATCCGATTTTTAATACAAAGCAAAATAAATATAATAAATTCTTACCGCCATATTACCAAAGATATCTCCAATCAAAAGACATTCCTTGCCGGGTTTTCGATTAACGTGGGGTAAACGTTATTAATTTTTAAAACTTCCCATAAATCTATCCAGCGGTTAAGAAGTGTAAACATAACTGGATGAAAACACCGCAACGCATAAACCATTAGCTTACCCATTAAAATTATGTTAGGATCATAGTCATCATTGTTTAATTTTATGAGCGGCAACAAGCTTCGTAGAGTCAACAATGAAAAATATTTATCTGATTTATTTATTGAAGTATTCGGCTAGGGTTGAGAGATTGACTCGGCAGGGGTGGCAGTTTTTCCGATCACGGATCTCATCAAAGAATGTGTGCGTTTATATTTTTGGATTTGTTTGACGCTGCAGTCATGGTTTAGGTACGTACTATTAGTGATCGATTAGGTAAACTGCACTTTTGTTTTTTAATAGTTTCCTATTTTAACGAATTTCTGAAGTAAATATATTGCTTGATATTATGATCTCTGCTAAACAATTTCTAGTTTTGTAAAAAGGCCTTCTATTTAACTCTGTATAGCTACTTATAAGATACTGCTAGAAAAAAACAATGATTAAAAAAAGACGTCCTTTCTAATTACTAATTCTGCTATTATTAACTTTTTCACAACACTACAGGGGGTAGCCCTTTAGTGTTGGGTACACAACACAATAAAGCGACAGCCCTGCCACAGGTACTAAACAGGGCCCGCGCCCACCGCGACTCGAACTGATAACGCACGGTTCGACGCGCACCTGCGAATCTCTGGAGGTGGCTTTATTTTAATACTTATAAATTGTCCGCCATCTTTTTATAATGACGCGGCAGTTTTAGCAGAGCCAGAGTTATGAGACTGCGAGTCGTTCGGTGATGGGGACAAAAATATATTAAGAGAAAGGGGTGCTATACTATAAATGATGATAAATAAAACTTATTAAGGGAACAAAGAACACGGAATTAAATAAATTTGAAAACAGGAGATAGAATGATAATAATAATACGTCCCATGCTGATTTCGGATACGGTGACTGTTGTTGTTTCTGGCGACTATAGGTTACGAGCGCTTGCTCGTATGTGGCTAATGTAGCCTATCTTGGCTATGAAAGTACGTGCACAGTGCGAACACGAGATAGGACAGGAGATTTAATGGATAAACAACGTCAGACATAAGGTACAGTGATTTGCTACTTAAGGGGGAAACGCCAAGGTAGCCCTACCGTATACCGTACCGTACCCTATTGATTGATATTTAGAAATAAAGAAAGAAAAATTGTTTATTCTTCACAAACAAAACGCAAATTTATTTCTCGAATAGTCATTCAATAGGGTCATACTTAAGAGGGATTTTAATGATTATAATTCTGCAAATATAAAGCATGCAAGGGGAAGTTTGAAAGTGGCACCGGTAACTGAAAAGTGGTGTGGAAACCGGTTATCATGATATGGGCATGTGTTGTGGAGGAATGAGGAAAATATCGTGAGGAAAGTTTTGAGTATGAATGTCGATGGCTATAAGAGTAGGGGAAGACCAAAGAAACGATGGATGGACAGTGTGAATGATGATATGGTTAGAAAGGGGGTGACTGTCGAGATGGCGGCTAATAGAGGAGTATGGAAGAAAAAGACATGTTGCGCCGACCCCAAATAAATTGGGATAAGGGCAGGAGAATGATGAGTATTCTGCAAATATAAATTAAGTATTTTGTTCATACAACCTGACAATAACCTGTAAATTGCTATAAACGTAAGAAAATGCCGCTTACCCTTTTTTTTTTCAAATGACCCCTCCCGCTCTGGGTGGAGCGGAAGGGAGTGTCAGACTCTTACTGACTAAAACCCACCCGTGTTCCTTCCTTAGCCCTTTATGTTCCAGGGCAGCGGTAACCCTTTCGGACGATCCCGCTACGGCGCTTCCCCCTTAAAGAAAATTCGTTGTGGATTTCGGTATGAAGAGCTCTATCTGAGCGCATAAACCTTGACAACTAATATTAAAGCCGAAAGATACCCCACTGCGCCAATAAGCTCGTCATTTATTAACTCTATTTATAACACAAGCCCCTCACGACATATATCTTGCCAGTAACATAATAAAAAAAGCTGTACATTAAGGGATAACTTCTGAAAGTCCATCCAATGTTGTTTTGTGACGTGCTGAATATTTAAACGGCGACCGCGAGAATTCTTTACGAGTTCCCACTTGCCACCAAGTTTTGGTCAGGCTGTTTATGTAATCAAATCAAATAATTTATTTACAAGGCAACTATCGCTTCTTTAAGTAGGAAAAGTTGACTTTTGTTGTATTATTTAATGCTCGTGTCAGTTTGGTGTGAAAAAATGTACTTAAATAAAAAAAAGCCCTCCGCCGTCTCTTGGGGGTGATAAAGGACTAAGAAAATAATGTCGAAAGTACCCTACCTATCTAAATTATGATTAACTGTCACCAATGTACCTGGTCTATCTGCCAAATGTGTTCATTAGGTATTCTAAATCCAGGAAAAATTATTGCTAAGCAAATTCATTTTAAATTGTAGGTACTCATGTAAATTTAAATCAAAACGGTATTTTATTAAAATGACTAACGTAACGGCAAAAGTTGTAGTGTTTTAATCTGTTAAACAATGATTTTCCCTGACTGTAACCAACTCATAAGGTTATTAAGACATTTAAATGTTTACTAAAAACATAAAATAACAGGATTATTTCATGCGGTGTCCTGAAAAACAGAACACTAATTACCCATGCGGCTAGTGTTGTGACCATTCTGCCGGATGCCGGACGTCCGATCTAAACTTATGCCGGATATGGGCATGCGGCTAAATATACAGTTTAATTATTTATCTTGCAACAGCATCATGAGCTGGCAATTGTAATGTTTCTAATTTGAATTTGTGGTGTTTTGTCATCAAATGGCTGGCCGATTTTAAGTGTAACGAAATATTTAATTGGTATGGTGTTAGCAATATAGGTGGGGTCTGATAAAAAAATATCTCGTATATCATAATGTTAATAAGAATAAAACCTTACAAAAATCAATATATTGTTGTATGTAGATAAAGTTCGGCTAACAGAAAAAAAATAAGAATAAAATTAAAACGAATATTTACCTAAGTTTAATACAAACATTTTTCTGATCACTCGCTATGTTTCTAGCCAAGAATGCTTAAGTAAAAATAAATCTTACCCAAATACAAACTAAGTAACAAATCATCTAGCATCACAACCCCGTCTCCAAGGTACAATCTTCTTAGTATAACGACACATAATTTACCAATGAGTTTGCTCTAAATACGGCCACTATCGGTATTTACGGGAACACCACCGTTTTATTGCGCCCGACGGCAGCGGTAGTGTTGCCAAGCGATCGGCAATCGCCGGAATGTCCATACTTATGGGATTATTAATGAGTTTTGTGGTTGTGGTGTAATTTGGGTTATAATTCTTGTAATTGTGGATCTTTCGAATGGATATATTTGGGTTAATTTTAGGTTGGAAGTACTGTGGCTCTCATTGTTGTTTTATAAGTTCGAACACAAAATAATAATAAAGTAGAAGGAATAGTGAAGAAGACAAGTTCGTATTATTAATATGAATTTAGATTAACTTTAGCTCCAATGATGAATAGACTAGACATCCATGATTACGTTGAAATAAACTATTCATTTTAATATGAATATTCATCTGCATGCGCTTAATGAACAAGTATATCTTTTGTATGTATTCAAAGGCTTGAACCAACGCATATTTGTCTAAATTGACTTTGTATCGTCCTGTTTTAAAAGACCCATTTAAACTCTCGATTGTACGAATGCAGTTACCAAAACGCGTTAGTCGCCTGGCTTGTGTTAGTTCCAAAAAAAAAGTTTTCCCCCATAGGCGCTGAACGCTTTGGTATTACCAGGGACAAAAAAAAATAGGACTATTGGTATAAAGTTTAGGATATCTAGGGTAACAGTCCCACGTTTATTATTGATAAAAAAGTTAGTGGCAAACTGCACAATGTATGAAACCGTTCGGAATGGCCGACATTCTTTTATTCAGTCACTTGTTATTGATTCTGACCAATCAAAATCACTGTTATTTTATTCATGTTTTTGTGTAAAAAATCCGAAAAATTAAAACTATTGTACAACTAACGTTTCTGTACAGATTCTAGTATGTTTTTATTTACTGTGGCCAATTTAAACCACTGATATTTTGTCCATGTTATGTTTTTGCAACAAAAACAATGGGTGTCCTATTTTCGCAGGAAGTTACAAACTTACATAGGTACCTACCTATTAAAAAATAATAATAGCCTGAGACCGATTTCGCTCACGGTGGCCAATCTCAACGGAGATTAGCCAGGTACACAGGAGATATTATAGTGCACAAGTGTGTGCGTAAACACAGGTTCACTCTCTATTCCTTTACTCTCATAGTCCGATGGGACGGCAATCCGACACTGGCGTAGGATTAACGGCTTTACGTGCTTTTCAAGGCACGGGGGTACCACAACACCAACTTTCAAACTCTGGGCTGTTACTAAGAAATTCCCAATGGAAAAACCCTATAACACTTTGCCCGACCCGGGAAATGAACCCAGGACCCTACGGGTCCACCCTAAAAGTCGCGCTTGCGACCACGAGACAAACGGGGCAGTTAAAAAATAATAGTCTCATTATAACAGTTATTTATAGGGGCCACCCTACTTTTATCTATGCTTACATTTAATTTACGAAGCAAACTTTGCGTTCATTTTGAGTGCTTCTAATTTTTTCGTAGATCCGCGATAGCTCTAATTTGTTTTTTAATATCCATTATCGGCGAAGGGCTGTTTTCAACAAATAAAGGTGTTAAAATCAACAAATTTCTCCATTGGCTCGTAAATTTCGCAAACGATAGCATCAATATTGTTTTACGGCGTTTATTTTTTGTTTTTAATAGTCGTTGTGGCCTTAGACAAGATCAGTTTGTAATGGTTTTGCTATGGGGCTTCTCTCACATAGAATAGGTACTCGAAAAATTATGTTGAATATTAAATGATAAATGATTTTATTTTTGTAAGTAGGTTTGTATCAACACTTTTACACGTCAATCATATTTTAAAACTAGATGAGGTCGGCGTTTCCTATCTGACTAGTCTGAGGAGAAAGGCCGAAACAAACTCAGAGGTCACAGTCTCTTTTGAAGTCCAGACATAATCTTGGTCAGATCATATGAAGACCATGTAGATCGATGTCTGAGATGCTTTTTTGAGGAAAGAACCACACAGATTGAGAGGACCTGTCCAGCCAGTGCAAGCATTTGTCAGAAATCGTGCAGCTCAAGTCAAAACTTAAGGAGCTCGACGATTCGACGAATAATACCAAAGAAAGGACATGTGGGTAGGCCACATTAATTACTCAAACTGCCAGAACATGAAAAAAACTAACAGAACAGAGAGAAAAATTAAAAATAATATAAATAAAATGACCCACATAGTCTTCACATTCACAATAATTAAAATAATAGAATACTTTACAAAGTAAGCAAATGTCATAGTATATATAAAATTCATTAATGTCAAAGTGTATATAATAAAAAAAAACAACGACAAGACAGAAAAAATATATAAATAAAAATAAAAACATTAAATATGTAAAAATTGGAAGCACCTTAATCCCAAGCCTTTTTGTCCTCGATATAATCCTTAACGGTATAAAAGGCTTTCTGGCACAACTTACGTTTAAGAATGATTTGAATTTATTCAAAAAATTATCTGTACTAATATTATAAACAGGTAAAATTGTTTGTATGCAGGGGGTAATCTCTGAAACTAGAAGTCGGATTTGAAATTTACTTTTTGCATTTTAAAAGCCCAATTCTTGAAGAAGACTATTTAACATCGTTACGACCATTAGGAGCCGATCAAAAGGGTAAAACGTCACAAATAAATCTAAGCGAATACGAAGTAGTAGTACAGGCGAGCGATGGGATGCGATGCGATGGGTCGGGGACCGAAATTTCACGCGGAAGTCGCGGGCAGAAATGTTAGTATTTTCATAAACTTCACTTACAGTCCGGCCGTCGAAAGAATGCGTTCCTGACACCTGTCAGTGGGACCATTCTAGTACTTAACTAAAAAGAGCAAACTCGCAAAACACATATTCGTTTGTATGAAACTGACAGGTGTCAAGAAAGAAAGAAAGAAAAATACATTTATTTAGCACATACCAAAAGACACAATACATCAGATACATACATCAGATAGCAACTAACGCACTAGAACGCATTTTCTCGCCGGCCGCACTGTAAAATATGAGATATACAAATTTAGAATGCAGTTATAAGATAACATAAAGATTCCGTATGTCAATAAAAAGAACAGTTTATATAAAAGTAGTTAGATTATAAATTCTAACAAACGGTTAATCATCCCGTTTTTTTAGGTTTTCGTACTCAAAAGGCTGCTAACGAAACCCTATTACTAAGCCTGCGCTGTCCGTCCGTTCGTCTATATGTCAGCGGGCTGACATCTCATGAACTGTAATAGGTAGACAGTTGATTTTTTCACAGAGTATATAAATGTTTCTATTGCCGATATAACAACAAATAATATACAGTTAATGCCAATTATAGGAGGTTTCAATACGAGAAAAGTGTTATTTTTCGGTGTTTTTGCCTTGTGGTACCCTTCGTGTGCGAGTTCGACTCGCACTTGGCCATTTTTTTTCTACACAATGTTTCTGAACATAAGTTTTTAATGTTCTTTTAACATTAAGACAGACTCAGTTCATTGAAAGTACTGCACCATTAAGGGTACCCTCTTAGCAATTTACTCTTCAACTTTAAAAAAAATAACAAACACTCATACTCCTTAATAGCTCCTGCAAGACATTTGAAGTTCTAAAAGAAAATAGTTTTCTGAATGTTTTACAAATTCACTCGAAGAAAGAAAGTTTAAAACTTCGGTAAGTAGACACTGAACACATTGTTTTTGCATCAGCTCTGAGAGGAATAAACCCTTTTCAGAGGTTGCCTTCAAAGGCGTGACATTATACAGGGTGGTGAATTGAAAGTACAGTAACCAAAAAAAAAATAGTAACCAAGGTGAAGTTTAGTAAGAAACCGATTGATGTTTTTAAATGAAATTTAATTTGTTAAATTAACTCTTTGTTTTCTTTTGATTAAATTAAATTTAATTCGAAAACATCCATCGGTTTCTTACTAAACTTAAACTACATATATCCGCAGACCCTTGTTTCTTATCTTCTTTGGCAACCGTACATAAATATACCTACGTAAAAAAATACTTTTGATATGATCCAGATAAAGTTCCACATGGGTGTTTTTAATAACATAAAAAACACCCATAACACAAAGCAATCAATCAACCTAGCCTTTTCCTAACTATGTTGGAGTCAGTTTCCAGTCTGACCGGATGCTCCTAGATACCAGTACCTGTAGCGACTGCCTATCTGACCTCCACAACCCAGTTACTGGGTAACACGATATGATTAGACCTGGATTATTGCGAAGAACATTAAATTAATCAGGTTAGTCTTAGGGTCACCCTGTACATACTATACTAAGGGTACAGCAAGATTAAACAAGTCAGCTTGTTTCGTATTCAAACTGTAATAAAAACTTATTTCATATAATATTATTATTGTAAAACTTAGTGCGTCGAGTTACTATGAACGTGGTTGTCGAATGGTCGTCTAGCGGGAGATATTGTGGCTCTTGACTTGCTTCAAATGTGTGACGGTTGCAAGAAATGTTTTGATTGTTAACTTTAAAGATAGTACTTATGTATGTAGGTCTGATATTAAATTGTGGTAGTGGAACCTCTAACAAATCCCATTTAAAACTCTTAAAATTATTATTGAACACTTATTTCTAATGATTGCGCAAATTGGGGACCAATTGGGTTAACCTAGAACAATGGGCAACCACAGTTCTAACCAAACCCGTTTGGTCGGAGTACCCTAGCTTAGTTACTGCGACCAGCAGTAGGAAAAGGCTAGGAAGTTTAAAAGAAATTCAATGAAGTATTTAAAGGTGTGCATCATTTGCAGCGCAAAAGAGGTTAATCTTTTTAGATGATCATCAATTTAAAAAAAGTGTTTTTCTTTATAAGGCAATATGTTTTTTGAGGATCAGTTAAATATTTCCTTTAAATTATTTAGGTAGGATAGAAAGTGATAAATCTTTTCTTTCCGCGGTTGTACTGACATCATGTCTTGTTATTCGATAATAATATGCTAATAACCTCTTTAAGTTGTGACTCAAGACGACGTGTACCTAAGTAATGATGATTAATATCAGTAATCGTGTTATCAGGATTATGCATGATTATATTAATTAATTGAGTGTCAGATAAATCTTAATCCAATGCAATAATTGAAACAAAGCAGTGTCAGTTAAATTAGCATAAGTAAGTACCTACGTCCTTATCTTGTATATTGTTGGTGCATGCTTGTATCATTATGTATCAATGTATAATAGGCAGCAGACACGGGAGCAGTGGTAGCCCAGTGGTATCTACTGACAAGTTGTAGGTCGTGAGTTCGAACCAGTCAGGCATTTAACTTTGTGTATTCAATTTCATCACCCTCCTCCAAAAAAAAAAAAATCGAAGACAGACCCGCGTGGTGGGTTATGGTCCACTCCCTCTCACAGAGAGGAGGCCTGTGTCCCAGCAGTGGGAACATTATAGGCTGATTATGCTTATGCTATGTATAATAAGCACTGCAAGTAAGTAAATAAACAGAATTTTACCAATAAATGATCGTGTAATGTGTCATATGCATATTTACTCATATTCAACTTAATTTGACATCTTTGCCACATTCTCGTTCAGTTAAAAAAAACATAAGTGTAATGTCCCCACAAAAAATATCCCAAAACGTGTCGATATTCGTAATAGACGTAACGCCATCACGATATCAGGGAAGTAAAATGTATGGAAATATATGAAGGAAGACGCTTTTAAATTTCCGTCCACAATAACGTTATAACGTGCACTTATTTCCATACATTTCATGCACGTGGACGCCCACGATAATATCGTCACGGTAGAAATTACAAAACCGTACATTAAATGCTAAAAATAATTTCTCACACAAATCATACTTAAAATGAGAGCCAACTGAAACGTTAACAACCATGTCACTCGAAACTTACACAATTAAACCCACAGTTAAGTGCTCAACACTAAACACGGAGCTCTAACTTACAGCAATACGTAGTTTAATTTACGCGCAAGTAATCAACAGCGCACAGACCGGCTCTAAATTCTAACATAACATTCAACGATTCATAATTTATTCGCAAACTCATCAGTGTAACATCCACAATGGTTGAAGTACATTGCGCGCTGAACGAACAATGGGCCACGATATTAGTGCACTTAACGAGCAAGTTAGTGCAATCGCTTGGATACGTTTGTGCAGCCAGGTTTGAGGTAACGGACAGTTTTAAGTGGTGGATGTGGATTGATGAGTACCTGACTTTAATGGTGTAAATGATTTAAAAGTGCTGAAGAACACTGCCTCGTGGTTTAGTGGTCGCAAGCGCTACTGCTAAGCATGAGGTTCTGGGTTCGATGCCCAGGTTGAGAAAACTGTTTCTGGATTTTTCCATCAGGAAATTCTCAGTAGCAGCTCGGATTCTGCATTTGTGCCTGGTTGACGGCAATGGGCTCGCCCCCTAATACATGGGACTTAAACATGACTGCCTAAATGTGGGTGTACGTGACGTGCACTTCTGCCCAACTTATCAGGTGTTACAGGCGTGATGTTATGTCATGAAATAAGACTAGTCTAGTTATCTATTGTCGAAGCAATGCTTCAAACTAAGTAGTTAGCTAGGTAGGTAGTCGTAAGGTACACAGCCGTGGATTCATGTTCCTTTCGTTTTATGTTTTTAATTTGTTGAAATGTGTTCTTTGCTTACGGTACCGTGACAAATAAACGTATTTCTTTTTTTTCTTTAAACGTGTGATCTTGACAGTAACCTGACTATGTGGGGGGTCACATTAATCTCTTAGAACTTGATAAATAGTTGAACCGCAGTTTACCCCTTTACCAACATTTATGTATATCAATCAGTTACCTTATACCTATAGATACAAATACGTTTATGATATTACGTAATTATTTAAATTGTCCTTATTTATTTAAATGCAAATACATATATTTACCAATTAAACACACTGCAAACCCACAATTTATTTATCAATTAGAATAACTAAATTAAAATCATTTTAACTAAAAGCTGTTCATAAATTCTAACAACACTATGATGAATGAATAGTAAAGTAACGTACATTATACTCAATTTAAATCCCGCTCCACCAACGAGAATGTGCCACTCCACGCCTCATGGCTGTGTGCATTCAAAAGTAGGGTAGTAGAAATGTAAGTACTGCTTTCGTGATGTTCACACCTGCAACCAGAGCTCTCCTTAGCCGACTTGAATACGTATTTTATTTGGAGTATCAAAATAAATGTGGTTTAGGGATGTTTTTATTAGTTTTTAACCAGTTTCACGGTTGCTGCTGCCTTTAGACACTTGCAATAGTTCTAGGGGAGTGGAGTATTGAGGCGTTGTCAATCTTAGAAACAAGGTTGAAAGGTCTTTAAGTATGTACGCATATTTTTTTTTTTTGTAAATCATCCGTCGCCCATTGTATATTTTGTAGTGTTCGATCTAATAATAATAAGTTTATTGATTCCAAAATACAAGTGTTACATTAGGTTCGACTCTGGATCCCGCACTAGGATACCCTGTGTCGCAGGATCCAGTCTCTTTCGACAAATAGTGTGACTTAAAAAAAAGTTAACAAATGCAACGGTAACATAATGTCTTCCAAGTATAGGTTCGTATCAAATTTCAAGATTCTGAGTTCACGGGAAGTACCCTGTAGGTTTTGATTCCCTTGCGAGTGTCGAAAATCTTTTGATTGCGTTGGCTTAGAAGTTTGATTTTTTCACAGCTCCAAGGGTCAGTAGACCTGAGTATTTGATATAAATTCCAGCTTGATACCTCCACGCGTTCCTGAGAAAAAGGGTCTTGACAGACAGACGGACGGATAACAAAGTGATCCTATAAGGGTTCCGTTTTTTCCTTTAGAGGTACGGAACCCTAAAAATAAGACAGGCTCTTTTGCACTGCTGGCGTTGCTTCTTTTCTTCATCCATCTATCAAAAACTTCAGTTTGTAAAAAACGAAAATATCCTATCCGAAATGCTTGCCATAAGTCGTGGGTCAAAACAACTAACAAAGCAAATTCTCGTATTCTATACCCTCACATTACCTACGAAGCTGCCACATTGAATGAATTTAGCATAACATAGCCTTAACGCCACCACGCTATGTCGGAAGTACTCCAGTTTGCATCCAATTACGATGTATCTGACAAAAGCCGGAAGAGTGACGGTCGTGCGAAAAGGACATAAGATTAAGTAAGCTTTCTGTTTTTGTTGTGGAAATAGTGCTGTCCTTTTCTCGCATGTGCTTATTGTTTGTCTTTCTGCATGACATCCTGCAATAAATCTTCTTGAAGTGCGCTGCTGAAGAAAGTAACCCCAGTTCGTCTCTAGAGCTAAACATCGAAAAAGTTTTTTTTTATAAAAGCAATTGCCCCTGCTTCGCACGGTTTTTAGGACTTTACAAAAACATTGAGATTACTTTATTAATGTAAGACTCATATAAAAAAAATCTGTTAATGAAGGTGAAAACCGCAGCAAAAACCGTTGCATAGTTTGAGTGATCAAAAAACGAAGCGGTGAATTTATTGTATACATATTGAAAAGACAACGTTTTACTCAGCCAAGGTCAATCATTTAGGCTAGTGAAAGTCACGGCCACGAGGCCAAAATTCACAGTAAAAGCTGAATAAAAAATACATTGAACATCAAAGGTTTTCTTAAATCTGAAAGGTTTAAGTTAGAGCTACAAATGGCTTTTGCTTAAGCCAATCCTGGTCTAGTCTTAATGTAAGGTAAGTAATGGAGCCAAGATTGCGAGAAGGAAGTTTTATTCCCGATTTCTGTAACCTTATCGCACCTGTTAGTCGGGCTCTTGAAATCAATTCAACGATTAAATCCTTCGTTTAGTATTGAGGCGGTGAGGAGTTGCTTGTTAAATACCGTCTTGAGCTGATTTTGGGAATCAGGTTGTTGATTACTAGTACGAGTCGGTAGCTCATGTATTAATTTTTTTATTAGAGATGACAACAGACGAAGCTACGCATGACAGTAGGGTCGTAGATAGGTGCCCATACATTACATAGGTATCGAGACCCTTTAGTGCCTCGGAAAGCACGTTAAGCCGTTGGTCCCAGCTGTCATTAGTAGATCTTCGACAGTCGTTACGGGTACCCAGAAGCTTAAAAGTCTTACCAAGGGGTATCGCGTAACTGGGTTGTGGAGGCCAGATAGGCAGTCGCTCCATGTAATATTGATATTCAGCTGTATCCGGGTAGAAAAAAGATGGGAAAAGGTTTAGCAGATTTTTATTGCTAGTGCAGAAGTTGAAATAATAAGAGAAATACTAGTACTCTGGCTAGTTTTTCTATATGGTACGGCTGACATTGTATTGATAAATTCATAAACTTTCATAGACGCAATAAAATAAAGAACTAAGGGCAGTTGCACACAACCTTCCCCAACAAAAGGGGCGCTAAACGTTTCAACAATCCCATAACAGTGTCGCCGAGCGGTTCATAGGTATTATTCAGCGATTCCGTGCCGACACACTTTTCAATTCCTCCGATAATATTGACCTCTATATGTGTGTTTTATTAATGGAGCTGCGTACTTGCGCGTAAGTGCTAAATCATTCGTTCTGCGTTTTGTTTTCTCCCCTCTTGTGCGTTTTTTATTAGCTCTGCGTACGTGGGAGATTGGATATGCGAGTGTTTGCCGCGGAAATATGGGATCGGGGCTTATCGGGAATGTTCGGCTTTGGGCATTCGATTTTGGCTTTTATGTTGGTTTTGTAGTTGATAAACTTTGACCATTTTTTATAGAATTAAACAAATAGAGACTCTTAAAAAAGACTAATTTTAGAAAGTTTTCATATTATTCAAATCAAATAAAAGTAGTGCCTATTAATATTTAGGCAATACATCAGAATAATTAGGCAATGAAACCAACTTGCAAAGCATATTCTATTTACGCATATTTATACGTTATCTATAAAAAAAAACAAGCAAAACATGTCCCTATTTTAATAGCATTCACCTCGATTGGTTCTGTGTACATTGAACACCTCTCAGGGACTCGCTTCCATTGAAAACGCTTTTACAATATTTACTGATGTTTTGTTCCTTAAAAAGTTTTCATATTATATCACGCCTACGTGTTTTAAGCCTGTTAATGCGACGCGGATTGGAGTAAATGTGTACCCTGCTTTATATATTGTTTGAGGACGCATGAGTTATTTACTTTGGTATGAGTATGTAGGTAGTTTAATGTGAAGATTTTGATTTTATTTCGGGTGTAGATAATGTATAGGTAGGTAGCTAAATTACAGTTCAGCTCTTTATCAGCAATCAGCTTAACCTATCAACGTCCATCGCCAAGTATTTCGGCCTCACAGGAGATTCTAATCTAAAGAAATACCTTCTAATTAGTTGTATTTTAGCATAGCCTATGCTGAAAATAACAGACCTAGACAAGTGGACTCTCTAAGCGTTTGTATTTTAAACACATCTATTAACAGAATTGACATAAGGTTTTCGAGCCTATGTCAATCCAATACATTTTTGACTTTTCCATCATCGTTAGCTCGTAGAATGTCACTTTGACTAGTTAAAGCCCTCTGGTTATAAAATATGCACCCAATGAAGTTTCACTACTTTATTTTTGTTTCTTTAATATAAGCATAGCTGCGGCATAGTGTAGCGGGCCCAGTGCGGGTTGGTAGATGTAACATGTCTTTGAACTTTTGGTTCTAGGACATGCCGGTTTCCTCACACTGTTTTGATTCACCGTTTTGAGTGCAGTGGTCATGAAATTATTTACATAAAGTTCAGTCTGCCTGGTTTCGAACCTACGACCTAGTAGCAGCTCGCGTCAACTCGCTAGCAACTCGTAGCAATGGTAGCCCAGCGGTAACTGACCTGAATTTCTTTAACAATTGCAACTGAAATAAGAAATCGTGAAATTAAGCTCCTGTCGGACGGTCCATCCACATTTTTCACGCGGACGTCCACATAAACAATCCAAAACAACATTAATCTAGAAGTTCAGCAGCGAGCGAGTGTTCATCACGGACTCGTTGAATCATTGTTTTTATCGCCCTCATCGCCACTGTTAGACGTTTGTTTCTTCGGACTCCGCCGTCCCGAAGCGAACCGATGTAAATTGTACCCTAAAAGTTTGCGAAGGTTGTTTATTAAATTACCGGAGCGTACGAATCGAGTGGTGTGACTGTAGTTTCAGGTATGGAGAGAGGTGTCCCCTTTGTATTGATATTTTGTTTTTGGGACCTTTGATTCGTAGTAAGGGCAGTTGCTGCAATAAATTTTTTAACACAATTAGTTGTATTTTTCAAACCCATTTCTGTGGACTGTCATGTCATCATGTTCTGCAGAATCATCATCATCTGCCTAGCCTTTTCCCAACTATGTTGGGGTCAGCTTCCAGTATAACCGGATGCAGCCGAGTACCAGTAGTTTTCAAGGCGCGACTGCCTATCTATCTGACCTCCACAACCCCCCATACACATACCTCTTGGTAAGACTGGTTGTCAGACTTTCGAGCCTCTGACGTACCGTAATGACTGTCAAAGATCCATGAATGACAGCCGGGACATGTTCTGCAGAATATGTTTTACAAATGTTGCAATTTTTGTCTGTAAATAAGGCGAAAGGGAAGAAATCTAATCAATGTGTAGTTAGTTTTATGTGCTTACTAGCAGAAGCGGACGATATCCTTTCGGAAACCTGATCGTTCTTCTCTTCTCTCAAAGTATGTTCTCCAATTCTACACAAGCAATATCAAGCTCGAAAGTGCTTGAAAAAGGCTCCCTATAAAGCACTATATTAGCGCCAATTGATGACGAAAAGAGAGCCAATAGCCGTTAACATGTTCGTTTTGTTGCGAACATGTCCATCGCATGTAATTGGGGGACTAGAGGGTCCTTATAAATTCTACCGCTACATTCCACCATTTTACTTTTCCCCGTCCGTATGTAATTTCGGTCTTGCCGACGCCATTTTCCTTTCCCCTCGTATTTGAATTTCAATTGACTTACACATTACTGTTTACATTGGGTACTATAAATATCATTTTATCGTTCTGGGGCTTCTAACAAGCTAAAGGTTTTGTAATAGTTTTAGTAGGAGTGTGTTTATGAAATTTATCCTTATGCGAAGACTCCTGGAATTTCGCACCCTTTTTACATGGTTTATTGGCATGTGCTGTAAATTGGTAGATACTCATCCTAATAAGCTAGGCTATGAAACCTAAAAATCGTCAAAATTTTATCATCATCATTCGCAGCTTTCCACCCACTGCTGAGTATACACCCTTCCCTGGTCTGAGCCTCATCCAGGTCACCTCGATATTTATTCAAGCCTATCTTGGTTTGAAAATCCCTACCAAGCTTGAATAAACGTCACCATAACCACACCATAAGCGTTAGAAAAGTGTAGATTCTATAAATGAGTTTTGAATTGAATTCAAATAACAACTTGTAGAATTATGACAAACCACCCAATATATGCTGACTTTTTAATCCCACCGTAGAGTGGCTCTCCAGCGGTCGAGTTCTACGTTCAGCGTACAATGTCCTTTGAGCTTCCATGTTTTTGCAAACTGCAATAATACTTGGCCACGGAGTCTTTGTCTGACGACAAACCACAATAACTGCTTTTTGCCCCTATTTGTCAACTGCGAAGGTAGTTTTTATGCGTTAAGAATATTTGCTTATTGTTTCAAGCGCTTTGATTGGTGCCTTGTTTTGTTTTTTGTTTGTTAGCGAAGTTTAAGTGTGTTTGACGAGAATTTCTGTATTTTAGCAATGCTTCGCGTAACAAGGTGCATGCAGCTGCTACTGCATTGCCTTTCACGACGCTATATTCTGCATTATTCAGTAACAAACTGATCTCATATTTGGAGTTCTAATTAAACTCTAGCGAGGACTATACTAAATTCTATTTCATTTCTAAGCGTTGCTCCCAATCTCCCATCGTAACGTCTAATCACGTGACACGACATCTGGTCTGCTATCGATCATCCGGTCTTGCAATTTTCCGGCCGCGCGCCCAAATCCGAACGTTGGATCATCCCTGCCCGATAATGCGTCACGACTCACGATTCGCCCCTTATTCAATTTTTATCACACATAGGAGAGAGGTGAAAAGTGGTGGCGCTGATTTATTTAGGTTCGACTTTCGGAGCTAGGTTTTGAGCGCGATTGGTATTGAAAAGCTTCCTTGCACCTGGTGTGGATTTGACGGCATTATTCGGGATGCAAATACTCTTTAGGAAATGATTGAATGAATATCGGAACTAGACAGTATCTTTATGAACGGCAAAAAAATACTATAATTCGTACATGACTTGACGTGAAATTGTAAGCCATCTGAATTTCTGCTCCTACTTGACATGTACTACATACAGACCTCTATTATCTTACCCGTAAAAGCAACATGAACATAATATAACAAGCTAAATCAACCATCCTCAATCTATTCCTTAATCGCTAAACAGTCAACAATCATTGTATTTACATAGATACGCAGCCAATCAGGTGATAAACATTAGCCAATGCCGGACATTAGCATAATGTACAATACTACCCTATTACAGGACATTGTATGTACATTTGATGCTAATTGGACAGTTAATGCCGCGCGATTGATATTGTCATCGTGGAGTCTTATTTGGTCGTTTTGAGCGATATTAACTTTGATTTTATGGGAGTTAGTATTTACTCCTGTCTTTATATTTTACCAACTTAGGTACTCGTATGCCCCCGAGTTCGTCCGCGTGGAAGAAACATCCTATGACACTCGGGGATAATTTGGCTACCCATTACTGAAATAATTTTTGGAGACGGATCAGTAGTTCCGAAGATTACCCCCTTCACACAAACTCACAAATTTGACTCCTTTATGATGTTAGTATAGATTAAAGTCCTCCAGACCATATTTCAGCCACGGCGGCCAATCTCAACGGAGAATAGCCTTCGGCGTGGGAGATGTTATAATACACAAGTGTCCGCGCAGACACAGGTGCACTTCCTTTTCCCTCACTCTCATAGTCCGATAGTGTAGATTACGAAGCTGATGAAAACTATCACTATCCGCCTATATGGTTGCACTGCTGGACAAAGGTCTCTAAGAAATAATTCCGAAAACAAACGATCCCACTACCTTGTGACACGGAGTGCAAAACCTATTTTCGATTTTATATATTGTTAGAAGATCCGAGCTATTCTTATCTTCTTCGCTACCATGAGCATAGAGCTTAGCTTCTCATATGGAAACATTTCTGCTGAAATGTTGGTAAAAACTCACGAAACAGCAAAATACTTCACAATGGTCACAACCGCAGTGATGTATGAACTTCTTTGAAGTGAAAAAAGTAAAATCGTTGCACGTGGTGTCCCGTAGGTTCTGCTTATCCTCCTTGAGTGAGAAAAGCCTGAGATCAGATATGTAGTACTAGCTACGCCCCACGATTTCACCCGCATAAGTTTCGATCCCGTGAGAATATCGGGATAAAAATCCTATGTGTTAATACTGGTAAAAAACTATCTGCGTACCAAATTTCATCCAAATCCGCTCAGTAGTTTTTGCGTGAAAGAGTAACAAACATCCATCCATACATACAAACTTTCGCGTTTATAATATTAGTAGTAAGTGTACCTACATCAAAAAGTGAAATCCGATACTCATCATTAAAAAGTTCAGTCAAAATCACACCAGAAATCAAACGAAAGCCCTTCAAATATTTAACCACTATTCTTCAGTCCTCCAACTGTTTTAACATTTTTTACACTAAAACACGTGTACTAAGGAGGGACCGTAATAAGTTGTGTCGTCTGCTTCGCAAGGGTTGACGTTTAAACTTTGGCTGTGATGTTTACTGCCCCACCCAGCCGGGGCCACTTAAAACGCCACATAAAATTTGCTGAACCAACTCTGCTAGATGTGGCAAGACCTGTTTGCTTAGTTGATGAAATGTCAATGAAGGTTTGTGGAGTCATGGAGTTAATTACGTTACCGTTGGTGGTTGAGTTTGATGTAGTGACTGGTGAGCTGGGGAGTTTAGTTTGAAGTTGTGAAACTTTAATAGATTAAAAGCTTACAATGATGTGTTTAATGAAAATTGATTCAAAGGACTTAAGGAAAATATGGATGAAGACATTCTTTGATTTGAAGACCTATTTGAAGGCCTAAAAGTATTTCGATTGGACCGACCACTAGATTGCAAGAATAACCGATCTGATATAAAGGCTATATTTTAAGAGCAACTAAAGTTTCAATCGTAAACGTGGCAAAAGATTTCGTTACAAAATATTCAATACAAAGTAAACAAAACAAGCTCTTCCAGACCATCTTACCTCCGAACATAAAACCTTAAGCAGATAATTCAAGCTAGTTGCGTTTGAGTCGCCACCTGGGAGCCCCTAATTGCCTCAACACATCCTGCGACGTCCTAAGGTGGCGTACACACATCCTGTTTTACTACACATAAAATTAAGGATACTAATCACAGAAGATTCCATTGGGTGATATTCTGCAAACGGAAATTAGGTTACATCTTACTTGGAGAATTTAGCGACTCTTATTTCGAAACCTCAATTTAGTGTTTATAGAACTACCCTCGAGAAATGGCTGACTGGAGTAGTAAAAAGATTTTATTTTACGTCTATACTTAATACTTATGGAGCAACTGTCTTGATGAAAATGAGTAAAGACTAAAGCAATCGGGATTTCCATTTGACATTTCGAATTTTTTATGTGTAATTTTTTTAATGATTAAATCTAACTTAGTTTAATTCGATAAGTACCTAACGTTCGCGAGTGATTTTAAATTTGTTCATGAATATTTTCAATTTTTTTTGTCGTTGGGGTGGCACGGTGAAATATTGCGAAATTCATTATTGAGGAAATGAATATTGTTTTAAACTTTTTGGCATTGGCATTCCTTCACTCATGGCTAAAATTATCTAATCTTGAGGTACCTATGTCTACTTCGTCCAGATTTAGGTTATATTTATAAGATTGCTGGCTGTAGTTGGATTGTTGGCTGCGCCATGTATTCAATCAATCAATTCATTTATTTAGTCAGACAAATGAAATATCCATAGAGTAAATCCACAACTTCGACTATTATATAATATATATGTATATAGGTATATTATATATTGTTTGTATTAATTAATAAAACAGTTGGGGCTGATTTTTCAATCATCTGATAACTTTAGTCGAGGAATAATTATGAAATTTTCACAGTTATTTCATACAAAAACTGTCAAAAGTGAATTTTATACCTCGAATAAAAGTTATCTGGCGATGGAAAAATCAGCCCTAAATAATTTAAATATCTGTGGACCATTTTAATATTGATCTTGTTACAAGTAAGTAAGGTTACAAGCGAAGCGTATCGTCTGAAACGTTGTCACAATGACAGCTGTCAAAACGTCTGGTAACGTTCGTTATTAAAATATAAAAAAAATATGTCAGTCATCATAAACTTCTACGAAATAACGTTAAGACCAGCATAAAAAGTTTGATCCCCAAGTATTCAGTATGACGATAAGAATAAATACATTCCGTCAGTGTGTACAACTTTGTGAAAACTTTCTCTTTCAGCTAAAAGATTGGATTGCTTCTTTTGTCCTTTTTTATTTTCTTCGAGCTGTTTTATTTTCCTTACTGCGTTTTAACTTCTACGGACTACGTTACAGTTTTCTGAATGCAAAATCATTTTCTCTTTAATATTTGTTTCTGTATCACTATCTGTAGTATCAAAGGCGTTAAGAAATTCAATTTGGACAATATACATTCAGTGTTTTCACTATAAAGGATCGGGTTTAATTTAAACAAAAGCCGTAAACTGGGTGGCTTAACGAGTAGTCACGAGTGTTTCGAGGGCCCTAGGCGGGAACTTGTCCCTCTTTATGTATCTAATCTATACAAGATAATGACTTCGCAAATAAGGTCCCTTTTGTGGAGTTTGATTTTTATTACAGAACATCTCTGTAATAGCTCTTTTGTACTTTCTAGCTGTTTATAGTTTGATCATCTTGTAGTATGTGTCGACTATGTTTAGCTAGACATTTCAACTTTTAATTCTTGAAATTCCATTTTAACTGCTGATAAATTTTTAATGTAGTCTATTTGTTAACTTTTGTGTATCCAATATACCTGGAATTTCTATTTTATTAAAAAGTCATGAATAATGTAAATGAGTGTAGGTATGTTTAAAGGTTTAATTTTGAATTGCTTCGAATAAGATTACCGAAGTTGACTACCAGTGTCACTGGGTTTTAAATAATTTCCCTTATATATTCAACTGATCTTTAAGTTCTCCAAAAACAATTGCACCGCCATTCAGAGTCGCACCTGAACGGCCGGTTCCAAACGCAATCTCACTTACGCGTAGGCATTTTATTCCTGTATTATTTTCTTCCTGAGATTTATAAGTCGATCGTGCGAACTTGTGCGGACGGGAGCGAACGGAAACTTTCATAATAACTGTGGATAAGTGTAAGCGTGGCTCGCAGCACGTTCCTACATAGATTGACGCCCCGGTCCTCTAGCTTCGATCACGTTCCGAGAGATTTGCTCGGATTTCGTATGAAATCGATATCAGATCTAAATGATCGCGTCTTTATTATACTTAGAGGAAATTGTAGCATATCAAATGTTTTTGAGAAAATATACGCACTGAGTGACTGTTTTAGTTGGAAACTTTTTTGAATAGGCTATTTTACGCGCCATTACCGAGGAAAGGTCTTTTCGTTTTTTCTTTTGCGTATCTCGGACCGTTAGGTCGCAATGCTGGAGATGTTATCATCAGTTGGACACCTGATGGTTATCACGGCTTAAAGTTTCTTTGCACCTCAAATAGCATTATAAGTCAGATTGTTTCCATGACCTTAAAAATATCTTTTCTCGATAATAATTTTAGAGATGTACATGAATATAAATAAAGGAAGAATTAATTGGTTAAGCATCTTGCACAAATAAATTTAACACCTCATTAACAGTAATTAGTTGGCAATTTCTCCAGACCTTTAAAACCACGTACACCAGTTCTATCAACAATAAACAAAGATTAGCTCGCTCAGAACGGCTGTAAGCTACTATTTATCAGCTAGGGGGGTAACGGAGTAATTTCACACCGGTGTCACGTCGCCCCACTAGTTGTCGTCTAGATATATTGAGGGACCAGCTATGCCCACTACTTGTAACCTAGGGGCGCCGTGTCTTATTGTGATAATTTCTATAAATTCCTGAATGGGTGTATAGAAATGGAAGTGTATAGGATGTTGCGGATTCGTTGGTCGATCTTTTTTTTAACCCCGACGGAAACAGAGAGTGTCACAAGTGTAATGTGTGTATCTGTATAGGTACATATGTATATAGTAGTCCTGTTATCCGTATCTGGCGACACCGACCCAGACTAATTTTCATTCCTTTCGTGAGGTCTCTGATGACTTGCAAAACCAAATTTGGTCTTGAAAACCTGGTCACACCGTGCACAGAAGAACTGATTAGCATATGTATGTGTAGGTATATGAAAGCTTTGGGCGGCTTTTGCATAATTGTGTATATGTGTGTCTGTCTGCGCAATCGTAGCGCACAAACTTACATCATAATTTCTTTTTTTTTTGTTTAAAAAAAATAAGTTGTGGTATGTATTTGGTAAAACTGCTGCCTTACAAATAAATGTCGATGAAAGTTCATACATATCATAAGTACTTACTTTCATGTTAGAACTACTCTCCTACATATTTCTGCGTTCCCAAGATCACGACCACCTTATTTACAAGACCCATTATTTATCACAGATGTTTAATATCCGCCATCTCACAATAGAAGAAATACAAGGATTATTCTCATGAATTTCTACATAAATGTAACAAATAACAATAGTTTCTTATTCGCGTGACTGCAATAATGGAAAACATAAATCTAAAGAGACAAATTGGTGTCCGGACAGCGACTGTGGCCTGAAGACGCGGACGCCTCTGTCTGCTTTCATGCCTCTTGACAACGCTTTAGTTGCGTACGAAAACACCTCTATCTGCGTCTTACATCACCTCTATACCAAGGAGATAAAGTCTATGTTACCTCCCCAAAACTGCACCAACATATTTGACTCTCCACACCGTACAAACAATATCTTTGCAGTCTCGAGCATCCTTATGTCGTTGTAACAAAGTTGTGTTTGCCTCACATGAAAGCTTCGCCGTCTTGTGCGGTTGTGACTGCGTGTAGTCCGAGTTAATTCCGAACCGGTCACGTCTCGTTGCCGGCGTCGGACCAACCAGACAGACTGACATAGAAAATGTCGCTTATGTTGCTCCCGTGTTTCACATATAACTTTTTGCTTCCATTTACTTGATACGTGAAACTAGTTGCAATGGTGTTTGAATTTATAACGGTCCTGTTGAATTTGCTACGTCGTTAATACCTTCAACTTTGTCTATTTGCCGTATTAATCTAATAGAGTTAGATTCAGACTGACTATCTGGGACTGAGTAAGCGTTGCAGATGGCTTGTTGGTCTGCATTTATGTTGACCGTTGTTATTATTACATTGTCGTTGCAATGTCTATAGATGGTGCACGACTGAGTTAGGAAATTCGATTGTTTAAGAACTTGAACTCGTCTTCGTTTATAATTTGTTTGGAAGGGTCTGCCAATAATGCGGGAGCAGCCTTGCATATAATAAGTCTGATACATATTCGTGTATTTCACTATTTTATTCACGTATTTCTTTCGGGTTTGTCTGTCTAGTTTCAACTCCAACGGATGGTCATGATCTTGTCACGTGACGAAGATTCGAGATACGAGCACTATTTTCATTTCTAAACACATACATCAGTGGTCAGTGTCAGTGGTCAAAAAACTACCTTTACCTATCTTTACTATTTCAAAATTGTTACCAACGTAAAACTAAACCAACGAACTGCACAGATGCAGCACATCAGTTAAACACCTGTCCTATCGTATGAAAAACGCTTAGTTCGTGCACCACGCTCCGTAACGAACAGTTCACGGAACCAAGTTGATTCCTCGCTGTTGTACGCTCGATCGTCGAGTGAATGTGGTGTGTTCAAAAAGCTTACGAGGTTAGATAGTTTTCGAGTAATTGCTTTGCTTTTCGCGAATTCGATGACGATGATATGAAGACTGTAGTTGACGATGACTGGATAGAGACATTCACAACCCAGATTAGTTTTAATAGTTTAAGAGCTGAATCTTATGCACATAATGTAAAGTTTGCCACCATACATCACAAAGACGTGAAGAATTTAAAAACCATGAACAATGGCGCTGTCTCCCACAAATCCGAAGTTTTGGGCGAAATACATAAAACATATTCGTAACAAAACGAGTATATTTCGCTGGGAAATGCATACATTACAAAACTTGCAACAAAGGGAACTAAGTAAATTCGGTCATTTCAAGACGAAGTTTGCCTTGAAGCAAATTAGTGGGGAGTAAGAAACGCTGTGCATTCTGCACTGGACGGTCGACTTCCACCGCCGCCATTTGACGTCGTGTGCGGAAGTCGGCTCGACTGCAATTCTTGGTTCCTTAACTGTAGACTGTCATATACACAGATCATATAGGTGTTAAAGTTCTGTAAAAATCTCACCGTGAAAATTTAGGTAAGTTGATATTAAAGTGAGCTGTCAATAGTGTCAATCCCTAGCATCAGGTGGAATGGTTCACTTCAAGCTTTGTTTATCGAGAAACCGCGCGAGCCCAATTTTTTGACCATCATTGATGTCGATGTGTCTTTTCTTTCATTTACAATGTATGATAGCTGGTTATTAAAAGAAGTTTAGTAACTGCAAAAATTTCAGTCCTAGACCAAATAAAGATTTTTTCTAGGACTGAAAATTTCGCCCAAAGGACACATGACACTCTGAAATATAATAATATCTGGCAATTGTAGAAAATTGCACACTTTTCTATTGATAAAGTAAACCGAGCGTGTCCAATACCAAACCACCGTTCCACGACGACTGTTTAAATCACCATTCTAAACTGCCTCCTTGTAATGTACTGTATATTTTTGTGCACAGTACGTATATTTAAACCCATTATGCAAATCGGTCATGTTTGTAATGCGCGATTAGAAAAACGAGCTCCAACACGGACGTTATTTGACGTCCGACGCGGGACTTGCGACCTCGCGACGTTAATTCATGGTTTCCTTCCAACGTTGGACGATTGTCACTTTTTTCTTACGTATTAAGTATGAGTTTTCCGTTTTGTTCGCTGGTACCGAGACAAGTGCTATTTTGATGAATGTCGGAGAGTTTCAGAAGTAAATTTTATTTCATTGCCGTACGCTCTTTGCATTTAATAAGTTCTTAAGTTCAGAGTCGAGTGTCGTTGTTGTACGAAAGCGCCAATTATTCTTGACGATTATGTTTGTAGTGGGCTTAAAGGGCTTTCAGTGTTTTGACTGTGTTCAAAGACTTTTAAACGGTCGCAATTTAATGTGCCTCGTTTACCGTTGTTACTTATCTATGGTAATATAATCAGGGCTAATGTCTGTAGTATTTAAAACAGCTCTCTATATATTAACGCTACATACAAAGAAAACAGATCACATGTAATCATCTGAAGTTCGCAGAATGCCGCCAAAGTTGTAGCTAGCAAGTGACTTTCACCAGCCTTCGTTAATTTCCCGAATATTTACCCACCTCTTACGGCTCCCCGCTCTATTAGATTATCTGAATTTATTTTCCTTTCTCGTAGTTCAGCTAATGTTTCTTGTTGTCACACGCCTCAAGGAAACTATTATGAAGGGGATAAAACAGGTGGTACTTAGCTGTAACAACGTGTTACCGTTAAGAAAGTTTGTTTTCCTGTAACTGCGTCAGATAGAGAAGTCAATAAGAATTAATGTGATGTATTTGTTGTGGGTACTTTGCGTGTGGCGCGCGGCGCGGTGGTGGGGGTAATCATTGTGTCATTAGCGGTCGAATTGTTGATGCGCACAGACGTTATTAAGTGCGCTCTGAGTTTAAATCACAGAGTCGCATAAATTGTGCTCACGTTTTAATTTAACTGGTATTTGTACTAAACAGTTGCAATAATAAAAGGAGGTTAATAGAGTTCCTGTCAAATTAAATTACATGAAATAAATCAACAAAACGTAAAATATTCACACTCAAAGTCGTAAAACGAGTTAATAACGATACATGCATGTTCCCACCAACATTAGTTCCACAGAAAACCCATAGATAACCTATGGACCTATACCGCACTCTTTCCAACTATGCAACTAATAACCGGGGGAGTATTTATGACTCAGCCGCAACGCGCCGTAATTGCAACTTATGATGATTTGTAGCTCCGGCTGACTTTAACTTTCTAGGCAACTCCTAGGCAAACATATTATGTTCTTTGTTGATGGGTGTTGCTGTAAAACCGATGTTTTGAGCCTCGTTATTTATGTAGCGTTGTTTGTTTGTGCAGGTAACTTTTTAAAATACACTCGTTCAAGAAAGATTTAAAGTATTTTTCTACTGTCTAGTGTAAAATAATGTTGCGTAGCTGAAATAAAGGTTTCTTGGTAAAGTTATCGATAGACGTTAACTTAAATTTTTTAGTCATTGTCACTGCTTTGTATTGACCTAGTCGCTTTAAACATAGCCACTGCGACATTAACCGGACTAAGCGCAAACCGAAGTAATATTCTCTTTACAAGCATTTAATTAATGACGTCACTATTGGACTACAAACACGTAGATGCTCGAGAGCTTTGCCATCACTAAGCTAGGGTTACAACAGCCAAAATGCAATATGTAGTAGGTTGATTTTAGTAACAGATTGACGGCTTGCATGAAATAGCACTTTGGTTATATCCATAAATGTCTGTGCATAGACATAAGCCGTTGTGGAATAGATGACAGCTAGATCCTTTGAATGTATGAGAAGATATATATTTATTATCGTGGGCTTAATAAATAAGTACACTATATAAAATAAATAAATCATTCTTTAGAAATTAGTAAAGAGCGTAATCTGTGGAAAATGTAAAGGGTGGTTTTTTTGAATTTTTGTTAAGTTATTTTAAATAAACTAATGTTTGTTGTGTGTATGTTTGTTTGTTTGTTGTTTTCCATTACAAAAAAAAAATGAGCAAATTACAGTTTCAGGAAATTTTATCCCTTGTTTACCAAATAAACGAAGCTATTTCAGTTTCTATTAACAAAAACCCATAGTTTGCTCAAGAATTCAACTGACTTTCCTTCCTATCGACGAAAGGTCAAGGAAAAACGCCAAATCGATTTCAATTAAGGTGTCTAATCGATTAGCGACAGAATTATCAGAGCAAACAATGGAATACCTCACTGTTCCTCGCCCTCCCTTGTCACTGGGACTCCGGGATAATCGAGTTGAGAATAAACAGCCGGCTTTGGAGGCCTCCCCGAAATATGGGCTAATTGATGTGCATTTAATCTGTTAGTACAAACTCAGAGATAGTTCGGATTAAATAGAAATCTGTAGATTTAGGAGCTGTTAAAGCTAAGATCTCCCTCTAAATGATAATCCGTTTACTGTGAAACGTGGCACAACAAATGGCTCCCTTAAAAATTGATCAAATACACCCTTTATTCAAATTCGTTCGTAAACAACTCAATGCCGAAAAAGCAAAATCCCAAAACACCCAATTTCCGTATAACAAACGAAATAACACCTCTCAAACATCAAGATCAACATAAATAACGTTATAATTCTTTTTAAATTTATTACACAATTTATTCCCACCTGCCCTCATTCCCGTCCATTTGGTAGCGTCACCCCAACTTGGGCCGATCGTCGCCCAATAAAACACCTCATTCTATGGAGATCCCTATAGATACGATCTTTGCGTTCCCTTACACTTTATTGGGTAAATAATACCGCTTTGTCCCCTTGTAATTGTTTCCCTTTTCTCGCCCTTTATTGCGATGATTCAGGGTTTATTAAAAGAATTTGTTTCGGCTAATTAGGTTTTTTTTACGTGTTTAAATTCCTGTTGATTGTAAATTAAGTATTTTTTTGTGTCAGTAAATAAGCTGGTTTTCTTTAGCTTTAGATTAATTTAAGCTCTAGCGTTAATAAGTGCACCACGTCTAAGTTCATCTTTTAGAGAAATAAATGAATGAAAGCCGAGTTGTGGTACAACAGCTCTTAATTAACAAGTGCAAATTTAATTCCATCTTGCAGTTTTTCCGCAAGATGTACCAAGATTAACTCTCCCGTTTCGCCTAGACTCGTGATCTTCATGTAGTAGTTTAGCTTCTGGCTCACGTGTGCCTGCTGGCAGACCTGTTTACGTTAAATGCAGCATCTATTGAACACCTGCGCGCCGATCTATAGCGAGGACATGACCGTAATGTATTGCCAAGTTAGGAACAGCATTAGGAGACTTTTCGGTAATGGAGTGCTCCGTAATTGTGTTACGAACTTTTGTCTTAGACATCGAAACGAATTATCGTAAAACGCTACTTCGGATGATTTCCACATATCAAGATAGTTTCCTAAGCGAAAACAAATAATAGAAAGAACAAAGAAAGATGTTCCAATTAATAAGTTAATTATTGAAGCTGACAGTCCAATAAATATTGATACAGAAAAATGCAATTGAATTGGTTTTAATTAAAACAGGCCCCGTATAAACACTACAGCCAATATAAACAGCTGAGGTGAAAAAATAATATATTGACAGCACTGGAATGTTGGAAAATGCACGAATAATTGTTTGAAGTAATAAAAAATGACGTCTAAAACTGAGTCAGCATTATACATGCCTGCTTTTGGCAGAAAATGTTTGATTTATCCGGATTTTAATTTAAATCCATCAGCGATCCCCATCCTTAATATATTCTATTAAAATGCAAAATGAAGTATTTCGCCGAGTGTTAAAACAAGTGAATATCGAGCTTTGCCCAAATTCACTCGCAAAAGATGGGAACATTTCGGAATATTCCAGAAGGTAATAATTTGTATGCGTGACTGTTCAATGGCACTCTATTGGCAATATCTTAAATTGATATTTGACACAGTATAGCTTCTCGAGTTCTCATGTGACTTTTACGACTATATTTATCTCTCCTAAATATACATTAGGTGGTACCTATTTTTGCTCGGTATATATTTTTCCGTTTTGTATCGGTAGTCCTGACAGCTTCCATTTATTGATTAGTCATTTAGATATTGATACTGGCGCTCTGGGAATGTGATCTCAACGCTCTGACATTTTGCTAAGAAAGATTGTTATTGAAGATTATGCGATTGAGGGAAAATTTTCTATTCATGAATAAAATGCTTTAACAGAAAGTGTATGTGAAAATACTCCACCAGAGAATTTCACTTTCAAATATTAATGTAGGGTAAATAGCGTATAAATTTTAATTTTGGGTCCTATATTCTAAAATATTTCTGATGAAAACTGGACAGGTGTTTAAAACCCAACAACCAATATACCCTAGTTTAAATTCCGTCGTCGTTGCTCCAAAATTCTAGATTCTGTTTCATTTTTACAACATTTTGCTAAGTCATGTCTGTTGGCAATCCAGGTTTTACGGTACAAGTCAGGTAGTCGGAACGTCTAGACATGTAAACCAACCCTAATACGTACGGTTCAAAATTTAAAGCACTCATAAACATCGCAATCGATTACTCCCGAGTCCCTGGAACCACGTGAGCCTCGCAAATCACTAAGTATATGCGTCTTACGTTGCAACTTTCTGTCACAGTTTCGGCTGTACTTCCATCTCTTTCTTTCTTTAGTCTTAGTGTGAGGGGGTATATACCCTGTTAATTTTTACTCAATTCTCGGCGAACACATTAAGTTAATTCGTTCCTGGGCCCGTGCACTCCACACTAAGTTAGAAAGGACGTGAGAACTGTTCTTACGTTTGTGTTCCTGAGGTTTCCTTTATTTGTTATTTAATTATTGTTTATGTGCCGAAAAGGTTCCTTATGTGCCTAGGATTCGAGAAATCTATCTCCGTATCGTTGTCAGTTGAAGATCGTATTCTAGATACCTGAGGGGTAATTCTCTAATCTCGTGATTTTAAGAACGTTTACAGTCTCGTCTTAGTTTTAATCTTTCAAAAATACTTCTAAAATCTCTACATTTTTGAAAAGTTCTTGACATTGATTGTTGCTAAGATTTTGAACGTTTTTAAATACGGAAATTGGCCTTCTGATATTTGTCTTCTTAAAAATGATAGAAACACATCAGTATATATTAAAGAAGGTATTAAATTGTACGTTATCGGAATTTCCTCAAATTCTAGTTAGGTACCTACTTATTAACGTGTGCCTATTAGCGGTAAGGAATACAATTCTTGAAATTCTTTTCGTTGCTTTTTGGTACTCAAGGACAATAATATAATGATCACAAGTCACGTTGTCAAGAACCAAGTACAGACGCCAGCACATCAAGCTACTACAATCTGTCAAATTTATTTAATAGCTTTTCAACTTTATCGCTAAAGCAATAAGGTTCAAGGTTGATTGGGAAAATTTGACAGTTTCGGGTAGCTTGACTTGCTGGCATCTGTACGTATGCTATATCAATTTATTAAGGCTGCTAATGATTCAGGGGCTATTGAACCTTGGCTTCAATATTTTATTCCATGAACCAATTTGTGACGGAATTTTACTTTACATTACCGAGGACGGAATTTACCTCAATCGTGTAAAAAAAATGATGTGTCATAATGTTTGACATCGTTGTCTATTTAAAAGTGGATAAAATATGAGTAACTATTCAACAATTAATTTAGTAAACTTAAGCTTTTCTATAATTTCTAACATTTAAAATTTATTATAACGGACGGACACACACTTCCCTATGTGTTTGTTATTCCAGCGTATGGCACTCGTGGGTTGCAGCTGAAAATCAGTGTCAGGTGGTACACCTTGTGTTGTCATCTGACATTATGCTGAGCTGAGGCCCTTTTGGCATTATAATATTTGTTTACTGTTTTTATAGTCTTAAGGTGTATTAATTTTGTGTAATGCCAATAAACGCATTTTTCTTTCTTTCTTTCTTAAACAGAATATGATTGTAATACTTGAGTTTCAGCTTTTATATTCCTCCAGACCGAATTCGGCCATGGCAGCCAATCTCAGCGGAAACTAGCCATCGACGCGGGATATACATATTATAGTGCACACGTGTCTTTTCTCACTTTCATAGTCCGATGGTACGGTAATCTGAAGAGAGTGGTTGCTTGCTTTCCGAGGCATGGGAGTATAGCACCGTCAAATTTCAAACTCTCGGCTGTTACTAAGAAAATCCTAATGGGAAAAAACCAACAACACGTTCGTGATCACTAGACCAACGGGACAATCAAATTGCTTTTAGCAGAGCATGAAAACATCCCTGCACCTACAATCATCACCATTGAAATGAATAATCTTCTCTGCATTAGCATTCGTCTCCCTTTGAATGCGTATGCTAAATCCATTTACCGTACCTAGCTCTATTCAGACGGGTACCTGTTTTGCGCCACTTCCCTTACTTCTTTATTCAAGACCCTTAAAGCCACAGCAACAACTTTCCCATTTTAAAACAAACTAGTGATTTCGGGCTATAAGTTGTAAACGCCAACATGAATTTTATAAGAGGTAATGGTTACAGGTTTTAGTAGTACAAAATGAACACAATTTAGATGTAAGGCTATGAGGCTAAGCTATGAACCGTTGCAGAGTAATGCAGCGGTCGATAGTTCCGCTCTCTAGAACCACTAAGTTTCTTTGATAATGGATACGGCTTTCTGAAGTTACTGCCCGGTTTATTTCGTTTTATTTGATTCAGGGATTTGAGATGCTTTAGACACGGAAGATACTTTTGTGCTAGCAACAGATTTCTCATGTTACTGAAACTGTGATAATACGGGTAGTAGTTCGAATCGAAATGTATTGTTGTAGATAATCATGCCTTAATGTTTATCTGCTTTTTGAATGGTAACAAAAGGTAAAGATTTAACAAGACAAAAGACGTATGCTACAAAAAGATTTACGAAAAAATAACTTAACAAAAAAAAAACACATTTTCGCCAAAAACTTTGCTACTTCACTAATTTTTTTCACCAAAATAGGTTCATTTTCGTACCGCATATACATCCTTATTTTATTTTTCGCCATGTTTCCTCATCATGGCTCATAACGCTTCGTACATCCACCGGGCTTATTAGCAAAGGCTTCCGTTTACTCATAAACGGTGTTCGCTATTTTCTTTGCAAGTAAACTTCGGTAGAAATAGGTTTAAGTAACGCTCGGCGGCTTACCTGGCGTTAGTTGAGATAAGAACGGGGTTTTTAATAGTGTCTGCCACGTTTTTATAAGCCCACAATGGGTTCTTAGTGGAACCCCTACTGTGCGCTTAATTTGAAATATTTTGTTTGGAGAATTTATTGACGATCATATAAATATAAATAATATAAATCGGTGTGTATGTTCTTAGTGAACAATCTAGCTACCTAGAAGTATGAAATTGCAAGTTTATAGTGCAACTTGCTTAAAGGAGGAGGAAAAGGAAGGGAAGGAAAAGAAATGAGGGAAGGGTCTCTTAGAATGAGATTGGAAAGAGCCTTTGTACCCAAAAGAGAAACCAAAACTGCATACGTAAAATTTCCAATAACTCCAATATAACCGGACCAAATTAAATCACGATAGTCAACACAGACGGTCATATTAAAATCCTCTAATTCGTGCACAGACTGAAATCCTACGGGGATGCGGAGAATAAAGGAATAGTTCGCGCTGCGCTGGACCATTACTTATGGAATATCCCGTATTATTACGCAGCTTAGTACGACCCGAGTTTTTATTAGAAATGCTAGACGTCTAGGTAGAATTCCTTTTTGAGTATGACAGATCGCCTTTGTTCATACGGCAGAAATAAAATTTATTCCCCAACACATTTTCTGAGGGAAATATGTTGTATGTCTAGATTTTGATTATGATAGGCAGCTGACGTGTTATGCAAATAGGACTAATTGGGACCGGGGGAAATTGAAATTCTGGGTCCTCGGTTTTTATTGAGAGATTTGGGATAATTCGGGTGTGTTGTATAAAGTAGAATAAGCATTGTCTACGTTAGACCATAATGTATATGGTTTTAGTATACCTACCTAGCTTAAACCACTACGGGAACATCGGACAACTGTTAGTAGCTGCTCCCATGTTGTATTATTTTCATTCGTTTATTTTTTTTAAGCAATACCTATGTTTGTTATCCTATAAATTATTATATATCGAAAACTGCCCCTGAAATGTTTAGAAACTGACCAACTCTTCATTCACTTCTCTCGGTTTTATACGATTACTTTAAGACAAAACATGGAAGCATTCTCCAACATCTCCTGCTGACACCATTGACAAAGGTTTCCTCTGAAGTGGCTCCATACGGATAAAGATCTATGCTCATTTCTCCGAAACATAATAATAGTACATCTTCTAAGATGTGTTTTTACATTCAAAAGGACTCTTTGTTGAAAGATGAAGAGAGGAGTGCCTTTGACATTTATGTGTATCCGAACGTTTGATATTTTTGTGTTATTATTCTCATTAGGTAGGTACTGGTTTTTTCTTGGTGGAAATATGTTTAAATGCGGTAAATAAATCGATTTTGTAAAATGATTTGAGGTGCCGAGATCTTTTTGCCGATTTTTGACTACATGACATTATGTTAATTCCTAAACAATTTTGCCCATTTGCAAGTTTTTTTGCATGGCTATTGGTAGATACTAGATAAAGTAGAAACTTTAATGACATGTGTAAACGGCATGATTTTAATCCTTTCTTAACGAGTGTCTCCTTAGCTTTTTAAATCAAGATTTTGTATGTTCCGGTTTTTATTCTTTTATTCTTATAAGTATTTAGTTTGAGCTTGAATGTTATTTTTTTTCTCTTTATTTTTTGGTAGCTGTGTTGTGTTGTTCACACTCTTTCTTTCCAATCTGTTTTTTAGAAGTGATGACTTTTAATTGGCTGTCAGTCTCACACACAATTTTTTATTCTGTTTGTTTTAGCTGTAAGTTATCCATAGTTAATAAATAAATAAAAATACTTAAGACTTTCAAGACCTTGGAACGACGGTGATAGACCGCCGGGATTTAGTGACACAATAAATGCATATACAGACATTATAAATGCTCTCAAAACGGTGAACGAAAACATCGTGAGGAAACCGGCATGTCCTAGAACCAAAAATTTGAACACATGTGATATCTATACCAACCCGCACTGAGCCCGCGTGGTGGATTGCAGCCCCTCTCGAAGAGCAGAGAACTGTGTCCCAGCAGTGGGAACATTATAGGCTGATTATAAATGTGGTTAACAGTTCTTGAATGTAACCTCATTCAATTAAAAGTCACAACATCCAGCAACTCATTGACTGAGACGAGTGGAACAGAACATAGTTTTATGTAAACAATTTTAAAAGTTTTATTTCTGACGTTGCATACGTTCTCGTCATTCGCGACTCCGCTTTTCGGGAGAGGACGTAAGAATACAATTTTCATTAAAACGTTGTTCTGTAGTAAATAAGCATATAGCTTAGACATGGTAATAATAAAGTGGGATTTCATCAACTTTTAAAACCGTATGTCGTAGTGTCGACACGTGAATTTGAAACAAAGGAGTTGGTGAACTACGTAGGTATCTGACGGGTATGACTTGTTAAGATTTTATTGGATATTTCTATAAATTCCTAAGTCAATACCAACCACCAATAGCGGAAACTGTTATCCAGCTGCATCCGTTTAGACTGGAAGCCGACCCCAACATTGTTGGGAAAAGGTTAGGTTAATGGCGATGATAATGATTACCAGTAGCGGTTACTATGCAGATTATATAACTGTCTCTCATACATATACATACAAATGAATAAAATTGAAGTGTATTTGTGTAGTGATAAAATAACAGCTTTTTACTAATGAAAGTTTGTACGGTTCTTATAACAAAAAAACATTTTTTTTTACTTTTGTCTGTCTGTTTGTACCGCCTAATCTTCGTAACCGTAAACCATACTTTGAATCCTACGAAAGGACATAAGCTTATTTTTATTGACATACCACGCGGGCGAAGCCACAGGCGGAAACCAGTGAGATATACAGTTAAAATTATAATCTAACTGGGACTCGCTTAACTTTACGTATGTATGCTCCATAAAATGTAAAACTCCACTCAATATTTATCACCAACTTTAATAACCGTAAGGTTTTAGCAATTCAAACGACCACTATCCAGCTTTACGGCGGATTTTTGTGAGAAATATCTTTAGTTTTAATTAAAACTTAGTGTCGGTTTTACGTGAATCATATTCAGCTTCGGCCCGTGTGTAACGTCCCCCAAAAGAGACATTCAAGCTCGTTCCACTTTTTGTTATAGACTCTAACTGTGAAATTGCGCGGGAAAGATTTTTGTAAAAAGAATTTTACGGTATTAAAAGTGCTGTTTTTTTTTGTATTTTCTAAATCGTTGATGGATTAAAATGGTTTTGTGATTCTACATAAAAAATGGGATGGAACAACTTTTTGGATATCGAGGACACTGTGGTAATTTTTTATTTACGAAATTGAAATGTATTGGTAGGTGTACACAGTTTGAACTAAGAAATATCAACTGTTATTATAATTCTGAGTTCTAGCTGTCTGCTATTACTTCAACATTAAGAAACTGCCTAATGTACCAAAGTCCAAACCATAATCCAAAATTAAATCAAGGACGTATCAATTAAACTCGTATAATGAAACAAATCTTAACTCCCTAAATTCCAACTGTGAGTGGTCCTTAGAGTCCTTACCAAACAAAGGGCCTGCCCAATTGTTGTCAAATGAAGATTCAATTGGCCCACAATAAATTAGTTACCCATCGCCTTGGCCGGTCCTCAATTCACAGTCACATGAAGCTCATTGTGTACCGAAGGTTCAGTACGACTGTACACAGCCTTTATTGTTCCTTGGAATTCGGTACGGGCTGCGTTTAATTGGTATTCCCTAGTTTATCGATAAGTTGCGTTGTGCATATCGATTACAACCCTACGCGTTTTCGGGTGTATAGAATATAGAATTAATTCATATAAAGGTCACGTATTGGAAAACGCGAGTGTGCTGTTGAATGTGAAATTCGTTGCGGGTTTTCCTTCAGTTTTATCATAATCACAATGCCGCAGTGGCGCTTCTTCTTTACTCATGAGCTAAAGATGAGGGAATTGAATGTTTGTGGGAGCTTGATATATTGAGGCTAAAAGAAAAAGATTTATATAGAAACCTACATTAGGTTTCTATATTATTTTCTTTTAATTTAATTCTTAACTTCAACTAATGTCTCCAGGCTTACATTTGGCATAACAAAATTATATATAATAATTTATTTAGGCACTTATAGGTTTATAATACACGAGGAACTTACTTACAAGTTATGCATTATTAGTTACATGGTGTACACACGAATTGTCGGATGAAGCGCTGCTCTCCTAGCTAGATCACTCAGTAATTAGGAGACACAGTTTCCTAGTCCTAGAATTCGGTAAGTCGCGGCCATTAGGTACTACAGGCGATAGCACGAGGAAGTGGTGAAGGGCGGGCGTGTTTGGGGGACTGTCTTTTGTAATTTTGACGTTCAAAAAGTTTGTGGAAAATATCGTAGGTTATACATTTATAAACCTTGTACAATTATAACTTAGTGTAAGATTTTAATGTATAACTGTTTATTTTCCCGAATAAATAATAAATAAAAAAAGTGCTGATTCTCAGCCTAATTTGGATAAATTACTTTTGATTTTCATTTTTGACTACTGAGCCATCACTGCTCAACTGTTTGGATCGAACCCAGTCAGGTGCTTTACTTTGTGTAAATAATTTCATCACCACTGCTCTCAAAACGGTGAAGGAAAACATCGTGAGAAAATCGGCACGTCCTAGAACCAAAAATCGAAGACATTATGTGACATCTATCAAACCGCAATGGGCCCGCGTGGTGGATTACGGCCCACACCCTCTCACTACGAGGAGGCCTGTGTCCTAGCAGTGGGAACATTATACGTTGATTAGGATGATGATGATGAGTTTCCTAATCTGTTCATTTTTTTTTTAATGATATAAACTGGTGCTTGACTGCGATCCCGCCTGATGGAAAGCAGATTATCACATAAGTTTTTCACCATATCTGCAACCCCAACAGTTGAACCCACAATTTGAATCCACCTCTTAACGCGTACCTTCTTATCTGAGAATACCACCTGGACGCATTGTTACATCTCAAGTTAAATCTCGAATGCGGGGACTTTCGAGTTTGCCCAGTCAAATGCTCCGAGTGACATCGGCCATTATTGCCTTCGTACAAACATTATCTTCTGGCTTACCCAGCTTAGGTATAGAGCCTTTGTGAACCGACTCGCAATGAACCGTGAGGATGGGAATTCTGAATAGTTTAAACGATAAATTGTAATGTTTGCTATTGTGTATACCTCAGTTATGTTTTCGTGAGTGTCTGAGAATTCTGGTCCTTTCTGAGGACACTTTCTAGAGTGTGAAATTAAGTCAATGCGTTTGTTTCAGTAAAACTTAAAAACACGCCGTGTTTTTAAGTGCCTATTTTCGTGTTGTTCGTCCATTCTTATACATTATGGTGTTGCTAAGAAGAACGGCAATTTGTCTAGCAATGTCACAATTTGCAAGTCATGCTGATAAATTAAAAGGTCCTGCGTAATTTAAGCTTCACCATCTCCCCTTCATCACAAAAAATGTCACGCATATTTACAACATTTCTAAGAAAATGATGAAAATATTGCCAAGCACGCAAACAAGCGATACGTACGTTCATCTCGCAAATGATATAAAACAGAATTTCGTAACAGGCAACCCGACACCTGTGTTGCCAACATAAAATACATATATCTACGTAAAAGATAAAAAATATACCTAAGCTTTCCACCCCAGTGTTCGCAGATCCCTGATAATTTATCACCTCTATGTCTATATGAATAGGGTTCATAAAAGCCTCATCGGAATTGCCAAGTGCGGTGAAAAATATCTTATTTGAATATCCCAGTGCGGGGGAAATGGATCGGATAACCGTGGAACTTTTAACTGAAATAATATTGTCGTTTGTACTAGGAGGTCCCCCGGCTTACGGTTTGGACGACTGCTTTCTTTTGCTCCTAATGCTCCCCAGTTTTTGTGAGGACCTTATGTTGGTTAAAAGTACTTGCCCGGTCAATTATTTATTTCAACCACTCAAAAGTCCTGACTACTTTGTCTGCTTTGAATACATCTTTATTTTAATGTTGCGGGCTCGATTCCCGCACGGAACAAATATTTGTATTGCCTACAGGTAGTTGTTCTGGGTCTGGCTGTTTGTGAAGTTTTAAAACGCAACCACGATACAGAAGTAATTCTTAGTGTGTGGCAACGTTTTAAAAAAATAATAAATAAAGAATGTCTCATACTCGATATACAGGAGTAATTCTTAGTGTGTGGCCACGATTTAAAAAAAGTAAATAAATAAAGAATGTCTCATACTCGATTTCTCAAAATACATAATAATATCTGTTTATGGCTTTGAAATTAAATGAAAATTAGAAATTATGTAAATAGACTTCGGGAATCACTTTAAAAAAAAACTCGACATCAAAAGTCGACATTTCCTATCTGACTACCCCTGAGAAGAAATAGCGAAACAAACTCAAGGGTCAGAGCCACTTTTAAAGTCCCAGACATAATTTTGGTCAGATCATGGTATGGTGAGGATAATGTTGATTAGTGCCTTTAATGGTCTTTTGAGGATAGAACCGCTAAGATTTGAGTGGACCAGTCCAGTCAGTGCAAGCATTTGTCAGTAATCGTGTAGATCAACTCAGCAAACTAATTGCGTAACACACAATCTCAATCTGAATCATTTTGAAGGATATTGCTAATCCATTGCTCAACAACGTAAATAACGCAATGAATGTTGTTGAACTGTCAAAATGAAACCGATTCCGATTGATCGTGTGTTACGCAATTAGGGTGCAGAACGTGATGAGCTCAACGACTCGACGAACAATACCAAAGAAAGGATATTAGGGTAGGCCGGATAAAGTACTCAAAACTAACAGAGAAAGAAAAAAAAAGTACTTACGTAGTGTACTGTACTGAACAAGAAAAATATATTTTTATCAACTTCAATCTATACTTCATAATCCGCCTATAACGTTCCCACTGCCGGGACACAGGCCTCCTTTCTGTGAGAGTATACATACTCGTACCTCAATTATTGAACATTAGTCGTAGGTTCTTCCCTATTAACATAAACAATTTTACCATTGGTAAGCCTCTTTTCTTTATTCCAAATGTTGACATAATTATGCATGTATCTTTAAGGTAAAATCAGTGAGTATTTAATAAATGTTTAAGCTCAGAGGAAGGGAGAATTGCAATAATTGGAAAGCAAATGATGCTATTAATTATTTCCGTAATTAATTAATACTCTCAAGTTGTTTGTGGATTAACGCTGTTAATCCTTTGCGATTGCTTAAGACTAATTGATATACCAACGCGTAAATACAGGGTGGCAGCGACTTCAGCGAGTCAGCACATGATTCTAGAACCCATAGCGTAGAAATTGTTCGTCGTTAAAAAAAAGAAACTTTCTTTCATAGAAAAGTGCTATACCTACGCTGTCAAAATGTACGGAACAGCAATTTTTGTGACGAAAACAGGATGGTTCAGAATTTTTTTAATCGGTGTCGGATCATGTACTGTTTTGTGTTTCACGAACTGTGTCCAAATAAACTTTTTTCTTTCTTTCTTTCTTTTACTGAATCTATGGTTGGTTTGTCGTCGTTATGATTGGGCGTCGATGTCACTGCCATGCTGTATAAGTATTTGAAATAAATATAGCAAGTTATGTCATAAGTAATAAAGGTTGTGGATACAGTCGCTCCATGTAAAAGAAAAGCATTTATTTTGGACCAAACACTTGTACACATATCATAAATCTGCAAAACTGCGTGACAGAAAAGGAGCAAGAGGATAAGTAGCAAACAGCTGCAGAAGACGATCCTTTTCCAATGCGAAGAAAACGGCTGATCTTTTAAAGCAGTAAGATAAAACCATGAACCAAATCGACAGCTATCCCCACAAACTACACATAAAAATTCATTCCAACAAACCTAAGGTCGGCCCTAAGGACAGGTCAAACGACAGTCCCCAAAATGCCTTATGTATAATAATTTTCCAATGAAAACTTATAGTTGAAAGTCAAAGAGGGAAGGGAACCCTCCGATATAATTCCTATTAATTTACGATCATAGCCACAAAGTTACGGCCGAAATATTTTGCATATGCATAGAATTTGAATATGTTTGTAAACCTTAACCGAACCCTTTAAAGCAATGAAAGTTAGCAGAATGTGACCCTGGACCTGAAAACTGTTTGGTCAGCGTTGAGAAAACTGATAATGGTTGACGATACACTTGTAAAAGATATGAAGATGGCGATCAATTTTTACCTGCGATTAAGAATGTAGGAAAAGATAGCTTGCGATAGATTTTCGAGGAAAACATGTGGGAACCTGCGGGGTAATTGCGTTATACACTATAAGTAGTGTTGACAGTTCAACAACATTCATTGCGTTATATACGTTGTTGAGCAGACAATTTTTTCGAATATATGTAGCAATGGATTAGCAATATCCTTCAAAATTAATCAGATTGACAGTGATAGTGCGTAACGCAATTAGGTGCAGGTCAAATCGAAGACAGATAAAGAATAGATGGATACAAGCAACCAGCAACTCATAAATTCTAAATGCTCAAGTAGCTTTAAGAGTATAAAGAATTATGGATAAATTATATATGTAACAACACCAACGGAACGCTACACGTCACACTGGGCGTGGCCTCTCCGCGCACGATGACTCCGCTACTCGCCGCCGCTGGCGAGTGCCTATAAAAAAAACGACCACCGCCGCGTACGCAGTCAGTATCCGCTGCGCTCTCGGTCTGCTTCAACCTCTCTGGTTGGACAGCTCTGAGAACCAGTACTACGCTAGCGCACGCACGGGGTCCCGCTCCCTGTACTGTTAGTCTATATTTACTTATCTAAAAATACGAAGTTCCCTGTACCGAATAAATAAAACTACTTAAATACAGTGTAAAAGCATAAATTGCGTTTTACTTTGCTACATATATGTATATTGTATACGGGAGAATAGATCAATTCTATGAGGAAAACTATGGTATATTCTGTAAACGATTATAGAAAACCTTAAAGATGTTTATTATACGAAAAAATTCTCCGTTAAGTGCCAACGCACAGTATTCACTTGCAAACTCCGTGAACAAAGTTCGGGGAAGCTTCTGCTAAGAGCTTTATACGTGCAATATTTCATAGTTTAAAAGACGTAAGCACTGGTATACCTTTTTATTCAGTGTTTATAAAATCTACTAGTCGGCCAGTTTTTTCATAACTTTGCAAAGTTTAACGCGGCCGGATGAAAAATGCAGGTTACTTCAGGGGATTTGAACTAAACTGTTCTAGATATAAACAGTGTTGGTTAAGTTTATTTTGCAGTACGTTATTTTTGGTTTAGTAAGCTGTTTAGTGGCTATTCTTCTGCTTATTTCGCAGTCTTTGAATTTATAGGGAGTTTTAAAATATTTTTACTTTGAACACTTGCGAACCGTGCGATCTATCTGTATACAATTACACAGAGTAGGGAAGACCAAAAAAACGATGGATGGACTATGTGGAAGATGGTATGGCTAGAAAGGAGGTGACTGCCGAGATGACGATTAATAGAGAAGTATGGAGGAAAAAGACATGTTGCGACATGATTATACAAAATTGTATCATCATTCTCCTAAAACTAAGAAACAAAAGATCTGTCCTAAATATGACATATTTTCCGTTTCTTACTTTTTGTCTATAAAGGAGTCATTTCCAACATTAGGCGTCTCGCCCTTAAACCTTAGAAACAATCGTATTGTACTTTCAAATTAAATACCTCATCTATATTAATCCAGTTCCATTGTGGTAAGAGAGTTTCAGACGAGAGCCCTCATTATGAGTCCTTGTTGTGTGATGTTGACCTTTACTCACGTTGTTTCATTTCTAAATTATTATAATCTTCATTTTGCCCTTCAAAGTTTCTGTCTATAGGTCTTTGACGTTCGGTTTTCTAGAAATTATTAGAATGTGATTTATGTTTGATTTTATGAATATTAACAAAATCTTGAATAAATAAAGGGCAATTTCAGAGTTTAATATTAGCTACGCCCAAGAAGGTTGTGACTAGAAACGAAAAATTGAATATCAGAAACTTGGACAGAACACAACGGCCTTTTTGCTATTTTCTGCTGATTTTTGTAAAATCAAAGACCAGCGTCCAAGCTGAAGCAAAACCATCACCTCTCGAGGAATGCGAGTAGTGTGCGTCACTGGTATCGGCTAGGAAGCACTTCCAGCGGTTTCTTTGTTGGCGGACGTCGTATGGTAATTTAGCTTCCTTCCCCGTGGCCGTAGCCCCATAAATTAGATGCCAACGCCCGGCCCCGCGCTGAAAAATTACCAACTTCTACGGAAATCGAGGTAGAGGTGACTGGATGTAGTGTCGATGTGAAGCGTAGTTTTGGTTATGATGTGAGCGTGGCTTATGAGCTTGTTTGTACAGTAATATTAGATTTTTGAATGGCTGTCTGGCAACCATTACGCTGGTCCTACTGGCCTAGTGTGCTTTCAGTGGCTAAAAAAAACTATCAAATGTAGAAATGGTACCTTCATCTACCATTCATAACATTACCCAAGAAAGCGCGCACTAAGTTGAGTAAGATAAAAAACATACTCACGATTCCTAGTAATTACGAAAGTAGAAAATTATTACAACTAATTAAAATTGTTCCTTTAATAATAACTTAATTGCACAATGTTTTTAAAGTTTTTTCATTCCACGCCATTCTGAGAATAAATGTAAAACATGATGAATAAATGCAAAGCACATTGTAGTTGCCTTTTACCGCGCGAGTCGTAAAATTGTACTAAGGAAAACGGTGTAAAGTAACATAACACTCTTCAGCACTTAGGAATTATTAGTTTTTTTAAAACGCAACACATGTTACATAGCTATTTATGCACTTTGTAATATTTTGAAAGATGCAATATTAGATAAGGCAGGTCAAATACTGGTATTCAGCTGCAACTAACAAAGTTGGGAAAAGGCTAGGCAAATGATGGTGACGGTCGGTTAACAAAAAATAATACTTATTTTGAAAGTATTTTGTGCTGCTCAGCTACAGATGGGACAAATGAATGACGAAATATTAACGAACTGAACACTGCTTTGACAAATAATTGGAATTTTTAGGGCCGGTTGTTTGGCAAGGCAAGATTTTGTAATTGTAATTTGAAACAACGCTTTTTTTGGTTTCACGATAGTTAGTGCCATTTTTGATGTATACGCGTGTTTCAAGTGGTCGTGAAACAACCCGCCCATATTGTAGGTAGGTAAATATGATATTTTCTCCTAGGTACCAATACTTTCTAGATTTGAAAACACACTATTCCAGATCATAACAGACATAGTTTTAGTTCTGGTCATATCCAGTTTTTAAGCATCCATATCGAACGCCATGTACAAAGTTATGTGAGTGTTCGGAGTTGGTTTTCGGATCATTTAGTCAATAATGTGAGATGGGGCGAGAAAGTTTTCCTTTATACAATGCATTGTTTTGCCCACGGCAGAGTAAATGGGAGAAATATGAGTAACTTTTTAAATTTATGTATTTTAAATTGGAGCTGCCACTGAGCGGATTTATTTAATGAATGTAGCTTTTTGTTACTTTTAAACATAATATTCACTATGAAAAAGATTTGAACATTGTTTTCGGAAACCAAATAATACAAGGGTCAACAAAGACAGCTTACACGGTCTCTTCTGGGCCTTGTCATTGTCTGCTAAAAAAAACCTCATCGAGACAAAATGAGAACTTGTATAGTTGGATTCAGCACCACAGAATAATTAAACAGGTTTAATGTCCAGACTTACAGCGAAATACTACGTGAATTATGTTCAAGAATATACTGGAATAATTTAATTCTCTGGTGACAAAGGGCATTTGAAAACCTTGGTTAATATATTGAAATATTTGAAACAAAGCATAATACTTAGCATGTTATTTCGTGAATTTATAGTCGCAACTAATTAACTGATTGTGGACGTTTACAATGAAATATTGTTGTAATAAACCTAATAGAGTGGTGAGTTGAAACCTTTTAGTTCAATCCGAATGAAAAATGGCACCTCTTATTATTAATGGCTATTGTTAATGTGAGCATTCTGAAGGCCATTTGGGAATTATGAACCAGACTTATAGTGTATTTTGTTTCAAAATATTTTTTGAATAATAATAATTTTTCTTCAAGCGTCCATCAGTTCCTGTAACGTGCACGCAGGACATAAAATTAAGTGTCCCATCGTTTGTGAAACAACAAAACACTTACACTCCAAGGCGGAGTCGTCTATGAATTTCCACCTGAACAGGTTTTCCTTACTTCGGCCAACCTGGGTCCGGAGTCTGTTTAAAGACTTCCAGGTTACCCAAGGTAACTCAAATAATCAGCCTGTATTGTCCCACTGCAGGGCAAGGTTCTCTCGTTCCTTTTTCAACTCATCTTGATCCTGAGCCAATATGGACCAACCCCTCATATAGGTGTCAAGTTCGTCCCGCCATCTACGCCTGGGTCTTCCGTGATCTGGTTGGACGTTTTCAGGGACTCATGCTGTGGTAGTCTTAGCCCCCGATGCATCATTTGTGAAGGTAAAAGAGATTATCGCCCAGGTTGTCCAATATATATTTTGGAAACCAAATCCCGTGCACATGATGACCACAGCTGCGTCTGTAAGTAAAACAAAAGAGGATCCTTTTTAGGTCGACTAATAATAGGCGCTGCAAGCAGGAATAGTCCTTTCGGTGGTCAGGTATAGATTTTGGCGATAGTACATTTTTATCATAATCAGTATGTACGTTTCTGAGTTTGTCTTGGACATTACTGACATCGTTGAAGGAAAGACATCATAAGGAAACCTGGACTTATCTGAAATCACCAAACCGTCTGATCAAGCGTGGTGATCATTGCTCGTGCGTGGAGTTTGCCCTGCAGTGGGACAATAATAGGCTCTATTAGTATTACAAGAGATCATAGAATTACATATTTGGTCCCGAATATATTAGATCAATTCTAAGATTTACTTGAAATCTACGTCACGGCTTCACGAATGTTTAATGAAGAGGAAGAGAAGTACTAAAAGCAGTTTCACCCTTCCTTTTCATGAGTTACCTACTCGTAGTGCCGCAGTGATCATACAAGTTGTTTACAAAATAGTAGACTCCCAGTATGCAGTATCATGAAATACCAAATAGATGCATTGTCGTATACGAGTACACAAACTCTGCAACGAAATTTCGTATTCAGTACAAATGCGTTCTCACAACGTTTGTCAAAGATATTCTGTATAGCTTTACAACTGTATAGTAGCACTAGGAAAATGCATGTTTATAGTTATGAGGTAGAATGTATGGAACCGAAAATGAACCACCTAATACGGGGTCAAAAGAAATTAGCTAGCGAAACGCAGGCGCGATGGGAATCGATCAATATCGAATGTTTTTTTTTTTTGTTTTCCCATAATTTCAATTAACAACACTACCAGCTTCCGTTGAGCCCGGAATCAGCTGTTACTTATGTGTTAAGAAAATCTTCCGAACTCAAGTAAATTTTTAAAAATATGATTTTGTTACTTTCCGCTAACGCTGCAGAAAATGTCGCGTGCACACGAGACAAAATGGAAATGTCTATTGGCCTTCAGAGAAAGGTACTTTTCTTTAACAGGAGTAGCAGTTACTTCACTTTACTTTTTAAACTTCGAAGGAGTTCGTTACAGTCCATAGACAATTGTTTAAACACTGTTTTGTTAGTTTTTACGATGGACGGAATTGTAAAGTTTTACAGATGCAATGGATAAAAGTTAATTCGCTTTAATTTAAATGTTTTGATGGCTTTTAAATGAAGATTAATTAATTTATTTAATTAAATGCTTTATTATACAAGCAAGAAAGCACATGCTTACTAAAAATAGACGAAAATTATAATAAATAGATCACTGGGCTAGGTGTTTGAGGTGTAATGCATCAACACTGCTTATATAAAAATATGATCTACTTATTTATAATAATTTTCGTCTATTTTTAATAAGCATGTGCTTTCTCTACTTGTACAATAAAGCATTTAATTTAATGAATTCATTAATCTTCATTTTCCTAAAACTTCAATTTCTCTTTCAAAAACACACACATAGTTCCCAAATTGCATTACAGACGAGCCAGTATTACGAATTTAGATACTGTATTGATCTGAAACAAAAATGTCGCAGGCGTGTAGCCCAATTAGGGCTGACACTGATCCCGTCTGCAGCAGCGCTCGAATGCGCTTAAAATAACTGTGGCGCATCGATCGAGGTCGTCCCTAGCGCGGGAACTTTTGAATTCCGAATTTATAACCTATTTAGTATTTTGTTTATGGCCATTGTACTTTGCTGTTCGATTTTTAAAAGCTTTTGTTTTTTTTTGTAATTTCTCTTTTTAAATCTGAACGTTCTTTTTTTTAATATCTCTATGCTTAAGATATAAATTAATAAGTTTTTCAGGTGAAGTAATACGAAAATGACAAGCTAGAAGAGATATTTTTCCATAGATATATTTATTTATTTATTTATCCATTTATTTCAGGCATCAAGGCCCATATAAAACACATACAATACAATATTAATATAACTTAAAAATACTATAAATACATACAACATTATAATTAAACTAAAAACTAACTAAGTCACACGAAGTGTCTGCGTCGTGTTTCGCTGACTGGTGTCATGTAGCCGGCCACGAAACCGGCGGTACACAACACCCTTCGGCCAGAACTCTTCCTTGAGGAACTTCTCGAGATGATGTGTCGGAACACGCACCACAAACGACTTGAAGTTCGTGTTGTGACGCGACTCCAACTTCTCGACCCTCAAAGTCCAGTTGGTCTTCACACGCATGTACTCCACGATCTCCTCAACCTTCGTGGAGTGGTGCAGTCTGGACACGTACAGCTGCGTTGTCGGGATTGCTGGTCGCAGCAGCATGTTGGGTCCTGCCAGCGCGGTGCCACACTGGTTCTGACAAGGAGGCTTCTTCTTCTTCTTCTTCTCCACCTTGATGAAACCATCCTTGTCACACGTGTCCTTCTCTAGACCCTGCCTTTTCAAAACCTTGTTGGGTTTCGACCGGCTCTGTTTACCCCCTTTTGGTTTTCCCGCTAGTTTTACCTGCGAGTTTTGCGACTCAGCAGGCTATATATGTAACCGTATTTTTCCTCATTAATTGTTATTGAGGTAAGTCTGTTTCTTTTGGCGGGATCGGTTGTCATGGCCCTCGTCGATTAAATTCATACCTAGCCCCGCTTCGCTACAATTGTATGAATACGGCTTCAAGGAATACCTCAGTGTCCTTTGATGAAGATTCTTTTGATAAAATATTAAATCAGGCATTCGACATTAATAAAAAATGCCTACCAAGCTTTCATAGTATCAACGGTAACATACACTTAGAAATATGTAAGGTAGGTAAGTAATGGATATTTTTCTTAACTAAGGTAGTAGTTCATCATCTATTGCTGCCAAAAATTTAGTGTGTTCAGCTGTATGCAGAGCTATCATAAAAAATTGTTGTTAAAAGTTAAAAAAAAGTAAACCAACCTAACATAAACAATTGTTGTTAAAAGTTAAATCAGAAAACAGACCATTAAAAAAAATAGATTCCTGATTCCTGTTTTTTGTTTCCACACAGTTATTTTTACGACCAACATCCTCTTAGGGCAGTAATTACAAACTCTTCACACGACCATTCCATTCCGTGGTCACTGCAACTCTAAGCGTGGTCGTAATTGAAATATTCCGGCCTCGTCGCCACTGACGCGACGGAGACCACACGCCACATTGTTGTCAGCAAATTAACGCATATTGTGTGCACCGCGCTTTATATACTTTTACGCATTAATTTACAGAGTTCGTTGTTTGTGTTAATAGTGTTGATTAATTAAGTAATGATGATAATATCTAATTATAACTGGAGAACAAATTGAATTTATTCTATTTAAAGGCTGATTGTTCCATCGCTAGATAACTTTTATTCGAGGAATAAAATTGACGTTTGACAGTTTTTGTATGAAATAACTGTCAAAATTTCAAAATTATTCCTCTTTTTTGAAGTGATAACTTCTTATGGGAGGGTAAACCGCTTCGTAACGTAACGCGTTACGGCGCCAGTCTGTCTGGTTTCCCTTTCTCTCACGCATACGGCAGCGGTAGGCAGGCTCTTCCTCTCTCACTCTAACCCACAGCGCTAGTCGTATTTCCGACAGACGCTTCCCCCTCTCTCTACTCATTGTTTAGTGTGCGATAGACATATACCATAGATTAGTTTAAGTTATCACTTCTGTCGGACTTCCCGAGACGCACACTTTTTTTTTTCTTTTTGCTCGGCTTCTAAGGGTTATAGCGTGATGTTAAAAAGGCTTCCTCAAGAATTGGGCTATCACATGCAAATAATGGTTCAAAATTGACTGGTAGTTTCAAAGATTAGCGCGTTCAAATGAACAAACAACATCTTTAGCTTTATTATTAGTATAATATATTACGGCCTTCTAGGTATCGAACTATATGGCATTTTAGGAGGGATCTTAATGATCCTTCTACCAACTTTTTTTTTTTTTTTGTTGCCCGGTGGAAATCCTCATAGAATTCCTTCTTCTCCATCGTGGGGGTGACAGAGGGGTATGCTGGCCGGCCAAAACCACCGCGGTGTTCCACCTCTGCCTATGGCCGGGGGTGCGGGATTCGCAAAAGCCTTCACCGCTCCCCCGACGGACTTCAATCAAAAACACTGTGATTTCCACTTTCTCTTTTTAAAACCGATACATTAGAATGAGAAAAAAACAATCACTCACTAAGAGGCTGTCAGAGTGTAATTAGCAGCAAAACCGTTCATAAACTATGATGCCGTCTAGGGCACGTCCGTATAAAGCGATGACGTCATAATTTCTTAAGCGCAGTCTTCACTACAAAGCAAACCAATGTGCGTGCCTGTCAGGAAACACAACGAGCTCCGTGTAATTGATCGTTCTGCTTATACCTAATGGTAGGTACTGTAGATGTACAGCTTATTGATCTATGTGTCTTACGTCTTATAGGATATCCCAGCTGAGCGGTGAAATGTGAGACTAAGGGCATACTACATCGGGGCGGCGGGATTTTCCGAAAGGTTAACCGCTGCCCTGGAACAGAAAGGGCTAAGGACGGAACACGGGTGGGTTTTAGTCAGTAAAAGTCTGACACTCCCTTCCGCTCCACCCAGAGCGGGAGGGGTCATTTGATGATTTCCCATCCACAAAAAAAAAAAAAAAAGGGCATACTACATCACGGTTGTGCTGCGGAGCAAAGTGTAGATTATGCCTTATATTCGGATAGAACCATTGGATTTGACGCAGACTGCTGTGACTTGACGACATATTGCATTAATGAGTTAGAGCGTAAGTTTCATTTACAAGAATCGTAACCTGTAGTACATAGAGTGGTTTGATTTAAGATTCAACTCAAATCAATCAGTCAACGCATTCTAATCTCAATCTGTCAAAAAAACAATCTATGTTTTTGATATTGATTGTCAACGACAGTCAATATAAAAAACTGAGAGAAGATGAGAGTGCGACTTGAATTTGATTTTTTTAAGCACGAGAATTGGCCTTCAGAGCATCAATTAGAAGGTGTGCTTAAATCGTATGATATCTGCACACAGCTCCTAGTTGTAAAAAACCGTAAACAAAAATGAAAAGGTCTCCCCCATATTTTTCCACTTTTATTTATGCTTGCCTTCTCCGTGCAATCAGTTAGGAACAAGTCCAAATCGTGACGTCAGCGTTTCTTAGTGCTTTGGTGACGACGTCCGTTTTCAGGCACCCACTGTGTGACGATCCTGGCTCACAGACTATAAATACCTACCTAAACTGTCCTATATTCAGTTCTTAAACTGTATAAATATGAAAGAGCAACGCTTCAACCCCGGTTGAAAAGCACCAAAATAGTCTGGCCGCATCGACCAGATTTCGCTATTCTGGGCAACCCAAGTTGTGCAACGGAGTCATTTTACTTCCTGCATATTGTATAAACCTGTTCTCTGTACTATATAGGAGCTCGATTCAGTGCTAGCGTTAATGTTTCGGGTGGTTTCATATAGGTACATATATGGTTTTAATGTTAAAATATCATTGCAATTGTGTGAGATGTGGGAGTTAAGTTAGGAAGAAATATTTAAAAACCGGCTAAGTGTGACTTGGGTTCCGTACCACGATACAATATTTAACACTACATATTATAAAAACGTTTCTTGTATAGGGACCTCCTTTAATTTTAACTGATTGTTATAGCGGCAATATAAGTACACACTTGGAGGCTCAGGGCCGTAGTTAACTCAACCAATTGTTAAAAATAGTAACTAATGGTTAAATTTTTGTAAAATGTGTTTTTTGATCAATTTTTAGTTTGGGTATTTTTTTTTTTAACTAATAGTTAATTATTTGACCATCAGCAATGATATTATATCATTAGATAATGATTCTCTTTTTTCAAATTAAGTTCTTATTGTTCTAAGGGCTGTTTTTTCATCCTCTGATAATTTTATTCGAGTAATAATTTTTAAATTTTGACAGTTATTTCATACAAAAACTGTCAAACGTCAATTTTATTTCTCGAATAAAAGTTATCTGGCGATGGAAAAATCAGCCCTAAGATGCAGGATCCGAAGATTACCGGTTAGACTCGAAGCCAACGTATTTGGGAAAAGGCTAGGCAGATGATGATGATTTGACTACTTATAATACGACAAGACATCGTACATCACCGCTGTAACTAGTAATTATAAACCTTATTAACCCGCTAATAATAAACGAATGTGTCCATGGAGTTTCTTGCCCGTTCTTCTCCATAGGTACCTACTACGCTTTGGAATGGGCAACTAGCTTCATCTTTTTTTGACTGACCGACCCTTGACAGTTCGAAAGTGCCTGTAATTGGTTTACTTGAAATAAATAGTTTGAGTTTGAGTTTAATTAATAATTTTATTAGCCACAAACAATGACAACGTCGAAACTGTATCGGATGTTGGACAATGTGATAGTACAACAATGGACCTCTCAAAAACAGATCGTGTTTAAAAGCAGATGTGTCCTGTATTATTTCGTCATAATGTGGTACTTTCTTGTGTCTACTTTTTAATTAGGTTTATAATTAATGTAATGTTTATGCTATATATATATATTATTATCTTTACTAATAATAAATATGAAGAGTTTGAACGTTTTTTGTTTGTTTGAACGCGGTAATCTCTGGAACTAGGTACTACTCGGATTTAAAATATTATTTTTACATTTGATAGCCCAATCTTTGAAGAAGGCTATAGGCTATTTACGATCACGCTAGGACTCTTAGAAGCCGAGCTAAAAGAAAAAAGTTTCTTACATTTTTCTAAACGCGAAAATGAAGTTATAGCTCGGGCAGGCGATGCGATGCGACGGTGTGGGTCGAAGAAATTACACGCGGACAAAGTCTATGTAGAATATGTATTAACATAAAAAAAAGAAACTGTCAAAAGACATTCTCTCACTGGCTGGACATTAACCTGGGATTAAGAAATGTCACAAATACCTGTAAAAAAGGGTCGGGAAATAAACCATTATCTACCTTACATTTTAATATAAAACACCCGTACCATTCCCATACAAATACAATTTTACCCCGGTTGTATTAAACAACGTGTTTTATCCACCTCGATCCGACTCGATCCGGTTGTAACCGGCCCGGAGCGACGAGGCCGACGGTTCGCGCGGCCGCGTTTCGGATTGACGTGTAATTTTGTGATCGGGCTGCACTCTATTTGCTATCGTGTCTTCCTAGGACGGGAATAGAAAAAAAAGTAAAAAGTATTAGTTGGTAATTTAAAAGGGTAGTGGAAAAATCGAGATGGGAGGGTGGGTAGTTTGAAGTTTTCGTATTTTATTTAGGTACATTTGAATTGTTCTTTTTAATTTAAACTGTTGCAAAACTTTTTTTTTGCGAGGTTTCCCTTTATCAATCTCTTCCTTTTAAATGCACTGTATAAAGACTAGACAAAACTCTACAGAATCTTCATCAAGTCAGTCTATCGCAGTCCACAGCTGGACATAGGCCTCCCCCAGACTGCGCCACAACACCCTGAGCCTTCCGCATCCAGGGGGGCGTCCCACACTACGCTTGCCGATACGCAATCTCCACTCCAGGGGGTCTACTCCGAAGTAGTATCGGCCGAATGTTCGGCCGTTTCCTGCCACGAAGTTACTATTTGGTTCGGTCGGTTCCGATCCTACACTCCTACACTCTTTCGAATATTGACTATGGTCCCGACCCAACTGGCCGATCCGAACTTTTTTCGCATTTTTAAATAATATTCGGTTCGGCCATGTGTCGGTCCGATCCGAACATTCGCACTTTGCACTTCGTAGACCCCCTGGACTCGTCTGCTCCAGCGGCCATCGGTCCTTCGACAGACGAATACAGAATCTTAAATTTTCTTAAATCTTTTTTAGTTTCAAAGAAAATAAAGATCCCAGATGATAATCCTACTAAAATAATCACCGGTGTACTTTCATAGTTGCACAAAACCCAATCTAAATACTTAAATTACTGGACGAGCATCATAAAACACAATGTCTTAAAATCTTCCCTCTCCCTCACTCTTTAACGTTAAGTACTGGGAGCAATTTCCCATTTTCGTCTGCACCTTGTACTAACTACACTATAGTACTAACTCCTACTCGTTGTCCGAAAGAGGAGAGATATTTCTAGTCTAAAGAGTGATGTCTTTTCGAGTTGGTTCGGGATTTATTGAGCTTTGAAAATAAATTTCAACAATATTGCTTCTACGTACATTACCAAAAATCCTTTAGAAACCATGTTTTAAAGGTATTATTTTCATTGGTTTGGTAGATCTTGCTGCACTAACTCTTGTTGGAACATCCATATCCATATTTTTTTTTTTTAATATGACATCTCGCATCTCGGTCTGCTTAACCGGACTTGCCTGTGGTTTCCTCAATAAATTAAGGTCTCCAAGCAGGGCTTAAAAAACTTAAAAACCAAGCGACTGTGCGCTAAGGGGGATGGTCCTCCGTGCCGGACGGCGCGTTGTGTTCCACGCGCGCCTCAAAGAGATGTCAGCAAAGGACGGGGCCCGACAGGGCCGAAGCCTGCCAGGGCGGCGGGATCTTCCGAAAGGTTAACCGCTGCCCAGGAACAGAAAGGGCTAAGGAAGGAACACGGGTGGGTTTTAGTCAGTAAAAGTCTGACACTCCCTTCCGCTCCACCCAGAGCGGGAGGGGTCATTTGATGACTTCCCATCCACAAAAAAAAAAAGGGGTATGGTCCTCGGCTTAGAGCGTCGCTGGTAGAGGGACGAAAGGGACAGGCTGGATCGGAATTATATATCAATACATACTAATATACTTATCTATAAATGCAAAAGTAACTCCTGTGGTCTGACTTTTACTTTTTCAAGCCTGAATGGATTTCAATGAAACTTAACACAGGCATGACCTGGATAAATAAGATTTAGGACATTTGTATCCCGTTCATACGTTCCCGTGGGATAATTTTCGACCTCCACGTGGGCTAAGCCTCGGGCAATACCAAAGCACTTGCCATCTAATCTCTTCACCACCCTTGGATGACAGCTAGAGAATACCTAAGGCATTAAGTCCGCCTTTGTAACTTTTTTGTATTTACATAAATAGCTAGTTCTATAATACATAAACTAAGAGAAGAGGCCCACGAGCAAATTAGTTGCCCAGCCACTTTTGTTGCTGTCGCTGTCTCCTCGTCGAGATTTGGACGATGCGCACACGGGAGCTACAGGAACGCTACTTTTTTACTGGCTGGCCAGCAACTTTTTTATAGCCGTGCACGCACTTGCTTTGCAACCAATAGACGGGCGAGAGTTGCGTCGCTACATGCGCGCACTTTCACACAAACCCGTAGAGTTTATGTAAGAAACAAATTAGTTGCGGAGATAAAAGTTGCTCGTGAGTAACATGTTCTGCCTTTATAACTACGCGATTAGCATAACGAGTTCTATTCAGCATCGGAACCGGTATCATTACTGCAGTCAATTGTTTCTCATCTAGCCAGTTGCACCCCAAAACGACAAGACTTCGTACCCTTATCGAGAACCCTAAGTAAGAGTACAAGCATTATGTGGATTACACGGAACGCTCCGTGACGCGCGAAATGACAACTTAAGCACCTGCTCATCGCCTTAATGTCGAGGTGAAAAGATATCCGACGCGCCAGATAGAGGGCTCCTTATTGGAGATTATAAATAAACTGAGGGTAGTAGGTATTTTGTTACCGGATTTTTTTTATGAAATTCGATCTAATTGGTAGGAATTAAAGGCTAGAATGGAAGGTAGAAAGAAAAGAAAGAAAGTTGGAGTAGTTAGAATACAGAATATTGCTAAAAGACGTAATCAGTGTTATGGTTTAAATTTTCGGCTAAGTGTGCATACTGCATATACACGAGCGACAGGCGTAGACAACAGTCGAGAGAGGCAACTGCCGCCGTCGGCACGTGCCGGTGGCTGCAGTTGCGTCTGTATATGAACACTTATACGACATCATCTTGTGGATTATAAAAATACTTAAAATGATTTTAAATTTACTCTGCCAGACTTATGTTAAACGAGTCGTAATAACAACATGATTTAACTTTTATCAGATCACAACGAAATTAAAAGCAAGCCGTGTATAAAAGTATAAATTTTAATAAAAAGCGAACAAACGCTTGTCTAGCCAACTCCATAAATCTTAATGAAACGGACTAGACGCGGTCTTAAAAAAAGGAATATATTTCAAAATTCAGACATAAGCCACGTTTTCGGAGACAAAAGAGAGTATTAATGTATGCTACATTACAGTTTTTCAACGCCCAAACGGGCGGGCTTGAAAAGTTTCACACGTAGATTTTATTCCTTTATAAATTCGCACCGGGTGTGACTTTTAAATAAGATCGTGTTACAGGGTGTGATATTTTTAAGAGAACGTCCTCTAGCGGCCCGCTCGCGAACGTTTTCATATGTAAATCGAATTCGCAGACTCGCCCCAACTTCTCTCGCTTCGCACAAGTTGTTTTTGTTGGTAATGACGGGTTTTTTGCCTTGAATTCTAAGGAGCACAATGCTTTTATGACTGCATTGCACCTTTGTGAAAAGTTTACCATAATTGCTTTCACGACATCCTGTTAGCTTTCTCTTTTCAAAGGAAAATTTGAAGTTTAAAGGTTTTTTGTGACGCGAAGTCGTTTATGTTTCTACTTTACATTATATTGTTTAAGGAAGGTTGGATTTAAAGGACTTGAGTGTTAATATCTGATTAAAGATCTAAAGTATTTTCCTAAGAATTAAGGCACTTAGGAACTTCTATAGAATCTCATTTATCTTACAGACGATTATTATTTTTCTTTGGAACTATTCTCGTTACGCCTCGATGTGTAGGAACTTGTGAAATTCAATGAAGACGCTTAAAATTTATTTCTAGTACAAAAACTGCCTGCCTATCCTTTTTCAAACTATTTGGGCTCAGCTTCCAGTCAACCGGATGCAGCTGAATACCATTATTTTACATGGAGCGGCTGCCTATCTGACATCCACAACACAGTGAATGGGTAATACGATACCCCTTGATACGAAACCCATGAACTATGTATACAAATTGTATATAAGTAGTTTATCAGCCATCTTGTTACCATAACACAAGCATTAGGTTGCTTAGCTTGGGACAAATGGTGCTGTGTGAAATGTCCAGGGATATTATTATTATTATTATATATTAAATTTAACAGAAATTGTTTGGGTGATATCCAAAGATCTGTCCCTTTATTATGAGCAGCCTCAACTGTATCCTAATTTCTTGGTATAGTCCAATCGAACTTAGAACAAAGGGATCGTTTCTAAATTGCTCAGAGCTTAGACGAATAAGCCAACCTTTCCATGACTTTGATGGGTGGACTATTATATTCAAAAAGCGATACAGTTTATAAGGTTATTACTATAATACGCCAGTCATCATCTGCCTAGCCTTTTCCCAACTATGTTAGGGTCGGCTTTCAGTCTGAACCGGGTGCAGCTGAATACCAGTATTTTACATGGGGCGACAGCCTATCTGACGTCCACAACCCGGTTACTAGGTAATACGATACCCCTTGGTACGACTGGTTGTCAGACTTTCGAGCTTCTGACTACCCATAACGACTATCGAAGATCCATGAATGACAGCCGGGACCAACGGCTTAACGTGCTTTCCAATAAAAGATAAAGATGGTCACCCAACCACAGACCAACCGCGGCAAGCTTAGCTTAACCTGATCGATCGACCTACGCTGCTGTTATTATTTAGCCGCGGACCCTTCAATAATTGGCCAGTACTTACCAAAATTACTCTTTAACAATTGTAAGTACGTTAATAACTTTCTTCAAGTCTGTCAAAGAGTTGAGAAAAAAACAAAAACTTGAAAACAACCGAACGCTTAACCTTACCCTGCACAATCATTTCGCGCATTTCCCCTACACTTCCAAAAGAATCCCAACAATTCCCTTCAAAATAAACAGTTACTCCAAAAAAACAGCCTCAAGCGGTAATGCCCCAAGGTATCGTTTGGCTAATTTCGAGGTTCACCTTAGATTAAGGAGGCGACTCCATCCGGGTCACTTACCCTGCCAAATACACGTTTATATGTCGATGTGTTTTGGCACTACTAACCGATGGTAGAATGGTAGAAACTGTGCGAACCGGCCGTCCGTGTTGCGGTTTACTTTGGAAACTAATTTGACCGATCTGAATGTTTTGGTTAAACAATTTTTGGCATGTGGCTCGATTTTATTGGGATATTTTGCCTTGGTGGTTGAATTTGATTGGGTTTTGATAACTGTTTCATGAAATGCAATCGTTTTGTTAATATCTATTTTGAAGGCCTCTGTTAAAACAAAAAAGGAGAGCAAAATAACTCTTTGGTCAATTTAGCATAGACTCAAACTAGTGAGGCTATAGCTAGAGTAACTTAAAATCAAAAGTCATTTCTTCAAATTAGACTGCGAATCAGCTCTTTTTGTATGTCAAAATTACAAAAGACAGTCCCCCAAAACGCGCGCCCTTCACCACTTCCTAGTGCTCTCGCTGGGAAGAAGAGGCGCAACAAACTCCCCAGCAGCACAACTGTCTGCACAAGTGCACCTCCACTTCAAATTGGACCCTTGAGAACAAGGCTGGCCGTCTTAAACATACATAGAATCAATTTCTGAAAACTTCTACTTTTGCCATGAATAAAGCCACGGCAACCTTTTACAGATTGGGTTATTATATTGTATTGGCACTTAAGCATATAAAAATTGTTGTGATAACCCTCAAATACCCATAACCATATTTTTTTAGTAATTTTCCCCTAATACGATATTGGAGAACAGCCATAATCCGTCGAAAACAGGGATAATGCGATAACCGTCGTTTAAAACGACTGTTATCCCCCTTACAGCTTGTTTGCAGTTAAGTTTAACCCACCCCGGATCAAATTCAGTTACTATAAATATTTTCAGACAAACTTTGTCCCTACACACGTCTCGTGTTAGGTTAGCTTTCAAGTTCACTTGGTGAAAATTCTCCGCAGTTTTGTATGTAGTTACGGACGGGCTGTTTGGCGATTCGAGCATTCTTGTTTGTGGCTAAGTTATACTTATAATAGCCGAACGGGTCGATCAATCAGGTTAAGTTGCGCTTACCGCGGTCGGTTTGTGAATAAGTGCTAATCTTTACATATCCCTGTGTGCCTCGGAAAACCGTTGGTCCCGGCTGTCATTTGTAGATCTTTGATAGTCGTTACGCGTCGTCAGAAGTTCGAAAGTCTGACAACTAGGGGTATCATATTACCCAGTAACTGGGTTGTGGAAGTCAGATAGGCAGTCGCTCCATGCAAACTACTGGTATTCAGCTGCATCCGGTTAGACTGGAAGGTTGAATTTCCTATCATCCTATGTGTAAAAATGTTGCTGTGGTTGGTATTGGAACGTGTGAAGTATTGTTAGTCATTTATCTAGATTCATCCTTCACGTTACAATCTGTACATAAAAAATAATCGTCTAACCTACTACTCTAAGCACGAACAATCTTATTTATAAACGCCTCTTAAATTTTAATGAATTGCTAAGCAAGTGATTAGCAAAATTCTTATTCATAAACGCTATTTAGCGCTAAGAGGTTGCTAAGCAATTGATTAGTAGCTGTCAAAATTAAGCACCACCGGAGCCCTGTTAAGACCCGTGGACTGACGGAATGTCTGACTGTCTAACTCTGTCGAGTTTGTAAATATTTCCATTTACAAACTCGCCAGAGTTAGTCAGTCACACATTCCGACAGTATGTCCCACAGGTAAGAGTAGCAACACGTTAAAACGACAACTTCACTGCTATTTGTAGAGTTGAATTTCAACGTTATCGAATTTCTGCTTCATAAACTATTCCGTTGCCAGAAGTTCTGTGCGGACTGCTTGTTTGTGACGTCATTAACGTCACTAATGTGTGCGGTCTTCAATATAAAGCGACTTTTTGACGTTGGGTTCGTCAAAATCTGGCTATTCATAATTATCTACTGTACGTAAATGTTTCATGGTTATACTATGTTTCGGCTAGTTTGGACAGTTATTAGAGCTGTAGTTTTGTAGTCAGTTTGTAGGTTAAAGTTATAACTTCCTGACTGATTTAGGAGTAAAAGAAAAATAATGGAGGCGGGCCCGTGCTATTTTCATTAGTTTTCTGACAGCTCAACTGCAGCCGTCAAAACGCGTCGACATCAACAGCCTTATTCATAAAAATCTCGCTAATCACTCATTAGTTACTGTTTAGCTAACCATTTATTTAGCTCTTAATCAATGCTTAACTTTTCTTTATTCATAAAGACTAGTTAGCAGGTGATTAGTTGCGAAACGAAATAGAGGTGAAATTATGCGTTCGGCACAGATTATAATCAAAATAGTCGACTAAAAAACGAAATTTTTAGAATAAACTTGTCAAAACTACGATTTTTTATCTGTAGTGACTTTGGCAGATAAAAGTCAGAAATTTTCATCGGATAATTTGAATATTATTATAATAATTTATTATGTTATATCATTGTGTTTGCGATGGTAGCAATGAAAATAATAAGCTCCAATAATTGGAGTAAACAGGAAAAGGTATTTATCATTGAATTTATATCTACTTACTAATGAAAACTGCTCAAATGAATGTGAGAGCAGTAGCCGATATGTATTTTCATGCCCTTTAAGCTTGCTAACATGAATTTGCTCTTTTAGAAATGTAAGTGGGTACTTGTGTCTATATGATATTACTTTCTACTGTTTTTGTAACGGGGTTTCAGTGCCGTTTAGTAACAATTATTATACTTGTTTACAGATACAAGTTTGACTGCTGCTATGAAAACCACTATTAATACCTAGCACCAATACTGTTCAACCTCGCTAAGACGGCGATGGAGGAAACCATGCTACGTGAAAAATATGAAGAATGAGAGTGGCATGAGTAAAGAATATATATAATAGAATTGGAAAACAAAATCAATGAATACATATATAGAACAAAAATGTAGTTTTATTACCTACGTATCAAAATAAATTATTTCTACAAAATGTCTCTTATTATTTGTGTGTGACTGCCTCGACGTGGCTTTTTTTTAGTTCTGTACCATAGAACTGGCGTCATAGATAACACATGGGCACATGTGATAACACATTGAATAATCACTATCTGTGATAAGCTTGTTCACGAAATCATTCTCTTCAAACCTCCTGAGCACCTACTGAGCCACCTCATTGAGCTGTCCCTATAAATTCTTTCATCATATGTACTTGGAATGAAGAATATGCAATAGGTAATCATTTTCGTAGCGGTTTTGTACGAGCTTTGTAGGTCTTCCTTTTACTTCCCTCCGTCGTTTCAAAATGATTTTACTCTGCTACATCGTTTTGGAAATCCAGTAAAAGATTGTCGAAATCCATATTTACGCACTACTCGATACCATGAACAAAATAACCTCGAAGTGCAATGATCCGATCAGCTGATTCAAATAAAATCCGCCATGTGGCCTCTTACAGTCTTATTCATAAAACTTTAATCAATTGCTAAGCAACTGATTAGCAAAATTCTTATTCATAATAGCTATTTAACGCTAAGAGGATGCTAAGCAATTGATTAATAGCTGTCAAAATTAAACACCACCGGACCACTGCTAAGAGGATGCTAAGAGGCCACATGGCGGATTTTATTTGAATCAGCTGATCGGATCATTGCACTTCGAGGTTATTTTGTTCATGGTATCGAGTAGTGCGTAAATATGGATTTCGACAATCTTTTACTGGATTTCCAAAACGATGTAGCAGAGTATATAATTTTGAAACGACGGAGGGAAGTAAAAGAAGGAAGACCTACAAAGCTCATACAAAACCGCTACGAGAATGATTACCTATTGCATATTCTTCATTCCGAGTACCTAAGATGAAAGGATTTCTAAGGAAAGCTCAATGAGGTGGCTCAGTAGGTGCTCAGGAGGTTTGAAGAGAATGATTTCGTGAACAAGCTTATCACAGGTAGTGATTATTCAATGTGTTATCACATGTGCCCATGTGTTATCTTATGACACCAGTTCTATGGTACAGAACTAAAGAAAAGCCACGTCGTGGCAGTCACACACAAATAATAAGAGACATTTTGTTGAAATAATTTATTTTGATACGTAATAAAACTACATTTTTGTTCTATATATTCATTTCCAATACTCTTCCTCCAAAGGCATGGGTGCTATTCTTTACTCATGCCACTCTCATTCTTCATCTTTTTCACGTAGCATGGTTTCCTCCATCGCCGTCTTTGCGAGGTTGAACAGTATTGGTGCTAGGTATTAATAGTGGTTTTCATAGCAGCAGTCAAACTTGTATCTGTAAACAAGTATAATAATTGTTACATAACGGCACTGAAACCCCGTTACAAAAACAGTAGAAAGTAATATCATATAGACACAAGTACCCACTTACATTTCTAAAAGAGCAAATTCATGTTAGCAAGCTTATAGGGCATGAAAATACATAGTTATTATCGGCTACTGCTCTCACATTCATTTGGGCAGTTTTTATTAGTAAGTAGATATAAATTCAATGATAAATACCTTTTCCTGTTTACACCAATTATTGGAGCTTATTATTTTCATTGATATAACATAATAAATTATTATAATCATATTCAATTATCCGATGAAAATTTCTGACTTTTATCTGCCAAAGTCACTACAGATACAAAATCGTAGTTTTGACAAGTTTATTGTAAAAATTCCGTTGTTTAGTCGACTATTTTGATTATAATCTGTGCCGAACGCATAATTTCACCTCTATTTCGTTTCGCAACTAATCACCTGCTAACTAGTCTTTATGAATAAAGAAAAGTTAAGCATTGATTAAGAGCTAAATAAATGGTTAGCTAAACAGTAGCTAATGAGTGATTAGCGAGATTTTTATGAATAAGGCTGTTAGCATCCTCTTAGCAGTGGTCCGGTGCTGTTTAATTTTGACAGCTACTAATCAATTGCTTAGCATCCTCTTAGCGTTAAATAGCTATTATGAATAAGAATTTTGCTAATCAGTTGCTTAGCAATTGATTAAAGTTTTATGAATAAGACTGCAATACACGAGCGGCATGTTGTCGACCGCTGTCGTCGAGGCGTGTCAACGGCTTTAGTTGCGTTCGTGTGTATGCACACGCGGTTATTTATTTATTTATTATTTATTTATCCTCACACTGGAACGCCATACAGCAAATTACACCAAATGGAGCAAAAAATCAATTCATGTGCTGCTTTCCATCCATCCTGTTCGCGGTGGACATCGAACGAGTATGTAGGTATGCCTAAACCATAAAAATTCTTTCCAAATTGACCACGAGTAGAAATACGTCACTTTCTTTTAATTTTTGAACTGTTAACTACTCTTCAATTTATTTAGCCGTAATAGCTAGTTTGCTATAAAAATTAGGAGTACGACTAGGAGGAGTATCGATACTTTGTTCCTAGTGAGCCGAAACGGGGGCCAATTGGCTATATGTGTACTATGAGTAGGCGTGTTTCACTTTGAAATTTTTGTTCAACAATAAAGTTACAAATTTAATCTGGCCCACTGTGTGCAAACATTTTTGGGAGAACCATATTTTTTTTGTAATATTTTTAATGAGTTTTTAACGTCTCTAAGGAAATGATCGAGAGTGCCTGTTCGACGGAGTTTTATGAATCGGGAAACAATAATGTTATTTTAGGAAGCCAGTAGGTAATGGTAAATGGAAAATTGTATACCCATTGGTATACAGGGTGGCACGGACTTCGTCGCGCTAACTGAAACCATGAATTCACATGGTTCTACACCTTAGGAGGTGTGTGTGAAAGCCGAAACTTGTCCACGCTAGGGCGTAGAAAAGTTTCGGCTTTCAAAAAAGTAGCATATTTTGTGCTGTTTCATATAAAAGTGCAATAGGTACGTGGTCAAAATTTATGGAAACCCAATTTTTTTTTTTTTAATAACACGAATAATTTCATCGCAGGGGCGTTCAGAATTATGTAGGCACTGAAACGTTCACAGTCAGAGGGGCAATTCTCGTAATTTTAACGTTCACAGTCTGATCTTCGTCTCAATCATTAAAAAAAAAACTTCTAATTTCCCTACATTTTGACAAGTTTTTGACATGTGTTTGTCGCTGAGATGGGACTGCGACTAGATTTAGAACTTTTTAAATTACGAGAATTGACCTTCTGATCTCAGGCTTAATCTGTCAAAAATATAATATATATCTGTATTTTCCCTACATTTTTGACAAGTTTTTGACATTGATTGTCGCTGAAATGAGATTGCGACTAGATTTTGAACTTTTTAATTACGGGATTTGGCTTTTAGATTGCGTATTGATGTCCCTGCCGCCGTGCATAATATCCTAAGTATTCGTGTGTTTTAAATAAATAATTCTTGAGAGGAATGCAGATAAGTAGAAGTTTTATTTTTTTCTTCGCGTCTTTACTTACAGCTTTTTTGTTAACCAATAAATCTTTATGAGTATCTTTAGCACACCGTGATTTATGAGTATTTTCGCAAAGAGTAAGAATTTTTCACCGAAGCATATTCTATTAAAAGTTTATTAATTTAAGCAATCTTTAATTAAATGTTGTGGGTGTAGGCAGGCGCTTTACTTTCTGTAAATAATTCAATCACCACTGTACACCACTCAAAATGGTGAAGGAGAACGTCGTGAAGAAACCACCATGTGCTAGAAACAAAAATTCGCCACTACCAACCCGTTTATCCAGCGGATTATAGCCCACTCAGGAAGAGAGATCCTGTGTCCCAGCAATGGAAACATTATAGGCTGATTATGTTATATGCTAGCATCCAAATACGATATATAACATCAAAAACATCTTTGCAAAACGTGATATCCTCTATTATCAGTCTTCTTATCCCTTCCAGCTCACAGACCCGATACCACACATACACATGTTCACAAACACCCTGGATTAAAGTTTGAGCAAACAGACAGACCCGAAAACCAAATATTTAGTTCATCTGTGGCGATCGTTTGCCCAATAATAGCATCCGCATCTAGCGCCTGTTGCACGATTAGAATAATATTGCAACTCGCTCCCTCGCTAATGTATTAGTGGAACCGAGTTGCAATAATATTCCACCCCGTTGTGTGCGCCATCTACTTGAATTAGCCGCACGCAAATTTCAGGAATAATTGGTGTTTAGGATGTACTTAGTTTGTGAAAACTGTTATTAAATAACGTTGTTTTCTTTTGTGTAAGTGTGAGCTGTGTTGTTCCGTAAGAAAGTAGTTTTGGGTTTCGTGAAAATGTGCTGAAAGCACTTGCACATTTTTGCTTGTGCAGGGTTTAGTACGCGAAAAATACCCACACGAAAAGTCTAATGCTTGAACATTTTCACCAAAACAAAGCAACCAGGTTTTGAGATAATCTTAAACATTTTCTTAGTTTTAAGGATTTTGACAAAAAATCCAAATTAACATTATTAGATTAATAAATTAATTATTAGTGCAGTGTTGGCCCAGTGGTAGTGGCCCCAACATACGAGTTGTGGGTCGTGGGTTCGAACCCAGGCAGGCACTTTACTTTGTGTAATTTGTTTCATCAGCACTGGTCTCAAAACGGCGAAGAAAAACATCGAGAGGAAACCGGCATGTCATAAAACCGGCATGTCATAAAACCAAAAATTCGAAGACGTGTGACATTGATCTACCGACCCACACTTTATTTACCAACTACACATTGGGCCCGCGTGGCCCACTACCTCTCACAGAGAGGAGGGTTGTGTCCCAGTAGTGGGAACGTTATAGGCTCATAATGGTAACATTATTCGTAATTCAAACAGAAAAAAAAAACAAACAAAAAAAAGTTCCACTGTGCAAAAGATTTCTTTACTATCACTTCATCAAAAATATCTTCCCAACTCTTAAAAAGCTATAATGAGTGACCAACCCACCATTAATTCATATCCCCATAAATATGAGATTTGTTTGTTACTTCAAAGGGAGAAAAAGCAGTTGAATTGGTACTCAGGCGTCGGATGCCCGTAATTGATTTAGTACCCACACTCCCGACTCCCCTTAGAACGAGGCTATGACATCAGCGATATGGAATCGTATTGATAGTAGGTACTGGCAGCTTTTTTGCCATTTGAAAACAACCAATACGTAGACACTGGCTCCTGCCACACAGTTACAATTTAACTAGCGCAGGAGTCGGAGAATTCTATCATTTGTTGTACAAATGGTTTTATGTTAATAAATAACTTTGTATTTTGTATTTGTAGATAGTAAAACCTCATTATTTTTGAACTCAGCGTCTCACATGTGCCTAAATAATTCATATTCGTAGTTGCATAGCAAGTGTCACAATGCGAAATTTTATAAAACTGGCATAAAAGCTCTTGCAGAATTAGCTAGCAGCTACCAAAACTGTCAAATTTTCCCAATCAACCTTGAACCTAAAGCTTTAGCGATAAAGTTGAAAATTTATTAAAGAAATTTGACAGATTGTTCGTTCTCGTTCCACGCGTCCTTGGTGGCCCCTTCTTCAAGAGTTCGCGGCGGATATGAAATCAATGCGATGAATAGACGGGAAACGAATTGCGGGGATCGCTCGGCGAAAGTTTGTAGCAGACAAACCGACGATACCGTGGATATATCACTCCGTACACTGATGTAGGAATATTAATAATCTCCATTTTTATTGAGTTACTTTATGATAAAGAAGACTAGCTGTGCCCGCGACATCATTTGAGTGGAAGTCGTAACACACCACAAGATAGATAAGAGTGCTCTTTCTTATGTACAACTTGTGGATTCCTACAACACTAGATTCGAAAACATTGATATTTTTAATCTAACAGCATTACAATTTAGAAAATCTGTAGTCTATTTTTTCTTAGCTTTATAAGTATGTAGTATTTTTTTTATCATTATATTTTTTTCCTTTTTCTATTCCACAAATTTTGTTATTAGAAAGCATTCATTCAAACAACCAGTCATTTAATATCTCACTCCATTCATTCATGTAATCTGTTTTTATTTTTATCTCACGTAGCATTAACAATCAACAAATTAGTAATAAGTGGATAATGTTGTTGTTGGGGCTTGTGGCTAAGTAATAACAGCCGCACGGGTCGATCGATCAGGTTAAGCTACGCTTGCCGCGGTTGGTCCGTGGATGGGTGACCATTTTCACATACCAAGTCCCCTCCGTGCCTCGGAAAGCACGTTAAGCCGTTGGTCCCGGCTGTCATTCGTGGATCTTTGACAGTCGTTACGGGTCGTCAGTAGCCCGAAAGTCTGACAACCTGTCTTACCAAGGGGCATCGTATTACCCAGTAACTGGGTTGTGGAGGTCAGATAGGCAGTCGCTTCATGTAAAATACTGGTATTCAGCTGCATCCGGTTAGACTGGAAGCCGACACCAACATAGTTGGGAAAAGGCTAGGCAGATGATGTAGCATTAACAATCAACAAATTAGTAATAAGTGGATAATGTTGTTGGTAGTATAATAATTATCTTTTTTAATTAGTAAGTATTTTGTATAACATTTAATTGTACTCCTGTTTTTTATCCCAAAATAAAATAAAATATAAATTACAGATATAAATGTAGAAATTACAAGAAACTGCAAAAAAATAAATAGAAATTGCAAGATACTAAAATAACAGCCACATTTTTGTAACACTCCCTCGGCCCCGTCGCATCGCATTGCCCGTCCGCGCTACTTCGTTTTCACTTAGAGTTGTGACTTTTTTCATTTTACTCGGCTCCCAAGGTTCGTAGCGTGATGTAATACAGCCTATAACCTTTCTCAAAATTTGGGCTGTCAAATGCATTAAAGAAATTTTCAAATCCGACAGGCAGTTTCAGAGATTAGCGCGTTCAAACAAACTTCAGCTTCATGATTAGTATAAATGGTGGATTTACCGCCATCTTCTTTTTCCTTCGGGTTTATCTTTCTGTTCTTATATACTCTTCTGTATCTTTTCCTCATGGCATTATCATCCTATCGGTTTTCAGTCTCCGGTTAGATTGGATGCCGACCCCAACATAGTTGGAAAAAGGCAGATTTAGGTACTATCTCCTTTAGTATCACATTGCTCAGAATCTTTCCTGTGTACCCTATTCCGTAAAACGTAGATTTCTGAAGAAATAATGATAATTAATGACCGTTTTGTCAAGGGAGATATTATTCTTAGAAACAGGACAGAAACATTAGAAATGTTTCGAGACCCCACTAAAGTTGGCGTCTTGAGTGAACCATTGGGCTTTCAAAATCACTTTAATACTCTAAAGAGTCTAGCTGTTAAATCCATCTATATCTTAATGTCTGTGTATTGGATATATATATATATATATTGGTACAACAGCGTCGATGACACGCGGGATCCGGATTACCTCCCCCATCGCGGGATTACAGACGCGGTTTTATGTACTTGTGTGAGTAAATGTTGTTGGTACTGTTGGAATAAAATTGTGTTTAAGTTGTCCAACTGGTTTAGTGGAGAGACTGTGTGTCCAGTTTGATAGACTTGGTCACATTCATTTCTAATTATTCACTCTTCTTCGGATTCCCTTCATCCACTTTTCGTGATTCAATTCGCGCCCAGCCTTTTCCCAACTGTTGGGATCAGCTTCCCGTCTAACCGGATGCAGCTAGAATACTAGTATATTACTTACATGGACTGACTGCCTATCTGACCTCTACAACCCAGTTACTGGGTAATACGCTACTCCTTGGTAAGACTGGTTGTCAGACTTTCGGGCTTCTGACTATACCGTATACCCGGCCGCATCGACTGTCAAAGATCCAATTTTAGAGGTATGAGGAACAGGGTGTAAAGTTCACTCATACTCTATAGAAAAGGGAGAATCCTCCGACCAGACGGGTGTTGTGTCTGGCGGGCAATTACCCAACGATTGATGTTGGGAAATTGTATCTATGCTAATTGCGCGGTAAACTCTGCTTGCGAGATGCAGGATTTGCGTGACGTCAGTATGACGCGTTGTTCGCATGTGGCGTTGTAGATACCGCTACACAATCAACAGAAGAACAAGAATGACAGTCTTTTTCATCCTACATCTTTATTTTCCGTCATCTCAGTATTCAACTCTTTTCTAGCCAAATTTTCTTTGACTTCATCCTTCCAAGTTTTTTGGTCTTCCGTTTTATTCAACCGATATTAGGTACTTCATAATTCAACTTTCATCCAAAATCTCACTTGACTGCCCTCTCCAGCGACAAATGCTCGATGTTACGGACATAAGTCGGCATTTAATTGGAGTCGAACTTAGTTATGAAGTTGGGAGCGACCGATGGACTCGATCCATTATGGATTACCCGTGTTGTTGTAATGAAGCTATTCAACCTAGGGAATTATTTAGCGATCGCGGTTCCTATGAATGTGTCAATAAAGTTCGATGTATTTCTGGGGAAATATAACAGTGCTATGCTGATCAATCAGCGCATAATGATGGCTTTGTTCTTTGCGATCCTCTATTTTTTATTATTTGTAGTAGCTTTGGGCGTGTAGGAATAATCACTAATAAAGCATGACTACCAAAAACTGTAAGCAAAATAGCATATAGTACACAGTTATCATATTGCAATTTGACGATCCACAAATTGTATAGAAAAAGAAAAAATTACAGGACAAAATCCACAAAATATTTTTACATTGGAACGGCGCTTATTAGCGTAACTTACACCTAGTTTTTTTAACGTAAAGTTTATTGTAGATCCTGATTTGTCAATCTAAAATCAAAGAAAACATCAACCGTTCATTACAGAACTTCAAACAAAAGCCCATCACAATCGAATCTCAATAAACTATAGCCGTTCCCGGACGTGCACCAATTATAAAACCATATTATATAGTAATATACCGTTCATTATTCCCGAATAATATGACGCTGTGAGGCGAGCGTTCCATTACTGTGCATTACTTATTAATGCTCCGGCGGTCGCCTGCGCCGCTCCCCGCAGACGACGAACAGACGGCTTTTATTACGCTTTAGGGCGAGGAGTAGGGAGTAAATGGAATGCTAGGATATAAACCTATCTTGTCTCCTTGTTGCTGTGCCCGACAGGGTCCATTTTGATCGTTTACTTTGTAATGCCATGGCACGGCAGAATTTCAACTTGATTAGTCGAATGATTGATGAGTGATGATTGATGAATATTTAGGTTAGTTTAGGGACACTTGGATTGCAGTGTAAATATTCATTTATTCAATTCCTGCTCTTACGGATAACTAAACACAATGAGAGTTAACAATAATTAAGACATCCATGTCCATTATTCGTGATGAAGACAGAATTTAATTATGCTTACTTCAAATGTATTTAGAGAGTCGTCTTGTAAATGTTTGAAGAAGTATCTGCATAACAAACACCTTTGTTCCCAGAAAGGTTACGCTGGGATCCGCTATCCATTGAATTAGATGGAATGTGTGTGTGTATGTGTGTATAAGACGATGCTGTTGTCATTTACTGGTCGATATTCACGACTGTTGAGCTCACAACTAGTAGAGTTATAAAGTAATATGTATAGAAGACGTCTGTCTCCATTCAATCCCACATTGTTACTTCATTTACTTACTATTCCATGTACTCGGCTAATGTCGGTAGTACTACTAAATGGCGCTGGTTTTATGACAAAGTCTAATGCGGTTATCACATAATTCCGTTCTGGTATAAAGTGGTTGATTTTATAGATAGGCGTCATCAACCGTCCTGACCAATCTTTAGGAAAAAAAGCCGATAAAGTGAAAACAGGGGGTCTACTCCGAAATAGTATCGGCCGAATGTTCGGCCGTTTCCTGCTACGAAGTTACTATTTGGTTCGGTCGGCTCCGATCCTACACTCCTACACTCTTTCGAATATTGACCGATCCGACTGAGCCGATTCGAACTTTTTTCGCATTTTTCAATAATATTCGGTTCAGCCATGTGTCGGTCCGATCCGAACATTCGCACTTTGCACTTTGGAGTAGACCCCCTGGTTTTTTAAGAAAAAATCTAAATATGTAGGAAGATCCTCCGATCTAGGTATAGGTACTTGTTCTCTCAATGCCTTGCTATGTTATTGGTTAACAAACAAGAAAAAAAAACGTTTATTTGCTGTAGACATGACGCATAAAAATAAAACAAGTTGGAAAACATGCATCACATCCACGCAAAACGGCCATCGCTCAGCATAATGCTAAGAAGACCCTATACGAGATAGAACCCCAGCGCTGGTTTTCAGCGGCAGCCGGTGTAGAAGACGGCTTATTATGATCATCTTTTCAGCCGAAAGATGTCCACTCTTTGGGCTTTCCCTCAAGCGTCGCCACATCGTCCGAAAACCCCCTCCTCCTGCAAAAACCAAAGCATCGCAAGTGCGTTGCATACCAGAAGGCCAATTCTCGTAATTTAAAACGTTCAAAATCTACAGGCTACAGGCGACAAACAAATGTCCAAAACTTGTCGAAATGTAGGGAAATTACCCAGATGTAATTTTTGACAGAATGAGACTGAGATCAGACTGTGAAAGTTCTTAAAATTACGAGAATTGCGCCTCAGATTAAAGTTACACCGTTTTAAGATTAAAATAAAATACCTACTTAATTTTCCATCTAGACAGAATCGATCTAGAAAAGATCTCAATAATAAAATTGGAAGACGTTACAATTCCTACATTTACACAGAGCGAGGAAATCAAAGTTTTATTAGATGCCGCGAGGAATGGGACTCGCCAGTGAGTTACGAGCCTAACGTCGATTGCTTCGCCGGCCAAATTGTGATAGGTCACGTGCTTACACAGTCTTGGTACTAGGGCTTGAGGAGTAGCGAGGAGTATTGAATGGACGGCTTGATTTTTGGTGCTCTTAATCTTGAACAACATCCGCCTTCGTAAGGTCTAAGACCGGCTTCTTAATACCTAAGGGTCATTATAAACCTGGTCATTTCATCCACGGCCTAATGATGACCCAAGGTGCCTTTTATGACACTACCTTCGCTGCATGAGTTGTAAAACATAGCCTTCTCAGGACAGAGGGACCCGAAACAGAATGGTTTGAGTAAAACAACAGTTCATTAAAAAGCTTCAGTTATTAGACTAGAATTGACTACATCATAAACTTTTCTAAATTCCTTCAGAGTTGAGAAAGTATAACTGCCGTACTTTTCTGCTCACACACAACCCAAGCTCAGAGTACAGGTACATTTGCAAACCAAAACCGATACACACAACACAATAGCAGCAAGAAAATGATTTGACTTAAGCCCGCAACGAATGCATACGTCTTTGTCTGTACCAGGAAAACATAATTTAGCAGGAGGCGTATGCCAACCAATGTTTAAGCTCAGTTTCCTATGCAAATCGAGTTCGTCACGGCATTCGGCCAGGAACCCGGGTTATATAAACAATTGAATCTTCATATTCAATGGAAAGAGCTTTCACGTGTAATCGAAGAAGACAAGAAGTAGTTTTCAACCTTATTTGGTTCAACTAAGTGAAGTGGAATTGTTGGTGTGTGTCATTTAATAAGGGGGTGTCAACTTACTGGCTTTTAAGCGGAGTTTTGATAGTATAGTGTGGAGTATGTAAGTGAGCCTACTTGTGAAACCAAAGGGTTGAAGTGGGGTTGCTGTCAAATATTTGGTAGTGGTGAACTGGTGACACGACACTCTTAAGCATTCCTTGATGTGGCTTTATATTTTCGCCTTAAATGTCAAGTCTATTTAGTGTTAACAGGTATCCAGATTTAAATATCTCAATCAACTCCCACGTTTTGTAACTAATACAAGTCGTGGGATTTTCCATCGGCAAAAATGGTGAACTACCAGACCATAGATATTCCGGACAGACTTTCATCTCCTATTTACCCTTTAGGAAATGAATTTTCAAAAATCTTTCCTTAGTGCTTACCTTCGTTATATGTAAACTCTTTTGCAAAATTTCATGCTTCTAGCCAGCAGTTTAGGCCGTGCGTTGTGTGTCAGCGAATGAATCAATTAAAGATTTTTATTACTTATATTTTACTAAAATAGTAATTTATAGTTATAGTAATTTTAGTTGTACGAACATTTATTAAAGATGCTGATAAATAAGTGTGTAATTAAATGAAATAGTTTATTCTGCAACTGGATATCGGAATCACTTTTACACGTCATTTTATTTAAAAAAAAAAAGCTAGATGAAGTCGGCGTTTCCTATCCGACTACTCTGAGCAAAAACCGAAACAAACTCAGAAGTCACAGTCTCTTTTAAAGTCCCAGACATAATCTTGGTCAGATTATGTGAAGATCACAATGTCTTGACATAATCAGACTTGAAAAAAAAAACTGTGTGTTTGAAAAAGACCTTTTCAGATGTGAAACATTATACTCAATTTCATGAGTCAACTTTATTTATCTTACTTACCTAGGACCGTTTTCATCACATATAATACATCTAGTAAAACAAGGCACTTCTCTCTGTAACTTAAGTAGTACTTAAGTAAAGTCACAAAGATTTGTACAACAATACTGTAAATCGAGCCATTACGAGCCGAGTGGGCACTTAGTTGTTCTGATTATTACATTGTCAACCTTCAGGGTAAACAACCACGTGATAGACTTCTCTATTACTATGGACATGTTTTTCTGAAAAATGTAAGAGTAACATTTTTACAGTTTCACGTTAGCTTCGTAATGTCTAAGTAACATTTTTCAAGTATGGTAGAAATAACCGTATTGTTTTTTTTTCATTAATCCCTACACTGAGCGAGTCGTAGTTACATGATGAAGACTTTGTTTTATTTGAATTGTGTAGTCTTTCATCAACATTACTTTTTACGGGATCAGATACTGGTTCATAAATAGTCGGTACTCAATGAAAGGTCTAACTACCCTCTTTCTTTTGCTGATCGCTTTAGATCTGTACCAAACATTCATAATGTGTAACTGAATTAAGAGCGTTTACAACGTACGGCATTTCTTACAAACTTTCAAGTCCTTGTTTTTCGAAATGCATCAACCGATTTTAATGAAACTTCCTACGCATAAGCAGGATATATAGGTCTAAAAAGTTAATTGAGAACATTTTCGAAAAATAGTGTTCAATTACCTTTTTTTAAATAAGACATTTCGAAAATATTCTTTACTAACTTTTTAGACCTCTATGTATCCTGCTTATGCGTATGAAGTTTCATTAAAATCGCTTCATGCATTTCGAAAAACAAGGACTTGAAAGTTTGTTTGAAATGCCGTACGTTGTAAACGCTCTTAATGCACATTATAAAAGCAGTTTCTTCAAAATCGTTTACTGAATAGATTTCTGTCATTTTTAATGTCGGTTATTTTTGATCCCAAAAATAATAGAAGCTAGGTACGTAAACTACTGTCACACTCGCTGTTCAGTCAAAACTTACGAAAATTGATAAAGTGCCTACTACGCACCCTTACGTACCCTCATACATACGTGTGCGACTGTGTGTGTGTGCATGCGTTTTGTAATGTTACCACAATTTTCTCCCACAATCAGTATAATTAATTTAATAAAAAAAAAACATGTTTTATTCATAATAATAAAATTTCAGTGATGATTGAACATAATATGATTGTAACATAATATTCTAATTGGAGTGTTTGGTGGTGTGCGTTAATTCCGGGACATCTTGTATAGACTAAAATACTTTTTACATAACCAAAAATATGTAATTTTTTTGTAATCCAGAACTGACAGCTGCATTTGACTTAAGCACCATTAAGTGAGAAGTGAATGAGCGGCACTTACTTCGTCAGACTACACGATATCGGCTATCTGGCAAACAATTTGAGCGCTTGTCAGCGTGACGCGGCTGTCGCAGGGTTAGGGCTGTTCACAACGACTTTTTTGTATGGATGGTTGCTGAATATGGATGGGAAATTTTTGTTGAATTTGCTCTGTAATCAATAAAACTGGAAAATCAAAAACCGGCCAAGTGCGAGTCGGATTCGCGCCCCGAGGGTTCCGTATAATTTAAAATTGTTAAAAATATTTTTATTATTTGATGTAACTAAAAATTTACGGTTTTCGCAATTTTTCCTTTATCTGTGCTATAAGACGTTACTCGCGTTACTCGCGTTAAGGCGTTACTTCGTACCAAATTTCAAGATTCTGAGTTCACGGGAAGTATCCTGTAGGTTTTGATTCCCTTGCGAGTGTTGAAAATTTGCGGAAATTTGCGGCATAAACGGCTGCATCTTTTGATTGCGTTGGCTTAGAAGTTTTCACAGCTCCAAGGGTCGGTCGACCTGAGTATTTGATATAAATTCCAGCTTGATACCTCCACGCGTCCCTGAGAAAAAGGGTCTTGACAGACAAACAGACGGACGGTCGGACAACAAAGCGATCCGCTTTTTCCCTTCGAGGTACGGAACCCTAGAAATGCAAAAATAACCCCATTACTTTCTTGTGGCTAAGAAATAACAGTCGCACGGATCGATCGACCAGGTTAAGCTATGCTTGCCGTGGTTTATCCTTGGATGGGTGACCATCTTTACGTACTAAGACCCCTCCGTGCCTCGGAAAGCACGTTAAGCCGTTGGTCCCAGCTGTCATTTGTGGATCTGATACAGTCGTTACGGATCGTCAGAAGCCCGACCGTGTATTACCCAGTAACTGGGTTGTGAAGGTTAGATAGGCAGTCGCTCCATGTAAAATACTTGTATTCAGCTGCATCCGATTAGACTGGAAGCTGACCCCAACATAGTTGGGAAAAGGTTCGGCAGATGATGATGACTGTTATGTTTTTGCTTTAGCATTCGTGCTAATAAACGTTCAACGCATAATATAAGAAATAACAATAATTAGATTGATCTCACATTGTTTGAAAAGAAAATCACGTAAGCAGGAGTTCTTCTAATTAGCAAATACGCAAGAAGTTCAATTCATTATCAACTGCTAAAATGAAGTTCAACTTATCAAAAAGTTAGTTCAGGCTTTGTCTCATATCATATGCAAAACTAGAAATTGTTATTAAAGCAGTTAAATTAGCTTTGCAGTGTATTCATTAAGTTATGCGCTGATTAGTATCACCTAGAGCTCTCCTAAACCCTGTCCGTTTTCCGGTTCCGGTTAACCGTTTTTTGACAGCTACCTTAGAAAATAACTATTCCAAATAACTATTCCAGATTACGTAAAAGTTAACTTTAAAATGCGTAATAAAATAAATATATGAACTGCCTTATCTTATTGAATTATCTTATTTATGTCTTCTTACAGACATTATAATACCGTACTTGTATCAGTTTTTATAAAAAAAAAAACATAAAAAAATATAATTGTTCTGCGTACTCCATCTCTCAAAAAACGGTTTACCTAATGGATAGGGTATAGAATGCGAATAGATCATCATCGTCGACAACCCGACTTCAACCACTGCTGGTAATAGGCCTTGCTTGTGCCAAACCCCAAATTAAACTAAGTTTTTAATAGTCTCTTATAGTACCTACCTATCAATTCGCATGTTTTTTTACTTATTTTTGCAAAAAAGGATGGGTAATCTTTCTGGGTATTTGACAACCCTATTCTCGATCCTTCGATTGGCAAGTCATTGGTTGAGGTTTGAGATGATATTATTTTATACGTCCCTGTGAATTAATTGTTAGATTTACAAGAAATGAACATGTTTTTGGCTTGTTGTAACATATCAAGATTGTTTATTGTTTAGTTTTAAATCTACCTCCCCTTTGAAAATAGGATTTTCTTCTTTAATTTAAAACTAAATAAGCATACATATACGTCGTTAACTTTACATTTTAAGTTCGGGTCTAGTAACCAATGTTAATACAAAATCGATAATCATTAAAAAAACTTAACCTAACTTTAACTTAAAATAACCGCCGGTGATTCAGAGATCGACAAAATGACGTCAATAAACACAAACCTACCATCCATTTCACTATCAAATTGAAACTCAAACCATCCAAAACATTTGGACGTAATATTCAATCAGTTCGCATAATTTCAGCCCCAATTATTCGAATGCAAATTCGCCTCTATACTATACAGGTGCCGTAACCACGAGACTACTGAAGCAGGAACCAAGAAGTTTGCCTTCTGAATTGACTTCTGAATCTTCAATTAAACGCTGGCAGTTCCATTCGAACGGCACGACTTGCTCCAATCGCCCGTTGGCCAGAAACTACGAATCATTATGAGAAACCAATATAGTTTTATTTTTAAGTCAAAGTTTGCAGTCGATTCCTTTGCCTACCGAGAGCTAACTTCCTTCTTTATGATATCTATTAATTGGTTTGGATTTTTTAATTTTAATTTGTTGGGAAATGTAGTGAGATGTTTTAAAAGAAACGGATTTTTTTCGAATGGCGTTAAAACATCGAGTTCCTTGAACGGTACTTGGAAATGTTTTTTCTTCTCTATATTCTGTGACCATCTTTTCCTCACGAGCCAAAGTATAGTAGTAAAGGAATAATCTTAAGTAATCTCATCTCCCATATTGATTTTCTTCCACCTGAAAAACCACGTACAAGCAAAAATATATCCACCTACATTCCTGATATACAGACTGATTCAAAGATAGATAAATAAGCCCATTCATCATTGTCCGTTTTTCGGGATTTTCCGGACAAAAGGAAGACTTACCCCAGTTCTGATTACCATCTGTTGTAATAAGTGTATGAATGGGTTCCGTCCAAATCTTAATTAGGTTTCACCCTGTATCGTTCTCGGTTGAAACTTGCAGGAGCGTTATCTCTTGGTTTATAACCCTCGGCAGATTGGTTTTTTACATACGATATTGGAGGTAGAACGTACCACGTAAACAGCGATTTATTTTTTGATACTGATTTGTAAGCAAATGTTTTGAAATTGCGATTTCTGGACTTCATTTAGAAAGTGATGGATGAGCTGATCTAATACAAAATGATGGAAAAAAATGAATTCAGTTGCTATTTCGTTCAATCTTACAGCTTTGATCGACACGTACGCTCTCTAATATTCATATTTACATATAAAATGCGATATAAACACATAATATATTGATGAGATACCACTTTTATAACTCCCAGTACATTTATGAGGATAACAGTCTAGCCGTGCGGATAAAAGGACGAAACGTAGGTATGCGATGACTGTCTGTGCACCGAGGTGGAACGCGCAAAAAACTGAGAAATATCGTAGGTACGTAAGCCTTTTCAAAATAAAACGAATATGCTTCGAAAAGTTAGCATCGCAGCAGATGGACGGTAGATCCAACTGCAATAATTGATCAGCAAATCGAAGTAAACAGGCACCTGGCCGACACTCATGATTGCCTTCAATAATGCAATGTTCCTAGCACGAAACGTAATACCCTACCAAGTTACGTAGCTTGATAACCCGATGTGGATAACTCTGGCAGCACGACAATCCTATTTGGTCGGATAATACGGCATTCATAATAAGCGTGCTGGCGTATGGACGAAGCAAACAAGGCTTGACTGCACACGCCATTAAGATATTCAAAGCTGATATGGAACGACCATTGACTTGACATGTACTTTTTAATTATATTTCACGTTCTATTGCACTAGTGGTGTCCGTTTTATTTATGTATAACGTCGGATCTGCGGGGGCTCTGAAAATTATAATATTTATTACTTACTTCGTTCGTTTATTTTTACTGCTCTTCCTAAAAACCTTCGGGCTATTTTCTTGAGTATCTTTTATGTTTATCTATTCATACACTTTAGTGGCTTGAACATTAGAGGGCGAAAATATCTTAAAATAACTTTAACTTATACTACCAAGAATCTTAATACAGTTTTCGAGATAGAACTAATTTATTCTCATTAAGGAGTGAAGTTATTTCGTTGAAATAATTCCATTTTCCGTTTATTTCTGTGGCTCCGGGAATACAATAGCCATTAATCGTTCTTTCCCTCAATTCTGCCCAAACAATTAGGGTAACAAACCAGTTTTTAAGTCATCGCCGTCAATCAAGACGGTTACATCATCCCTTCACTTGCGGGGATGAACGTACACCTGTACCGAATTAATTGCCCCGCCGAGTCCAGCTAATTATAAATGGGGGTGATATATTATATGCTTAACAAATTCGGTAATTTCGCCTCTGTGGACCGTTTAGTTTGGAGTTCAGTTGACAACTGTTTGAGTACAATTTGATTTTGGAAAATACCGGTTATTTCAAAAGAAAAATGACGTTCGATTCTCAATTTGAATGCGAAAAATGCTCATTTATGGTTGGGTTGGTTTCCTTCACCATTTTGAGCTTGTCTTAAAGACAAGCTCAAAGTGACCAAAAATTCGAAGACATATGACATTTACCAACCCGCACTGGGCCCGCGTAGTGGATTACGGCGCACTCCCTTTCACTGAAAGGAGGCCTGTGTCCCAGCAGCGGGGACGTCATAGGCTGATAATGTAAGGTTTAAAGAAACTGCTATTTATTTGACACAGATTAAAATAAAAGGATTTAAGTAGGAATGAGGTTGTGGTGTTAAAATAGGGCAATACTTAGTCTAAATCGGTTTGCGGTCTCAAGTCTTGACTCAACAGATGCGGCCATAGATATCTTCGTCGTGTACGTTTCTTTACAAATCAGTGATGCCAGTTTGCCAATGTTCTAAGACAAAAAATAAAAGTAGCTTTTGCAGAAAGAGATGAAATTATATGATAACAAAAACACGATATCTTTTCTATTGACAGAGCTTAGATTTCAAATAGATCGTTTATTAGATTAGGTTTTAGTCAATTTCGGAGAAATCTCTCTTCAAAGAACAGAATTACTTTCTTTTCTGGGAAGTCGAAAGCCTATCAGAAATTACTTGAAAACATATTTATTGGAAAAAGTTATGAACAAGTCGACTTGCCTGATATCAAATGATCCTTCGTTTCATGCCAGTGTTATTGGAGTTTTGTTGTTTTAATTGTGGCTAAAATATCAAAAAGGGTGTCTAGTTAACTTCGGGTAACCGAACTGTATTTTAACGGGTTCCTTTCATTTTTGAGTTGTACTCTGGAAGATTTTTCGAGGATGTTGTAAGTATTCTATGTTGCGAACAATGTAGATATTGTATTTCTTGTGTCTACAAATAGTATATGTGGGTAACAGAGTATTTCTGGGAATTTGATACGAGGTAAGGGTAGGAAATGAAGCCATTTTACTATAGGTATCGTATTAAGCAACGAGGTATGTGAGCGATATTATTTAGGCGTCACAGCTTCGGAAAGAGTTCCTACTGTTTTTTAGGGTTCCGTATCAAATTTTCTAAAACAGAATCATATTTTGTGAAATCGTCTGTTTCTTATTGATGTTTAAGTAGTCTAGGCAAATGTATGGTCCACTATTATTTTAGTGGCAAGGTGCTTTCTATTTAATATACCCTCAAATAATCTTTAAATAGACTCCGGACTCAGGCAGGTCGAAGCAGAGACACCTGCTCAGGTGGAGATTCACAGATGACTCCGCCCTGAAGTGGAAATGTGGTGCTGTTCCACAAACAATGGGGCGCTTAACATCGTGTCCTGCGTGTCCTGTTGTCTGTACGCTACAGGAGTTGATGGACGCTACTGAAGGTGCCAAGCTCGTAGCCACATTCTGACTGTATGTAGTGGGATCGTCCGAAAGGGTTACCGCTGCCCTGGAACAGAAAGGAAGAAACTCTAAGGAAGGAACACGGGTGGGTTTTAGTCAGTAAGAGTCTGACACTCCCTTCTGCTCCACCCAGAGCGGGAGGGGTCATTTGATAATTTCACTTCCACAAAAAAAAAACTGACTGTATAAAGATTGCTATCGACACGCTAACAAGAAGAAGATTACATTCATTAACTTTATTCGACGTGTATGAGTGAATGTGTTATCCATTAACATGTTGTCCTCTCTGCCTACATTGCAAATGACCAATGGGGTAATTACGTAACACACTATCGTTAACAATTTTCATTTTGACAGTTCAACAACATTCATTTGCGTTATTTACGCTTTTGAGCAGGCACATTTTTCGAACATACGAAGCAAATGGATTGACAATAGCCTTCAAATTGATTCAGATTGAGATTGATAGTGTGTTACGCAATTAGGGCTTAAAAAAGTTGCAATGGTCTGACCAGGTATTGACAGATTTTGTATGGGACGTCTGTCAAAAACTCTCCATAGCAACGTTTGTAAATTAGTAGACTTAAGCCCTTGCTGTAACGTGTACAGTACTGTGATTCACTGACTGCTACTACCAAAGCAGTGTTGCCAACAAAATAAAAATAAGAATATTTAACATGAACGTTGCGGGTGGCGCTAAGCCAAGGTGCCCTAGGAAAGATGAAGATTTAATTTTAGACGTAAGTGCGTCGTAAACCTATTACTTATGTCCCACTAGCTTTAAGAGCTAATTCATTAATACTTGGCGCTTAGGTTTAGTTTTGTAGCTAAAATAACTAAAGCTAGGTATGTGAGCGTTATTATCCAGTGTTACTAGATGTGTCTATTGTGTAGGTGATTAACACTTTCACTGCCCACAAAGTAGACATAATAGTTAAATAATCAACCTGAACCTTAGTGGTTCACGGTGCAGGGGATTTTGTTCTCATGTCCACAATCCGTGCACCGTCCTCATGGAATTTACCATAGGCTGAAAATGACGAACTTCCATACTAACTTTCATCCTCTATGTCCCCTGTATGGGATAAATTTTCAAAAATATTAGTGCTCACCGTCGCTACATTAGGAACCCTTGTTCAAAATTTCAAGGTGCTACACCCAGTGGTTAGGCGTTTAGGCTGAGCGGTCTGCCAGTTGGTCATCTTTCTATGTTCTAAATACTTCTTCAATAAAACATGATTGAGGTAGTTATTGTTGCCCAGAAAATTACCAAACCAAAAAGTCCTAAAGGCTTGTGATAAATGACAGATGTTGTCTCAATCCTGGGCGGACATATTCTTCCACCTTACGTAAATAAAAAGGCCAGAATTACGCAAATAAAAACAAACAAACCATATACCTATCAGAAAACTTTTAATTACCATTTATTGATTCTTGACTGGTATTCGGGTGCAATTTCTAAAGATACTTTCTTGATCAATTGTTTTTCAAAAGATTCATTCGTTTAAGAGCTGATTTTACCAAAGTCTTTTTTTTATTCGTGGTTTAAAATTGAAGTCTGACAGTTCGAGTATGGAAAACCTGTCAAAAATTCATAATTTATGCTCAGGATAAGATTTATTCTAGGTATAAAAGTTTGGAGGAATTCGCCCTTAGAAAAGTATCAGTTTAAAGCCTAAAGCGGAGTAAAATCATAATGAAAAGTCATTTATTCAAAGGACCATGCAAAAAACCGTCCCCACCCACCAATAGATTTCAAACATTTTTCAGTTAATACATCTTGACTGCCTGATGATTTTCTTCTATGACGACATCCGCCGTAGGAATGGAGTTTTCTTTCTTATCTTCCTTCCTTTGATTACTCAAAAAAATGGGAATCTCCAAAATCAACAACCAATAATTTCTCTATATTAAAATTCCGAACTTTACTTAAAATTTTCACTTTCCCAAAGCGTTTCCGCTGGCTTACTACCATCGGTATTCTTTGTTAATTTAATATACATCCTAATAATAATGAGAGACAATGAAAACGAAACGAGGCTTTTAATATTCAGTCGGATTTTCCGAGAGAAAAAGTCCCGGTTCGTTGGCGTACCCTATTTGTCTTTTTACCCCATATCTGTTTTTGTAAAGCTGCTTTCAGGAAAGCCGTGACCGAAAAAACCCGAGAAATATCTCGAAGGATCCCTCTTTTTGTAAATCATTAATATAAACAATATTGTATAAAATCGAACGTTTGGAAAACCGGTTTTGAGTTTGATGGATCGATAGTTTCGTTTGTGGAACTAATTGGCTGTATTTTTGTTTATGGTCTGTCTTGTGGTAATTAAATTTTAGTTTAATTAGAACGAATACATCGTGCAATAAAGAATTCTATTTAAAATCGCCAAGGCTGTATAAAAACCACACTGAAAGATAATGTCCTACAGCAGAATAATTTTAAGCCGGTATAATTAAAAATTTAAAACCTTTTTAAAATATACGAAGATGTTCTAATGAGTAAAGATTTAACTTCCAAAAGTTTCGACGGCTGATACTTTTATAATTCACCTTCCACCCGATTGAAGAAATTCCTACTTCATCCACTGAAATTAGTATTTGAAATCATTTCTAATTTTTGAGTTCTTGATAACTTAGTAGCAAAGTGGTCTATCTTGATGTACTACTTGGTATTGGAAATAGATTTGCCGATAAATTAACTTTAGACTTAATAAATTCTTAGTACCAAGGTAACCGACATAGCCCGAAGAATTGCCAAACTTAAGTAGGAATGGGCAGGGCACATTGCTCACAGAACAGATGGCCGATGGGGCCGAAAGGTTCTGAAGTGGCGACCGCGTACCGGAAGACGTAGCGTTGGAAGGCCTCCTACAAGGTGGACCGACAACCTTGTGAAGGCCGCAGGAACCCGTTGGATGCGAGAAGCACAGAACAGGTCGAAGTGGAGGTGCTTGGGGGAGGCCAGGCAGGATCCAGTTGTGGACGTCTTTCGGCTGAAATTCTTAGTTTGTTACCTTCGAACTCCTAGACATCGATAATGTTAATGAACCAAGATACCTTATTAGCCAATAAGATAGCTCAAATATTATAATCAAAATTATAATGAAATTTTCCGCCTACGGCTGCCAAGATTTAAGTTACTTTTGAGGCATATTTAGGGAATTGTTTTTTAACGTAATTTTACGAAAATTACCGACGCATTTTCCAAACTACGGTTACTGCTTCTCATAAAGTGCTAATGTTTTATATTAAATGGCACTGGGTGGCCAGCACGTTTTACCCAAATAAATTCTGTTAGAAATTAATGGGTAAAAAAGAAAGAAAATACATTTATTTGCGGCAAACATGAAGCATAAAAAAAAAATAACAAGTTGGGGGAAAACATGCGAAGAGCCTTGCATTTGGAAAGTCTGACAACCAGTCTAAGGCAGTCGCTCCATGTAAAATACTGGTATTCATTTGCATCCGGTTAGACTAAAACCAACTTCCACATAGTTGGAAAAAGACTAGGCAGATAGATTGGCAAATAAACGAGCCGCGGACATTTTGGTCACCACCATCTACAGACATTTGATATCGGTTACAGCAGAGGTTTCTCAGGTGCGATACCATCCCTGATACAAGGTGATACCCATACCTTTCAAACAAAAATACATCATTGCTGCTCATAGGCATAAAATAAATTGAGTTAGTACCTCTCCAGACGTCATCCTTCACTATTATCTAATAGTTCCTACTAAAATCATCATCTTTAATCTTCATCAGTGGCAGCCTTGTTCCACCCATGGTCGAGGTAGAGAGAAACCGTCTCCTTTTTGTGCCATGTTTCTCTGGTCAGTGCGGGTCTCAACCAGTGCAGTGGTGTAATTGTGTAACACACTATGAGAAGGAATGGCCTTTATTTTGACAGTTCAACAACATTCATTGCGTTATTTACATTATTAGGCAGACAAATTTTTTGAACATTTGAAGCAATGGATTAGCAATATCATTCAAAATTATTCAGATTTTGATTGAAAGTGTGTTACACGATTAGGTTGCTGCAGGTCATACCCGCGATTTTCGAATTATTATCGTCTTAAAACACATTTACTCTTGTATCGTCAAACATTGACAAAACTGTGCATGCAATCCAACTGATCACTTAAGTAAAGCATCGCTCCCCTACTGTCCTTGTACTCTCAACTTGTCAACAAGAGATATTTCATTTCGGACACATTAAGCGCCCTTCTTTCTTTCCCCACCCGTGTTAACAATCTGTGATTGTTTCTTTTCTTTCTCGACAAAGGAAAATCTTTGTTTGTCAACTGTGAGATACTTTGGAAGTATTTATTGTCTTTTTGGACTGCAAGTGACCTGGCTTCTTATGGTTTTGACTTTCTGGCTTAGAGAGTACCTGCTTTTGAGTTTTATAGTAGTTAGAAGGCGTTTTCAGTATACCTACAAATATAATATTCAAAACAATCTGCCTGTAATATTTGGTACGATATAGAATGATTTTTGGTTGCAGGGCAAACCCCCTTCTTTTTCCAGTCAACTCGATCCTGAGCCATTTTTTTACCAATCCCTCATATAGGCGTCCAGTTCATCCCGCCATCTACGCCTGGGTCTTCCGCGATGCCGTTGGACGTTTTCTGGGACCTATGTTGTGGTAGTCTGAGCCCACAATGTATCCGACATGCGGCAAACGTGTCCAACTCAGTCCCATTTGAGCTAGGCAGTTTTTTGGGTGATGTCTGCCTGTGTTGCTGTCACTGACAGATCTATCAAAATCAATGTGAAAACATCTTTAAGCCGATCTGAAAATCGAACTCGACTTATGAACGTGCTTGCGACCAATTAGTCCAATGAAAGAGCCATGATACTGCGATTTCTTCTATTTTATTTTACTTGAATATCACCATCAAGCTAAAGACTAAGCCTTCTTCACTTTAGATCAGTAAAACTTAGAGCTAATCTAAAGAGAGTGGAACAACATAGCCGGCCTCTGCTTATTTATAGAACGACCGCCGTTCGGTCAGACTGCAGTCGCAGACCGCTACAAATAAGCAGTATCGGAGATAGATGAACTGATTGTGGGACTTTCGTAGGAGTTAAGTCATCTTGGAAATTATTTTGTGCGTGTGTGTGTGTGTGTGTGTGTAAGGTAGGATCGGTAAAAATAAGAGGTGGGTATATGCATTGTTGCAATAAGGTAGCAATCAAATAAATGGTAACTAAGTATTAAGGAAAATACCTGTGATCTATGATTCATTTTGTAGCAATTATTCGAAGTGAAGCATGCTAACTGCAATTTCGAATATTTTGCAGTTACAAAAATAGTTAAAAAAAATCAAAATCAGCACCCTTATTACACAAAAAATACACTCCAAATTCGAACATACAAAATCGAGCTCTTTGTGACGCGAGGCAACAAAGCAGTTAATTGATACAGCGTAGCGTCGCGGACCGTCGCGGTATCGTGACCGCCGCCGCCCCGGCAGTGCTACGACGCTCGTCGCGTAGACCGCTCGCGCGTAGCCATCGCTACGCCGTAGCCGCGAGCGTAGTGACACAGTGTAGTGAAACGTGTACATACATGTAATTTCTTTATTTTTTTTATGTGTTGTGTATGTGTTTTCGAATTGGAATGCGCACAGTGGTAGATTTTTTTTTCAGTGGGATCAGCTTTTGGATCGAAGGGATTTTGTGTGTAACAGTATGTCGAATTGAGTTGTATGTAGTTTGACTAGTTAACACTTACCTTAGATCGAACTGGCTTTATATTTTTCGCAGCAAGAATATAATATCAAGCCTCTTAAAAAAAATATTTCATAAAATCTTTTTACGCTACCAAGAAATTCTTTTACTATTCAATATTACATTTTAACTCATCTTTTCGTTCGATAAATTACAATGAAGCCGTCTAATACGTAACTGTCAGATATGATTCGCAATCAATTACTTGGATTTGAAGCAAAAAAATATGATTGGATGTAGCGTGGCACCCGTCAATGTGAGATCTGAAATTGACAGATCTAGGCTTTTTCTCTCTCTCGTATTTATAAAATAAAATATAAATTGTTATTGAATGATGTTTTCGTATTCAGTACTTCTTTTAAAGAAGAATTTTGAATTTATTCAAAATTCTTCAAAACAAAGTGATTTTGGCATTCAGATGTTAACGTTTATCATTTCAATTTTAATCGAGTATTTACTTATTTATTACTAGCTGTGCCCCGCGGGTTCACCCGTATAGTTGTCGATCCCGTTAGAATATCGGGATAAAAAGTGTTCTACGTGTTATTCTGATGTATAAGATATATTACTGTAAAGTTTCATCAAAATCTGTTCAGTAGTTATTGCGTGAGAGAGTAACAAACATCCATCCTCACAAACTTTCGCGTTTATAATATCAGTAGGATTTAGAAAACTTGACGAAATGCATCTTAGAGCTGTGCAAACCCTAAGATGCTTCTAATACGTTCTATTGATAATGATGAACCCCGGAGAACGTTAGTGACGGCCATTTTTTAAGACAGTTTTTATCATCCCCTGTAGGTACCATAACGTTCATGTGATGCACGGCGACGTTGTATGGTTCGGTATCATGTCTAATACTTTGAGAAAGAGTTCGCACGGCACCCTTACGCTCACGCCTCGCACTTTCTGAACGCACCTTGCGTTCAGAAAGTGCGAGGCGTGAGCCTCAAATGCATTTTTAGTATGTCATATATTATGCTTCGGACTGAGGCATGCATCACATGCGTAGCTTACCATTCAAAGCACATTACTCGCACTGTCTGGACGCACCTTTAAATATCATAGAGGTGTTATTTTTGTACCCGAAAAATAAAAATCCTTTCACGTTTTCATGTGGCAGGGAAATGGACGCGCAAACTGTAACCATGATTTCAGCACTTGATTAGCACGTCCAAGCGCAAATTTTTTCGTCAAAAAAAAATCTGCTGATGCGTAGAAAAGTGCAACACCTACGCGGTCAAAATATATGGACCAGTCATTTTTTTTGTTTAGTATTTGTACTAAATTCATGGTAACAGGTTGTGCGTAGATATTCCTGCCACCCTGTGTAATAAAACTTCTACGTCCTGTTGAGGACTAAAATTAATTTTAACATTATCATTGCAAAGATAAGCAAAATAAGCGGCTTGTAAATAAATTGCTTAAACATACGCAACACAAACAATGTAGAAAATCCGTTTCCTCAGTTTGAACAAATGATTTGGACCCAGATTCGGTACATTCGACATATCGGAATCCACGTTCCATAACTAGGTTTCGAACAACACAGAAAATCGAACGACTGTCGATTTGTTAAACTGGATTAGCTCTTTAGCTTGTGGTTGGCAAGACATACATACAATTCTGAAACGGTGGATTGAAACTTATTAAGTATTGCATTCATGTTTATTTAATACTATTTCGTACTTTACGTTTGAGTCTTAAACGCAGTGGCTACGAGGTTTTGGGTTTGCTTCCAAGTTTAAGGAAAGAGTGTGAATGGAATGAATTGAATTTGCAAATTGTGCACATACTCGTAACTACCGATATTTACTAAATTCAATCTGCCTAGCCTTATCCCAACTATGTTGCGGTCGGCTTCCAGTCTAACCGGCGGCAGCTGAATACAAGTATTTTACGTACACACTGATATTTACTGAATGCCAGCAAAATACGAAAAAAAATACATTCATGAATTCAATTTTACCGTAATTCAAAATCCATGAACATTAAAAACCAGGACCAACTATGAACATGATATCAATTATTCGTCTAATGAGATCGCTATTATTTTTAAGTGGAATCATATCATTTTATATCATTTTCACAATTAAATCTGTGGAACAATTATAATTTGACTAATGATATCAGATTTTTTAATTGTAGACCTTTTACGTTTGATAAGTCTACTCCAATTAAGCAAGGGCCGAAAACGCTTGAAAATGTAATTATTTTTTTTTTAAGTTTTTGCTTCATTAGTCTACGCCCGCACTCATGGACGTCGATTGACGTTGATGGACAATTATCTCACTATTTCTTAAAGATGGCCAGTATCTTGGCATGGAAAATGGAGTATAGATTTATCTAATCTAAGATTTTGACTTACTCATGATTTTTGTGTATTTGAGTCAGCCAATGTACCAAGATCACTACTCTTTAAGTTACTGAAAACCAATTCCCGTAATTAAAACCGTTCAAAATCTAGTCGCAATCTCATCACAGTGATTATCAATGTCAAAAACTTATCAAAAATGTAGGGAAATTATAGGTATTTTTGACAGATTGAGACTGAGATCCGACTGTGAACGTTCTTAAGGATTACGAGAATTGTCCCTCTGACCGTTAGTGGTTCATTAAATTTTATTGACTTATGTGAGTAAGAAGGTTAGAGTTATTAGGACAAATTCTATTTTATAGAGTTCTATTTTCAAATAGATCGAAGCGTGGGAGTTGTAGGAAATACCCAATACCGGTGTTGGAACGGTGCCCGATATATGGTGACAATCTCGATTCTACTACATTGAATCGTAATATCGAATGATACTATTTACCAATGTGTATAGTACAAATATATCGACTGTTATTCTGTATGCTTAGTATCAAAGTGGCCTTTCAAGATATTTCTTTATTGTTTTTTTTTTCTGTACGAAATCAGAACGCTCTGTGCTACTGTAGTCTTTCTACACAGACTGAAATGCTTAAAGTCTTGTGACCATAAAGGCGCAGATTATAACGGGTGTAAAATGACATTTAACGAAGCCGAGAGTCATTTGTACTCTCCGTCATTGTTACCATTTTTTTATACTGGACCATACCTGTGAACCTTTAGGTTACGGAGATATTGAAGGTCAAAATCCAATCCAATCTAATTTATTTTTAAGAAAACAAGTTTTTAATGTTATAACAGAACTTTAAATACCTACCCCACGACCTCTGTACCGTTGCATGCACCCATAAGCACAATATTTTGCGTGTGTTACATTGCGCACTGCAAATACTAGCAAAGGAGATCCGCCAAATCCCTTACAAAAAAACCACAGGCGCAAACTATATTTATCTCAGATTTCAGAGTAATAATAGTAGAAATATTATACAGTATCGCTGTTGCCGAATTGGGTGGCTAACATAGTTTTTTGGTCGGAGAAGTTTCATAGGCGCTAGATGTAAAAATTACAGTTTTATAGAAAAACTGCATCCTTCCGTGTTCTGTGCTTAACTAATATGGACAACTCAAATATGTATTTTCATATGTGGCATATGTGCTTGGGCTTGGGGCAATTTCGGCGGATCTCCTTTTCACATCAATAATAAAAATCGTTTCTCAGCAATTATTTTTGTTCAATGTTACTTAGTTTGATGTACAGAATGCGTAGTAATGGGCTTTTTTACACCCTGTATTTAGCTACGGTGCCTTTTTGTCTATCCAGTTTACTAAAGCCTTCGTAATTGTAACAATACCATTCTATTATTGTTCCACTGCAGCGCAAATGCCTCGTCTCATACAGAGAGCGAGCACCTGATCACCACTCAGGCTCAAGACGGGTTGGCGATTTTTCTTATATTAATAGCCATGAGTTAATAATAGATTTCCCTATAAAGAGGATTATTTTTGTAAACGGAAAAGTATTCCTGTCCTGGCTCCTGACGTATTCGAACCCACAATTGGCATATAATACGTAATAAAATCACCCCTAACTGCTTACTCGAAGGAATATCGTGGAAATACATAAGGAATTTCCTTAAATCTTTCCTCAAACCATTCCACCAATAAAGACGTGCGATTTTTCGAAAGAAAATGAGCGAATGCTAGACGGTCGATACGCTACCGGCACGCGATGCTCTAGTAACTGTAAATCCTAAGAAACACTGAACTATGATGTTTTTACATTGATTTATTTTTATTTTACAACGAAGCTGAAATGTTCAGGTACTGTGTGCAAGGTGTCGGTTGGGCGCCATTTTCGTGGTTTAAAACTTTAAAGTGAGGTTATGTTTGAATGTTGACAGTAAATCTTCTGTTTGTGAGAATGCTGTTGTCAATTTGAAATTTGAAGTTTCCTCTCTGCTTATTGTAGCGGCCAGTATTAGAACCGTATGAACCGTATTCAGTAATGAGTGTTTTCTACCACTTGTGCTGTGTGAAATAGAATGAATACATTTACGCAAGATTCAAAAGCGATTTTCTCCAAAGCATTCATAGAAATTTTATACTGTTACAAACATAGTATTCTGGAAACCATACTATTACGAAATATGTCTTTTTTCACGAGAAAGCATTTGAATTTTGGGTAAGTAGGCAAGGTATTTATGTGCGTCACTGTACCCGGTTCAGTAATGTTACCCTATAGTGTTTGACCTATTATGAGGATTTCCATGAAAACTTTTATGTTCTCGTCCGTTATTATGGTGCAGATATATTAATTTGTAAAATATTTCCAGTTTTTTTTTTTCAGGAAAATCCTTTTTGTAGTTTCACTTTATTAGGTAATAATAACTCCTATATATTTAAGAGATAGGAGTGAATATAATTTAAAAATTCCTCGTATAAATTTTGGAACTTATGTTTTATAAATAGGAGAGAAATAATTTATAACCACTTAAAAAGCTCTTAAACCCTTGAACCCAACTCCTATGACTCACATGGGACATTAGTCTGACAGATATTTTAAGATTACCTTTATTTATCAATAATACACGCAAAGCTGTGTTAATGCATTTATGTGCGTGGGAAAAATATGTTAAATAACCACCACGTGGAGCCCTGACACAGCTAGAAGGCGTCGCGGCAGACCCCGTAGAAGATGGCGGGACGAGCTGGAAAAAACAAACGACCAGTGGTCTACTTTAGCCCTGGATTGAAAGAGCTGGAAGTCATGGGGAGAGGCCTTTGCCCAGCAGTTGGATGATGCAGGCTAACAGTAACTGTAATGACGTCATGACAAGATTAAAGGTCAAACATTTCTATCTTGAAATAGACCTGTGTTTATTTATTGCCTAAATTAGTTGCTGGCAGAAATAGTATAAAGAGTTCGTTCGGACAAGGCACCCACTATATTTATTTTTGCCTTCAGACTTCGAAATAAACCTACATAATATATCTGTTTATTGCTTAATGTTGCTAGCTGGAATAGTAGAAATAGTTCGTTCGGACAAGACGCCAACCATATTTATTTGTGCTTTCAAACTTCGAACCGAATGTATTATCTTTGAAGTTACAGGCACAATAGAATTTTCTTTTTTTTATTTCTAATGTGGGCAGTCCATATTTTTTTTTTGCCTTCAGTAGGTTTCCGGTTTGTTACCAACCACGCAAAATGTTTTTTATAAATTAACTTTTTTACAAAAAAAAAAAACAACTGACTTCCATAAAAACATTACAAAGTGAAAAATAACTTTAATCTCGGAAGTCGGTGTCTTTGGTTTTTGTATTTCGTTTTTCGCCACCGACTTCGAAATTAAAGTTATTTTTCACTTTGTAGTGTTTTTATATTTTTATACTTGTTGATTTTTCTAAAACCGCTTATCCGATTTTGATAAAATTTTTATCGGACCGCTTCAGAAGTATCTCCTTTCGAACAAAAAATTTTGAAAATCGGTCCGTAATTGGCGGAGTAATCGCGTAACAAACACACAAAGAAAAACATAGCGTCGAATTGAGAACCTCCTCCTTTTTTGAAGTCGGTTAAAAAGAGCCTATAGTTTGCTCAACCTCAAAAGAAAAACTTAAACTGAATTACTTAATTTAGTCATCAAAATTCTAAAGTTTGGAAGTAGCGTGTCGATAAAAGTAATTATTATTTTTTAACTTTTTTTTATAGCGATAAGTAAAGGCTTTTGACGTGCGACAAATATTGTTACTAAAAACATTGTTATAAGAAAAAAATAAAGAAACAGGTTTATTTGTCCCAGAAACACGTGCATACGAATAGATCAGAAAGAGAGGTTCCTTTATGATCAAAAGTTTTCTTTGCTGCCCACAGGCTGTCTAATACCAACGTCCTGAGGTGAGATGTATTACGAAAAAAACACCACTCACCATCGTTCAACTTCATTGTAACTCAGGAATACTTGTCACTCGGACGTGTCCCGCAGTATCCTATTGATGTGCGACGAATATTTCTATTGAATATTGTTATACATTTCTTTCCCACATTTCCTTCCCACACACGACATACGACGTCACACAAATACGGTGTCACATAACACGCCGTAGTTGGAAAGCAACACGCTCGCGTGTGCTTTGCTCCTCAACCGTTGCGTGCTGCGCCCAGTTATCACGCCTCGTGGCCCCCATCCCCGATAACTTGAACCACAATTTTTACGATAAAATTACGTGAATTATATTATCATCAGTATTTGATGTTTGGTCTGATCGTTTGTACGTAAGAGTGTGGTTATTTGGATATAATCATTGAGAAGTAGGAGGGGGGTTTTAAAATTGTTTTTTTTTTTTTTGAAAATCTTTTCTTCCTTCATTGATGGTTGGTAAGCCTTCTAGTCTAGGTATGATTTGTGTTAAACATCATAACATTTCTTGACCAGGCTGCATGTGATAAAATTATTTATTAAGCAAGGCACACCAACAACTTATTTAGAAGGATAGTAACAATAGGTAATCACGAGTCTTCAATACTGTGTAAATACATCACTTAAATGCATGCACAACATTCTTATTAAAAGGTGAATAAGTATTCGATTAAGGGCTGATTTCACCGCCAAATAACTTTATCGGTCGATTGCCCTTAATTTAAAATCACAAAAAAATTAGCATAACATTAAATCGATAGTTTAATAGAACTTTTAATAGATTGAACCATTTGTTTGTGAACTCAGAAATACATTTTCGCAAAAAGATAAATAAAAAGTACTTACCTAACCCATCCGTATCCAGTTCCTTCATATTATAGAACAAAACGACGACCCCTTATCACATGTTATCACCCGTCATAATTGACGCAAGGCTCTTGTAACAAATACTCACTGTCTCTCCAGTAGTGTTGTAACATTACAGCCTATTTGCCGAACTACCCGCCCCGTAGCAGTCCTAAATAAACAGTCTGGACATGTTTGCTACTTACGAGCTCTTGTATGTATGGTGCTAAAATTTTTAGTACAAGTTTGGACTCTGATTCGTTTCTTTTGCAAATATAGGGATTTGTTTTAGTTGTTCTTTTGCCTTAACTAGTCGGATTAAGGTGTTAGTGGAATTAAGAAAATGGTTTCCTTAATTAACGACACAATGGGTAGTGAAAGAGATATTAGCGCCGATTCCCTTGTTCACAAACTAAACTAAATTTATGTAAGTTCAGTACATCTTTTTCTTTCTATTTCATTAAGAAACAGGACAGGACTAAACTAATATTTATCTTCTGTCCTTTTCTTAATGAAATAGAAAGAAAATGATGCACTGAACTTAAATTTAGTTTAGTTTGTGAACAAGGGAATCGGCGACATTGTTTACTTACAGCTAAATTTCTAGACACGACTTAAGTAAAAAATCTATTTTTGAAAAAAAAAATATAGTCGCATCGAGAACCTCTCCTTTTTTTAAGTTGGTTAAAAATGGAAAAACATTTTGATTAAAATCTAAGTTATAGTTCTCATACTTCGACCAAACTTACAGAGTATCTTAATACCATCCTCAAACATCAATATCTAAAAATAAACAGCCATTATCTATTTCTTCCCCACTTCAGATCCCGATATTTGCGCCAAAACGCTTCATTCTACTAATATTATAAACGTGAAAGTTTGGGTGGATGGATAGATGGATGTTTATTACTCTTTCACGCAAAAACTACTGAACGGATTAGGATTAAATTTGGCACACAGATAGTTTATAACCAGGATTAACACATAGGATAGTTTTTATCCCGATATTCCTACGGGATCAAGACTTATGCGGGTGAAACTGCAGGGCGCTGCTAGTCTTTCATAAAAAAACGATCGGCGGCGTTGTACTAGCAATATTTTCATTATTAACCATTTTCCCTGATCAATAACCGCTCCCGAAAACGCCCTTTATACATTATCAACCTCCTTTCCCTCCGAATCAATGACATTATCATTTCTCGTTTAAAAAATGGAGCTAGAGTGGGAAGTCGAAGGGAAATTACTCAATTCGCCAAGATCTTTTACAGTTCATTAATCCCCCAGATTGGGCCGTTGCCCGTCCAAACTCGGGGCCCTTCGGTGTGGGACGGACTTGGCGCTTCTTTAGAAACCCCGAAAGCCGAAACCAAAAGCCGAAGTTGAAAGTTTGCTGGACTTGGTTTCTAGATTTTAGTTCGAATGAGGCGAACTTGTTGAAGAGATTGACCAAAAGCGGTTTAGAGGACGTTACGAAACATTTTGTATGTGCATTTGTAGTACTGTACATTTTTGTTTTACTTTCCATATATTGAATATAGATTAGTATAATGCTTTTAGTTCGAACGGAAAAACCTGCACAATATAGGTATTTTTCGCAAACGTTTATAGAAAATACCAGTATTGTTTGTAGTGCTATTGTTAAAAATGCGATTTTTTTTTTAAAGCGTTCGTTGTGGTTTTTTCGAATTATATATTTTATTTTGTACTTTTTTTTGTAGGAACATTGTGAGCTAGTTGCCAACTATGTATTGTGTTCAGTTTTTGTTAAGGAAAATGAAGGGATAAAATTGGAATTATTTATAGTATTCTCAATGCAGCTCTGTACCATTTAGAGACAGTTTGCTTTCTTTCGTGAACCAATCTTAAATGCGATTATTATGAAGCAATAATTTAAACCGCCATTTAATTTCGCGTATGGCTGCGCATCGAATTGGTTGCCAAGATTTTGTGATAAATATTTTTGATTACCTTTGGATGGTTCAAATTGCATTAATGATGGGCAGAAGATAAAAAAAATGCAGAAATAAGAGGCGGAGAAGTTTTCGACAAGACCAAAACTGCTACTCTGTATAATTTTCTAAACTCGGGACATAATTTTAATCATTGAAAAGTTTTTGCTTAAGAAGGAAGCGAGTGGGTAGCCTGGAAATTTGAATTTTCTTACGTTTTACCCTATTTTTTTAAAATTTGTATATGATTATATTTTCATTTACAAGATAACACTAAAATAACAAAATGATATCCTAAATTAACTAAAACTATTTACAAACTAAAATATAGCGTCTAAAAATTCATCCGCATCGCTGTCGACTGGTAATGTACCCAAGACACTGGCGGCATTGCCACGTTGTATGGTTCTTTTACCCTATTGGCTTATGTGAACTTAGAGGGTTGTATTTTTTATTTTAGTGATTACAATTTTGTAAAAACATAAGGACTCGTTACGGTCATGAATCATATTTTGTTCAATATACAACCTGACACTGACTTTGCAAATTGCAAAAAAACGTAAGAAAATTTTAATTTCTCTTTTTTTTTGGGTGGGAAATCATCAAATGACCTCTCCCGCTCTGGGCTGAGTGGAAGGGCGTGTCAGACTTTTACTGACTAAAACCCACCCGTGTTCCAGTTGCCTGTGCCAAAGGCCACGGAATCTCTTTCGTACAACCCGCGGCCCTGGTAGGCATCGGCCCTAGCGGACCCCGTCAATTCGGGCGCTGGACGCTTCCTCCTTAAGTACTTACTGTTGTCTCCTAGTCATAATTATTATTTCATGATACCTATTCAATATCTTTTTGAAGTGAACACTTCTTTAGGCGCACTTTGCGGTCTTTCTAAACAGTAAACGAAACTGACCCTGCTTGGTTTAGTGACGCTAATTCGGGTATACTCGGGTCCAGTAGGTCGGTGACGCTAAATCCCGTATACTCGGCACTGATTCGTGTAATTGTATACTTGGCGCCAGTCGTAAGTTTTTTGGATAGATTGTTAAACAAAGCAACGCTAGGACAGACAAACGGCTTTGCTACCAAACATAGGCATGGTGTAGAAATAAAGCAATATCTTTAATATAAAGCTACTTCTACATCTGCGCACGCCGAACACAAACCGTTGAGAGATGAGATAACACGGTATATTTCAGTACTAGCTGCGCCCCGCGGTTTCACCCGCGTAAGATTCGATCCCGTGGGAATTTCGGGATAAAAAGTATCCTATGTGTTATTCCTGGTTATAAACTACCTGTGTGCCAAATTTCATCCAAATCCGTTCAGTAGTTTTTGCGTGAAAGAGTAACAAACATCCATACATCCATACAAACTTTCGCATTTATAATATTAGTAGGATTAGTAGGATATGACGACAGAGGTTTATACAGCCAGTACCTTCTGCTAAAGAGTATGTAAAAATTGTCTCGTTAGTAGCATCCGTTATTCAGATGTCGGCCCATATTGAAACATATCGTATACACAGGGATGTCACTTTGACTTATTTGAATAGAAAGCAACCATCTTGATTTTAGGGAATGTTTTAGAACGGATTTTTTTTTGTGCTTCATTGATAGGATTAGGATGCTTCATTGGGGATTTGGGCAACAATAGGCAGTCGGTTCATGTAAAGTACTGGTTCAGTCATTCAGCTGCGCCCGGTAAGACTGGATGCCGAACCAGTAAAAAGGCTAGGCAGATGATGATTATGATAGGACTGGAAACGTTATTTTTTTCTAAAAGTTTTTTTTGTTATTCGAACTTAAAAGTAAATTTCCATACGACCTTTTGGAACAATTAGAATCAAATCTATTTTCTTGTAAGTTTTTCATTTTTAGTGCCTTTTATATGCCTAATTGAAATAAATGATAGAACTTTGAATCGTGAATTCGATTCAAAGTTCTATTAACAAATTGATTGGTAACAAATTGATTGGTACAATCAAGCTTGCCGCTTTTTTTTAATATTTTCATTATTTAATCAAATTGCGTTGGTACTCGGGTTCATTTAAATTAAATTATGTGAATAATATTGCCTTCGGTCATACGCCGTAGAGATCCATGTTCATAAAAAATTGGCAACCCTAACCCCAATAAAATTTCCGAAGAAAATACGAATCTTGAATTAGGTATTGATTTGAGATTGAAGATGCGTAATGTAAGTAGATGAGCGCGCCCTCTAGGGCCCACCTGAGTGCTGTTTTAAAAGAAAAACATCACCCTGGTTTGTTTTCGTTTGCCCAATAAAATAAAATAAATAAATAAATAAATCCCTGGACATTTCACACAGCACCATTTGTCCCAAGCTAAGCCACCTAATGCTTGTGTTATGGTAAATACTTAGGTATCTACGGTAAATAACATTTATGTTGGCAAACATTTTTTTTATATTACTTAAATGGTTGAGTGGGAATAAAGTATATTAAAAATTAAATTTTCATAATGTTTGATGGTGTCGATATCCATCTTATGCAATAAATTTAAAGATAACAAAAACACAGTAGCCTGCCACACAAACTTTATGGATAAACATACATTTATGAACAAAATATTGCTCGCCAAAATCATTCTAGTCCTATATTCACACTCATCAACTTCAATATGGCGTATCTACTAACAACAATCAACGTATTTTACTCATTCACGTTGCCATATCCAGTGTTAATTATAGCATAATATTTTTTTTTATAGTACATAAATATAAATATTATGTGTTTTTTTTTATAAAAATATTTATTTAGTATAAGTACGAAAATGAATAAACGAGAATATAATTAATGTTATAAAGAGGTTTAAGTTTTTTGTTTGTTGTGAGAGTTTTTTTTAATCTCTTGAAGAACAGACGCCAACACATCAAGCTACTACAATCTGTCAAATTTCTTTAATGGATTTTCAACTTTACCGCTTATATTTATAAATTTTCCCAATAAACCTTGAACCTAATGCTTTATTAGGTTCAAGGTTGATTGGGAAAATTTGACAGTTTCTGGTTGCTGTGCTTGCAGCTTGATGTGCTTGGCGTCTGTACCTACTGATCCTGTTCAAAAATGATTTCGCTGATAGAAAACTAAACTATTGCCAAGTATCATAGGATATTATATAAACTCCACAGACTACGTCGCAAGCAGAATCTAGTTTAAAAATAAACCCACCATTTCAAAGCCCAAACGTCAAAGAAAAATGTCGCTCATAAACTTCCTAGACGTCCATTATAAAAATTGGAAACAAACAACAGCCATACAGTATAAATCTCACCGAGCCCACGTGAGTCGTAACATAGAAATTTTTCCCAGAATTTGAACATGAAGCCTGAGCTCAAATTGAAAACAGTCGACTTTGGCTCGTTATACAGCCGACTCCACCATTTATCTTTATTCGGTCTTCCACTGGAATTGCTGGCGACGTTGCCCGCAACTCAAACGGTAGAACTGCTTATTATTTTGAACAGTACAGCTTAACGATTTGCGGAGCGCCGTGCACCTGTCCCCGGTGCCTGCGCCAGAACTTGGCATGTCTTTGAGCTTTTTTTAATATATTCAAAGTGAACCGAATAAGTTTGGGGAGTTATTGTACTCGGAAACTATGGGGGATTTGTTACTGGTCATTGAACACAGGTGCTCGAAGCGCAGGTTTGGGACTGCATTATTGTCATCCTTCATGCTTAATACGTTTCATTAGTTCTTCTAGTTCGTTCTAGAAGGTATTCACTGGCAAATGAGTCTTGGAATTTTTCTATAGAACAGTAATGCTATTCTGTAGACGTCGTTAAAAGATATGAATAATATATGCAATAGCAAAATAAAAATACAAAAATACTTTTTCTTTCTTTCTTTTCTTTATATCCATAGATAAATATCACCCATCTCTTCACTAGTCCAATACTTACTCTAGGATGCATATCTAGTTGGCTCTTAAATCCTTCCCTATCCTACGGGCATGTCTTCCCTACCATTACCGCGCCCCCCGGTGTACTCCTTGATATGCAATGGTCGCTGTAGCACCATGAAACATGAGACTTCAGGGGCTAGTGCGAATCTTAGGGTTCATTCGATTAATCGAGTCTGGTTTAACTACGTTGGGATCGGTGCAATTCATTCATTCAGAACAGTAATTACAAAGTAGTATCCTGTAAAATTGGCGGCGTGAAAAGGTAAGAAACAGCCCAGTTACTTTCTCATTTTTTCGATTGCAGTAGGGGAAACTCCTCAAGATCATACTAAAATAGTAATCTCCATTTGTATTGTAGCCATTCCCTCGCTACTTCCTCCAATCAGATCAATATGGGGCTTCTTAGAATTCTGACGATGCCCGCAAAACCCTGGGGAACACACTAACGATACAGAATTCGGTTAATCACAAAGAACTGTGTAACGGCCACAACTCCATATTATGTGGGTTCCTTGACCGGAGGAACAGGTTAATCAGGGCTTCACAATACATAGCCTGTATTCTTGCAAAAGGGTAAGCAGAGATGTGTACTTCCAGTATTTTTAAATGTTTAGTATCTACGTACTTTCCACATTTTATGTTCAAGATCAAGAATTCTGTATAGGTAACAATATGAGTGAGTACAAATGAATAACATGTTAGATGTCCTTCCTTTTAATTGACGTAGTCAATTTAATTTTTCTGGCTGTACATATGAGCTAGATTTAGTATACTATTATCTAATAATCATATATTACTAGTTGGTATTAAATACCTACGAACAATTCATGGAGGCATCACAACAGTTCGTCATAGTTCAGTGCATATATAGCCGGCCCGCATAGATAGCAGTTGACAAATATGTTTTAATTAACATATCTAGCATTTGCCAATTATACGGATATATTGCGGAATGTAATAGATATGTAAATGAGTAAACTATGTTGATGGCTAAGTGAGAGAACTGTACGAAAGTTAAAGGAAAATATACTTAGTTTTCTTTTCTAATCTTTGAAAATAATGACAATAGAATCAAAAGAAGTATGTAAGGATCGAAGCAAGTACCGTTCTGCATACCCGCATCGGAAGAACGCGTGTTTATGTATATATGTAAAAACATAATTGGCTAAGTTTGAAAGCGAAATATGAAATTACATACAAAAACTTTCAACATGGCATCAATCTTAAACAAAAAACAATCGCAAAATCAACTCACAAAGATGAAGCCACTATTCAGTGCATCAGTAAGTAAATATCCCGGGTGTCGGTTTGGCAAGCGTTGCCAGTGTATTTGAGATCGTCGCCAAATATCGTCGCATATAACGGCAAAGTGTTTCAGAATCGTCAGGTACTCTTATACATTGGCAGCCGAACACTAAAGTTGAAACTCGCTTAAAGGTCCTGCGTTTGACGCTTAGTGTTTTAAATTATGTAGGTTTTGGTTTAGAAAATTCGTTAGGGTTGCGGTTTGATTTGAGCCTTTCAGAATGGCAAAATTCCCAAAATACCAGATTCTCAATATACCAGATTTTGGACAGTCAAAAAACAAACGTAGCTAGTTTTTGCAGAAAATAGATAGCATATTGCACATTTGCGTCGGAGATTAGCATTAGCACTTTTTGACTTGTTGGATTATTTGATATCACATCGGAACTGTGCAGTACTGCTGTTTGTGTATGTGAATTTATATGTCTGTAAACGCACCCACGACACAGGAGAAATTCCCTAGTGTGGGGCAACGTGTTTATTAAAAAAAAAAAGTACTAACGAGTGAAGAATCAACTCAGCCTAGCGCAGTCCACTGCTGAACATAGGTCCTTCCCAAGCTGCACACAACACCCTGTCCTCCGCCTTTCGCATCCAGTCTGTCCCGGCCATCTTTTTAAGGTCGTTGATCCCATAAGGAATACGTCTTCTGCAATATCAACGTAAAGAATAGACGGAGGGTAGCATCCAGTTTTGATTTATCAGAAGAGTCATCATCTGTCTAACCATTCAAGTATATTGATGTCGGCTTCCAGTTTTACCAGACATAGCTGAATACAATTTTACATGAACCTTGGTAGTCTCTGGTAAGAGAAGCTGAAAGGGATGTAGGGTACCAACAGAAAATAGACGGCTTATACCAATTCAAGACACTGTTAGAGCGTTACGTGTTTTTGTGACCCAGTTCTAATTACCGCTAGCTGTCAATCAATACGACATATTGAACTCGATTGTGTAAACGATCTTCAACTCAATATTTGACATTGACATACGCGCACGTCAGTACCTAATTCGATAATCGATTTCGAATCAACTCGAGGCCCAGTAATTAACTCCTGTAGAGCTATTAGGTAATATAGTGAAAAGTATCTCAATTCATAGTACTGTTGCCTCTATTAATTGCAACATCGAGACATATAAATAATATAAAATATGTATAAATATATTTGACAGATATGTCAAAATGTATTTGACATATCTGTCAAATACATTTTTTTCTATTTTATCTGCAAGTGGGCAATGTTTTAACAAACCGAGTATTTTTCTGTGCAGTTCACTTTTATTCGAAATTTAAATTGTGCCTTCTTCAATCGATGAATAAAAAGTTTTATGCGCACAGTGCACACTGCCAAAATTACAAACGAAAATTGTAGCTCGAATAGGTGACAAGTTCTTCTTGTAGTAACTTGTTCAACCTTTTCGTTTCGTCGATGTACGTATATTTTGGTTCTCTTGTTGCCCCAAATAAACGTTCTATCTCGTACCTATCCATCATTTGCAGTTAAACAGTCCTGTAACACGCAGTATGTCTGTTTCCGTGTGTCATCAGATAGTCCCGCAGGATGCGAGCACAATTACGATAATGCAACCGAGACAATAGCTTCACATTACCTAGCTGGGCTGTGAAAAATGTAGGGCTACCGGGTTTGTCCCCTTTGTTGGACGAGCGATAAGCGATCGGATGCATTGATAGGGGATGAGGTATTTAGGTATGGTTTAAAATGAGATTAGTTTTTGTTACTGTATAGTATTTTTTTTTGTCAGTCAGAATATGGACCTTGATTGACAGAGGTAAGTTTGGATAGTACGGATCGATGGTACAATAATGATATTAACTACATTGAAACGTTATTTCAATGAAACATAGGTACTTCGCCTGTAATGTCTAGTATGTATAATTTCAGCATGAATGATGTAGGACGTAACCAATATTTTAATTTAAAGGAGGGTCCGTGGAATTTCTTACCAGTTCTTCTCCGTAGGAACCTACTACGCTTTGGAACGGGCAACTTGCTTCATCTTTCTAACTGACCACCCCCTTGACAATTCAAAAGTGCCTGTAATTTTATTGGTTTATTTGAAATAAATACTTTTTTTATATATAGTTTGGGAATGTTTTTCATAAAATTTTAGTCAATAATTCAAGGATGATTAATCATACGAGTATTTCTAAAATTACGAGCAAATATACTAGATATTCAATTCTCCCCTATACCTACATATTTATTGTGCGATTAGACACTCCAGCATGCTCATTAGGAATTACTGTCTACGTTTGATAAAAGACGTCGCTAACGGCCCTTGACGAATTTAGTACATATACTTAAAAACCGATGGTTATTATAATTACATTAAGCGCCGACCACATACTGGGCGGAGTGATTGATGAACCAACAGTTAATCACACGCTTATAGAGCCGATTTTCAAGAACAAAATTCCTTATAATCACAAAATGTTGACTAAACCTGTATATTCTAACACCAATTAGTTGGGAAAATCCTCACACTAGGGAAATTTTGGAGCGTGTTTCTATACTATAATTAAACTAAGGAAACTTGAAGATTTGGTTGTCTGGATACGATATCTAGGACGGTATGTTCACTTCTATGTATTAAAACGTGACCTAAAAACTTTTGAGGAGAATATTTTGGTATACGGTTTTGTAGACTTACGAGTAATTAGGGATACGGTTCTGGCGCTAAATACCGGAACACTTTTCATGTTTTATCCTAATATTGTGGAGGTTGGGAGTATAATACAACTGGTCTATGTTTTTCATCTTGATATTTACTATTCATCTTTATTGTTTCATTCAGAATATAGGACAGCATCATATCCGATTACTTCCACTTCCGTCTTTTCTGTATACAACAATACGAAAACACTGGCAATACTATTGCATGCACATTGCATGAATTACCAAATAAATCGTAGCATCGAAGTAAAAAAAGTGATTTTTTCAAACAAACTAAATAGTAGTCATGGGTCAACCATGGGTTTTGTCAATCTTTGACTTGCTATAGTGACTAAACTATTGCATATATTTGATTGAATCTTCGTATGCAGACTAAGAACGTCATTAGATATACGCAGTATAATTTATTGTCGTCTCCACCTTGTAGAATCTGTTTGTGTTCAAAAAAACTTTCTATCCTTACAACTTGTTTTAGCTTATCTTCATCAAACGCCATTCCGTCCTCATCTGTCCCTGTAACATCAAAATCTACCATTTTATCACCTAGTTTTTTCAACACTACAACCAAATCCCTAGCTAAAAACACGACGACAACAAATAGCACCATTTCACAATCCAGTACAAAAGCTTTGCTCGAATCCACCACAATCGCTGTTACCTCATGCCTTAGAGGTTACCCATTGTCCTCATCCTTTGTTGGCTACGGATGATCGCGCGTGACTCCGGTACAAATGTGTCGGGCTTATCCTTCGTTTGTTGGGCTAAACGCGTTACCCTGCTTCGCCTTTTGATTGACACAGATATTTGATCGTGATCACGACTAAGTGGATCCGAATCAGCATTTAGGTCTTGCCTGATTTAGTTGATTTAGCTGTTATTTGCTTGTTAGTTTGTTTGAGCGATCCCTGGTGCTTAGTTGGGTGATAGTTTGGCGTTGAATTTTCGGGGTAATTTTAAGTCTTAGCATTTTGCTGAGCAATGGCCGTTTTGTATGGATGTGACGCATGTTTTCCCCCAAGTTTTTTTTGTGCTTGTGTTCTTTTTCTGCGTCTTTACCGCAAATAAAAGTATTTTCTTTCCTTTCTTTCTTTCTAATTATTCTTACTGGTTTAACAACTAAACTGTAGGATGTTAATAGCATTCAGTTTATGAAACCGTAGATAAAATGAATATATTTTGCAGAGCAGCGAACGTTTGATAAAATGTTCAGCTTTTCTTTGTCTTTAAACTCTAAAATTGTCTACACCCTGAAGTTGGTCTTGAGACAATAGACTTGGGAGACCTTCGATTGAATTTTACAGAAAATACTGAACTTTCTGCTCATATTTAATCAGTTGCTTCTATGATCACATCTTCTGTTGGCTGAACACTACATTTAGTTTCTGGATGGGTTTACGTCAGAAAAAGGTTTAAAACCATTCACAACACTTTTACACGTCATCTATACTTAATATTATAAATTCAAAACCACTGAACGGATTTCGAAATAATTTGGCGGTGAGATAGATGGCATCCTGGGGAAGGACTTAGGCTTTGTCCCGGTAGCACGTTCCCGTGGGATAATTTTCGACATCCATGCGAGCGAAGCCGCGGGCAGAAACCAGTTCATAATACAGTCTTTGTTTATTTAAAGTCTCAAGTCATCAGTCAGAGGGGCAATTCTCGTAAATTTAAGAACGTTCCGTCTGATCTGTGTCTAAAAATACCTCTAATTTCCCTACATTTTTGACATTGATTGTCACTGAGTTGAGATTGTGACTAGATTTTGATCATTTTTAATTTCGGGAATTGGCCTTGAGAACACTTTCAATCTTTTCTGCACAAATCCAAGACGTTTGAACCTCACGAAATAAATCCCGGAATCTTTTAATTTTCCTCAACCGTTCCACATAACGTTGTGCACAAACCGATTAGTCAGTCGAGTAACAAGAAAGAATACACCACGGGATCGCAATCGGAACCGGTTCGGAACCGTATCGGTGTAGTTATCGCCAATTAAGTGGGGAAAGTGGTTCTAACATCGCGAGCCGCGCCTTAACGGAGAGATTAGATAGACATGGCTGAAAGTACATACGAGTATACCTACGTCGAGTTTAGTATTTGTGTTTCGAAGCATTTTGTTGGCAGACGGTGCTTGAAATTGAATGTCGGTTTTACTGTTTATTTTACTTTGACTGTCGACTTTTACTTTTGAATTTCAATTTAATCATACTGTTAGGTGAGAGAATGGTACCTATATGAAAAATATGTTTTATTTTTTCTTTGTCTGATACATTTTAAAGTCCAGCTAAAGTTGTTGAAACCTTGTCATAATATTTTCGTTTTATAGTTCGCTGTCTTCAGTCAAACTGCATTTTTAGCTTATTAGTTATTTTTTTAGGACACATTTATGTATTTTAATTTATATCTGCATCAAATACTAAAACATGAATTATATCATATTATTTGATTTAGATCTCAATGCAAGCATGTATTGCTTATTCATTTACGTTAATAATCACAGCTGGTACCGATAGTAAGGATCAAAGGAATGCCGTAGTTGTATAAACCAGTCTTCTCTTTGAATGTACCCTACGGGTCGTGGTCAAACCTTTGTATTTATTCGGGACTTTCATTGGTCTAACTATGTTACTGTATTGTTAGGCTCGACGACTGACGTCACTATAGAATGTCGAACACACAAGGGTTTTTGAAACCAAAATATTTCTACAAAGGTTTTTGTCCCAGAATTTTGAACACCTGGAATTGGATTAACATTTTGAGCTCTGGAGCGACCTAAAAATCTAGCATTTTTTTTAACTTTAAACATCTGCAATAATAATAAGTATCCAAAACACTGAAGACTTACTAAACCCTTTATAAGGGTAAGTAAGCTGCCAAGGTCACGGGTTGATCGAAAGAGTTACCGTGGCCCCTGGCACAGGTAACTGAACGAACACGGGTGGGTTTTACTCAGAAAAAGTCTGACACGCCCTCCCGCTCTGCTTAGAGCGGGAGAAGTTATTCGATGATTACCCACCCAAAAAAAAGGTAGGTAGGTATTTTACCATCAATTTAAAAGACACAAAAAAAGAACATCACCATACCGTCTCGTCCTTAAAAGTGTCCAGAAGAGACTTACATACCGCTGCCGATCAGGGGCAGGATAATCTCCCTCAACTCGACCCCCCTATAAATAGAATTCAATAACCTTTTCCTACGGCGGCCGTAAACCTCGACATTTCATAGTTTTTCGGACCCCATCTCTATAAAGATTTGAGCGGTTAATCTGATCTTTAGGAGATAGGTTTTTTTTATGACAAAAGACTGCAAGAGCACCTGATGTTTGGGAGATCTCAATCTGTAATGGAAATGTTTGAGGATACCCGATGTTCCATTCTTTGAAATGGCTGATGTTCCATTGTTTTTCGGCCAGTATTATTACAAATATTGAAAAAAGAACCATGTGCGACTCGATGCGAAATTTAAATTTTCTTACGTGATTGACCACTGACCATTTGGTCAGTTTTGAAAAATTGAATTTCGCGGGCTATCTAGCGCATCTCCCTTAAACAAAACTCATTGGTGACTGCAAACTAAGCCAGCAAACAATTTACGTATGAAACTTTCTCATATCCTGTTGATGAATCGATTTAAACTCTGAATGGATCGAATGATCGAACGAACGATATATGTACACCAATCCTTTCAATCATAGCTCCTTTTTTAAAGGCTCTGGTGCTAACTAAAAGGACTGATCTGAACTAGTTGTTTACTCGCAAAACCTACTTCTTTGAGGACTTGCTAGTCGTTCTAGTTACGAATTCTGTCTATCAAAGAAACTTTGAACATAGCTGAACTTTTAGCTGCTGATTCGACTCGCATTTGTATTCAACCTCTTTGGAAATTAGATATGAAGGCTAGGAATTTTGGGAATTATAAAAAAAAATAGCAATGGCGCCAATTCCCTTGTTCACAAACTAAACTATACTTAAGTTCAGTGCACCTTTTTCTTTTATTAAGAAAAGGACAGAAGATAAATATTAGTTTTAGTCCTGTCAAATTAGTCAGCGCCTGACGTAAATTGTCGTATTTTTTGAAGCCATGTTTTTAATCACGTCTAAACTGTATAGGGAGTATCTTAATTTGACGGGACTAAACTAATATTTATCTTCTGTCGTTTTCTTAATGAAATGGAAAGAAAAAGATAAACTGAACTTAAATTTTAATTTTTTTTAGTTTAGTTTAGTTTGTGCACAAGGGAATCGGCGCCTATGTCGTATTTTCTAGTGATTAGGTAAAAATATTTTTTTGGGAATCAAAGCGGTTTTCTAGTTCTATTTAATGCAAAACCAAAAAGTTTGAATAATAATAATAATAGTTTATTTCTCTGTCCACAAAGGTTAGCTTATAAATAACACCTTAGGACTAAACAATAAGTAAGTACAATGAATGGCATCGAGCAATTGATAATATCACAATTATGGCTTTATTTTACATAGGTATAATCATGCCTGTTTCCCTGAAGGGTGATACACCTCTGCCCTACCCACATTCCATCAGTTATGTTTAATTTAATACACTTAATATCAATCAAGCGTGATTGTATATAGTACGACGTTAAAACAAAAGAAATAAATTCATTTATTTTAGTCACCTACTCTCAAAACTAAAGACACCTCGATCATATGATTGGACATGTCCTCTTATTTTTGATAACCGCCAAACTTTGAAAAGTTTGTCTAACTTTAACTAAAAGTTGAGCGCCTCATTTTCAAGTTCTGGACCTGATCCCAGGCTGTTTGGACGTGGCTTTGAGATGGCGTTTAAAGCTCGTTTCCGCTCGTATATGCCACGTAATCTACGATATTTTGTGATCTTTAGGTTTCATGTGATTATATAAGATTTTTTTTTCATAATTAGAATTCATATATAATTATGACGACTAAGGACTGATTGGACTATATTTCAGGATGATTTTTTTTAAATATGTATTTAAAATGCGATCAAATCACTTCAAGCAACATTAAACTCTAATTTATCTTTCTTTTGGGCATAGATTCAAGTAATTAAATTAGTAGATAATTGCTTGGCCTTAGTACAAAGTTGTTAGGGTATGTTTTTGTATAATTTTAATATCCGGCAACCAACTGATAAAATCAAAATATCTTATTTCACATAAACTAACATGGGCACTTATGAAACATCAGCTAAATGCACGGTTCCAATTGGTCGTTTCCTATAGAGAGGAGCCGCCAAAAAAACAAATGCCAGGTACTTAGCAAAATAGAAAATGGTCAACTAATTTACAGACAGAGCTTGCGTATAGCATGTTGTTCTTAAAACATTGCAAGATATATTTTCCACCGCCGCGCCGGTTCCAAAGTTTTTACTAATAGGTACTATAAAAACAAACGTACCTATATCATCTATTAGTCCTAAGTCCTGAACACACACGTTATACTATAGACACGGTGGTCATATATATCACGTGTGTTCGTATCAATACGCCCATATATCTAATCCCTTATCACACACTACTCTCACGATTCCTGCTAATCGTGTTTGAACGTGGTTTTAATAATGCCTCATTAGCTAGCTCATTAGGATTGAATTTCAAAATGGATATAATAATAAAAACAAGTTCTGTTGTTTGCAACTCGTTTAAAAAAAACCATGTTTATACGGCAAATTAGGCAAGTAAATAATCAGACAAAGAAATTGTTTATCAAATTGACACACGCTGTCACGTTGTTGTGAGGTAGGACGTCATGCTCGTACGACTAAAACAGAACTGTTGAAATGTGGTTGTGCTAAAAAAGTACCCCTCAGTCGAACCCTTCGGATTTGATGTATGCTATCTATACTAATAATAAAGCTGATGAGTTTGTTTGAATGCACTAATCTCTGGAACTGAGGAATTGATAGCCCAATTCTCGAGAAAGGCTATATGCTACTTAACACCACGCTGGGGCCAGAGCAAAAAGAAAAAAGGCAAAAAAAACCGACGGACAAGAAACTTCACGAAGACAAAGTCGTGGGCAGAAGCTAGTGTTCTGATAAGGAAAACTTTCTCAGTAAATACGTCACTGTTATCCCATCAAATGCAGCTGAAAATCCTTCAAAGGCCTATCCTTTACAAAACGGTCGATCAAAAACTAAACACACACACAATAACTTCTAACATCGACAAAAACGATACTAGAGATCCGGATGTCGAGTTTTTAAGCCTTATAAAGCTCACTGTAAAAGCGGTCGTCAACAATGTTCTCACACAATCAGTTTAGCACACACATAATCAGCTGTTCACACACATAAATTGTTCAGTGAGGCTTTGTGTGCAGAGGCTAATTGATTTCGGCAGGTCCCGCCTCGCCGCTGAAGAGTTTCGGAGGTTTGGATTAGAAAGTTGGCGAAAAGGACCTCTCGAATCTCTCATTTAGACAATCGGAGGTGTATTTGGATTTGGCTCGCCACACGTTTAATTTGGGGGTGTTGTAAGGATTCGAATGCTGTTTGTGTTTATGTACGTAATGTAGGTACTTATATTAAAATTTTATTTAAGCTTCAAATTGACGTTATTTCAAGTTAAACAAATATGAACTTTATTTTATTGGGAATTAAGTTGTTTTCAGAGTGACTAGCACTATTGAAAAAGTTATAGAAATGTTTGAAGTTGTAGCGTAAACTGAACTTTATTGTGTAGGTTAACTTAAAGTTAGTTTGCCACAAACTCATATTAGTTTACATTTTTGGCGAATATGTCGCGATTCAAATTTAGTTGTCTATTTCTGATACAAGCTATCACGATTTGTGATGCTGATTACCACTTCAGTTTAAACGGAACCCTAATTGCGTAACACACTATCAACCAAAATCTGAATCAGTTTGAAGGATATCGGTAATCCATTGCTTCATATGTTGTTGCAATCACTAGTTCTATCTGTCAAGAGCGCTTTACCTAATGGACAGGGTATAGGCAATGATTCACCAAAGAAATTGTTAAAAAAACAAATGACAATCTTCCTAGCTGACATAAGATGCTAAAAACCAAAATAAACAAAGGAGCATCTGAACCGAGTCTAATGGTCCGATTGGTACCGTTGAATAATTAACACAGAATTAGGGCTGGCCCCGCCCATCCCTGTTTGCCTGAATAATGTCTTTTAAGAATCGATTCCTTAATGGCGTCTCGATTTACATATCTTTACTAAGCATCGTGTCGGTAATTAATTTCGCTTTTTTAAAGCAAAATTGAAAAGGTTGAATTAGAGAGTGTTGTTTCAGGAGCGCTGTTTGTTTTTGTTAGAACTTTTATGGGGTAACAACGAGTTTTTAGATTTCAGTTTTAAGTAAAGCAGGGTGTGTCGGGGTTTACTTATTCTGATGGTTTGCAATTAATTGATAGAGCGTCAGGATTCACATAGATCAAATATTTACCTAACTATTTTTGTAAACCTCTCAACTTCCATAAGGCCACGAAGAAAATACGTTCATTACCGGTAAAATATGACGCAAAGAAAAAATACAAACACAAAAAAGAACAAGATGGGGAAAATATCCGTCACATCTACGCAAAACGGCCATCGCGTTAGCATAATGCTGTGACCGTATGCTTGACACAATCTCGAAATGAGAAAAGTAAAAAAATTAATAACAATACATGTCAAATCTTTATATAAATATAATATTTAAATGGGAACATTCCGTTCCGTCGGCAATGACGCACGCGGCGGCTTTGAGCTATCTGTGCGCGCAGCTGTCATAAAACTATTAGTTAGACGTTTTGACATAAATACTGGATACTTATTAATACGCATCCTATTTTAATTTTTTTTTTTTTTTAAATCTATTGTTTACTCTCAAATGACATTAAGAACTTACATTTCAGGCAGGATGCTGTACAGGCTCGTATTCATTGCAGAGGTAGTAGATCATTTTTTGTTGCGTAGTAGTATTATATAATCAGTCTATAATGTTCCCACTGCTGAAAACCAGGCCTCCTCTCTATGAGAGGGAGTGGGCCGTAATCCACCACGCGGACCCAGTGCGGGTTGGTAGATGTCACAAGTCTTCGAATTTTTGGTTCTATTCTAGGACATGCCGGTTTCCTCACGATGTTTTCTTTCACCGTTTTGCGAGCAGTGATGATTAAATAATTTACACAAATTAATGCGCCTGTCCGCCTGTGTAATATGTAAAGTTGATTTGTAACCATGAGGGGGCATAATCAATATATGTATATTTAAACCCTGTTTAAATAAATGAACAAGAAAAATACATACATTTCTAATGTAGTTTTGCTTGTTATTGTAACTTTTCTCTCTGTAAAACATCGCAACATAATTGCCTCTACTCTCAGTATATAAAAGTTACTTGAGTGCTGTGGTTTTCTTGAGATATTGCTGTAAGTGACTTCCGCCGTACCTCTCAGCTCTAAAATGAATGGAAACCCTTAAAAAAAGTTCCACATCCGTATTTATTCATTTTAGTAATGGAATTTGTGGATCTTTTTAAAATATGGCGTCGTTATTTTATAGAAAGAATTTGGCGGATGCGCTGGGGTGGGTGGGCGTCTGAATTTAATGTTTGGATGCGAAAGTGAATTATTCACGAGACCAAGTAAATTAAGGTCGAGGAATAGAAACGTGTTCTTTCTTACAGAGTTTAAAATACTCTATGCAAGGGGCCATTCTCGTAACATTAAGAACGTGCACAGTCTGATCTCAGTCTTTATCTGTCAAAAATACCTCTGATTTCCCTACATTTTTGACAAGTTTGAGACTGTGACTAGATTTTTAACGTTTTAAGTCAGGAGAATTGGGCTTCACTTTTGGACATGAAATCCTTCATAATGATCCTAAACGATGGAAAGGTAGGCCCATCCCATGTATAAAAACTCATATTCAAGCTAAATAATATAATCAAACACGTAAATCGACACAAAGAAGTTTTAATGTGAAAGAAATTTCTGTAACATTAGCTGCGCCCAGCGGTTTCACCCCCATAAGTCTAGATCCCGTAGGAATATCGAGATAAAATGTATCATATGTCCTAATCCAGGTCATGGTTCATCCAAATCCGTTCAGCCATTTTACCGTGAAAGCGTAACAAACAAGCATAGGTACAAAAAATCAAATCTTTTCTCTAAGTAATATTAGTTTATTTAGAGCTGATTTTACCAACGTCAGATAACTTTATCGGTGGAATAATCAGACGTCAATTTTATTCCAAGAATAAAAATTATCGGTCTATTAAAAAATCAGCATTTAGACTAGAATCGCTTTAAATGTCAATACTACTAATAAACATGGACTCTGTTCTCTCTTCCTCCGAACTTTATTTGAAAAAGGCTTTGCTACTAAAACCGTAAACAAAAACAAACAAACTACTTACTTAGTTACATTTATATCGGGAACCCCGCACAAAGAACCCTGCTTAACACTTAAACTGCTTATGTAACAAAATGATCCCCTATTGCCCCTTGAATTAGCCGGAAAATAAATCATTCATTCATTCACTCGCAATCCCTGGCCTAATTCCGTTTGCAGGCGAACCCGGTGGACGAAACACAGCTTGTGTAATTAGGAGTTAGTAATGTAGTGTGTCGTAACCACTGCGCGCTTCGTGCTCGGTACACAGTAATCTTTCGAGTGCTCCACCGTCGATGTAGAGTAAAATAGCTTTTATAGATATTCTCATGTTGAGACGGATTTTTCGAGTATTTCTTTATATTAGTTTTAGTAACCTATAACCCAACTAAATATGCTTTTAGCCTTTTGGTTTGTTTTGCTAATATTTTAGTTTCCAACTCATAAACCTATAGAATTTAGGTAGACGGTTATATTTAAGAAGGAAATTAAAATAATGTATTATTTAAAAGTGCCTATTATATTCATAAAACTTACCCAACTTCATGTTGATTTTGCACGAAGCTCAGTAACTAAAAAAATTAAAGAGAACAAAGTAGAAATAAAAAAAGAAACTATTACGGGCGCCCCTATTTTAATAGAACGCAAAAAGAACTCGCAGCTCATATAATATTCGAGAGCTGCATTGAAAATTCCCGGCGCATGCAAAACTCGCTTGTTTCCTATCCGCAGTATTACAACGTAAATAAGAACAAGATGTCGTATCTAATCCTTTGCCGGCTCCACCAAGCACCTCGTTAGACGCATTTTACCGCGAACAAAGCGCGCTTCGTTCACACTGGTTGCACCACCACACATCCCGTGAAAATGCACCGGCACAGAATTGCAAAGTAATAAAGCCGCTTTGCCTTTTTAATGAGGTTTTAACATCCCCGAGAGCGCCACCAAACGAGATTACAACACAAGCGTCCCTACGTGTGAAACGTCGCAATTGTTTTCTCCCTATCAGCTGATTCAGCAAACCGATTTGCATGAGGAAAAAAAAAACGTTTGTCTTTTTCCGATTCGCTGTCATCAGAGCCGAATTCCTTACCTAAACAAATTGTTGACAAGGCAATACAGTGAGATGAGCGAATAACGCGCTCGTAATCAGCTAGGAACGGAGCGAGGCCTTGCTTGAAAAGAAACAAATTAGATCCGTCTCAAGAACGGGGCTTTCAAATGGGCGCTGGTAAAAAAAACCGCGCCACTAATGAAGGGTTACCCGACCTAGGGCATTGAGTTCGTTCGTACAGTCCTGTTTGCTCGATGGTTTGAAGTGTGGAACGTGGGATACTTAGACCCTTGTTACGAATGAGGGTTAAGTAGGTAGAATAGAACGGCGATTGACAAAACAATTTTTTATGTAGAAGTGTTAAAGTGTTCTCCAATAAAAGGTTTGTTTATTTAGATTGGAGGGTAGATTTGTAACTCAAGGGTAGTAAGTAATGTTTAGAGATGGGTCGTTACTCGAGCTCTAATTGAGTGAGGTAGCTTATTTTGTTACTTCATTTACAAAGGTATCCACTTCAGAGTTTTATTGAGTGACTGTTAAGTGCTTCTACAGTTTAGGTCGTTTTTCAGGCATGATCGAGGTCGAGAGCGGACCTATTCAAAAGACAAAAAATTAAAAATGTGACTGAATATTTTCGCCTTTGAAATTCATCTCTATTCATTCAGTTTCTTCTTTGTGGCCCAATCCGTTTATTTCACATCTCGAGCCAATATTTCAATACATCCCAAGGCGCACCTTTCCTCATTTTTCCACCTTCGCTTACAAACCTGTACCTTATGATTCCGTATGCGTTCCCAGAGTGTAATTTGCCACATTTTTCTGTGCCCGCGTGTTTCCAGCGCGTTAATCTTGCTCGCCTGATCTCTCTGACACCTTGTGCCTTTCTGCCTGTAATATTGGTATAAGCTTGAGCTGTGTATGTTTTCTGTCTGAGCTTGTTTTTTCTATTAGAGCACTTTCTGTATTTTGATTTTCTTGAGAAAATTCATCAATGCAATGTGAGGAAATACAAAGAGCTAAAGGTATGCTATGAGTTCAAACATCGATAAAATCAATTCTTGTAAATGGTATAGCTCCAGTTTTTGCTATCGTATTTCTCTGAAATTTGTGCCTGGTTCATTCCACTATTCTAAGAATTTACTTTATTTCTCATTATATTTAATTTACTAGGCAAACCAGTATTTTCAATACCTTCCCAGAAAATGTATAGTTATACAAACCCTGAAATAATTTACAGGCAATTTTCTACCATAATTCCTTCCTCCGCTAGTGTAAACACGAAACGCAACAGGGAAATAAAAATAACGCTTTCTGCTTAGAATAATTTTATGTAGGAATGAGTTCCCGATACCTATAAAGCAGTGTGAAGTATTTATCGGAGAGCCGACGGTTGCGAGTAACAGATTTAACGATTCGATACATCGACTTCTCGAGTACTCGGCAATCGATACTGGTTTATATCGATGATAGCTGTGTGGTTAGGCGTAGATGTAAACGGGAGCGGCTTCGATGCGGGTGGCAAAGGGAATTCCAAATATGTGTGGATAAAACTAACTTTAAATTGTTTGGATAAACAACGTGAGGGAATTTGTATTTTAGAAAAAATACTCGTATTGGCAACCGCATCTGTGGAAATGCAGTCTGTGCATATGCAATGAAATAGCAGCTAACCGTCACTAGTAGTATTCACGAGAAGAAGAAAAAACTTAACCAATTTGATAACCTTGCATCTTTATTTTCATTTCTCAAGTATAAGAGCAGAGTCTCCTATCACAAGCATTTCCTTGCTTAAAAGGAGACACCAAATGATATTATGTAACGCGAATACGTTAAATGAAATAAACATTTTTATTAACTATTTATTTATTATTATTTCCTGGGAAACACCAGTACGCGGAAGCTACAAAACCGATAATAATATTGAAGTGGAATAATTATACGAATAAATCTACAAATTCCTCCATACTTATTCAAATTGACGGCTAGTCTCGATTCGATTAATTTCTTAATCGATATAAATTTGTAATCGATGTATTTCGTCGTCGCACACCAACGAATTAGAGTAATCCTGTGGAGAGGCGTCTTGTACAAATTGATACAGTAGGTAATGGAGTCTGCTAAATAGTTTCAATGATGGCGGCTTGTTTTTGGTTTACGTCCGTTTCACACTGTTTAGGCGCTTAATTGGAAGTTTTCGGAATAATGGCTGCGTTTAATGGTTATAGGGTTTAACGATATTTTGATTGGAAACGTTAATGATGCTTTTGGTAGGACAAAGAGGGTGCTTCTAGCAGGTGGTTGTAGGGTATATGACCTCCTGTCCTCTAGTACGTTATTTACGCTCTACGTTTTTACGACTTGTTAACACATGGAGATTTCTTTATTATATGATATATAGTTTAATATTAATGTGTTATACACATAACCCATCCGAAAGAAATTTTCTATATGTTAGTTTAATAATAATGTTTTATACACATAAACCTTCCGAAATAAATTCTCTAAATTATGGTGAAAACTGCATGAAATCTATTGCGTAGTTTAGAAGTAGCGGTCACACAAACAGACCGGAAAGCGGCATTGTTTTTGTTTATATATAAAGATATATCATTTACCTAATGTAAAATCTGAAAGAAAACGAATGGAACGCAAAAAATTGCAAAGTCAAATAATTACATTCAATTATGTAAAACTGTAACGGTTTGTAGAAAGTCCTTTTAGCAACAGTTTAAAACGCTACGTAGTTAAACTAATTTATTGGTACACACAAGAAAAAAGTTTCCTATCGCCGCCCGTATAAAAAACAAACTATTCGCTTCTCCAAACAGCCAATTAGATTTTTCCTATTTCCACTTGGTTTCTTTACGTTGTAAAAATATGAAAGTAATTAAAAAAAATTGAGGCAAAGTAAGCTATCAACAACACGTCTGAACTGATCTTGTAATTAATGTATTATGTTTGTAATTAATCTTAAATCATCATCATCATCTGCCTAGCCTTTTCCCAACTATGTTGGGGTCGGCTTCCAGTCTAACCGGATGCAGCTGAATACCAGTATTTTACATGAAGCGACTGCCTATCTGACCTCCACAACCCAGTTACTGGGTAATACGATACCCCTTGGTAAGACAGGTTGTCAGACTTTCGGGCTACTGACGACCCGTAACGACTGTCAAAGATCCACGAATGACAGCCGGGACCAACGGCTTAACGTGCTTTCCGAGGCACGGAGGGCACTTGGTATGTGAAAATGGTCACCCATCCACGGACCAACCGCGGCAAACGTAGCTTAACCTGATCGATCGACCCGTGCGGCTGTTATTACTTAGCCACAAGCCCCTCTGAAATAATTAATGTTATTAATATTAAATGACTTGGTAATTTATTATTTGTGTTATGACGGTATGTGGGAGCAGTAACAGCATCCTGGATGTAATAAGCAGTAAGCTAGACAGCCCAATGGTGTGGAGCCTCACCTAAAAGACTAAATCTCTCTTAGTTATTAGATACATATAGTTTTTAAGTTCATACTAACAACCTAAATGTAACGTAATGGATCAATGAAAAAAAAAAATGGTTACTTATCTGAATAAAAAAAATATTATTATGTCGTTTATTTATTTCGTTTTCTTATTTTAATACATTTTTAAATATTAGTATATAAAAAAAGAGGGCTATCATAAGAATAATTATTCAAATCTTACTGGTAGTTTCAAAGCGCGTTCAAATAAACAAACTCTTCTTTATTATCAGTATAGATTATTTCGAAGCCGAAGTACCTATAATGGTGTTGGTAACGAACTGAAGTCCAAATCTCATCTTCACCCTCTGTACGGTCAATGAAATTAATTGATACCTACGTCAATTTGTCGTGTTATAGACATTGAAACGGAAGAAAATTAATGTATTTGACCCAGATTAAGAAAGGCACACAATATACACACAAAACCAAAACATAAAGAAAGAAAAAAAAAACTTAAAATAGTATTGTGTGTCTCACACATAAGCCCAGTCATTTCATAACACTATCAAAGAGTGGTAGTTGTGATTTGATTCACAATTATTTTTTGCATTCCATCATGTTGGTAAAACGGCTGGTAGGCTTAACATTAATTAAACAATTATATTACGGACGCTTTAAGTTAGTACCTACTCAATTTGCCTAACAATGAATTGTCCTGACTGTATAAAGTACAAACCTCTGAGGTCTAATACATAGGCCTGAATACATTCACATCTATTGACCACACATGAAAACGATTCAAGCGACATCAAGCGTGTTCTGTACGCACTACATTCGCGACGCCACAACATGGCTCCACTATATTGAATTCGACCCATCAAAGTAATTAGCAGTCTATCAATCAAGTTGCCTATTCATAACCTTAGGGTCCTTAACACACGTTTTCCTGCCGTGAAAAACGACGGCTTATTCGCCGGGTGTAAGCATGGTCGTCAGTATTGTATGGATCACTATGGAATCTGTTTTTTTTTTTTAATTCTTTATTTAATAAGGGGCTTTTACGATCGCAATGAGTATGCCAGTCCCATCGTACCCTAAATACACACTCTACGGATTACATTTGGACCATGAACCTGAACAGACTCTTCGCATCACCATCTGGTCGAGACAGAATTTTATGTAATGTGACCATATCAAGTCGGTTCAACTTAAAGACCCCAAACAGATCACTTCTATGAGTCATACCAAACACAGTCCATCATTATCATAAATGATGCAAGTCTTCCACAACTTCACACAGGAAGCTTGTTGACACGTTTTTTCTACTGCGCGGTTTATACGCCGTATCGTGAAGAAACCGTGCCGTGTACAAAGAGCCTTATACTATAACTACAGACAGACACTGAAAATCAAGATATAATCACGTGTTAGTAAAATAAACCACACGGGAATTAGAACTAGTCCTTAACTGCTTTGAACAGAGAGAAGTGGATAGAGAGTAGAGAGACTTCTGCCCTGAGGTGGGGCATCACAGGCTTACAACAATCGTAAAATAATAACAGAGATGTAATACAAAAAAAATGTTCTAATGGACAAAAGTAATGACTCCGAGTCAAAATGTAATAACACCTTTCTAGTTAATGAACGTGGCGCTTAATCACTATATACAGTCACAGGCTAGACTGACACGCCTTCTAAATTCCTTTCACAGTTATTTTACCTGTTTTTTTCATTACAATCAATCAATTTATCATGCTACAATAAGGTTTATTTTCGTTTAGTAAACCAAGAGTAAACCTTCATTACTACAATGGCATTCTAACGTGTCCGCACTGTGCTAGTACCTTTACAGCGAAGATAGGTTACGTTAGCCACATCAGATCACACGCCCAAAACCAATAGTTGTCGGAAACAATACCAGTCACCGTAGCCGAAACCGGCATGGGATGAATATTATATATTACTAGCTTTTGCCCGCGGCTTCGCTCGCGTTAAGAAGCATAGTTTGACAAAGTTTCATACAAACTTTCATCCGCCATTTTATCCCCTTGGGGGTAGAATTTATCAAAAGCCTTTCTTAGCGGATGCCTACGTCATAACATCTACCTGCATGCCAAATTTCAGCCCGATCCGTCCAGTGGTTTGGGCTGTGCGTTGATAGATTACTATGTCAGTCAGTCAGTCACCTTTGAGTTATATATATTTAGATTTTCGTTACGATAAAGTTACGCTTCACTTTGTGTAAATTATTTCATCACCACTGCTCTCAAAACGGTGAAGGAAAACATCGTGAGGAAACCGTCATGTTCTAGAACCAAACATTTTGAAAACATGTGACACCTACCAACCTGCACTGGGCCCACGTGGTGGATTACAGCCCACTCCTTCTCACAGAGAGGAGGCGTCTGTCCCAAAAGTGGTAACATTATGGACTGATTATGCATGCTGGGTTGCTGCTGTAAGCTTACTGTGAGGTGTACCATACACCAATGGAATATTATAATCATGATAATGGCACTTTTATCACAATGGGACACAATTTAGACGGTCCATATACGGATTAGTACAAAAATAATTTTAAATTTACATTTTAAATCTTTCGCGTTAATTCTCATCTATTTAGTTTATATGAAAATGAGTTGGCAAGGCCGCTGTTATATCACAGCGGGTGCCAAGAGATGAGGGTGATGAAAAGATAAAAGGCAGTACAGCTTTACGACTCTGTAATTGAGGTTATCGTACAAGCCATGCTAGGATGAATATTGAGACTGCAACGTTCGTAGAAGTAAGGTCTGGTGGTCAAAGGTTCATGTTGATCAAAGCCTCAAAGGATACCTATGGTATTCCCAGTAACACCACCAATCCTACGAAATAAACACCCCGTATTCACAATGTCTGCCCAATGTCAAAATCGATACGACGGTTTCGTCCCGAGCTTTCATTTGGTGTATTCTTAATTCCCTACACAATTTTGTCCCACATTTTACACGTGAATTCGATGACGATTCTGCCTCAACCAGCTCGAATAGCCGCCATTTTATCATTTGACTCTCGAACTAGCGTTGTGGTACGTATATTAAAGGTCGTCACGGGTCAATTTAAAGGTCAAGAATAATAATAATACGACAGGTCAACTTCCCTCTAGGATATGACCTTTTCTTACCCATACCGAGAAATGATTAGACGATTGTGTAACAGTTTCTTTGTTCGTAGACTAAGAAGTAGGACTCCTTGTCAGAGTCTGTTTACCGTTAGCTATAACCTAAATGCATACAAGCATATATTCTTTGACGGCACGGTTGGCGCAGTGGTTAAGCGATTGACTGCTGCGCTGCGTGTCGCGGGTTCGATTCCCGCACGGAACAAATATTTGTATGACCTGCTATTAGTTGTTCCGGGTCTGGCTGTGTATGTGAGTTAATATGTCTGTAAACGCACCCACGACACAGGAGAAATACCTAGTGTGGGGCAAGGTTTAAAAAAAAAAATTCTATCAGCGAAAACGTTGATGGAAAAGTAAAAAATATATTGTACTGACTGTAAACCGGCATATCCTAGAACCAAAAATTCTTGTCGTGAAATAAGGACAACATTTTATTAATTCATAATTTTATACCTAGTTTCCTTAAATACTATTTACCTTAAAGATCAAAATGACAAAAAAACTCTTATATACTTAATCGCAAAAAAACAACAAAAAAACAAAAACAAACAAATCTATGATGCTTAACCCCAGTGTTATTCCTCGTTACGAAATCAATAAAGAGAAAAATACTCCTCAAAGCAGAGCCAGTGGCGTTATATATTTTGATGAAGTTAAACAGCAGTGCTTCGTTCACAAACCGGGATCGCTGGAAAAATATTGAGTTATTGTTGGCAGTCGCGACGTTGGGTAGTGTGTGGTACGTATGTATAGGTTTTTCATTTTACGAATCGGATAAGTGGTTTGGAGAAGGATTGGTGGATGGTCTAGTTTCTGAAGTTATTGGGTCATGTTAAGAGTTGAACTCAGAATGTAGATTCATTAATTCTTTCTGGGATTCTGTTGATTCTTAGATTTTGGAAAGAAGTTCTGTAATGGAGTTTGCGGTATGAGTAAAATTGGAGAAATTTTCACGTAACGAAAAAGCGTTATGACCCCTCCATGCGACTTTTTTATAATAGAACGAGACAGAAATAGAGAGATAGTTTTCATGGTTTTCGAGGGCGCTGAAGCTAATAGTGAGAACGACACCTATGACGAAAAATTTGAAAATTTTCGTAGCCGTTCAGGTAGTTATTAGTGTGTTACCCAATTAGGGTGTTGGTCAGATACACACGCCGGTTGCGAGTACTACGCACCCGAACTTTCTGAAGAACATCACCAATAAGGTCATTTCATATTCTCCTACATCATAATTTAAAAAGGTCATAAAACATTGCCTAACCCTACTAACACTTGGACAATAGATATAAGAAGTTGTACAGACGCCAGCAGGTCAAGCTACCCGAAACTGTCAAATTTTCCCAATCAACCTTGAACCTAATGCTTTAGCGATAAAGTTGAAAATCTTTTTAAAAAATTTGCTTGATTGTACTGTTGTAGTAGCTTGATGTGCTGGCGTCTGTACATTCGGTGTTTCAGGGCCTAACAAAAGAAAAAAATGTAGGAGTATTGCAAATATTACTTACACCGAAAGACGAGGCCGGGAATCGGCTTAATGTAAGCTTACGTTCAGTTTTGTCCTACAAAAAGGACACACAACATACTGCTCAAACAAAGCCTTACCATATTTATCTACACGAAACCGAAAACTAAAAATCACGTTGGCTATTTTTATTCGAAAAAGGATCTTATAAAAATTGTCACGAACCGTCCGTGAGTGCTGATCGTTTTCAACAATGTACGTTATAGTCGCGTGCTTGCTACGAAGTGAAGTACAGTCAAACCAGCTAAGTTTTTGGTATACAGGCCAAAATATTCCACTACCTACACTGCCAGTATATTATTTTAATTATGGCGTAGGTACTTATAAACCGGAAAGAAAGTTGCACAACATTGTTCCAGCAACATGTCTTTGTGTTGCGGAAACAATATGGCTGGCCACAGGGACTGTTGTATTGTTGTTAGTATACCTATTCATGGTACAAAATAGCAAATCGCGCAAAAAAAAAATATCTAACAAATGCTGAGTGATCTAACAAATGTATTTATAATTTGGAATATTTGAATAATGTATCGAGACTAATATGACTAATTGTGTTTTAACTTCTGATTTGTATTTTATTATTGTATGCCTCAACGGCGGGACATAGCTGAACTTATTTTAATTATTTAAGACCTGTATTTATGATGTATACCTATAGTCCACAATAAAGATGATTTGATTTGATTTGATTTGATTTGAGTGTAATGATGCTGTGGTGCAGTTTGTTGCTCAACATTTTCTACGGTGTATTCAAGAGAATTGACTACACAGAACACTCACAACATTGTTTAAAAGTGGTTGCACGTTAGCTGCTTGTACAGCAAATAACTAGTTCGACTGTACCTTCCGCAGCATATCCGCGATCGACGGACCAGAGCTGAGTGCAGGAAGGTTCTAAAGTAAATTGTGCCAATCCCAAACGATGTTCTTTGGTGAAGGATTTCAGTCAAGAATGTAGGTAGGTATACTGAGATTGACCTGACTGACTGTTGGTGATACTTAGTTATAGAATCTTGGGTCGATTTTAGGACATGACATGATGTTATAATAATCATCGCTGTAAGCAACCCCGTTACTAGTCTTACTGATTCATCATCATCAGCCTATAGCAGTCCACTGCTAGAAATAGGCCTCTCCTATTGCACGCCATTCAACTCGATTTTCGGCAACTCTCATCCAGCTGCTACCAGCCATCCTGTGAAGACCGCCGCTCCACCTAGCCTGAGGGCGTCCTACCTTACGTTTACCGATTCGCGGTCTCCACTCAAGAAAACGTCTACCCCAACGGTCATCGGTTCTACGGCTAATATGACCGGCCCATTGCCACTTCAGTTTGCTTATTCTGTGAGCTATGTCGACAACTTTGGCTAACTTACCTTACTGACTAACTTAGTCTTACTGATTAGCTAATGTTTATACCACAGCATGAATAAGTTTTGTACTATCGTTGACAGTACCTAAATGAGCTTTCCCTGTTCCAAAATACTTCTAACACCAAATAAAGAACTGTCTCAATACTCCTACTAAATATGATCCAAATTATCTGAACCGTATTATCAGATCGCATCAAACGTCAAATGTTCTTTTCATGATCTTTGGATCTTTCCGTCTCACTGGGCATTAGCCCAAGGCTTGCCCCCACGTTCGCCCGGGCATTGTCCGCTGACGTATCAATAGACCTTTTTGTTATCATGTTTACACAAACAAGGATGTTTATCGTGTATATTTCATACATTAGAAAGGGGTGAGTTGGTTCATGCGTAAGTATCAAGATTGGTCACTGGAGTGGCCCATATTTGTTGAAGTAGCTATTACTTCACGATCGGATTATATGGGCCGGAGATTAGCTTGATCGTAAATAGGGTTGAGTATTCTTACTTTACGGTTCCTTTATTTTAATTGGTTAGCAACTTATTAAACACTAGCTTCTGCCCGCGACTTCGTGCGCGTCCCATCGCTCGCCCGTGCTACTATTTTGTTTTTTCGACTTCAACTTGTTTTTGCTCGGCTCCTGAGGGTCGTAGCGTGATGTTAGATAGTATAGGCTATCTTGACTTCCCAATTCTTGACCTTTGTCAAGAATTGGGCTATCAAATACAATAAGATTTTTTTTTAATCTGACTGGTAGTTCCGGAGATTACCCCCTACATACATACAAACAAATTTTACCTCTTTATATTAGTATAGACTACTATTACTATTCCGTACCCAAAGGGTGCTAACGGGACTCTATTAGTACGGCTCCGCTGTCTGCTTGACCGTCTGCCTGTCACAGGGCTATCTATTGAACTGTAGTAGATTGACACACAGTGTGTACTACTATCAATAGCCATTAAAACAACAAATAATAAAACTGAAATAATTGTATGGTGGTACCGAAACCTTCGTGCCGCTTTTTACAAACCTATTATGTTCCATAATTGAGAATGCAACAACTGCTTTCCGCATTCCACAGCAAAATTACAGTTCCTATTCCATTATTTGATCATTATAATTCAATCTATGCTAAATCCGTTTCTAATTTCCCATTGTTTAGACGGATTGAAGCGGATGTAAAGCTATTCATTAATCAGTATCGAACTGAAAACTAATCATCGATAGCAGCTAATCCTGACTAATCCTTTATGTGATAGCCGCGGTCGTTAACGTAGTTTTAATGTATCAAACGAACACCGTTCTGTTTTTCATTCACATCATCTGCCTAGCCTTTTCCAATTATGTTGGGGTCGGCTTCCAGTATAACCGAATGCAGCGAAACACCAGTATTTTACATGAAGCGACTGTCTATCTGACCTCCATAACCCAGTTACTGGGTAATACACCTCTTGGTAAGACTGGTTGTCAGACTTTCGGGCTTCTGACGACCCGTAACGGACTGTAAAAGATCCAAGAATGACAACCGGGAGAAACGGCTTAACGTGCTTTCCGAGACACGGAGGGGTCTCGGTATGTAAAGATGGTCACCCATCCACGGACCGACCGCGGCAAGCGTAGCTTAACCTGATCGATCGACCCGTGCGGCTGTCATTACTTAGCCACGAGTCCCTTCTCTGTTTTTCACTCACATATGCACAAAACGTATCGACGCCTTCAAAGCGAAACATAAGCCCTAAAAGGCATTCATCAGCGAAACTTTTATTCTTTGCGTCCAAAAAGTATTGTTTACTGCCCTAAAGCCTCTTACAGCCCACAAAAGAACACCGAAATGGACTATTTCAACCGTATTCACGCACACAAACGACTGATATAATTCACTCGGTCTCCGGCCGGAAAAAAATGACCCAATAACTAAGTAACTCCTCGGGTGAGCCGAAACAAAAACACGATGGATGGACAAATTTGCGACTGACTTATTTATCTCTGAACCGAACGTAATTAACGAAATTCCTTCAGAACAAACAACCGCAGATTTCTTTCCGATATTTTTGCTTCGAACATCTTCGGGGCTGCTCTAATATTCATTAGGAAAATGACAGGCAAGAAATACTCCGTAATTATTCATCGAGCCGTCGCTAAATCGTCAGCCGGTCCGCCTTTTAATGGAGAAGAAAATAAAAAAAAGTTTTAAACATAACAAGAGAGGCATGTCCCACCCCATAAGATATTCATGAGCGTCTAAAAAAGTTAGACAAAGTTTCAGGAAGATTTTGATTACCGCTGGTGCATGGTCGAGACTAAGAGAGGTAAAAGAGATTGTGAATAAACATAAGTAACAGATTTCTAAGTGAATTTTCGTCTGAACTTAGTCGTTAGGTTGTAAAGCTTCGGCTCTCCGAAACTTGGATATTGCTTAGATCATCGTTAACACTCGGTTTCGAGTTTTAGAAACTAATTAATTAGTTTCGAAGGAGGGATATTTTAAAATTAATATACTTTCGCTCGGCTGTATCGGGTCTGAACTCGCTCTACCGTTAAGAAAGACCGTGATTTACTAGGGTTGTCTAAATTAAAATCCGCTCAGTTGTAGCTCGGATTTTTACTCGGTTTCCTTGTAGAGTGGTTACGTTGTTTACGGATTTTCTTTTATTTGGTGGCTTTAAATCTTTTGTGAGTAATCCTTTGTGGAATAAGATCAATACAATTCATCCTGTATTTCGTTCGATAAGATTGTTACTTTGCAAATCTTTTATATCCTAAGTATAAGAACGTTTTTTCATGTCCTTATTGGTTTTCAATAAGAAAATGGAAACAGGATCTATATTTGTAAGATTAAAAAAGACTTTGAAATATTAAGAGGGTTGATTTTCATAGTAGGTACGCTGCACCTTCTCACATTCTGTTAAAAAATTTTACCCTATCAAAAAGGCAAGGAAATATTCCCATACATAATTTCGCACCAAAAAGGTCTATGTACAGATACGTCCTTATATAAATAATTCACTTTACTACCTAAGTTGGGGTGCACTTTAATACTTTTTACAACATTCACCGTCACTTAGCTTGCGCTTGTATTTATCCCACTTTTTAACTGAGAAGTATATTGCGTTACTCCGTTTCTATAATAAATTAATGCAAGATGCTCCGATTCAAAGTTTTCGTCTCCAAGAGCACTTTGCGAGTAAAGTTAGATTAAACGTTGTAGATCGACGCGTAGGAAACGGGTGTTTTAGTACGGTTGTGGTGTTCAGTCGCATTGTATTGCAAATTAATTACGACGAAAAATTTGCGTAAAAACGCTATGTTGTAGTTGATGCAATGCTGCAAGAACGATCACTTTGTTTGAGGAGTAATTTGCTTTAGTTGGTGTGGTCCAATTTGCAGTTATAATGCAACGTAATTTGTATTATCTTGAAAGACACGACGTAAGTCAATAAGGTCGTAAGTGTAGATAACACCTTTTTCGTATGTTTTTTAGGGGTTGAACATGGACAGGGGTAAAGATCGAACATGGACTAATCCGGTTTTTTGTATATATGTCGTATTTTTTACGTATGTTTAGAGGTTTTACATCATTTATTGGCATAGTAATTTTTGCTCACCATTATACAAGTAGGTACTTACATTAACAAGTACATTCCACAATGTACCTATGTAAACAAACTCAGTTTCAAAGTCAGCTCGCAATAAATCGCAGCCTATCGCACGATAACGCGACATCCCGCGTCCCGTGACGTATGGCGATATTATGCGCCGCGATATGTATGCACGTCCGCGATTGACGCGGATTCCGACACATTAATTGACGGCTTTGTATTGATCAGTTTGCGTTTAAAAATAGTAGCGTGTTTGTTTTGTTTTTATTTTCGGTGCTTTTTTTTTGAATAACGTTGAAATCTTAAGCTAGTCAAATGTATACTTAACTCAACTATAGATTGGCTTTAGCTCGTTTAATTTGACTACGCAATATTTTAAAAACACATACTTAAAGGAACACATTCACGATATTTTATTGTACGTAAAGCCATTACAATGATGCTCAAGGCATTGTTATAAAGTACCTATACATTAGAAAAGTTGTAAAAACTCACGGCATCATTCTAATTTATGCTTTGCATTGACTTACTGGCAACCAACAAATGGCTTTACGTAATAAAAAAAACGTGAATGTTTTCCTTAACTTGGATGTCAAACTTATGAAAAATACACAGATAATCTGAATTCACAAATACTTCAATAATTAAAGCCTTCATTTTACAGAAACGTGAATAACGAAATCATTTCAGATTTTGTAACAAAGTGCGGAGGTGTATATAATATATTTTCCAATCTTCTGTATCGACAGTTCTCTTTACATCCCTAAAGGTATTATTTACCTACAGCCCACAAAAAAGACTATCAATAAAAACTGTTCTATACTTCGTTGTACGGCTAGCCAGCACTTCCTGATTACACTCAAAGATAAGTCCAACTTCAGGAAGTTATTCATATTAATAATTACCTTACTTAGTTCAAAGCTAATCTTATTGGAGAACACAGTTGCATAACATGAATAATAACCTTATGAATATTACATACGATTCTTTTGTAGTAACGTATACGAACAAAGTTAATTGTAACTCCAGCGGATAAGGGTTAAGTAAATATGCTAAACAGGTGATTTTACGACTGTTCCGAGTTTAACTTTTGAACGCCCCAGGTGGTTGAGGGTTATGCTCGCGTTTAGAACCAAGTTGCGTATAATTTTTGTATGTGAACTTTTATAATTTTATTCATTTTGTTAACTGAAAGGATGAATTGAATTTTTTTTTTTGTTATTTTATGGAACCGGTTCCCGTATTTTGGCCTGTTTTATCTTTTACGGAAAAGTTTTAGTTAACTTATTGCCACATAGGGCTGATTTTTCAATCATCTGATAACTTTATTCGTGGAATAATTTTGTAATTTTGACAGTTATTTCATACGAAAACTGTGAAACGTACATTTTATACCTCGAATAAAAGTTATCTGGCGATGGAAAAATTACCCCTTAATTGAATACAAATTCTGTCCATTTTCAAATAATTCTACTGAGCTTGAGGCCCTGGTTTCGATTCCCAGATCGGGCAAAGTGTTATTGGGTTCTTGAATCTTTCTCAGTAGCAGACCGGAGCTTACATTTGTACCCGGGTGATTATCTAGGCTCGCCCTCTATTACATGGGACTTAAACATTACTCGCAAAATGTGGGTGCAACTCTGCCCAACCCTTCAAGTAATACAGATATGATGTTAAGTTATGTTTTAAACAAGCATATCTTGTAGAAAATGCCTATGCGTATGTAAAAACATTCCACCAACCTTCCCTATTAGGTTAAAAATACACACAAAAATGCTTAAAAAAGACATCCTTATACAATCCACAGTCAGCCATCATAACCTTTTAAAGATACACCTTTTAATACATTTCGGGGATTTGTTTTTCATCAGTATAAGTGGAAAACAGTTTTATGTGTAGTTACCGCTCTTTATCAGTGAACACCATCTTTCGCGTGGAAGAACAAAAAAGGTTTTTATCCACTTTTTTTTCAATTAATCAACGTGAACGTTGCCAGTTGTTTGTAAATAGTTTCTTTTTATTAAATACATATTTTATTAACGTGTTTTTGTTGTTGATGTTAAAATACCTATGTTTCTTTGTACCTTTGAAAGGTTACTTGTGAGTAAATAATGTTTTTAAAGTAAAGGGGGAAATTTAATTGAGTTGTGTAGTTTTCGAAGTCTTCTCGTTATATTTAAAAAAAAAAAAAAAAAATGTGTTATTATATTTAGTAGGTGTTTTTATCATATGGCCCAGTTGTAACGGCCGCGACTCACGAGTAACGGTCGTAAGTTCGAACCCCGATAGGCGCTTTACTTTGTGTACGCGTGAAGGAAAATGTCGTATAAATCGGCATGTGCTACAACCAAAATTTTTGAAGACATGCGACACCTACCAACCCGCACTGGGCCCGCGTGGTGGTTTACGGCCCACTCCCTCTCACCGAGAGGAGGCCTGTGTCCCAGCAGTGGGAACAGTATATAGGCTGATTACAGTGAACCATAGCGTTCTTATTAAAAAACTAGATCTTACGTTATTCTGGGCTCAATCCTTCGAGTCAGTTTTTGTATTTTGAACCTTATTAATACAAAATTGTTTACTTAAATTTAGATTTTGAGTTAAAAACAACAGGGGATACAGTTTGAAATTCAAAAATGTCTTGATGGGGTATAAACTTGGCTCTGAAGGAAAACCTTGTGTTGTTATAAGGCCGATAGTAATACTTATCTTCTTACAAAGTTAGACAATTCCAATCCAGGGGTCTACTCCGAAGTGCAAAGTGCGAATGTTCGGCACGGAGAGGTCTTGTTATGTAAAGATGGTCACCCATCCATGGACCAACCGCGGCAAGCGTAGCTTAACCTGATCGATTGGACCGTGCGGCTGTTATTACATAGCCACAAGCCCCTTCCACATACACACATACATACAAAAAAAAACTCGAACATTCCACTTTCCATGAAAGACTAGGCCCATTCAAACAAGTTATTGTCACATTAAAACCAACATTATTTCCGTCCAGTTTCTATTACCTACTTAAACAAGGAAACTAAAACAAACGCCCTGTTATTTGTTACCCGAGAGGCTCATCAAGCTAGTCAAGACTAGCAAACAAACTTCTAGTTTTAGCCGAAATAACTAACGCAACTTGGGCACAGAAAACGTCTTAACCACCATTCAACCCGACAACGGAATTTCAAACTTACTCTACAAAAACCTAGGTTGATTTTACAAGTGTGTTGCGGAATCTATGTATGGTTATACAGGGTTATTGTTTCTAAGTCGTAAATATGAACAAATGGGTTCTGTATCGCACAGATTTGTATAATATTCGTGTTTATCTGGGAGTTATTGGAAACAGATTGTGTTGAGCGGTTATAATTGAGTAACAGTCTATTAAGATGATATTGAATAGGTATTTTTATTAGATTGCTAACTAGGCAATAGTTTTTCCTCATATATTTAACTAGCTTCTGTTCTGTGCTGTCTGTGTGAAATTTCTTGCTCCCAACCCGTCACATGGCACTGCTTGCCCGCACTAATACTAAAACTTCGTCTTCGCTGCCTTTTGCTCAGGTCCTAAGGTCCCAGCGTGATATGAAAAAACCCATAGCCTTCCTCGAAATTTGGGCTATCAAATGCTAAAAGAATTTTTCAAATCCGACGGGTAGTTCTAGAGTTAGGCGCGTTCAAACTAACAAATCAAACCCTTCACTTTATTATTAGAATAGATTCCATTTGAAGATGAAACTTTCGTCTTTAACTTAGATTCATCCCAGGCTATTGCTAGACAATGATCTCTTCCAAATTGCGCAAAAATATCCAGTTATTCACCTTCCACATCCGGTCTGCATCATCCAAACTCATAAATTTCTGGGATCCCTTTCAAAACACCTGAAAAAAAGAAATAAAATTTAATAAAGATAACATGCGTACACCACGTGTGCTCTAAATTACTTTTCACTCTCCTTGAAATTAATATTAAACTTTTACCGTTTTTCACCTCAAATTGGCCATTTAAAAACCGCCCACAGTGTATTAGGGTAACGCGATGACGTCTAAAAACAGCGTTTATTTAATTAAAACGCCGAAATTATCGTTATTAAAATCGCTTATTCATCATTAAATGACTGATTGTATCGGAGTCGAGTGGGCAGCTTTGCTGTAGTGACAGTTTCATTTTGTTAGTGCTTTGTTGACAAATGAATTGGTTTATCTTATTTTGACTAAATGCTAAAATATATATAGAGGTCTTACTTCTATGTTATCTGTTTGTGACGAAGGAAAATAAAAATCGATCTGCCTAGCCTTTCCCAACTATGTTGGGGTCGGCTTCCTACCTAACCGGATGCAGCTGGATACCAGTATTTAACATGGAGCGAATGCCTGTCTGACATCCACAACCCAATTACTGGGTAACACGACGATACTTAACCCCTTGGTAAACCTGGTTGTTAGACTCTTGGGCTTCTAACTACCCGTAACAACTGTCAAAGACCTACGAAGGGAAAAAGCGTGAAAGTTACTTTTATAATGAAATTATTCGTAACGATGTAATTCATTTCGAAACACGCATCAAAAAACCTTCTCTTCTATTTGTAAAGGTAATTCCCAAGCCCCGTATCAATGTGCTATCAACGTACAAACATCCCGCATCGAGACATTCATCACCAAGGATTTGGCTGCAGTACACCCAATAGCAAGCGAACCGGGAGCCCGCACACTGAATTCCTTAGTTTCAATTAAGCCACCAGCGTTCGCCCTTGTTCCAACCGACCCCGCCAAATAACGTATGTGTTTGGAATCGCATCGACGAAGCCCCCAGGCTATAAGGCCCACCACTATTTATGTGCTATGTGAACAGAATCGGCGAAAGGATAGAAGGATAGTGTAAGATCCAGCGAATTATGAGCGAATCTTTGCAGGAAGTTCTGGCGAAATTAATTTCCTTTGCTGTTTGTAGGGGATCTTAGAAATGAAGATTATGCGTGTTGATCGGAGCTTTTGTTTGTTAATGTATCTATGATATATTTCTTACCGGGATATTGTGTTCCGAGAAATGTTAATATTGGACCAATCTTAACGTAACTCGTCACTAAGCTTACGGCGTACTTCATAAATACTAAGCACACACGGTGAGTAAGTGTCCTGTTGGATACGAAACACGACACAATGGCAAACATTTGAGCTCACGTCACAGCCATAAGATACACAGTCTGAGGTCGATTGAATCGGTCTTTGTGAACGGTCCTTAACGACCTGCCTCCCTTCGCTGAACCTCCCCGAAGCCGTACTACAGCTTGAATTCAAATGGCAAATATCAATTATTGCGAGGAAGCGAGCAAGCCTAGCCAAGTAGCCCGGGCCTAGGACTTTTTGATATTATATTTTGTGTATTTATTTCATAGTTTTACGGAGATTCCCAATAGGCGCGGCACGTGCTTCGAATGCGTGAGAATTTTAATGTTCGTGGTTTTCTGGTGTGTACTTAGGAATTCTCAATATCCATATAATCTGCTGAAGTGGTTTGTGAGAGATATTTTTATTGTAAAATTGGAGAAAGCTTGGAAAATATTGCATAGTTTTAACTAGGTCTAACAATATATATAATAATAATAATAAAATATTTATTTCACTAAAACATAGCACTTTGCACTGTATACATTGTCTGAAAATAATATTTACATTAATATGCAATAGTAGACTCTAACTTTTAAACTAGGACTAGCCTGTATCTTAAAAGATAGGGTTCAGCCAAAATGGATTTTGTTAATAATCTCAACCAAAAACAGGTGAAAAACAGTGTCAATGATTTGTACTAACAGCTGTTAGAAAAAAGTGAAAATAAAATAATAACAAAAAAACTAGTGTTATGTCACTCAAGGAGTGTGATAAACAGCATGTCACATGCACGTGTGTGTATATTTTGGGTGTGTGTGAGGTGTGTGTTGTATATGCAACTTCGAAAGGAGGACATATCCCTGTGATACATAAAGGTAACATAAACTAGCGTGTGTGTGAACTAGTCTAACTAGTCTGATTTGATTTGTCTTTTCACGATTCTAACTACTTTTTAGGGTGCCAGCGGGACCCTATTACTGGTCTGTCTCAGGCCTGAATTTTCTGAACCGTAATAGGTAGACACTTGAAATTATCACAGAGTTTGTAGTACTATAACCGTTATAACACCAAACAAAAAAATAAATAAAGCGGGTCCTCATACAAGAAACGTGTTTTTTTTTTAATATGTTGTGTTTAATATTGTACGGTGCTACGGTGTGCGAGTCCGCACTGGGCCGGTTTTATAAACCAATAAAATTATAAACCACTTATTACTCTTTATTATTATAATTTTTTTTTATGAAAATCGTCTTTTTTAGAATGTTTGTAAATATGTGAGCACCATGTATCTAGCACATAGTTTATATGTCATGGTTTCATTATACCATTTTAATTTTTTTACCTATTGCGGTATAGTAATTTTATTTTTAGGGGCATCGTCTACACATATACCTAATTATAAAATTAATTTATGCAAAATATGTAAAACATTTTAAAAGAGTAACGGTGGAGTTTCTTGCCCATTCTTCTCCATACCTACGAAAACTACCTTTTGGAAGGGGCGACTAGAATCAATTTTATTTTAATATAATTTTTGACGTTCATAAGTGCCTTTTATGTGCCTATTTGAAATAAATAACTTTGACTTTGACAATTATAACACTTACAAACAATTTACGAATCTAAGAGCATAAAAGCGGCGTCCAGTTACACACCCTTAAACCTACCCAAGATTAACACTAAAACAAAAGGGCAGGGGTAATAAAAATGAGTGTGCGAAGATTCTCCACTAACTCAAACATCGCTAACATGGACTCCTACACCCAATTAAAACTTGTGTAATTCAAAGTTTTAATTAAATTGACTCTCAATAAACCGAAACTATATATCAGCTGACATGTAGTATTCATTTTAAATGTCCCTAGTGATTTGTTTACGCCTAACGCATTGATGTTGTTTGCTAAAATTGATGTCCGAATTGGTTGATCCGCGGTAGAGTGAATTATGACGCTCAGGAAAATTATAACTCGGTGTGTGATATATGTTCTCTAAAATAAAATATATGTTTAAAAGTACAATCAAATATATGTGAAATATATTTAAAAAATAGTCCAGTAAATTGCCTCGTTGGTTTAGTGGTCTCAAGCGCTACTGGTGCCGATTCCCTCGTTCACAAACTAAACTAAATTTAATTTGAGTGCATCTTTTTCTTTCTATTTCAGTAAGAAAAGGACAGAAGATAGATATTAGTTTAGTCCTGTCAAATTAAGATACTTCATAGACAAGTTTAGACGTGATTAAAAAAAATGGCTACTAAAAATACGTCAATTTACGTTCGGCGCTGACTAATTTGACAGGACTAAACTAATATTTATCTTCTGTCCTTTTCTTAATGAAATAGAAAGAAAAAGATGCGCTGAACTTAAATTTAGTTGAGTTTGTGAACAAGGGAATCGGCGCCACTGTTGAGCATGAGGTCCTGGGTTCTATCGCCAGGTCGGGTTATTGAGTTTTTCCGTCTGCAATTTCTCAGTAACAGCCCGTTGTCTGCATTTGACTGCTCGGTTGATGGTAATAGGCGAAATGTGGGTATACTAACCATAGCTGCATTTCTGCTTAACCCTTCGGAGATTACAAGCGTTATGTTATGTAACGTGTTAGATTCTTTTCCAAATGAAACAACAACAGTCCGTGTTTATACTTCAGCAGACAAACCAGCAACCAACCAAACTAGAGCTGGGACTCTGTCTCGTATAGGGTCTTAGCATTATGCTGAGCGATGGTCGTTTTGCGTGGATATGACGCATATTTTCCCCCAACTTGTTCTTTTTTGTGTTTATGTTCTATCTCTGCGTCATGTTTACCGAAAATGAACGTATTTTCTTTCCTTCTTTTTTTCTTTCCAACAGCAAAATCTGTAACCAAAAATACTGTGAAGGACATAGAACCCCTAAATCGCTAAAAGATACAAAAGGTACAAACTAGAATCTGCCCTTTGACATAAATAAAAAAACAAACAAACAAGAACAGATCCAAATCGAAAAACTTTGCTCACACATTTCTTGTTCACACGTCATGATTCTAATCTTCAGTTGGTTTCCGGAAAATATCCATGTTGAAAACTGAAATTGTTATACAGGGCGACTGATAAAACGAGGTACAAATTGAAAGAAGGTTGGTATTCGGAATTTGACTCTCGTTTCAATTATAAAGAACCTAGCTTTCATAGAATAATCAGCCCATAGGCCGGAGCTCCACCAAAGCGGAGACGAGACGAGCGGAGAGGAGATGTTTTTTAAACAACCAATAGAATTGTGTTATTGACACATCTCCTCTCCGCTCAGCTTCAGTGGAGATTGCTGTGCGGAGATGTGTAATATTTGTATGGCGCGATGGAAGCGGAGATGTGAGCTGTGCGCGGACGACGCGCAGTGGAGACAGTGGACACCGCACACATCTCCGCTTTGGTGGAGTCCCCCGAGCTGAAAACATCTCTTCTCGCACAGCACACAGCACACCGCACAAATCTCCGCTTTGGTGGAGTCCCGGCCATAGGCCATGTTCCCAATGCTGGGACATAGGCCTCCTCTCTGTGAGAGGGACCACGCGGGCCCAGTGCGAGTTGGTAGATGTCACAGGTCTTCGAAATTTTGGTTCTAAGACATGCCGTTTTCCTCACGATGATTTCCTTTACCGTTTTGAGAGCAATGGTGATTAAATTATTTACACAAAGTAAAGCGCCTTTCTAGGTTCGAACCTACGACCTACAACTCGTAATTCGCGGCCGTTTCCAGCGGTCAACCACTGCTCATATTTGACTGAATTATCCAATTAGATACATCGTTTTTGCTGTTGACTCACACATTTTTCCCACCTACACATGTATATCTTTACGACCCACGCTGTGATATATTTTCTCAATATTTTTTTCTTTGCGTTTTGATCTAGTTTTTCGAATCCTAATTCGAATTTTCCTTTGAGTAAAGTAGCATATATATCTTCTGCATTACTGACACGATTAGCTCGGTTCCTGACGGGTCCTGTTTAAACAGAGATCTTCGAAGGACAAGATCTGCACAAACAGCGTTGTGGCTGCGCTTAGGAATGGCGATTGACTAGTTTTGAGTTGCCAGTCCGCTCCGATGATAGCTTCCGAGACGCTTATTTAGATTGTATGCAGTCCTTTGTCAGTTGGACCTGGCTGAAACAACTTCGTGAACGCTGCATAGTTTCAGTACCTTCGGTTAGTGACACTATATTAGACAATTAAAATTATGAAGAGGGTTTGTCTACCTTCCAGTCTTTTCTCGAGATTTCGCGTAATTGTCTTGAACAACCAATGATACTCGTGCCGTCTTTTTTCTTTTCAATAAGCCATTATATTCCATTTACTATTTAAATGAATAGGCTTCTATTTAGAATGTTCTCTAAAACTTGGCATAAAACTAGAAACTTCCATACATAGCCGTTATAAAGTTTTAGGTATAATAAACTGAATTGAAATTTTCGAAACGCCATCCCAGACGCTCCCAGGCTGTCACAATGATTTGAAACTGGAAATTTTATCCAGAAGAGTATATTCTGGAAAGTTTTATTCAGTTACATAAAACTTTAGTTTGGCCGCTTCTCCCATTTACTCGAGTGAAATTTTATGTTTTGAAAACTGATATCTTCACTTCAAGCGATGTACTCGTAGTAGAGGTTGTTTAGAATTCGCTGAGCGAGTACAATATCAGTAGAAACATGTTTTCTGAAGACTAAAAATCCAGAAAACGAGTCCTAAAATATTTCGGGCTAAAGAAAGAATTTACACATTAATAATTTCCCAAGATTTATTGAACTATGAAATTGATGTTCCGACCAACCAATCAATTATTCTATTCAGCGATGATATGGAAAATTTGACGCGAATCGGAACAATGCGCAGGCTGTTGCCAACTGTGAATGTGGCAAGGCGTGTCTGCGTTTCTAAACAATGCCACGTATTTTGAAATGTGGTTTGATGCTTTCCTCATGCATTGTTCTCTACTGCGACTTCACCTGTGATTGTTGCACTCGGCTCAAAATGTACGTGTGTAAAACCGAGACCGGAATATATGAGATTGGGTGGACAAAAGCTACCATGGGAACCTTTGTTTGTAAGGACGCTTGGGTTTTCAGAATTTTGTGATTGTCAGAGGATTTCAGGGTTCCCGAACACACGATGAATCATTTCTTGTTTTTTGCTAATGTTGTTACAGTTACTGTGACGCCAAATTCAAAGGATTTAAATGAAAAATGTGTTCAAAAAATTGTTCTCGAATTACTTTGTTCTTTACCTATAAATTTTATTATTCACCATTACTTGCTTGTTCTTTTATACAAAATTCTCTGTAAATGTTTTATTATCCATCATTATCTAAACACGTCCAACAAAATCCGACAGAACTCCACGTCCGGACCTCTGTTGGACCTTAATACATTAGTCGGTACATCCACCGTTTTCATTACCGGCGCCCATACAAAACTTTGCATAAACTCGCTCCTAAAAGCTTTCTCAATCGTGAATAATTAAACCTATTATTACGAAGTCCAAAATTGGATTAATAAAATCCTACCATCCTGGCAGGGTTCTAGTTAGCCCGTTCTTTAATTCATTCCCTTGGTAGGTCCGGGCCGTCTCTAAATGATTAGCTTTAAAACAGAGTTGTAACATTTTGATAGTATTGTCTGTTCTATCTTTATGTTGGAACAGTCTCATTGTTAAATGGATCTGAGGACGTCAAATGCCTCAGTTTTTGTTTCATAGCTACCTCTTCATCCATCATTTCCGAGCTTACTGCAAAACTTTATTTTCATCTCGTTTGTACTTAACTAATTAAAAATAACCTCAAGAAAAATACTGTTTTCTTTATCTACCTGAATCTATTACAAGCTGGCAGAATATTATATTCTAACTCGTAATTACCTCATTAGGTCTAGGGTAGGTTAAGCATCAACAATGTATTCTATAAACACATTTGCTCCTCTAGATATTTCTAGATGCACGTCCATTGTTAGCCGTTTGCAGCGGGTTTTAGATTGCTAATTTGTAGCTACAACAGCTCTGCATACTGTTTAATTTTCCACGGAGATTTGACCCGAGTAGAAATGTGTGGGTTATAAGTACCAAAGATATACCTACACATACAGAATTCTGGAGAAAATTCCTAAGATTATAGATTATAACTGTAGGTGTAGTTATAAGTTCAATATTTTTATTCAATCTTTCGTCTATTCTTATAGGCAATTGAAAATAAAGTCAAATAACGTCAATAAAAACTTATTTTTAGTAAATAACTTTTGTAATCTTGTTAGCAGTAGGTAATAAAAATCCATTAGTATTCCAAACTTTGGAACTTGAATTTAGTTTCAAAGTACGAAAATGATTTGGTACCTATCTGTTAAAATGTATATCTTTACATTGTAATTAATGTTAGACCAAGTTGCAAATATAATTATCAAGAAATGGACCCCTTTCCAAACATGTTTTCCGACCGTTTATCTCCAAGGAAAATGTTGACGTTCAGAACTTTGGTGCTTATTTTTATGGTCTCACAGAAAGTAAAGTTCTTGAAACGAAACCTTATACTTAACTTACAGTTGAAAAGCTTGAAATAATCTTATCCACAATTAAAACACGTCAAGACAAAACTTAGGTCATTCTGCATTACTTTTACATTTTAATATGAGAGCGTTTAATTTTCGCTATGATTAAAACTCGGTTCGGCAACTATTACGCCAGATTAAATATATACATTTTGTGACTGTTCCTAAATTACCCTAGGCTGATAAAATTTTCGTTTTTCCTAATTGTGTGGAAATGTCGGCACAAGATTCTTTGGAATTCGTAGAATGATTGCATTCGAACCGTCCGGTCCGCCGGTAATTGGCCCTTTATTGTTTCCCATTAAATAGAGAATGTATGTGTTCCTTTAGGCCCGAACCATACGCCGATTTCAAAATGAATATAATATTTTATATTATACTTTTTTTTTTCTTTCTTTCTTTCTTTATTTTGTTATTAAATAGGAGCAAGTGACAGACAGTCACAATTTCATAATCCAATTCAATAAAAAAATTTCAATTCATTATTTTAGTCAAACAAATAAAATATCCATAGAGTAAATACACAATTTCGACGTAACATAAAAATATTAGATAACATAATCAGAATAAAAATCATCCGATAGAAATTGTTTTAAGGTCTCCAAGTCATATTCTAATTAAATCGCAAAGTTGCCGTGACGTGCCGCTCACTAAGCCGGAATCGCAATTCCTTTTTAAACTCCATAACTTAAATTATAATTTAATTATGGGGACATTTATAATTTTCGCCCTAAGGTTGTGTTTCGACGTAAATTGGTAAAGTTTTGTATTTATTACAACGATTTGTTGAACATCTTCGGTTGACAATATCCGACGGTTGGTGGGATCTTTAATGTTGTTGCCGTTAAATTTTGAGTTACCGTGCTCCAAATTACTTGAAGGATTGATTGAACCCATGCTGGTACTTCATGTTAAAATGTTGTTCCCTCGATTCCACAATTTTATGAAACCTCTTTTCCATACTCTTGAAATCAACTTTATTCGCAAAGACACATCAATTACAATGTACAAGCTAACACTAAAATATATATCATATTATATACAAGTATATAATTTAAAAAAGAAAAAGGCAAGAGCTCATTGGGCGTCAAAATTTGTCCGTATCGCTGTCAATGGGATAATTGCCCAAAAGGAAATCAACTGGATTTAATTATTTCATGAAACTTATCATCAAATGCCACTTGCTGAGTGTGTCTTAAAAACATTGAAGAAATGTTTATTCTAAACTGTCATAAATATTGAATTTACACATTAGTTCAACTAGGTTTTCCCCAATCAACTGCTAGCAGGGAGGATCCTAACTGACACACGAAGATCAGATTAATCGTATGTTCCTTGTAATGTGAGTATTCGCAACCGGCACAATATTGATGAATAGGACACGCCTTTGCCCCACGACCGAAGAAGACAGATCGATTATGTATAAAATATATCACACAGCTTGCTGCTACCGTTGCTCGAATGTTCTCATATATCAGGCATATTTAGGGCTGGTTAAGATTAACACACTTGATTTTCGGGATTATCAGAAGCTATACATGCTTAAAAACGAGAGATAATAAGGGTTTATTGTGCTTTATGCAAAATCTGATGTCCTTTGTCATTTCACGTGGAATAGGCTTAGTTCTCCAGTTATCCTCATAACTAGAAACGCTGCTGAATACTGACGAGATTCGTGTCAATTAAACTTGGGTGCTAGTGCATCGAGCCGTAGCTTGTTTATGCCTAGATATGCCTGTGTTATATAGTACTAATTGTGCGTAGAGACAAGCCAATGCTCTCTGTATCATATTCCTATTACACTCGCGAGCAATGAAAAAGTTCCAGTGACAGCACCAAATTACTCCTAAACGGGGAAGGCTAGCTTAATGACGCCGTCTGCAATATTAAAGTAAATTTAACAGCGCATCAGAATATTACCAACTGAAAACGTACGTTTTTAATTTATGAAGCTAGGTTCTATGTCTTAGGAGATATTAAGGTGTTTGTCGGCATTTTGTGGGTGGAACTTTTTCATTGCTCGGCAGTGTATTTTACTATACATTTTCGCTCCAAGTTGGTTGCACTTGGTATCTTAGACTAGTAACACATAATTCGTAATCAAATCAAAGTAATTTTTGACAAATATGTCTCTAGTTTGACTTCCAAATTCATAAGACATCGAAAAACCCGGACCAAAAACATATCTCCTCCCTGCACAATCTCTCACAATCCAACAAAGCAATTCGTACTGAACATAAGTACATCGTCAAGATAAATCTTCGTCAAAACTCCTTCATATGTCCACACTTGACCGTTAGCCAAGTCTCGAAGAAATTGGACCAACATTAAACGCACTCAGCACATTCCTTGCAGCTTAGATGAGTACTCATGGAGGGTTCCGTCTGTCTCTGATTACACATGTGTTTGTAATTACTATGTAATAGTAGAGTCTCTTTAGAGTCAACTCCTTGAGCATAAGTTGCTTTATAACTTTTTCGGTTGAGTCCAAGAGAAAAACAAGTTTCCCATAGATAATTTTAAGAACGTTCGATGTCATATGTACCTGATTAGGACAAGGTTGGTTCATTCGCTATGATAGTCATACAAAGGATAATTACAGGGAATGTAGTCGAGCTTATACAACGTAGCGCTACAATGGCGACAGTAATTTAACACACGGGTAGGGCTAGTGGCCAGTAATCATAAAAATTATAACAACATAAAAAAAATCGTAACTTGAAAACTTCCACCTGCGCTGCTCGCCGACATAGGGCTCTCTCTCTTTCCTTCAATTCGCCTTCTCTTTGCACGGTATTTGTTTTAATTACATTGATGCGATGTTATGATCCGTGACCCCGGCAAATTACCCCTGCGCTTCAGTTCTTTAAGTCAGGTTGCGTTGCTTGATTTTAGAAATTTGTTAGTGAATAAATAAATATTAATGTTTAATTAAATTAAAATATATTCATAAAACTAAAACACGAAACCGTATACGTGTGTCAAATTAATGTCGCCACTAAAGCGCCACGCTGTAGATGCCATATACTAGTTTATGAGTATTGAGGTTGTCAATTCATCGTGTTCATTATGGCACTCAGATAATATTAACAGAAATTGTTCATTACTTTAGTTGCTGATAAGGTGAATTCCATTTAAACCAACTTCTTATTGGATACCATCGTACCATGACAAGTTGATTTGCTTAAAATACAATAGTTTGACTATCTCAAAAACTCCATTGGAAAATTTTCCATTGAATTCCGAGGTTCCTCCGCATTTTTTCGAAGCATGCGTGAAAGTTATCCGGTAATGGTTCCACCACGGATTTATAGGCGCAACCGGCGAGGAGTTTTAAATCCTTTCCGTTCGGTTTGTACGCTCAATGGTTTTTGTTTCACGTCATTTGAATTGTAAATGCGCAAGTTCGGTAATATGTTTGTCTTTTCCAAACGTTCGTGTCGCTGTATTTACACTGGGTTATCTTTACTGATTGTAAACGACCGTTTCTAACTGTTCATTGTTTCGAGTTTTGTGGTTTTAAGCTTCCGTTATCGTGATGGAAGTTTTTCTAGTTGTCTAAATTATTTTGTTGTGCAAATTACCATGACCGAACTAGTATATTTGAGTATTTTTCTGAAAGATATTCTTAGCTTTCAAAGACAATAACGTTTTATAACTCTATTGCCATAATTATGTTGTAATAATATATTATATATTGTTGTCTGTAATATAACCAATAATTTGTTTGTAAGTAATTACCCGTACTGCAATTCTAAATAGTTGTATACTTTTAAACGATCCAGTTACTAAAGTTAGACTATGAACTCGTTATTTCAGCAAACACAGAAATACTCGGAATGAGAATGTTTTAAAACTGTTTATACTGTATTATGTTGTATATACAGTAGAGGGATCCGGTGGTCATGTTTAAAAAAAAGAATTTTGAATGGGCCTGCTTCCTCGGTCACGCCTGATGGAAAGCGATGGATGAGGTCTGTGATGGAACGAGCGTGCCCGAAAGATGCCTGTTCACTCTTGTTTTGAAGGCAGATGGGTTAAATTTCATGTCATTTTTGGAGATAATGCTGCTATACGAACAACATCTAACCTTAACGAATAACTGTTTAAAGTTAGCGAACAGAAATGCAGCGGAAGCATCCGCCCTAGGCATGGAACACTTGAATGGCTTCTCGCTACCAAAACCACGAACTAAAGCCTCATTATGGCAATTTTCATACTAATATGTGGTTGCATTATAATTATGTTTCACTGCAGTCATATTATTAATATCAACGTCGTCAGCAGTCAAAAGCCTCAGTTAATGACTATGAATATTGCGATGAATCGCAGCTATAGAATGACCGCGATCGACGAGGGAATTGATGATCCGGTATGATTTTATTAATATGTGGGATATTTTTATCAATCAGTCAGACTTATACGAGTTCATGTTGATGTCCACCATTTCGACCAAATAATAGGTATAGCTATACTTAATCAAATTTTATTTATGTTTCAAATTGACGTTATTTCAAGTAAAAAAATATCAACTTTATTTTAATCGTGATTAATTTGATTTCAGAGTGACTAGCACTATTCAAATAGTTATAAAAATGTTTGAAGTTGTAGCGTAAACTGAACTTCATTGTGTAGGAATTAAAGTTATTTTTCCATAAACTCATATTTGTTTACATTTTTGGCGAATATGTCGCGATTATGTTAGAGGGGAGAGCAGTGGTAGCCCAGTGGTATCAGCCCCGACTTACGTGTCCTAGGTTGTGAGTTCGAACCGAGGCAGAGGCACTTTACTTTGTGTATTTAATTTTCATCACCACTGCTCTCAAAACCGTGAAGGAAAACATCGTGACGAAACCGGCATGTCTTAGAACCTAAAAATCGAAGACGTGACATCCACCAACCCGCACTGGGTCCGCGTGGTGGATTATGGCTCACTCCCTGTCATAGAGAGGAGGCCTGTGTCCCAGTAGTAGGAACATTATAGGCTGATAATTATTTTATATAGCTATTTTCTATAGAAATATTACAATTGGAAAAACTTTTATCACAATCGTTTCTCAAACTACGAATAAGGAGTTGCGAGTGTATTCCGGTCTTTACACTGATCCAGCGGCTACAGCGCTGAATAAAGTTTTTGTAACAACTTTTAATACAGTTTCTTATAGCGCTTATGCTGCTGAGTTATGATAGCCAGTTGCCAATGTTTTTCTACAAGTAAGGAAAGTTTTACTTTTGTTCATTTGAAGATATGATAACATTTCTTCAGAAGACAGGTTGCCTAATGCCTCTTATGCTTGTTAATTTAGTTAGACAGGATTAATACAGAATCAAAATAAATTGTATTAAAATAAATATAATCTTGATGCCAACTCCTAGAGCAATTCAAACACAAAACTCAAAGCATATAATATTTCAGTTAAACCACATTAGATTGGGAGAGTAAGCAGGCGAGTTCGAAGGTATGTAAATAAATTATTAAAACAATACTGAACCGAAGTAAGGGTCAAGCAAGTTATTTAAGCAATCGCCTGCCTTTTACATGAAAACAACTATTTAATAAAAATACGTATTTGACCAGCCCTTTCCAACTCTTCTTTCTGTTTGTGCCACTAAACGAGGCGCAATCGGCTGAATAACTATAAGGTCCAAAATCACCAAAGCATTCTTCGAACTGTCTTCGGGGTGTAAAGATAAGGCAAGCCTGAAAGAAAACCCCTAAACTAAAACTCAAATTTATTTCAACTAAACCAATTACAGGCACTTTTGAATTGTCATGGAGTCGGTCAGTCAGAAATATGAAAATAGTTGCCCATTCCAAAGCGTAGGTCTATCGCCAAAACCTATATCTGACTACCGTAAGGACTATTCCTGCTTGCAGCGCATATTATTAGTCGACCTAAAAACGATCCTCTTTTGTTTTACTTGCGGACGCAGCTGTGGTCATCATGTGCACGGGATTTTGTTTTTAAAATGGTCAGATATAGGCGATATTTTGGCGATAGTACCTATGGAGAATTTATGTTTCAAACCTGACCAAGTATTAACACCATTACAATACCAAAACTCAAAACAAACCATTGCTTTAAATTCAGCACCCGATAAAAAGGAGATTAACTCATATTTACTACCGAAAATTGGCTTTTACGCCAAACAATATTTGAACTGTGGCTCTTAATACCTTTCTTCGTTGGAGACGCTGCCAAACGAGCTCGTCGATTAATTTAGGTGCCAGATCCCCCCTGATTTTATGACGAAATTCTTAGGTGATAAAATTTTCGTCTCGCAAAATTGTAGCCGTTTTAAACCTTCAATTACTTGTGGATTTTCATGGTCGATTACGTTGATTCGCGTTGATATTGGTTTATAGCGTTGATTCTGACGGAAATTGATATTTCATAATACCTCTGAGCTATTTTAAATTCATGGTTCGTTATTCTCGATAAATATGTCATTGTTTTATACAACTCGCATTTTCTACTATCAAAAAAAGTTTGCTATCGGAAATTGTACGAGCGTAGAAGTAGCGTCTGCAAATGAAAGTCTAATACATATTTATAACATTCTAAATCGAACACTACTATCAATAGCCAAGCTATTAATAACTACAAGAACCAATATTAATAATCCCATTCATCTGAGCTAAAATTGTAACACCACTACATTTTAATTATTCTTGTTAATGACGTCTCTATTCAGTATCGGGTAGTAAAACAAATTCGAAACGCCATATTCCGTGTTCACCGTACCAGCTACTTTCAACAGTTTTAAAACGACCTCTTTTTACCGAAACAATTCTTGCAATAAAAGCTTTGCCTTAATATCTCACGGTTCGTATTTTAAAATTGTATATTCATGACGTTGAAAATAATCAAACCGCTTTTGTTTAAGCTGCATTATTATTTGTGGAACTGGCTGATGAAGTTTTGTTTACTTTAGTACTGTGTTCGAGGGAAATGTTTCGGATCATTGTTTTGACATAGATTAAGCAGTACTTCTATATTATCAGTACTTATCTTGGTTGTATTTCAAAATTCAAATTTCGTCATTGTATTTAGGTGCTTCAACTAGCTTGTCATATATGGTAATTTTCGTTTACTTTAGTACTGTGTTCGAGGAAAATGGCGATGGTTTTCGGATCACTGTTCTGACATTAGGTGCAGTACTTCTGGGTTTTTAGTATTTTGATTGCATTGCAAAAATTCAAATTTCTTTACTGCATATTATGTGCTTCAACTAGCTTGCCGTCTAGTAATTTTGTTGCTTTGACGTCGTTCACTTATACTGTATTCGAGGAAAATGGCGATGGTTTTCGGATCATTATTTTGACACAATATACAATTATACAGTACCCTTGTCTTGATTGCATTACAAAGATTCCCACTTCGTCATTGCATTCATATGCTTCAACTAGCCGTTCATTTAGTAATATTGTTGCTTTGGCAGCTTCTATTACTAAACTGTTAAAACTGCTTAATATATCCCCATCAGAATTCATCCATTAAATATTTTTTCATTATCTTCCTCCAAATAAAACCACATCACAGATATAAAGGTGAACTGTTGGCTGTGGTTAAATTTTGGCGCGGCGCACACCTGCTACAGCTGTTATACAATAATGAGCCACCTGCAAGGAACGCGGTTGAAATTTAATTTCATACAGTTTAAGTTATTGTGCGTCGTGTTTGTTGCAGATTTTATTTTTGGTACATTTTGCAGTTTTTTTTTTAATAAGATTTTTGAAATAATGATTATTAACAGTTGCTAGCAGTACCTAGAATTTATGTTTTTACACTTATTAAGGTAAATATGCATGTAAAAGTAATTGTGCCCTAGGAATATAATTACTTTGTCTCATTTTTATAACATAATAGGTAGACATCAATATTAAAAATTCCTAGAGTTCGAGCTCTCGACCTCTCGCTCGCCAATCTTATGTGTTATATTACTAGTACCTACTACTTAAATGATATTAAAATAATCAGTAAAAGAAAAAACAAAATCATCGCTTTAACCAGAGGGGCAATTCTCGTAATTTTAAGAACGTTCACAGTCTGATCTCAGTCTCAATCTGTCAAAAATACCTCTAATTTCCCTACACTTTTGACAAGTTTTTGACATTGATTGTTGCTGAGATGAGATTGCGACTAGATTTTGGACGTTTTTTATGAAGGGAATTGGCCTTCTGACTTAAGAGTCCGAAAGCCACCAATACCACATATCTCTCAATGAGCAAACCCAATAAAAATAAAACCGGCCAAGTGCGAGTCGGACTCGCGCACCGAGGTTTCCGTACAATTTAAAATTATTAAAAATATTTTTATTATATGATTTAACTGAAAATTTACGGTTTTCGCCATTTTTCTTTTATCTGTGCTATAAGACATTGCTTTGTACCAAATTTCAAGATTCTGAGTTCACGGGAAGTACCCTGTAGGTTTTGATTCCCTTGCGAGTGTCGAAAATTTGCGGAGCGGCATAAACCGTCTTTTGATTGCGTTGGCTTAGAAGTTTGATTTTTTTTTTCACAGCTCCAAGGGTCAGTAGACCTGAGTATTTCATATAAATTCCAGCTTGATACCTCCACGCGTTCCTGAGAAAAAGGGTCTTGACAGACAGAGGGACGGACGGACAACACGTACGGAACCCTAAAACCAGAAACAAAAGAATAAATACCGCTTTGTTCTTAAATTAAATGCAACTAATGAAATAAAGTGCGCAACTCGTATTCGGGGACGAGAATGCCAAGCACTTATTACTCGAAATACTTCCCACTGTACGGTTAGAGTTAATCAACTATTCCGAACGAAGTAAATCGCGGAACTCTCGCAGAATTTAATCCAAAGAAATATAGCTAACACGACTACGGAACCAACTAATTAGGTAATCGGGTCACATGAATATTTGTAACGTTTTTAGAGCATTTTACGCTCGTCTTTTTTTGTGTTTGGAAGTCTTTCTAGAATCTAGAATACAGTTGATCCTGGATTAGAGATTTTCTCCTTTATCCATAAACGTTGCTTTTAAAGTAAGGTAAGTAGTAGTTAACGTCTGTTTAACCATATATTTTTGAATTGATGTTTGGACGCCACTTAACTTTAATCATCGTTCATAAATAAACCACGTTATTGCATATTTTTATTGAGAATGGTGCGATCTCCAACTGACCTTTGAACCCTTTTGAGAAGTTTTCTTCTTTTTTCGCAGCCATTGTTCACCCAATATTGGTTGTACATATGTCTCGACTTTTGCACGAAGAGTTATACAGGAAGGCCCATGAAACTATAAATAATCGTTGAACACACATGGGGGAGTTTCGGGAAACCCTTTTTGATGTTGATTCTTGGGGCAGTCTGTATACCGATTGCTAAAAGGATCAAACTTTCAGCAGTAGTATTGATTTTGGACTACTTATTCCAGACCCAATGTGCTCTTTATAGGGCCTTGCTAGTCATCATTCCATTCTAGCCATCGAAGCACAGTAATAGTTTTGCAAACTACTTATTTATTTTAATGCAACACCCAATTCCACAACCAATTAATTCTTGTGCCACAAAAAGGTAATTCAATTATACTTCTTAATTCAATTATACTTCTATTTTCTAATAGTGTTTTGTATCAGTTTTTGTTCAACCCATCGTAGTAATTACTTTTGAGCCTTTGTATAAAAGTTTGATAGTTTAATTAGTAACCTTCATTTGTTTTGGAGTGTATTTGAAAGCAGATCACGTGGTTGAAATGGCTTTTAGATAAGGGATGAAGTGATAAGGTGTTTGTTTGTAGAATATATTTGGTTAGTTTTATTTTTAAAGCTGTTGCTGGATTCAATTTAAAATTAGATAAGGTTTATGTTCATGGTAGTAAAGACCCCTTTATTTTCCAAAAAAAAAGGTTTGCTGTGTTTAATAGTGATATGGTCAACGACTTTTAAGTCAAAGAAGATTGGGTCCAAAATACGATCTTATTGATTAATGCCAAAATATAAATTATGCATATCGCCCTATAATGTTCCCACTGCTGCTGGCTACTATTGCAAAAATCTATTTATAAGTTAAGATCTTGAAACTTTACCTGAAATCTTAGGTTTTTTTTCTTATAACCTACCGCTAAGAATTTGAGATTAGATTTAGAGGTCTACCCCGGTGTAGACTATGTTTCAGGGACTGTTTGCCAACACCGACAGCTCTTTATCTCAAAGCTCGAAACGCAGTACACACGTAATTTATTTCAGCTCTTTTGTCGAGAGCGTTTAGCATAAGAACATAATGACTAGACGGATGTCAGCTGCATTTGCTGTGTTTATACCGTACTTAAGACGCAATTAGTTTCTTTGTACAAATAGTACTGTAACTCGAAATATGTCTTCCTTTAGAATAATGTGAGAGTAATCTTATGCCAAAATGGAGATGTAAAAGTTTAAAATGCAAGAGTTACCATCATAACCTTTTCTCAACTTCGTTAGGATCGGCTTCCAGTGTTACCAGATGCGGCTTAGTACCAGTATTTTACATCGAGTGACTGACCTTCACACCCCAATTACTGGGTATCACGATACCTCTTGGTAAGACTGAAAGTCAGACTTTTGAAATGCGAGAGTTATTTACCCATTCCTTTTTGCCTTCATCATCGTCACCATGTGCAGCCTTATTCCACCCACTGCAGATTATAGGCCTCCTCACATTTGTGCCATTCTTCCCTGGTCTGTGCGAGTCTCATTCAGGTAATTCCCGCGATCTTCAGTAGGTTGTCCACCTACCTGGCTACGTCCCTGTTGTTCTATGCTCCCCTTGTCTGTGCGAGTCTCATCCAAGTCATCCCCGAGATTTCTATAGGTCGTCCACCCCTACCCACCTGGCTATTGGTCTGCCAGCCAAGTGTCCTGCCCAATTCCATAAATAACGCCTTATCTGCCACAAAACCTGGTCAATACCAAAACAATACAAGATTTACATCCAATACAATACCTCACAAGTTCTTACAGCGCGGTAATTTGGACAAAGTTAACATACGCCAGATACGCCCCAACTGGGGATTGTACGAACCAACTTCGACAATTAATGGGCGTAACTACCGAGAGTTTTGACTGAGAATTTGTCGTTACGATTCCTTGTTCTTAGAACGAAACGTATGTGAACCTTGGATGCTGGAGAAAAAGAGGAAGTTTTCAAGTCTTTATGATGACACAATCTTTTAATTAGTTTGAGGGACTTGTAATAAGTTTTTAGCGGATAGAAATGTTCCTAATGTTAGAAGATCATGTTGGTAATGGCTGGGTGGTGATTAAAATTGACTTGACAGCTCCAATACAAGCTGCAGGATAATTGCATAACACACAAACATTTTCTTTGATTCTAACAGTAAGCCACGTTCACAGCGTAATTTACGTTGCTGAATATACGAACTTTTCAAACCTATGACACAATAGTTTATGAATATCGTTTCAATTACTTGAACAAAAACTAACGCAGTTAGGTTGCAAATTCCTCTTACTCTGTATAGGACAGAAGCAGACGGTAAAAGCATTCCTGAGATGCCAACATTTCTTGCCCTTGACGGTAAAGAGCTACAATAAACAGGATCCATTTATTTAATATACTTTATTGTTCACCACAAAAATACACAACAAAAAAAAAATATATCGAACACTAAAAATATACAATGGACGGCCTTATCATTTATCCATCCACATAAAACAAAAAACAAAAACTGAGAACCTCATATTTTTTTTGGATCTGTGTACAGACAAAATAACAACTGATATCAAATAAAACTACAATTTAAATAAAACCTTCCAATCATATTGAACTTTCTCACATAGTCAATACGACACATCAACTTACTTCGTACGAAACGAATAATATTGAAGAGTCGCAATTTCATGTTCCGGGATACTGTAATAAACTTGACACTAGACATATAAATTATATGAGGTGACAGCAGTGATTCAAGCGCTATATACCCACCACTGGTGGTTTCGCCACTGTGAGAATCCCATTGTTACATGGGATTCTCACAGTGGCGAAACGTGGGTATTGCACCTCTGCCTGACCCTTCGGGGAATGCAGGCGTGATGTTACGTGATTATAAAGTAAAGTCGCTATTCGTGTCTGTGTGACTGCGTTGTTCCTCTAAACAACGCGAACAAAAATCCGTTATTTTGATTCAAAAATCCCTCTGATCAACATACATTTTTTTGACAATGATTATCGCCGGGATGAGATTGCGACTAGATTTTGAACGTTTTCAATTACAGGATCCGGCCTTCTGGTTCAAAGTGGAAATGTTTGAGAATATTATACTGCATCCTAGGGAATTAAAACTCTGCATGCAAATTAAAACAAATAACAGCAGAATTCGAACTCAAATACTGCATGTAACATTAGTTAAGGGGTATTAATCAAAAACTGCGGATCGCAGCTACGTGCACGCTTCCCTCTGATTTACTAACATACGTGCTTCCCCTTAATTTAGTATTAGTTTGTTTGCTGATAACTGTATACGATCTAAGTTTTGGCGTAACGAGGTATGTTCGGCGTAACAAGAAATAGATAGAGATTTTGTTGGCGTAATAAATGTTGTTTTGGAGTCATTTGTAATCAATTTTATGTGGTTGGTGTTACTGCTTTATTTTGGGTGTAAATATGCCAATATTACTAATGATGTTAGTTAGGGATATTTTATTTCAACACTAGTTTCTGCCCGCGACTTCGTTCACGTGATTTTTCTTGCTCCACCGATCCACCCCGTCGTATAGCATCGCCCGCCCGCACTTCGTTTTCGCTGAGCGTTCTTTCTGACATTTTTAGGGTTCCGTACCTCGAAAGGAAAAACGGAACCCTTATAGGATCACTTTGTTGTCCGTCCGTCCGTCTGTCTGTCAAGACCATTTTTCTCAGGAACGCGTGGAGGTATCAAGCTGGAATTTATATCAAATACTCAGGTCTACTGACCCTTGGAGCTGTGAAAAAATCCAATTTCTAAGCCAACGCAATCAAAAGATTTTCGACACACGCAAGGGAATCAAAACCTACAGGGTACTTCCCGTGAGCTCAGAATCTTGAATTTTGGTACGAAGCAACGTCTTATAGCACAGATAACGGAAAAATTGCGAAAACCGTACATTTTTAGTTATTTCCTTTGTGCTCGACTCTTAGGGTTCCTAGCGTTCAGATCCGACCTTTGGTTCCAGAGAGAATCTTCAGCTTTATTATTAGTGTAGATGTACATAACATAATCAGCCTATGTCGTTCCCAATACTCACACAAATCTCCTTTCCGTGAGAGGATTGTGTGAGTCCGGTTTGAACGATACGTAGCACTGCAATTCTCAGAATATACAATCACTTCATCGTATCAGGCATGTCACATGTTTTGCCCCTATGTCATATTTTCCCCGAAGAATGGCAATGCATTATTCGGGGAAAAATATCTAAGCTTTCTGACCTGACTGGTATTTAGCCTCTGTTAAATGCTGCTATCAGACGTTTGTCTATCGCAAAATTCCAAATAAATTCCCGCAAAGGTACCTTTTATGGTCTAGTAGAGTTATCCCCGGGAAGATTATAAAGGCTAGGGGCGGTGGGTAGGGTTTGAGAGGTAACGGTGCCCTCCATGTGCAGATGGCGACCACCGGGGTGGTTTTGTGACATAAAAATCTCACAGTCCCCAAAGACCGGGTGCCTTTTGAAGGTCCCGAAAACCAAAAAAAAGGTACTGCACACAGCAACATAACAAAATAGCCTCCCGTAAGGTACCAGTCATTTGTATCCTTCAAATCTCAGCAAGCCAATAAGCTGCTAAATGTTACTCCAACTTACTGCCTTTAAAACTACGGGGTATAAGTGGACACAAGCATTACGCTAAATGGGGGCAAAAGTTTCCGTACTATATGAAAATAGATACTGTGAACGCTAAGGGAATATTACATGGAACGGGTACTTTTGTTGGTATAGCTCTGCATCGTTATGGTTTCCCAGTACTACAGTTTCTAGTATGAGGTTTTAACACTGAACTATTTTAGACGAAACTGGACAGTTTGAAATTTTGTCATTCTGATAAGTAGTAATCCTGGCAACCGGCGCGCGTGTATGACCAGCAGTGCAATTCTGTAAAAATCTGTGAAAATGTAGGTGAGGCTAGGGATAGCTGGGGATTGACAGCTCACTTTAAGCTCACTTTACCTAAGTTTTCACGGTGATATTGTTGCAGAATAGCACTGCTTATCTATAAACGTAAACGAGGCAAATGAAGTATGGAAGGATCATAGCAGGTGGCGGTCTAGTTTCTGCTTGTCCCCCGTTGAAAGATGTCGTTAGTTTATGTATGTAATTCTGATAAGTTATGTAGAGCGATTGATTTGTTTATCGAAAGCTGCTTGCATTCGAAATTTTTATCTAAATCTTGTGCAAAATTAAAAACTAATCTTCGTTCCTCTCAATTGATATTGATTAGGTTAAAAGTAATTGCTAAGCAAATTGACTTCCAACTGAAATTGTCTTTGTCATTCCTCGACAGTTGTATAAAGTGGCTATAACACGGCAAGTTAACGTAGGGTGTCAATTGCCATACGTTTAATTTCCCTAACTAAATTCCTAAGTTTATAACATTTTTCGAAACAAAACTGGATTGGTTCTACACGTATAATTCCGCATAAAATTGTCGTATAAATGAGTAATTTGTAACATATGTTTTAGAAACGTTAGTACGATGGGAATACGTTAGATATGTCTCTGTGTGTGCAAATAAACGCGACTATATGCAAACAGTATGGTTACGTTAATGTTTCTATTTCATACAATCGCTGGTATTGTAAATATGAGTTTGTATGTATGTAGGTATGTGCTAGAACAATATGTATTTATGTAGTGGTTTTTAGCAAATCCTGAACTTGGACCAGAGACAGTGAAAAGTTAAAGTTTATTTAGTGCTGAACCACTTAATGAGAATGTTCAATGGAACACAACAAAAATAATCTCACACGAAGACCCCATCTGATTATGGCTAGAAGGCAGATCGCAGATATAAGGAGAACACAAAATAAAAAATGTAGTGGATTAATATAAGGTTTCTCTTTTGTGTTGAAATTATTTTAAGTTTATCATACAAGTTTACAAGGATTTCTCAGTAAGAGCCCATGTAAAGTTCGCCCCCTATTACATGGGTCTCAAACATAACTGGTGACATCTGGATGTACTATAGGTACACGTCTGCCTAACCCTTTGGGGTATACAGGCGTGATGTTATGTTGTTTGACTAGAACACGATTTGAAACGTCACATAGAAGGAGTAGGTGGACTTATCCCAAGTTATCCATAACCTTTTTCTTTTTTGTCTTGAGTGGGAAATCATCAAATGACTTCTCCCGCTCTGGGCTGAGCGGAACGGCGTGTCAGACTTTTACTGACTAAAACCCACCCGTGTTCCTTCAGTTGCCTGTGGCAGGGTCCGGTATCTCTTTCGAACAACCCGCGGCCCCGTCAATTCGTGCTGACATATCTTTGAGGCGCGCGTGGAACACAACGCACCGTCGACCCGGGCCTGGTCATTAACGGGCGGCGAGCTGCCCATTGCTCGCCACCCAAAGTTATCCATAGCCTTAAGCCACAGTCCCAGCAATATGGCTATTACTATCAACAATCAACTCAGCCTATCGCAGTCCACTGCTGTACATAGGCCTCTCCCAACAACACCCTGCCCTCGCCTTCCGCATCCAGTCTGCCCCTGCCACCTTCTTAAGGTCGTCGGTCCATCTAGCTGGGAGCATCCTACACTTGCCGATACGCGGTTTCCACTCCAAGACTCGTCTGCTCCACCGGCCATCGGTCCTTCGACAAACATGGCCGGCCCACTGCCACTTCATATTGCTTACTCTGCAAGCTATATCGCTAACTCTAGTTCTTTTCCGGATAATTTAATTTCTGATTTTATCCTTCAAAGAAACTTCGAGCATAGTTCGCTCCATAGCTCTGAGCGACCTACTGGTTATTACTAACTTACAAGAATATAATGCTAAACCAAACAATACTTTCTATGTAACCTGTATGTAAACCTACTTTATGGTTGACCTGCTCTTTTTTAGTTTAGATTGTAGCCATTAATAATATCATAATCACTTTCACACTGGCTTACTAGGTCTTATATTAACTAGCCTTAGACTAAAAATAAATTAATTTCCTCACATAAAACACTTACAAAATCTCCAGTATTCGCTCACGTAGTACACCAATCCTTTACCTTGTAAGGTGTCGTTTATGCAAATATCAACTCTATGTAAATTAAAATAAGGTTAAAAGCCATTTGAAATGGCACACGCGTGCTCTCTAGCATGCATGCAAGGTTCCACGCAAACTCAGTTAAGTTAAATTGGTTTACATTTAAAAGTCGATAAACACTGCTTAAGGCACCTAGATAACGGTGAGTAAATAATGGAGGAAAAACTAAGCGTAATTAGTTGAACATTTAACTATCTATCAAGATAGGATGGTTTTAATTAAACCAATTATATGTGCTGGTCGGTCAAGGGAAGTTAAAGCGTATTTAGGTGGTAACTGGGCACTATTTTGAGTGGCTTAAATAATGAACATTAATTGCGTAAACCACTTTCAATCACAAGCTGAATCATTTTGAAGGATATTGCTAATTCATTTCTTCATAATAATGTTCGAAAAATTAGCCTACTCAATAACGTAAATAATGCAATGAATGTTGTTGAACTGTCAAAGTTAAAGCCATTGTTATTATTACTGTGTTACGCAACTACCCCGCAGTTCAACAAGTTCAAATACTCGTAACAAGGCTAATGATGACGTCATAAGCAGCCCCTTACAAGTCCCACGGAAATAATGTTCTTATATCAAAAAGCACATATATAGTAGTACAAAGTTATATGCCTACCGGCTCGTGGGAATAAGGCATGATTTTATGTATATAACAAAAATAACACTACGGTAACAAAAACTAGGACCAACACACATGCACAAGACGAGCAAGCACACAAAAAAAAACAAATAACGTCATAACACAAGTCACGTGAAAATAATGTTGTAGTATCAAAAATAACAAAGGTAGCAGAACTCGCAGTAGCAACACGAACGCTAAATCACAACACGGAACATATGTCAGACAAACACGAACCTCACTCCGTCAGCAAAATCACTCTCATTTAACATCACAAGACGTTTGCGTATGAATAGGATACCAGGCCACCACGATACGACTCATCATAATGACAAAGATCTCGTCTCAGGCAGACTTAATTAATCATTGTGTTTACTGATTAACATTCGCTGTTCACAACTTGCTTAGTTAACGAATTTACATTCTGATGGAATAGTTAAATTATTCTGGATCGAGTTCTTGGACGAGAGACTTTGGTGGTTTGGAAGACGCGCTTTTGTTTTGGAAGAAAAATAATAGCAATTGAATCGCCATCTACAAGACGTGGGGGCAATTCTCGTAATGTTAAAAACGTTCACAGTCTAATCTCAGTCTCAATCTGTCAAAAATACCTCTAAATTCCCTACATTTTTTGCAAGTTTTTGACTTTGATTCTCACTGAGATGAGATTGCGACTAGATTTTGAATATTTTTAATTATGGTTCAAATAATTAATTAGCCTTCAGGGGGCTTACAACCACTTCATGCAACAGTATTATTTTAATTGTTCTTCTGTTATCTCTGTCTACACTGAATCTCTCTCTCTAGATTCTCTGATCTATATCTTACACTGAAGGATTAAGGACGTAAGATTAAAATAATACTGTTATAAGATTTGATTTTAAGCTCCCATATGTATTTGACCCCTCAAAACATGACAGTTCAAATATTAGGAAAATTAATTTTAAGTTTAGTTGATGGAGAGAAGGGGTTCTCGGGGTCTAAATTTCTAATACCATTTTACTTATCTGTTATTACCTACATTTAATTTCGTACTATATAGAAACTACCTTCCGAGTAACATAGTCCGTACATTTCTATGAACATAACAATGAAAGCAACGTCTCCCCGGAGCCCAGTTATCGGCGAGCAGATGCGAAACAAAACTATATACGTTCTTCTTTATAACAATGTAGAATAAACTGCCCATAATACTGTGTCATAGAATGACGTCGGGTTTACATTTTCAGATGGTTAACTTGCTATGAATATCATTGGAGGAATTTATGACGCAGTATTTTAAACTGGAACTATTACCATGTTACATTCTTACCAACCAGTTTTACCGAAGAGTTCTCTGTTACGAGATCAGATAGGTAGTCGCGCCATCTGAAATAGTATTCAGCTTCACACGGTTATACTAGCTGGAAGCCGATCTCCACATAGTTGGGAAAATGTTTTGGTAGGTTGATGACTATGTCACACACTTCTATTAAAATTGCTTTTACTATCTGAGTTTCAAAATTACTCCTATTCTTTTTAAGACCTCTTACTTCAATTACTTCTTTAACTCCTTTTTGGACTTCATATTATACATTAAAAAGTACATCATTAGGTTTTACTGCGCGTCCAAAACCATTTTCATTTCCATTTTCACACTGACCTTCACGCACGTATTCAGACTCATCATTATGCGGTCCGCGAGCGTGATGCCGCACATATTTCTCATTCTCAGCTCTTTTTTTTATGAATCCTTTCTTTTTCATTACCAATTTGTTACTTACATATTTATTTATTGCTCTTTGTCGGAATCCTTAGAGTCTACTAGAGTATTTTTATCTATTGAAACAGCTTCTGCTTTATCAATTAATTTATCTTGGTCGCTATTGGCTACATTATACTTCAAAGGATCATGCTTTTCAGTAATCTTAGTTTGAAGATCATATTCAATTTTGGAGTTGATATAACGTTTATATTATAAACACCCGTAGCAGCGGCATTCAAAACAAAACCGAATTCATAAAATAAATCTCCAATCCATTGTTGTATACGCTGCATTGCTCCGTTCCCTTGGATCCGGATATTGAATTTTCATACCGATCGTTTGTTGCTACAAGTCAGTTTTTATTTATCGCGCATTTATACCAAGCACGTTTGTTGACAGGAAATTAATGCATCGGCCGAATCAATTTGTGTTAACTGCCTCCGGGTTATGGATTTGTTAATCCATAACCCGTTAGAGTGCTTGAAGAGGAAGTTCTATATGTAAGGACCGTGCTTTGTTAGTTTGAGAATAAAATTTACCTACGCTTTTTGAAGTAACCGAAATGCAAATTTTGGTACTATATATGTATATGTAATTTTGGGTTAATATAATTTATATCAATTTTATGATCCCAGTGATCGGGTCGACCCCTATTACGTGGAACTTAAACATAATTAGTGAAATGTCGATGTACTATACCCATAGAGATAGAGGAGTACCCACACCGCTGCCTAACTCTTCGGGGTATACAGTCGCGATATTGTCTTATGTATGATATAATGAACATTGTCCGGAAATGTGAAAATATATATTCTGATTGACTTTTAGTGTACTACTTCACATGAATCACTCTCCATATTTCGGGTTCGTAGCGTACTTAATTCATCATACATTAATAACGCTCAATGAAAAACAATACAACTATAATTTTGCGTACTTTTATTCATGCCGTATTACAAATTTACCGTTAATACAACCTATTCAAATGTTGGATACCATTGCTTATCGGGAAACACTAAAGTTTTATATTCCGTTGTAAAATTTTATTACTTACATCTACTTTTAATATGAACTGAAATGCTTTGTTTATGTTATTGTCTTCGGTTGCTTTTAAAAGTTAACTGTGTGTGTTGTTATGACGTGTTACCTTGCCAGTGGTGTTTTGTTTCTTATTTTTGGTTTCCACAATTCTTCTGTCCGCCAGTTTCTACTTGTTAGGAGAATTATGATTTTAGTTACTTAAGTAAGAAGTTACTAACTTACTTGTATTCATGTTCCTGGGTGAACTTGTATTATCAATTTCATCATCGTCACTGAAACATTAAATTGGAAAAATATATGTGTAGAAATTAGATTCGAGTTCGCTGTCATGATTTTATATAACGGAATTGAAATTTTCGTAACATAAAAATTTGATGGTAAACTGTGTTTAATTGACGTTCACAAGTTTTAATCAACACAGTCGTTTGCAATCACGTCATTCGTGATTTTTCCGATGCAGCCTCCCATTATATTCTGCATGCATTCATTACTTTATCGTCTGATAATAATCAACGCTTTTTGAATTCAGTGTCGTCGTAAATTACAAATATTGCTCAGTATGTCGAAAATTGAAATAACACAAACAATGGAACTGTTACAAAGTTATATTTGCAGTTCAATATCCATACTGTACCCATCTCAAAAGGTTTGGAATGAACTGAATAAATAATGGTGTTTATTTTTGTAAAATCGACTGTTTTCACAAGCTGAATAATTCCAACCAATTTGAATTATTTGGCTAATGAATATTTAGTGATGGTTTATAATGGTGAGACCTGGGAATTCTATTTGGGAGTAAAGCGAGTCTATTAGAAACACAACGCCTACGATCGTTGTCATGCATAATTTATAATAATTGGTTTTCAATAAAAGGAATGAAGGTGGAAGTGAATTGAATGCTGGGAGACTGAATTGAGGGCATCTAGGTGAAAGGACTTCGATGCTATTAGAATTGTGAAGCCTTAAATTAAATTGGAGGCATTATTGAGTAATAAAATCGTGCTTAGGACATCATTGGATGTTGTATAAAAAATGTAGTTTAATTACGTGTTCCTTCTGAGTTTTATATACAAAAGTGAAATGCAAATACCGGAAAAGGAAAACAAATCCGCCTTTTAAAACTCAACATTTATATAGTTTACAAATGAAAAACAAAACGCTGAGGATGCGACACGTAGCATTTTGCTCATGGCTACTTTGTTTTCAACTACAAAACAGTGCTTTACAAAACAGTTGACGTAGAAAAAAACTTTTGGGAACAAAAAAAGATTGCTTAAACTTTGTATCGTGCAGCTTTAGCGATGTCGCTGGATATTTCTTTTTTAATTTTGTCGTGTAATTATTTCGCTCGCGATTCCTCTTTTTACGTTTGTAAATCTAAATAAATGGAAACCGGGTTTTGTTCGTTCATTTTCGGCTTTGGACAAGAGTTTTCCGGCAATTTTTCGGTGACTAGATAAATGCTATTACACAATTTAGGAGTTGAAATTATTATGGTAGTAGAAGAAATCTTTTATATACGAAATGTTCGAAAAGGATTTCATTATTTAGGTTATATCAGCGGCGTCCCAGCGTTTTAATGGTGAAAATTTATTAGGATTTGAGCGAACCCTAACTTATTGACCAAGTTAATTAAATTGAACATTAACTTCGAGTACAACGGTAATGTTCCGGTAAATTACCTCCTCTCTGTTCTTTGTTTTTCTTCAACCAGCTTCGGAAACATTTAACATTTGGAGCATCACTATACCGAGCTGAAGTCTCTGAAATAATTCATTATGGCAGAGGGTTATACAAATTTATATGAAGAACGAGAACAAGCTCATTAGATATAAGACAATGACAAGGCGCAGGTATAAAAATCTTCTTCACATTCTACTTGTATTTTATATTAGAAGCTAGGGTGGAGTTGTGTCATGCCAAAAAATAAGAAGATTTAAACTGTCTTAGAAAATATATCCCCAAAATGACTTTGCCCACACAAATTAGACACTGCACCACAGTGCACTCGCTCGAACACACAGCCTAAATGACTTTACTCGTAAATCAATCGCTTATTCAGCAGTGGGATCACGCTGCGTCATCGAATCATCGTACTCTGTCAGATTCGCGGTCGAAGCGATAAATGGCGGGCGCTCGTAAAATTAAACACGTTTAACACTTTGGAAATAAAGCTGAATTAACGTTATATTTTAGGTAAATATGATGACGTTAACGACTGAACGTGAAATAGGGAATACATTTTGGGGATTTTGATGTCGGTGAAATTTTGGTTGGAAGTGTGGTTTTACGATATTTCGATGGGCCAATTGAAAAGAGGTTTTGAGTTAAATGGTGTTATGTTCTATTAAGACCAACTAAGAGCTATGCTCATTACCCCATCTTGGTCTACTTCAATCAGAACATTTTTTTCAACGTATTTTCGGCTATATTTGTAGTTTCAATTAATTATCGTAATAAAACTATCAAACTAACACACACACACATTGGCATTGAATTAATTACTCTTAACCTAACTGAAACTACTGGCCACAAAGGCTATGTGCTCATTAGTTGTAGCCCCTACATAGTTCTATATAATGGCAACATTCTGGTTTTACCTAACAACTGATTTCGGTGTCAGCTTAGAGCTTCACTGAACAAAAACTAAATATATATCTGCTTGTTTGTAAGGCGTCTACGAACGCTACGGTGCTACGAGACGCTACGAACTAGTTGCTACGATGCGCGATGGTACGAATCTTAGCAACTAGCTACGACTCGTAGCGCATGTTGTAAGAATTCGCTACGAACTTTGTAAAGCTAATTTTACACCAAATGGGAAGTCGTATTAGTACTTGTAAAGTGAAATTGAGCTTATTTGACGGGGTTTTAGTAACTTTTAATATCATCTCGCCTATTATCTTCGAAGGTAGGCAGAAGCGCTCTGTACATCTTACAATTCAGTAGTCATTTTTATAGGACACTTAATCGACTGATAAACTTCTAGCTTATGTAGGCCTATTTTTATGTACTGTCAAATGTCATGATAACTGATTTTTTTTGCTGTTGCTCATTTCACTTACTAATCACATAACTTGATCGAGTACACAGTAGAGTTATTCGAGTTTCTCTAGATCTGGTGAAAGAAAATCTAATCAATATTAGCTTTTAAATATGTACTTATGTTTCATTAATTTTTATTACCTTTATATTATTTAATTATTACGTTTTAATACAGGTCAGGACATCGACACGCAGCATGTTACCATGGATTCAGTTCATGATTCTGAACTATGCGTTAAAATTTTTCGTCGATTACTAAAAAAAAAATCCCTGCCTTCCTGTATACTTGTACATATCATTTAATCTATATTTACTCTCTCTCTCTCTCTCTGTAGTCTGTCCCTCATGTCTGAGGATCGTGGTCAGCTTCGGATTTGCATCTGGAGCGGATAATCTGTCTCCACCGGTTTCTGTCCAGCGCATCCCTTACTACCGTGTAGAATTTACAGGACGATGATTCCTTCACCTGATCGGTCCATCGTGTTGGTGAACGACCGCGCGATCGCTTGCCTATATTTTGTAAACAACCTAATATCATTACTACACATAAAATAGTCGTCACTTGAATGTACATAGGGTCATTGAGAGGCCATCAAAGCGAGGGCTGGCTAAAATCATTATCGATATTACGTTCATCAACGTTTTACGTACATACGTTACACGAGTATACGTAATTAGTGATAACTATGAATAGGTCGAGGGGTAGTTAAAAAAAAATAAAAAAATAACTCAATATTAACCGAGGTCACATACAGGTCAGAACCTGTATGTGACCTCGGTTAATATTGAGTTATTTTTTTATTTAAAGTTGTTTATTAGACCGTTTTGTCGCACTGGGCAAGCCTCCATGTTCTCCTTCCACCTCTCTTTCTGTCCAGAGCTGCCGAGGACTAATCTTTATTAATGAGAGAATAGTAAATTGCATACACGGTTGACCAATAATCCCAATTTGGATGAAGCAACCAAATTTTTATTAAAATGCTATATAATAATTATAGAATAGATTTCGATGACATGTCAAACTACGGAGTTTTATGGCAATAATGTTCCTTTTTAACCGACAAAAAAAATTGGGGAGGTTTCCAAGTCGGCGCGTACCTATATTTTTACTACTATATACACATGATCCCATCAATCCGCACTTCTCATACAAAACATAGAACATCAGTATTCCCATATTTGCACCCGTGATAACTCTGACACTGAGTCGGATTAGCTCCGTCGGAACGCTATTTATTTTACAACCTACTTTTGTTTGTTTGTAATTACAACGTTTTGCTGCTAGATCAATGTATGTGTTTATTACATAACATTACGTCTGTAATCCCCGAAGGGTTAGGCAGACACATTTCGCTAGTCATGTTTAAGTCCCATGTATTAATGCTGTTTGTGTATATGTGAGTTTAAATGTTTTTAAACGCACCCACGATACAGGAGAAATTCCTAGTGTGGGGCAAAGTTTTTTTTTTTTTTAAATCAAAACATAACAAACAAACAAATGGGGGACGAGCCTATTGCGATCAACCGGGCACGAATTCAGACTCCGGGGTGGTGCTGAGAAATTCCTGATGGAAACAACCAATAACACTGCCCAAACTGGAACGAACCCAGGACCTCATACTCAGCTGTGTTTTTGGGGTTGGTAGAGAAGTCAGGTTTTGTTAAATGTTATGTTAGTTATGCAGGCTTATGGTGAAAAATCCTAATTTTTTAGGTTAACACATCATAAATCAGTACCCAGAAAATGTCGAATACAAGACCCAAAATGCCTTCTAATTCACAACAAACTTCGTATCTACATTTACTTAACTGACCTCCTAACTATTTAACACTAACCAATAAACACCGAACCATATTTAAAGTTCAAGTTAAAAATAGACGTAGTATGTCGTCATCATCAAAGTTAGCAAATAAGATCGTTTCGCGTCATTTCCACTTGTCGGGTGTTGGGGCTAACAAAATGTTGCCCTACTCGCAGATTAATTTATACAATTCTTGTCGGATCTGAAAGGTTCGTGACTAAATGATAATAGCGCATGGTTCGATCGAAGGTTAAGCTACCCTTGCCGCGGTTGTTTTGTGGATGGGCGACCATCCATAACATATCTAGACCCCTCTGCCGTTGGTCGCGGCTGCCATTTGTACACGTTTTTATTAAGGGTAGTCAGAAGCTCAAAAGTCTAGGAGTAAGGAGTATTACTCAGTAACTGGATTGCGGAGGTCAGATAGGCAGTTGCTCAATGCAAAATACTGGATTTCAGCTGCATCTGTTTAGACTGGAAGCCGAAACCAGCATAGTTGGGACAAGGCTAGGCAGATTAATTGGTAGTCGTTGAAAAAAACGGTAACAGATAAACATCTCAGTCTCAATTTGTCAAAAATACTTCTAATTTCCCTACATTTTGACAAGTTCTTGACATTTGTTTGTCGCCGAGATGAGACTGCGACTACATTTTGAACGTTTTAAATTACGGGAATTGTCCTTCTGAACATCGTCATACAAAGATTTCTTCCAACAAAATGTCGGGTCCCCTAGTCACCCGACTAGTCGGAACCGGCTTCCCTACTAATTAAGATTGAGAGTTGATTAAATGTTTCCGTGTTCTGGCATGATAGATGATTATTGCAGGAGAGAGCGACTTTCGTTCAGCATATACTTGTACCTATGAATGTGGTGACATGCCTCTTTAATTAAGATACCAGAAGGCAATTCTCGTAATTTAAAACGTTCAAAATCTAGTCGCACTCGGCGACAAACAAATGTCAAAAACTTGTCAAAATGTAGGGAAAATAGAGGTATTTTTGACAGATTGAGACTCAGACCAGACTGTGAACGTTTTTAAAATTACGAGAATTGCCCCTCAGAAGTGTACTTGCGTTTGACGGATTAAATGTCATGTTCATTTGAAATTTGTGACAGGATTTGGATTGAGGAAGTTAAGCTTGTTTATTTCTATTTAAAATAGACTTCATTTAACTTTGCTTTATTACCTACAGTAAATTGCTTGAATTTGTCAGTGTTAAGGCAGCTTATTATTTTTCTTATCGAAAAGCAAGGCTTAAATTCATTTAAGTTCATTTTTGATCTTTTAAAATGTCTTATCACGTAAAGGCTAATCATCAAAAATGTCTTAAATACGATACTTATCCGTTACAACCAACCCTTATAACCAAACGATCAACAAAAACACTTCTACACCCCCTCCGAAGATAACGAAAAAAGCTTGCCGTAATAACTTCAGAATGCGGTTAAACGGCCGAACGGCCGTCATAATGCGATCCTCTAACGTCCTAATCAATTCGAAGTTCACTTCGGACATTTGACGCCACCAACTAGATATGTATAGAAGGTCAGCTCTATACAATGAGCGAAAATGTATAAACCCTTAAACACAGTTCACGTTCTGCGAATGCAACCGAACTCGCGATTGGCATTTGTTTTGGCCGGCGCAATATTATCGTTGCTAAACAAATGTCTGACCTTGCGTTCGTTGACATAGAGTTGAAAGTAATTAAACTTCCATTAGCCCGAGAGCGCATCAAAGCTGACAGTCGCGCTTCTCAGTTTAAAGTCAGGTTATTTGTTAACCACTTTATTTTATGAAACGCAACGTTGATATTTGTTTGACAGTGAGTTCGCCAGTTGCGCCGACCCTTTGAGATCACCGGACGTATACGTCTATGTGTGCGTGCGCCTGCTTTCCTTCGCTATATGGAGTTGGCTTTCTGTATGTATTTTGTGCACTTGACGTCACTAGTCGTCTAACTTCGTCGTAGTTAAATTTTAACAGTTCCTCGCCTGTTCTCCTAGATTTGCAAGTTCGTTGAGTTCAATTTATCAGTTCGTTGGAACTGTTGATCAGTTGATGCATGGCGCACTATTTTGTTGTTCTTTTGTTACTTGAATTTGAAATAGCGTGATTGTGAGCGGGTTCAATTGTTTTTTTTAGGAACTTTATACACCACAGTGGCAATAAAATTGATCAGCATTAGGTAATATAAGAAACATTGACTTACATTGTTCATAAACGAGCAATACATTTTCTTAGCAATTATGTATATACTAATGAATCATGATTCGTTCCTTATTTTTTTTAAAATAAATAATTTTTGTATCCTCTTACATTCAAGTACAGACATCAAGCTACTACAATCTGTCAAACTTCTTTAATAGATTTTTAAAAGCATTAAGGTTCAAGGTTGATTGGGAAAATTTGACAGTTTCGGGTAGCTTGACCTGCTGGCGTCTGTACCTAAACTAATTATATGTGAATTCTCAAGTAATTTTTTTCTTATTGGAACTATTTTTTTTACTGTTTTTGTCATTAACTGGCTTTGTATGTGTGTGTGTGTGTGTGTGTGGAAGAGGGAGGTCTTCTGTTATAGGTATATTTATACTTAAAAGAAGACCTCTGAAATGTATTTGTTAAAACCTTCTGATTATGAAATAATTAAACTTAAACTAAACGTTTCCTGCCTTTCTTGTTTATGGCTTAACCTATCGGTCGCGGCTCCACCAGGACTGTATTTGTTACCACTTAGCAACACTAAATTGATGGCTGACTCCTCGAATGGAACAATTAATTAATCATTGTGTAGCGCTAAATAAACTGACTACCAAATTACTTTACTGGAAACACAAACTTGCCTATTGTGAATTTATTTCTCCTTAAAACAAGACCTACTTCAACTATGTACTTACATTAATGTAAGTCGTAACTTACATTAATGTAACCCCAAAAACAAAACATCCATGTTTCGCAAAGGTTTAAACAACATGCGAGTACATCTGCTACTTAAAACCACAGGCCGCTGCAACAGTATTAACAGTTTCCAATTCCGAAAATCAAGATTCTTGGCGGAATTGAATCCCGACTAGTAGACGACAAACTTATAATAACTGTGAGTTACATCACCAAACCAATTTCACGAGACTGTATGCAAATAGCTCTATTCGTGGCATCAGCCTTCGCACCTGGCCAGTCTTATTGGACCTTATAAGTTGTGCAAACTGTTCCGCGTTGCGTTCTACTCTATATCATAGAATATTTAGTTCTAATACATCTATCTCTCTCCTACATACTCCTTGATATATCTCTCCCTCTCACTGGAGCCGAGAATTTGTCTCGGTTATTGGAATTCGTGAGTTATGTCCAACTTATATATGTATATTCGTCTTACGAAGTCAATCTTTTGATTCTGAAATTTCTAGTCCTGATTTAGGATGCCGGAAATTTTATATTGAATTTGGAAAGCATGTTACAAACTTTGACATAGAAGTTCTCTTCTATAATAATTGAAAAAGAAATGGGTATTGTAGTTCAGTCACTGAGCAGTGGTGGCCCAGTGGTAACGGCCCAGATTTACGAGTTGTAGGCCGTGGATTCGAACCCAGACAGGCGCTTTACTTTGTCTGTTGTTGTCTGTTGTTTGTTTGTGTAAATCATTTCATCACCACTGCTCTCAAAACGGTGAAGGAAAACATCGTGAGGAAATCGGCATGTCCTAGAACCAAAATTTCGAAGACGTGTGACATCTACCAATCCGCACTGGGCCCGCGTGGTAGATTATGGCCCACTCCCTCTAACAGAAAGGAGGCCTGTGTCCCAGTAGTGGGAACATTATCGGCTGATTATGCATATATTAAAAGGGTGCCCTCTACATTCCAGAATTATTTAGCACTGAAATGTATGATCTGTATCATCACAGCTTTCTAAGAACGTTTATTTCTACACCCGCGTCAACGTAAGCTTTCACTCTTCCTTATAATCATTGTGTTAGCTCTTTATTTACATTAACGTAAATACATATTTCTTAATAGCAAACATTTCTTAACACAAAAACGGAAAAACCAAAGTAATTTATATTTTGCATTACGAAACTATTTTTATGATCCTAATACAAGGAAAAATAATGTATTTGGGAACCTTTTGGGACATTTAATTGTGTCTACAGACGCTTAGGCCATTCTGTTACAGTTTAACCGTCATATTTCGGCCGAATATTCAAACGGTGGGATTTAACACACGTGACCGCGAATGAATTAGGATTTGACATTTATTTGCAGATCTACCCTTTGTTTATATTTTGCTTTTGTTAGCTTTAGCCATGTTTTATTTCGGGGCAAAAATGTATTATTATTATAATGTAGGATTGGATTTAAGGACTGTTTTCCGCGTTATTTTATTATTACCTTTTGTGGTTGGTTTTTGAAGTTGTGTTTTGTTTTTATTACTGTTTCTGTCTGTTATAGAGGTAAAAAATAAAACTTTATCTATAAATAGTAAGTACTTACCTAACAAGAGTGGTGATGGCCCAGTGCTAATGGCCGTGAATTAAGATTTGTAAGTCGTGCGCTCGAACTCAGGCAGGCGCTTTACTTTGTGTACATTATTTCATCACCACTGCTCTCAAATCGGTGAAGGAAAACATCGTGAGGAAACCGGCATGTCCGAGAACCATAGATCGAAGACATGTGACATTTACTAACACGCACTGGGCCCGCGTGGTGAGTTACGGCCCACTCCCTCTCACCGAAAGGAGGCCGGTGTCCCAGCAGTGGGAACATTATAGGCTGATTATGCTAATGTTAGAACCTAAATAAATTGATCACATTACTAAATAGTGTTATGAAAATGGCGCCCACTTTACATATTACCCATTCTACTTTGATCCACTACTACATTCTACTTGTAGGTATAGGGTATAACCATTTGGATAGATACATACCTTTAGTTTCACATAACAGTACAATTGCTCTAAAGTATTCGATTCTACGTTCTATGCTTCATTCAGTTTTATTGGTATTAGGATTCCGAATCGCTGTCTATCGCTACAAACAGAGCCAGATGTGAAAAGGCTTAGATTTTAGGGGAGTAGATTTCGTTCGGCTAATCGTGAAGGGTGCGCATTCCAATTCAACTACAATGTTGTTTGTCAGCATGAGAATACTTCAAAGTCATGCTGACTTCTAACATTGTGCCCATCTGTTTGCAGGTGGAATGTTAAGCGGGCGCGGCACATGACTTCAGATATAAACAGTAAAAAATGTGTTTGATTGAGAAAAAATCTAGTGTTAATTGTGAACGGCGGACGCGCCAGTGTAGTGCACTCTCCGAATCCAGTTGAGAAGACCGAAACAGTGTATAACAATGGAATATGGTTGAACCGTTGAACGCTCCTGGTACAACCAAACTGTGCTTCCTATAATGATATCGCGCGGTGAAGCCAACTAAACCAAAACGAACGTGTAACCCTGACATTATAGCAAACTTAAAGAATCGTTGTAAATATAATTAAATTAAAAAAAAATCCTCGTCGTTGTCTACGTGTTTTTAAATCTTAAAAAACTTTAGTCCTAAAAATTTTGAAAATTTTTCATCGAAGCGGTTGTCGTATTTTTGTGATAAAAATTAAATGATATCAATTATTGTAGGTTATGTTAATATTAAGTGGCAAAACTGGTTGTGATGTGTATATGTAAGGAGTAAGTAAGATTTGCGCTTAGCTTGCGCATTTTTGGGGTGGGTCTGCGCGGGCGCCGCGCGGGTATGTTGGGGGCGGGGCGACGTAGTGACGTGTGTCTTGGCGCAGGCGCGGCCCGGCGCCGGTAAGATGCGAGAGCGGCGATGTGCGCTCCACCGCACCGTCGCTCTACTGTTTGCCTACCTCCTCTTCCTCAACTGTCAAGTCGATGCTGCTGGTGAGTTGCATTCCTTTTTTTTTAATCTAGACGCTCATTTGTTTATGTATAAGATTTTATATTGAGAGGACTGATCAATAAGTGACATTTCAAATTCACATTTAAAAGCAATACGGTAATTACGAGTATATTCATTCATCATTATACGATTTAGTTTCAGTACTAGGTTTTAAAATACCTTACAAACTGCTTAGTAACCTCAAAAACGCGGCAACGCGGTTTTTCATGTTGTCACTATTGAAGCTTCAGTAGGTATCATTAGCGTTAATTGAAGGAGTTTAGTATCCCTGAAGGTAATTATCAGAGCGTCACTTCCTAAGTGAAAATCATATCGGATGTCGAGGCAATCAGACATGTAATTAACTGTCAAAGTTCAGTTAACGTCATTAGCCTATAGTTTGCTGATAGTTAATAGTTGCTTTAGATAAGAAATATCGATGCTAAAAATCGATACTTTGCTTTTTAGATCTGAGATTGAGATATCGATAAAAACAAACATAACATTTATCGATACTTATTCTTGTAATGAGTCGCCATCTTGAAATGTCCAGAATATAAAAAATAAAACATTTACCTAACTTCAAACAAATGAGGGTCTAGACTAACTTGCATGGTAATATTAAGTTATTTAAGTATGAAAATGTAAAAATGAACTGACGAAATAACAGCATAAAATCTATTATAACATTTACAGAGGTCATAATACTGTAATTATAGTTCAACAGAATATTTCGTGGAAAACTGAGGATTGTCGCGTGCCTATTACATTTTTGTTCCGATTTTTTTTTTACCTGTCGCTGCTGTAATTAACAACGACGACAAATTAAGTTAAGCTGCGATTCGTTTTTAATAGAAACTTTTAATTATTGGGTCAGTTACAGATAATTTGACGTGATTATATAATAAAAAACAAACTTGCGTTCCCACTATTATTGTATATAGGTCATGCATAGGTATTTTTTTAACAAGGGATATCGTGTACCGTGTTACCCAGTAACTGGGTTGTGGAGGTCAGATTGCCAGTCACTCCATATAAAATATTGATATCCAGCTGCATCCGTTAAGACTGCAAGCCGACCGAGAAGAGTTATTTTTTAAAAAGGTGCTTAATTTTGATGATTATCAATAAGTACCTATATTTTATAACAATTTTAGCAATTCACAACTCCAAGATACAGTTTTCCGAAACATCATTTCAAACTTAAATGAAAATTAAACACCAGGTACTAAAAGTACCTACAGCCAAATTTTAATCAACTCAAGAACAGCGAACCACCAAAGTTGGCTTATTAAAACAGCATTAATTCAATCTCGATTTTGTTTGAATTCACAAAAGGGGAAAATTATACAGCCGAATTTCTGCTTATATTCGCTCAGAAGCGCCAAGGGTTAAATAGTTATATGAGTTGTATGAATGTGCCTCATACTCACTCATTAGAATACAGGGTGAATTCACATTAACATTAAAATTCAGACTAAAAATCGCATCTCGGGTCTAACTCCCCGCATAATGATATTCACAGAGCTTTATGAAAATGAGACGTAAAACGTTTTTATGGTAGAAAATGAAACGGGTGTAGTAAACTGTTGTTCGCCACACGTTTCGTTGGGTTCCGTACGTACTTAGTATGCGTGTGGTGTCCCAACCCGTGACGCGTCGCATAGTCGCGGAAATATGGCCAATGTGTGCATACAATAAAGAAAGAAAAAGCCTGCGTGTGTATAAAATATATAAGGCTATTCGATTTTATAGGAAAGGATTCGGGGGACGGGACAAAAATGTTACTGTACCAACGTCTTTTTTTGTCTTTCATGCCTGGGTAATATATGTATAATAAGAATAACCCTTCATATAGAGGCTTGGATCCCAGCAGTGGGAACAGTATAGACTGATTATAAATAATAATAATACACCACCATCACCACAAGGCTAGCCAAGTACTAAGTGCTAAGTGGGTGGGAAGTGCTTACCACCTAAGCATATACAGAGTGGCGATTAGGTTATCACATTAAATAATACAGCGGTCATTACAAGTTGTTAAAAGTCTGTTAAAATAATAAAATTTAAATTTTACTAAAAATAGAAACAAAAACCAATAAAATAATTAGCGTAAAAATTGTCATGAAATCCCTTGATAATAAGTCACTAGACACGCGTGAGGCAATGGTATCAAGAATTCAACACAAACTTTATGTTATTGTTACTAAGTAAACACAAATTAAGTTTAATGTTGTTAGGTAAATACTGAAACGAAAAAAAGGTCCTACGACTAAAATGTTAATTGTTATTAATTCTTTTAATTTGTGTATGTTTAATATACGTTATGTAGAATACGTGGTTTCAATTCATGTGATAACCTAATCGCCACACTCTGTATACATTGTGGAATGCAATAAGTTATTGAGTATTAAGAATAAACTGATATCAAACTGTTGGGCAAGCGTGATGATTATTAGGAAGTCTCATCATTAGGAGATTTACGCTTAGCAGTTAACTTCAGACTGGACGAACAGGATTTTTCGCAATATTGCGCAGAAACGAAATCCGAACCGTAGTACTTATTTAGAAACCCACAATTTGGGTCAAGCTTACCTAATTTCACAAACCACCGAAAATATAAAGATATTAGACATACTTATTGTTGTTTTACGTCTTAAATTGTTATAATGTTGGCATTACTGACACTCGGTGGGCATCATTTGCATAACCGGCGTCGGCTGGGTCCGCGATAAAATGGCTACCGTCGAACTTATGACGTAATTAATGAACCTAAATGATACAACGCGGATAGCTGGGCAAATTACACTTTTTGCCGACCCCGTTCTAATGGAGTATTGTAATTGTTGGCATGTGGCCGTGGTTGTACTGGGCTGGGGCCTCAATTTGGTTGGTATGTGGTCAGTAGGAATAATACTGGCTGGATTTAAATTCGGACGCAATGTTGAAGATCATTTGGTTAAATGTTGGGCCTAAAATGAACAATGGCAAACAGACTATACCCTGTCCATTAGGTTTATAGTTTTTTGACAGCTGTCTTAGAACGTGCATATTCAAAATTACGTAAAAGTAAATTTAAAATGCGTAAGTAATAAATATATAAACTGCTTTATCTTATTTATGGCTTCTTACAGACATTATAATACCATACGTGTATCAACCAATGTATTGTGTGTTGCCGCAATCACTAATTCCATCTGTCAAAAAACGGTTTACCTAATGGACAGGGTATAGATATCACGAATTAGAGGCTTCATTGCTGGAAGTTGGCGGTTGGTGATTCAGAGACGAACTTTGAAATACCTACGAGATGAATGGTATTACCTAAAGGACGAAATAAGCTGCTTAAATATTCGTGATTGACGAGCTAGTTAGCAAAATTGGTGGTCTTAAGTATCGTCACTAAGTTAAGGCTCTTTTATTATAGGGTTATTTTAAATTGGCTAGCTAAAGTCCGCAGTTGCGATGGGTCTGATGGCTAAACATGATAAAATAAAAAATAAATTAGATTGATGTGTTTTTTCTGGAATCACCGATCGCAGTTACTGTATATAGTCAATTAATATAAAAGTTAAAGACGTTAGTTAAAACACGATAAAACAGTTTTTCTGAACTCATAATTCAAGTAACAACACCTCTTGTTGATCTACCAAAAAAAAACATCAAATATTTTTATTTTTTATTTTTCGGTACCCATCGCCCAATTTAAAATAACCCTGTATACATCCCCCTCTCATGAACAGTAGGCACTACTAGGAAAACGCATAAATATCAAACGGAACTGCTATGGAATATTCCATGAAACTTCAATATTAAAACCCAACTTTCCATCTGTATAATGTGCTCATCTAATGCTAGTATGATGAAAATTTCAATTATTGGTCAGTGAATGATGCTTCGTTGTGCCGTCAATTATAGCATTATTTGAAATCAAATGAACGGCACGTTCATTATAGCTTGCATCGTGTTTCTAATGGATGAGTGAATTAGAATGTGATTTAGGAATAATTTATTCCGTCAGAAAATTACTATTTGTTCAGGATTTTTTGGTTAGAAACCTTTGACTTTAATAAGACAACACGTTAGAACAATTTAGTGGAAATGTTAGAAATAGAAATCAATCGATCTGCCCAGCCTTACCAAGTATGTTGGGGTCGGCTTCCAGTCCAACTAGATGCAGCTGAATACCAGTGTTTTACATTGAGCCACTGCGTATCTTACTTCCACAACTCAGTTACTGGGTAACACGATGCGTTAGTTACTTCTATTTAGCTATTTACACTAGTTTGAATATAATTTTAACAAAGAGATAGCAAATGACGTCACCAAATAGCGTTGGTCGTTACCGCGCGCTACAGATCTTTAAGGTGCTCTAAAATTGACAAAAGGTGAGGACTTTGTTATGACGTCAGATGGCACCCTGTCGTTATAACCCGCCTCAATGGCACGCCTCTACCTTACTTAAAATAGGATGGCGCTAAACAAAAAGAAAACAACACTTCCTTCGCCGCACCTTCCACCAACATTAATTCTCGATTAAGAATTTTATTACAATCGTAAAGAAAAATGCTTTACTTTGGCACATATTGGAATAAGTAAAAAAGATTTCGTATTAGATGTCTTTACGACACCCCCAAATATATATTACAGACGTGACTATTCGTGTCTATCTCGATTACGAATGTCGAATCGATTTCTGGAGGAAAAAATCGGGAATATGCGACGACGCTAGCTACCGGCTTTGATTTGCATTTTAATATGCACAAGGGAACGGGGAACGAAGCTGTCATATTGTGCAAAAATGATCATGTAAAATGGATGTGTGTTCGAGATCGATTGGAAAACAATCGATAGGTATGAGACGTATCGAGGTCACGTCATCGCTGAGAAAAACGAGACCTCTTTTCACTACCTTTATTCGAGTTTTTATGTTAACCTAAGGGACGGGAAGATAACATTCTACAATACAAGCGATATGGAATTTCTTCGGAAATTTATTTTGGATGCGAATTCTTTATCTAAGTTTGTAGGAAATTTTCTTAAGTGAATTCTGGAGATATTTGTAAATAAGAAAGTCTTTTAGCTTCAATTGTGGCTCATCGAATTCCTTTATTTGACTGGTACATCAGAAGCAGCAAAACCCTTCCACATTCTTTACTTTTACCCCAAACAAAAACCACAATTGAATCATTCGTCAACAAAGATAGAGCATTCCTGGAAATATTAAACCAAAACGGCGCAACGAGCGTCAATTACCGTCAACTTCAACATTTATAGCAGCTTTGCACCGGAATTTCTATTTTCATTAAACGCGAGGTACGTCCATTTGCGGAGGAGTGCCGAGGACAAATCAGAGGTAGGCACGAACGACAGCACGTGTCCTCTACTGCCGGAGGACATAATCTAAATGCTAATATATCTGCGTCACGGGTTTGACGATATGGCGGGGTTTGACGCGCCGCTTTGCACCGGTTTGAACCGGTGTAGACCGGAATATTGCGGTGCAGTTTTGTAGGGAAAGGTTTGTGAAAGCCATTGTGGTGGAGTGGGTGCAGATGTGCAAATGTATGGTGTTTTTGGTGCTATTTTTTATGTGAAGGTGGTTTTGTGGAGGCATTTATTAGGGTGTTTGTGAATAACAGCCCTGTACCGTAGAATTGTATGCGTTATGATGACGTACCAAAGACTATATAGAGAATGCCTAAGGCATTAAGTCCGCCTTTATACCTTTTTGTGCGAAAAGTTTAAATAAATAAATAAATATAATATACGAATAGTTCTCTCTACAGTTTATGAAATCTCGCATAGGGAAGATGATGACCGATTTTTGTAAAATAAAATTTCGATTAGGTACTTTATTTTGAAATCTTACGAACTACTACTTGACTAAGAAACTTGACTAAATGAGAGGATTAAAAACAAATCATGACCTATGTATGATGTTCACTCCCATTTAGCAAGATAAAGGAATTCGCGCAGGAAACCAGATAACGTCATATAATAGACAGGAGATATTTACCCCTTTGATTTAAATGGCCATTAATTAAGGTCTCATGTTCTCTCCAACAATAAATTTAGGGCTATCTAACATTTAATATAGGTAAGTGGTTATTCAACCCGCAAAACAGTTACATGGGCTCACAATTCAGGGGTACCAACTGAACAAGGGTGAATTCTCAACATTTTAGTTTCAAAGTTGGTAGAATATTTTTAGCTTTGTGAAAGCTGGAATTTTTTGTTCGTTATTCTCTTATGTTTTAACTAATAGAAAATGTATTTTAAATGTAACAACAACGGAGACGATTTTTTTTTCTGAATTCGAAAAATAAATTTAACAATTAAGGTAGATATAGTAAGAAAATATAGTAAGAAATTTCCAAGTGATTAGTGAAACTTAAAATACTTCAATTTAAAATCTGGTAACCCTTGTTCGATCAAAAGCGCCTGCGGCATTCAACTTAGGAATATGAATGAGCGATAAATACGCCTCTTGAAGATAACAGTTATTATTTGTAGTAGAAATCAATGTGTATTTAGTAAATTAAATTCGAAGATAATGAGTTATTTACTGAAAAGACTTTATTTGCATACAAATAAAATATGAGGACTAAAATCGACTAATAATTTTCGTTGGCAAAAAGCAAATAGGCAACGCACACAAAATTATAAAAAAGTAATTTAAGCAAAACATTTCAAATAGAGAAAAAAAAACAAATGAAGAGCCCAAACCGAATTCCAAAAAATTTTTACTCGGGATTCAAAAATAATATGTCAACCAAAAATCAACACTCAATTTCGAAACGTTATATTCAAAGTCAATTTATTATTTGTCAGCAACCATTAATTTATTTTCCTTCATTAATTCTCAAACAGCCGCAATGAATATTGAGCTTGACAATAGCCTAGCTTCCCTACATCAGATAGGCTTTCGTGTGGTCCACCAATAATATTGTTTTCACCACGAACACCGTTGGATGGTTTGAATTGAATTTCCATCGGAATGGACTTCTTTCCACGATATTGATTTTAGATTCGGTCGGAATGAAGTTTCATATGCCGAATGTTTAAAGATGATTTTACGAAGACAGTGTGAATGCTCTGACTGCGTTCCTCTTTTGTTTACTTGTTAAATATTATCATTATCTACAATGACGATGATATTTCTATGCCTAAATTGCGACATTGACAAAGCGTTGCTCGGAAACTTTGTAAGCCAGTTATCAGATTTCGTCTTACAAATTAAGTAATCTATCACTAAATTGATATATAGGTAACTATCTATCAAGAGACAGCATAATATACCCTGTCCTTGTTAAGTTTTTTTGTTTTATTAGCCATAAATGTCCCATGGCTGGGCAAAGGTCTCCCTACTCTCTTTTCACCTCTCTCTGTCTAGAGCTGCCAAGACCTTCTTCTTACCGTGTCGATAGCAATCTAAATATAATATACAATAATATAATATCGAGTCCTGCGTGTCCTGTCAGCTGCACGTTACAGGAACTGATGGACGCTGGTGATGTCCTGTCAGCTGCACGTTACAGGAACTGATGGACGCTGGTGATGGCGCCAAACAAGTAGCCGAATTCTGGGCCGAGTCCATTTAGATTGCCAAGACCTAATCTTTATTCAAGGAGTCCAACTCATCCCATTTTGTTAAGTAAGCTTAACAAGACGGGGTGAGCTAGACTCCTTCTCGCGAACTCTCACTCACGAATTACCCAGTAAGAGTTTGATCATTTCATTCCATAAACATTATCCTACACTACTGGCAACTAATAAAAAACAAAAGAACCCCGACACCGCAGAGGTTTTATCGTCCGATCGAAATTCCCATCTCTGCTCCTGTCCGCACACAGTAAGATATTAATCCCGGCCCAATAATCGCTTCTGATAAGAGATTTTCTTTCGATCCCAAGTAATAGGAAGTTTCTGCATCGATGGTCCCTTCTATTTAAGTTTAATAACGTTTTGCAGCGGATAGTACCGCTATTGTTGCGCCCGCGTGACCACAGTTTGCAGCGCCAACTATTGTTTAGAATTTGATAGTGGTTTTGGTAACAGTCTGCTACTGATAAATATAATGGGATTGCTATGAAGTTACATGGTTTGTTTTGTTATTGCTGGTCATAATTTTCGGTTTGTTTAAGTAGTTTGGTGTTGTTGTTATCGTTGTTTTTGTTTGTGGCTTCAATTATGTTAATCATCGGACGTTTGTTCATTAAAGATAACACATGTAGCATTGATGGAATATTAAACATGTTCACTAATGACATTTTCAATTGTTTTGCTTGTATCCGTATGTAGTTTACCTGAAGTGGAAAACACACTAAATTCTTCTGTATGTCACCAATGTCCATTTCATTGTTCCTTTGCCCCATTTTCCCTATTCATGTTTTTTGATTATTTTGTCCGTTTTACATATTCACGGGATCGTCGAGTTTTTGTTTCTACTTTTCGGCTATTGTTTGCTTAGACTCCTACAGTTTTTACGAATTTCGGATTCCATTCGCGGATCCTTTTACAAACAAAATTTTAACATCTCAGCAGCCATTCTCACCGATAGTAATGGTACTGAATGTCTTTAGTTGAGCTCTAAAACGATCGTCTAAGTCTATTGTCTCCGGTTTATCCGAAGAATTTCACTTCCGTGCCATTAATTTTCCATTTCCCCCTAAATCGACTATTGAGAGGCTCAGCCAACGAATTTTGAGCGACAAAATTCTCGGTAACTATGTTGGCTTCCATAAACGATTACCTACACATATTTCGTACTCACATGCTTCTGTTATAGAATTATCTGCTTCACGCCTCATTGAGTAATGAGGCGTGAAGCAGATAATTCATGTTCTTTGATATTGCATACTAAGATTAAAAATCATACGAGTACGCATTACCGGAATTACATTCCTTCAAAGAAAAGCTTCTGATCTTTGAACTTTCGTGCTTTTAAATAAAGTCCAATACGGAAACACGCTTACAGAGATTCTGTCTCAGATTACAGATTTATATGCACTCTGCGAAGCTCTTTGAAGAGAATGCAAAAACAATCTCCGTGAAACAAGAGATAAATTTATCAAAGCACACAAAGACTATCTCGGCTTGCGTTCATAATTTCCAACTAACGCTACAAAAATTGGCGAGTGACGTAGTACGGTGGGTCTTTTACGGAGGGTGTAAGCAAACAAGCCCGAAGATAAGCTGCATTCAAGGCGAAATTGTGAAAGCGTCGAGTGGCGACAACAAAGAACCTTATTAACCTGCCACTAACTAATGGACGACGATAGGGTTACAGAATGACCCGCCTCGAAAGGACCCTTTGTAATGTTAATAAGGCATGTACCTATATTGTAATTTTAGGTCCATTCTCAAAGTTTGTTGCCGCTGTATCCGTGTTCCAATTAAAAATATTCGTATTCAATTTTTGTATTGGAACTTTGTAGGGCAGGCATGAAAAGGTTGGAAGTTGAAAAGGTGAACATTAAAGAGATCGAATTCGCGCCCCTTCTAAAGATGGAATCTTGAGTGCTGTTGGTAAACCTGTTCTCTTTGAGTCGACTTTTTTCATCCCCTTATAGTCGGGTCGGCGGAATGTTAACTAGTGTGAACGGTGGGCAGCGAGCGATGAAAGGAGATGTACACACGATACATGCATAGTTTAGTCGCGGCCTTTGCTTGCCAAAGTTAATGGAACCTGGAAAGGAGTGTGTATGAAAGCGGCTGTCTTATCTTGGACGTTAAAGACTTGAGTCTTGATATTTATCGTGGGAAAACGTAGCGAGCTTATGTTTTCAAAGATAAGTGGGTTAGCTTTGCTTAGGATGTTATTAGACGGTGCTAATTAACTGAAAACACGCAAGGAGCGCTGACATTGGCAAGTTCTTAGGTTAAAAAATGGGATTAACTGGCTGATCATTTAGGGAATTCTCTCAATCTTTTTGTCAACACTGTTTGATGGCTTTACAATCGGAGAAAGGAGCGAGCCAGCGGGTAATGGGAGAGATACTACAATTCACTAACATAAAAACATTCGAATTTATATTAATAGAGATTAGCGGGGTAATGGCGTAATACACTAACCGTAGCAATGTTTTTCATTTTGACAGTTCAACAACATTCATTGCGTAATTTACGTTGTTGAGCAGAAAAAAAATCGATCGTATGAAGCAATAGATTAGCAATATCTTTCAAAATTATTGTGATTGAACGTGCGTTACGGAATTAGGGTGCAGCTTGGAGAGCCGATAGAGCGGGACATGTAAAATAAGTAAATTCTTTTGATTGAAATAATTACATGTTTATAATACTGAACACCCTTTCATTAACGTCCCCGTTACAGTACCTGAACTATTATTATCGTTTTGTGGTCATCACACGACATATTTCACATATATTACAATGGGGACACCCCTACCGTCACCGTTTAATTAAACACTATCAACTCCATCATATAAAACATTAACTATTCCATTAACTATGATCGGCAATTCAATATCACAAAACAGGTTTCGATCGAGAGTCCACATGCAACGCGAGCTTTTTTTTTTTAAAGTAATCGCCATGACGATGACATTACTTCCGAACGAATCGGTACGGCTTTATTATTTTCATTTTAAAGTACGCAATATATCATGTTGCATTAAAGTTAATAAGTATAGGGTGTTTTATTTGATGACGGGGTTCTGCGGAGTTGAAACTGTTTTTTTTTTTTTTTTTTTCACCTCTGTGTTGCAAAATGTGACGAAGTCTCTGGCCAGTAATTCTGCTACCCCTTCTAGCTCTACTGCTGCTTCTATTTGTTTTTTTCATGGCTAAATAATAGCAGCCATACTGGCCCATCGATCATGACTACGCTTGCTGCGGTCGGTCCGTGGATGGGTGACAATTTTTACATACCGAGACCCCTCCATCCCTCGGAAAGCAAGATAAGCTGTAGGCCCGGCTGTCATTCGTGGATCTTTGACAGTCGTTACGGGTCGTCAGAAGCTCGAAAGTCTGACAACCAGTCTTACCAAGGGGTAACGTGTTACCCAGTTACTGGGTTGTGGAGGTCGGATAGGCAGTCGCTCCACGTAAAATTCTGGTATTCAGCTGCATCCGGTGAGACTGGAAGCCGACCCCAAAAATAGGAAAAGGTGCCTAGCCTTTTCCTACTTTTTTAGGTTGAGATTAATAATAATAATATTATTTAAATATATCATGCTATAGAATAAAATATTTTATTTTAAAACTCTCTCTACAAACACCTAAAATGTCGCTTGACCTATAGTCAAGCAACATTTTTCAAAGGCTTAGTATTGTAGAAATAATTTTAATAGGAAGCGGTTTCCATCAGATTATTGTGCCCGATATGTCACATGACCCCATCAAACGATCGGAATGGTGATGGGGAAAATTATCACATGTCAAGTGACATCACTCGTTACCCGGCTATTAGAGATGGGCGTGTATCTTGATAGAACGTCCATTTACATTGTATAAAATTAACAAGGTATTAAGAATCGTTAATCGAGTCAAGTACTGCCTCGTTGGTCTAGTGGTTGGCAAGCGCTACTGTTGAGCATGAGGTCCTGGATTCGATTCCCAAATGGGGAAAGTGTGTTGGGCTTTTCCATCATGAATTTGTCAGTATAAAAGGCCTGGTAGCCTGCCCGATTGCTGGCAATAGGCTACATAGGACTTACAACATAGCCGGCGAAGTGTGGGTGTCATCATCAGCCTATAATGTTCCCACTGCTGGGACACAGGCCTCCTCTCTTTGAGAGGAAGTGGGCTATAATCTACCACGCGGGCCCAGTGCAGTGTGGGTATACTATACTATAAGTCATTTAAATGAAGGGTGTATTTTTGAAGCGAATACTTCTTTCTACTTTCTAAACAGTGGTCGAAACTTGGGGTCTCTATTTTCTAAGTCCGTCTATGAAGGTACGAGTCCGTACAAAAATAGTTACACTGTCAAACCAAGTGAAAAATATTTTTTTTCGAACGGCCAAAAGCACGTCGGGCGTGGGGACAACTCTCAAATCTTGTTGTCATTAATTGTTAGTTCGGAAACCGAACCATGACGTCACTGAAACGTTGTCTTTATTTTTGTACATTGATTTGTTTGTTGAAGCTGCTGAACCACTAATACAATGACCACTTCTGGTACAGGCTATCCTGCGCCGTTATACTATCGTATCAGGCTGTACCAGCCCACGTCCATTTATTCGAAGTCTTTCAAACCGTCACATCACAGTAGATGAAACTACATGAAAACATACACAAACACAAAAAAAAAAATATATAATAACATTTTTTTTTCTTTCTTTCTTTTCTTTTAAACAAATTGGACTATTCAAAATACGGTACAGCTACAATGTTTTTAGCAAACTCTTTTATTTTTATTTCTCACACTATTTTGGTGTGCTACATTGAATTTTAGACGACACGGTTTGCGCAGTGGCTGAGCGATCGACTGCTGCGCTGCGTGTCGCGGGTTAGATTCCCGCACGGAATAAATATTTGTATGCCTACAGGTAGTTGTTCCGGGTCTGGCTGTTTGTGTATGTGAGTTTAAATGTTTGTAAACGCACCCACGATACAGGAGTAATTCCTAGTTTGCAACGTTTAAAAGCCTTAACTGGTATTGACCATCTATGTACAGCCAGGGAAATTATTTGTTACGCAAATTGACATACTAAATCAATTATTTGTGATACAGCCATTTCAAAGAATGACAATTGTGATTGGAATATAGGTAAGTACGGACAATTTAAGTTGGTCGTCAATTTGTTTATTAATTAGCTACCCAGACTTTACCTACACACAATAAAACAAGAGTTAAACGAGTGTAGAAAAGAAAATACAAAATAGTCATCTAAGCAACATGTTCAACAATCAAAATCGATGAAACTACAACAAGCTCACAGACAACGAAGTGATCCTATAAGGGTTCCGTTTTTGCCTTTTTAGGTACGGAACCCTAAATATATCAAAATTCGCGTAGGTATTGAAACAAGGTTAGTCATAACTTCATCAAGCTCACACACACCACAAAAGAGTTTTAAGTACCTAAGGGGGTAATTAGGAAACTCTTGATACTAGTACTATTCTATCATTACTACTTACTCAATTTTTAAGGAAGACATACACAAACACAAACATCAAAATTGCGGACCACACTACTTGCACACTTGTCTCTTATGGCGTCACACCCCATTCATCAGTTTTGATAAAAACATTAAAACAACAGAAAATTAGACCAATACAAACTGGTCCAAGTTGGCTAGGACCACAGCATGGTTGCGGTTTGACGGTGGCCCTATAACTTGTCCCCTTTTCCCCCGTCCCCCGCTGTCCCCCGCTGTCCCCCGTATGTCCCCGTGTGCAGTGCCCGTGTAATTATTTATGTCGCGACGTCTGTGCTTAACTGTTGGCAGACGGTGTTTTACGTCCCCCAAATGCCCTGAAGTGTGGATTGTCTGTGTAGGAAACATAAATAGAAAGAAAGAAAAATAGGTGCCTACCTATATTTGTCACAGAAACATGTTTATACAAAAAGATAATTAACTCTAATAATAAGGAAAAATAAAAACAATATATAGGTATCTATAATCATGAGCACAAAGCAAAAATAGTCGACGGCTGCACGTCATGACTGTTAAGAGAAGGCTTCCACTCAGCATAATGCTGTGCTATAGCGGAACCAGCGCTGATTTTCAGTTGTTACCCGAAAAGGTCGTACGGAAACCAAGTCAGATCAAATGATTCGTACTATAGGTAGCAACATAAAATAAAAGAAGCAGTACTTATAATATAAAGCAACTACATAAACAACCAATGATATAAATAAATATTATTAAATAAAATAAAATTTAATTTATTCGCAGGCATCACCGTGCGTTCATAAATATATAAGTACACACCCAAGGCATTTATCCTACTAATATTATAAACGCGAAAGTTTGTATAGATAGATGGATGTTTGTTAGCCTTTCACGCCAAAACTTCTGAACTGATTTGGATGAAATTTGGCACACAGATAGTTTATATGATATGATATGATCATCAGACCAGGATTAACACATAGAATACTTATCCTGATATACCCAAGGGATCGAAACTTATGCAGGTGAAACCGCGGGGCGCAGCTAGTAAAACACAAATAGGTATTGTAGACTCTTCATGAAACATCAGCGTAGAATTTTCTAATCCAGCTCAGCGTTTTTCTAACTGGAATAAAATCTTAGAAGACATTAGCCAATCTAACTCCGTTACCGGGCTGTATCGATAATTCATCTAACACACGATCAATCACAATCTGAATCTTTTTGAAGGATATTGTTATTACATTGCTTCTTGTGTTTGAAAAAATTGTCTGCGCAGCAGCGTAAATAACGCAATGTACGTTGTTGAGCTGTCAAAATGAAAACCTTTATTGCTACTGTTAGTGCTTTACGCAATTACCCCGCAGATTACGGATGTTATTTATTCGCTATAGGGCTGATTTTTCCAACGCCAGATAATTTTATCGGAGATATAAATTTGAAGTTTTGACAGTTCATCCATACAAAATCTGTCAGACGTAAATTTTATTCCACGAATAAAAATTATCTGCCCTCTAAAGTTATATTTTATCGAAGCTAAAAACTTACTATGTTTCGTATCTGTATTTTTATTTAAATAAATAAACAAAACATAACCATCAAGCTTAGGTAAATGTTTTATTTCAGCCACATCAACAGTTTAGCGTGTCTAAAATCACAGTAAATTCATACTTTTACGATTATTTACAATCGTCCGTCGACCTTCCAGAGTCGCCACACGAAACCATAAACTACCTACCCTAACATACGTACCTTTTTACCCCACAAACGAAAGCCCGACATAAAATGACTTATCAGCTGACCCCAGAAGATAACGTGTCACTAATGGGTAGGTTAACGCAATTTAGTCTAAATTAGTCCATCATGAGTTTTTACGTTATGTGGGCAGATATTAGTCATTTCGTGGAGGCGTCTGTGCTTCAAATAAAACCCGAATACAAGGTTATAGCGGAAGGCCGTTGACCAATCGTCGTACTTTTAGGGTTACCTAGGATAAGGTTCTTTACGAGGGCTGTCAACTGTCAGACTAAACCAAACGTCATATTTTGATCTATAACATGTATTCTATTTTTTAATGATGGCAAGCTAAGCCGATGTCGACCATTCTGTCAATGTCTAAAGTGAATTGGAAAAGCAAGTGTGTATTTTAGTAAATTATTGAAATTAGGACGATTAAAATCTTCGATGACCCAGCTGTTCTTGTGGGGTCAGTATTGGACTGAAACAAATCAATCCATAATCAGCCTATAACGTTCCCACTGCTGGGACACAAGCCTCCTCTATGTGAGAGGGAGTGTGGGTCACAATGTCACGTCTCTTCGAAATTTTGGTTCCAGGTCATGCCGGTTTCCTCACGATGTTTTCCTTCGCCGTTTTGAGAGCAATGGTGATGAAATAATTTACACAAAGTAAAGCGGCTGTCTGGGTTCGAACCTACGACATGCAACTTCTAAGTCTCAGCCGTTTCCACAGGCCACTACGGTTCTTTAGGATGCAGAAGCAGCACAAAAATATGCACATGCTAAAGGTGCAATAATAATAATCCTATATAACCTTTTGTCAGATTTCCGCATAGTAACGCCTGCTTCATAACTTATTTCTGGATTTGCAAACAGATTCGTGTTTACCATTGACAATTTTAGACTGAACTATGCAGAACCACTACTAAACTATCAAAATGTAGATTCGGTCCGTTTTTTTTAATTAACATCGCGTGAGCCGGGCCCCTGTCGTGACAAGGGGTAACTTTTACAGCCCACCGGCTTCTCTCTTACAATTCATTATACTTTGACAGTAGACGTTTACAGTTCAAAATGCACCGGCGATGTAATAACTAGATTATAACTCTACTTACATATTAACTTGAATTGGCTCGTAAACTAGCGTTTGAAGGTTATTTTTAGCATTTTGGTATATTTTTAGTTTATAAATACATATAAACTGGCTAAAGAAAGTACAGTAATTAGTTTGATTTCAAGCCTGTTTTACTTCCTAAGTATTGCATGAATATTTCTACCAATACACTAAACTTGTTCGTAATAATACCAGCCCATTATTTTCCCAATGGCCCGGGAAAATAATGGCCTGGTAGGTATATGGATAGAAAAAGCATATTCTCATACAGAGAAGGCACCAGCTTTAATCACCATGCTTGCTCATGACGCGTTGGCAAAACTATAAAAGAGGTTTCCTCACGATGTTGAAAACTTTTTCTTACTAAAAGAGAAAAAAAAACACCATAAAATATTTTTTTAAGAAAGAACCGAACACACTAACACGGACATTTAAACACAAACGAACGAAACTAAAATTCAAAGGTCGAACAATCGGGGCATCAAAAGGAGAAACTTTACCAAAACTTGTCGGTAATCCGCAGAAAGGGATACCCGCATAAAGTATACGGGAGAGAAAGTTCGATTTGACCCAAAAATTGACCGACGCAAGTGACCGACGGAACCCCGGTAATAACGGCCGACCTATATCTGTGTGACTTAATAAAAACGCACTGCTGTGGATTGAACGCTGTAACCCGGCAATGGGGTTTTTTTTCGTCGATGAATATATGGCATGTGAAATGTGGACCATGGCATGTGCTGGGGACAGGTTTTTTCATAGCGTTTTTTTAGCTTTTAGCTGCGTTCGTGTGACACCATATAACTATGCCTATATGACAAATACCTACTCACTTTGCAAAAAGATATTTTATAATAGACTAGCTGCGTCCCGCGGTTTCATCCGCATAAGTTTCGATCCCGTGGGAGTATTCTATATATTAATTCTGGTTATAAACCACCTGTGTGCCAAATTTCATCTAAATCCGTTCAGTAGTTTTTGCGTGAAAGAGTTAACAAACATCCATCCATCCATACAAAATTTCACGTTTATAAAATTAGTAAGATATAAATACATGTTCGTCTCGAAAATGATTGTTCTGCATTTTCCCGAAGTCAAGAAGCAATTTAATCGTTTATTTACTTACAACGGCACCATAATTGCGTAACACACTATCAATCAGAATATGAATCATTTTGAAGGATATTGCTAATCCATTGCTTCATGTGTTCGAAGAATTTGTCTGCTCTTAACGTAAATAACGCAATGAATGTTGTTGGACTGTCAAAATGAAAGCCATGGCTATCAATTATAATTAGTAATTATCGTTGGTAACCACACAATCGAAATTACCGAATGTAATTTTATGTCACCTTGTTGGAGCGTAATAATCGCAACAGGCGGGCGTGTATCACCAGATGTATCAAGAGGTGCATGTAAGGGTCGTACCAGGCGGCATTTTGTCATTTCTGCCTATCCCAGAAGAATGCGTGAGGTTATGTATGTAAAAAAGAACACTCTATTTAAATTATAACTTCATGTACTCATAAATAAGTGTCATCATCCACGATACAATCCCTCTCATCTATAAACGATCACATATTTGATATGCAACACATTATTACGTCGCAAGTCGCGTCAACTCCGGCCCTAATCTCCACGTTCTTCATAAAAATAATAAAGCTCTGCAATAAAGACGGGTGATAAAAATTGTTCTTTATGTATACTTATTATTATATTTACATGTTTATGTCACATTTCGCAATATCATCTGCGATGGTTTCATAAGTACGGTAGGGGAGGCTGCCAAGGTAGCAACAGCGTTATTAATTTTTTTTTTTACTTTAATTTCGGTGTTTTTCTTTTTTTTCATGGGTTTTGTGAGGTCTAAGGCTGGTTCATTACTGGTTCAATGAATATTTTATTCAGAATTAAAATAATATGTACTTACGTAAATAACAACTAATATCTAATAAATATATAAAAAGAACAAAATTATATCCTTACTTAACAAAAAATATTCATGTTTTTTTTATTTAGTCAGAGGGGCCATTCTCGTAATTTTAAGAACGGTCACAGTCTGATCTCAGTCTCAATCTGTCAAAAACACTTAACTTCCCTACATTATTGACAAGTTTTTGACGTTGATTGTCGCTGAGTTTAGATTGTGATTAGATTTTGAACGTTTTTAATTACAGGAATTAGTATTCAGGTTACCTGTTTCCATTCCTACGAAACTCACATATACATATGTCATGTTCAAAAGTGTCAAACATGTTTTCTATTATACATCCAACCTTCAATTGTTTTTTTGTCACATTGAGACACTCCGACATAATATATTATATAAAAAAAGCATACAAAAAATATCTCCGTCGGCCAACCGTATCAAACACATAAATTCTTTTTTTTTTTTTTTTGTTTGTGTTGGTAAATCTCACGCTACATCCAGTCAACATGTAAAATTATATATAGGTATACGTGTCTGTGTCAGTGACAGTCGGGACCAGGTGTAAGCCCTGCCTTAATTATGAAATAATTTGACGTGGGACACCGTTTTTTGTGCTTCCTGTTAGGGACATTATTTATTCACTTAACCTCCATAAAGAAAATCGTATGTTGGAATTGCTGGAGATGTTGGTCCTATATGCTTGTAGTAACCTAGTTAATTTCTGTTAATTGACTTAACAAAAAAATGGACCAACAGGGTAACTCCGTAACACTCTACCAGTAGCAATGAGTTTCATTTTGACAGTTCAACAACATTCATTGCGTTATTTAAGTTGTTGAGCCGACACATTTTTCAAACATACGAAGCAATGGATTAGCAATATCCTTCAAAATGATTCAGATTGAGATTGATAGTGGGTTACGCAATTAGGGTGCAGACTGAACTGACCAGAAACAAAGTTGGTTGCAACAAAAATAATAAAAATAACTACGAACGTGAAAGCTAGTAGAGAGAAGTACCTGTTTAGAAAACCTAAGTTACTACTATTATTAAATCTATCTGTACCTGTCCCTCACCCTTCCAAAGGCATTTCTATATACAAAGTTAACCAGCATTGATAATTACGCTTCCTATCTGCGTCATAGCTATTCCGGACCAATTAAAAAGCATTAAACAATTGACAACTACGTTAGAACCAATGCAAACACGGCTGCATAATTTCAAACTCCAGTATATTTGTTCGTATCGGTCGTATAAAGTTGTTCGAGTAGCGTGTACTGTGACAGACACGAATCAATAAACCTGTGTTTATAGTTGTTGACAGTACTGAAGTTATTTTCAAACATCTTGTTTGCTTTCTGTTCGTTGTGTAATAAAATGTCGATGGATTTCTGAAGTTTAATCGTAGTCGGCTTGTTTGATGTTTGGTTTTAATTTCGAGCTCAATATTTTTCTTTCAGTGGCTAAACAAAAACAATGAAATTAGTATTTTGCCTACATATATTTTTAGGCAGTTTATAAAGTATATAAACAAAGTAACAGGATATTTACTGCTACCGTTCGTTTAATAAAAGGTTGAAAATCACGAAACGACTTTTTAGGCGCCATTTTGAAGCAAGAATAACATTAAATAATTCAGAACACCATTTCCAAGCGTAAAATAACAGCTCCTATAACATAATTACACCCTACTTACTTATTACAAAAAGCGGGTACTTCATAAATCTAAATCATAATTCTTTTGCAGAAACATAAAAACACCTTTGTAACGATTTCATAAAATGTCAAATGAGGTTTGTTGAGAAATGTAGGAAGAATTGCAGTGTACCTACTTGAATTGTGGGCGGTAGGCAATTACTATGGAGTGTAGAAAATAAAATATACTGCGACACAGCGCTGGCTCCGGTGCAGTAGTACGAATATGGACAGAATGTCCACTACCATTACGGATTTAGAAACAAGAAAGAAAAAAAAATGACCCTGATAAGGCACACTACAGGGTCAATTTAAATAAGCTAGCGAAACTCTGGAGTGGTGATGGGTATCGACATCTTAACACGATAAAATAAAAATCAATTTTTTTTTGAGGTCAATGTCCACTTAGCGTTATTATTTGAAGTATAAGTTGAGAATTCCTGTCTTCTTTTCTTTAATCGTGTTGAGGTATCGATATCCATCACGTCTGCGGAGTTTCGCTGGCTAATTTAATTTGACCCTGTATAGTCGTACAAAACAAAACAGAAAAATATATGAAACAGTATTGTGTGGCTCACGGCTGCGCGACGCCAAATACATAAGTTCAGCATAAATGCCAGGCAACTAGTACCTGACGCTGGTTTTCAACTGGACCTTTACCTTTTCTGGATATAGAACTCATACGCATCGGTAACCAACATCTTTGGCTATGTCAGTCCTTTCATCTTGTCAAGAAACTTTTCAAGTCAAAAATGTTGTATCCTTTTGAAGAAATAGCGCCGGAATTTCAAATCTAAATTAATCGTAGAAGAAATTACGAAATAAAGTGAAAGGTCAAGGTAAAATCTTGACATAACGGTACGGAATAATACAAACAAAAAAATTTGAATAAGGTCTGAAAATATGGCGTTTTGAAAAGAAAGAACAATGGCTTTAATTTTGACGGTTCAACAACAGTCTGCGTTATTTACTCGAACGTTGTTGAAATTTTTCGAACATATGAAGCAATAGATTAGCAATATCCTTCAAAAGGATTCAGATTTCGATTGATAGCGTGTTACGCAATAACTGGTCTGTTTCAGCAAACGGTATGTATTTGGCATCGTGTAGCTCAAACCTATTGAAGAAGTGGAGCTCTGCAGTGTACTGCAATATCTAGATACCCAGGATAGAACGATCTTAATAATAAAGCGCGCCTTTTCCAATATTTCTATTGCATTTATTTGAGTAAGCCCTGACTTTTCTGGATTTCCATTGCATTGAGAATCCAACGCGTCAAAAAATACACTGTTGGATTTTCAACTCTCGGTGCTAAGCAGTGCGTTCAAAATCCAGTGTGCGATAAAAAAAGCCGCGTTAAAGGATCGCCCGTCGGTACGAGGTACAGTCACCAAATGAGATAAGTGACCAGGGTCGTCGGATATAGTAGAAGCTTAGTAAGAAACCGATGGATGTTTTCGAATAAAATTTAATTTGATAAATGAACTGTTTGTTTTCTATTTATTAAATTAATTTGTATTCGAAAACATCCATCGGTCTCCTTAGGCGACCGTACCTAGTGGTTCTTCTGTCCGTGTCCACATTGTGTGTGTATTGTCATTAGCCGACACTGTAACCTTTTGTTACAGCGCACTCAATATTAATGATATATGCGTTGTGTAGAAGGATTGGGACTTTTCTAATATTTATGTAGCTTGATTATAGTTCTCTTCGACATTCTGTTAATAATGAACTAGTTTTTTCTGTTCTAAATTCTAATTTTCTCTTTTTATTTTACTTGCTTAATGCAGTTTTCTATTACCAGCCATGTAGTATGTAGTCCTTGTAACTTGATTAAACTAAACGCTTGTACCTTAGCTTGCCCGAAAGTCTGACAACCAGTCTTACCGTGTCGTATTACCCAGTAACTGGGTTGTGGAGGTCAGATAGGCAGTCGCTCCATGTAAAATACTGGTATTCAGCTGCATCCAGTTAGACTGGAAGCTGACCCCGACATAGTTGGGAAAAGGCTAGGCAGATGATAAATTATCAATAATGGGTATTTGTCAATAGTGTTTAAGTCGGGTAATCACGAACTTTCGCTCTCTTTTTTTAGCCTTCATGTCCCTTCCCTTCATATCTTCATATATTTGAACGTAGATCCACGCGAGACACAATGGCTTTTTAATTGTGTCTGTAATTACAGCATTCAACGGGTTAATAAAGGTTTTTAGGGTTATTGCCTATTCAACGTTAGATTCTCTCTCTCTTATTCTTGATAGCCATCACTTTGAGCTTTATTTTCCTACCCTTTGCATACAAGCACTTAACTGACAATTTAACCAACCATCACCACTCAACATTCCCCTATTATTAAAGCGGAACCAACTCCCATTTTCTAGGAAAACCTACCACAACTCACCCACGGTTCAGCGCCACGCCTGTCATGAGTGTCCCCATTGTCACTAACGCAGAAAATGGGAAACAATACTACAGGACAACCCATTGTTAATGTGTACCTATTACGTTCATAGCGCCGAGATGCGCACAGTTTGTTTGTTAAATAATTGGAATTTTATTACTTGGAGTAATTGTGTAGCTGATTACATTGACTTCAAATTGGTTGCTGGATTGTGTGGAGCAGATTTTGTTGTTTGTAAGAAACGCAATGATTTTCACTTGTTTGTTTGGTAGCTGTAGGGTTATCAACAAATAATCTCTCTCTTAAACTGATAACCAGACGCTTCAGTTTTTGTTCATTTACGTCTTTCATTCGGCATCAGAGCAGTGGTGACCCAGTGGCATCGGCCTCCACTTACGAGTTGTAGGCTGTGAGTTCGAACTTAGACAGGAACTTTGTGTATTTAATTTCATCACCACTGCTCTCAAAATTGTAAAGGAAAACATCATGAGGCTTGGCTAGAACCAAAATTTGGAAGTGACATCAATGTGACATCTACCAATCCGCATCAATACGCCTACGTGGTGGATTATGGAATGTGTCCCTGCAGTGGGAACATTACAGGCTGATTATGATCAAACTTTTGATGATACACGTAGGTTTTAGAAGCAACACCTTAGAGTTATTCGGTAATGAACTAATTAGCTTGTGTATGGACCAACAATGGACCTGTGTAGATTTAGATATGTTAGGAAGTGTATCAAATAACTATACATTTATTAGTGATGCTCATGGTTGTGTAAGATGGCTCGATCACTGTGTTACTAGTCATTCTGCTAGACAAACTATTAAAAATATATTTATAAAGTATGATACGTGTTGGTCAGACCATTTACCACTAATCATTGAGTGTGAATTAAGTACAATTATATGTAAAAACAGCCCGCGTAGTAATATTAGTAAGAATACAGCTGTTTGGGGCTATAGAACTAAGGAGCAGATAAAGAATTATACAAATATGTGCAATAGTAAACTTAAGTTAATAGATTTTCCGGTTGAATTAAGGCAATGTAGTTATACTGTATGTAATTGTGAGAAACATAGATATTATTTAGACAAAATGTATAAGGACATAATAACGTCGCTAACAGACGCTGCCGTTAACACGTCTGAATCGCGGTCTCGCACACAGAGGAAGAAGAGACAAGTGACAGGCTGGAACAAACACGTATGTGAAGCACACAGGGAGGCCAGGAATAAGTTCTTACACTGGGTTTCTCAGGATAGGCCACAATTTGGAACAATATATGAGGAAATGTGTGAAAGTCGTAAAGTATTTAAAGATAGACTAAAATGGTGTCAAAATAATAAGGAACAATTAAAAATGGATATAATTTCAGAATGTCGAGCCTCAAAGAATTTTAGTGACTTTTGGAAAGCAACGAATGATCTAAACCATAAGACTGGTCTCCCTGTGAGCGTGGACGGTGCGAGTGATAGCGGGGATATAGCTGAACTATTTAGAGAACACTTTGCTGTGAAATCACCACTAGGTCCGTCATCTGGAGATTCTGGGTCTACCATGACTGGTGACTTGTATAATGTTTCAGCCAAACAAGTGCGTCAAATTGTTTGTAGGATGTCTAGAGGCAAGTCACCAGGTCATGATGGACTCAGTATCGAGCATTTGAAATACGCTGGCGTCCATCTGCCACGTGTGCTCGCGATGTTCTTCACTTTATGCTTGAATCACTCGTACTTGCCCTTGGACCTTATGAAAACGGTTGTTGTACCGATTGTTAAAAACAAAACTGGCGATTTGTCCGATAAGAACAACTACCGGCCAATCTCCTTAGCAACAATCGTGGCTAAGGTTTTGGACAGTGTGCTTGACTCAGAACTAGACCAACACATTAATATTCACGACGCTCAGTTCGGTTTTCGCGCTGGACTTTCTACTGAAAGCGCAATTCTGAGTCTCAAGCACACTGTACAATACTATACGGAAAGGAATACACCTGTGTATGCATGCTTCCTTGACCTATCCAAAGCATTTGACCTAGTGTCTTATGACGTATTATGGGAGAAACTCAAGAGGACAGGCGTGCCTACACAGGTGCAACGGATTTTTTATTTCTGGTATCAAAACCAGATAAACTCTGTAAGGTGGGCGAACAGCTTCTCCGACGCGTACAGGTTGGAGTGCGGGGTGAGACAAGGTGGATTGAGTTCTCCCAAGCTCTTCAACTTGTACCTGAATGAGCTTATAGTTGGGCTCAGCAGCACTCGAGTAGGATGCTGGGTTGACGATGTTTGTATGAACAACTTTAGTTATGCTGATGACATGGTGCTGCTGGCCCCAACTGTAAACGCAATGAGACAGTTGCTAGCCATCTGTGAAACATACAGCCATAAGCATGGATTAGTGTATAACTGTGAGAAAAGTGAGTACATGGTTTTCAAGGCCGCCGGTAAGTGTCCGTCACATGTACCTGCGATAAAGCTGAATGGTAGTGAACTGAAGCGGGTACATCAATTCAGATACCTCGGACACTACGTTACTGAGGACCTTGATGACCAAGCTGATATAGAAAGGGAACGTAGGGCATTGGCGGTCAGGAGCAATATGCTGGCCCGCAGGTTTGCGCGTTGTAGTGAACAAGTTAAGGTGACACTATTTAGAGCCTACTGTCAAACCTTCTACTCGTGCAGCCTGTGGTTCAGGTATACGCAGAGGACGATCAATGCCCTACGTGTCCAATACAATAATGGATTTAGGATGTTGTTAGGGTTGCCCCGCTTTTGTAGTGCCTCTGGTATGTTTGCGGAGGCCAGGGTGGACGGCTTCCATGCCATTGTGCGCAAGCGGCTCGCGTCGTTACTGAGCAGAGTCCGGAGTAGCACTAACAGCATCCTTCAGGTCATTGCTCATAAACAGGACTCAAATATCCTGAAAGAATTTATTCGTCTGCAAATTTTATAACTCTTGCATGTAAATTTTATAACTCTTGCATGTATATGGACTTAGTCTGAAATAAAGTTTTTATTATTATTATTATTAAAGCAAAAATAATTTTTAGTTTCATTCAAATTGATTCTTTTTAGTCGTGTGGACGGCACAACATAGGTACAGTGTATTAAATTTCGTTGGCCCAAAACTTCGTCACTTTCACGGCATATAGGTTGGTGATAAAAACATGTCGAAACCGGTCGCGACTGAATCACATACTATTGGGAACGTTATATAAAGGTTTTGGGTTGACAAAATTCGTTAATTAGAGGTTTACAGTTTTTTTTTTTTGATAGTTGAAAATTCGTTATAAAGAGGTTGTTCGCAAAAAATCCTCGCAATGTAAAGGTATATTTTACATTGACTCTTGTGGACAATTTAAGGGGATTACGAATAATTTGTTAAATCAAGGAAATTGTTATATTGAGGAACGTTATATTAATTAAGGTTGCACTGTAAAACAAACTAAACAAATCGATCGCTAAGCAAAGCATTCGTTACAAACTGTTCAGGTACTAGTTGCTTGGGTTGCCAACTCTAAAAACTAATTGCTAGGGTTGCCAAAACGAAGGCAAACAAATATTTGCGTTGCTAATTGAGAGCAGTATCAATGTATTGATTTCGATCCTTTTTTTGTAGTTTACAATTATTGCAGTCATTCCTTGATGGAGTTTTTAGAATCGGTATATGGAAACGAGAACCGAGAGTTAAAAGTTTAATTTACAACCGCGCACAGGGAACCTTCTTGTTTCGGAGATATTGAAGGTGAAAGTTCCAAGGCAAGCACCCTTAAGCACAATGTTGCCCTTAAGCAAAACGAGAACTGAGATTTCAGAGTTTTATGTAGAACCACTTTTAGTATAGTGACTACTTTCATCCTTATTAACAAGGTTGAAAATTGTTCAAACGCCAGTCTTAACGACACTGATACAATTATTATCGGGAAATGGAAGAGTGCAGGATGTTGCGAGTAGCAACCCCTTTACGGAAATTAGCAGTTCAAAGAAAAGGCAATTTGAATACCTATCACAACATCACGCTTGTACTCTTCGAAGGGTAGGCAGATGGGAGGTACCACATTTAGCAAATTGTCAGTCCCATAAAACAGGAGCAATTTTAGTAGGTAGATTCTATATTTGTTTTCTTTATTTCTGTAAATTAAAATAATAAGTAAGCAAATAACAACTTATACCTAATTAATTAATAAAAATGTCAAAATCCTCAACTAAAAATAGCACAGAAAAATTCATACGCATCGCTGTCGATTGGTAATGTTACCCAAGAGACTGGCGGCATTGCCACGTTGTATGGCAATGCTTAGCCTCTGGCCAAGGTAAAAGCCAGCTCTTGGGTCACGGGAAGTGGCAACCAGCCGTTTCGAAATTTAGTTTAATTTTAAGTAGGTACTAGTATGAAATAAGGTATTAAACACACTGGCAGAAATTACCAACATTTTTCCAACACCCAGAACCTTCCCCACGATTATTACCAAAGACTACCCTCCATAATATACCTCCACATACTTTACTAGGGAAACATAAACCGCCTCAGTAACGCTAAAAGTTCACAACAGGTGTGAATGGTGGCTGGTAAATTGGCAAACACTGGCAACCCTGAATTTGTAAATACGTTGCTACGAAAAATGGCGGCAGCAGTTGATACTTCCGAATTTAGAACGCTCTGGTTGGGTATTTATTTTCAAAGAGTCATTTGTAATTTAAATGTGTTTAGACAGTTTTTAGTTCCGTGTGTAGTTTTTGAAAAATATCTATTACAACTTGTATTTCTTTGTGTTGTTAAAATACGGATCTAAGATTTCGGTATTGAAAAATCCGAATAAAAAGGCCGATATAGAAAGTAGTTTTTGTGTTTCTAATTTACTAAATAACACTGGATAAACTTCTACAGAGCCCGATAAAATTACACTTTTAATCAAACTGACATCCAGAAATAAAAACGTTTTAGTTCAGGATCGGTAACTAAACCACATAATTGCATGCAGAAATTGGCAGCCATTTTTGAAATGACTCGTCAATAAACATCTACTCTAATCTGCATCATATTTCCATTTTTTATCTATTCAAATTCATATTTCCAATTTATTGATGTTATTTCAAGTTAAACAAATATCAACTTTATTTTTTATTTCAGAGTGACTAGTACTTACTATTGAAAAAGTTATAAAAACTGAACTTTATTGCGTAGATATTAAAGTTATTTTTCTAATAACTCATATTTATTTACATGTTTGTAAACGAAATCGCGAACGCAGATGAGCGTGTATTATCCCACTGCAGGGCAAAGGCACACACACACACACACAGGCCTTTTTTTCATAATTCTGTCTTTTCCAGCACCAGATATAAACATTTTAAAAAATGACTTCCTACCTACTAAATCCCTCGAGCAATCCTTTGAATGGTCACGCAACGGTCAAAATACAAAGTAATTATGTCATACACATACCTATCCTTAGCCATAAGCCATGCGGAAGGGATGATAAGCTAAAACACAACGTTTAACGCAGGTGGTTGCTGCGTTAAACAAAGTTCGGCACCAGGCGAACATGAACTAAAACAACCTTCAGAACATATTACACATGAGTGTGTTTTGTTTATGTAGTGTAGGAATTGTTTACTGCCCTGTAATGAAAATATTAAGCGTCTTAAGAGCGTTGACAACGTACGGCATTTCACATACAAACTTTCAAGTCCTTGTTTATCGAAATGCATGAACCGATTTTAGTGAAACTTCCTACGCATAAGCAGGATATATAGGCCTAAAAAGTTAATTGAGAACATTTTCGAAAAATAGCGTTACATGTAAATTCGACCGATTTTAAATTTTCCATAGAAACAGAGATTTCCAATTATCTTTTTTTTAATAAAACGATTCGAAAATGTTCTTAACTAACTTTTTAGACCTATGTATCCTGCTTAGGTATGCGTATGAAGTTTCATTAAAATCGGTTCATGCCTTTCGAAGAACAAGGACTTGAAAGTTTGTATGAATGCCGTACGTTATCAACGCTCTTAAGGCAAATTTTTATTTTCATTATGTGCGTAGTATGTTTTATTATTTTTAAGGCTGATTTTTCCAACGTCAGATAACTTTATCGGAGGAATAATTTTGAATTTTTGACAGTTCTTCCATACAAAAACGTCAGACACCAATTTTATTCAATATCTGTGTGACCGCTCAAGGCTCTTATACAGGCGCGACGCGACAGCTCGAAGCGACTTTAAAAAAAACTTCATGGTATTTATTCTACCAGAATCTCGTTGCACCGTCGCGTTGCAGCTGTCTATGGAAGCCATTTAGGTCTTCTAAACTTCACAATGAATTTTGATGCGATTTTCACCATTCTTTAGAACATCTAATCTGGAAGGTTTATGTCAATAATACATTAATATTTAACTATTCGATGTTTTGACATGTCGCCACATGAGTAGATTTCAACCATGCAAAGCATGGGCGGGTCACTAGCTTATATACTAATATCTCCAAAAGGCTGTCATGTGCCCACTATGTATGTATTTGAAAACTGCTTAACCTTTACGCTATTTTTTCATGGCTGCATACAGCCATGTACAGTCGCCAAAGGAGATAAGTAACCAGGGACGTCGGATATAGTTGAAGTTCAGTAAGAAACCGATGGATTTTGTCTAGTAAAATTTATTTTGATAAATGGACTATCCGTTTTCAATTAATTAAATTAAATTTTATTCGAAAACATCCATCGGTTTCTTACAAAACTTCAACTATATTCGACGGCCCTGGTTACTTATCTCCTTCAGTGACCGTACATACGTTTCATATTTGATGTGTGTATGTGTGCGTGTCTTGTAATGGCTGCCTTCTTTTCGAGCCTTTTTGCACGAAACCGGACCTTTGCCCTCGATGAAAGTTCAAGTACGAGCCTCCTTAGAAATCGTAGACAATAGTGTTGGTTTACACGTAATATTTGTAGCATTTCTTTTAGCGAAAAAGGTTTCGCTCGGAAGAGAAGTGTTGCCATGAAGAGGTTTTTAGTTCTTAGTTAAATAGGTATTCAAATCCGGTAATGGAGGACTTCACGGAAAATGGCGCTGTTTTGTAGCTGATATGTTTTAAGCACTTTCTGTTTCTGTGTGTAGTTGAAGGGAGCATGTTTGTACTAATATTTGTACAGAGTGGTAGGGACATCGATGCGCAAACTGTCACCATTCATTCAGCACATGATTCTAGACCCCCTAGCGTAAATTTTGCTGTTCCATACATTTTAGCCACGTTTCCTACCTACGCACTTTTCGATGAAACAGCAGTTTTCTTTTTTTATAACCGACCAAAAATTTATTTTTCGTTCAGAATCATGTACTGAATCCATGGTAATAGATCGCACGTCGATGTCCTTGACACCTTGTATATTTTTTATCCAGTTAAAAATAGTTAAGGGTTGTCTGATAAAATTAAATATTATGTGACCTTGTGCAAACCTTTGCAACCGGCTACCTGTAATCATAGATTTGAGATATTTAAATAAACAAAAAATAAAAACTTATATTTATAAACGTATCTACAGTACAGAAATACCTAATGCCCCCATACCTACTGTAATTTGAAAACATTGTAAAAGCCAATTATTTTTAAAAGAGTAACCGTAGAGTTTCTTGTCGGTTCGTCTCCATAGGAAACGACCAATTAGAACCCCGCACCTAGCTTCTGACGTTTCATAAGTGCCCATGTTGGTTTATGTGAAATAAAATATTTTGATGTTGAATGCTACTCAAGGAAGACTTTTTTTAAAACAAAAACGTGAATAAGTACCAATATCATCAGCCATCTTTTTTTTTACAAAAAGAAAAACAAGTTCCCACCATACCTACTGGTAAAAAATTCCAACCAAATTTACAAAATTATGACGAAATAACGTCTTGAAAAAAAAAATAACACGCCATACAAAAGTGGCTAAGATTTTTAGCGGCGAGTCACGCCGGGTGACTAATTAATTACACTTACGGACTTGAGAAGTAATTAGCTAATTAATTAATTAAAGAATGAGTATGGTGGCTATCGGTCTTGCTTGCTGGAACTTAGTCGCCATCTTTGTGATGAATTATATTTTCATAATGGAAATATTTTTTTCTTTTGAAGTGTAAAAGCTTGCTGAGAAATTTTACTTACAACGTTCCATTTGCGTAATAGATTGCCTACTTCCTAGTTGGTCAAGCTAGTGGACCCAAGAGCGACTGATGACTCTATAGGATACTTTTTATCCTTATATTCCCACGGGATCGAAAGTTATGCGGATGAAACCGCGGGACGCAGCTAGTTTATAATATTAGTAGGATTAATATGGATAGGTTACTATCCACCTTAACTTTTTGGGTCTTTGACTACGTGTATAGCACCAAAACAACCCAAAACAATCGCCTAAACCCCTAACTCATACTGAAGCCCAGATTTTAGTAATATACTCGTAACAAGATTAGTATTTCCGATGACACGTACGTGTAATAAAGTTGGGAACATACAACGGGGCCCTGATTTCGTCTAACACCAAAAAACACCCGGCTCCCTTCAAATACTCATATGTACGGATAGCAGGAAAAGTTAGGAATATTTCGTGGTTTTAATATTAGTTGGTCGTTGGAGCCCATCTTTGTTTTTAAAAGTCGCTGTCTCGTGTGCAAGGATTTTTATGAAGCAGGGTAAAAAAAAATCCTGAATACAGGATTGTGCCAAAATCGTTTGCAAAAGCAACAAATATAGAGATGAACTCATTTTGACATTGTATATAATAACATAAGTGCAAAATAAATTAATCTACGATTTACTGCATCATCTGTCTTATTAAACAAACAATAATCATAACCAAATTCACACTGTTAAACGTCAGCATAAAAGGGATTGTTCGAAGTGGTTAGTTCCACTTCGAACAATCCCTTTTATGCTGACTCTACAGAACCCAACCACACGGTATACAAAACACAAATACCCTCAAATTATGACACACAGCGCTAAACGGAAGTACTTAAGGCGGAGGCAATATTTCTTCGCGGGCAATAAAGCCAAGACACACTGATAACGGTATTTTTCCTAATCTCGCGCGTGATTTATACCGTGTCGAGCCATAAGAAGTAATTTTGATAACAATATGCAGTTTGGAATGCTTTATTGGGAGAAATGAGTGCTATTGGATTTATGTGAGTTTCCGCTTTTGCTCATACCTTATTCTTATAAGGATAGATATGTATATGCTATAGAATGCTGCGTGTACCATACTGTTTTCTCACTTCGTTTTATTTTTTTTAATGAGTGCTTGAGCAATTTAAAACAGATTATAAGCATTATAATCAGCCTATAATGTTCCCACTACTGGAACACAGGCCTCCTCTCTTCGAGATGGAGTCGGCTATAAATACCTAATCCACCACACGGGCCCAGTGCTCGTTGGTAGATGTCACATATCTTTCAATTTTTGGTTCTAGGACACGATATTTTCTTCGCCGTTTTGAGAGCAGTAGTGATGAAATAATTTACACACAAAGTAAAGCACCTGCCTGGGTTCGAATAATTCACTGCTACCAACAATCCACTGTTACCACTGTGCCGGCACTGTTCTCAGTATGAATATAAGCATGAAGTATGGCTTTATTCGCAAAGAAATAAACCAATCCAATCACATACTCAACTAGTCTACTTAAAAAAAAATGTTACTTCTAGTAATACTGTCCATCAATTTCATAAAAGTAACCACAGTACCTATATTTACACAGAAAATACTACTAGAATATAAGGTGTTAAAACTACAAAGGGACTTCTTCAAACCAAATGGACAAGCAAAAAGCCTCCTTACAAAATATTACATTCATTTTCACCGCGAAAAAAAAAACATATTTCCACACAAATTCCTCCTAAACCTGTACCGAATAGATTTGGGCTGCACGTTATTAAAGTCTAGGCTACACTTTATGTTATTAGATTACCGTAGACGTCGTCCAATCATCTGTAGTAGCTGTGAAAGTAAATAGATTAGGAGCAAGAAGTCTCCGGTCACTTAGACGATGATGTTGTTAGTGAATAAGTTTTTGTCACGTGTTTTGTTAGGTGTAGGCGTAGTCGAGTTGCGCACGCGTGCTACGGCTTTAAGTTTGGTGGTTAATTTTGTTAGTGTAATTGTTTTACTTGTGTCTTTTTGCGTGTTGTGAATTGCTCGAGAATAGGTAGGTATCTGATTGTACAAGGTACAAGTACCAAGCACGAGATCTTACAGAGAATTTTTCAAATCGGACTGGTAATTCTGCGGGTTCAGACAAAAAAACAAACCTTACAGCTTTATTCTTAGTATAAATAAATATAGATTAATTTATTTAAATAAATAAAAAAAGAGCCTTTAATAAAAAGCCCCATAAGGCCTAGTTCAGAACTTATAAAGGATCTCAAGGTATATAAATAGCACAAAATGTAAAGAAATATTTTCGTGTATAGATACACCAAAATATTTCTTTACATTTTGTCTCTTGTGCCGTATTTAACACAAATGGCATTATGTCATTTATAACTAAATGTAATCGATGTATATTTAATGTCCAGTTAATTATTATCAATTAAATTTATACTGCGGTCGCTTTATTAGTCCATTATTGCATTTTGCCATTGTTTGCTCATGACTGCTATTATGGACACGATACATTAAATAGTAGAATATTTAGTACTTTATTTACATAGATCTACCAGTGAAACTGTGTTTAATTACGGAGTGCACATTCTATTTCAATAAATGAAACTATTTTTCAGTTCATGAAACATGGTACCTATTTGATAATGGAATTTATAAACGAAAAAGGTTTTTTTTATTAATTGCCAAAAATGATGCGGCGGCTTAAAGCATAGTATAAAGAGGGGAAGTATGCTATCTCCGGCCCAATCCGCGATATAATTGCCTACTGTCTCAGGGTTGTCACTTTTAGCTAAATTTTAATTCAGTGCAATTGGTAAGGGTCGGGAAGTTGTATTTTTACTTGTATTGTCTGGGTGCAGGGTTTGTAAGGTCGGTTTTACCTAAAAGATGATGAAACCTTTCACGATGAAAGAAAGAGCGACGGGCCAGCAGACGGGCGGCACGGGGCGGTGATGAGCACGAGTAAACGGTAGGTTACTGATAGTACTGTCACCAATTCATTAGTTTAAAGCCCGGCCCTTGCCAAAGATAACACATCTCTGCGTAACTAATTCAGTGATCATTAGTCAATAAAGTTCAACAATGGTTTTCCTAACAAATACTGAAATGTATTCATGATTCTGTATTCAAGATTCAATAGGTAATCTGAACAGAGACAATTCTGGAATCGATGAATTATTAAGACACCCAAACACACAGTAATACGTTCTCCTGCGATTATTACACATTTTTCATTCATTTAGCGGTGCCGAAAAGCCGTGACGCGCGAACCTCGTGCGGTGTTAGCCCCGACTGGCGCACTGAGAAACGGGTCGAGATTTTGTTTAAGTGTGCGTGCGCGACGCATAGATACTTTGGCGCACACATACAAGCCGCGCGCGGTGCGTTTGTATGAAGATAACTTACTTCCCTCTTTATACTATGCTTAAAGCCTTGGGGGAAAATCGAAATTTTCTTTAGTGGACTGTATGAGGGGCGGTTCGATGATGCAAGTAGGTGCTGGTGGTGTGGGAAAATGATAATGGTACCTGCCTGGTGAGCTGTGGTGGAGACTCGATGTGAAGGACTCCTTAGCCATGTGGCGGCGGCGCGTCCAGGATGTCACGTATGGACGTAAATGCCTAATAAAAAAGCTTTTCGAACAGCACTATGTCAAAAAAATTGGATAAAAAATACCAACCTATTATTGTCCCACTGCAGGGCAAAAGCGTCTTCTCATATGGAGAAGACCACGAGCATGGATTTTGCAAAAGACGAATTTTGCGTTGCATTAACGCTTGCAAAAGACGGGTTGGCGATTTCAGACTTATAATAACTAGGGTTTCACCCGGATAAGTCTCGATCCCGTGGGAATATCGAGATAAAAGTATCCTATGTCCTAATTTCATCCGATTCTGTTTAGCCGTTTTAACGTGAAAGCGTAACAAACAATCGAATCTTTTCTCTTTTTAATATTAAGTAGTTTAGATAAGTCCAGAGGGGCAATTCTCGTAATTTTAAGAACGTTCACAGTCGGATTTGTCTCAATCTGTCAAAAATACTTCTAATATTCCTGCATTTTTGACAAGATTTTGATATTGATTGTCGCTGAGATGAGATTGCGACTAGATTTTGAACTTTTAATTACGAGAACTGGCCTTCAGGTTTCCTCACGACGTTTTTCCTTCACCGATACCAGTGAAAAAAATTGGAGTATAGTCTTACTGTTCCAATCTGCTCTCTGCTCATAAAGACCCATTACTCCAATAAGGAACGCGATGAGCCCATGCCGCCATTTTTATTTACCTCACATAAGGTTATGTAAAGCCATATATCACGAACCTAATTCCGAGATAATTTAAGTTTATGTTGTCGCTGTGCGGATTAAGTTTGGGCAAGTATACATATTGTTTCGTTTCTTACGAGGCAACGTTATGCGTCCGTGGGGTAGGAAAGTGACGGTAGTTTACGTTTTACTGTTTCCGCTTGTGGTTCAATTTTCTTCGTTTGAGTGTAAAAGGACGTATGTGGTGAAATTTCATAAAGGGAGAGAATGTAGGTCTGTTTTGGGACAACCGAACACGCTTTTCTCGCAAATTGGTAAAATTATAGTTTACCTAAACGTTATAATTAGATGAATAAAGCAAGATGTTTGAAAGATGGTTTATCTTGATATACATAAACCGAAGCTAATTACGTTTCGAATAAAAAAAAATTGCATAAAAAGGTGTGTTTTTACAATAAAAAAAAAACAATTATATTGTATATTTTAGTTTTTTATTATTATTTATGTACAGACGCCATCACATGAACCTACCACAATCTGTCAAATTTCTGAAATAGATTTTCACCTTTATCGCTAAAGCATTAAGGCTCAAGGTTGATTTGGGAAAATTTTACAGTTTTGGGTAGCTTGACCTGCTGGCGTCTGTAGACACAGTAAAACAGATACAGATACGTCGTATATAAGTATTTTAATGAGAGTTTACTTTTTATTTTATTCAGATGAATGTTATTCCCCTAAAGTTTACCGATTCAATCGATAAAATGCTAACGGTTTGGATAATCGAGAGCTCGTGGTTCTAGACTAGAATCTGTCGAACTATGACGATGAACTCATTAACTGGATCGCAGAGCTAAACGAGAAATCTGCGCTGTAACTCTGGAGTTGAATCATTGTAAACTAAAATAAGGGTTAGCTTGAAGCGAAATTTTGATTTTAGTGGGTATTTTTATTTATTTATATATACTTTATTGTACACCACAAAAATACATAGCATAAAAAAATACATGAGACACTACAAAATATACAATGGGCGGCCTTATCGCATTACTGCGATCTCTTCCAGGCAACCTTAGTATGGACAGCGATTTCCCTGGACACAAAATGGGACTGCCGTTGGTGCAAATATTATGTATACAATACACTAAAATAGACAAATATATACATATTCAAAATTATAAATACATACATACTATGTATACAAGCAACGAAAAATAAAAGAAGACTGTAGACGCTTGCATTTTTTGGTCCTCTCTTTCGCATCTCTTAATATGAAATCTAGTAAATCTCATATATTACGTATCTGTTTTAATTGGTTGGCAAAATATCACCAACCAAACCTAGCACTTGATATGAGGTCTGAAAACAGATTTAATGAAATAGCTGGCCTTTCAGAAACCGCGTGCCAGATCTCAAAACCAATTTCCGTAATACAAAAACTTGTCAAAAATGTAGGGAAACTGGAGGTATTTTTGACAGGTTGAAACTGAGAAGACTGAACGTAGCCTTTGAACGTTTGTTAGTACGGGAATTGCAATCAATCAATCAATCATTATTTATTTGTGAACACAGGTATCAATAAGGTCTTAAGTATACAATTTGGTCGAGCTCTTTGGCCTACCAATAAAATGGGTGTCCAAATATTAGTTCTTTCATTACTGAAAGAACTAATATTCCTATACAATACAAAGCCACGTTCGAGTAAATAATGTCAATTAAATGTTTTATTTATACATAATTAATCAATTGTAATTTATTTTTAAATGCATGCCAATGGTAAATTATAATAAAGTGCTAGTAATGTCATATTTCATCATATTGTAAATAATGTCAATTAAATGGAATATTAATAAATAATTTGTCAATTATAATTTATTTTTACATGCATGTCAATTGTAAATTATACTAAAGGGCTGGTAATGTCATGATTTTATCATTTCAAAATTCTTCGATAGAGTAATACTATTAGAAATAAATACAATTTACTTTTGAACTTGCGGACACTATCTTCACTCTTATACATTTTGGTAATTTATTATAGACCTTCGGAGCCACTACAAAAATACTGTTTCTGTACAGTGCGGTACTAGATCCGACTGTTTGTAACCAATCACAAAGGCGCTGACTAGTTACTCGATCAAATTTATGTAAATTATTTTTGACGAACATAGACGTTTCATAGATAACAGCGACGGCACAGTTAATATTTATATTGTCCCTCTGACCACTAAGGTCAGACCTAAAACTGGGTTAAAATGAGCTAATAATGACAATACACTCTATGCCTACCACACTTCAACCATATAATCAGGTAGCGTACCTTTTTAATGCCATAAAAACATTGATCTTCTCGAAAGTCGATCAAAACATCATGCTTTAAAAAGCAATCCCGGCCGACTAAAAATGGGAAATGTGACTTTCGACAGAAATTCACCGATTGGCTTGGCAATACAAAAATATGAGGCACACCCGAACTTCGGTTCCGTGCATATTTAGATGAGAATGCTACCGGTTTGAACCAGTATAATGCCAGTGACTCAATGTTTTATGCCCCGGAGTGGTACAGTCACGAGCAAAAGTATGTATACACTCGGCTTTATTCAAAAGCGATTTACTCCTTTATTTTTGAATGAAATTTTATGTTTTTACGAACATAGCATTTTCGAACCCATAGGTTTATCTAATGTGTCGTATTTCAACGTTGCATTCGTTATTTCATCGCAATTGAAAGTTGTCAAGTGTTGACATATTGGTGCTCGTGACTATACAAGTACCTACATACGTTATTTGTATTCGATCGTTCATTTTTCGCTCGTTTATAACCGGGATTACGATTGGTATAATCGGGACTTTGTTTTTGTGTGTTTCAATTTTCAGTTCGATTTTTCTATTTAATTTATGTAGGAATGAAACGTCAATGAATGCATGTCAATGCATGATTTTGTGAAAGAGCTGAATGCTAAGGAGTAAGTGAGACAAATGACGTATGCCAAAGACGTATGCTTAGGATGACATGGAACGCATTTGTAAAGGAGAATGACAGTTGGCTTTTGAATGACGGAGTGAAGACGTTATGACGTGTTTTTATGTGTTTTATTAGTTTATATAAGAATAAACAAGTATAGTATATTGATTTTACTTTTTCTCTGACCTCGGCCTTTTTATTCCCGCGTTTATTTAAATTGTCATATTGCTCTCTGAGCCATTCTTTTACCATTATTCCTTCTCTTTCTAACCTACTGACACTGAATCACGTTGTTTAAATTTTGGACAAGTCGAGTGTCTCTTTGGTCACCGTACAATAAATTCTTCGAAATACGGGTGTCGTCACCGAGACAGGTCTAAGAAACGCTGGTTGACCGCAACGACCTAGACTTGCTCTTGACTGATTGGACGGAAAAAGCAGCAGACAAAGATAAATGAATAAAACCATGCTCTAGCCTAAAGTTAACCTGATATAAGAATAGATACAGTATATCTTAAAAAAAAAATCCCAATTGAGAACCTCCTCCTTTTTTGAAGTCGATTATAAAAGCGAAACAGCATGATTCCTTGGCCTGAAGACCTTTTCAAGCATTTGGTTAACTTGATATGTGAGTTAGTAAGGATGCTAAGTTCTAATCTTGCAAGCTTATTTTGAACAACTTCCTCATGGTCCATCAAGTTGAATCTTCGTGTAAGTACTCGTGCTCCCCTGACAACACATTAATTATTCCAAGTACTGAGTGTACGACATGAGCTCATCATCTGCATAACCTGTCCCAACTACGTTAGGGTTGGCTTCCAATCTAACCGCATGCAGCTAAATACCATTATTTTACATAGAGCGAATGCCTATCTGACCTCCACAACCCAGTTAAATAAAAAAAAAGCAGGAAAGTGTTAATTCTGCTAAAAAAACGCACATATTAAAAAAAATAAACACGAAATACTCACATATAAAGTAGACAAAAGCCTCGTATTTATGCAGTAAAAGGTTGACAATTTTGTTCATCGCTTGGTGACAGGGTAAGGGACTAAAACAACACACATTGATCAGGGTAATACCATACCCAAAGAGACCGGTTGTCACACTTTCGGGCATAACCCAATCTATTAAAACTAAGGTAAATCTCCTTCTTTTCCAAACAAACTTCCAGAAGTCACATTAATATTAATACAATATTGTAGAACTTGGATACCATTTCATACAGATGTTTGTCCACAATATATGTCTTGGGAGAAGTTTATGTACCGACAACAATTACATAACACTTGAAAATTATGTGACCCGGTCGGTACTTTGTTGGCAGTATGCCAGCGAGCTTCTCTTATTAAGTCAAATGAGGGAGCCGCGGTATCTAATCTTGTATTATTTACTTGTCATATTTATTATCTTTTGCTCTGGTTTTACTAATTTTAGCTATCGCAGAGGTGGATAACAATAATAGCCTGTTCCCATAAAGCCATTCTGCTTGCAAAACATGCATAATCAGCATATATTGTTCCCACTGCTGGGACACAGGCCTCCTCTCTGTGAGAGGGAGTGGGCCGTAATCCACCACGCGGGCCCAGTGCTGGTTGGTAGATGTCACATAGGTATCTTCTTATAATTTTTGGTTCTAGGACATGCCGGTTTCCTCACGATGTTTTCCTTCACTGTTTTGAGAGCCGTGGTGGGGAATTAGATCACACAAAGTAAAGCCTGGGTTCAAACGGTCGGTGCCGCTACCGCTATGCCACTACTAAATTGCATTTCACTCATTAAGTAGTGATCATTATACTACTTTCTGATGATAAATTCTTTTACGTTATGTATAGTTGTTAAGTTTCATCATTAACTATACAAAACCTACTTAATCCAGCCTTAGACAATATCAGACATAAGAATCAAGCATTTATCCTATCACCAATCACAAACAGTTTCAAGTTTCTTCTTCTTATTCTAGCACACATAGCGCTATCTCCCTCCATCATCTCAAACACAACGCTTTTAGGCATAATTGGCAAACTATTGAGCTGTGGGTATCAATTCTAGCTGAAGCCGAACCGCTTGTTTCTCTGAAATGACGTACAGCCACATTTAGTTAAACTGGGAGCTTGACAAAGAGATTAGCTAGGAGGCTGAACAACGCATGCGCTCTTACCTGTGGCTGTAACTCGCATGATGTCACTCAAAACATGGCCGCCAATAAAAAAGAGATGAGAAATCTGTCCAATGTGAAGAAAAATGAGCATTTTGAAATTTTCGTAGATATTTTATTTTGTTTATAAACAGTTACACATTATAGCATAATCAGCCTATAATGTTCCTGCTTACTTTACTTACCTTACTGCTGGGACACAGGCCTCCTCTCTTCGAGAGGGAGTGGGCTGTAATCTTCCACGCGGGCCCAGTGCGGATTGGTAGGTAGATGTCACGACTTCGATTTTTTGGTTCTAACACAGACATACAGATTACAGTATTACAGAAAATTTTAGCTACAGAGTGAGCAAATGTATCATAGGACATTTTCCATACCTATATTATAATGACAAGTTATAAAACTAATGCGATGTGCGCTTACAATCTGATAGGTATAATAAAATAATATAATGTGACAAATGATATAACTAAACAGGCATGCAAAATTAAACTAAAAAAGAAACTAAAAATTACAATGATACGCCCTCGCCTCTAAGCCCAGCAACTTTTTTTGTCTCTGTCGCTGTCTCCTCGCTGAGATTTGGATGATGCGCACACGGGAGCTACAGTCACGCTACTTTTTCGTAAAATTTTGCCAAATTCATCAACATGGATTTCGAAGAGAGGGTTGTGGTCTGTGCGCTTGTTCTAAGAAACCAAAGACAACAAACCCGCGTACAAAAAAGTCGCGTCGCTACATGCGCACACGTTCATACAAACACGTAGAATTGATGTGAGAGACAAATTAGTCGCGGCGACAAACGTTCTTCCCTAAGAGTTAAGAATATTACGGTGCGATATACAAAATAGTTTCACGAACAAGGCCTCTAAATTTTACCGGTTGGAAAAGCGAAGATGTCATGATGATGGATTTATCTCCGACAATGTATTTCTTCGCCTTAACAATTTACGTATACCTAAGTATAATTATAATCCCCCTAACAAAGTATAATAAGTTATCAAGTTTTTTTCGCATACCCTCCAGATCTTGGAAGGCTCTTATTAATCACTTCCTGTATTTCTCTCTCGGGGATTTTCCATTTTTTCTGACCGCAGGATAATAATAAATTTGTATAATTTGCATTTCATTTTAGCGTAATTTCTCGGTTGGCCTATATCTACACCGTCGAGTAATTCTCGACTCGTTTTCGTTTTAAAATATAAATTAGGTCGAGACATTCGGATTTTGCTCTATAACACGGATTAAGTTTCCAATTTGTGCCAGATTATTAGGAGATTTATTATTCCTTTCGATTTTTTGGGTAGGCTGCGGCATTATGACGTCAATCTCTCCTTTTAGAGACTTGTAACATTACTTTTAATATATTATCTACTTTTAATCATTGATTTTAAGTCAGTTATCCTTTTTGATATGGGTTTTTTCTACTGTGACAAATCGTGTGTTCCATTATGTGATGGGATATCCCATTATCGGCAACAATGACAAACTTTCATCCCCTATTTGACCCCTTTAGGGAATAAATTTTCGTTTCTTATGGAACTGTTGTGGAAAAGATAATGCTTTTCGATACAGCAGCTGTTAAAGTGGTGTATTTTTTTTTTGTATGAATTTGTAATCGTTTTCTAATAAGGGTTATGTGGTACCTGAAATAAATGAATTTGAATTTGGATTTTTTGTCAGTAAATGAATTTAGGATCTTGAAACGGTGAAGGAACCGGCATCTTCTAAAACAAAAAAATCGATGTGACGTCTACCAACCCGCACTGGGCCCGCGTGGTGGATTACAGCCCACTTCCTCTCACCGATGTGTCCCAGTGATGGGAACATTATAGGCTGATTATGCTACAAAGTGGAAGCTAACCACCAACAACCAGTCAAACATCTGAAAAAGAATAAAACAATTCAACAACAACATACTAGGTATTCCAAACAACATTGACCCCAAAACTTTCGCTTCTCCGTGTAGGAGGCTATGTCCTCGGTACAAAGCTGAACAAGGCAGACTTCAACAAGTGTCCTGCGATAAATATTAGCTTACTTTACATCCTTCCTGTTGCATCGTCGCTTGTATACTGTCATTTTAGTTGAGAACAACAGCTTAATTTGACACAACCGGCGCTTGTTCTTGAAAATTAATATGAAAATGCAATCTTGTGACCAAGAGTTTACTAAGAAAGTGACAACGACAGACAGTCCTGAAAATATGGTAGAACTTGATTTCAATTCGCACAGTATTGTGACTTCTCAATGATATTTATAGAGGTATGAGGAACAGAGTGTTAAGTTCACTAATCCTCCGTAGAAATGGGAGGATCCTCCGGTCAGACACCCGTCTGACCGGAGGATCCTCCCATTTCGGTCCGGTCTGGTGGGCAACTGATCGACGGTTGTTTTTTTTTTGGGAATGACATCTCGCAGTTCAACATAAGAGGTGGTCGTCTGCTTAACCGGACGATTGATGTCGGGACCTTGTATATTTGCTAGTTGTGTGGTAAATTCTGTTTGCATGATGCAGGATTTTGCGTGACGTCAGTCTGATGTAGTTCGCATGTGGCGACGTTGATACCGTCACATGTGAAGATAAAGGGTAGCAAAATTCATAAAGAAGATGCGGATTGTTGCATTATTGCTTCAGCAAAGTTGATAATTAAACAAAAGAAGACACTAGATACTCGAAATCGTAGAAGAAATCAGAAACGAACAAATCGTTTTCAAAACAAAAGAACGCCTAGTGTATGAAATCACAATATTTACGCAATTTGCTCAAATAACCATGTCCTAATAAGGTAAACTGGGTCAACCTCACATCCAAGATTCAGGGTCACGCATTCTGCCCCGTCATATACATCAGACGAGTTATTTCCCCGAAAATGATCCACAATTTTCACGTACCCAGCAAAAATCACAAATCAGAGCCGAATATAAACGGGGTTCGACGGACCCGTAAGCGGTCAGTGAATCTCATCAATCATTAGCCCTTCGGCGTGATAGATGTTTCTGGGGGTCGATTGTGCCCCCCGCTTGACGTATCAATTTATAAGAAAGAATGTAGGTAGTTGTAGATAGTGTCTGCGGCGCGACGGATTAAGGGTTAACATCGGCGCGCCGCGGGCTAGCGTGTTAGAATTCAGATGGGAAGAATTTTTGCAGAGGTTTTTGACACTGAATTGTGTGCTTTTTGAGTCTATTAACGTCTTCTGCTGATCTCTGGGTCTACCTCTATGGGTATTGCCTGTGGGGTGAGCGTCGATATTACCATAAAAGGTACTTTTGTACAAACAATATCCACTGCTGGTCACCCTAACAAGCCCCTTGAACTAAACTGTATTTAGTTGAATACTTTTACACTTCACATATTATTTTACATTTTACCGACCCTTTTCGTTTTACAATCATAATCATCCTGTAACGTTCGCTCTTTGTGAGAGGGAGTGGGCCATAATCGACCACGCGGGCCCAGTGCGTGTTGGTAGATGTCTTCGAATTTTTAATCCTTTGTACATACAAGTATACCACATTGATATTCTACCAAGCCAAAGTTGCACACTTCGAACCTAAAACACGCAACACTGGGCACATAATTGCTCAAAAAACATTCGATCCTAGCAGAATACCGTGCTACACACGGGAAAGCCGGCCATTTTGGTTTTTTTTTGCCCAACTCACAACAGGACAAATCACAGCGGTAGTGCACAAAGTTTGACACCCGTGTGACAGTTCATACTGGCGACCGAAAATGACAGCAATACGAGCTTTGCCTGTACAAAGCTAGTCGGAAAAGGCTAGTATTTATTCAGCTGCAATTACCTGAAAGTGTAGATGGAAGATAAAATTGGTGGAACATTCACAAAGGAATAGTTAAAATACTGTGCAAGCATAGCCGTAACTTAGTGATTCTTTTCAAAATAGACTTAAATATAAACCTAAGTCATAACAAATGATTCATTTTCTGTAAGTAGGTTTGTACAGACGCCAGCACATCAAGCTACTACAATCTGTCAAAATTCTTTAATAGATTTTCAACTTTATTTGCCAAACAATTAGGGTTCAAGGTTAATTGGGAAATTTGACAGTTTCGGGTAGCTTGACCTGCTGGCGTCTGTACCATACACTTTTGCACGTCAATTATATTTTTTTAAACTAGATGAGTTTTTAATTATTGAATTTTTTCACTGCGTTTACAAAGTCCGATATAATTACTTGCCCATAAGAAGGGATAATGGATATGCTTTTCTAACAGTTTCTTCGTTATGTGAAATGTCATGGTTGGAAGATCTTTATTTTGGGCACAGGACAATCTCATTTATTTATTTGTGCAATAATTAATTACAACGGGCCAGCAGTTAATGTTATCAAATTAAAAAAAATATAATGAACAAATATATTTATTAGGCACTGAGCTAACAAAATAAAAATGAAGTTTACGATGATAATATTTATTTAATCTGTATTTGAGTGTATTCAAACACTTTACGTTATTAATTTTATATTGAACTAATTTTTATAATGTACAACAGGCCGTTATGTGGAGGTCACTTATGTTATTTTTTAAACACAAAAAGAGGAAATATTTCTGATGATGCTTCATATCATTCACTAGTTTCTGGCCGCGACTTCGTCTGCGTGAAATTTCTTGTTCCAAACCCACCCCTTTGCATTGCATCGCCTGCCCGCGCGATCCGTTTTCGCTTAGTTTTGTTTCAGACATTTTCTTTTTGCTCGGTACCTAAGGCTCTTAGCATGATGTTGAATAGCCTATAGCCTTTCTCAAAAAGCGTGGTCAAACAAACAAACTCTTCAGCTTTATTATTAGTCTATAGATATATAGATTGGGCGTGGTTTGTCTTTATACCCTTTTCTGACAATGAGTCACTCAAGCAATATCCTTACCAAGTTCAATGTTACTACATTTGCAAAGCGTTAACTAAAAACAATCATTTATTAGTAAAAGAGGAAGGACCAAGTTCTAATCACAGAAAAACGATGTTGCCAAAAATACATTTAAGTAGGTCGGATATTTACGGAATCTATTTATATCCGGCATTTCCGGGTCGGAAGATGATGCATCAATCATTACGACGGATCATCCGAGTCCGGCCAGAAATAATAGATTTTAACCCTCCATGAAGCATGAAGACATTGACAGATCAATTTGTTGGGAAAGAAAGTTGTATTAGTACCCCGTTGGTCACGTGATCGCAAGCGCGACTGCTGAGGTCCTGGGTTCCATTCCCAGGTCGGGCAAACTGTTAATGGGGTTTTCCATTAGGATTTTAGGAATGTCTTAATAACAGCCCAGAGTTAGGAAGTTGGTGGTGTCATCTCCGTGCCTCAGAAAGCACGTTAAGCCGTTAGTCCTGCACCAGAAGGCCCATTCTCGTAATCTAAAACGTTCAAAATCTAGTCGCAGTCTCATCTCAGCGACAAACAAATGTCAGAAACTTATCAAAATGTAGTGAAATTAGAAGTATTTTTTGACAGATTAAGACTGAGATCAGACTGTGAATGGTCTTAAAATTACGAGAACAGCCCCTCTGATCTCACCCCGGTCGTCTTGATTGCCCTCCCATCTGTCCACCTGTCTGTGCACACACTTGTGCACCATAATATGTATCTCCCGCGCCGCGGGCTAGTCTCCTTTGATATTAGCCACTATGCCCGAAATATTGTCTCGAGGGTTATTCCTACTGTATGTATACATATACTCTCTCTCTATTCTTGTACAAAGGTTATATGTGTTGTGTTACCGCCTTTAAGTATGTGATCTTAGATTACAGCCCACTCCTTCTCACAGAGAGGAAGCCTGTGTCCCAGCAGTGGGAACATTAAAGGCTGCTTATGCTACACCTTGAACGTCAACATTTACAATTGTCTCATCCACTGCTGAGTGAGGACTTTCTTCCATCCGTGAATTAACTTCCTCGGTCCATTAATTTGCACTGAAACACTTATTTAAACCACAATTTTCGCCACAGATACCCAAACACCATTTATAAGCACTATCCTTATCAGACCGCCACGATTTTCCCTATAATTCGATACAGCGTTGTTTATTCAACAAATTTATTCGTTAGAGCGTAAGTTATTACGGTGAGCGGATTATATAATATTACCATAGGTTGTATGAGTGGGATCGTTCGCGTGGCTTCGTGTCTAAGTTAGGTGATAGGGCTGGTTGGTGGTCAGGTTTTATTTGAGAAAGATGGACTGTTATCAGTTGGGGTTTTTATACATTTTTAACAAAATTGACAACTTTTTATATGCTTGAGTACGAGGCTTTTGACTACGTTGTAAATATGTGAATATTTAATGTGTTTTTCTATTTGTAATGTGCGTTTTGTTTGTGCAGAATAAACACTTTTTCTTTCTTTCTTACATTCAAATAGAGTGCTTAGTAAGACTTCTCTCAATAACTATAACAGGTAATAAGCATCCTAGAAATAACTGTTATAGAACTTGTTCTTCCAAAGGAAAGCTTTCAAGACCTTTTTCGGCTAAAGTAAAAATAGGAACTGTTTGAAAAATCTGTTTAACACACCTTATAAAGATAATGTCCATTCTGATAAACAGCGTCTAGTACATAATGGCACTAAATAGCTATATAACATTATAAATGGCTGCCAAGCAAAAAAAACACATCTTCAATTTCGTACCTTAAAACTATAAAATACCAAAAGGGACTCAGCTCAGCGTAATGTCAGATGACATCTCAAGGTATGGTATGCGATACAATAAATGCAAGACCATAATGTCTGACATTTCCAGCGCGCATTCTTTTTTCTAAAAAAAAATTAACTGGAAATTCTTCTCTATGATGTTTTTTTTTTTTCTAACAGCTTTTGCCCAACCAGCCAGCCCTATCCGAGTTTCATATCATCAACATTTTCTACGGTATTAAACGCCGGGTGCCGGATAGTTTATGGCTGACTATATGTACATAATACTTTGGACCAACTAGTTCGTCCGTCAGCGGTTATTGTGTTAAAAAGTTGGGCTCCCCATCTACATTTGTGATTTTAAAGTCTTTTGTTCAGAATTTCTGTTAATGTTAAATGTTCCTGAACAGTTTGGTGGATTATACTGTGATAGCATAGATAATTTCTAAAGAAAGATCTTGGTTTTGTTATTTTACCTAAATTTCTATTAATAGCTGGGAAGACTGATAATTTTTTAAATAAAAAACTTCGTTAGGCTCTTTCTGAACAGTGAAAAAAACGCTCACGCTCGGGTTGGTGACGCTGTATCAGGTATAATCGGCTTCAGTCGATCGGTGAAGCTGAATCGCGTATATTCCACTGCAGTCGTAATTTAAGTTTCAGTTCGAGCGACTAGAATCAATTTTAATTTATTGTAATTTTTGACGTTCAAAAGTGCCTTATAAGTGCTTATTTGAAATAAATGATTTGACTTTAACTTTGTTCTATCGTGTGGTCATAGGTCCACACCATTTCTCTCTGTTTAAACAGAGGATAGGTTTAATGAAAGTCATTGGCGTATAAGTAGGTATCTATATAAATCTGCATGTTTGTACTAGTGAGAAAGAATGTTACTATTCGCTCGCAAATTAAAAAGCTGGGGGTCTACTCCGAAGTAGCATCGGCCGAATGTTCGGCCATTTCTTGCTACGAAATTACTATTTGATTCGGTCGGTTCCGATTCTACACTCCTAAACTCTTTCGAATAACGAACGAACTTTTTTCGCATTTTTCAATAATATTCGGTTCGGCCATGTGTCGGTCCGATCCGAACATTCGCACTTTGCACTTCGGAGTAGACCCCCAGGACCCTGACCTCGAACGATTTAACTTCTTCAGTAGATACTTTAAAACGAGGCGTACTGCCAATTTTCAGGGAAATTATCAGAAATAGCAACGAATAAAAAAACAATCAACACTCCAGAACTCGACTCAACTCACCCATAAAAATCAATTAACACGAACCGATTCCGAAATAAAATCTCGATTAAACTCTTGAGTGCCAAGAAAATCGATATTGTCTTGAACGCTCCATCTGTTTATGCAAATATACTTGAGTCTAGTTCGCCGTCATCGTTTTAACCTTGTTCCATTAACCCTGTATTAATTGATTCGTTGAAAAGCCGACGCCGAGAGCCGAGGCTTAGGCCGAAAGCTCGGCGGACGGCCGAATTAAAAATCGGCCGACTGTTGACTGTTGTTTTGAATTGATTCGATTCTATTGTGTTTATTGTAGGAGAGTTATTTAACGGCTTTCATGTTTTGATGATCAGAATTTAATTTAGTTTATTGAACGAATTTATTACGGGTGGAGCTGAGTGTACAATATGAACAAAAGTCCATTTGTTGATTGTGCGGTTGAAGCTATACGATGATGAAGTGGGTAAAATAAATATCTTATATTGATGTACTTACTTAATTCCAAGTAATTGCTAATAGTCGAAGGTAGTAACTTTATAAAACTAGAGAACCTACTTTCTCTAAAGTATGACATGTGACACTGCAGGTATTCTGTCACGAAGCAGCGCGCGCTTTACTTGTGGTAACCAAGTGTAAAAACACGCTGTGAATGCGTGCGTGGAGATGAGTAGCGTTAGCACACCAACACACTTCCGAACACATCAACGCTGTCTCGAATGATACCGAGAGCTCCTGCGCTTACAACGGAGCAACTGCCTATCTGACCTCCACAACCACGAAACCCCTTGGTAAGAGTGGTTGTCAACATTTTGGGTTCTGACTACCGATACCGTTACGACTGTCAAAGATCTACGAATGACAACCGGTATCAACGGCTTAACGTACTTTCTGAGGCTCTCGATGATTTATTTATGATCACCCAACCACGAACGACCGCGGCAAGCGCTGCTTAACCTTCAATCGTCCCGTGACTCTGTTATTATTAAGCCACGAGTCCCGCCCCTCGTGATTCACAGCATTCATTCCTAATATTAGTATGGCTATGACTTAGACCACCGCTAGTCTAACACAGGCCTTAAACACACAGTTCACACAAGTTTGTGGTTCCCGTCGATTTCACACAGTTTGTGGGAAGTATAAAGCTGATCGTAACATTACTTGTACGGCTATACCGTGCTCCAGCCAGTTCCCAACTTAGTTCCGTCTGAAATCATATTAGAGCTTAATTCCCGGCAATGAGATGGCAAATATTCGCCCTCGAGTATTGTCGGCCTCGTCTAAACTCAAAACATTTATTTCAAATACACCAATTACAGGCACTTTAGAATCGTCAAGGGGTCGGTCAATCAGGGAGATGAAGCCCATTCCAAAGTACCACGACGAACTGTTATATTCCGGCACAATCCTGATGATATTGAAGCTGCTGAATCAACAATAAAATCGAATGATTTTCATCAAAAAAATTCTTCTTTTTAAAAACAAATTAACAGAATGAAATGAACTTCGAAATCTGAATTGCAGCGGTTTCGAGTAAAATGTGAATATTCCAAAATCTTTTTAGAAGTGGAATATTTCAAATTGGGTGAAAGTAATTTTAGTTTAACGTAATATTGAACATCCCTCGTGTAGAGGGAGAGATTTATTTAAGAGCTGAGAGATGTCGGATTTCAAGGATCTAAGTAGCAAGATATTCTTTTTTTAGTAAATTAGGGAAATACGTTATAATTTGGTTTTGATTTGGAATCTTTAACTTAATATATTCTCTAGCGTTGTTCTAGAACTTCTACTCACGATCTTACGGCCTCATCCCTCTCCCATTTGGGTGCAACCATGAGACACACGTACACCGCCCAGTAGTGATCGACCGTTATAGATTTACTTATACGAGGTGTCTATGGGTCAATTTATTTTTTTAATCTTTGTTTTTTTTTTGTTTCACCTTTTTTTGATATTTTTTTTTATTATTTTTATTGTGTCTTTTTTTTGCACTGAATAAACGTTTTATCTATCTATCTAGTTTTTACTGTATTACAGTGGGGGACATTATTCATAGACTACTCGTAATCCCCACCTATTGTTAACGCTGTCAGCCTTTCTACCCACTACCCTTTTTTTTGTGTGGGAAATCATCAAATGACCTCTCCCGCTCTGGGCTGAGTGGAAGGACGAGTCAGACTTTTACTGACTAAAACCCACCCGTGTTCCTTCAGTTGCCTATGCCAGGGGCCACGGTATCTCTTTCGAACAACCCGCGGCCCTGACAGGCATCGGCCCTAGCGGACCCCGTCAATTCGCGCTGACATCTCTAAGGCGCCACCCACCACCCTTAATTACGTATGTCTAGACAAAAGCCGTATCAGTATACGGCTTTTTTTGTGTGCTTACTCAGTAGTAAGCACGCAAAAATGAGCCCGTTTTAATAGTTTTTATCCACATAAACGTCAGAAAACATATAAAAAAGTCTCATTGCTACGCGTTCTCAATTATATTACGTTTTTCTTACTCGAGGCGGTTACAAGGTACTTTTATGAACCACACAAAGAAAAACAGCTAAAAATATAAATTATGTAATAAACATAATGTTTTAAGATGTATATTTTACGCAGTGTCTATTAAAAAAGCAGAAATTAAACGGGAAATGGAGCCCCTAAAGACAATAGCTTGGAGTAACAAGGATAGATAATTGTTTTCATGATTAATTCAGAATGGGAAGTACTCTATTCTCTACAGACGATAGCTCTGTTTGTGTGAAATGTGTAATTAAAGTCATCAATGTTGGGTTGTAATGTGCGGTGTTATATAAAAGATTTGCTGGTTGAAATGTTTTGTAGATATTTTAATTGATTGTTGTAGAGAAATTATGATACATGTATTGACTTAAAGGTAAAAATAATCTGGTTATATTCTCGAAAACACTAATAAATAGTAGGTATTTATTAGTGTTTTCGAGAATATAACCAGATTATTTTTATACTCTTTTGTAGTATAGAAAGAAAAGATAATTGTTCATCTTCCTATTGTTCATCACCTACGTTACGAACAATAAGCTTTTGGTTCTAAACTCTGATTTATAATTTGCTAGACCAAAATGACAGCTAATATTATACTAAATTATGTCACGTAGACAAAAAAGGTTGATTGCAGCTGTCATTACTAGTGTAGTCTAGCAAATTAAAAAAATCTAATATTGTTGTCGTTGTTAAGGACAATTCACTTATTTTTTAAGGAATGTGTGTGTCATCAATGCGAAGGGCATTGATGACATTTGCACTAGATTTTGAACGTTTTTAATTATGAGAATTGGCCTTCTGCTCTGGCTCTGAAAGTTTGATTAATACCCATACAAGAGTAATGGCCGATGGTTTTATCCGTAATTAACTCAACCAATTGTTAAAAATAGTATCTAATGGTTAAATTTTTGCAAAATGTGTTTTTTTTCAATTGATACTTTAGCTAATGGTTATTTTTATGATATTATATCATTGGATATAACTAAAAATTGGTCAAAAAACTCATTTTTGTTTCATTACTATTTTTAACAATTTGTTGAGTTAACTGTATATCTACGGATTAACTACGGATCAAAAAATCGGCCCTAAGTGTTGCCAGTCATTTGTTTGTACTGATATTTTCATAAAATACTTCTTCTTGTGCCCGATTGATGGCAATATGCTCCGTCCCCTATTACATGGAACTTAAACATAACTGGCGAAATGTGGGTGTTACTATAAGTAACAACCATGGTGAAACAAGGCGTAGTGCTAAGTTATTTTTCTTCAAATATGGGCTGATTTTTCCATCGCCAGATAACTTTTATTCGAGGAATAAAATTGACGTTTGACAGTTTTTGAAATAACTGTCAAAATTTCAAAATTATTCCTCGAATAAAGTTATCGGATGATTGAACAATCAACCCTAAGTAACATAAAACCGCCGTCCAATTCTATTTTCAAATGAACAATATAAATATTTTATGCCAGCACGATATTAAAGTGCACATTGCTTATTGTTATTTTTTATTACGACTCTAAGCTCATACGTAAACCCAAAAGTTTTCAGTTTAATAACTACTTTCCACGATATGCATCCAATTTTTGAATATATCAGAATATTTCGATTCCATTTTTCTACTCTAGTTTTAATACAGTTAAGTGCTGCCTCCATTTTTATATGCGTGTGCATATTTATTGGAGGCAGGCCGTTTGATTTAATATTTTCACAAATACGATATTTATTTTATTAGATATTATTGAAAATTGTTAAAGTGATGGTTCGACTGGAAAATTCTTGGGAAATCAGCAAGAATTTCGGTTTCAACGAAAAAATTAAAAGACAAATTTTTCTATTTTTTTTGGTTAGAGAACTCGATTTATCATATCTTATTAGTACTTAGTTCAGTGCCATAGAAAAAGACCCAACGTTAATAAGCCTCTAAGAAAAACAAACCTGCTCATAATGAAAGGCCGCATTAACACAGAAATAATATGAAATAGGAAAGTTGTAATAAACACATCCAGCCTATATAAGTACGTACCTAAAGAAATTATGAATAGAAAACGGTCTCTTTTCAAATGTCGGAAAATACAAATTTTGGTGCTCATTATAGCCGGCCAGTACGTTTTCAATGGTCGGTAGGGTTGCCTCCTTTGTAACGCGACATAAAAGACTATTGTGTTTTCTTCGCAGGAGTGATATTGATTAGAAGAATTCCGTTTTTCGTTACACAAATACAGATGGATTTAAAGATAAACATAACATAAACTCACGCTTGTATGGCCTGAGGGTTACGCAGAGGTGTAGCTATTATAGTACAGTGTAGTATGTATAACGCTCAGGTACACGTGGAAATAATTAAAAACGGAATAAACGCAATCAAATATTATGTATTTCCTTTATTTTACAAATAATTATGAATGTCATGCAAAGGCGCAACTTGGTTTTGTAATGACTGGCTGAATGCCTTGGCGGCTACAAACAAAAAACTTAGACAAAAAAAAATAAATGCGATGGCAGCACATGTAAACTTACAACCCTAACGTTGAAATTTTAATACAATATGATGGTGTATTGAACGAAGCGATTCATACAATGTTTGGAAATGTAGATCTTTATGGCTCATCATTAGTTCGCAGTTTATAACAATTTATTTATTATCTTTTAAGTATCTTCTCTGTTAGTTATATACTCTATGCGTATATTGTACGGCTCTTGAATCCTTCCCTATCCTACGGGCACGTCTTCCCTACCATTACCGCGCCCCCCGGTCGACTCCTTGATATGCAATGGTCGCTGTAGCACCATGAAACATGAGGCTACAGGGGCTAGTGCGAATCTTGGGGTTCATTCGATTAACCGAGTTTTGTCTAACCACGCTGGGGTCGGTGCATGTCATTCATATATTTTGTGTATCTTTTCTGTAAATTGGTTGGTTCAAGACTTTTAGCAATTCCCTGATCAATTGCATACAAAGAAAACATTATTTTAAAATACTATTTCACTAGACTTATTTCAAAGAATAAACCGTAAATGATAAGCGCACATCACAAAGAACCTTATTATATTAATGGAAGATGCGGCTAGCTTTCTTATTATCATAAAGGGGGCGTTAATTTATTTGTATGACTCACAGCACTTGCACGAGATATTACTCTAATAAACTTACTGGCACCGCCATATTTTCACGTTACGGGTTCTCATCAAGAAAAAATATGATGACTCGTTAAAAGTAAGTGGCAATATTAAGTTAAAACATTATAGTGGAGTGGTTTAGTATTCATGGAATCTAGTAGAGTGGATACCTAGTGAGGCACTCAGTGAAATTGTATGCAAGGAGATCGTTCATTTCTAGTGAGAGCTTAGGATGAACTTGCGTTTTGTCCCACGACTTAGGGCAGATTTTTCCAACGCGAGGGAATTTTATCCGAGAAATAATTTTGAATTGTTGACAGTTCTTCCATGCAAAATCTGTCAGACGACAATTTTATTCCACGATAAATCGCCCTGAGGGCTGATTTTTCCATCGCCAGATAAATGTTATTCGAAGAATACAATTGACGTTTGACAGTTTTTGTGTGAAATAACTGTCAAAATTTCAAAATTATTCCTCGAATAAAGTTATCAGATGATTGAACAATCAGTCCTGACTCTTTTAAACTTCATTTGTTTTGAGTGGGATGCGCTAAAGTAGCCCGCGAAATTCAAATTTACTTATTTATTAGTTTTTTTGCAATTTGCAGGTTCGTGTCAGGTTGTTTGTTGATTAAAATATGATTCTCGTCCATAAAACTGCAAATAGTATGCAATGTTATTTTCAATCAACATAGGGCAGGCGCTCACTAGGCAGCCTGGCTGCGGCAGTTATTCAATGGCTAATTGGAGACCGCGCTCTAGGCAGCCAAGAATTTTTTCAATATTCCTATTGTTCTGTTCTTATTTATTCATAATGTTCCCACTGCTGGGAACAGGGCACACAGGCCTCTTCTCTCTGAGAGGGACTAGGCCATAATCCACCACGCGGGTCCAGTGCGGGTTGGTGTATGCTACACGTCTTCGAATGTTTGGTTCTAGGACATGCCGGTTTTTTTACGATGTTTTGTTTCACCGTTTTGAGAGCAGTGGTGATGAAATAATTTACACAAAGTAAAGTGCCTGCTCCGGTTCGAACCCACAACTTGCGAGTCGTAAGTCGCAGCCGTTACTACTGGGTCACGACGGCTCTCTATCCGTTGTACATGGACCGTAATTAACCATTTCACTTACCTACCTTTTCACTATTCATCAACAAAAAGCGTACCCGAACTATCGTTCACAAAGAGGAGATCTAACCCTCCAGATAAGTCTTCGTGTGGTCTCATAACCCCCATACATCACCACAGAGGTTCATCTCAATAGATGTAGACAATTAGACCCCTAATTTGTAAGCGGTACACCCCTCCCCGATGTCACAGAGCGTATGTTTATTTTGTAAACAAACAAGTACATTTGGGTAGCGAACTTGTGTGGAGATGTGTACCCGGCGTGGTATTTATACGGAGGACGTGTGCTGCGGTTAAATATTTGTTGATTTGTTGTGTAAAAGAGACGTTTTGCGTGGTTGATTTTTCATTTTGGGGTTTAGTTTGAGATATCCTTTTAGTTTTGAATATCTAGGTTACGTGACGTATTTCCTACCAGAAGGGCAATTCCCCTAATTTTAGGAACGTTCATAGTCTGATCTCACTGTCAATCTGTCAAAAATACCTCTAGTTTCCCATAGACAAGTTTTTGAAATTTATTTGTCGTCGAGATGAGACTGCGACTAGATTTAGAACGTTTTAAATTACGAGAATTGACCGTCAGATCTCGTGAGCAGAAACACTGGAGATTAAAAATAAAAAGTCAGGGACAATGATTGCCTAACAGACTGACCGTCAACTTAAATTTCACAACAATACAACTGTCATTCTTCGACAGGCGCATGAAATGGCTAGAACACGGCAATTTGAAGTAGTGTGTCAATCTGCTTGGAAATTAAACTGCCTGATTGAGACCCTTACGGAGTATACTACTTAACATCACGCCTGTTTTCCCTGAAAGGGTTAGGTAAAGGTGCATCTAGATTACACCCACATTTCGCCAGTTATGTTTAAGTCCCATGTAACATGGAGCGAGAGTATAGCCATAACTTATTCTTTTATTGAATCATTTGGTAAATTTATTAACTTTAACAATAAACATAATATTTACAAACTTCTAATACTAAATAAACTATTACAAATTATTAAAATTAAAATATAATGTTCTATATTAACTAAAACTATTAAAAAACTAAAATATTGCGTCGAAATATTCCTCCGCAGCGCTGTCGAGATAATGTACCCAAGAGACTGGCGGCATTGCCACGTTGTATGGCAATGCTTAGCCTCTGGCCAAGGTAAAAGCCAGCCCTTGGGTCACGGGAAGTGTCAACCAGCTGCTTAGAGAGTTTATTGCAATTATTTTATTTATTCTAACTTTTACAAGTAAAATAATATGTTACCTAGTTAATATTCCCTCACATACTTAACTTCTTCAAAAAAGATCTAGGTTTCTAGTTTCTAGACCAAAATCGGATACCTCTGAACAAAGGCGGCCTGGCGCGGAAAAAATATTCATAAGTTTGTACGTGATATGAAATTAATATGAAGTACGAGTAACAGCTGTACTGGCTTTAACATGTAGTGAGAAAATATACAATTTCTTTACGACATGAAGCGAACTGAAACATGAAAAATGTTAATAAAAACCGGTACAAGAAGATGTATTGGACTGTTTGATTTGATTTAGAGGGACTCGTGGCTAAGTAATAAAAGCCGCACAGGTCGATCGATCAGGTTTAGCTGTGCTTGCCGCGGTAGGTCCGTGGATGGGTGACCATCTTTACATACCCCTCCGTGCCTCGGAAATCACGTTAAGCCGTTGGTCCCGGCTGTCATTCTTGGATCGTTGACAGTCGTTACAAGCCCGAAAGTCTGACAACCAGTCTTACCAAGGGGTATTGTATTACGCAGTAACTGTTACTGTGTGTTACCCAGAGAGAGATTTAGATGTAGAAGCGGCATATAGCGTTTGATGAGAGTACTCATTCAGGCAAGCGAGCATGATTTATTCTTGGTTCGTCCTGAAGTTTTGTCCCACATTCCAAATAATCTTATTTGGTCCACGATTCGTCCATATCTCAATATGTTCCATTCCAGGTATCTGCTTTTCGATCTAATACTATTATTTGATGATCTAGTAGATTTCATCTTGTACGAGACAATTACTAGTTCTGAGAACACACACAACACAGAACAAATAGCCGCGCGTGCGGCGTGCGTGCGTGCGCGCGCGCGTGCTGCTATCAAAGGCCGCTTTGTACCCAATATTCTTGGATAAGGCACCATAGCTCGACATGATGAGATTACCCAGAATTCGACACACGTCAACAGCAGAGACAACTGCAGCCGGCGACGAGTATCGACAACATGTTTATACTTCTTTAACATAACTTCACGCCTGTAATCCCCGAAGGCAGAACTTTTCGTTTAGTTCACCCAAATTTCGCCAGTTAGTAGCCCTGTCGCTTCGCACTTATCTGCGCCGTTATTGTCAAGAAGTACCCACGAGTACTGTAGTGTACTTTCGACCCATCCTGGGCGTTTTGCCCCGCTTTCATGCTGCTGATTACACTTTCTCATCAAGTTATTAGGTTCAATATTGCAGTAAAGTTCATTTTATCCAAACCTTATCCCAGGTGCGGCCAAATATCAATATTTTACACGAAACAATTTCCTCCTACCGTCATTGTGCAACGTTATACTGTAGCTCGACCACATCAACGGCTTTGCGATATTCACAAAACAAGTGAAAATCGAGCTTCTAAGCTTCACGAAATTGGCGTGCATCCAGACTGAATATGCAGTTATTTTGCTGTCATAATTAGCATTAAAATATGTAGGTATAGTCAATGAGCGACAACGTTAAGCAAGATTCTAACAAATTCCTTTTCCACGTCGGACACATGTGACACCTTTTCGAACTGTCGTCATTGTAATTCATTCATCATCATCATTCAATTGTTTTTGTGGCCTTTCTTCTGAGTAGTCAGATAGGAAACCCCGACCTCATCTAACTTTTAAAATATGATTGACGTGTAAAAGTTTTTGTGCAAACCTACTAAATAAAATCATTTATTTTTAAGTATCAATAATTCGTAGTCGGCAAAATAATAATGTACAAATAAAAACACTAAGGCTTTTTATTCTATACAGCTTAAACTGTTTCTTCCTTGACTTAACAAACAAAATAAGTTCCGACTACCCTCAAAAGAACGTGATCTTTTTTCTATTTCGACCTTTTTGCACCACTCTATAATTGTCTACGGTTATTTCGAATTTCGAAACCCATTCTGGCACCCTCTTTAATTGGTCGTATAAAGTGTTCCCCCTTTCTCTGTGAGCAATGCTTTCGGCGCTTGCAGAGGTGTTGATAGCCCTTAAGCTGAGCAATGTTTCAGTGGTCCTTAAGTAGTTTCTAGTAGTTTAATCGTTGGGGAGTTTTAATTTAATGGGAAACTAAAACCTTATTTTTTACCGGCCTGTTTTGCGTCTGTAGGTAAGAAAGAAGGATCGACAAGCTATTGGTGACTTTAGTCTATTAATATTCGAATTTAACTCGCAACCGGCGTGCGTGTATGACCAGTCACACAGTCTGATCTCAGTCTCAATCTATCAAAAATACCTCTAATTTGTGTTCATTTTTGTCAAGTTTTTGACATTTCTTTCTCACCGAGATGAGACTGCGACAATCCCATTAAACTATCACTTTAAGCGGATGGTATGGTAAGCAGCCGCAGTAAGCAGTCGCAGCAGTGATACTTGTATCAGAAGGTCAATTCTCGTAATTTAAAACGTTCAAAATCTAATCGTAGTCTCATCTCGGCGACAAACAAATGTCAAAACCTTGTCAAAAATGTAGAGAAATTAGAGGTATTTTTGACAGATTGAGACTGAGATCAAACTGTGAACGTTCTTAAAATCACGAGAATTGCCCCTCTGTTATGTTGTTAAAAATAAAAACCCTAGACATAGAATATTCAAACACCAATTACTGGCCGTTTACACCGCGCTCAATTTTTAAATTACTCTAAAACTAAAAATAAAAAGAAGTGAGACCGTTTCGCTTTCCGTTTGTACTGAGCATACACTATCCCTAACGCGTATTCCAATTCATTTAATTGTTCCCTATCCACGTCGGGTTTTCAAGGAGCTTTGTTACTTTCCACTGTACCAAATGGACAACGGTTGTTTAATAATCTGTAACAATCGCAGATTAGTGGTACGTGACTCGAATGCATAATACCGCACCTTTGTTGGAACTGTTCAGTTTCGTAGTCAAGGGTTGTGTTATCGGTATTTTATGTTATTTTTGTGTTATACGTATGATTAGAGTCCTGGTTAAGTCACGCACACATTGCCGAGTATAGTTAACGAATTTTGCCGTCCATTTTGCTATATTGCGATTCGAGTTTTAGGAAATGTTCGGTTTAGTAGAGCATCTTTCTGTCACTCACACCTACATACCCCGAAAAGTTAAGCAGAGGTTTACCTTTAGTAAGTACATCGATATTTCGTCAGTTATGGTTAAGTCCCGTGTCATAGAGGGCGAGGCTATTGCAATCAAACGGGCACAAAGCCAGACCCCTGGCTGCTACTGAGAAATTCCAGATAGAAAATTCCAATAACCTGGGAATCGAACCCATCACGCACACCAGTAGCGCTTGCGATACCTAAAACTCTGTGTCATGTTAACACGTACAGGTGCCTTATTATGACGGTTTAATGTCATCATGATTCTAGTGTAAGAGAGAGACGGTATATAGCTGTACATGACCGATAGCACCATCCCTTTTTCGCACTGGAATCATGATGCCATTGATACTTCGTAATGGCCCCAGATGGTAGAAAGTAGCGTGCTAGTAGACAAAGAGCACAATTAATAATTTTTCCAATAATAATTGCAATCTAAACCTTATCTACTGCACCATACTTTCACTTTATATAAATAAACAAAAAAAAAAAGTCTGACAATTTAATCGCGTGTTTCACTTGATCGCAACGGTCGAGCGCGCTCTCCTTAATAGCGTTTGATGATTATATGGCGTATCCAGTGTAATTTACTTCTACAGCCTTGTACAATTGGGCTGTATATTTTTATGTTACATACCGATTACTATCAGGTTTTACAGTTACGGTCTGTATAAATAGGCAATTCTGTTTATCCTTTTTCGGACCCCTGTCAATGCTTTGCAAAGTTGCCGTGTAAATATTGTAATGTACAAACGGAATATTAAACTTTTGAATTAAATTAAACGGTGTATTTGTGTACGTGCTGGGTGGTTGATATTTTGTTGTGTTCTGACATATATTACGCCATATTGTAGAAGCCATTTTCTTTTTTTTATATCTGGGGCAGTAGTGGCCTAGTGCTAACTGCTGCGACTTGCGAGTTGTAGGACTTGTAGGTTGTGGGTCCGAATCTAAACAAGCACTTTACTTTGTGTCATTTTATTCATCACTACTACTGCTCTCAAAAGCGACGAAGAAAAACATCGTGAGGAGACATCAGCATGTCTTAAAACTAAAAATTCGAGGATATGTGACATCCGCCAACCCGCACTGGGCCCGAGTGGTGGATTATAGCCCACTCCCTCTCACAGAGAGGAGGCTTGTGTCCCAGCAGTGGGAACATTATAATAGGCAGTACGCTATATTCATTTTAATTGCATGAAAGAAAAAGAACCGGGCAGATATCCAAAGTAATCCCAACATTTCTGTCAAAATTGTTGTTGACTACATCGTCGTATACATTCAAAAACCCACAATACATTAAAATAATTAATTACTTATGTGTTATTATTAATGCTTAAAACCACTTCGGTTAAAACTAATAAACGCTTTTAACGTTAAAGCTATCAGCGTCATCATCCCAACTATATTGGGGTCATCTTTCAGTCTAATCAGATGCAGCTGAATACCAGTATTTTACATGGACGGACTGCCTATTTGACCTCCACAACCCAGTTAAGCCTCCACAAGCCAGCTAAGGCGTATCGTGTTACCCAGGGGTAACACGATACGCCTTAGCTTAGTAAGACTGGTTGTCAGACTTTCGGGCTTCTGACTACTCTAACGGCTGTCAAAGATCTAGAAATTACACCCGGGATCATGGTTTCCCGTGCGTTCTGAGACGCGAAGGGGTCTCGCTATGTATGGATGCCGCCCATCCACGAACCAACCTCGGCAAGCGCAGCTTAACCTTCGATCGACACGTGCGGCTGTTATTATTTAGCCGAAAGCCCCTTGGATATATAAACTGTCTACTGTCAAATATGACCTTTAAAACACCTGACCACCACTCAAGGTCACTTACGTCTCAAGGTCACTTCTCAAGGTCATTTATTTGGCTCCCTCAAATTGTTTAGGACAATCAGCGACTGGCAAAACAATACTCTCTAAGTTTTAGTTGTAATTCCCAAATCAATATACAGATTGGTTTACTTAGTACAGAATTAAGTCTGAAACACTATCACTTGGATTCAATCTGTTTTGAAACGACTGAGTGAGTTGATTACAATTCTATTCTTGACTATTGTATCGTTGCATATTTAATGACTGGATTGGAAATAAACGTGGTATTTTGGAATTTGAAAATTGCTTACTTATAAAAATTTACAAGTTTAGGATTTTTTTTGAAGCAAGTACTTTTTAAGTAGAAGACAGTACTCTTATAAATCAAACTGCGCAGGATAGTCTTTACTAGATGTAGTCATCGTATTAGTGGATCAGCAGTTTCAATATCATCAGGATTGTGCTGGAATATAGCAGTTCGACGTGGATGTGGACATGACATCATCTCTGTCATAAGAAGACTGCTGCCACGCAACCATTGACACGACGCTCTGCTAAAGTGACTATCAGCCAGTTACTCTTAACCGACCTTTTCGGCGATTCCAGTAAATTCGTAACAAAACTAGACGGCACCATAAGCTGCGCTGTCAAATTGCAACGTAAAAAGAACCGTATTTTTTAAACTCGATAGATAAATAGATAATCATTGATTCAAACCCTATCCATACTTCTAAATGTAACTGAATTATATTTTAACTTTCGCTCCAATTTTGTGAAATAAAATGGCGTCCGCCCTAATGCCGTCCATTTCGATCGTCCGAACCAACATTAAATGGGACAATTACACTGGACGTACAAAATAACGGCGCATCAGTAAATATTCAGGCTTAATAAATATTGATAACAGTACTGCGATTTTCTACAATTTAAATGACTGTAAATAAGTACCTACCTACTTAATGGGAATGTATGAAGTGTGGGAGTGACATTAAAGTAAGTAGGCTTAAAGAGCTACCTGTAGTAGGTACATTTCTGTAGTCTTTTATAACTTCGACTTCGTTTTCCGAATACAATAAAGTATATAAAAAAAAAAAAAAAGTTTTGTATGGTTAGGGATACCTTTGCTATTAAAACAAAGAAAAAAGTATATTGTATACCTTTGCTCTACGTCGACTGTCAAAAGATTAGACATACGTAGGCTGTATGAGTTCAAGTCATTTGCAAGCTTAAATTGGCGAATAATTTAATCTGACAGGTACAATAATGTAAAGAAGATTAGGTAAGTTTTAGCGGCAAAATAAACTTGTTCTATTTATTTGCATTAATTATTGAAAAACGTAGTACCTACTCACACAGTACAGATTAGATCAGAGACAATAAACATAATAATTTCTTGATAGCGACGCCACATAAATAATAAATTAATTCAATGATTTTTTCCCAAGTAACTTCGCACCTTTTCGGCATTCTTCGGCTTAATTTCTTATTACCATAACAGCTGTCGATGGTCCCTGATAAGCAGAAATTGGCTTAAAGCAGATTCGCTTCCCGACCGCTTCGAAATCGGCAAAAAACTTAAGTTCCACGGACCAAAAATTGCGATTACAAAGATGTCATGTTAATTTTTTACTCGAATTCTCTCCTGTGCTCAATTAAATTACCATACGTTTTACTATCTCAGCTTTTTGATACTTTGATTTTTTTATTTTTGGAAATCGAGTCCTTTACTGTGGGCAATAAAATCGAACGGCGGTCAATACGGCCACTAGTGCGGTACTGTTGGGAAATCGCGGATAGGTATCCGCCATCTTGCTTTGTTTTGTTTCGGATACGTTTGATGTTTAAAGTGCCGTATAGGGACGTTTGAGCTGACGTTTTGTTGCTAGGTGGCATTTCACCTTCGTTTAGTTAGCATACTATACAGGATGGCAGGGAAATCGACGCGTAAACTGTAACCATGAATTCAGCACATTAGTTTAGACCCCATAGCGTAGAAATTTTTCGTCTGTTATCAAAAAAAAAACTTCTGTTTCATAGAAAAGTGCAATCCCTACGCGGTCAAAACGTATGGAACAGCAATATTTTTTTTAGCGATAAAGTTGAAAATCTATTAAAGAAATTTGACAGATTGTAGTAGCTTGATGTGCTGGCGTCTGTACATAGACATCAAATATATAATATATTATATAGCTAGCTAGATATATTATATATTTTCTTCTTTCCTCGTTCGCTTCCGTTGGGTACAGACGTGTATCGGACTAGCTTTGCTTAAAGTGTTTTAAATAAAATAAAGTCTCAAATTACTAAAATATCAACCGTAATTATAAAACAATAAAGACAAAAACTACTTGGCATCTTAGCTAATGAACATTGATCACGCGCTGAGTAACTGATTCAGATAAGGAACTTAGTCCATAGTATACGCAAGATTTTCGGATAAATAAACATGTATCGCTCGCCGTCAAAAACTGTTCACTCATCACAACCGGAACTATCTACCTGTAATAAAGAAGACACCGAGTTTATCACATCAAGGAAAAGAAAAGTACATCCGGATTCTGAAGAAATATCTGATATTCATGCAATGCTCTCGAGTATGAAAGAAGACCAAAATCTCAAATTTCACAACCTACAAGAAATCATTAAGGACATCAGGAACCAGAATACAGATATTATCAACTCGAACTCGCTGTTGCAGAAAGCATTTGAAGATTCAGCAACAATGTATAAAGAGCTAAAACAAAGATATGACAACGTTATCTTAGAAAACAAAGAAACACAGACCAAGATTGAGGAACTTGAGGATAAAATTGAATCGCTAGAAAGACAACGACGCAGTAGTACGATTGAAATAAAAAACGTGCCCTGCACCGAAAATGAAAATGTAAATGATATCTTGTCACGTATGCACAGGGCCCTTGATGTATCTGTACCACCGCAAAATATCCGACAGGCTTACAGGCAGAAGTCCGGACCGAAAAACCTGATTATTGTTGAATACCAGACGGTTGAAACTCGTGTCAAAGTTATGAAAGCCTTAAAAACATTTAATAGAATTAACAAGGATGACAAACTTAACTCCAAAATTCTCCAAGTTCCAGGTGAGAAACAACCGGTTTTTGTCTCCGAATCTTTAACTCCTTCCGCGCGAAAATTACACTATTTAGCTAGAGAAGTTCAAAGGAATCATGGCTTTAAATACTGCTGGGTATCTAATGGCCGAGTCTTTCTAAGGAAGGGAGATGACCTACCATCAATTCTCATCAAATCTTCAAGTCAAATAGAAGGCATTACCACCGATATAGTGAAGCCGCAAGTTCAACCAAACAAAGACCAATGACTAGTTTATAAGTTCACTAAAAATTTCTTCTCTCCACACATTACTTATGTTATTCTAATTGTCATAGTTTTAACTTGTCTTGTACTCTTTAAAATAATTAGCTTATTACTTTTCTTGAAAGGCTTGAAATGTCTAATAATATTTTCATCTGTTTTTTTACACAAAATTGTATCACATAACACTTCACATAACACATACACTATTCGTACACACACACTTTTAATAGAATATTACTATTGTTCATTTTCTTGCACTGTTATCGTCTGTTGGTACTGTAGCTTATCCCAAAAAAATATCTCTCTTTACACCCATAAGAATTATGGCTGATTTAGTCAATATTTCTTCAGACATTGATGAAAACATCAATGCGGGTGAAGCTCAAACCGTAGACTTCCCGGAGCAGTGCAAAACGCTTTTAGATAAAAACAACACCTATAAAGTATTAACGCAAAACATCAGAAGTCTGAATCATAACTTTGACGACCTTTTAGTCCTCCTTGCTAGGCTTAACATATCTTTTGACTTCATAATTTTAACAGAATGCTGGCTATCTAAGACCATAAAATTGCCCAATATTCCTTCATATCAAGTGTTTGCAACAAGTAACCATTTGAATCAAAACGATGGTATAGCTGTTTTTTGTAAGGATAGTTTGAAGATAACTGTGACGGAAACAACAATAGTTAGTGATGAAGTAAATTGTTTAGTTACCACTCTAAAAAATGAACTAGCTATTATATCCCTATACAGGCCTCCCGCCTTTACAAATATCGATAATTTTCTAACAGCTTTAGATAATACAATACATAAATTTAAACACTATAAAAATATTATACTCATAGGGGATATAAATATCAATATCACAAATAACACTGACCCTAAGGTTTCCAGTTATATTAACTTGCTTGCCTCACACGGTCTCCTCGCATCACATTTGTTACCAACACGTGAAAAAAACTGCCTTGACCACTGTTTTGTCAAGACTAACTGTACTACAAATACTGTAGTCTGCAATTCGACAGTCACGGACCACTGCAGTGTGATGATATCAGTATCAAAAAACTCAGTAGCAACTGAACAAAAACGAAGAACTTTTACAAAAGTAGACTATTCCGCGATTTTTAACAATTTAAAACTTATAAATTGGACTGTATTGTTAGCATATGATGACCCGAATGAAATAACAAATAAGTTCCTATCCTTAATAAGTGATTGCATTAAAAAATATACTCATACCTATAAGCTTTCTAATAGAAAACGGAATATTAAACCATGGATAACACCCGGGCTACGTCGTTGCATGAGAAACAGAGATCGTTTACATCAAAATCTTCGTAAGGATCCAGACAATTTAACACTTCAAATAACTTATAAAAGATACCGTAATACATGTAACAAACTATTAAAGAACTTAAAAAACAAACATTTTCGATCACAAATAAATCTCCACAAAAATAATTTATATAAACAATGGTCCATCATCAAAGATATATGTCACTATAATACTAACCCTAATAATTATGACGACCTTCTTTCAACTAAAAGGAATCCACAAGAGTCCATAAACTACATAAATCACTATTTTGCAAACGTGGGTAGCCAACTGGCTCAAAGTATCCAAATAAGAACAAAAAAGAATGAAATTAAACTAGATAGAATATCAAACTCAAACTGTTCCTCACTGAAGTCATTCGTCCTACTATCCACGGATGAAAGTGAAGTTAAGAGTACCATATTGAATTTAAAATCGTCTAATTCCAGTGGTTGGGATGAAATTCCCTCCATTTTACTCAAACTGGCTGTCGACACTCTCGCCATACCTATTGCTAGGATCTGTAATTTGTGTTTTGCCAAAGGCGTCTTTCCCAACGCCCTGAAACAGTCAGTCATTATTCCCATTCACAAGTCTGGGGACAGAGATTGTGTCTCGAATTATAGACCGATCTCATTACTGCCATCACTTTCTAAAGTGATTGAACGGATACTGAACACGAGACTTAAGAAATTCCTTGAATCCAATCAGCTTCTCTCAGAAAACCAGTTTGGATTCAGAGAGAAAAAATCAACTGCTCAGGCCGTACACAAGCTAATATCATTTAGCGTCGATGTTTTGGATAGAGGAGATAAGAGCCTAGGAATTTTCCTGGACTTGGCAAAGGCGTTCGACACAGTTTCTGTTCCCATACTCCTCAATAAGCTTGAACACCTTGGTATCCGCGGTATTGCATTGGACCTTATAAAAGACTACATGTCGAACAGAACTCAATGTGTTAGAATTGATGGCTACACCAGTCAACAGGAGACTGTCCAATTCGGCGTGCCACAGGGCAGTATTTTGGGCCCCACATTATTCCTCGCTTATATTAATGACTTGAGTAGTCTCAATCTGACACAAGGACAAATAATCTCCTTTGCTGACGACACGGTACTTTTGTTTCATGGGCGCACGTGGAATGAAGTGTTCAGCTTGGCTAATGAAGGATTTGCTTTAGTTACGTCTTGGCTCGATCACAACCTTCTCACATTAAATGTGCAGAAAACCAAATATTTAACCTTCAGCATTAGGAATAACACGCAACCTCCAAATAACTTGCAAATAAAGTTACATACTTGCAAAAGTGCTGTAGACTGTTCCTGCTATAGTCTCATAAAAGGATCCTCGATCAAATATCTGGGCTTGATAGTAGACCAAAACCTTAACTGGGGGGAACATATCGGTACCGTAATAACTCGGGCTAGGAAAATGATCCACGTATTTAAAAATCTTCGTAATATATGTGACCCCAAATTACTTAGAACAATTTATTTTTCTTTATGCCAATCAGTGTTGTCATATTGTATCACTGTTTGGGGAGGTGCCTCAAAAACAACCATGATAAGTCTCGAAAGAGCTCAACGAGCAATATTAAAAGTAATCAGCTTCAGGAAATTTAGATATCCCACGCATCAATTATATAAGAATTTATCTTTGCTCACAGTAAGACAAATATTTATAAACAATGCTGTATTACTTCAACACTCCAAGTTACCGATACCTAATGTCACTACAAGGCGAAGAAAAGATCTGGTGTTCCCCATACCTAAACGTAAGACGGTATTTTCAGATAAATTTTTTGACCATCTCGGGCCACATTTATATAATCAGCTATCGAAGACCATCAATTTACGCGATTCGACTCTCTCTGTTTGCAAAACAACTTTAAATAAATATCTCATCGAAATGAACTATAATGACACAGAAAAACTATTAATATCCATATCTTAAACACATTTAAAGAAATACATACACACTCTTATTCCATGCAAACACATCTACACACGAATTCACTACCCTACATTTCACACACATAGACAATTTTTTCTACATGTTTATAATTTACTTTTTTTTTTTTTTTGGTTGTTTTTTGTAGTAGTCATTATTGATACAACTTTTATTTTTATCTTGATATTTTGATGTTATAAATAAGTTCATAACAGTAACTCATAAGATCCAAACTTTTTTTTATTTTTATCTGGAATTTTTGCGTATACTTTTAATATTTTATAATTACCCTCGTTATTATTGTCATCAAACCATCAAAGGATCAAATAATACCCACTGTAGTGTCTGTATTCTTATAACCATACTCATAAATCAGTGTTTTATTTAACAGTCAAATGTAAATTATCTGAAATAATGTGGAAGTGTGTGAGTGTTTGTGAACGAGGAAGACTGACCTGCCGTAATACAGTTTTCACTAGTACGGAGGTCAGTGTGAATTAAGCTCAAACAACCGCATAACGAACACAGGTATTTATAACTACATACGTAATTAAATCTGTAATAGTAGACGCAAATCACAGGTTGTTAGGATTTGTATGCAAGGTTGTTCTTTATTTATTGTCAATAAACTTTTTACTTTACTTTACTATATATTAAAACAGTTAACGCACTGCATTCTCATTTATATTTTCATAAGTGAAAATAATGAAACAAATTTAAAAAAAAACAATTTGAATGTTAATAATACAACCCTACCTATATTATTAAGCCATAACCACACGTCTCAATAACTCCGCACTCAAAAACATAATCACCACACAAAAGGGGTTAATAGCAAAAAAAAACCCCAATCCGAAGTCCAATAACGTTTTTAATGAAACAATTCCACCATTACGATACATTTCAAGTCTATACGTACTTTTTTCCTCGTAGTGGCCATGGCCATTACGACGGGCCATAAACGGAATGGTGGCCAGAATGGCCGACGAAGTTACTCCGCGGACTTTCGATGTTACAACACTGGTTTTTGCTTTTGTGAGATTTTGTGTGTAATTTTAATGTAAGTTGTGTTTTAGTGGAGATTATCAGCAGTGCGATTCTGTAACCATCTCACCGTGAAAACTTAGGTGAAGTGAGCGTGGAGTGAGCTGTCATTCCAACTAATGCTAGGGATTGATACTATTGACAGCTCACTCTAAGCTCACTTCACCTAACTTTTCACGGTGAGATTTTTATAGAATAGATCGTCAAAGTCGAAATGGATGTGTGTTCGCGTAGTGCTTCTAAATGCTTGGATTTTGCTGTGGTTTTCGCAATCAGTCCTTCATATTCATTATCCTTACGTTGTTGCCAGGTATATTTAGAGTACAAAAACAAAAGAAGAACGTAAAAGAACGATACCAAAATAAAAAAAAACAAGTCTGCATATATATTATAGTTTATCAAAGAAGTTCGTATATCTTCAACATTATAGCTGTCTGACAAGAATCTTTTGGCGCGTGGTCAAAATTGGAACTAACGCCGCCATTTTGCCTTTTCAATCCATTTCACAGGGCAATTCCGAAAATTTACCAACAGCGCCCCTCCTATCAGTGTCATTTCAGTGTTAAAAATCCTTGTAGCTGTGTGCACACGACGACATAATTATCAATCTATACATTTCCAGTATAAGCTGACTTCTCATTGTACGAAACGCCTTAAAATACTAGGTCAGCCTAAAACTGGAAATGTACTTATAGCTTGATATATCGTCGTGTGTACCTATAATAGTCGCATATTAACTCAACGTTACCTTTTAACAGTGTTTATAATGCATCTAATTACTCGGCCAGTTAATTGGAGTGCCACCACTAACATTGATTACCTAGGTACTGCGTATTACCTTAATATGGCGTATTGAAGTGATTGCAGTGCTTTACAAGATACATATTAACCTATGCTCTTGAACATGCCAATCATGGGATGGCATTAGCATATTATGTGGGATCATTTCTCTGTCATTAAACATTGAAAAATTCGAAGATATGTATTGTGTCATCTACCAACAGTAGATTACAATCGACTCCCTCTCGAAGAGAGGAGGCCTGTGTCCCAGCAGTGGGAACATTACAGGCTGATTATGAATCATGGAAATCAAGACTATAATGTGATGACACATCCACCAAGCCTTAGCAGTGCAGAAGGCTGCTGCTGCCTATTCGACGTTCCCAACCCAAAGGGTGTCAACGGAACCTTATTGCTAAGCATCCGTGGTCCGTCCGTCCGTCTGTCTGTCAGCGGGCTGTATCTCATGAACCGTAATAGGTAGATAGTTGACATTTTCAGTTGAATAATATAAATTTAATAATGTTAAACATTAAAAGGAGTCTTCCATAGAAGAAACGTGTTTTTTAGGCCTTTTTTGCCTCGTGGTACGGAACCCTTCGTGTGGGAGTTAGCCGGTTTTTTTACTGGTTTACGGCGGAGTTCAAAATGTTTTTATGTACACTAGGTAAATATGTTCAAAAATTCAAATTCGAAAGCTTAAACAAAAGGCTGAAACTCAAACAAAAAGATGAAACTCAAACACCTAAAACTCAAACAATTCCAAAAACTTGTACAATAAAAACTACATGAAAATCACACGTCGCTTCCAAAATATATTCACGAACGATAATTTCCGATCGTTACCGAGTGTTGCCGAACGTTTCCGAAACTCGCCAAGTTTCAGTGGCTATAATTCTTGATATTTCATACGCATTAATTCACTCGCAGTCAACGACTGTTGGGCGGTGTTTTATTTCAATCAATTCATTTTAATTCGTACCCTTGCCATCAAGTTTTATGCCTATTGCGTCGAATTGAAGCGGTGGTCGTGTTGTAAGCGGAGCGAGGAATGAGCGAGGTGAGTAATACCTTTTTTTTGGTGGGAAATCTTCAAGTAACTTCTCTCGCTCTGGGCGGAGCGGGACATGTCAGCCGTTTACTGACTAAAACCCACCCGTGTTCCTTCAGTTGTCTGTGCGAGGGGCCACGGTATCTCTTTCGAACAGCCCGCGATGATGATAATATTTACGTAGAAAAAAATTGTCCGGTCGGATCTCCCTCTCTCTCTCTATCTCTGTGAGAGAAATTCGAATAGAGGGGGCATAACGCTTTTTCGTTAAGTGATGATTTGTACCAGTTAACTCCTACTGCAAGTTACGTTACAGAACTTCGTTCCAAAAATGATTCATGGCCGTTTTTGCTATAAACTTTGAGACTACACGTCTCATTAAGATAAAACTATAATAAAAGGTGCTAACTTATTAAATACTTTTTTTTTAAACAGTGATTCTCATTTGTCTTTACAAGAACGTAACTTAAATTACAAGTAACTACAATCATTTTTAATGCACTATAATCCAGGTTACACAAAATCTATTTTCGATTGGGCTCAGTTTTTTTTTCAATCCACAAAAGTTTGCCGCCGACCGAAGCTGGGTTTTTTTTCCGGCCAAAAAGAAAATTATTGAAATAAATATTTTGGCAGAAAAAATTCGTAAAGACCGTACATAACTGATAGTCTTGCAATTTCACTTAAGTACTACAAACCATGCAATGCCCAATATACCACGAACATCTCGCATGACATAGCAAGTGTAATTTAACACATGCGTGTATCTGGATTCCGAAACACGTGCTCCACCCGCATAACATACACTGTTTACACTACCCGCAAACTGCGAGTAGCTGAACGATATCAATGTAGGTACCTACTTATGTATACGAATAAGTATCTACTACCATGACAGTTATTTTACCTCTGACAGCAACAACCGAATACCAACCTTTTCAAAACGAAAATAAAGATAATTATGATTTTGACAGACCTGGCAATGGCAGCAACCCAATAGCGACCTTATTGCCATAATTATAAAGATCACTGTGATTTTGACAGTGATGCAAAATCAGATGTAAAATAACTGAACGGAATTTAGACTGGGTCTTCGTGGGAATGAGGTTACAGTACTATTTTAAGGCACTAGACAGTTTCGAATCATCTTGTGTTGATTTTTTTTAAAGATAGCGTACTCTACAGTAGGTACCTTTTTTAGCACTATATAGCAGACTTCGCATTAGGCTGTATGTGTATATGCCTGTCCTTTGCCTATATTTAAAGGTAGCGTAATTTTATGCGCAGTCAATCAGTTGTGGCCCATTGCTCACCGCGAATAACGAGTTATAGGTCGCAGGTTCGAACCCAGTCAGGCGCTATCAATTTGTTTTGAAATTTCTCCTCATCGCTGTCGACTGGTAATGTACCCAAGAGACCGGCGGCATTGCCACATTGTATGGCAATACTTAGCCTCTGGCTCTTGGGACACGGGAAATGTCAATCAGCCGTTTGGAGATTTCATTGAATAAGCTATGAGCACTCGGACCCCACGGCCTGAGGGTTTCAACCCCAAACGGCTCGAAAATATAATCCCTTGGTTGTGTCGACTGCCCGATACATCTCCTGGATCAACAAAATTCGCCAACCGAGGCCTACTTTCCAACCTGGGGCTGCAGTCTCGACATTCATAGCGATCGCTTTACGACCGAATTCGGTCGCAAAGCCCTGTCACTCCATACATTACACCTGTCAATCCGGGACTTTGCGACCGAATTCGGTCGTAAAGCGATCGATAGGAATGTCGAGACAGCAGCCCCTGATAAAAAAAAATACTAATACATTAAGTTTACTATTCACAAATCTACATACATAAAATAAAACGTATTCAAACTAGCTCCTCATTACTAAAATCGAAGTTAATACACCAAAACATTATAAGATTACATTGGAAGTGGAACAATCCACAACGTTTCCACAGATTACCTAGGTTAATGATACAGTGAAGACACAATATTCTCGTTACAAAAACACAAAGAAGAAGACAGTAAGAGAATAAAGAGGCTATACTTATTTTAAACTAAAACAAATAGTACTAGATAACAAACAAAAAGAAAAGAAACTAAACATCACACAATTGTAGACTATTCACTAAATATTTCTTAAATTTTTGACGATCGAAAGCGAATATATCCAAATTCACAAAATGTTCATTGTAAATTTTAGCTAGTCTATGGAGAGGCGCCCGTTCACCCGCGTTGGTACGACAAGGTGTCGTGGCAAAAAGCGGGTAAACGCGTGCCTCCCGTCGAGTAACTGTCTGGGCACTACATAAAATACCTAGACCTAGTTACTAATAGTAACTAGGTCTCCCTTGCCAGTTAACGGGACATAATATTTTATTATATAAAAGAAATATAACCGATTTCAACGGCTTCTTTTGTGTCGCCGACTGAGCTCATTCTCACGATACCATTACTCTCAAAAGGTGACTTGGGTGAAATTATTATTTTTAAACACATACTTTTGCAGGTAGTAAGCGGAAGTACTAGAAGTAGAGGTGATGCCTTTAGTCTGTCATTAATATTATTAGTACCTTTATATATGTAATATAATATATCGTATTATAAATGCGAAAGTTTCTATGGATGGATGGATGTTTGTTACTCTTTCGCCCCAAAACTACTGAACGGATTTGAATGAAATTTGGCACACAGATGTTTTATAACAACGATTAACGTAAGATTCTTTATCCCGATATTCCCACGGGATCGAAACTTATGCGGGTGAAACCGCGAAGCGTTGCTAGTCATTCATAATTTTTTGGGATTGCCACGTTGTTCTAGTGATCGCAAGTGCTGCTGAGCATGAGGTCTTGTGTTCAATTCTCAGGTCGAGCTAAATAGTTTTTGCATCAGATTTTTTTTAGTAGAGAGAGACTGGATTTGTTTCCTGTTGATGGCAATCGACTGGAGGGGCTTGCGGCTAAGTAATAACAGCCGCACGGGTCGATCGATCAGGTTAAGCTACGCTTGCCGCGGTTGGTCCGTGTATGGGTGACCATTTTCACATACCAAGACCCCTCCATGCCTCAGAAAGCACGTTAAGCCGTTGGCCCCGGCTGTCATTCGTGGATCTTTTACAGTCGTTACGGGTCGTCAGTAGCCCGAAAGTCTGACAACCAGTCTTACCAAGGGGTATCGTATTATCCAGTAACTGGGTTGTGGAGGTCAGATAGGCAGTCGCTTCATGTAAAATACTGGTATTCAGTTGCATCCGGTTAGACTGGAAGCTGACCCCAACATAGTTGGGAAATGGCTAGACAGATGATGATGATAGCAATTGACTCGCCCCCTATTCCATGGGACTTAGACATAACTATTGAAATGTTGATGTGCACTGTACTATGGGTACTGCCTAACCCTTCAGAGATTTCAGGCGTAATGTTATGCACGTATGTGTATAATTAATTTCAATTATAGTTCATTTTGCAATGAAACCTCTCAAGTCTCTTCATGTTAACCACGCACATACCTATAAAGTTTATACGATGTACCTCGTAATTGATATAGCGTGCTGTTGATTTTTACTCCAACGTTTCATAAATATTACCGCGCCGCTAAAATTTGCGGCGGTAAAATTAGAGATTACCTTCAATTTATTTTGTCGGTTCACTTTGTTAATTTTAAGGTTAATGTAAATTTAATTAATTTTCGGGACGGTACATATTTGACTGGTAGTTATACCAATTTCTATGAAAGGAAATAAATTGATTTCGTACCATCATAGTTCCAGTTCTGTTCTTCATAATGTAGCTTGTGGCTAAGCAATAACAGCCGCACGGGTCGATCGATCAGGTGAAGCTACGCTTGCAGCGGTTGGTCCGTGGATGGGTGGTGACCATCTTTACATACCAAGACCCCCCGTTCCTTGCAAACCACGTTAAGCCGGTGGTCCCGGCTGTCATTCGTGTATCTTTGACAGTTGTTACGGGTCGTCAGAAGCCTGAAAGCTGACAACCAGTCTTGCCAAGGGGTATCGTATTACCCAGTAACTGGGCTGTGAAGGTCAGATAGGCAGTCGCTCCATGTAAAATACTGGTACTCAGCTGCATCACGTTAGACTGAAATATGAATTCTAACATAATATTTGAGTTCCATTGTTACCTGTTAATTAAATACAAATAAAGTACTCCGAATCACCGAATTGTATTTAGAATGATAATAGTTCAATACTTGAAACAGTAATTCTATTGTTTTTTATTGGTAACCTACACAATGTCCACCCGCGTACAGTTTACAGGACCGCCCAAAAAAGGAGGGTTATATTTTTGCATGTAGAGAGAGTTCTATGTCAGACCAGCTGATTTATTCTGTAAAAATCTCACCGTGAGGCGAAGTAAGCTTGAAGTGAGTTGTCAATAGTGTCAATCACTAGCATCAGCGGTGCTATCCTGTAAAAATCTCACCGTGAGGCGAAGTAAGCTTGAAGGGAGTGGTCAATAGTGTCAATCACTAGCATCAGCGGTGCTATCCTGTAAAAATGTCACCGTGAAAACTAAGGTGAAGTGAGCTGTCGTTCCACTCAATGCTAGGGATTGACGCTTGACAGTGCTCACTCCGATTCACTCGATTCTTACAGAATAGACCGTCGGGTGGAATGACTCACTTCCGCTCACAGCCACTGTTACATATATTATTATAATTTTGTGGCCTCTTACGGCAAGCTAACATAAGCCCAAAAGACAGGTGGTTTGGTATTGTATATAAGGAAACAACCAACTACCTCAAACACCGTATATTTATAAAAATACATTTGTTTGTCGCCGAGATGAGACTGCAACTAGATTTTGAACATTTTAAATTACGAGAATTGGCCTTCTGATTTCAAGGAAAATTGTACAGACGCCAGCAGGTCTAGCTACCCGAAACTGTCAAATTTTACCAATCAACCTTGAACCTTAATACTTTAACGATAAAGTTGAAAATCTATTAAAGAATTTTGACAGATTGTAGTAGCTTGATGTGCTGGCGTCTGTACATGATTGAACATGAAAGTTCCTATCTTCATCCATCCCCATCTAAGTAATTAACAACACAATATTTTAAAACCTTATTACGCATTTATTTCAAATAAACCAATTAGTCACTTTTAAATTGTTAAGGGGTCGGTCAGTCAGAAAGATGAAGCTAGTGGCCCATTCCAAAGCGTAGTATAGGTACCTATGGAGAAGAACGGGCAAAAACACTACGGACACTCTTTTAAATCATAAAAAGGGTAATAATGAATCATAATCAGCCTAATAATAATATAATGTTCCCAGTGCTGGGACACAGGCCTCCTCTCAGTCAGAGGGAGTGCGCCGTAATCCACCACGCGGGCCCAGTGCGGGTTGGCAGATGTCACATGTCTTTGAATTTTTGGTTCTAGGACATGCCGGTTACCTCACGATATTTTGCTTCACCGTTTTGAGAGCAGTGGTGATGAAATAATTTACACAAAGTAAAGCGCCTGTCTGGGTTCGAACCTACGACCTATAATTCGTAAGTCGCAGCCGTTACCACTGCGCCACCACTGCTCACATATAATAATGAATGATGTAAACAAAATATTGGTTACATCATTCATTACCCTTTTGCGACCAGTATTTTTTAATTATCAACAACGCGTAACCTCTTCAATAAATTAATAATAAACATACATACGACATTACATAGAGTCCTTTCGCAGAATACCCATTCGCGTTAGCTAAACAAAAATTTCCATGAACTCCCAGTGATTAAGTACAGTCAAGGAAAAAAGTCCTGCATGTACACACGAGTAAAAAAGTGTAAAAGTGTTTTTTCCACTCGACATTCGTCCGCGTGAGTTATGGCAGTGTAGTTGTGTTCAAGGAGTTAGGCTATGTATAATCTGTGTGTTTTGTTTTTTCTGCCTACCCTCCGAATGGGAAAAATAATTTTTAGTATTTTTTATTTTGTGTGCGTGTGGGGTGGTTTAATTAAAACGGGTTTGATGCGTTATAATGGTCAAGGAGATTTTATGGTTCATTTTAATTAATAATGATGAATTGTTTTTAACATTTTCGTTTGTATAAAACAAGTAAAATTATACTTAGTTAAGTTATGGAAGAGCGGAGTCTCCTAACACAGGCTTATTTGTATAAAAGAAGGCTCGAATCACTAGTTGTTAAAATAAAAAAATAAACCTTATTTTCAGTAAGATTTGAAAAAACGCAAAAAAAGCAAGAACCAGGAAAAGACTTTTACCTTTAAAAGTCTTTTCTTACACACAACAGTGACTTTCTAATAACTAAAAAAACTCAAAACTTCTTCGGAAGATCCCTTATTTATTTATTATGGAGCAATCCAACTCCCACATTTTTTAAAATAAAAAAACATGCCTGTTTTTTCAATATCATCGGACCTTAAGAAAACTCAAAAAATCAAAAGTCTTAAGCAGACCCCACACTTCCATCGCATCTTTAAAAAAAATCACGTTTATTTTTTTCAATAAACCCGATGCACAAAAGGACCGATTCTCTGAGTCCTCAATCCCAAAAATATCAACAATAGTCGTTGGGTCACCATCCAATCAATTTGCGTTAGATCTTAGACATACCCAGGGGCGTTCCTCTTTGGATCCATTAGATCGAAGGTACCTATTGGGTATATCCATTTGACTTCCTTTTTTGTTTTTGAGGGATCATCCATTACGGAGTTGAAAGGTTTTGGGAGTTCCCAGAGGCACTGAATTTTGTTTGTATGTTTAATGAGTGATATCTAAAGACTACGGGTAAATAAATTCTGGAAAACAGAAATATTAAGAGAAGTGCTCAAGAAAATGTTGTACATATGTATTTTTATCCACCTAAATCCCATTATTAACTTCTTGGTGAAATGATTTATTAGAGTAGAGATATAGAACAAACTAACGTAGATCTTCGACAGTCGTCACGGGTAGTTAGAAGCCAAAAAGTTTGACAACCAGTCTTATCAAGGGGTCTTGTGTTATACTCGTAATAATAATATAATAATGTTTATTTGCCAAAAACAGTTTACATTTCCTTATAGTCTACTCTATTAGCTAGGTTTACAAAGAAAAAAAAAAACTAACTAAGACGCAAAGGAAGGATGTTGCTTATGAACTCCACACTAGGTCGAGTCTGTCTCGTGGAGACCCAGTTACCCAAACTGGGTTGTGGCGGTCAGTTAGGCAGTCGCTCCATGTAAAATACTGGTATTCAGCTGCAGCCGGCTACTCTGGAAGCCGATCCCAACATAAAATTGGGAAAAGGCAGATTTTTGAGAACAGTAGAAAAAACCGGCCAAGTGCGAGTCGGACTCGCGCACAAAGGGTTCCGTACCATTATTTATAAAAATCACGTCTGTTGTATGCGAGTCCCCCTTAAATATTTATTTTATTTTGTTTTTAGTATTTTTTGTTATAGCGTGAACAGAAATACATAATTTGTGAAAACTTCAACTGTCTAGCTATCGCGGTTCTTGAGAAGTGAGATACAGCCTGGTGACAGACCAGGACGGACAGACAGCGAAGTCTTAGTTATAGTGTCCCGTTTTTACCCTTTGGGTACGGAACCCTAATAAAACGGACGAAATCTATTATGGTCTTATGTAGATTTCCTCACGTTAATTTTCACATTTTAAAGCCAAATGCAAAGATTTATGGACTCTCGAAAATTAATACATGCTATTTCCTAATTCAATTGACTTTAAGCAAAGAAGCAATCTACTTATACTACGTACAATTCCAAGAAATTGAAAAGCTCAGTTACCTACCTATTATGTATGTATGTTCTTTGTAATTTTCCTTTATTGAATTAGATTTTCCTCCGTACTTTCCTACTTTCCCAAAGGGAAAGATATCTGTCAAAATTGTTAAGAAAAAATTTGGAAAGTTTCAAAAGTCGACAACTTTCCCGAAGTTTAGAATGACTTGAGGCTATAGAAGACTTATGCTTCGCTTTTTGATATCAGAGGAAACGTTTGTTTATTATTTCGCGATTTCAAAAGAATATTTCGGGCTCCCATTTATTAAAGTATTGGAAACATTTTTCGTTTTAGAAACCCATTGAGGTTTGTTTACAGTTTCGTTTTAAATATGGTGAGGAAATTCTTTTCTCAACTCCTTTTCATTTTTGTTTTGGAAAAGGCAGGTTAATAATACAAAATACAACCTACGCTTTCGCGTTTGTTGTAACAAAACACTCCGAAATGTTAGGTTCAAGAATTTTAGTGTTGTTGTCTAAATATTATCGGAAATGCATTAGCTACCGCATATAACCTTCATGTATGTCAGTTAATGCATGCGTTTGACTGCCAATTATCCTAATGAATAGTGGTCGCGTATACTGCGGTTTACTTTGTTGCGTGCAAACATTGTATCTACAATTCTACATACATAACCGGGTATATCCACTTCCCAAACATTATATATCCGTATATACGACAGTATGTCAGCTATTTCCTCACTGCAAATGGAGCCTTGTTTAATTTGGCATACATAAGTAAGTTTGCTTGAATAGGTATTTATATCACTGTTTGCAGAACAATGTTATATTGGCGCCCAGCGTGGGACTTAGTCTTGTGTCTTTATTAGCATATTGAGATAACATTTCGTTATCCTACCAGTTAATTATGGATCAAAATTATTTGATAAACCAATGTTTGAACAGAATTTTCTATTTTAACATATTTTTTTATCATCTAGATATATTTGGTAGGTTGGTAAAAATTAAAAAAAAAGTACTGTTCAGTTTACGAGGTGTCGTTTGTGACAGCAATATTTCATGCAGTAAAAAAGGGAAAATGTTATAAACAATGGCAGCTATCGATAGCAATCTAAACTTGCGAATACCTAAGCGAACTAATACACGTATCGAACAAAATTTTAACGTTTTACGAGCGATTGTCATATTTTATGTGGAATCATAAAAACCACTGTTGAAATATGTCAAACGGGTGTTTTTGTCGCATTCGTAAGTTGACTTCATTCCATTTTTATGTTATCGCATTTTTATTTTACGGCCTAACAGCATTAGTATGAAAAGCATTCGTTGCGTACCTCCCTTTGTGTTCTCAATGAACATTTTCCTTTATTTTTCGCATCTAATCCGTCACATCGTATCCTGTGCACAATAGAGAAATCTTTCTTTTTATATGTTTCACGCGCAATAAGTTCGCGCGTCGATCTCAGTCGTAATAATACGATATTCGATTATCAGATCCCCCATTCTCAATTCCTCGAAACAGTAAGTGCGCGTCAAACCGAGCGGCCTCCTCAAAAGACAATGGTAACCTCGCAGTCAAAGGTAAAGAAAGAAAGCGACGAATCTAATAAACGGGCCACGTATCAATTCCGTTTGTTGCTACACATCCAATAAATAAAGGTCTCCCGAACGTCTTACTTCCTACCGTCGTTAGCGTTCATCAATATGATTTGCGGGGGACCGCCAGAGATCAGGCTGGATTGGCTTCTGTGTTCGTCCAATTCTACGAAATGGAAGGGTACACCCATGGGACAGGCTTTCACAATAGACCTTTCCGAATGAGAGCCATTAATTCGCATCTTTGTTTTGTAAAGCCCGGAGTGACACGAATTGACGTTATGTGAGCTCATTTTAACAATAATTCAGTTCGAAAACGCTTTTGTATAAAAACGTTTAAGCTTTGACGCTATTGTCCCTTTTCGTAAATCTGGTCAACCTCAACGAAGGTCGCAGTTCGTAAATTGTTTTGACAACATTAACCTTAAATTCGGGATAAGTATCCATAAGTCTGAGAGTAAAATCAAACACAATGGGGTGTTCCTTCTGGTAACAACAAACAAAGAGCTACGTAATTGAACGCAGCAATTAACTTAGAACAAATAAACCTGCCAGATTCGAACACATATAAAACACGTTTACATCACATAAGACCACTTCATTGAAATAAATTACGTCCACCGCAAACAATGCCGTATTTCGTTTGTATTTTTTATTAAACAATAGTGAGCGGATCAGAGCAATGTTCGGGATTTACGACTGTTTGCGGAGCAACGAATCTGTTCATACCGGTTGGAAGCGGTTCGAACTGGCCCGCATGAGGCACATAAAATCTCTTCTACTATTGAGCCCATCATAAAATTTTTCTTTTTATTTCTTCCCAGTATAGATGGGCACTCGCGGCCCTGGAAACACCGATTTATATGGCAGTTGTCAATTCTTGCCAACTTTATTCAGGGATGTTTATTCAAGAAAATGCTCCGTCGCATCCTTTTATAAATTCGAAAGGCTGACTTATTGTTTTTAAGAACAGAAAGCATAATCTTTCTAAAGAATCTGAACTTTTCATTTGTGACCGGGCTTTCAATTGTAAATAGAAATTTGAATTTCGGGTCCCTTTTAATCCTTTTGTTTCAGGGACACTTTAAAAGATTATGATGAGCAGCCTAAATAAAGTAACAACTTAAACGTTTCGTATTATGCAGTAATTTAAAACTCATTGCTGAAGCCGTCATGGCTGGGGTAATGGTCCAAAAAACTGTTCCACAAAATTAAACTAAGCTTAAACCGTGGGCTCGCTTCCTGAGTAGTCCCTTTATACGATTTACATCGATAGGGAGGACGGGGGATCAGAAAATTTAACATTTACGACTTGCCCGTTATATTTTTATAGGCAGTTCATAAAATAACTTTTCCGAATACATTAGAAGGAACGTTTAGCCTTCCAACGTTTGCTCTCGAGTAATATATTTAACGTTTATAGGTGTTTTGCATAAGCTCCGAGTGTATAAAATGTTTTCGGAATAAGTTTTTGATGTTTGTGTGAAAGTATCATTTAATGGTAATGTACCTTTTGGGCGACAGTCTGCATTGCTTGTAATATTTCCATTGACATTATTAGCTTTGATGTTTTCCTTTCCTTGTCTATAAAAATTATATGACTCATGATACTTTCGGGTATAAATCGAAGATAGAGTGCGCGCAAAATAAGTCTACGCACGGCCGAAATCGGAAATGATCGTTTGCCGCTATATGTACGTTTATGTAAGGTGTCAAGAGAGTGTACTGTGTTCCGTTTTTTCCAAAGTAAATAATTCCCGTCATTAGTCGTAAGTGATTAAACGTTCTGTCAGGGATATAATCTTGAAGTCAAACGTCGCGCGCACTCTATGACTAAATCGGTTTGAGATGGTAACAAAAATAGAAAGAAAAAAAATAGACTATTAGAACCACGCTTGCAAGTTTGCATATCAAAAAGGTCATATCCCAAAGAGTTTACTTTATAAACCTATAACAACATAACATAAGATAAGATCACGCCTGCTTTCTCCGAAGAGTTAGGCAAACGTGTACATATATTAGTACACCCACATATAGAAGTTATGTTTCAGTCCCATGTACATCACACACATGTTACATGTACGTCTTTCTACATCGTTCTCACATGGTTAATTTCAACACGAATGATGTAATCAAATATTTTGTAACAATTTTATGATTTAAAAGAGTGTCCATGGAGTTTCTTCTCCGTTCTTCTCCATAGGTACCTACGCTTTGGAATGGGCAACTAGCTTCATTTTTCTGACTGACTGACCCTTTGAGAATTCAAAAGTGCCTGTAATTGGTTTAGTTGAATTAAATGATTTGAGTTTGAGTTTGTAATACGGGACGAGAATATTGCCACCAATCGGGCATAACCTAACCTAACAACTTCTTGCCACAAAAATTTGCTGCAAAATTTCCCTAACCGCACCGAAACTTCAAGCCAGTGGAAATGAAATGAATAATCTCCATTCTTCCCTACAGATAATTAACCCACCACATAATATCCCACAAAGTTAGCATAAAAGTCATATAAGAGATTGAAACGCGCAGGATCCTGTCATTTTTCACGCCACTCCTGAATTCATAACTCCTTCGTAGCACGCTCACCGTCTCGGCTCATTCCCCATAGAGCTTCACTTATGAGGTTGTCATGACACTTTTATATACCATGACTTACATCAGGAATGTGTGTAGGTATATGGTGTAGTTCTATTATTAGTTTTTGTTTGTTTATTTTTAGTTTGTTTTTTGTTGAAATCATGAACTTTATGTTGTAGCTATACTTCGTGTCTCTTTGTATGTTTTGTTTTCCCATCACTTACATTATGAAAATGAATATCTGGTATAGTTATATTATTAGTATTTTCATTTTGTTTTTCTTTCAGATCATTAAGGAATTTAGATTGTGTTTGTATCTCATTCATCCTTTTTCTTTCTTTTTTATTCTACTGTTTTCCAGTTTAATTGCAAATAGTGCTTGTGTTTAGTATCTTTTGTTCTTTTTCCATAGTATTTTCTACCCCACTATAGAAATTGTCTGTTTGTAGCAGAATGTTTTCCCCGGGAACGTTTTCTAGCAGAAAATTAAACTAGTATCTTAAAAAGAAATGTTTCAGATTTCAGTTAAAATGGCATTCTAATAGAATGCCATTTTAACTGAAATCTGAAACATTCTATACACCTTACCTACTTAAGTTTCCCTCAAACACTAGGTCTAGCTGAATAATTCTTACTCTATTTGAATCCAAGCGTGTACAGGCAGTCCTTCACATCTTTTAATTAACTACAGTGGGAACAGTCTTCACTGATTCCCACTGGGGACATTGTACAACCGCAAAAAATGGTTATAGCGAATTACAACACGGTTTAATTTTGTTTTATTGGACTTTTTATGGCGGGAACGTGTAAGTTGGATTATATGAATTTGTACTTTATTATTAACGCTTTCTGGGTTTACTTTCGGTTGTGGAGGAAAGCATATTAGTCTAATGACCGCCATTGTGGTAAATATGTGTGGAATTGAATATTACGTCAAGGCTGGTAGTACGTTGTTTATGTTTGGTTTTAATTAAATGTATAAAGTTAATGAAATAGAAGAACGACTAAAAGTCACGATAGAAGTGTAGAATACTAGAACAAACATATTTAATTTTCGAGCTTCTGTATTTCTTAAAACTAACCCAGCTCCTATAAATTTGACACAAATATATGTATAGCTAATAAAGAGGTCTATTTTCTCACGATCTATAAGATGAAGAGAGAACTGTGGCACGCTCAATATACGCCAAATAAAGCTTTATCATCGCCCCAATATTCCACATTCGCGAGCCGAATATGCTACTTGACACACTGCCAAGAATAAATCAAATTTTCTTCGAGACCCACCGAAGAAGTCCCGCTAACTTATTGTCCTATTCCATTTTCTTATCTATAGCACCTTATAATTGATGTATTAAGGCCGGAATTCCTATGACTGCAGAAGGAGTTAATTTTGTAGCAGCTGAGAAGTATTAATTGGAGAATGAAATGAAAGAAGGAAATTAAGTGTGGATGTACGAGTAGATAGTGAATTGTTCAATGCGTTGTGAGAGTGCTTCAAGAGTAATTACATATAAAATATTGAAAACCATTTAGATTTTTCAGCATTTATTAATATTATTTGCAATATAAAATAAATATTTATTTATATCAGCATTACTGATTGTTAGGATTACCAATGAAAAAAGTATTTTCAATAAAAAAAATGCTTTATAAATTGGATATGATCTATGAATCAGCATGTAGCTATCAGATTTCAAATTAAATAAAAATAATTTACCTACCTTCGTTTCATTTTTACATAAAAATTGGACTGGCAAACATCAAACGAACCTCGTAATTGTTCCATTGGACTGACACGGTCTGGATATTCATTATTTTGTGAAAAACCTCGCATTGTTGAACCAACGAAAACTATATCTGCACCCACCGTATCGTGGATAACATTTGCATACCGCTCTCAGTTTGTTTTCAAATTCCCCTCCGTTGAGCTTGAATATCCAACAAAGTATTGTTCAACTGTTCCAAGCACAACCAGTCATTATGCGATGCAATCGTGTTTAACGATGACAGCCACTCTGATGTCTGTTCTTTTGTAAAGTTCTTTAGCGATAGTTAAAGTTTGTCTTCATTCCACTTGGATTGCTTGACGGGTACTTGATAGTTGAATATTGAAATCTTAACAAGAATGTTTTCATTTTCGATTAAGCTTGCTATTGTTTCATTCGTGTTCATTCTGATTTCGTTTAGTTTGATTCCTTCTTCCTCAATAAATATTTTTATTTATACTCCTTCTTGTTTGGCATCATGGATGTTAACAACTTTATCCGGTTTTAAAACAAAGTCCTCACAAAGCATAACAAGCTCACAAGTTGCGCTCGCCGACGATACATTGCCGTCTTCAGAAAGTATTAGTTTTAATCGTCGGGCCCCGACCTCGATTATTCACTGCGGCACGTCCTCCGGCTCTATCTGCTAATCCCCCATCCCTTACCAGTGCACCCCTGGATTCTAGTTCAGTATTTTTTTTTATTTTCAACATCAACAAGAGATGAAAACTTTACCGCAGGCCCCCGCGAAACTTTTCATCGACTAATCCCGTGGTGGCCGCGTTAAATTCTCGATTTACTTTGTTGCCGAGCTCAGGCTTATGCGGTAGCATATTTTTCAACCAATTCCAGCGGTTTTATAGTGGATTTGTGAGGGTGTTTGTTATCGTTAGTTGGCGAAGTTCTCGTTTGCGATCCATCTGAGAGTTTCCGTATCACTGAGCTCACTTCTAAGGCGCTTGATGTAATAACAAACCAATTACCGATGTCTCATCTCGACGTTTTTTACTCAAATGTCAAATAAATAAAAACTCTCCTCTGGTTCAAGTTTATAAAAAGATACAAGATAGTCCCAAGGTAAAATTACTTTCAAACTTTTATTGACAAACTGCGCGAACCCCGACCGTAACAAAGTTTCAACTGACCAACGTCCAACTTTTACATCGTTTGCTTCTGTTATTGATATTGAGAACCCCGCGGGGGATGTGCCTATAAAGCTGCAGATGCCGCACAAAAGGTCCCTGTACACGGCATCATTCCAATAAATAACCCGGAAAATTGTCTCTGCATACACACAAACAATATATCATGGTGTAGTTTATATTATACGCGGGAGTCATCTTTCTTAGCTTTCACGTAACTTTTCACCCGGGTGGCGTTATGTCTAGGCGTAAAAAGTAAGTTTTTGGGTTGTTTTTTCTCTTCCCCCTCCACTTCCCCCCGCCACCCGTTTGACGTCACTCTGTATTTGGCGCCCATGCCGAGTGCACGTGCCGATCTGATTTATGGCTACTGAATAAATAAGTTAAGATAGTATTTTTAGCAACTTTCTGTTACAAACAGCTAGTTTGTATAAAGGCGTATTGTTTGTATCGGCGGAAAATCGAGGGTTCAGTAAATATTTGATCGCTATCCACTGCCGCTATTAACGTAAATTCGACGCGTAATCGATAAAATTATTTGCAGATATTGTTAATTGATATCGAGGGAGACGCCTAATAATTACTGACGGGATATAACATCGCACGCGTGGTCATTAACCAAATCCGAATAATTAATTAATTTTCGAGCGATTCAGGCTGCGAATAACAGGTATTAATTAGTATGGCAAACAGTTTCTTTTATGTAAACATTAAGCTTCACATCGTTCTACACATATGTAAACGATGTGAAGTCTAATAATTGGTGAATTTTCATTTTTTTTTAGCTAATCGATTCACAAGAAGTTTAAGCTTCCACTTACACATACCTACTTAAAATAAATATCAAACAACCTAAATGCTTTTATCCATAGCACAGAACCAAAAAAACATAACCAGGCAACATTTTCTTCGAAATAAAAGCTCGAATAAACACATCGTTCAGAAACTTCAAACTAGAGATGCACTACACACACACGCTCTAAATAATTCATAACTTTCCTATATCGGATATAGAGTCGCGAACACTATCTCAATGTTTATTTACCCTCTCTACTGAAGCTTTGCCACAGAATAGATAGGTGCAGAAAGTCTACTCCATACAGCGACTGAAATAGCAGGCACACATATATACGCATCTACGTACGGTCGACTTACGAAAACCTTAGTCATCATTAACCATGGTTAAATTTAAAACCAATGGGCCTACTTAGCTAAAATTGAAAATGCTCGTATCGCATATATTATAATAATTTATACTTCGTTATATGACTTATTAATATCTATGGGTGATACTTATTGGTAAAAATTAAAACAAATTGCTAAAGGATAGTTGTATTTTCGATAAATAAATCATTGAAACTTGCATTACTCTAGTACCCTATGTCATATTATACAAAAATGAGAAGCATTACATCAATTGACAAGTAACGAGTTTAGTCTAAAGTGATTAAAATTTTCATAAGATAATTTCCGCATTTACACTCACATCTGTACAGCAAGTGTAAGCGCACTTATGACTGGTATTCATTTTAGATTGCAGAACGTGCAACGCGTGTTTGACACGTGGTCAAAATCAGAACTCCGCCATCTTCTTTTGCCAATACACAATGATAGTGATAATTTCACAAATAATGACCAGCAACGCCCCCTGTCAATGTCATTCAGACGTCAAAATATCCTATTTGTAGCACTCTAAGCACCCTTTTTACTCGTTGAATTCAGCCAGCCTTCTGTACCTATCTATTCTGTGGTTGTATGCCTCACCTGAATCCGACGACTTTGAATTATTAAGTCGACTACGTTATTGCATTAATGTGACTCAAATACAGCGTGTAATTACGTTTATTTATAGAGCAGCTAAGATGGCGGAGAGTGTTTTTTTTTTGCTTTTAGTAGCGAGATGAAAATGTATTTTTACTGTAGTTAGTAGGTGTTTTGAGTAGCAAAAACATGGAGATGATTAAATTTAACTGACACGGTTCTCGGTGTATCCTTGTGGCTACTGTTATATACAGTTTGTCCTTGGTAGTACTAGCATACTTGGTTTTGCCGCCAATTAGCATTTCTGTGTTATGGTTTGAAGGGCTTGCTCCCCTGCGGCTGATTATAGGCAAATGAGAGATCAGCTAGTCCTGAAGTATCCTAAGGCAGCGGTAACCACTTCCCAACCACATCAGAGTCGATTATTATGCTGTACGCTTTCGTCCCACAGAGGTAAGCAGAAACTACAGAACGCCACCTTGCTACGATACATACCTACATACTCCTTTTGCCTCGTTTACGTTTATACATCTAGTCATACACACACGCCGGTTGCGAGTGACCTGACCCGAAGAAAATCACCAATAAACTCAATTTATTATATGTCTTTCCAGGGCGTCCCTACCGGCGTTTCCACTCACATTTGCCTTAAAAATACCTTTTGTTAGTCACCTTCCATTCAAGTTCTCAAGTTGTTGCTAATGAGTTCCCTAAGAAGCAATAAAATGTCCCCATTTGTAAATCAATCACGCCTCACCCAAATATACCAGAATATCTCAAGAGAAAAAAAGAAAAACTCTCAACAATAAATCTTTCCATTAAAAACCTCTTTTACATAAGAGGCATTACAAGTGTCGACACAAACAGACAAATGCTCAAGTCTCCTGCATAGCTCCACGCAATTTGTTTCAATTCGCGCCATTCACCCGTTCTTTCGTTCACTTGCTCACTCGTTCGGTCACGGTGGTTGCGCGTTCATCAGTCTTCGGTACACCTCTATTGAATGTAGATTAGGGTGTGAGCGAGAGGGAATATTATGGTTTTTGAAGGGTAAGTTTTATTTGTCTGATTTCATTTTATAGTTTATGAGTAGGTAAGTAGTTCAGCATAAAAAATCTTGATTTCTTAATCAAAATTCGAAATAAATAAAAAAAATAGAGAAATCAATACTCTGTAAATAAAGACTAAATGTGCGCCAGTAGTACGAGTATATGCAGCAACGCAGGCGTTCATTAATTTACTAAAAAGGAAATTTACACTGAAGGCTGCGAGTGTCGACCTCAGGACGACCTGCTTCTCACAAGGACTACAGGTGTCCGTGTGAGAAGCAGGTCGTCCTTTGTCGTGGTCGACACTTACGGCCTTCAGTATAAATTTCTGTTGCTTGCTCCCGCGTCACCAGTCCTGACAATCTTCATATTTTAAAACTACAATACAGGAAAGTTTTATTAAAATGTGACTGTTATTTTAGTATGTGGTGTCTTACGACTCCCACGCGAACGAAGTCACAGGAAGAAGCTAGTAAAGATTGTATTTACACTGGTCCCTAGAATGGCTCCCTAAAATTCCCACTCCTCAATATTTGCTGAGCCAACAACATTTTTACTACACTTAGGCCATGCATTTCTCGACAACGTTGCATCAATGACTTGGCAAGCTAACTCACTGTACAATGTTATGAACTCCTGTTACCAGGTTTCGCAGAAGAAGTAATAAGAAAATTCTAATAAATTCTGTTCTGAGTATTTTATCACAGGTCTGTTAATTATAATCTATACATAATAATAAACTACATACTAACGAAGAGTTTTTGTCCGTTGTTCCGGATTGGCGCAAAAAACGGCTCAACGGATTTGGATGAAATTTGGCACACAGGTAGTTAATAACCTGGATTAACACATAGGGTACTTTTCATCCCGGTGGTATGTTCCCGCGGGATATATTCCGACATCCACGCGGGAAGCTGCCGCTGTAAAGTCCGTTTACAGCCTAAATCAATCTATCGCGAGTTCGCGACCTTGCAACATGTTCTAATAACGAAAAAACCATACATAGTTTATTGTTTTGGATGCTACGGAGAGATATTAGGAAAAGGGCAATGACTTTTATTGCTATGCTAAAACGCAACGACAACTTTCATGAAGGCTCTTTTAACCGGTTAAATGCTGTAATTACAGAAACAGTTTAAACGCCAATGTGTCTCGCGTGAAAGAAAAGAAAGAAAATACGTTTATTTGCGGTAAATATGACGCATACAAAGAACACAAACAAAAAAAATACAAGTTGGGGGAAAACATGCGTCACATCCACGCAAAACGGCGTGGATCCACGTTCTGTAGGAGTCATTGGCCCATTTAGAATACCTATAAATTTACGGGCTGGTATACATGTAAATAACCTTAGATCAGATTACTCGGGAAATGTCAGCCAAAAATAGCTCCCGAAACTTCAAGAAAAAAAATAAGGGTAATTCTGTAGTAACAAGATATGGTTGAGTTTACTTATACGAACTTATCAGACGTTTTTACATTATTCACCTGATAGATATGTGAGACTTTGATCGTAGTACGATCACGTAATGTACTCTCCAAGTAAGAAGTATTTAGGGTGTGAACAGGTATTCACGTATTTGTAGTACTGTGAGGATCTGAACGTCTTTACATTTTCCCCACTAAACTATCCCTGTTTTATTCTAAAAAAAAAAACCTAATACAAAATATTTGACATCTCGTTCTAAACTTGATTGACTGTTCGAATATGACCAGAGCTAATCTATTGCCAGCCTGCACTACATAACGTCGACTTTATCGGACAATCTTTATAGTACTTACTGAGAAAAGGTTGGTTGTGTGTGGTCCTGGATGAATGAGCATGGATTACTGGATTGTGGCCTATTTCTTTTTAGGTCGTTCAAAATTTTATTTTTTATATTAAGTTTTGTTTGCTTTGTATAGTTTAGGTACCTACTACATAACTGTACAGCATATTGATTTTGTTTGGAATTTTAGTTTTCTGATACGAAACTTCAGAGCGATAAATAAAGGTTTAATAATGAGTAAGACAGTTTAATTACATACCCTAAAGGGATCCTATTATGAAATGTCTGTCTAACACGTGTCTTCAGTAAAATAAAATTGGTTCAAAACATTACAAAATTGCCTGTCATCACACGCACGTGTGACACAGTTCCACATACTTACCTCCAATTTCGAGCACGTTTTACTTCGAACACAAATAAAGAACATGCTCTTAAATCGCCCCGAATCAAACCTCAATAGACCACGAACTTACCAAAGACAGAATCCAAAGTGTACATGTTGCCTTCAACTATTTAGAAGACGACCTGGCGCGGAACTTTCAACTTTAGTTTCTAGTGCTATGGTTGCTTTTCAGTGTGTTCATGTAGGAGTTCTTTGTTAGCTCGCGTCTTGAATATTGAGAAGGAGCTCTCGGGAGTTTGGGAGTGACATGAACTGGGATACAATGTGTCATATACCTAAAGAGCATGTGAAAACAGGCTTTGGTGTGAAACTTGACTTAGTAGAGAAAACATGTTGAACATTTTAACGAAATTATTCAGTGTACGTTAAGGTAGCGATGTTGGAACGCAGCATGTTGGTCGTATTTTTAGTTGAGTGTGCTTAAGTAAAATATTGCTGTATGAGCGTCTTAAAGTAGATTAGAGCAGTTTTGTACAAACTTGTAAAAAATATGTTTTCGTTGAATTTCTTGTGGTTAATGCAATGTAATACTAACAATTGTTTGTAGAATATCGTCAATTTGGAGCAGCAGAGCACTTTCAATGAACATTTCAAATACATAAACAGAAGGAATCTGCTGGATGCGGGAAGCACATTTAGTGGTTGTAATCGAAGTGGCGGTACTTATGTCCAGCAGTGGACGTCTTCCGGCTGAATGAAAGAATGATGAATGAAATGTAAAAATGAAAATGTTCGTCCATTGCTGGACATAGACCTCCCCATGTCCAGCAATGGACGTCTTTCGGCTAAAATAATGATGATGACATGAAAAAAGCGCAATATCGCTTTTTCGTCTACACAACATCTGCTAATTATTTTCATAAAATTGAAACTTGAGCCACTTAGCTAAACATTCACAGGATCTCATATTCACTGTACCCAATACGCAAGGCTTAACTGTCACTGCTAGCCAACAAATAAATCAATAATTATAATTGGAATGAAACAAACGGTTGAACAGAGCCCGTTTTCACGGTTGTATCACAGGATCTGTTCGGGCCATCGTTAAATGTATATTGGATTACCCTATTAATTCCGTGTAATCGCCCGCCATACTAATTAATATCCCCCACTCTGACGAGGATTGAAATTTAATAGTTTACCGTGATTATTATGTCGTTGGTGCGTTTTTTCATTAATGGTTTTTTTTGTTTTTAAAGTTCCGTCGAATATGTTTTTGGGAGGAAATTTTATTTAGTTTTTAGTTTATGTACTTATTTTAAAGTTGGGATCAATATTGTATATTCCCGATTAAAATTAAATTGAATTGACATATGCTTATCCTACTAATAATAAAGCTGAAGAGTTTATTTTGTTTATACGTGCTAATCTCTAGAATAACCAGTGGGACTTGAAAAAAAAATTGCACTGGATAGCCTAATTCTTGAGGAAGGCTATAGGTGGTATAACATCACGCTATGACTGTAAGGAGCAGAGCAAAAATAATAATAAAAAACGTCAGAAAGGACGCTACACATAAACGAACCAATAGCGCTGGCAGGTGATGCGAGGAGAGAGGGTGGGTCGAGGGACAAGAAATTGCACGCGGACAAAGTCGCGAGCAGAAGCTAGTCATAATCATAAAAGTGAAAAATAATCTTGTTATACTTAGTGGTCTATTTTTGTTCTAATCTAACTACTGTCAAGATAATTTAGCACCAATGTCCTTTTGATCAGGGACTTGTGAAAAAGTGGGCTCAGATTTCTGCAGGTGAATAGCCATATGCCTAAAAGCCCGGTAGCCAACCTTGTTTTTGCACTGACGATAAATCAATTACACCCAAAAAAAACAAAAACAAAATCCATTTTCAAACCCACTAAAACTATGCCATGAAAAACGGGCCACAAATAAATAAAAAAAGAAGCGAACACGCTACGTCACATCACAATACTGGTACATATTAAGTGACGTCTCATCTCAGGTGGTTCACGATACCTCTATTAGGGCTATTAGCGTAATTACGGGCCTCAAAATGCCCTCAGAGAGGCCTCGACACTCGTTAAGGCCTGTACGGCCCGCGGGCCCAACCCGGGCTGGCTCGAGGGAATTGCTAGGAATTTTCAATTGGCTCTCATGCGTAAATATGTTCGAGTATCGTGATTCTTGTGTAGTTACTAGCTACCAATAGTTTGAGAGTTTAGCGGAAAATTCTGATATTGCTTTGTGTATATTTCCAGTTGATTTTGCTGATTCGTGTTTAGAAGTAAAGTTTGATTGATGTTCTGAATTATTTGGTTTGCTATCTACATTGGAACGGTTTTCCTGTACATTTCTATTTCATAACTAAATATTATGAATGGATTATTGGATATTGTTGTGCTCGAAATGCCGACAAAGTTCCATGAACTGAAAGTAAGCACTGTTTAATCTGATTTGTACTGTTTGAATATTATATAATAATCGACCACTAAGATTTTTCTCGAGTTATTCCGGTCGGTCCCCTGATCTGATGGTGCTGGTTATTCACTGTTATGTGATTTTAAATAGTCTATTTTTTTTCACTCTTCCCAATCATGTATAAAGAAAGAAAGAAAAGAAAGAAAAAGTATTTATTGCGACTCGTACAGGAAGATCATAAACTAAACTAAACACAGTTAAAAATAAATATAAAATCAAATTACTTATATAAAAAAAGTTACAAAGAAAAATGAAACAGAAACTCCTATTCGAAGCCAAAAGGCTCCAACATACAACATACATACCTAAACGAAACCATCCATAAAAGCCATGCAAAATCTGTCAGGCGACCAAAAATATAGTACAAAGCATACATAGACATACTCATGCAGGTTGGTACACGAGTGAAGCATGAATTTGACGAATGACTCTGCCTCAGGCAATGAAATACAGATATATACCCCATTGAATTGTTCCCGATATTGTGGAGGTTGCTACAGTGGAACTAAATGTGTGTATGGTGCTAGAAATGTTGGGGAATTGAGATAGATTTTAAATTTAATGCGTAGTGCATTCACAGTTCGACGAATTCGTGAAGGTTGCTTAATTATGTATGGAATACGATTTGGAAATGTCCGATTTCAATTCAAATCTGCTTTGAAATCGAGATTCATGGCTGTGTTTCGTTCTAGTACATGGACTTATGATATTTGCGGCGAGAGATAAGCTCAGCTTGGAAAAGTATGAGAAATGTTATATTTTCCTGGACCGCCCTGGACCGAAATAGTCCGCCCGTAACGTAACTGTGACTTTCGTAATATAAGTTACATGAATGGAATGACAATCCTACCATGCGTATGTATATGCCTAGGAATTATTAGCGTGCGAATCCATGGGCTACCTCGACAGAACGGCACTAGGATGTGGATGTGGTGCTATGTCGCAAACTATGCTCCACCTCCTATCCTGTCGTCTGTGTCCCAAAACTTGCAGTCAAAGCTACGCTGCCACCGACGGCGCCGTGGAAGTGACGAAGTTTTGGCCCATTATCTGAGTAAAGACGTACCAGTGCGACACGAAGAGGAAGCGTGACAATATCTGCCATGACCATTCACTGCAGCAGTCATTAGCATGCCTAGATTCAGCCGTACGTTTTCATGCAAACAACGCAACAGCTTAAAAGGTTAACAAAGATATACAACCCAAAAAATAATCACTAAAACATCGGCCAGGGCAACACGTAAAGGACGACCCGGACCGAAACATATATTTATTATTCTCTCTACTTTGACGGGTACAGGTAAAAGCCTTTTAGATTAACCGTTGCACCGTAATGAAGATAAAGGGCTTCGTTATGGTACTAAAAAGTATCAGAAGTACCACTCCACTTAATGCACGATAATAGCTGTACACACGCATGCACATAATCTTAGAAGCTTTCTGCAGTTTATAAATATCAATATTATTCTAGACCTAATCACTGAAATAATGCTTTCGACCGTTTATCGGAGCTATGCTTAACCTAATTTTTTTAAACATTTTAAAAGGGTAACTTTTTAATTATTTATCATTCTTCCCCATACGAAACTACCTACCTTAACAAGAATCATTTCTATTTTTTTGTAAAATTTTGACAAGGCCAATAAATTATATCTAATTGTAATTACTTATTTAACTGTGACATAAAAACTAACTTAATTATGTGCATGGCAAGCGGCTATTTAATGTGTTCTGCACTTGGGTTTTGTGAAGAATTATATTATTATTATAGCACACAACGGTGTACTATAATATAATATCTCAAAAGTTAAAGTTGCCCAAAAAAAAAACAGAAAAACCCTTTCGCTCCACCCAGAGCGGGAGGGGTCATTTGATGATTTCCCATCGGAAAAAAAAAATCATATGAAGACCATGTAGAATTGTAGATCGATGTCTGAGACGGTTTTTTGAGGAAAGACCACACAGATTGAGAGGACCTGTCCAGTCAGTGCACGCATTTGTCAGAAATAAAAAATCATGCATATACAACAGCCCACTGCAATTTCGATCTCAACAATTTATCGGAAAGTAATGAAATAAAACTTCTGTATCTTTTTACACTATGGCAGTGTTGTCTAGTTGTAGTAAAAAGAAAAAGTGTATAACGTAACGATGCGGTGTGCTAATTGGGCATGCGATTTTGTACTTAGGCAGATTTATTTCTTAATTATTCCGTGTAATTGTAAAGGAACTTGGAGTAATGTTCCACGATTTGTTTGTGGTAGAAGTTTTTACAGTTCATTTGTAGTTAGTGTCTTGTTTGTAATGTTTTATGGGTTTACAGAAGCATGTTTTGTCTATGAGTTTGATTTATTAGTTGGGTGTAACGTTTGAAATTAATAAATAGATAGAAAACCCTTCTATACTACATTGGTTTATGTAATTGACAAAAGATAAACAAAAGAGATTCATGGGTGCTAAACTTTTTATTACAAATAAAATTATTTTATTTATTGAAAAGCATAAATATCAGAATTTCACAAAAAGCCTAACAACACACACATTTAACGAAGTTATTTTCTGTAACAATATTGCATTTTATGTTTATGAAAACGTCAAAAGTTTCACATCATAACCGCCAATATTTTGAGTGAATTTCTACTAAACAAAAAGTATCGACATGTAGTTAAATAATTAGTTTAGCAATTTGATTTAGCTTTTACTATAAAGCAACAAAATCTCATTTTTCAAATTATCTTCTTTCAAACTCAGACTCCATTTATTTCAATTAAACCAATAACAGGCACTTTTGAACTGTCATGGAGTCGGTTAGTCAGAAAGGTGAAGCTAGATGCCCATTCCAAAGTGTAGTAGGTTTCTATGGAGAAGAACTGGCTAGAAAATAACAAGGACACACTTTAAAAAAAAACATTAAATAATGAGCTAACCCTGATGACTGACACTTACCGTAGGTGCCTTATTTATAGTCAAGACACTCGTCTAAGCAAAGAAAATCCCTTCTCTTCAACAAATTCTTCGTACTCATCTCTTTCATTTCAAGATTCCAATGAACTGAAAATTCGTTAACCCTCCGTAACCCACGACTTTTGAAGTCGTTTGAATTTAATTTGTAACTCCTCAATATTTGATATTTGACTTCCAAGTTTGGCCGGACCCCACTCCGCGATTTACTTTACGTATAAATAATATTCTTCTCGTTTATTTTCTGAGGTATTTCTTTTGTTTGTTTGATTGATTGATTACAAGGCTTCATGGTTCACTGTTAAATAAAACTTATTGTATAGGAATATTATTTTAAAGATACCAATCCGGTGGACATCATGGGTCTCTATGGTGGTCCTATCGCTACATCGGATCTCTCGTTGGCGTCTGTATTTTCACAATATTTTGTAGCCCGTTGCTGGGGATAAAGATCAGTAATTCGTTGTACTAAAATAAAGGGTAGCTTGCTGCATTTTTTAAACGGTCGTGCTTTAAATGCTAGTTGTTACTTTAGCCCTTTTTTGAACCAAACTAACTTCAGATGCAAGAAACACATTTACAAAAAAAAATGTGATAAATAATACTGTTTTCCCACCTGCGGATAAGTTCCAGCTAACATACATATCACGCAGATAACTTCATACAAATATTGTTCAATTTTTTAATTCATCTGTTAGATAGTACCTATCCGGACACTGTAAAAGACGCCTCCAGTCTTCATAATGCTATCCATATCCTCGCTAACGAACTACCTAGTTCCTTTGAACTGGGAGGGCACAACCTAATTAATAGGCCCATTATACAGGGTTATTTGTAAAACACCAGCAACCTCTTAAGAGGTCATTGTACTCATCACTAAGAACAACTTTTACTATGGGACCAAACCTGAATCGCGAAAAAAAAACCGGCTGCTCCCTACATTTTGACGAGTTATGCGAACATAAATGTAGGGAACAGCTGATTTTTGTTTTCGCGATATCAGTTTTGGTCCCATAGTAAAAGTGGTTCATAATGATGAGTACAATGACCTCTTAAGAGGTTGTTGGTGTTTTACAAATAACCCTGTATATCACCGAAATGAAATCGTAATGGCCCTCTCAGTCGTCAGTCACACTTATACTACAAGACCTAAAAAGATTAACGTTTTTATAAGTCCTCTAAGGGCCGGGAATTAGCCCTAACCTCGGTGAAGACTTATAAAGCTTTAGATAAGATTTTACTCTGCTGCCATTTTCTTGCTTTTTTGGTGTGTAATTTTCTTTTGATGTAAATGTATGTTGCCAGTGTTTCTAAAGTTTATATAAATAACAAGTGGTGTATTCTTGAATAAAAAGTATATTTTTGTCGCACTATTTGAGACTTCAAAAGATGGCCTAAATTCCAGGATCAATTTCATTGTTTCGCCTTACCTTTGACCTTTCTTTTTAGTTTACAAGTTTACTCAAGTCTTATATATATTTCCTCCTCTTGTTTTCGTTACAACAAACAACAACTGCTAATAAAAACATGAATAAAATAACTTTTATGTTTTCTAAAACTTTGACATTTGAACTTCGCCGTTATGTAATTATAAAAAAATCGACTAACCGTACAATTTATTTTTACGTAAATTGTTATAACAATGATATAACATTTTACGTAACACTACAAAAACACTGTTTTACATTTTTCACGATTTACTGACCCACTTCGTTCGACCCAATTACAACATTATTGACACTGATAGATTGGATTCGAGTAAATATTGGTGTTGATGTCAAAAAGAAACGGACTGTAGTGATAGCCAGGTTTTTGTGGCCACGCTTTGAAAGCGCGGTTAATGCTGGGATATCACTTTTTGTTGGTTATTTTTGTTATGTGTGTTTATAGATGACATCCTGAGGCTACTTAGGCTACTTTTTCGATAGCCACTCGGGCAAAGCTAATTTATGATAGACTAGCTGCGCCCCGCGGTTTCGCCCGTATAAGTTTCGATCACGTGGGAATATCGGGATAAAATCCCGAACCCGAATCCCGATCCTAATCCAGGTCATGATCTACCCATGTGCAAAATTTCATCGAAATCCGTTGAGCCGTCTTAGCTTAAAAGCATAACATACAAACATAAATAAAATCAAATCTTGTTGTTGTTGTTCTTGTTGTTGTTGTCGTTCTGCAGATATTGTTGTTTATAATACAGAAAATATACTAACTATACTAAATATACTCTTTATAATATTAGTTTAGATTAGTATGGATAAGTACATCAGCCATATTTAACCAGTAGCTCTAAAGTTATCACCATGAATTGAAATTCTGATATCTGATCTACCAAATAACCCACGATCGCTGGGATATTAATTTGAAGGTATTAATTTACGCAACATCATTTAAATTCCTGCTAACAAGGCGTACTGTTCATGTCAATAATCAGAAAATTGCGTTACAATTTTTGGCCATGGTGTATATTAGTACTTGTAGACTTGTTTTAAACCTTTATCGGATTTTATTAATAAACTAGCTTTTGAAGCAACGTGAAGCAACTTTCTTACATTTTTTTTTTCCTTAAGAACCATCCTCGTACTTCAAGGAATACCTAGTCTAAAAAAAGAATTAGCGAAATCGGTTCAGCTGTTCTCGAGATTTGCGCTTAGCAACACATTCAGCGATTCATTTTTATATTAAAGACTAGCAGCGTCCCTCGGTTTCACCCGCATAAGTGTCGATCCCGTGGGAATTTCGAGATAAAAAGTATCCATCTGTTATTCTGATGTATAATCTATATTACTGTAAAGTTTCATCAAAATCCGTTCAGAAGATTTTGCGTAAAAGAGTAACAAACATCCATTCATCCATTCATCCTCACATTAATTATAATATTGGTTTAGTTGGAAGAGTGTATCGACTGGACTGGGTCGCGCAATGGTTATATCCAGATTTGGTTTTTATACAACCAAAAAGGCGGATTTTCAACGTCAATAAGAAACATCAACGTGAAAAAAAAATAACCACACTACCAATGCATTAGGTATATATTTCCTGACCTATAAAATACCTCGATGGATTGTCATCACAGTTTACACGCACACAGCCAATACCCTCAGATCTTAGCCAATAAGATTACATTAGAGAAACAAAACGCGGCTTACATAAATGGCTACGTCTTAGTGCGAGTTCGCCATTTGAATTTACCCTGCTAAGTCGAGCTGTCGTAATTGAAACCCCCGCCTTGACTTGGCCCGTAGTGGTTAATGTGCACTCGCCCTAACAGTGTTTTTTTTTCGTCGCATGATTCGAGTTCTTATTCCTCCTTTATTTCACTTTCATAAAGCGGCTTGCTGAGGTTTTGTGTTCCTTTTATTCGTTTTTGAAAGAGGTCGTAGTTATGAGAGGTTAATATTGGTGTTATTAGCTTTTCTTTTGTTTATTACGTTTTGCTGTGCTAAAGACAATTTTGTAGTAGTAATTTAATATTTTACTGCAATTTTTAGTGGATAAAGTTGACTACAATATCGTCGCTTTACATCTTGCTTGAGAGCAATGGTAGCCCAGTGGTAGCAGTCCTGACCTACGGCAGGCACCTTAATTTGGGTATTTAATTTCATCACCACTGCTCTCAAAACGGCGAAGGAAAACATCGTGAGGAAGCCGGCATCTCCTAGAACCGAAAATTCGAAGACATGTGACATTTACCAACCCGGACTTGGCCCGCGTGGTGGATTATGGCTCACTCCGTTTCACAGAGAGGAGGCCTGTGTCCCAGCCGTGGGAATGGTATCGGCTGGTTAAGCTGTATTGTTCCTTCTCCACACAATTCTGTCTTTTGCGAGAGCCGACCAGTCCTTTCGATAGGAGGCTTTCGGGAATAACAAAGGTAAACAAAATGAGATTTAGCTAAACCTCAACGAAATCTTAAGCATTTATTAATCCCTACCTCATCAGCTCAACCACCATATTTCACCGTAATCCCAAAAACCGCCACAGAGTAACCATAATACGTGTTATCGCGTGAACCTACTGACAAATTGGCTTGCCATGAACTTCGGACTTCCCCACTCATAGGTACACCCCGGACATATATCACACAGATAAGACTATTACTCTGTAACCAGAGATAACTTTTATTGAGTTGAATAACTGCTGTAATATTTCGTTCGATCTGGTTCCGTGTAAAAAGTGCTATGTAACGTAAGATAACCGTTTGTGCAGTGTGGACTAGAGCTAATGGGACGCCATTTTCTTTGTCGACGTCTTAAAAGGCAGTGAAGGAATTATATACGGAGGATAAAGCTGAATTTTCGGTCTATTATACGAAATCGCGTATATTTGAGCCAGTCGTGGTTTATTGATTGATATTTTTCTTATGGCGTGGTCCACTTTAGCTCTGGATCGAAAGAGATGGAAGTCAGTTTTCTTATATCGGTCTCTTTCGTTCATCAATGGTGTTTTGTTTGATAGATAGTCTGGAAGTATTCTAGATAATCTAAGTCAATCTAAGGAGTATCAATATGGGTGGTTCAGAATAGTATTATAAGTACTCAAATTATTCCTGCAACATGATCGTGGACTAGCACGGATAATTAATAATATTACAGAAAGCGAATTCTGCTCTGCCAAAATAGGTAGTATACCAATTTGATGTCTATTACACGCACAATCTTATACGAATAAAAAGACTTGGCTCACTTAAATTTTCGTCCAAAAGTCTTGTATCATAAACTTCCTCATCATTATTTAAAAAATCAACCCCTAACAGCCAATTCACAATTATCCTCATAATTCCGCTTTCCCTATCCCCTCAACCCTATTCCTACATATTTTATAATCTCCATAAAGATTATAGATTTAATTTGCAAAAGCAACCGACGGTGTTTTTATTTGGACGGCGGGCGCTTCGCAAATGAAAGGTAAACTAATTCGCAAAATGGAGGGTAGATCTTGATTCGTATACCTATACTTTCAGTTTGCATGAACCTTTTGTTCTGCTCTGTCGCTATGCTTTTGTTTATTAAGAAGTCGTTTTGCATTTTATGTTTTTTTAAATTGGAATTTAATATGGCCTTCTTTTTAACCGACTTCAAAAAAGGAGGAGGTTGTCAATTTGGATGTTTATATATATGTATATATATTTTTTACAAACTTTTTTTAACTTACCTTGTTAGTTAGTTACTATGTATGGCTCAAATCTAGCAGACTGAATTAAAACCGCTTCCTCTTATCCTACGGAGTTGATTTTTTTGTTAGTTTATGATTTTAGTTAGTTTAGCTTTTGACATAAGGATTTTAACTTTCAAGGTCTAAGTGGTCGTTTGTTAAACCTGTCAAGCATCAATCGTTGCGAGACTTCCGCGGTCCTATTTTATTTTGTGTGTATTCTATGATTGTATTGAAAAATACTTCTTTTAACGCTGACTGACAATTCTGATTGGTTAATCCTGACTGGCCCGATGGCAGCATCGGGCTTTTAATTTGACCAGTTTCCAAGCCTGTTTTTTGGTGAAGTTGAAACTAGATACCAGTAGCTAGTTTCAATTTCACCAAAAAACACGCTTTGAGAAGTGCTGCGTGACGAATTGACCATAGAATATAATAGCTTAGCATAATCAGCCTAGTTCTCGTAGCTGGGATACTATACTCCTCTTTCTTTGAGAGATAGTGGGCTATAATCCACCACGCGGGCCCAGTGCGGGTTCGTGTATAGAACATTAATACAAGAAATTGTAAAAAGAAATATTCTCTACGTATGAATTAAGTGGGGGGTGGCGGGTGGGAGGGGGGTTACTTATTGATGAAAGTAATATTGTAGCCATTAAAAGTAATAACTAAGTATTCAATCTTCGAGATCAAATTACCTTTTATAAGGCCTCACCTGCTTTTATTCAGCTGTAGACTAATATGAAACTTATCAGACTAATATGAAAGCTATCAGACTAATATGACTAATACACCTTGTAACGTTTCATTGTGATTTTGATGCCTGTAAGGAGATATTAATTTTAATATTGCCAATATGAAGTCCAACCCGCACTAGGCCCGCGTGGTGGATTACGGCCCACTCCCTCTCACAGAGAGGAGGCAGTGGGAACATTATAGGCTGATTATGCTAATATATAGTTAAGTGAAGATAGGTAACACCTAATCTGTAACGATTAATTAGTCTTGAAGTAAAAGAAAAAAAACTTTTGTCGGTTTTAACTTCAATTGTTTTTAGGGAGGTACATACCATGTGTGTAATGTATCGTGACTAACTGTTGCTTTTGTATTATGATTGTTTACTTAGCGTTTGTGTGTTATGTGCTAACTTATAACTTACATAACTTTCCAGGCTGTTTCTTTAGTATTAGCAGGATATAAAAATTGCATAACAATCAATAGTGCTTAGATACAGGCCTCCTCATTTCGAGAGGGAGTGGGCTATAATTTACCACACGTGCCCAGTGCGGGTTGGTAGACCTCACATGTCTTCGAATTTTTAGTTCTAGGACATGCCGGTTTCCTCACGATGTTTTCTTTAACCGTTTTGATATAAAAGTTGCTTAATAGAATCCTAAATTGAAAACAGGACCATTTGCTTAAGTTATTTAAATTTTATACGTGTAAACGATAGGTCATAAAATTTAAAATAAGACATCGTTAGACTGGCTAATGTTTATAGTAAGGCTTTTTAATGTAGCATAAAACAATGAATCTAAATTTCTTTGAAGAAAATTCGCAGTAACTTAATTCATACTGTAGCCTCTTATTTCAGTTGACTCAAAGCAAACGGCACTTCTCCGTCTCATAAAATTAACCAACGACAACAATTCCGTATTTGTCCAGTAAAACAAACAGCCATCGCTAAGATTTACAATAACTTTAGTGAGACAAATATACCAGGGGTCCGTACGGCGTGGTTGAAACACGACCAATTTTAAATGTACCCATAAATACAGGAGGAATTTCACGTTATTCCCGGAATCTGTCGCGTTCCGCTTTCGGCCGGTTCGCGATCCCTGCTCGTATAAATGTCTTAGCAGGGATTGTGAGTCGTGGTGAATTAGTATTTGTTTCTGATTTTTGGAGTCGTCTGTAGGGTAATTGAGGTTTGGATGGTTTAGTGGATATTTTTGATACATAACTGGAGCAAGGACTGGAACGTACAACGAAATAATGTTGCTGTTTTACATGAAACTAGTGAACTAATGAGAACTTATGTATTGGAAATAACCTATTATTTTGGAAACATAATAATAAGTTTTATTTTGAAGTACTCAAAAAAAGGAATTTCAATAATTAGAGTAACAAAACCGATACCTATACTATTGTAGCGTTGGTACTCTTTGGTGAGTCACCATAGAGTAGTGGGTGACTGGACAAGTCGTAAAAAACGTCAATGGATTTTCCCCTTTCCATAAAAAATATATTTTCCTTAATTAATTATATCGATTCAATTCATATTCCTTGTACAGACATTCACCTTCCATCATAAATGTTATACCTATCGTGTTTCTTATTTAAGTGGACTTCATTATACTAAAAATATAAAACCTTATCATCTATCATTTGTGTCCCATACTTTCCCACTTCACTATGTAATTTTTATGTCTCCTTAAGCTTTGTGACTAACTTTGTAGTATCACTCTTTTTACTTGGTTGTGTCTCTTAAATTTTCATAAGAAAACACACCTTCAAACGCAGGCCACACACAAAAACATACGAACACACATAACCACGAGCAATCTCAAAATTCTCACACCATTCTCAAATCGGTTGAAAGTGGAGCAAACTTCAAAATCTGCGCGTTGTTCGCGTCTCGTAGTTTAATTAAATCGGATAGTTGTGCGGAACCCTTTGTCTAAGTCTCATTATGTGCAGGATTGTCGCCCCACGTCCCCCGTGTGGGAAGTTGGAAACATGCTGTATTTTTGAGATGCATCGTGAATCGTTTATTAGTTAGGGTTTCTGTTAGCATACAGTGACTCCTTCTTGAGGGGCTTGTGGCTAAGTAATAACAGCTGCACGGTCGATCGATTAGGTTAAGCTACGCTTGCCGTGGTTGGTCCGTGGATGGGTGACCATCTTCACATACCAAGACCCCTCCGTGCCTCAGAAAGCACGTTAAGCCGTTGGTCCCAGCTGTCATTCGTGGATCTTTGTCAGTCGTTCCGGGTCGTCAGTAGCCCGAAAGTCTGACAACCAGTCTTACCAAGAGGTATCGTATTATCCAGTAACTGGGTTGTGGTGGTCACATAGGCAGTCGCCTCATGTAAAATACTGGTATTCAGCTGCATCTGGTTAGACTGGAATCCGACGCCAACTATGTTGGGAAAAGACCAGGCGATGATGGCCGTCCGTCTTCTAAAAAATTTTGGGGAAAGATGACGTGACTACAGACAGCAAAGAACTTCTTATCTTATAACAAAAATCATATGAAGTCACAGGCCAAACCAAACCAAACCAAACCACAAACCAAACCAAACCCACCCACCTTGGGCAAACCATTTAGCACCTTTAAAAGTCAACCTTTAACAAGTTGAAAGACTTCATTTTACTTGTTTAATCGACCAACATATCTGGTACAGCTGATTGTTCTTGAACTTACTATTACTTCATATTAAAAGTCGTTCATATCAAGGTCATTCACCCGTAAAGTCTAACCTTTTATAAATAAGTTAGAGCAGAATAGCCGCCCATCAATTAAAATAATTCGCCTACCTTTCAAGAATGAAAATCAACCATCTGCCAATACCGACCCACTTCATAAACACTTTCAAATTAAAAGGTGTCTGAATAATCAGATTTCTTCATGAAAACCGGAGCGTTACCCTGAAAATCCATTATAAAGAATCATTTGACCCTGTTACCGTCAATTACTGAAAGTTTCTTTAGGAATTTCTTTCAGGCGGTATTTTCTTTATTAAAATAAATACATGGGGCACTTTATTCTGAAGTTTGGGGGTAATTGTAGGCAAGTTCATGCATACCCAGTAATTATTTAACTGGAGTAAGAACAGTTGAAAGTTTTTGGCTTCAATTACTCTTTGGAGTGACTCCTTAAGTGATGTTGTTCATTAGTTAAATTGTGGGTTGGGTTCTGTCGGTTTTAATTTGTGTGAGTTCTTATATATAGGGCTTAACGTATACTTAATGCGGTTGAAAACAAAAGCAGGAATTATTCCCTTAGTGGATGGGATTCGCTAAGGTAAAGCCCTCTAAATAAATTTTCTGACGTATTTTTAAAATGAACTTGCAACATAACGTTAAGTTAGATTTGACCTCAAATGTCATGATTTCATGAAATAGTCATTCAATACGGTAATAACGTGTGGCGATGCAAGTCGGCTATACGAGTACTTACTCCACATTTTCTTATCTCTGAAACACCGTATCCCAATATAAAATATTCAACTGTTAGCCTTTGAATCTGTTCTTTATCTTCGTATCATTTCCCCTTACTCTTACACAAATATTCATTTCAAAGTTACCGGATTACACTCCATACATTGCCGCTTCACTTCGATCTGAATTGCACAATACTATACAAAACACACAATGGACATCAAAATTCTCTTAAGCAGAATTCTCGGTATTACATATTGGGGAGCTGTTATCGGTTAGTTCGTATGCCTACTTTGTTCAAGATTTTTTTTTTCTTTATTCTCAGTATAAAAGAGCCTCCAAGGAATTTCCCCGGGAAGTTTTAATGTATATAAAAGCTTGGTTCCTTCTTGTTCGATACTTCTTCGAATATGGTATCAGTGCGAGTACTTTTGCGATTTAAAGGTTTTTTTTTTATTGAATACGATTGGTTTTCTACTTTGATGCGATAGATTGGATGAGAATTTAGCGGATGTATGACGAAACGTGGGAAGCACAGAACCGGTCGAAGTGGCGGTACTTGGTCCACTATCTAATTAAAACTAGAATTAAGTCAACTTTTGAATGAAGGAAAACTGCGAGAAAGGTTATAAATCAATTTCGATTGCAAGATAAACAAAACTATATGTTAAAGAAAACACAAAATTCAGAGTGGCACATGTTTACGTCATCACCATCATCAGTCTGTAGCAGTCCACTGCTGGACATAGGCCTCTCCTATTGCACGCCATTCAACTCGATTTTCGGCAACTCTCATCCAGCTGCTACCAGCCATCCTGCGAAGGTCGTCGCTCCAACTAGTCTGAGGGCGTCGCGGTCCCCACTCAAGAACACGTCTACCGGTCATCGGTTCTACGGCTAATATGGCCGACCCATTGCTACTTCAGCTTGCTTATTCTGTGAGCTACGTTGACCACTTGGGTTCTCTGCCGGATCACCTCGTGGCGAATTCGATCCCTCAAAGAGACTCCAAGCATGTTTACGTAATAGATCAAAAATTCCCAATTTCTTTCTTACCCAAAATACCAAGTATCAAGTTTCGAGAGCGAACAAAAAAACAAGAGGCACCATAAAGTAACGGAAACTTTTGCTTTTTCAATTCGGAACTCGTTTCATATTACGATCAACAGTTTTCTTTAAAACAACTCTCAAGTTATTTGGTTTAATTTCGTTTAAGGTCAGAACATGATGTAGGTAAAGTGTAGAAGGTTGACTTTGAGCAACTGTGAGCACAATCGTAACCGTGAACATTTGCACCGGACAACAACTACTTACTACAACAATCACAACTACTAGTCTAGTCTAGTTACTTATAACAATCGAAAGTCAAGTTGAACTTCTGCGTTAGTGTTGCGTTAATCTGCATTCACGATTTATTCGCCAAAAATGTAAACAAAAACAACTTCAATCAAATTCAGTTTATGGAAAAACAACTTCAATTTATTCTACACAATAAAGTTCAGTTTAAGCTACAACTTCAAATATTTATAACTCTTTGAATAGTGCTAGTCACTCTGAAATCAACTTAATGGCCATTCAAATAAAGATGATATTTGTTTAACTTGCAATAACATCAATTTGAAACAAATTTGAATAGAATATAATTATGATAGAATTTGTACAGTTGCAACTTTTTTTTTAAATATTCGTGGGTTTTCATATTCATCTCTGTCTCGAAGTATTTTGTCGCACATTTTCAGCAGTGGTATTTCTGTATCTTCCCGCAAAACTGTCAAAGTGCGAGCGGAATTGCAAATTCTCGATCAAACGTTTATTCACTATGGGCTGTCGCTCATTAACATTTATTTAGCCGGAAGACACACTGGATCTGAGAGTGGCGAATAAATTTACGTACATAATGAATAGCGTAGTTAGTTTGTGCAAGTCAATTTTAGAGAAACAAAACATTATTATTTACTGTGTGATCTCCGTCTTAGAATAGGTATTTAATTTCGTCTCCTCTTATTTATGTAGTGGGACCACAATGATCTTCTCTTTGTAAAACCTACCACCTACATATGTAAGTTCACATTGTGGAAGCAATAAATATATTCAGTATTCAGAGTCGTTTCCGTTGTTATAGTGATAAGAAAGTCGTAAAAGAATTGTATTTTAACATCTGTGGCAAGTGAATCTAACTGCCTCTAACATAAACTTAATCTTGATTGTAGTAAATATACAGTTAATCCGTACATAAAAAGAGAACAGCCTTATTAACTTAGCAAGACTGCTTATCATTGAAATTGATCACTACAGACTACCTGCAGTAAAAAAAAAAATATATATATGTAAAAAAAAAAAAAAAATTATTTTTATTTATATTTTATTATTATTATTTAATAATAATAAAATATTTTTCTTTCTTTCTTTCTTTTTCTTTCAGTATTAACTCTCCTTTATTCCATACAAATGGTTGACCCTGAGAGATCGCTTAGCAATAAGACCGTCCATTGTGTCGTCCTATGTAAAATGAAAGAAAGAAAGAAAAATTGATTATTCTGCACAAACTAAACGCACATTGAAAAAATGTTCAAAAAATGTCTACAGTCTGTCAAAATACCTTTAATTTCTTTACATTTTGACAAGTTTTTGACGTTTGTTTGTCGCTGAGATGAGACTGCGACTAGATTTTGAACGTTTTAAATTACGAGAATTGACCTTCAGCTATCTTTTGAGAGTCAATAAAAACAGTTAAGTTGTGACTAAAATCAACGTTAACTTGAAGAGTTGACTCGGAAAGTTTTTAACTAAACTCGGAAGCTTGTAATTAATTCCGGGATTCATCAATCGCTAAGTTTTAATCAGTCGGTGAATCCATCAGGGTTGGAGGATAATATTATGATTTTTTAAGAGTTGGGTTTTAATCAAATGGTTGGCTTTTGTGAGTTTTAATTTGAAGATGGTTTGAAGATTTTAACTGTATCCCCACTCTCCCACAGTCTGGTGGTCATAGTCTTGCAATGAAATAGACTAGAATAATAATGGTAAATTAAAAGTAATTTATTTTTGAGAATTAGAATTTGATTTTTTGTCTTTTTTTAATTTATCTATACATATATTCTACCACATCATCATTATTATATAGCTAAGTACAATTAATTTTAAGATTTGTGATTTAGAATAAGTCCAATATGAATTAATATTATTATAATTAGGTAATCGTTACTTTAAAATCAAGGTCAAAATTAAGTACATGTCATCTTATGAATATTTTAGTGACGTGGAAGCGTAGTAATATTATATGCACATGCCTGCCTTATCTGTATGAGAAAAGTCGCTGCAGTGGGACAATAACAGACTAGTTTTATTATTATTTACTATATGGACATTATTATTTTTTTAACTTGTACTTATTTGTAGGTTTTTTCCTGATATTCGGTTCGTATCTTGACGTAATCTTCGCGGTTTCTATACCGAATGTAAATCGTAGTTGACTGTCGTCAGAACGCTATTTGTACCTAACTTAATTACTCATAAGGAGGTGTAATCTGACAGCTCAACAATAAGAAGGTATTCTTAGCTTCATTAAAATCACGTATAACAGAAAGTCAATTCATTTAATTAAAAACGTTCAAAATCTAGTCACAATCTCATCTCAGCGATAATCAGTGTCAAAAACTTGTCAAAAATATCGTTGAATTAGAGTAAAACTAGAATTGAGACTAAGATCGGAATGCCAACGTTCTTAAAAATACAGGAATCCCGTCAGGTATCCAGTACAAAGGTAATATCTTATTAGTTTCATCAAAGGACATAATGCCCGAACCGGCTTCCATTCAAAGTCTACACCAACGCTGTCACGTAATTTATGTATTCAAGTTAAATTACCCTTCCCACAATTATGAGACAGAAAAGAGGAAAAAATCATGATTCCACCGATTCTTTTCATACCAAAATCCTTCCGAACTTTCCTTTTATATTCCAAAATGCCGACTTAAAATGTCTTAAATGAATTGTCCCAGGCTCTGTTCACTCCATTCTTCGTTGACAATCCCTTGACGTGTTTTATGTCCTAATTTAAATTGCTTTTATCGCGAACACGACCGTTACGTTTGCCCTAAAATGGCCGCGGTGGAATCCCGTTTTTCACTCTCGAAATACCAAGTGCTTCTTGGATTCTCTAATTGTTTCTACGGTCTATAAAAAAGGTTTTAAATGAGTCGTTTTCCCTCTTAACTGTGTTGAGATTTAAAAAATTAACCCTCGTAAGTCTATGCGGCAATTGGCGTAGACGCTACGTTTCTATAGAGCCGCTACGCCGTAGCACATAAATCTACGGCGTAGCTAACGCTACGTTGCGATGCCTGACTTCAACAATATATTCAAATGTATGTGAATAATGTGTTGGGAAATGTATCCGGATTTTCCGAATTCTTTAAAATCGCTGAAGTTTTGATACCGCTTAGAATTTTGATCCTTTTTGTAGGGAATATTCTTATTTTTCTTAAAGAATATTTCCTGCGTTTCCTACTATCAAACTAGGAAGATTTTAAGTAAATACCTAAACAAGTTAGATCCAAGTAACAGCCATATACTGAATAACTAACGGACTAGCGCATACTCGACGTGATTTGATTGAGAAGGCGGCCCTCAATCCGAATAAAACAAATGAAATCCAAGTCAAAATTTATTTCCAATTCGTATTTAACAAACATAGACTTAAAAGTTTAAGGACCATAAGGTCTACTTTTGCCTGCGCTATTCCAGACCCTGGATAGGCATGAGCAACGTAACAGTATTTGAAAGAATACATACATAAGTGTATGTTAGTTTCGTATAAAATAAAAACGTCTCGTAATTTAAAAAAAACCAAATTTTGTTGCAATCTAAACTCATAGAAAAAAAAAACCTTATCAAAAATGTAGGAAACTGAGATTAGACCCCTCATATATGTTCATATTTTTACTCAACCACACTTCCTTTTCAACAACTAAACCTATCACAGTATATAAGGCATACTACAAAAGTGAATACACCAAACCTCATAAAAAAAACTTATATCTTACTTCCTCAATCTCGTGTGCACCACGCCTAATAACGATAATAAGTATTTTTCCGACGCTGGCCGGTCGACGTGAAAGATTGATGTTCAGGAAATACTTCGTTCTTACGACGGCTATGTAGACTTTGTTAGATTATGTATATACACATGCGATGAGTATAATAGTATGTGTATTATAATGCTTTTACGCTGTGTATGGGAAGAAATAGCTTAATATACATTGAGATCTGACGCAGTTATGGTAATTTTAAGAACGTTCACAGTCTGATTTCAGTCTCAATCTGTCAAAAACATATAGACTTTCCTTGAATAAACACTTTTTAAATTTAATACTTATGTTTCATAGTTTCTTATTTTTTCACGATTATACTCTGTCCAGTTGCTAATCTGTCCAGCTGCGAAACTGTCCAGCTGAGAATCGGTCCAGTTGCGAATCTATTCAGTTGCCCCGGAGGGTAATTTTCTTACATTTTTGACATTGATTGTCGCTGAGATGAGATTGCGACTAGATTTTGAACGTTTTTAATTACGGAATTTCTCCTTCGGGCCTCGATAAGAAAAGAAACAATTGAAGTACTTCGATTTTTTCATAGTAATACGTAAAATGAGGCATTCTAGAAGCTATCCTTATTCTCACGCGTGACTGCTCAGCATAAAGTCCTTCCTGGTAAGGTTTTATTCTTGACTGGCAGCAGCCAAAATCCAGAAAAAAAAATCTGCGAATTAAAAAAAGAACACACTACTTCGTTCAAATCTCAAGTTATTCGTGCAATTACAGACATAGACAAGTTATGTAGAGGTAAGGGCTGGTGAAGCAGACATTTATCATTACTTAGCTTCTAGCAGCATTTAGGAATCAACCCTAGATCTCTCTTGGATCTCTCTGCATTCTACTAATATTATAAACGCGAAAGTTTGTGAGGACGGATGGATGGATAGATAGATGGATGTTTGTTACTCTTACATGCAAAAACGATTAAACTGATTTGGATGAAATTTAGCAAACAGATAGTTTAAAATTTAAAAGGATTAACACATGGGATAATTTTTATCCCGATATTCCTACGAGATCGAAACGTATGCAAACCGAAACTGAAACCGCGGGGCCCCTGCTAGTTGTATAATATGTAAGGCACATTCCTACTCCAGACGGATCAATACTTACACATGCATCTCATAAATAAACCTCGCTGCAGCGAACCAGATACTATATTCTGTACACATAATAAGGAGGATGTCCTTAAAACTGTTCGCGAACTAAGGAATTTAACGAGCCTCTTAAGAAAGTTGTTGAAGCGTGAATCATACATATCTCACCTCATTATCGAGGAGGTGTGCTACCTTTTTTGTTGTGCATATTAGTGAGATTTTTAAACTTACATTCTAGAACGATGTTTAATTGTTTTGATTATCAATTTGAAACTGTCAGATTCTATAATAATCTCAACTCAATTGTCAATCATTGTATTAGTACGTTATTGTTTTTTTTTAGTTTATTAATGTAAAGTCTGATTTTTCCAACGCCAGATAATTTTATCCAAGGGATCATTTTGAAATTTTTGCAGTTCTTCCGTACAATATCTGTCAGACGGCAATTTTATTCCACGAATAAAATTTATCTGTCGATTTAAAAAGCAGCCCAGAAATAAATCGGTTTAGGAAGGTAGGTAAACATAACTGGCGAAATGTGGGTATACTACAGGTACAGCTCTGCCTTACCCTCCGGAGTTTGCAGGCGTATAATTATGTATCTATATTTATTCACTAGCTGCGCCCCGCGGTTTCACCCGCATAAGTTTCGATCCCGTGGGTATATCGGGATAAAAAGTACCCTATATGTTAATCCTGGTTATAAACCATCTGTGTGCCAAATTTTATCCAAATCCATTCGATGTTTTTGCGTGAAAGAGTAACAAATATCCATTGATCCAACCATCCATCCATACAAACTTTCACGTTTATAATATTAGTAGGAAGTAGGATAGGTTATTTGGTGTTAGTTTAGCTATGTATTTGTTTGACCATACATACCCTTTTTTTATGTTCCAGGGCAGCGGTATCCCTTTCGGACGATGCCGCTACCCATCATACACACCCTTAGTCAAATAATGTTTGTACACTTTCTATCCTTTGTGAATCTACTCTCTTCTCCATATTCTGTCCACACAACATAATTTTTACTAAGTATACCAAGGCCATTTTAATATCAGAGTTGCCACTGTGATATACGGTCATGCCATCGTCGAGGGCAAGCGAAATTAAAAGCCCTGAGATAATTTTCTTATTTTCGCATTTGTTCCGAGGGCATGTGCCCCTAACATATTTTGTACTGATTGCACGTTATGTTGTTTCACTATGGGCGAGCTTGTGTCCTCGAGTAGTACACCTGAGCAATGTTAACAGTGCGCTATTAGAGTTTACGATTTTGTTTACTTTTGAGTATGGTTAGCTGAGAAATAGGTTGATTATTTTGTATCAGTTAAAACAATAAATAATAGGCTTTAATAATATGATTACTCAGGGTGGATTTTTGAGACGGGGTAGTAGGTAAGGGCAGGTATAGTAGTATCCTTGATAAAGGATACTACTATAACTGCCCTTACCTACTACCCCGTCTACCATAGTAGCTACAATTCACAGATTTTGAAAAAAAAATACAGTCAGCAAGAAAATGGGCAGTATTTACAAAAAAAAACATTTTTAATGCCAGTCTATCCTGTTTCCCTTAAGGATGTCATCTAGGATCTAAATTATTTTAAATACAGATATGTTTGCTTCCTACCCATCCTTGAGTCACTCCATATATTCGTATGAGTTTTTGTACTAATTTTATTTTGTACTAGCTTTTACCCGCGACTTCGTCCGCGTGAAGCAACTTTCTTACATTTTTTTTCCGTAATAACCATCTTCGTACTTCAAGGAATAGTCCGAAGAAAGAATTAGCGAAATCGGTTCAGCTGTTCTCGAGATTTGCGCTTGGCAACACATTCAGCGATTCATTTTTATATTATAGATTTTGTGTTTCACGAACTGTGTCCAAATAAACTTTTTTCTTTCTTTCTTTTTTTCGTTCTACAATCTCCTAGATATTAACAGCTTGGCACTCGTCATAAGGGTAAGGAGCTTATGTCCGTCTTCTAATTACAAACAAACATGGTTGCCGGTTGTTGTGTTGAGGCGTGAAAGCTATATAAACAAAACTTAACTACACATATATAAGCTTACGTCTTTCTCCCATGGGGCAGGCAGAAACTACAGAACGCCTCCTGCTACAATCCTAACATACCAATTTTGCTTCGTTTGCATCTGAAGGCCAATTTGCGTAATTAAAAACGTTCAAAATCTAGTCGCAATCTCATGTCAGCGACAATCAATGTCTACAATGTAGAGAAATTAGAGGTATTTTTGACATATTAAGATAAATCAGACTGTGAACGCTCTTAAAATGACGAGAATTGCCCGTCTAATCATACACGCATGCTTGTTGCGAGTACTACCACGGATGACTAAATAGTTACTACGTAACAGATACTTCACTCAGTAGAAAATTTCCAATACCTACTGCTATAATAGCCTTCTCCGTCGCGTCAACAGCCGCTGCATGCTAAAATGTGCCTAAATGCTCAAACGTACAGTTGTGATTGCTTCGCACTGCGCGATCCCAAAGCACTGAATTTGGTCCGCAAACGGCCCTAAACCGCTAGGCCGGGCGGTAGGTAATTATAGCGCGCAAGTACATGGAGTGGCGGAGGCCTGGTACTACGCATATGACCTTTTTGAAGAATATCACCAAAGAGGTCAGTATTATGTCCTCTTAGGGCGGCTAAAACTTAACTATAGGTACCAATTTGACTGCCTTGTTGGTGGCAAGCGTGGCCTCATCACAATCTTTTCATTCATAATTTTGAAGGATATCGCTAATCCATTACATCATTATTATGTTCGGAAATGTTTGTCTGCAACAACGTAAATAACGCAATTAATGTTGTTGAACTATAAATTATAAGCCCTTACTGCTGTTAGTGTGTTACGCAATTACTCTGGCTTTGATACTCATGCCGACCAAAGTGTTATTGGGTCGGGGTGCTTCCATTTAGAAATTCTCAGTAACAGACAGGACTCTAGATTCGTGGCTTGTTAATAGCTATTGGATGTTACGAAGTTTTCCTTTAAAATGTTGCACGGGGTTACATAACATGTTATAAAGGGTGTAAGGTACATCGACGCGCAAACTGTAACCACGAATACAGTCGAATCATGATTCGTCGATCGATGACTTATCGTCGGCTATTAAAAAAGAAGCTGCTGTTCCATACATTTTGAACATGTAGGACTTAGGTATTGCACTTTTGTATGAAACAGTTAAGTGACACTGGAGTGTCTAGAATCATGTGCTGATTTCATGCTAACAATTTGCGCGGGGATGTTTCTCCCGTGTATTTTATTAGGGTATACTCTTCCTACCTCTTTAACCTGGAGTACAGCAGGCGTAATGTTTAGTTAATTGAGACTACCGCAATAATAATATAACACATAACAACAACAATGACAAACACATCATCACAATCAGCCTATGTTTCACTGGTGGGACACAGGTCTACTCTCGGTGAGAGGGAGTGGGCCGTAATCCACCACGCGGGCCCAGTGCGAGTTGGTAGATGTCACATGTCTTCGAATTTTGGTTTCTAAGACATGCCATGCCGGTTACCTCACGACGTTTTCCTTCACCGTTTTGAGAGCAATTGTGATGAAATAATTTACACAAAGACCTTCAACTCGTAAGGCATCGTTACGTTCGTTTACTTTCGTAAACACATCAGTAACAATTATTTCCCTTAGCAGAAACGTATCTTAAAAATAGTACAGTCAACGCATCTATAAGTATGCTACAGATTTGTGCATTCTATTTCCAAGGAATGGGCTATTGACGGTCGTAAGGAGTCTGCGAGCGTCACAAAGTGTGCACATTGTAAGCATCCTTAGCATCGATTTCAGTACGGTGCTGATAGCGCCTCGCTCGATACTTTCACGCTGTTATATTCAACCTGTTTTGTTTAGTTTTTTTTTAAATCGGGTGGGTTTTTTTTGTTAATTGAGGAGCTTGTAGCTAAGTAATAACGCTTGCCGCGGTTGGTCCGTGGATGGGTGACCATATGTACATAACAAGACCCCTCCTTTCGGTTTTGGGACATGGCGGTTTCCTCACGATTTTCCTTCAACGTTTTGAGAGCAGAAGTAATAAAATTTAATACAGTAACGTGCCGGCCTGGCTCACGACCCACAAGTCGTAAGTCGGGACCGATGATACCAGTTGGCCACTCATCCTTAATCCACTTAATTAATAAAATATCGACCACCAACAACCACCTTTCTGACAGCACGGTTGGCGCAGTGGTTAAGCGATTGACTGCTGCGCTGCGTGTCGCGGGTTCGATTCCCGCACGGAACAAATATTTGTATGACCTACATGTATTTGTTCCGAGTCTGGGTGTTTTTCTCTATAATATGTATGTATTTACAAAAAAAAAAAAAAAATGGTATATAAGTAGTTTATCAGCCATCTTGTTACCATAACACAAGCATTAGGTTGCTTAGCTTGGGACAAATGGTGCTGTGTGAAATGTCCAGGGATATTATTATTATATATTATTATTACCTACACAAAATTTCTTACAGCTATTTTAATTCCCAAAACCATTACTGCCTTTATACAGCAGTATCACGTGACATTAAGTCATTACTACCCTTCATGTTGTAGGTGAGAAAATACCCCCTAGTTTGTTTTACTACTACTAGCTTTCACCCGCGCCATGGCCCGCGGAACATAATCAGCCCATAATACGCTGGAACACAGGCCTCTTCTCTGTGACAGGGAGTGGGCCATAATCCACCACGCAGGCCCAGTGCGGGTTGGTGGACCTTCGTCCGTGTAAATGTTGGCAAATATCCCACGGGAAATTACTACCGGGATTAAAAATATTCTACGTGTTAATACAGTTTATAAAATGTCATCCAAATCCGTTCAGCCGTTTTTGCTAGTTTGAGTAACAACCACCCAAGCATACAAACTTTCACATTTATAATATTGGTAGGGTAAATAACTCTAGTTTATTTGATATTAATAATAGGGTGGAGCTATGAAATTGTTGGTTACCTCAGCATTGGTTATGGATAGTGTTGCCAGTTTCGTGGAACACGGGATTTCTAATACTCAGTTTATTTCAACAAAATATTTTCCAATCAAAGCGAACATTTTAGCTGAATTACTTTCAAGTATCGGTAATCGGTAATCAGCTGATTTGGTCTGTTTACTTGTACTGGTCATATTTTTAATATTATTCCGAATCCTTTTCTTAACTGGGTTATAATCCAAGCAGGCGCTTTACTTGGTGTAATTTATTTCATCACCACTGCTCTCAAAACGGTGTGAAGGAAAATATGGATATAAACTGGCACGCCTTAGAACCAAAAAATCGAATACATGTGAAATCCAACCAACCAACCCGCACTGAGTCCGTGTGGCGGATTATGGCCCACTCCGTCTCACAGAGAGGAGGCCTGTGTCCCAGCGGTGGGAACATTAACGGCTGATAATGCTGTTCTGTAAACATTATGAAAGAAAATTACAGTACTAAATTGTAAATGTGAAAATTGCTAAACCTTTTCATTACCTACTCGAGTGTGAAATTAGAACAGAACTAATAAAAACAAATACAAAGTGGTAACGTGCTACCCGGTAACTGGGTTGTGAAGGTCAGACAGGCAGTCAGTCCATGTAAAATACTGATATTCAGCTGCATCTGGTTAGACTGGAAGCTGACCCCAACAAAGTTGGGAAAAGGCTAGGGGTAGATTGATTTATTTTTCAATCATCCACGACACAAAAGCTGACATAATGATACGTCACTAACAACTGACGTCACGAAGTCGGCGTCAAACTCGACACAAAAGGTAATGAGCTCAACCGCGGTTTTGTTGTCAAACTCTAAATTAACTGTGCATGTCGCTTGATTACTGAGTTTTATACTGATTGATGTTCTAATAACTTTGTTCGTGGTATAACGGGTAAACAAATAATCAAGAAATTGTGTATAAAGTTATGAAAATTTTATTAGATAGCGACTATTAACTGCGTTTTCCTATTACAAAATGGGTTTAAGGCGAAAGCGCCGCGAAATTCTAATTGTCTTACGATTGTAACGCGAAATTCGAATTGTCATACGTCGTGCAGTTTGCAGGGCAGTATCATGTTGTATGTTGATCTAAATATGATTCGCAGGATTTTGCGATTCTAATAATGCACTCTTTTGTAATAAAGAGCCTCTTTTGCACTATCTGGCGTTTTCTCAACGTTGGCCGCAGTAACTTAGCTACCAAACAGGTTATGTTAGAACTGCGACGTCGAAAAGTCTGACAACCAGTTTTACCAAGGAATATCGTATTACTCAGTAACTGGGTTGTGGAGGTCAGGTAGGCAGTCGCCCCACGTAAAATACTGGTATTCAGCTGCATCCAGATAGACTGGAAGCCGACCCCTAACATAGTTGGGAAAGGGCTAGGCAGATGATGAGGTTAGAACTGTGACCACGACTAGCTTCAACTTTCTGACTAACTGACCGACTATTTAATTTTGACAATTCAAAAGTGCCTGTAAATGGTTTAATTGAAATAAATGATTTGAGTTTGAGTTTGACCAACCGCGCACAAGCCGGGGGTGCAAAGCAAGCAGTGAAAGCAAAATCAGAATTATTTGAATTACTATTAAATGCATTCCAAAAATATTATTACCCAATCCAGAAATTGTTCGCGGGCGCAACTCAAGTCCCTCTGCAGTTATACCTCACGGTATTTCTCTCTAAATTGCTTATTAAGTTAAGAGGCTTATGTAAAGATAGCTCCCGCCAAAGTGAAGCCATCTGCGAAATCTATGTAAATATTTAATGCGTTGTCAATAAGACGGCTTGTAACTTTGCGTTGGTGTTCATAATTATACATTTATGGAGATATACATATACCACTGACTGGTAGGAACAGTGGTGGCCCAGTGGTAACGGCTGCGGCTTTCAAGGTCATAGGTTCCAACCCAGAAAGGCGTTTTACTTTGTGTAAATTATTTCATCATCACTGCTCTCTAAGCGGCGTATGAAAACATCGTGAGGAAACCGGCATGTCCTAGAACCAAAAATTGAAAGACATGTGACATCTGTCAACCCGCACTGGGTTTGCGTGCTGGCCAGTGGGCCGTAATCTACCGATTACGGCCCACTCTCTCTCACCTAGAGGAGGCCTGTGTACCAGCAGTTGGAACATTAATACGCCACCACTGCTCCACTATACATTGCTCATTGTATCATAATAACAGATTATATAACTGATTTCATCTTCATTAATCAAACTCATTTGTAGAGATTGAAGGCCAATTCTCGTAATTTAAAACGTAATAAATCTAGTTGCAGTCTCATCTTGACGACTATCAAAAACTTGTCAAAAATATAAAGAAATTAATGGTATTTTTGACAGATGACAGACTGAGGTCAGACTGTGAACGTTCTTAAAATTACGATAATTGCGATAATAACATGAATTCTAACGACACAAAAAGACTATCAAGATCCTCGTTAAAAAAGGACCAGCGAATAAAACGTTCACACATTTAATAAAAAGGAGTATTTACCTTTTAACAACAATGTCACAGTCAAACGAACCCAAATCCACTCCCATTTTATATCTAACAATAAAAATCCACCACCCATTCGAGCAATTACGGTACTAAATATCACAAAAAAACGTATAGGAAAATAAATGTCTCTAAATCACAATAAAAAGGTCTACGATTTATATCGCCGAAGACAATTTAATATCGCGACGGACATTCGGCCTTTCGGAAAGTATAATCGAATCAAACGACACCCCTTTAGGCTCGACGATAAATAAAAAAATTGCGCCATAAATAACTCCGCAGCTCCAGACCGATTCTAATGAGTTAGAGGGGAGACTCGTCCAGAATTGAAAGTGCTCACCCCTAAACCATTTGTATTCAAACGAACCCGACGGCCGGCCGCATTTTAATTTACTTACTCGAATTAAAACTGCGCGTGATTCGAATCCGATTCGATTTTACTACGATACTTTATTTTTATCGTTGATTGAAGACGTTCTGTTATTATTACTATTACTCGGGTTTTCTCGAGAACCGATTGGCATTCGATCGGGACAAAGAATCGGTTACGTTTCGTGAATCGGCTCGGCTCAGTAGCATATTTTATAAATTGACGGCAACTTTCTCGTAATCGAACCGATTGTCTTCTATCGTTTGTCCTTCCAATTTGCGTATTCAATGTCTTTGTTGTACGGGGTAGTCGTTTCTGTACAATCGCATGGAAAATGATTTCGTATGAAATATTTAATATGGGTTTTATTTTTGTTGCAAAATGTGACTGCAATTTTTTGGTTTAGCTATCATTAACGTTGGGTGTATTTTTAACACACATAGCATAAATTGGGTTTTTGTTTTAAACATACATATTTTATACTGCAAAAATATCTTTCAAAATAATATTAAACACACAAATGAATAAAAAATATTATGTACCTATACGTATACATTTATGTAGCGATTGAATACTACTCCGTATTAAATGTAAACAGCTGTACACACCACACACTCCACAATCCGTTTCAATAAGCGAGGTAGTTAATTTAAATCGCTGCCACCAACAGATTAGAATGTTTATTGTCTGTCGTGTAGTCGTTATCATCAAATTCGATGTTCGATCCGTTCAATCCGTTCGGCGACGTTCGTCTCGCTTTGTTGTGGTAATTTCATTAGACGCGGTCACCAAACGTTGAATATTAATAAGAGTTTGTCCAGCACTTTTGCTTTTGATTGTACTGGAGAAAGAATTTAATTGAAATATTTTGAAGACCTTAGTATAAATTGTTTGAGAATTGGGTGATCACAAATAGCTAAGTAGAACACGGAATCACTTTCGTCTCAAGATGTTTGGGTTATTTAAAACATACCCCTTTTTTATAAACATTGCTTATCAAGGTTAAGAGACGTTCAAACGTCAAAAATGTATGGTTAAACAGTCGCTAATTCTTCGTTCGTTGTTCTTCTCTCAGTGTTCTACTTAGTAGCCTTTGGTTCAACTTTAACTATCATTTAGCGAATTTATTAGCATCATGCTGAGATAGGAGCCTTTTGGCCTCGTATAGGACTTCCTGTTTCATTTTTCCTTTTGTTACTTTTTTATATAATTTGTTTTATTTTTATTTTTAACTGTGTTTAGTTTAGTTTCTGATCCTGTACCAGTCGCAATAAATACTTTTTCTTTCTTTCTTTCTATTCCGAAAATTTTATGTATAATAGATTAATATTGCACTTAGATATAGCATAGAAACCTTGATGTTTTGACAACATATTTCTACATCAGTAAATTCATTTTTCTTATTTTTTCCATCGACAGACAAACCTACACGAAAAAAATATATCGTATTACCCAGTAACTGGGTTGTGGAGGTCAGATAGGCAGTCGCTCCATGTAACATACTGGTATTCAGCTGCATCCGGTTAGACTGGAAGCCGGACCCAACATAGTTGGGAAAAGGCGAGGCAGATGATGATGAATGTAAACTATCACAACTCAAATAACAAGTCAGACATGTTTGATAGCAATTATTGTAAAATAAGCCATCGTAACTTGTAATTTAGTCGTTATTACAAGCTTATTAAGTCAATTAGGGATACAATCTTTTGAATGATGTTATTATGTTGTATGTATTATCTATGATTGAAAAACAATGGGGATTTTTTTTATTTTTGTTCAAAATTCCATTCCAAGTTGTTTTTTTTTTAGTTTTGCTGCCCATATTTTATTGTACCTACTAGGATTCATTAGGTAACTACCTAATGAATCCTAGTAGGTACAATAAAAATTATAAAATCACACAACAAAACACAATAAAATCTTTAACATCAAAACTATATTACCATAAGTATGTGGTAATAGTTTTGATGTTAAAGATTTTCTTTATCTATTTGAATAAAACAGCAAAGAAAAACATCGAGAGGAAACAGGCATGTCCTAGAATCAACAAATTCGAAGACATGTGACATTTACCAACCCGAACTGGGCCCGCGTAGTGGATTACGGCCCACTCCCTCTCACAAAGAGGAGGTCTGTGTCCCAGCAGTAGGAAGATTAAAGGCTAATTATTCTTATTCATATTATATTTGAATAAACAGGTAATAAACACAATTTTAAAGTGCAGTAGATAAAGATTTATTTTTATAATACCTCTTTGTGTAATTGTTTTCACAATTAAAAGTTCTTGGAAAGCGATACGACCGGCCTTTGTACAATAATTCTATGTAGCCATAATAATTATATTGCAATTAATTTAAGCAATAAAGGAAATATAAAACAAATTCCAGGACAGCTCAAGTCGAGTCCTAATTTGCGTAATGTTTGCATAAAAGTAATTAATTATGACGAAAATAATTAGGATATTAAGCTAACAAAAAGAGTAATGACGGAAGCATTAAAAATTACACATAGGTGCAGATCATCCAATCCTACTTCTTACCAATAGGTTTTTTTTTTTTGTTAGCCTGTACTTTCTCACTCGTGGGCAAAGGCCTGCACCAAATTCTTCCAGGAACTCTTTTCCCGCGCCACCTCGAACCGGCCCTCGCGATTCGCATTCAGGTCATCTCGCTATCTCTTTCAGGGCCGGCCTCGGCGGCGCCGTCCATCGTCAGGTACCCATTGTGTGGAGATTTTTGCCCATCATCGTGTGTATGTCATCGCGCATACGGCTGATGTGACCCGCCCAATCCCACTTTTGAGCCTGGCAGCCTTCTTTCCTACATTCAGTATGCCCGTTTTGGAACGCAGCGTGGTGTTCCGAATTCTGTCCTGTCTTTTTATAGGTAATATAAATGTGGAAATCTGTGTCTTTGTATTCCTTAGCGGTCTTACCCGTGTGCCAAATTTCATAAATGAACGGTATGTATGAAATTTGGCATAAGGGTAGACCATGGCCTCGATTAGGTATCGGTTCTGTATTTATTTTTTAAATATAGCAACATTATGCTGAGATAGCTCTTTGACTTCGCACAGGTCTCTTTATTTTTATTGTTTTTGATATAACTTCGTTAACTTTAAGTGCTTTTTTTTACTATTTGTATTTCCTGTGTCTCAAATAGAATATGTTTCTTTCTTTCTTTTCTTATTAGGATAATATAATACACTTTATACCAGTAGTGTGTAATTTCCCGTGGAACCAATCTTTTTGTCGTTTTGTCACCAAAACGCGGCCGAAGCCGCGGACAAAACCTAGTTTTTTCATAAAATTGTCTCAGTAATCTTCATCTAGTTAATGATGAAGGATGATTTATGGTTCCCACATTTTTCCCGCGATATAATTAGATTTTACCTGCAGGGTTGCCCCTTTCGCGGTGAAAACAATTGAATTGTGTCCTTGAAGTTGATCGATGGCTTTAGAACGTGGAAAATAGCTTAGACAAGCATTTCTATCTGGGTGGCTAAGTTAGCACACCTACGCTTCTTTGGTGTGGGAAGCGATGATTAAGTAGAATTAGGGCTGATATTTCCAACGCCAGATAATTTTATCTGAGGAATATATTTTTGACAGTTCTTCGATATAAAATCTGTCAATCATCTAAAAAATTTTATTCCACGAATAAAAACTATCTGTCGATTGAGAAAAATCAGCCCTAAGTTTATTATAGAGTAGGAAGTAGCTTGTAATTGCTATCTATTTTAATTAAATGTGATGATGACAAACTTAGTAAATTAAATGTACCGTAGGTACCTGATGATGAACATTCACAATTAATTACGTCGTCATAGCGTACGTTCTAAGTCACGTAATTCGTACTTTTTAGACTTTATGAATACAGTACATCGGTATTTTAAACTTCGGAGTTCAGTATGACATTCACAGATTAGGCGCAAAGATTACTATACGTATACTAAAACATTGCTATCTCATTCGACAACCCTATGACGTCACCACGGTAAACACCTCACGGCATCAGGTGGGCTGTAATGTACCAACATAAATGTGCTACCAACATAACATAATTATGTAAATGTGCGTAACGTGAGAACACAATGCTTTATGAACTCGTGCATGTGTGTGTTCTGAAGTGAATTTCACGCCCAAATATATTACTTAGTTTAATGAAAAATATTTTTGTTTTGATGTAATGTTGTGGTAGAACAAACAATTTCACGTTTTTGGGCTATACAGGGTGGCATGGACATCGATGACCAAGCTGTAACTATGAATTCAGCACTTGGTTCTAGACCACCCTAGCGTCGAAAATTATCGTCGGTTATAAAAAAAGCTATTTCATAGATAAGTGCAATACCTACGCGGTTAAAATGTCAGCATTAAAATATCAGTATTTTTTTTTCATTACCGACATAAAATCTCAATGCTGGGTTCAGAATCATGTACTGAATTATCCATTGTAACAGTTTGAGCCACGACGTCACTGCTACTCTGTGTAAATCTTGTGGGACAATATGACAATGTATTGATCGTCAAATCATATAATTCGACACGATTATAACCGAATGCGTTCTACTAAATAATTCGACACGATTAATACCTTTTGCATCCTAATAACGAACCCATAATTACAGCAAACACCACAGATTAATGATTACACATACATTATTTAAACTGCATTGAATTTTAGGCCACAATACATGTTCTCTAAATTGCTCCCATTACCAACAAAACAATACTTAATACTAATCTAAACGCGGTCAAAGTCAAACAAAAATAATAAAAATGTATGTATTGGCAATCCATTTAAATTGATGGACGAAAAGGCGTCGGTAACTGCCTCGTATTTTTCCAGTAGCCCCCGACTTTGACACGTTATTGCCTCTCATGCAATATGCATAGCAATATTTGAAGACAGTGGGTTCACCCCCTCCCTCCCCGTAATTGGTGAATATCAGCCGTTCTTGTCTGTCTGAAAAAGTTCAGAGAAAAAGGATCTTATTTACTTTGTGGCAGTGAGTCTAAAGACTCAAAAGGATTTTTAGACGAGGCTCCGTCAAGACTTATTGGTGCCTCGATTTAAATCGAGGTTATAAGTGGGAGGATTTCAATATGCTATTATTAAATACTAGCTGCGCCCCGCAGTTTTACCTGCATAAGTTTCGATCCCGTGGGAATATCGGGATAAAAAGTATCCTATGTGTTAATCCTGGTTATTATAAACTATCTGTGTGCCAAATTTCATCTAAATCCGTTCAGTAGGTTTTGCGGGAAAGGGTATTCCTTAATTCAATGCATAATGCATTCGTAACTGGAAACCAAATAAACGGAAGAGTTTACGCAAATAGAAAAATTTTGAAAATTTAATAATGTTTCCTTTAAAAGAACATTTATAGGAAAACTTATAAAAGGTAAGTTTCATTTGAAACAGTCATTGTGGTGTGTTACCTGAAACTACAGAATGCTTACATTTAATAATGGTATTTGTCTTATCAAACTAATTTCAGGCTTATCTAGGAACTCACAACCCGACTTTATTAGCTTTATCGTTGAAATAAAATGAAAGTGGCTAATCCATACACAAATTCTGAAAGTCCTATCCTACTAATATGGATGGATGGATGTTTGTTACTCTTTCACGCAAAAACTCCTCAATGGATTTTGATGAAACTTTATTACAGTATTATAACTTATATAATAGTATATTATTTTATCTCGATGTTCCCGCGGGATCGACACTTACGCGGGTGAATCCGCGGGGCAATGCTAGTAAAATTATAAAAAATATATAAATGAAAGACATAAATATAAATTTTATAAAAATATATCTTTTTGATTTTCAAGCTCGACGACCACAGGTATCGTGAGCTCACGTAACTACATCAATCTACGCATTAAAAATCTTACATTCACTCGTTCATCCAATCACAGCCTACACTGCTCTCCGACTGCTGCATAGAAGGACATTATGCACAAGAGTTCCTTCTCAGGTAACGAATGCATTATGAAAGGATTTTGGAAAATTTGTATGGATAAAGTTGAAAAATTTGTATGGAAATTCGTAATTTTGGCCTATGGGAAATCCGGCTTGAGGAATAGAAATAACATACAAATAATCTGACCATAAATGTGGAAAGTAAAGGCAGTTTTCCACCACTTAATTACCTAGTCTATTCTGACAACAAAATACTTCAAACCATATTCTGCCTTCTATAAGAGTACATTTACACAATTTTCACGAGCCACGCCGTGGCGTCGAGTGAGCCATACAATAACAGTACATAGGTGCGCATATAGGGTACATAACTAACATAACATAGGCACTCTTTATGCAAACTCAGTCCCACACATAAAGGTCAGTTCACACCGAGATTCGACGCAACGCGCACTTTTTAAGATAGTGATACAATACACGATGACAGGGACATCGACGCGTAACATGTTACAGTACATGTTTCTGAACCAACCAATTGCAATTGAAACTTTTCGTCGGTTTAAAAAAAAATGCGGTTCTAACATAATTATAATCACGACATATTTGCCAAAAATGTAAACAAATAAGAGTTTATGGAAAAATAACTTTAATTCCTACACAATAAAGTTCAGATTACGCTACAACTTCAAACATTTTTATAACTTTTTCAATAGTGCTAGTCACTCTGAAATCAACTTAATAAACATTGAAATAACGTCAATTTGAAACATGAATAAAATTTGAATTTATATCTGTTTGGCACTTTTCTATGTAATAGCAGATCTTTTTTTTGATAACCTATGACAAAATTTCTACGCTAGGGTGTTTAGAATCATGTTCTGAATACAATATGGCTCCGGTTCACGCGTTTAAGTGTGCCATCCTGTATATAGAGCTTGTTTTCTAAAACATAATAGGTAAACATTTTAAGTGACAGTATGAAAGCTAAAGGGAAACGTGTCAAGTAACCGCGTTACGCCGCGCTGTTTTCAGTAGCCCTTCTTCATGCGATTCTCTGCCCAGCGGAGATGACCTCTACTGTATTTGTAGGTCGTAGAACGCAAGTGGGCATTTTATTTTTTGCAAATTATTCCATCACCACTGTTCTCAAAGCGGTGAAGGAAAACATCGTGAGGAAACTGGCCTAGAAAATGTCTTGGAAAAAATTGAAACCATGTGATGTCCACCAACCCACACTTGGCTTGCCGTGTGGTGGTAACGGCCCACTACCTCTCCCAGTGAGGAGACCTGTGTCCCAGCAGTGGGAACTTTATAGGCTGATTATGATTTGCGGTGGTTCTTACCACAGCAGTGGTTGAGACAACCGCAGTTATCGCACCACTATACGTAGTGCGGTGTATCAGGCTTTTTCAAGCATCTGCGCGCATCCTCGCGTCACTTCATATTGCGCCTAGGTGTGAACTGGTCCTTAGTTACACGAGTCCGTAGTAACGTTATACAATGGGCAGGAATATCTGATATTGTTGATGATATCAGATATTCCTAACCTATCCAAAACCCCTCTGACTCTAGCAATTCGCACCATCAATTATATTCAGGACGAAATTGATATATTTACATGTCACTGGGGTGAATTTGCAAAAGTACAATTGTTTACACTGTGTTACAAACAATGATCTTTATGATCTTGAGATGTAGTTTGTGACTTATTTTTAGTTTTGTATGTGTGACTTGGCTATCGCATTAGGTTATGTGAGACCTGTAATCATTGTTTTAAGGCATTTAAATAATTAAATAAAAAATATCTTATTATGATTTACGATATCTTACAATGGACATTGCAAAAATTATGAAGCTATCATATTTATTGCAATTTCTATTTTAAGGCTGTACGGCTTGGATAGTTTAAAAACTTCTTTAAATAGCGAGTGCTACCAAATTCAATTTATCATTATAATAAATCTTTTTACACATCACAGCATCATATTCTAAAACAGAAGCATAACGCATTCCTACTTTAATACTTTTACCGTTACATACATACAAAATGACATGTCATAACGCGAAAAAAATAAAAAAGTATATGCTAAGGTAATTCCGCTAATGCACGGCACACACTGAAGCTGTGCACACAATATTTTGAAGTAATATTGTTTATGGTAAGCAGAAAATCTTGTCACGGCTTTATTTTGCTCATATACGAGTATTCATGGACGGTAGACTACGGCTGTAGACACACAGGGCGCAAGTTTGATGAACTAAGGACTTAGGAAATATAATTATGTTGTTCAATAATATTAGGTATCTGTGTGAGTGACAGGGATAATATTTATAACACACGTTTTGGCATCAGTTATGTATATTGAGTCTGTTAGAAGATTATTATCATTTTAAAATGATTTAGCCTCACATTAAATCTAAAGAATGACGCGGGACAAGTCGAAGACTACATCCATGTCAACTTGATCTACGCCGTAGCAATGACAATATCAGCTACGCCGTAGCAATCCTGCGTAGCGCTCTTATCAACACAGTTTGATCAGTCTTCATTCACTTCGGTGCAGAATATTTCTCGTTCAATATTGTACATCGGAATATGGCTACAATCACCAGACAATTTATTACGGTTATTCTCATATTATATATAGAACAGTTGGTTGCGATTTCGTCTGCGTGCGTAGACTGTAGTATTTGTCATAATCCAGGACGAAAAATAGCCTATGTCCTTTTCCAAGTACCAGGCTACCTCTCTGTCAAATTCCATTAAGATCCGCTCAGTGGTTTAATCATGACGAAGGAAAAAACCTACAGACATACAAAGTTACTTTCGCAACTATAATATTACTGTGGAGTGTTCCTCTAACAAAAACCCGTATGCCTCGAAACTAAAGAGTCAAAACATCAACTGCTGACGTCACGAGACTCACAAGTAACTTTATGATTTTATAGTAGCTCTAAGTTCTTATAGTTGCCGTGTCACCGGAATACTTGAATAACTCACTTCGCTACGGCGGCGGCGCAACGGGTTATTGTCAAAATACTCGCGTTTCACGGAGCTAAGAATTTCGTATTACCTCCGCGTCGTGTATTGGTAATCGTCGGTTGTGTGCGGTTTATTTTAGGAACATGTTTACCTTTATAATGTGTAGGTAATAGTGAGTGTTTTTCCAAGGTGTTGTGTATAACGCTGAAACAAATAATACATTCTGAATTAGCACATCTGTCCCGGTTTTGCACAAGTTAGGGTTCGTTTTGCCTTGGCTAATGTATATAACTAATCATATACAACACATAGACGTTTTATTGATGCGTTCTTCCATGGACACTCTGTCTAAAGAATTAAATCCGTTCAGCGCTTATTAAAATTTGCACTTCCAAATAAACGGGACGGGCTAACTTTATTTTTTACTATTTTGTAGTAAGTATATACTCCTGGTATACCAACTGGTTCTGGTGGTTGGCTCCTGGTATACTGGTGGTGGTCTGGTTTTAAAAAACCAGTTGAAAAGTACCCCTTTTCTTCACACGAACTCCAAAGAAATTGTTCTAAATGCATATGCGTATACTTTATATGCTTCGTATAATTATTTCCACGACATAAGTCTTGTAGTACTAAACGTTACGTGTTGAAACATTATTTTATTATGTTACTTTATACCTGCTCCAACCACAGTCCTCGTAAAAGACGTTACCAAGAATAGAAGTCGTCTCGACATCTTATATATTATATTGCAAACTCTATTTAAGCGCCAGAGTAGTCCGCGAAATAAAAATTTTCTTTAGATTTTTTTTTCTTGCAGATCGGTGGCAGGTTTTATGTTAAACAAATAATGATTCGCGACCGTAACAAGTATATATTTACAGAATTATAATCATTGATATTTCATGAAATACCTAGTCATTCAACAGGATTATGTGAACTTAGAGAATTTTATTGAGATTGGTGAATAATGCTGTTGAAGAAAAACACCTGGTACAGACGCCAGCGCATCAAGCTAATACAATCTGTCAATTTTTTTTAATAGATTTTCAACTTTATCGCTGAAGCATTAACGTTCAAGGTTTATTGGGCAAATTTTACAGTTCCGGGTAGCTTGACCTGCTGGCATCTGTACCTACTACAGCAGTGCGATTCTGTAACCATCTCACCGTGAAAACTTAGGTGAAGTGAGCGTGGAGTGAGCTGTCATTCCAACTAATGCTAGGGATTGACACTATTGACAGCTCACTCTAAGCTCACTTCACCTAACTTCTCACTGTGAGATTTTTACAGAATCGATCGGCTGTACGTAAAGCTAGAGGAACATTTTAAGTTTTACATCTTAAATTTTATGCCGATATTTTCGTCAGTTCATTTTGTCGACGCTTTGTAAGTAGTTTTAAGTTTATTATAAGCTAATTGTTATTTTAGTTAAGTGTGTACATTTAAGGTATATTCGTTATCATGAAGTCCTACTTCAAAATTGTTGCTGGTACTTTTACCATTTCAGGGGTATCTAAGTTGTAATGATATTGAAGAGATTAATTCACAATAGAAAATAGTCTGTTCGTGATTTTTGTCTTCTCAATTGTTCCTGATACTTTATCATTTTAAGAGTAAGTATGTCTAATGACAAACTATCGTTGTTCATCCATGAAATATCAAAATATTCAAAATTACGCTGAAAATCAGAACTTTTCGAACGTCAAAATTACATAAGACAGTCTCTCAAAACGCACGCCCTTCACCACTTCCTAGTGCTGTCGCTGGGAAGAAGAAGTGGCGCAACAAACTCCTGAACAGTATAGCTAGACAGCTCAGTTAGAAAAACTCCTCCTTACTATTCTTATATGTAATCCAATCAAACCCAAAAGTCAACTTTACCAAAAATACCGTCACATAACGCTCTCGCAGCAACTTTAATGCAACGTATGTAAATATTCAGAACTATACCAAATTCCACTATTTTCATAGACGCTTCAAAACGTCTTACACCGCGTTTCAGTTTTACATACCCTCAAATACTCCATATATCCAAACGACGCAACAAAAACACCACAAGAAAATGTAATCAAAATTCTTGATACCGCATCGTGTTCACAGTGCATTAAAGTGGGGCTGTGGGTGCTGCGCTTGCGACTCCATCAACCTCAATGACGTTTTATGTGCTATAAAACTAGAAGTGCACTTTGTGAGCGCACCCCCGCTAATGAACCGCGTTTTAACGTAGAAGCAGCTTATCTAGTGTCGTAGTTTGTATGTCTGTGTAGATGGATGTGTGTGGAAGGTAGAGTTTCATAAGGTTTTTAAGTGGTTTTGAATGTGTTACGTGGAAATTGTGGACTAGAAACCTCAGATGAGTTATTTTGTGACAGATGTTATGAGTTTTAATCCTTGTTTTGTTTGCTCTAAAACAAAAAGGGATTTAGCGAAATTCGTATATTATCTTTCTCTAATATTCAAAATAGTTCAATGGTTTTCCCAGTCGGATGATTCATGGGTTGGGCAGTTGCAAATTCTATAGGCTATTTTATACTCTTATGTACAGTCTTATCACAGATATTTTACCTCTGACAGCAGTTACCCAATAGCTTATTGTAACGATACGAATAATAAAGATATCTGTATATTTGACAAACTCGTCAATAGAGCAACCTATTACTAACCTTATTACAACGGCAATAAAGATCACTGTGATTTTGACAGTGATGCATCTATATTCAAATTTTATTTATGTTTTAAATTGACGTTATTTCAAGTTGAACAAATATCAACTTTATTTTAATGGCTATTAAGTTGATTTCAGAGTGACTAGCACGATAGAAAAAGTTATAAAAATGTTTGAAGATGTAACGTAAACTGAACTTTATAATGTAGTAATTAAAGTTATTTTTCCATAAACTCATATTTGCTTACATTTTTGGCGAATATTTCGCGATATTAGATTACAGTGTCAAACATTGATTTCTAAAGTGAGCCCTAAAATGCTGCCACCCTCAAAAAATCCTACATAAAAGCGGCTAAAATGCAACATTTTTCGCTTCAAGCGCGCTGAACCAAAAATACATAAAAAAAAGTTTCATACATATCGTCTACCATTAAGGGAAAGTCGAATGGAAACCATAGTTGGTGTTTAATGGCCCTTAAGGAAGACTCTATTAGTTGTTACGATGGATCGGATTTATGGGCCAATCTCTCATCTTATGTATGAAACATTGAGGGTATCTCGAGATAGGAAATGCTTGGGTACAATGTAAATAGCGCTTTTTATCGACCGATGGTTTCTCTGTAACAGATAGCGGTAAAATGTTGCATGATAGGTTCTATATAAATATTTTATATTCCAGATGAAAGATATTCCAGTTTACGTAGCTATGATCCCTTAAGAAAACGATGATCACTTTTGGACTTTGTCACATTAAACTAGTTACTAGTCAATTGATGTTACGTCACATGTTTGATGACGTCATTTTTATCTCATAATATGGCAAGGTTCTAAGTTGAGTATTGTTAAAATTTTTGCAAGTTGACCGTACGTAAAAACCAACAAGTTTTTAGGTTACAAAATATTATTTATTTATTTAAACTTTTCGCACAAAAAAGGTACAAAGGCGGACTTAATGCCTTAGGCATTCTCTACCAGTCAACCAAGGGTGGTGAAGAGATTAGATGGCAGAATTTATTTCTTGAATTTATTTATTTCTTTAATTAAAACGGTTTAAAACCAATTAAGTACAGAAATTAAAGACACAGTTACAAAAAAAAAAACGATACGTACGAACGAACGCGGTACTACAGACGCCAGCACATCAAGCTACTACAATCTGTCAAATTTCTTAAATAGATTTTCAACTTTATCGCTAAAGCATTAAGGTTCAAGGTTGATTGGGAAAATTTGTCATTTTCAGGCAGCTTGATATGCTGACGTCTGTACTATGTATATGTACTTATCATTCTTTTTTAAGCAACAAACTCCATCATCTGCCTAGCCTTTACCAAATTAAGTCGAGATAAGTCGAGATCTGACCTCAAGGGTCACCACAATCTGACCACAAGGGGTATCGTGTTATCCAGTTACTGGGTTGTGCCCAGTAACTGGATAACACGATACCCCTTGTCAAGACTGCATCAAACCTATGTATGTGGCAATAAAATCGTATTTCCCACAACAACTCAAAAAGTTCTGTAACAATACGAAAATATTTGAAACAGCTCGGTTATAAGAGGAATTTAATATAGTGTTCTGTTTTGTTTTGTGAGTGACGCGTTGTCGTTGCAGTTTCATTTATTTCGTGATACACTACCCGCTAGTATTAGGTTATGTTAACTTACTAGCCATCTGTTTATTAATATCGCCGTTTAGAATTTAATATGACTGCAGAAATACGAAAAATATTTGGGGCTTTTGAATAAGTAAAAAATCTAGATACGGCAGTGTGTCAAACCAAGTTCGAAAAAGAACGGGCATTTTTGCCACCATAATTTTCTCATGTCTTTCTCTAAAGCTCTACCTCAAGTAGGTACTGGTCCAGCGCTTCTACATCCAGCGAATTTGGATTTTCGCGAATTTCACCATGGTGACGGTGACGGTCCAGCTCGTGGAGAATTTTGTGGTAGTTTGTCTTCCGGGAAAATCTACATCTTACAAATTATTGATTCAAAGATAGAAAACTTGATGACACACATCTTAACACGTACAATGGTGCAGCTGTTAATTCTTAATCCACAAATTCATACCTATAATTTAACACGTACAATGGTGCAGCTGTTAATTCTTAATCCACAAATTCATACCTATAATTTAATCAAACAAGACCAGAAGGCCAATTCTCGTAATTTAAAACGTTTTAAATCTAGTCGCAGTCTCATCTCGGCGACAAACAAATGTCAAAATCTTGTCAGAAATGTAGGGAAATTAGAGGTATTTTTGACAGATTGAGACTGAGATCAGACTGTGAACGTTCTTAAATTTACGAGAATTGCCCCACAGTTTTTGCTCTCGATGTATCTACTCTTACTCCGTGCGTGACCCACTCACACGCCCCATAAAAACTTTCAAACCCAATCGCACCCGCTTGCCCCGTGCAAACAACTCTTCACCCCAATTACTCACAATTTTACAATACATTTTTTTTTAAATCGCCAAAATTTCTAAAGCCTTGTCTACATAAACAAGCAACGGAGCGTAGCACATTAGCCTCGCGGGAGCGGGCGCGATTCATATTAATGTTAGCTATTAACGGAATGCACGATAAATTCCCCGGGGCGATAGAATACCGATTTATTCGCGTATCGCCCGCGTTCCATGATATATCGCGGCCGCGTGTTCCTCTGACGATGTACCGGTGTTGTGATCATGGCTTTATGCGGCTCGATTAGTTAGGGTTAAGTTTTGGTTGTGTTTGAAAATGGCGGTTACATCTTGTGAGGTTACGAAGAGCTGTAGCGGTACAGGAACTTATCTTCAGATCCTTTGACTTGTGCACTAGTTCAATCTCAAGTAAAAGAGATTCTATTATACCAATAAAATTACAATGCTAATATAAATTTCCCCTCCTTTATCCATCTGATTTTTTTTTATCACGAATTTCTCAGTATCAACCCAGAATCTGCAGTGCGATTCTGTAACCATCTCACCGTGAAAACTTAGGTGAAGTGAGCGTGGAGTGAGCTGTCATTCCAACTAATGCTAGGGATTGACACTATTGACAGCTCACTCTAAGGTCACTTCACCTAACTTTTCACGGTGAGATTTTTACAGAATCGATCGGCTGGATTTGTGCCTGGTTGATGGCCGGTGCTTGGGCAAAACTGCCCAAATATCGGTGCACTATTAGGGAAAACCAGGGGTGATGTCATGTTTTCAGTACTAGTCGGGAACATCACCATCATCCATAGCCACATCTCGTAACCAAGTAAACTCCTTCCACAAATTATGTGGCCAATCACACCTGCAGTGCACTGCGCAAATTACTGCTTTGAAACCTTACCTTTCCAGCTAGACTGTGACGGTAAATAAGCACTCGAATATATACGGTTGGAATTGTTTACCGAAATCGCCATTTAGCTCCACTATTTTCCTGAACATCTTTATGCAATCGAAGCCAATTCAATCTCACGTAATCCTTTGCCATCCCATTTATTTGCGCTAACGACTTTAAGCCACCACACCTAATATTGATTCGTTTCTGTGCCATTTACTAGCGATTTTTAACTTCCTATTTTGTGGGACACTAAACGCCCTTCGATGTAATAACAATAAAACTTCTATTGTGTCTCGTTCATCATTAACATCATAATCATCCACATCCCTTCGCCCACTGCTGAACATATTCCTCTATTTTCATGTGCCAACACCACGCTTCTGCACCAGCCTAATCCAGCTTCTGCCCGCGATGGTAACAATGTTTTTCGCCCATCTCGCCGCCGGACTACCGACACTTCGTCTCTCATTTCTTAGACGCCACTCGGTCACTGCCTTACTTCACTTGTCACCACTGCGCCTTGCCAGGTGTCCTGCCCAACTCCGCTTGAGGTCCATAACTCGATTTCCGATAACCTTCGTACGTCTGCGGATCTCGACGTTTGGGACTCCGTCTATTATATTTATAAACCTTATGCCAAGCATGGAACGCTCTATGGCTCTACGTGCAACTCCCACCCTGTTCCTCGTTCAGTGTCCTTCAATGCGTTAACGTAGGTTTTTTTTCTCTCTTTCCAAGTGTCAGCACCCTTACATAACACAATGCGTTGTGTGTTGTTTTTTCCTAGACAATAATTTTCATTTATTTCTGGGGTTCAAATTGTAACACACAAATAGTGCCAGTCGAATTACAACAAACAGCTTCACTGGTGGTTGAATAGGAAACCCTATTACGCTAGCCTGCAGTCGGGTTTTGCTCGTCCCAAAGCATCTAAATGTTTGAAGGACTGTTCAAACGTTTCGCGACTGCGCTTGTCGATTGTTTCAATGCTTAGGAAGTCAACCGAATATTTGCGCCATTTGGAACACCTCCATACAAGTTGGTGAACTCTTAAGCATCTTCATCAAAAACAATTCGTCAATTCCACACATACTACTTAGGTTTGAGAGCATATTTCGCCAGTAAAACTGAACGCGACATCTAAACCGCAGTCAAGAGCTATCCGTGTCAAAATTGTTGTGGAATATTGACACTGACTTAATGGCAAACGACATCGTGGCAGGCCCAGACGGAGATGGCGGGATGAGCTGGACTCCTTTAATGAAGATTGGTCCTTAGCAGCTCTGGACAGAGAGAGGTAGAAAGAGAGTAGAGAGGCCTTTGACAAGCAGTAACACATTAATGGCTAATAAAAAAAATAGACACTGCTCTTGAACGCGGTTTAAAAGTGTTGATGACGTCCAGTTTCTGTGGTGAAATCCACACTAAGTGGACACTGTCACTTTTGAGACATTTCCTTGTAGTTTTTTCTCACTTCGCCTTTGAGGGACAAGTCGCTTTCTTTTGCGTCCATTTTCTTGTAGTGTTTACTTTCAACCTTTTTGTGCGAGTCGACTGCCATTCATTAGTGGCATTTGTTGGAAGGACGGAATTGTGAGTGTCGTGTAGTTGAGTTCTGTTATCTTATTATAGAGACTAGTTTTGTAATGAAAGGCTCAGGTTCCAGTTATTAGCTATTTATAGACACTGTGGTTATTCAACCGGTTGAATGGAGTAATTACAGAAACATTTAAAAGCCATCTGCGTCAGGTCTCGCGTGGATCCACCGTTCCGAAATAGGAAGGGTTAAAATACTTAAGATTTTACTGACGTGCGTTTCTTTTTTGGTTACCTGATAGGTTTTAATGTGAGTAATAAAATCGCAAATTCAAGAATAATAATTTATGGATTTAGCTTGTCTGATAACGGTTACCTACTACGAAAATATTTATTAAAACTATATGAAAATATTTGCATTTTCAAGTTCAAGTTTTCAAATACACATGTCAAAGCTAAAGTATTGACTAGAATTACTGGTGCTTCTTCTTTCTCTTAGCGTGTCGATAGCAATCTAAATGGACTCGGTCCAGGATTCGGCTACTGTTTTGGCGCCATCACCGACGTCCATCAGTTCCTGTAACTTAACACCAGTTACCTACTTAACTGGTGCTTATTTCTGTTTACATGATGGTTAATGGTACCCATAGACGACCTATTCCTTTCTATTAGCAGTTTTCCAAAGCCCTCAGCCCACGTACGCTCGGACGTAAAAATATCGCGGCGGGATTTTATCTCGCACTGAGAGAGCGTCAACGCGCCAAAAACATACTGTTGGATTTTCAACTCTCGGCGCTTAGCAGTGCGTTTAAAATCGATTGCGGGAAAAATAATCGCCGCGGGAAAAACGCTGCCTTGCGAACCTAGGTTTGCCTACAATATTGTTAAATAACCCGTTTTCTTGCAGTCTGGCAAATCAGTGAGTGTCATACTTAGAAATGAAATCAACAAAACCTGTTCAAATTCCCATACTACAGACCCAGTCACTCATAGTACCTTCCAGAACCGGAGCCTCGAACAACAATAGCGAATTGACTGCTCAGTTTGCAGTACACTGAAGTACTATGGAGTATCTACCTAGTACAGTACCTAGGTAGGTCAGCTATTGTCTGCAAGCACTGTAGTAATCAATTTGCCTCGATTGGCTGCTACAAGTTGTGTTGTATGTGGGTAGTTCAAAACTGAAACTAGATATCTTTGTTTGCTTTAGTATTTGGTGCTTGCAGTATGTTCTAGATCGAAACGTCAAGTTTATAAGTCCTAGTGAATGTGTTTACAGAGTGGTTTTCATATAAAAAAATATGAAACATTACTTGAAAAAAAATTTTTTTTTGAGTTCATAAGATGTCACAAGCGTCACTGATTGCCGTCGAAACTCCGCTTTATTTTCGCAATATAATCTGGGCAATCCAAAATACAAAGATTACCAACAGAAGCGTCATCAATATTTCCAGCGAGTTCTCTGCCGACGATACATTACTCTGCGCACTACAAAATTCAAAAGAAACTCGTTTCCATCCGCTCCAGATCGAAACATAAAGGGGTACTCCCATTATCCATTTTTATCGTGTCTTCATACAATAAAACTCGATATGAATAATGGGAGAACTATATACGTCAGTGCGCTGAGAAATAAATCTTTCAATAATCGATGTTGTTCCAATATTTATTTATTGCACCGATGCTGGAGTATCGAGATCTCGCGCGAATGTTTTTTCTCTTGGTGATAACAATGGCTGATTTATTGTTTTGTTGCCAGGTTAGGCTTTTGTTGTTGTTTTGATCTTTCGTATGCTTGTGGCAGTGTTCGGGTGGTGCATTGTGTTAGCACACAGTTGATGCCGAAAATGGCTAAATTTACTTAGGTTCCTACTTCCACAAGTTCTGAGTTGAGCTACACGATAACCAACCAATACTTGCACTGACTGGACTGGTTCACTTTAATCTGTATGGTTCTTTCCCCAAAAGACCACTTCAGGCACTAGTCAACACTGCACGATTATGTCTGAACTTTAAAAGAGACTTTGACCCTTGAGTTAGTTTCACCATTTCTACTCAGGGGTAATCAGATAGGAAATGTCGAATCCATTTATCTTATTTTTTATAATATGACGTGTAAAAGTGATTCTGAAATTCGATTTGCAGAATAAAGAATTCCATTTAATTTCATTACGGGGACCTAAGGAGAGTATTTTCAATTTCCGTCTTACTTGATTCTTCTAGGATATTTTACATACCTACTGGTTATTGAAAAAAACAATGCAATGTAACTAGGTATATGAAAGCTTTGCCTATTATATTATATAGGCATTTATCAGCAGACTTGATTGAATACGAACTATTGCAAGTAGGTACATCTTAGTAAAGTATGGGTTGCCACTTTATGGTTTAAAATAAATGATGAGTCATAGATAGTAACGTTATTGTGCACAGTTCAAACATTTGACACTAGAACTCCAAATCATAACGTGGCATCACCGCTAAAGTGGAAAAATGTCAACAGGCTTTTGGAAGCCACTGCAGTGCGTACACGTACTGAACCACAGTAAAACTCACAAACAATATGAACACACTCATACTAAACATAAAATATAACACTAACTACCGTATTACTGACCCACTCAAACACCAAGTACCTACTTGTAAGTATCGTGAACCAAATAAGGTTATATTGTTATGTTCAACCGCGTCCATGTTTGCTTAGGTCAAATTTTATTGATCATACGGACGTGTTGGTTACTTCTTTACGGAGTGTTAACATGTTCCTATTGGCATAAAACGTGTTTATATGTCACACACTATAATAAAAAGCAGGACTTGTAGTTTTTTGCCTGTTTCAGTGGTCGCTTTTTCGCGTGTTCAAATCACGTCGGGGTCACCAGTTTAGTTCGTGTAGGGTATGTATGGGTGAATAAAAATCAAAAGTCAATGTTGAACTTACTGCACATGTATAATGTCCGTACACAGCACGATATATATATACTCAAATATAGACACAGAAGGAGTATAGACAGTAGACAAACAATAGATAGAACACACACGATCACAAGTCCACAATAAAAATACGAATCGAAATTACGGAATAAATTGACAGATAGTTGACAACTACAAGAGCGCTACTAGTGGCGTATTTCTGAACTATGTGTTAGGGGTGTAGAACTCCCAGGGTAGCGAGATAGTCCGAAAGGGTTACCGCTGCCCTGGAACAGAAAGGGCTAAGGAAGGAACACGGATGGGTTTTAGTCAGTAAGAAGTTCCGCTCCACCCAGAGCGGGAGGGGTCATTTGTAGATTTCCCATCCAAAAAAAAAAAAAAAAAATGGTGTAGAACTCGATAAAAAGTTAAGTACTGTTCGTACCGTTTATGAAGCTGTGACTATATACCATATTTCTTCTACTACATTCAAAGGGCTAAATAACATCAGCCGCAAGGGCCGATTGATGGTTAAGCTACACTTGCCGCGGTCGGTTCGTGGATGGGTGACCATGGTGACATAATTATCTCGATTATGTATAATAATAATAATATAATATATCCCTGGACATTTCACACAGCACCATTTGTCCCAAGCTAAGCAACCTAATGCTTGTGTTATGGTAACAAGATGGCTGATAAACTACTTATATACAATTTTTTTTGTAAATACATACATATTATAGATAGAAAAACACCCAGACTCGGAACAAATACATGTAGGTCATACAAATATTTGTTCCGTGCGGGAATCGAACCCGCGACACGCAGCGCAGCAGTCAATCGCTTAACCACTGCGCCAACCGTGCCGTCAAATATTATGTATATATGTGCCGTATTGGATGTTGCTTTCCGAGGCACGGAGGGGCCTCGACCCCTTCGTGCCTCGGAAAGCACGTTAAGCCGTAGCCTCCCGACTGTCATTCGTAGATCTTTGTTAGACGTTACGTGTAGTCATAAGCCCAATAGTCTGACAACCAATCTTACCAAGAGGTATCGTTTTACCCAATCAACACTGGGCCGTGGAAATCAGATAGGAAGTCGTTCCATATAAATTTATAGCGTTATAACATCAGTTCATTCAATAGTAAAATTAGAAATTAATATTATGTAAAATTACTTGGCTATAAGAGTAGGGGAAGACCAAAGAATCGATGGATGGGCTGTATGAAAGATGATATGGGTAGAAAGGGGGTGACAACCGAGATGACGACTAATAGAGAAGTATGGAAGGAAAAGTTATGTTGCACCGACCCCAAATAAATTGGGATAGCGGCAGGAGAATGATGAATATGTAAAATGATTAGATTTATCTGGAATAAATTTTAATCATTTTCTACTCAGTCCTTAAATTTCTAAACAGTTAACGAACAATGAATCAATAGGTACACAAATAACATTTTGCCTGCAAACAATAATTAGTTACACATAAAATTGGTTACCTTAATTCCTGGAATAATTTAACTTTGATGATAACAATTAACAACATTTTGTTTTCATTGCCGTTTGATAATTAAATGACAGTAACAATTGGGAACTATCTAAATTATGGACGGTTTGATAATGAATATGCCATTCTCATTATGGGTAAAACTGTTTGTCTAATTGTAAATTCAAAGTCATATATATATACAATTTGTTGATATATCAATTGAAATATACAGCATGTATTAGAAAGATGTGGTTGTATTTAAGGGTGATGGTGGCCAGCACATCAAGCTACTACAATCTGTCAAATTTCTTTAATATATTTTCAAGTTTATCGCTACAGCATTAAGAATGAAGGTTGATTGGGGAAATTTGACAGTATAGTGTAGCTTGACCTGCTGGCGGTTTTACATCACCACCACCAACACCATCATCAACTGACCAACCTTCTCCACGGGACCAACATCGTAATCCCATATATTTGGGTCGAGTATGTACTGAAGTTTTGTTGTTGGCTCCATGGAGATAGCTGTTTAGTTTGCTGGTCTGTACCACACTCTTTAAATATTATCACACTTTTCTAATACAGGCTGTAGATATCTTTACTGAATACTGGACTGTTATACTGTCATAGTCCATGATTCTTTTTTAAAAGCAGACGTTCAGAACCGCAGTGACCATCAATTCGGCCGCCTGATATGTGCCAACGAAACATATAAGAAACTGCTATTAAATCAACAGTGATTTTTTATTATGACTTTGAATAAACCTATTTATATTTACTTCTAGTTATTATGTAAGAACTTGTAACATAACTTGTTATATGAAAAGTGCATACATTTAGATACCAATTTAATCTACAAACCAAAACTAATTTAAAAAAAACACGTCACAACCTCCAAATTCAAAATAAAACAAAACCAAATCGCGAAAATACGACAACCGCTCGCGCATCCAACACCAATTCTTCTCGACAGACGAAGAAGAAGACACCGAGCCCCCAGAAGGGTTAGTGACAGAAGAGATTGAAGAAGCACCGCTGCCCCCGATCCTGGCGCCACAAATGCCAACTGTCAACGATACTGGCAATATTTATATACGATATTTAACACGTAAGTTTTGTTAAAAAATTCTTCTGTTACAGGCCTTGGGGTTCTTCTTTGGCAGCGACTCAGCAGTGTGTTTTTTTAAAGAATTGTCGAAAGTTAATGATTGTTGTATTTTTTTCCGACTTTTATCGATGTTTTTTTTTTTCTTGATGCTGTGTGGTATTGTTAATAATTTACTTACCGACGTATAAAACCTTACACAAAATATGAAATCCACAATTTTTACGCAAAGAAGTAGCAGTTATTCACAATTTTGAGCGGCGAAATAGAATTATGCAAATGAATACTCCGCCGTACAGTTCAATATAATAAATTTCATACAGTTTAAATCGCAATACACTTCTATTCGACCCGCAAAACCGGCTATATCCGGAAACGTCCAGATTATTGTCATAAATTGCCTATGCGGATATATGCGACCGAGCGGCGTATGCACATTTCGATTAACTCTATTGGGGAACGTAATGAAATGCCCCTGTACAATAAAATTAAATCCGACGTTGTCATAAATTGATTACACCGACGTAATAATTTGAAATAAAAATTTTCGTTACACGCTTTGTTTTAAATGGATTTTTTTTTATTGGATTTGTACGAGTATTGTTATGTCCGATGGCATTTTACTGGTATTAAAATATTGAGCACTCTAATTAACTGGATTCGAGCGATTGAAAAACGAAAGATATTGAATAAGAGCTAAACAAATATTACTAAATATTAGTCCAAAAAATATACTGGCAACTTACAAACTCAACAATCCTATATTAAAAAAATCGAGTTCTAAAATCAAGCGACCCTTCTACCGCCGTTTCTAATCTACATTCTAAATAGTGTTGGACACTCTTCGTCGATTTTTTATGTCATCGCAAACGAACATCGAGTAAGCAACTCGGCATTATCGAATAAAGTGCTATCATAAAGCAGTCGAGACGGCAACAGCACGATTTCGTTCAGCTGAATAATGAATACTCGATAATAATTGATCGCAATATTTCTCTTTGTTGTTCGAGTTTCACGTTTGCGCGAACTTTATGACGTCATTGCTCGGTAATTGGTATCAACGTGCAGTGATTGATGAGCGTGTGTGAACCTTTTTTAAGCATTAGACGCATTAATAATGATGAAGAAAGGGATTAGGAGGGCATTACTTCGACGTTATGTTGTGATACGGAAAAGCCATAAAAAACACTATAATGCAAATGGCAGTCTATCTGTTTGATAAGTTATAACAAGAAAACGACTTTCCTATTTTTAAAGTCTCACCTACTGCAGCTTTTTTAAAGATATGCCACTGAACTACCAAGTTCAGTGAAGTCAAGTTCAGTCAGTTTAAAATAACCCTGTATACCAGCAGGGATATTTTAAATTGACTAGCTAAACTCCGCAGATGCGATGGGTAACTTGAAGTATGGGACAAACTGTTTTCTTATGTTTTACCAATCACGTCTTCAAAATTTACACAAAAAAATACAGTTTTTTTTAAACTGATATCTTAAGTGACTACAATATTTGCAGTCCCACAAAAAATCATCGTATTCATTTATTTTTTGTTTTATTATGTTTAGATATCTAGATACTCATCGCATCTGCGGAGTTTAGCTAGCCAATTTAAATAATCCTGTATAACACGAGGTCCTTAACCTTCCGTATCCAGTTTACTATAGCTACTTACATCGACAGCTGATTTTGATAGCCAATAAGTGGATTCTGATAATACCACCGAAGTCAAATTCTGGCTCGTTATGCACGAAGGAATTCGCACTGGCCACCTCAAAATGAGGGGAACCTGCAAGATTGTTGGCAAACTTAGTCCGATGAACTATGTGGAATATAAACTGTCGTTACCATGTACCGAGTGCATTTTTTCGGAGACCACGTCTTCTCCATGTGCCTCACCCTCAAGTCAGAACTATCTACAGACAGAACTCGTACGTGATAAGAGCTTGTCGTAATTTTAATATGGTGTGTCAGGATGTCGATTTAGATTTATATACTGGTAGTGTTATTCAATGTATAACCATTTTTTTTCTCTTCTTTTGTTATTGTACATTTTGAGCGTGTTCATGTGCGTATCTCCTACGTCGCTGTTTTCGCGTATTTGTTAATGTTACTCACATTAATAGTCAGTGGAAGCTTGTAATTGGCCATCGTTTACACATTTGTACTAGATATTAAAATGTGTTAAAAGCTGTAAGTTTCCCTAATAGTAATAAAATAAAATAAGGCTAGGCATAGACTCAGACAGAACTGTCTCACAGGGTTAAGTCAGACTAATAACGCAAATAAAACAGACTCGGGGTCATATAAGAATAATAAATTTATTTATTTCAGGTAAATAACATCCATTCATAGTACACGTATAACATTAAATCAAATAAAATCAGATAAAATTCAAATTACATTAAATCAATACAAATCAAAATTAAACGGAAAAAACATAACAGTGTTTCTTCAACGGTCGACAAAACGGTGTTGGCCTTAATTTTGTTTATGATGCGTCATATCAATTCACGCCAATTTCTTCCCCACCCCTCTGCCGCGTTCAAACCGTATCAATTTAGTTATTTAACTCCGTTCAGTGACGTCTAGACTAGCCATAATTTAATCCGGTAAGGCCAGGCGCGAATGACGCGACAAAAAAAAGGTCGCGTTTTTTCTGAATGCGTGCGTCGGCACGTACAGCGCTCGTTTCAATCCTGCTCACATATGAAACGTGATCATTCACCTCTGCCGTCCAGGAATAAACATATCCGTCATAGTTTTCCCCGACGCCAGGGGCGACGTGATTCTAAAGCAAATATTTGAATGGCTTGGTGCGTACGGTGGACGGCATCACGACAGCCTGGATTACAGTTAATGCGACGCTTTCACAGTGGGCGGTAAGCTTAGTGAAAAATTGGAGTATTACTGCGTTTATTTATAGCTATTTGGATGTTTATTTTTAATTTTGTGATGCGATTATTGTCTAGAAGAAAAGATTTGAAGGAACTTACTTTTTCTGCGTTTAAAGAACCAACTACACTACCGAATGGGGATCGGGATGGTAGCGTATGTAAATATGTAAATAATAAATAAAATTTATCGATAAGCGAAACATGATTGCCAAGTCACTAGTTAACTTAAATAAAATATAACGGAGGGCATTATGCATTAATACTGACAGTAAGATTTAAAAACACTGTCTGCAAAATTAAATGGAGTATCCTATTTTTGCTGAGAATAGTGATGAGCTGTAAAAATCTTTTTCATTATCTTTCGTAATTGGACATAGAATGTGTGACCATTAAGTGTGTCAGCGGGTCCCGTACGCGTGAATTTAGATGGCGTTTTTATTTGCGGCACTAACGAAAAGGATTGTCCACTATTTAAAGAAATAAATAGGGTTCTATTTTAAGACTGAGCAGTACGAGGAATAAATAGTTCTTTCGCACAGCGTAGATACCAATAAATGCTATAATAAAAATCCTCACACCAGTACATCCCAAAGAGTCATTGGGAAAAGTAGTGAAATGAAATAGTATCAATTTGATGCAGGTGCTAACTGTCAACTTGACGACAATGCAAACTCAATGATCTACTATTGCCTATGTTTATGAGTCGATATGGTTGGATATACAATAAAAGTCAATGTAGCATTGAAAGTATCCACGCATACCATAGTATAACAGTATCAAAGCTCTCTTCAAACGGATATTAGCGCATCAGCATCCAACTCACAAGCGCGCAGAATGTTTGTGACTATATACCAAACCGTATTTCGCGTTACGTTAGTTGGTTATTGGCCACAAATTCGCCCGAGTCTCGCCCTGGGACCACACTACGTTATTCAGTATGAATTGTTTCATATCCCCCCTATATCCTCCGATATCGCGCGCAGATCCGATCTACCTTTTTTGATTTCTCTAATCTGAGCCCCTCCGCGGTGTCCGTTCTATGAATATATTAACTCCTGTATGACAGTTCTCGAAAAAATACGTTCCTCGATACTTTTATTAATGTCGTATCGATCGCATCGCCCCGGGGAATACGTGGAACTAAATGGGATTTCATTTTCTAGCTCAGGAATCAAACGCTCCCGCGGCGTTTGTCCAATGTTCTTTTCAAGATGGTCCGTTAAGATAGGATATTTTTATTCCGGATCGTTGAGCGGGGACAGCGAAGAAGTACGCTACGTGTACATAATTGTTTCGTTGCTGAACTCGCATTTTTCGACAAGATAATGCCATTAATCTCGTCGCGACGCGAATAATGAAAATGTACCGCGGGACTCTCAGTTCCTGTGTAATTTTGTGGAAAACAATTCGGGGGAATGGTCTCCGTGTGTCGTGAGAGCTGAAACTTTCCGGGAACTTTCAGCGAGTCTTCGCTCAAGAAATTAAATTTATTTGTCGCAACTGTTTAGAGTAGGTTACGTCCAGAAAGTCGTACTCGAAAATTGGATCTAAATAGTTGGAGTGCACCTTAACACAGTTTCAGAATTATGAGATTTTTATTTTCGGTTGGTATTCTTGCACAAGGACTCGCTATTCAATTCTTATTATTTCTACATAGAGGGACCGTTGTCCAACCCTCAGGGAAATCAGGATTTTGCTGTGTAATGTCATGGTGCTTGTGGATAGGCAAAATGTGTACACTGGCGCTCAGGTATTTTGTTCTTTCTAAATACCTTATTGCTAGTTGAGTGTATCTTTTATGTTCATGAAAGGAAGATGTAAGATGCTACTTGTAAGTGTAACCACACAGCAAATTATGCTTTGTTAATTGTAATCCCTACATTATTTTGTTTTGTGATTTAAAATATTTTATTATTATTATTTGTACAATTTTGTTGTTACTATTTTATTTTTATGAACCAATTTATATTAGTTTTTATTATACGTTATTTGTATTAACCTACCTGTAACACATGTACTTAAAACTAACTTTTTCAGCGCTCACACCAATTAATATTCAACCCAACATCAATCTTGTCATCTACTACATAAAGCCCTTTTCTCCTCCACAGACCCGCCCGAGATCACGATCCGGCCTCGCAACCTGCAGGTCCGAGCGAACGGCATTGCTGCCTTCTACTGCGCCGCGAGAGGAGACCCCATTCCCAACATACAGTGGAGAAAGAACGGCAAACGAGTCTCTAGTAAGTACCTAAAGCCTATACCTTACATTGTATTAATTTGAAAGAAAATATGTTTACTTGCCGTAAATACGACGCTGATAAAGAACATAAACACAAAAAAAAATAAGTTCGGGGAAAATATACGTCACATCCACGCAAAACGGCCATCGCTCAGCATAATGCTACGACACATGGGCGACAGAGCCTCAGCGCTGGTTTTTCAGCGACACAGGCTCTCCTTGAGGCGAAAGCCCAGGCTAGCTCGCGAAATTTTATAAAATCATCACATTCGAGGCCATTTTTAACGTTGAAAGTTGTATTATTGATGATTCTAATGACTATAATTCTATAAATACATATTTGTAACGATCGCGAATCATATTTTGATCAACATAAAACCTTACGCTGAACTGCAAAATGCAAAACTTAACAAAAAATTGAATTTCACAAGTTACGAGTACCTTAGCGCATCTTTCTAGCTAAGTGGGACAGGCTGGAATAATATTCTGCCATACGTATTTCGTTATGAAGTATTGACCCGTTGTTATCATCGCATACAGGTATAAACAAAATACTACTACTGAGGATCAAATAGAAAAAAGGGTCAAACTTGAGAACAACACATCGCAAACGAAACCATTCTCACCAAACAATTTACGAATAAAATATCACCATAAACAAGCTCAAACTAAAAGCGTAAACAATACACAAACTTACCGAAAACCCGAAGAAAAATCCCGATCACAAATCCAAAGTACAGAACATTACTTCCACGAATTTTATCCTTGATTGAAATGTAAAGCCACGTTTTTATCCCATAAATATCTTGGCCGGTAATGACGTCTATAAGCCGTGGGCAATGAGCTGAAAAAACGTATCGTTGGCTACGCACGCGAAATCCCTCCCTTCACCTGATTCACCCCCTCTCGGGCCAGACCCTCTAAATAGTTTCATCGGTTCCTATGAAAAATGTAATCGTACATCATTGGTTGAAGCCAGCGACCATAAAAGAGTAATGGCCACGTTCACACCCACTGGTCTCATTCCGTATTCAACGTTATCAAAGTTACTTACGATTTGTCCAACTGTCGACGTGTGCGATCCATCAAACGTTGTCAGGGCTTGTGCGGATTCCTTTGAGCATGGAATTGTTTTTCATTTCCTTTCTTTTGTTTTTTTTTTTCTTGGGTGTGTATTTTGTTGCTTTTTTCGTGGTTATCTTTTGGATAGATCTTTTCTGTACCTACCTTACTACTTTTTCTTCGTACTTTTGAATTAATGTGACATAAGCAATTTAATTGTTTTATATGCTTAATGGACAGTTTAAGAAACTTAGACCCTGCAAGGCGAGAGTTTTGACTGTTTGAGATTAATGCTACTCTGTAACATATCAATATTTTTTATTAAGATTAAGCCAGGTTATACCAATTAATCCACTAGCCACTGTTTGTCTTTGTATAACCCAAAAGTTGACTGATAAAAAATGCCTATGACATAAAATATGCCTGTGTTAAATTGTTTGCTAATAAGTACCTATTAAATAAATAAATTAGTCCTTGCCGTCTGTCCAACATTTAAGTCATTTCAACCAAACTGAGAAAGATTGCTTCAAGGTAGGAAAAAACTCCAAAAAAAATACATTTGTTTCAAAAAACTGCCAGACCTTCCGTGAAAATAACAGGAAAACGATACAAAACGCAATAACAAAATTTTGTTTATCTGTTTCCTTGAGTTATTGTCTATTAGATAGTTTGACACTTTCGCGCGTGACCTTTTATACTCTGTGGCAGTTACTGTTGTGGGACGTGTGTTTGTGTCTTTATTTTTGCTTTGGCCTGATAGGGACAAAAAGCGGGCTCGAAGGGTTCCGTTCCGACGTACAATATTTAACACTGTTTTTTTTTTAAACACGTTTCTTGTTTTGGACCTACTTTCATTTTCAACTTTATTTTATTTTCATAGCGGCCATACACTCTGTGAAAATGTCAAGTCTCTACCTATTACAGTTCAAAAGGTACAGCTCTGTGACAGACCGACGGACGGACAGCGGAGCCTCGGTAATAGGGCCCTATTGGCACTCTCTGGGTATGGAACCCTAAAAAGGTTTTTTTTTTGCATATTTATCACGAAAACATACGCCAACAATCCTCTCTTGCTAATTATAATATTCAAGGACTTCGTGCGAGTGTCCTCCATATTATTATTACATCTATGAGGTTACGTAATGAAATCGTAAGAAATACTTAGAGGTATCTCTAATGTAATTAATGGGCGAACGTTACCAAAGAAAATAAATTTAATCGTGCAGAGCACATTATTAAAACGTTTGACAGAGCATAACAAATTCTTATTTAATTATAGCCACGAAGTTCTTAAGTCGACGTTTAACCGCGCTAAACTTTGACAGGTTTCAAACCGTAAGTAATGACTTTAGAAGGGCGTTCAAAGTATTTTTGGTTCAAAAATCGAATCTGCATTCCATAAAATTCTAATTTTACCGACAGCGTTGTACTAAATTCGGTGATAGCTGCGGGTGGTCCAATAGTTGCCTCGAGCTAAATACTATTTTTGTTACGATTAAAACGCTACACTGTGATAAAAATAATCGTATTTAGTTTATTTTTTCCTGTAATAATTCGTAAAAAAAATGTTATTGTTAATAAACGGATGGAAAATAACTATTTGAAACTCGACTAATACCTATTGGTAGGTAAGACCAACTAGCAATGTTTTAATACAGTTCAATATTTATTGTTGCATCTGATCGAGATTCCAGCTTACCGTAATCGAAGGCCCGACACCAAACCCCAAACTTTTTGCTGCACCGTTTTTTCATTTTCACCAATTTCGCCCAGCTCCTGAAAACAATTTCAAAAGAAAACCACCTCTAAATGGTTTAGCCACCATTTTTCGGGTCTACATGCGGCAAACAATTTGAACGTAACGTTTCCAACAAACTGAGCAATAAAACCGACGACGGAGCAAAGTCACAGCGCGCGTCACACGCTAGATTGACAATCACGAGTCGCGTCGACATGTCGGCCCGCCATGATGGATGACGCCTGTCCCCCGCCGCAGATAGGGATGGGCTGTGATACTAAGCCGTACAGCCTTATGATCTTTGCTTGTAGGATTTATCTTGGCATTTTTTTTAGAAATAATTATAGTTTTTTTTCTGATTTTTATCTGAGTTCTAGCATGCTTTAATAACGTTATCTGAAGGGTAATTCTCGTAATTTTAAGGGCGTTCACAGTCTGTTCTCAGTCTCAATCTGTCAAAAATACCTCTAATTTCCCGACAGTTTTGTCAATTTTTTGTCATTGGGTGTGAGATTAGATTGCGACTAGATTTTGACCGTTTTTAATTACGGGAATTGGCCTTCAGATAAATGAAATACAACTTTGTTTCATAGCTGGTTTTTAGAGAACTCATGAAAAAACATACTTATTATTTTATGATGCAGGTTGTGCGGCTATCATGGTACAATTTATCAGTACAAAGCATCCTTATACTGAAAAGTTTTAAGAGATATTTAGTACTGTTTATTTCAGTAACCATTTAGACGAAAAATGAGGACAAAAACACGTTTGTTTTTTTTTTTTGTAAAAAAATTAATTCACCGTGCATCCTGCGCCCTTGTTCCTGAAAACGCGATAGTCCTGAGCTAGCATCTCTTCAACAGACACATTTTATACTTTAGTGCAGCGCGCTAACGTGTAAAACTTCAGCTTCGCTCGAAAACTCACCCGATACCGTGTTTATTTGAAGAGTTATCGTGTTGCCTCTGCTCTGAGTCGGGGCGAAAAAACAAACTGGAATTTTGTATGAAGGAAACGGGAAAACTAGCGATGTAATCTACATAGGGTTTGTAACATTTTTTCCATCAAAAATATGCCGAGAGGAAACGAAATTGTTCCTAGAAAAAAGTTTAGCATCTATCAACCCGCACTAGGTAAAATTGCGTAAAGTATGCATACTTACTATACTACTGTGTACTGTGTACAATTTTGCCTAGTGCGGGTACACGTGTACAATCAGATAAATTAATTGTTGAGCTAATTGACACCCTACACCTTTTTTTTTTGATAAAGCCATTATATTCAACTGTCAAAGACAGTTGACAGTAGTTATTTAAATATATAGACAATTTAAATTTGTAGCTAATTATTTCCCAGTACAGCGTTCAAAACTATTTTTATTCCACATAACATATTTTTCTCTCCTATAATTATCATCACCTTCCTGCCCTTGTTCCACGTCACAACTAGTTTTCTTCTCCCATTCTCCCCCTGTCAACCGTCACACAATCACTCACTCACTTCTCTTTCATATCATTCCTTTCACAATCTATAAATCTTTTCGGCCATCCTCTCCTAGAATGATAAATCATGATAACCAATACTCACATTCCATATTTCATCACACACCTTGTCTATTAAACGAGATTTCCAGTTTCCATAAGGGGATGCGATGTGGCCTCACCACATCGCATCCCCTTATATGAGGCATATCACATGCTGGCCACGTGTATCTGATATGGCTTTATGACTGTATATTTTTTATTACCAACCCTAGATACCGTGTACGGGAATGTGTCTAGGGTTGTACACGTGTTCTTGAGAATCGACAAACACGTCGACAATCGACTGAGGAGTTTGTTTTTGAGCTGGCGGCATGTTGTCACTTTGCTCGAGTGTATGTTGAGAAGGTTTCGAGCTGTAAAAGGGTACCCTTTTACGACTTGAAACCTTCTCAAAATATATACCCACATTGCCTGAATTAGTTAGTAAAAGGTATGAGTAAACACAATGGTACATAATTAGAAATATGATACGTGATAATCAATACTGAGAGCCAAGTTTATCTCAATTTTAGTAGCGCCACCAAGAAATAAGAAACCTATCCCTCTTAATGCACAGGCCTCTAAAAGAGCCATTATGAAGTATACATCATAAAAAATCTTACTTGTGTTGTTGTAAATTTTTCGAAATCAGCAAAAAACGTCATTTTGATTGTATTAAGGTTAGACCGTCATCAGAATCAGCCTATAATGTTCCCACTGCTGGGACACAGGCCTCCTCTCTTCGAGAGGGAGTGGGCTATAATCCACCACGCGGGCCCAGTGCGGGTTGGTAGATGTCACTGGTCTTCGAATTTTTGGTTCTAGGACATGCCGGTTTTCTCACGATGTTTTCTTTCACCGTTTTGAGAGCAGTGGTGATGAAATAATTTACACAAAGTAAAGCGCCTGTCTGGGTTCGAACCTACAACTCATAAGTCGCTTCCGTGACCACTGCAGTACCACTGCTCACCGGTTAGGTTAGACCGTATTTAGATCATATTTTAAATGAATAGAAAGTTAAGAAACAGTATCTTTATTTAAGTAGATATATTCGTTTATTACCTAAGCAAGTGGGCACATCACTACTTCCACCTATACACAAGTATATTGTGTTTTGAAGCGGTCCCACGGATTTTACTGTGTATTTTTATTGCATTTCATTTATATGTTGTCTCGGGAAACAGTGGGTGTTGTGCTGAATTCCAAGCACTCCTGTGCTGTCAAGTATGTGCTTATGAATCGGTTGATTGGTTGAATAATACATCGATTTATATTTTAGTACGCCGTAGTATCGATATATTGCCAGGGATGTAGCGAATATCAAACATTTGTTGTTGTAACTGACAGGTGACTCTGAACGAGATATGTGCTTGATTGATGGGTTAGTTCAGAATGTATGAGTGTGCTCTTGGATTGATGTAGTGGCTTTTAAAGGAATACGGAACATGTGAAGGGAAAATGGTAGGATTTATTATCATTTTGATAGCTGGGTAACAAACGGATATGGCCTGTTAGCTTTTGAAAACTTCTCGTGCTTTATCTACTTCTGTCAGTCAGTCAGATGTTGTGCGATGCATTGCTTTCGAGCCCGTAGAAAACACCTCCCTTTAAAATCTAATCCCTACATATTTTAGTTTTTAATTTTCATTTTTACTTTTACTAGATACTAAAAGATCGACTCAGTCTGCTCATAAATGGAAGCATATCAGCATAAATGCTTAAATATTTATTTCTTCCAATACGTAGTACCTGTTATCTTCAAGATCGTATAATTTTGTTATATTATTTTCAAACTATCCTATTTATTACAGCGTAGTTTCTGCCTTATTGCCTTGAATTTTTCAAATACCTATGACTGGCAGTTCCAAAGATTAGCGCGTTCAAATAAAAAAAACCGGTTAAGTACGAGTTGGACTCGCTCACCGAGGGCTCCGTACAAAGTGGGTATATAAATAGTTTTACTTTTTTTTGTAATGAACTACAAATTTACGTTTTTCGGATTTTTTCCTTTACTTGTGTTACATGACATTGCTTCATGCCGAATTTCATGATTCTAGGTCAATGGGTACCGGGTAACGGGTACCGGGTTTTGGTTTCGGAATATAAACGCCCGTATCTTTTGATTGCTTTAACTTAAGAAGGTTGATTTTTTCATTGCTTCAAGGGATTGCAGCCTTGAGAATTTGATATTAATTTCAACTTTATAACTCCACGCGTTCCTGAGAAAAAGGGTCTTGACGGACGGACAGACAAACGGACAACGAAGTGATCTTATAAGGGTTCCGTTTTGACTTTTAAGGTACGGACCCCTAAAAACAAATTCTTCAGCTTCATTATATTAGATAGTACATCATAAATGCATAATTCAAGAGATTTTATTTCCTTTCACATAATTCCACGTCTTACACTTTAAGTAGAACGCGCTCCTTCACTAGTTCAATATTAAAGAAAGATTCTTCGCAGGATTATAAGAAATAAATTGCTTTTTATCTTGAATATCTGTTTGCAGTTATTCATCGCGAGTTAAATCGAGTAAATGTAATTCAATACTTACTAATAATGAAGCTGAAGAGTTTATTTAAACGCGCTAATCTCTGGAACAGCCAGTTGGATTTGAAAAAATCTTGAGAAAGGTTGTGGGCTATTTAACATCACGCTACGACCCTTAGGAGCCGAGTGGGTCGGGTGTAACCCTTGGGCACAGCTAGTGCAGCAGCAGTAGCAGCAGCTAGCATAATAGTATTAATTAATATAATAGTGAAGTAACATAAACCCCCTTATTACAAAACAAGGGTTTTCTTTCGATCAGGTTTAAACCACTGACCCAGTTATTGAATTAAGAACCCAACTGATAGAGAAATGCAGTTCTTTATACAAAAATGACAGCTTAGTTCGGTGCTAAGTTGTCAATTTAGTATTTAGAACTTTGCCTAAATCGAAATAAAGTTCGAAATACAAGTACTGGCTCAATAGTTTAGGCTAGAACTAAAGTTAGGTTTCGTTTTGTAATAAGACGGTATGTCTTCATCTAGGGACTCACGTTGACATCCATCAACTCCGTTTTATTGACTTAACTTTTAGGCACAGATGCCAGCATATCAAGCTACCCGAAACTGTAAAATTTTCCCAATCAAGTTTGAACCTAATTTTTTAGCGATAAAGTTGAAAATCTATTAAAAAACATTGACAGATATTATATTAAGTAGCTTGATGTGCTGGCGTCTGTACAATGCTACGAGGATTTTTCGGCGCTCGAATGACGTTGACAGGGGGGCACTGTTGATAAACATTTGTGAAAAACAAGATGGCGGCGTTAGTTCCCATTTTGGCCACGCGCCAAAAGATCCTAGCACAGCTATAGTTGATTTATCAATCCACGGATGCTACTCGTATTATAGTTTAACACAGCATTTTTTTATTTAGTTGTTCGCAATTTTGACAAATCAAATCCTGATGATAAACTATTAAACTAAAATCCTCGTCAACAATATTGAAATACGAACCCGCGCGAGTAGATTGAACCATTATTAAAATTGATCGTAGTTTCAATTCAAATACTTCCCGTTGCACAAAAAAACATTAATCTACTACATTCAACATGAAACTATAAATCAGTCCTAGTCACTGATGTAACGTACTAAAAACAATATGTCAACGCTTTTACAAATTAGTGCTGCGCCACTTTTACGGACTTACCCGGGATCCCGCAAATATGACTATATACGTCATAAATATTTTGACTAAAATAAATTATTGCATGATATATCTTTAACGGGTATTCTCGTACTCATAAATAATTCCGGGAACGATTCCTCTTTGGTTAATAGCTTGATTGTTTGCTCACGTTCCGTTTTCCATGTTTTCTGATACACTACTGTTCTGTTTCCGACACTTGTGTATGCTTGTTTTTTTGTGTTGTCAGCTTACAGTTTAAATATATTTGTGAGATTTTTTATTGACAAAGGGAATTGCTTTTATTGTGATTGCATTGAATTAAAGATAACTGAATGCGATTGCGAGTGCAAATGTAGGTAACGGCCCCGAACCCAGGCAGGCACTTTCCTTTGTGTAAATAATTTCATTATACTATTACACAAAGCAAAGCTCCTGGCTGGCGCTACGTTCGTATTTCGTTATGCTCTCAAAACGGCGAAAGAAAACATCGTTAGGAAACCGACATATCCTAGAACCAAACATTCGAAGACATGTGACATATATCAACCGGGCTCGCGTGGTAGATTACGGCCCACTCCCTCTTGAAGAGACGAGGCCTTTGTCTCAACAGTGGGAACATCATAGGCTGATTATGCTAAACGGGATTGTGAAAAAGTCTTTGATTTGTGGATTCATTTCCTCATAAAGGCACATAAACTTGTTGCATAGTATTCTACCTTTTTACAGGTCCGCTTTTCAATGTTTTTAAACCTTCGCGATCTGAGTCCCGGTTCTGGAATCACAATTTCATTTTATCCCGGACATTTCTTACTGAGCATAATGGCTTCCCTTGATCATATTTAACCTCGAAATCCCGAGTTCACTACACACATTCTCATTACTTTTTACACAATTCCGGCTGCTCTAACTGACGTACAAAAATGTGTTAAAAATCGCACGTCCGGTAGACAACTATTATTCTCACTTGTTGTGAAATATATTTTCTTGGCGCTTACCACTGGTGGCGATTTAGCTCTGTCGTCCCGGCCCGCCCTACATACTGCTAGGGATGTGAAAATAATGTTGGAAATGCGTAGACTTGCATTTTAAATTTGTAATCCAGACGATTATACATCGTTTGGATTTTGATAAAGTATGTGTTCTTAAAATGAATTCGAAGAAGAGTAGATCATTGTTTTCTTATAAGATAAGTTTGAAATAAAGTATTAAAAGTTCTGGGATGAGCTGAACTCCTTTGATAAAGATTGGTCCTTGGCAGCTCTGGACAGAGAGAGGCGGAAAGAGAGTAGAGAGGCTTTTGCCCAGTAATGGGACATTAACGGCAAAAAATGAAATAAATTAAGAAGTTCTGAAAATAAACTGTCAACCGCAAGCCAGTGGTACCACTTGAAACTAAGAAAATCGTCCTTACTGGTACGCAATAAAGGCACTATCAATGTCAAATTGTCACCATATACGAGTGGTTTGTTTTACCAATATTGGCCAACACATGAAGTTAACACTCCCTAAACCACCAAGTTAATATTCGTTCCATAACCCAAAATCTCAAAATCAACAATTCTAAAGCTATTCCCACGAAAATTCCAAACGGAATATTGGGGCTAACATCCATGAACACGGTGAAACCAAATGTCTGGAATTAGTCGAATAATCGCCAAAACGAATCAGTCCGCACTGTAACGAACATCCCTACGTCCGGCCAACTTCCCCGCTAACTCTCGACATCTGGTGCGATGCAATTTAAACTTTATTCCCTGAAGATTACGATTCACAACGACTGCAAAGTATGTAAGCTGTTGCTGGTACAGCAATCTCGGGAAATGCAAAGTGCAAGGATGCGCTGAAGAAGTGGGACATTAATCCGAGGCGTTTTCAAAGTTTTTCATTGAAAGTAAATGTGATTTTTTCTAAAGTTTGCTTTTCGTCGGGCAAAGGAATATTTTTCAGTGCCAGCGTTATTATCCTTCTGTTGAATAACAGTCATTAAAGTTTATTCTGATGCTGCTTTTAAGTTAAAAGCACAATTAAAACAGTGTTGCAAAATGCTATGAAATAATAACGGGACTTCTCTGTAGTTAGAAGCTATTGTTATCGTACAGAAATACATACCTACCTTTTATATAGGTTTCGAGTTTAAGCTGCCACAAGGGAGAATTCTGTAGCTCATGCTTTAACTATGTTAGTGAGGAGGGATTTACAATATATGTAGCTTTGCCAATACGTACACAACATATGTAAATTAGGATCTTTGTAGTTTGTACACACACGTTTTTCTTGCCGTGAAAAACTACGATTTATTCGCCGTGTGTAAGCACGGTCGTCAGTATTGTATGGATCACTATGGAAGCTTGTTGAGGGATACGTTCTTTCTACGGCGTGGTTTATATGCCGACACCGTAAAGAAACCGTGCCTTGTACAAAGAGCCGAAGGGTGTACTAGGGTGTATTACATAATTATTATTACTTAATAATTTAGGGGGAGGGGCTAGTGGCTAAGTAATAACAGCCGCACGGGCCAATTGATCAAATTAAGCTACGCTTGCCGCGGTTGGTCCGAGGATGGGTGACCATCGTCACATAACAAGACCCCCTCCGTGCTTCGGAAAGCACGTCAAGCCGTTGGTCCTGACTGTCATTCGTGGATCTTTGACAGTCGTTACGGGTCGTCAGTAGTCCAAAAGTCTGACAATCAGTCTTAACAAGGGGTATCGTATTACACAGTAACTGGTTTATGGAAGTCAGTTATGCAGTCGCTCCAAGTAAAATACTGGTATTCAGTTGTATTCGGTTAGACTAGAAGCCGACCTCAACATAGTTGGGATAAGGCTAGGCAGATGATGATTACTTAGTAATTTATCCATTCTTCATTAAAAACTAAAATTAAGGTTTTTAATATTTTTTAGGGTTCCGTACCTCGAAAGGAAAAAACGGAACCCTTATAGGATCACTTTGTTGTCCGTCCGTCCGTCCGTCTGTCTGTCAAGACCCTTTTTCTCAGGAACTCGTGGAGGTATCAAGCTGGAATTTATATCAAGTACTCAGGTCTACTGACCCTTAGAGCGGTGAAAAGATTAAACTTCTAAGCCAACGCAATCAAAACATACAGACGTTTATGCCGCAAAGGAGACGGGGATTTCTGGGCCTGATTGTAATAAGTTGAGGTATGGCTTAAAAAAAAGGTTATATTTTTCTATTTCAAAATGTGAAAAATCAACTCAATTTACAATCTGGAAAATGAGCAATCCAATAATTAAGTTAGGGTTCCGAAGTAATTGGAATATCGATTCAATTATAATCGATTAACGTTACAGAGTTCATACTATTTACGAAAAATGCTTTCACCAGATGATTAATTCAATTAAAATAATTAAATCTGTTAGAATTAAAGTACCTATTGAGAGTTTAAACGAATAAAATATCTACATAATTATTAATTAAGTTATATCAATTCACGTTTACTAATCGATTATTGTATTTTTAACCTGTGGTACTTTGTGGTAACTCTGACTTGACATGAATGACATGACATCGACACTCGTTTGTATCCTGCCATACTTTTATTGATATTTTCCTCGACCCCTGCTTTCCTACGGACTTCTGATCTTCTTTGTTGTACGACCCTTGCCTTGCTTCCATACCGGACACGGAGAACCCCGCTTAAACGTTGAACTTGGACTTGTTATTTTGGATTCTACGAACGACCTACCGATTGGATGTTGACGACATCATGGATCGTTGCGTAAATTGTGGCATAGCGACTAGTCGCTGCAATACACTAGGTCTTCGCGTTTTGGATGACGAAATGATATTAGCAATGATTCGACAATGGCGTGCACCACAATTTGTAAGTACATACTTACTCACTTCTTGTTTATTAGCTCACCAGTGTCTACTACGCTGGCTTACAAACGGACAAATGCACGAACGGGCAAACGGACTGTAGGCTGCTGCACCCATGTTATGTCAATAATATGGTACCTTAGTTGGGCTAGGTACCAAGAAAATATACTACCACCTGCACAATTTCTAGATGACGTTCTTGTTATAATTGAAGATGAATAAAAAATATTAATAAAACACGATTTTCATTTTTAAACACCATCTCCTTCCCACTCTACAAAATATATTTAAGTACTTAACATCCTATCTAAATTATTAAAAAAAATTCATTCAAAAAATCAAAAACCCGACTGCTAAGCCAACTAAAAAGACGTAAACGAGAAGAAAATCATGCTGTGTAATCGAAGGATACATCTGGTTTATATTTGTTTTATATATTTTTAAATCACCTCTTAAACCCTTTATTTTGATACCGCACACGATCGGTCGGATCGGTTTGGAAGGAAAAAAAAATGGGCCCCCCACAATCCTATTGCGCCCAAAAGCCATTTTTTCAATTTTTATCTAGCCAGTGACACTCGCAAGGTTAAGACGAATCGATTGACGTAAGAATCACCAAAATCGGCTTACGCGTTTGGTCTCTAGAACGCTACAGAGGAACAAACATAAATACATACAAATATACATACATATACTGATAAAACCATTACCCTCCTTCGGCAGTCGGGTAGGAAATGACAATCGCTCTTCAAAAATCGGCTGTTAAGTACAGATTGTCACGTAACCTCACTTTTCCTAAATCTCTTTTATCTCGGCTTCCAGATTGCCAAAATCTGCAAAATTTTCAGTGATTGTTTGTTAATATAGTGGCTATCAATTGACACCAATTTCATCTTTTTACATCCAGGCCCAAAATTGTATGAAAGCGTATCCGTCTCCTTTCCGTAAATTTTCGACACTCGCAAGGGAATCAAAACCTACAGGGTACTTCCCATGAACTCAGAATCTTGAAATTTGGTACGAAGCAACGTCTTATAGCACAGTTAAAGGAAAAATTGCGAAAACCGTATTTTTTTAGAAACTTCATATAAGAAAAATATTTTTAATAATTTTAAATTTTACGGAACCCTCGTTGCGCGAGTCCAACTCGCACTTGGCCGGTTTTATTTAAAAAGCATTCAAGTAAATCTTAATATTTTTAAATAACACATAACCTAACACCACGCCTGTATTCCCGAAGAATTGGCCAGAGATATAACATAACCATCACTCACTTACAATCCTACACAATGTAATAACATTTATTTCTGTATAAAACAGACCTTTGCCCACTCCAACTTCTAATCCTAACCCAAACAAAATTACTAACAAATCAAAGATACCGAAACACGTATCCAATACCTGAAGCCCTACTTATCCCACTTAATAAGCTTAGCAACATTTATTCTCAGACCGAAATAAAATAGACAGTTATTTTGCTGAAGCCCGATATATTCTTACACAATACCTACTCTATGGTCTCGGCTATTTGAGTTTGATAGCCTTTTCAGCGGGATAATTTTGGAACACACTTTAAGTAGCAATGGGTATTATTTTGACAGTTCAACAACATTCATTGCGTTATTTACGTTGTTGAGCAAATTTTTCGAACATAATTATGAAGCAATGGGTTAGAAATATCCTTCAAAATGATTCAGATTGAGTTTGATAGTGTGTTACGTAATTAACGCTGGTTTCTATTTAGCCCACGCTGTTAACTTTTATGTTTATTTATTCGTCTGTCTGTATCTATAAATTATGGAGTTGCTAATTAAATAGGTTTTCTTTTCTTCTTTCTTTCTTTCGGTAAATGATTTTTTTAAAGTAGCATCGTTTCTATAGCTAAGGTGTGAATCAGACTAGCAGCTTGCTGGTTTTCATTAAAAAAAATGTATTTCTTTTGGCTCCGATTATTTCTATATACAGTTCAATTTTGAACTTCATAATATAACGTATACTTAGGAATAATCTCGTAGAGCAAAAAGGTTGTAATTTGAACGTTATAACACGATGCAATATCAACATTATTTTTAGGAAAATAAATATAAGCTAAACTCTTTTAAAACCCCTATCTACTTTGACAGACCACTAATTCCGCCATCTTCTCCCCACAGGCATGCAATCCCGTTACCAAGTCTCGCCAATGGACGCGGCGGCTGGCCCAGCAGCCAATGGCGCGGTGTTACGCATAGAACCTGTGCGTGCGCAGCGGGACGACGCGACCTACGAGTGTGTGGCGGAGAACGGAGTGGGGGATGCTGTTACTGCTGTTGCTACGTTGACTGTTTTTGAAGGTAAGTTTTAGATCTAACACTTCGTTAGGTAGAAAGACTTTCGCTACTCAGATTCGGGTTCGCGACGTACTGCGGGTTAAGATCCATTTGATAGTCAAATTTCAAAAGGACCGGTTTAATAACGAAAAATATATTAGAATAGAATATTATGTCCACCATAAATATTACAGATATGAATGTAGAAATTTTTATAAACACAATGGGCGGTCTTATCTCTAAAAGCGAAATTTTAAAGATCCTTTGGATGGATTTAGAGAGAAAGGCTACTGAATATCAAGAGGTTAAATCGCTAGTGATAAGTATAATGGGGACGTGGTGCCTCACATTATACTTATCATTAACACTCACAGAAAATAATTAGAGCAATGATTACATTACTCTGATTATTTTCTCATGTCGTTACTAGCAGTACCACATCAGCTCACGCTATGGTAAAAGTATTTAGCTGATTGGCAGGCGGCATCGGATGCCCTTATTGGGGAGGCAAAATACAATAGTACCTATATTTCTTTGACGTAGTGACGATTGGACCAGTTTTTGGTATCTTAACCCCTCGTATGCCGCGCTCGTAGCCGTATAACGTGCATTCAACCGGACTAAATTGAGCCCAACAGAAAATTCATCTAAAACTATTTCCCTATCCTTCTCCATAAAACACCATCACAACACTTTTAACGTTCACGGAAACCGCTATTCTTCTCAATACGTCCGAGAGTACTAAAAGGAAGCGAACGGCCATTTCTAGTCGTAACTACCCACATTCAGCTGCTGTAGACGAAAATCCAGTGGAATGTTTACGACCTACTACGTCCTAGGACGTTCAGCTTTATCCTATCTATCCTTCATATACTAGGCGGTATCCCGTCCTGGCTTGTGTAAGGTATGGGAGAATAAACTGTACAATATAGTTTTATCGCTGTTTATAACTGGCGAGCAAGGATTTAGAAATTAATAGCCGCTATGGCGGGGACGACAGTACGTTATGGGACGTTAAATCGGAAAATATTAACTATAAGGTCATTGTGGAGTTAGAGACGGAGAGAGATTAGTTTATTATTAGGCAGTACCTTTTAACAAAAACTTAGACAAGTGGCAATAAATGATAAATGATTTTAGTTCTGAAATGTCAATCATAATTTTTAAACTATACCCTGACCATTAGGTAAACCGTTTTTGACAGCTGTCTTAGAACGTACATATTCCAGATTACGTAAAAGTAAATATATAAATTGCCTTATCTTATTGAATTATCTTATTTATGGCTGCTTACAGACATTATAATACCGTACGTGTATCAATCAATGTATTGTGTGTTGCTGCAATCACTAGTTTCATCTGTCAAAAAACAGTTTTCCTAATGGACAGAGTATAGATGAGGTTAGCGGGTCCTGTTTGACTACTCTAAGAAGAAACGCCGAAACAAATTCAGAGATCACAATCTCTTTTAAAGCACAGACATAATCTTGGTCAGATCATGTGAAGCATTTCGAAGCAATCGCATTCGAAGCGTTTCGTTCTTCCACAACGCCTTTTTACAATAAGGCTTATGTCAATCAATTCAATACTTTTCTATCATCGTTATCGATTATAGTATGTCACTTTGCCCTCAAAATGCAACAGTTGGATTGGATACCTTTCAACAGTCACAAAAATGCAAACCGTTTTAGAGTCTCAATCAGCACCTCATCGTTCACTATCACTTGTCACACCATAACTTCCATTATCTCTATTAAATCCCCCGAAATCGAGAACCAACCTACCCTCCATAAAAAACTCTGTCACATAACTCCATTACCATACAAATACTGGCTCCTAATAACCCTCTCCATAAAGCGGCCTTGCATTCTTCACCACCTCAGTGATTCCTTTTCTATTGTGGCTCACAGTAACTGCCGGCTGGAACATAAAACATGGCCGGCGAGGACACAATGATCCTTCCGTAATATAACTCTGCCCCAAGACTCTGGGCTTTCAATAAATAAGCATTAAAAAGCGGAGGCCGACGTTCCGGCGATAACGAGCCACAGACTGAGATATACGGTAGACCAATGCTGCTAATTGGTTTCTATGGTTTCGAGATTGTGCGTCGTAATTGGTGTGCTGATTTTTTTGGTGGTAACTTTTTTGTTCTGTTTCCTTTTAAGTATTGTGTAATGGTCACTGTAACAGGGTGACGTTGAAAGATTTCAATTGATTGCTTTGTAAACTTACGTACGCCTCCGCTTGACATTTATCTCGTGAGAGATTAGTTATACAGGGTGTTAGGCGGAGGGTTAGCCAAACAAGGGGGCTTCGTAGGTAGACCGATTTAGGAAATACATATTTAGTTTGAAGTTTAGTTAGTTAAAATTGGGCGTATTGAGTTTTTTTCTCATTCCTTTTACTTTGAGAGCTCAGAACTAATTATTCAGTTCTTATTTGCTTCTACCATTGCCTTTGTTAGACCAAGGATGCAACATACACCAAAAACATATAAAAAAAAACTTCAGACACATGTAAAATTACAAAAAACATGATACCTATATAAAAAAAAATAACTTTTAAGGTCTTCAAACTAAATAAGTTTTAACCCCAACACAAGTACTATTAATTATTTAATGGGGCTGTTTCATTCACATTTGTAAATCTAACCGATTGAGACACAATAAACAATTTATTTATTTATCTTGTTATTTCCTAAATAAGTCTAGTCAAACCTACGAACCACCCTTCTTTGGCTAACCCTCCACCCAACACCCTGTATAATATATTCAGCTTCGTAAAGGTATCCAAAGATTAGATACATTAGGCATTTTCTCAGGAAGCTCATAATTTGTGTGTTAACGCACATTATTTAAACCTACAAACATTACACAAATCTACCTGGATTATCTAACTGCGAATCGCCACTCCGTGTCACAGCGAAAATTGTCGACTACCAACAAAATACAATGACAATTCCCTTTGTAAATGAGAGTTGTGGAATTATTATCGTGATAAGTTAAGTTCCCGATTTACTGCGGTGCCACGTCGCGGTGTAATTGACGACTAAATCGCGATAATTACGTCATAACTCAGATCTGTCGCGAGGCACATTTAGCCCCTTTGCATATATTTGTGGGGAATTAGCCGGAGTTTGTTTCCCGTTCGCTGAGAAGTGACGTCACGTGTTAAAGATGATAATTGATACTTTGATCTTGGGAAAAGGGTGTTCTGGTAATTGTGCTCGCGTTTTGTTAGGCTGTGTTGCTTCGTAACGCGCAGAAGTTTCAAAAGTACGAGTTACCAAGAACTTCGTGCTTACTCATTAATAAAACAAATGACTCTCTCTATCATCATTGTCTGCATGAACTACTTGAAACCGGCATGTCATAGAACAACAAATCGAAAACTTGTGACATCTACCAACCCGCAGTGGGTCCGCTTGGTAGGTTACTGCCCACTCCCTCTCGTAGAGAGGAGACCTGTGTCCTAGCAGTGGTAACATTATCGGCTGATTATACTTCATGAAACTTACTGATGCCGTGGTACAATATTAGTTAGTCCGCAAGATGGTAGTGGGGCTGACTGACACCATTCATGTTGAACCTTTTCCGTAACATAACCTTTGGTCTTAAACAATTCCTGTTGAACATGGTCTTCCTCTATTCATATTTACATAAAATACAGGACGGCAGGGACACTGACGCGCTACCTGTTACCATGGATTAATTACATGATTCCCTGAACCCCCCGGCATTGAAATTTCTACGTTAGGGGGGGAGGGGTCTAGGATCATGCGCTGAATTCATGGTTACAGTTTGCACGTCAATGTCCCTGACACCCTGTATACTCTTCATCCAAAAGTCTCTAAATCAGACGGATTATTTAATCTGTCAACAAAATCATCTTCACATAGACACAGACAGAGTTTGCAGAGCAACTAGTCAGTGTAATAACATAATTAAAATATTTACTTTTCCTTCGTCAGAACTTTCTGCAAAGGTTCCGTAGTCTGAAACTTTCCGCAAACTCGTGAAAAGTCAAAGCCTTACTGTTCTATGAAAAGTAGACCCAAACTGTCTGTGTTGTTTGGATTTTTAATAGAGGCAGCTTTTAAAAATGGACAGTTCACAGTTATTTTACCTCTGACAGCAGCAACTAAACGGCAACCTTATAGTCACGAGAAAAAAAGACCACAATGATTTTGACAGACCTGTCAGTGACAGCAAGCCAACATCAACCTTATTGCAATGAGAATAAAGATACTTTGATTTGTACAGTGCAAATCAGAGGTTACATAACTGTGAACGGATTGTAGATAGTGTTTTGTTTTTTATTATAGAACTCAAGTGAAGTGAGCTTGATGTGAGTTGTCAGTAGTGTCAATCTCTAGCATTATTTGGAATGACAGCTCACTCCACGCTCTCTTCACCTAAGTTTTCATGATGAGATGGTTATAGAATCGCACTGCTGTATTGTCCTACAAGGCATTTTGCCTGTTATTCTTATATATTCACTGACTTCTGTCAATTCCTAATGATGGTCAATTCTTTCAGTAGGAGTCAGGCTCGTCCCGCCATCTTTATCTTGGTCTACCATGATATTACCTTCAGTGGGACTCAGTTTATGATTTACTTCTGCAAAGAATGTTTGCCATTTTCTTTACTAGCTATGGATAAAGTCTTCTTAGCGTGTCGATATCAAAAATATAGTTTTTTTTTTTTATTAAATTTGTTTGGCCCGAAATTCAGCAACGCGGATAGCATTCGCTGACGCAGCTATGTCATTGTCATATGGATGTAGTATAATATAATAAGCGTTTCTATATTTTCTTAAGCAAAATCACAAAAACATTTATGGATATAATTCTGAAATAAATTGTTCTTATAGTCTTGTCAACAAGTGCTTTTTAGGTCAAAATTTTTTCACAGATACCTAACTTTTATTTGAGGAATAAAATTGACGTTTGATAGTTTTTGTTCATAGCTGTCAAAATTTCAAAATTATTCCTCGGATAAAGTTATCAGATGACTGAAAAATCAACCGTTAGGGCTGATTTTTCCACCGCCAGATAATTTGCAAATAATATCACTTTTTGTATGTTACACTTATACAGGGTTATTTGTAATACACCAGCAACCTCTTAAGAGGTCATTGAACTCATCATTATGAACAACTTTTACTATGGGACCAAAACTGAAATCGCGAAAAAAAAATCAGCTGTTCACTACATTTACGTTCGCCTACCTCGTCAAAATGTAGGGAGCAGCTGATTTTTTTTAGGGGTGAACTCACGTAAAATACAATGAAAAATCGCTTGTTCTTGGTAGGTACTGGCTGCCTTGTTCCCATGACAGGACTAAACTAATATCTATCTTCTGTCATTTTCTTAATTAAAAAGATGCACTCAAATTAAATTTAGTTTAGTTTGTGAACAAGGGAATCAGCACCATTGTCTATTTCTTTGCCAAACGTTTTCACTTGTTAGCCAAACTTTCACGTTTGTAATACTAGTAAAGATGAAATTACCGCACCAGTTTTAAAATTCCTTATTTCACGACAATTTCAAGAAATAGGTCCACCAGCCAATCACTCATCAGTGGTAACAATTTGACATTGACAAGGCCTTTATGTCGTAGCAGTAAGGGCGATTTTCGTGGTGCACGTCTACACAGTTCACTATATTTCATTAATTTCGGCATGCAATCTTGATATGCAAATCTTTAAACCTATTGCAATTGAGCGAAAAAATAACCTCGAGTCTAGATTTAACTTAAAAATGTTATTTTAAAAACGAAATTCATGTCTGAATATCGCTCAAGACTCGGGCAAACAAGATGTATAGGTATGTACATATGTATAGTGAGTTATATGCAGTTCTAAAGAAGTAGGAACCTGACAGAGAAGAATGGGCTTCAGCAGCGAAGTTCTAGTGACTGAAATCGATACATATTGCTCTGCTGGGTTGTGGATACTGCAATATGTAATGTATATATTCTAAAATGTACGGTTTTAAAATACTTAACTATTTTCTTAAGGCCAACGGGGTAGTTGCGTAACAAACTAATAGTAGCAATGGCGTTTTGACAGTTAAACAACATTCATTGCGTTACCTATGTCGTTGAGCAGACAATATTTCGAACATATGAAGCAATGGATTAGCAAAATCCTTCAAAATTCTATTGATTGATATTTCATGAAAAAGTAATTCAATAGGATATGAACTTAGAGGGCTGTATTGATGATTTTAATGATTATAATTCTGTAAATACATACTTGTTACGATCGCGAATCATATTTTGCTAAACAGCCTGACACATAATTTACAAATTCCAAAAAACTAAAGAAAATTAAAAAAATCGCTTCCCCTTTATATCAGTTTTAATATTTAAAACTTTATGTCGACAGAGGTACAGTTCTTAATGCAAAAATGGCGACTTAGCACCGGTCTAAGTTGTCAGTTTTGAATAATGAATTGCATGTCTATAACAGTTAAGCCAATCGTCCACGAACCTACTCAAAAGTAACGTGTTACAAACTAGTATTTCAATCGCAGTCCGGTCACGACTCGACTTACAAACGCGTTATTAACACTTTAACACCCTAAGGCTCAATTTACACTGCCGCGGAAAGGAGTGGAAGCGCTTTTTTTTGTACAAACCATAAAGAACTTTATGTCAAAAGGGTAACGCACAAATTAGATACACACATACGCACAGGTCGCTAATCTTCAGGAGAATTATCGCGCATTCTCGGGAATTCCGGCAGTAATAAGCTCGTATCTAGTTTGTACGTTAGACAATTGACATAAAGTTCATTTTGCTATGTGAAATATAGCTACGAAAACTCGCTTGCACTCCGTTCCGCGGTAGTGTAAATTGAGCCTAACATTACATAGTTTGTGATTGGTTGCGTCGTGTACGGACCAACATTGAAATACTAGTGCTGTGATTGGCTGGTTCGTTCAGAGTAGTGTCGTAGACGATAAGCCTTTGGTTCTTAATTAAAAAACTGCCCGCCCATGATTATTTAAGGGTACCTTCTGCCGGCGACTTCCGCGTGAAATTTCATTTTCCCCCGACTCACCTCGTCGCATCGCATCGCCAAGGTACTATTTCATTTTCGCGCAGCGTCCTTCGTGCTTTTTTTTTGTTTTTGCTCGGCACCTTACGGTCCTAGCGTGATGTTAAGAAGCATATTTTATCATTTTTTTAACGTTGCCCCACACTAGGAATTACTCCTGTAGTCCTGTATCATGATTTTTCGTCGGTTATTAAAAAAAATATATTGCTGTTCCATACATTTCGACCGCGTAGGTATTGCACTTTTCTATGAAACAGAATATTTTATTTTTATTGATAACCGACGAAAAATTTCTACGCTATGGCGTCTGAACTCATGTGCTGAATTCATGGTTGCAGTTTTTGCGTCGAGGTCCCTGCCACCCTGTTGTATAGTCTAATCCAATATCTAATCGATTTCTCATCCGACCTTTGAGAGTCACATCTGGGTGTCTACATACATACAAGTACATATGTACATAGGCAATGCCTATATATCGTGCTCTCGCGTAGATCGCACGATCACAGGGCTTGTCCCAAAGGGTACAACGTAAAATTGCGTTGGGACATTAGCCTGACCCCGTTCGGGACACATGCTAAATAAAATCAGAGCAACTGTGGTTTTATAATGTTTATGTTTTCTAATATTGTTGTTATTTTAATTTGTTATATCGGGGTGTAAAGTTTCATAGCTTTAGGGCTGATTTTTCCAACGCCAGATAATTTTATCCGAAGAATACCTCATATTGAATTTTTGACAGTTCTTCCATAAAAAATCTGTCAGACGTCAATTTTATTCCTCGAATAAAAATTCTCTGTCGATTAAAAATCAGCCCTAAAACACAAATATATAAATTGCTTGTGGTTTTTATGTCGATACTATAGAAGACCAGTCGAGTCCTCTGAGGTAACGGGAGAAATCAAACAACTATATGACTCCTTTTATATTATATTGGCAGAACGTCTTTACATATTATCACTAAATTACCACTCACTGTTCTAAACAAAAATCCTCATTAAAATATTTGACTCTAGCTTGAACGTTCGAATGTAACCCGCGCTAAATTATAGCCTGCACCACATGAGGTCGCCTTCGGTGGCTTCGGTAGACAAACCTCTACAATACTAATATACGTAATTTAGGTAACTCTTTTTCCGATGATACTAAACTACACATTAAAGAAATAATAGACCGTGCAGCTCCTTTAAGAATCCTTACATCTCTCTCGTGCACATTTTCACTGCCTTTAAGTACTTAGATTCCAAATAACGACATCGTGGCAAGTGGAAGTACCTAGAAGTACCGTCGAAGCATCATACTGAGATAGGAGCCTTTTGGCCTCGTATAGGAGTTTCTGTTTCATTTTTCCTTTTGTTACTTTTTTTTATATAATTTGTTTTATTATTATTTTTAACTGTCTTTAGTTTATGATCCTGTACGAGTCGCAATAAATACTGTTTCTTTCTTTCTTTAAGTATAGAATAGAATACTGTTTATTAACTACAGTTACGAGCATAAGTATTTATACACTTGGATTTATTCAAAAGCGATTTACTCCTTCATTTTCGAATGAAATCTTATGCCGTTTTGCGTGGATGTGACGCATGTTAATAATTTATTATTGTTTTTTTTTTATGTTCTTTATTGCGTCATGTTTACGCAAATAAACGTATTTTCTTTCTTTCTTCATAGGTTTTTGCAATGTGTCGTATTTCATTGTTGTTTTCGTTATTTCACGCAAAAATAGCTATTGAAAGTTTCCAAGTGTTGACATACGAGTATTAGTGCTCGTGACCGTACACCATATAAATTACAGATATAAATGTAGAAAATTTTACAAAGGGTGACACAATGGGCGATCTTATCGCTAAAAGCGATCTTTTAAAGACAACCTTTCGTTGAAAAGAGTAGAAGAAGACAAGAGATGCCACATTCAGAAATCTAAAACCGTAAAAATAAAATAGAGATAATTTTTATGTAAAATGTTTTTTTTTTTATAAATAGGACTAAGTTAGTTATGAACTCTGACTCCCAAGATACAGGCAAATGCCTAGTTTGGGGGTAACCGTCACTTTCTTTGGTATTGTTCGTCGAATCGTTGAGCTCCTTAAGTTTTGAGTTGAGCTGCACGATTTCTGAAAAAGACGTGCACTGACTGGACAGGTCCTCTCAATCTGTGTGGTTCTTTCCTCAAAAGAACATCTCAGACATCGATCTACATGGTCTTCATATGATCTGACCAAGATTATGTCTCGACTTAAAAAGAGACTGTGACCTCTGAGTTCGTTTCGTCGTTTCTCCTCAGACTAGTCAGATAGGAAACGCCGACCTCATCTAGTTTTAAAATACGATTGACGTGTAAAAGTGTTTGTACAAACCTAGTTACAAAATAAAATCATTTATCATTTACCGTCTATTCGATTCTTGTACAAATTGTGGTTAGTAAATAAATTTGAAATTTGAAGCCAAAAATATTACACATCTAACTTGACAGTCAAACAATACATTACAACACGTATTAAAAACTTCCATCAACAATTCAATTTATAATTCAGTTTGTTTGTTCCACTAATGAGTTAACCCTCCAATGCCCGGACAATAAAAATAACCTTAATTTTAATAAAAGCCCGTTTATAAATTTCTGAAATCATATTAATAACTTGCTCTGCACAATGGATTGGCGGCCTTTGCATAATTTATAGTAATACGGCCGTCGAGTGATTTCGAGCAATTTTAAATTTATTAATGAGACCTGATGACTTCCCCAAGATGGATGCAAACAGAATTAAATTCGTAATACTGTGTGTATTTATTTTATATCTTTACTAGCAGCGCCCCGCGGTTTCACCCGCATAAGTGTCGATCCCGTGGGAATATCGGGATAAAAAGTATCCTATGTGTTATTCTAATAATGCGATATATATATCGCAACCAACTGGTTAAATTAGCCGTTTAGTCAAAACGGCCGCCGTTTAGTTAAAAGGCTGGGCGGTTAACTAAATGGCTTATTAAAGCAGTTGGCTGCGACATATACATACACTATATTACTGTAAAGTTTCATCAAAATCCGTTCATTAATTTTTACGTAAAAGAGTAACAAACATCCATCCATCCATCATCATATTAATATTATTATTATAGTACGATTGCCTTTTTCACGGTATTTTATATTCGATATAATATGACTTCGAGTGGAACTCAATACGTCTGCGGAAATCGAAAATCGAATTTATATGCGTAACGACTGTCATTTGACCTGAGCAACTCCAATACTGGTACATATCCATAACCTTTTGATACATCGATTCCAAGGCATTTCAGGCTCCTCAAATGCCTATTACGAATTTCATACGCATGCCAACCGAGGCCAACGCTGGACAGTTCAAAATACTTTCCAATATACGGTGGAATTTCACTGTTCATTTGTTTTTTGGAAGGGTATCATGGCTCTTGTGTCCTGATGGCCCAATAAAAGGCTTCACCTCTCATGCATGAGGTAGTGGTTTCAAATCCGGGCAGGTACCAATGTATCTTATTCAATCCATGTGTACTATCTGAGTTCATCTTGGACATTACTAACATCGGTGAAGGGAAAACATCGTGAAGAAACCTGGGGGTCTACTCCGAAGTGCAAAGTGCGAATGTTTGGATCGGACCGACACATGGCCGAACCGAATAGTATTGAAAAATGCGAAAAAAGTTCGGATCGGCTCAGTTGGGTCGGGACCATAGTCAATATTCGAAAGAGGGTAGGAGGGTAGGATCGGGACCGACCGAACCAAATAATAACTTCATAGCAGTAAACGGCCGAACATTCGGCCGATACTACTTCGGAGTAGACCCCCTGGATTTACAGTTATACACTATACAGTTATATAAGTCTGAATCGTCAACCCGTCATGAACAAACATGGTATTCAATGATCGTGCCTTCTCTAAAAATCTAAATACTTTATTTCACATAAACCAACATGGGCGCTTATGAAACGTCAGAAGCTACACGGTTCCAATTGGTCGTTTCCTATGGAGAAGAACCGGCAAGACACTCTACGGTTACTCTTTAAAAAATAATTGGCGTTTACAATTTTTTCAAATTACAATAGATATGGGACAACAAGTACCAGGTACTTGATAAAATAAAAAAATGGTGTACAGATCTAAAGTCGACAAGGCCTACAAAGTCCACACATTTACAAGATATAAAATAATATATCAAAAGGATATCTCTGTATGAGAAGAGGTGGAAGAGATCTCGTATAGGTTGGTCTTATTGCTCTTAGCGGTAAATACTTAGCCATAAAACCCTCTCCAATATTATATAAACTACATTTCCTCATAAATGTTACAATGATATATAGCCCCTTAAAGTTTTTATCCTACTTTCGCTTCTTTTCACTTCGTTCGAGTTGTAAAAGTCAACTAATCGTAATGTATTACTGTGGTGTACGTGTCTTTTAATGTTACAATGAACGAAACAGAAAATTCCGCCATTAAAATTGTAGGTACAAGAACATAAGTTCCTGACGGCACTCGTGGGTTGCAGCTGAAAATCAGCGTCAGGTGGTACACCTTGTGTTGTCATCTGACATTATGCTGAGCTGAGGACCTTTTGGCATTATAATCTTTGACTTTCATCATATAGATGTCAAGTACATTGAAAAGTAAGCAGTAAATTATATTTTAGTTGCCTGTCAAACGTAATTCAAGCAAACGTCTTGCACCTTCAGGTATCAACCCTAAACATTTCTCATAAAGGTCACACAATGACGTATCCACGTCATGCAGGTAACACGGGAATGATTGAGGTTTCACAGAGTGGGGTACAACAGGCCCCAGTAACATACCGTTACCGTAATTCTGAGAATTATGTAGTTGGGGGTTAGGTTCAACCCTCCCACTGCATAATTCTCAGAATTACGAATTATTTCATGAATTCCATGTCGTATTAAATTGTTTGGATGACTTTGATTGAAATAGATTCACGATTTATAGCATTGGGTTGTTTTTTTTTTAATTGTAAGTAGTTTCATTTGACTGTGTGGGTTATTCAATTGAGAATTTATTTTGCAGGAGATAACATTCAAATTATTGAATTGACGGTAAAAATTACGCAAATCAAAACGATTGAAAAATTAAAGACTTAAACATCATCATCTGCCTAGCCTTTTCCCAACTATGTTAGGGTCGGCTTCCAGTCTAACCAGATGCAGCTGAATACCAGTATTTTACATAGAGTGACTACCTATCTGACCTCCACAGCCCAGTTACTGGGTAATACGATACCCCTTGGTAAGACTGGTTGTCAGACTTTCGGGCTTCTGACGACTCATAACGACTATCAAAGATCCACAAATGACAGCCGGGATCACCGGCTTAACGTGCTTTCCGAGGCACGGAGGGGTCTTGGTATGTGAAAATGGTCACCCATCCACGGACCAACCGCGGCAAGCATAGCTTAACCTAATCGATCGACCCGTGCGGCTGTTATTACTTAGCCACAAGCCCAGAAATATTATGTATTTTAGTTACAAAGTCAACAATATTTTATCTATTTTAATTTTAGAGCCTTTTTGCCCTTGACACTAGAGAATCCTTGACCCATCAGTATACATACATATATTAAAATCAAACCTCTTTTAGTTCTTTAACTACTTCAACACAAACGATACATATTTTCACTAACAATAACCACCACTTATAGCTATGAAATTGTATTCATTATTCTAATGAAAAATGGGTACCTACAATAAATGAATGAAAAAATACAATATTTCCTATGAAGTATCGTATTTTTCCCATTCATTAATTTTCATGTTCACTATCTATCTGTTAGATTCGAAAAAAGCCTTTTATGCAAATGTTCTGTTTGAATTATTTTTTCTGTGGCCAGTTCGTTATTGTCTTTTTTTTTAGAAAGAGACGGCCATACTTCTAGGCTTTATTATTTGATGTGTCAAGATATAAAGAAACTTTTTCTAAGAGGGAATAATGGAATGTGAATCGTGCAACATGTTTCTTGCTTATTTATTCCTGTATAAAAATCAATATCCTTTCGTTAGTGTCGCGAAAACTCGGAAAATGTTCGACCGATTGTGATGAAACTATTGTAAGTTATTGTGTGCGCCTAAGAAGGTTCCTAATGAAAAGAAATGGCAATGCGCCGGGCATTAGCTGGTCATCTATATAAATACAATTAAATGCTGTTTGTAAACTGTTTTTCTTTCTTTCTTTCGTTGGTAAGCACATGATTTGAGAACAGCTGGACCTGTTTGACTATTTTTGTTTTAAAATGTTCGTTGTAATTTAAATTAGATTTTATGGAAAGATAAACAGGAAAAGCTTCCCAAAAAAAATCTAATACGGGAAAAACTGAACGTTAACTTTTCTGTGGCATTTTTGTATGAACTCAAGACAAGTTAATTAAAATTTTGACAGGACTATTACGTCTGTTGGGTCAGCTAGTTGCCAATGAATTTTCTTAAAATTCTAACCCCTATACCCACAAAGTTCAACAACCTACTCTAAAAATATTCCAATTGAAAAAAAAAATTACCCGTATTAAGTTTCCTTTAATCTTTTCACAGCTATCTCGATTTCGCGATAATAATAACCGAGTAATCGATTCTCGCTTGCTCGGATGAAGCGGTTATAATCGAGTTTCAGGAAACTTGCCGTGTACACTAGTCGATACTTCTATTTAGGTACATGCCTCGGTAAATTAATATGATGTTGAGCGGCTTCATGCAATATAAGGTACCTTTTGATGACCCACACTGCAAATGTGATTTGTCGTACATCGGCTCAAGCGCTTTGCTTTTTATTCATACCAGGCGTCAGGTACAATTTGTGTGGCATCTGGCATATGCTGAGCTGAGGCCCCTTTTGACATTATAATCATTGTTTTCTGTTTTTTTATAGTTGTAAGGTGTATTGTTTTTTTTTCCCTTCTTTTTTTTATATCTTCTAGAGTTCTCGGCTTCCTTTTATCTCTGTTTTGACCGAATGTGGAGGTTTCGTTGTGGTTCTTTTAGAAAGACTTTATGATAAGTAGAAAACCATTTTTCTTCATTTTTTCCAACTATCTGATACGTGTCTTTTTATGTACAGTCGCCAAAGGAGATAAGTAACTAGGGTCGTCGGATATACTTGAAGTTTAGTAAGAAACCGATGGATTTTTTCTAATGAAATTTAATTTTATAAATGAACTGTCTGTTTTCTATTAATTAAACAAAATTTTATTCGAAAATCCGTTTCACGGCAGTTTTATTCGAAAATCAGTTTCTTACAAAACTTCAACTATAGCCGACGGCCCTGGTTACTTATCTCCTTTGACCGCACCGCTGACCGTACGTTTGACACATTGGCAGGTGTCAAATTTACAACATATTATTATACAATAGACTTTGTACTCAAGTAGGCTTCATGGATGGCTCAGACCTCCGGTGTGTATGCGGCGTCTCTCCACAGACAATGCCTCCCCTCCCATCTTGCACCGCATGCTGTCACCTGCACACGTAATGACCTAATGGCTGCGCCAGCGAACGGTATTCGCATTGCTGAATTTTGGGCCAAACAAATCTAAAAACTATAAACATATCTTTTCGTGTTATTTTTGCTATCTACACGCTAAGGAGAAGATAGGAAAGTTTTTGCGATACCTCTTTTAAACAAACATTTGTTATCCCACGCAGGATACAGACTACAACCGTGTCTTAAATAGGAGTCTTTTTTTATTTATAAAGCCGTTTTCAAAAGGGTTTTTGCAGTAGTGGGACCAGAACTCGGAGAGTAATATGTTTTGTCCATATTAAAATCCGCAAGCCGTTTAAATCAAGACGTTTCAGTGAATTTTAACACGTAGCCAAGTGCAATATATCCACAAGTTTTGATTAGACGATCTGCTCCTGATCCGATTATCGGCGAAGTTATAATGACAATGGGGCTTCCCAGCCAATGGGAGGCGACAGTTTGGTTTACGATCTCCAAATAACTTGGTGCAGTTTTGAAGGGGAATATCTTTTGTTCCTGAAGTTTTTTTTTTGTTTTGAAGAATGTTCTTTTATCGATGGGTCTCTCCGCATATTAACACGATTTTCTTTTATTTAGGGCTGATTTTTCCAACGCCAGATAATTTTATCGGAGGTTTTTTTATTTATTTTTTTTGAAATTTTGACAGTTCTTTCATACAAAACTGTCAAACGTCAATTTTATTCCTCGAATAAAAGTTATCTGGCGATGACCCTTAAACAAAGAGTATTTGTCTTATAGGTGCTTACTTACATCATATTGCATCTAAGTAAATTTTCAACAGCGCTCTTAAAACGTGATCCTTCTTCACCATGATATCGCTTCAGCACAGCCTCACAGTCGGGCTCATTATCTATGCACCTGTCGTAATCAATAAGATTACGACAGGTGCATAGCTAATGAGCCCCGATCAGGGGCCTTGATTTGTATGTATTCTCAAAAATCAAAGTGACACTTTCTCGCATTCACATTATAAACCCTGAAGACGCAATGACTTCATTCGAAAGGGCTGTGGTAGAGAACTCCGGGTAGCGCTTCCCACCAAGATCGGAAGATTCTTCCTTATCAATGGTGGAGTGGTACTCCTTCTCTAAGCGACACATTATTGTTTTCCGACATGCACACGAACAAAGACGAAAGCGCAAAAATAAATCTGTTAACAATGAAGGCTCCTGCAGACAGGCGCAACGTAACAACGCGACGTGACTCTAGTATATTCTATGAAACCACCACCACCACCATTTCTATGAAAATTTAATGTAAACATGGAATTGTTCTACCAGAATCGCGTCGCACCGTCGCGTCGCGCCTGTCTGCGGGAGTCTTGACGACTGAACTTATAAAGCACGTATAAATAAGGACATAGCCAAACATTCGTTTTACTTCAACGTTAACAAATCTCTTAAAGTTACGTTATTTAAGCATCTTACCCTAAAACGTCTATAATCTGACGTTTTATTACTGAAATCGTATCATTCGAGGTATGCACGAACTACGTCGTATGAGGTTAGGTTAGACTGAGAGCGGTGGAAGTGACGGCGGCGAACAAAAAGGTCAATTCTCTCAAAAAACTATCAACTTAGACTCTCAATCTCATCTCACCGACAATCAAAACTGGCCAAACATTTTAGTTTTGAGGTATTTTTGACAAAACGCGATCGTTGTTAAAAATACGGTAAAAGCGAGTAGCAGCTACCGTATTTTTGCAAAAATTCATAGTGATGTCCCGAAAGCTTCAGTGTCATAGATATTGTTATAGTTAATATTGATTTAAAAAAAAAAAAAAAAGTTGCCTCACACTAGTAATTACTCCTGTATCGTGGGTGCGTTTACAAACATTTAAACTCACATACACAAAAAGCCAGACCCGGAACAACTACCTGTAGGCAATACAAATATTTGTTCTGTGCGGGAATCGAACCCGTGGCATGCGGCGCAGCAGTCGATCACTCAGCCACTGCGCCAACCGTGTCGTGCATAAAAATTCATAGTGATGTCCCGAAAGCTTCAGTGTCATAAGTACCTATTGTTAAAGTTAATATTGTTAAAATATTGTAAGTCTAACATTTGGTATCCGCCAATGTTCTTTAGCTCTCCACCGCATTTTTTAATGTCTGAAAAGCATTGTTTTGCCTAAATCATCGTGTAATCTGCAGTGCGATTCTATAACCATCTCACCGTGAAAACTTAGAAGTGAGCGTGGAGTGAGCTGTCATTCCAACTAATGCTAGGGATTGACACTATTGACAGCCGACTCTAAACTCATTTCACCTAACTTTTCACTGTGAGATTTTTACAGAATCGATCGCCTGTTAACACATTGCATTGGTTAGTTTTACGTATTTGCTATAGAATGACTTGATGGTGAAGGAAAACATCGTGAGGAAACGTCCTAGAACCAAAAAATCGAAGACGTGACATCTACTAACCCGCACTGGGCCCGCGTGGTGGATTATGACCTACTCCCTCTCATCGAGAGGAGGCCTGTGTCCCAGCACTGGGAACGTTATAAGCTGATAATGCTTCGCATTAGCTTTTTCAACACATCTCTCCGATCAGTCTCCGCACCCGCTCTGCCTTCAGTATAACATATTCTCTACACGAGCTATGACAGTCTATCAGGATTATATCGAACCTAAGCCCGATGTTAACGCCTATTATTGTAAATCACGGCCAACATCGTTGTAAGTCAGACAGTATGCTGATTGCCATCTGGTTTATGTTGGCGGAATTAGGTCTATAAGTTTAAAATTTATTGCCTTAAGACATTACAGGGAGGTGTTTCTAAGATTTGTGCCTTTGGCCTGTATTTTAAAATTATTATAAAGGGTGGCTCGCGATTATAACTGACAGGTTTTATATTCTCATTTTAGAGGTTAAATCGATATTCCCCTTATTTATAAACGGTTCTAAAAAGTTAAGTAATGATTAACGTCTGTTAAACCAAACATATTTGACGTTGGAACATCTCTTAAGTATATATTAACGTTTACAATTAAGGATGTTAATGTTTCGTCATGATCGAAAATGTTATGGAATACGCGACTTTGGTAGACTTGACTTGAAAATTAAAAATGATAGTGCTACTTAAGTGTTTCTTAGAAAATTCCTAAGAGAGAGTGCCCTCTACTATTACATTATTAATTAAGTGCCAGGTGTAATAATACTGGTCTCCTACTGAGGAGTGAACTTTCTCTGAATTTCTTATTAAAACTTTGGAAATGCACGGAGATACTTCAAGGGTTACCAATAATTATTACCTAGAAATATATTTTTAAATATCCGTCTTTTTATGAATAAACTATAGGTGCACCCCGCGATTTCACCCGCATTAGTCTTGATCCCGTGGGAATATCGGGATACAATTATATACTATCTACCTTATCCAGGTCATGGTCCCATGTGCCAAATTTCATCCAAATCCGTCCAGCCATTTTTGCGTAAAAGCGTAACAAACAAACATACAAAAAATCAAATCTTTTCTCTTTACAATATTATGCGGGTAAAACCGCGGGGCGCAGCTAGGGTATTATACACATAAACCTTTCGGAATAAATTCTCTAAACGATGGTGAAAACCGCAACAAAATCGGCTGCGTACTTTAGAAGAACGACGCGGTCAAACAGACAGACACGAACGACAGATGACGAACAGACAAAACGATTTTGTTCTACGAGTATACTTTTTCTTCTCTTTTATTCACCGTCCAAGTCACAATTTCCATAAAATCTTCTTCAATTTCATTCCACTTATTAATCATTCCTGATACAAATTGTGAATTTCGATATTCGGCCATTAAAATTCGGCATGGTGCATAATAGAGAGCATAAGACCACGACAGCACCTGCCGTCTGCGTTAATCTGAATATAAATTGTTCGTAATTAAAGTGGACTCGGACATGCGGGGAATAAATGCGACCACTTGAAACAAAGCCTTGGGGTGTGGTGCAAGTTACGGAAGAATGGCGGGCGGGAAATGGAGAATTAATTAGGTTTGTATTCAGCCTAAGTCGATTTAAATAAATCGAAATCAAAAGTCATTTATTCAAATTAAGCTGAGAATCAGCACTTTTTGAACGTCAAAATTACAAAAGACAGTCCCCCAAAAACGCCCGCCCTTCACCACTTCCTAGTGCTATTGCTGGGAAGAAGAAGTGTCGCAACAAACTGCCCAGCAGCACAGCTGTCTATTCAATTATATACTTGATTGTATACAATACTAGGTACCTATGTTCGGTAATTGACATTACAAGACCAAAAAATAAAATTAAATTATTTGCCATATGTCAGCTAGCCACGCCAATATACCAACAAATATAACAAAAACTACGTACTCAAGCTAAAAAATAATTAATTAAAATGTAAAAAAAAAACTAACTACCCAAATAAAAGCATCCAGGCATAAAGGGCGTGACCGCGTGACAGCTTACATATTTATGCATTGCTGGGTTCTGTTCACATAGCTGTCACTTGAAACCACAAATGATGTTTGTTTTTTTCTTTCTTTATTTAAAATAGACTAGCTTCGTCCGCGTGAAATTTCTTGTTCCCTCAACCCTCATCATCACCTGACCGCGCAATCACTTCGTTTTCGCTTTGCGCACTTTGTCTTTTTTTTTTCTTTTTGCTCATTTCCTAAGGGTCATAGCGTGTTGTTAAAGCCTATCACCTTCCTAGAGAATTGGGCTATCAGACACAAAATTGTTTTTTCAAATCCGACTGGTAGTTCCAGAGATTTACCCCTACATACAAATAAACAAATTTTACCTTTTTATAATATTATGGTACCTAGATGAGTCAATAAGGCTGGTCAGGACAGGGAAAGCAGATTGCAACATAGACGGTACCTATATTAAAAAGGAAACTGGCCATGACTGTTTTGCGGTAAACAGAAAGATTTTAGATGCCTATATGCGACTGTAAGCTAAAACTAAGCAACAATTTCCTTTGCTTAGATTTCATGTCCCTTACTGCAAATGGGGAATAATTATTACCTTCATAAACACATTTAACATATTTACATTTTTTATAATAGTATTTGCTAATACTGCATTAAACGTAAAACCGTTTACAATTATCGTTACGTAATCAGCAAGAGTTTTCGCTTGTGACTTGCACCAATCATATCTCGCTGAGCCCTTGTAATTCGAGCTCAAACGGCGCCATATTTTTTCCAGGAGCTTTTGTGGGTAATGGTACTGAATTTAGCCGTATATGTCACATTAGAACGACTTTTAGATAGTGCGCTTAAATAGAAATGGCAGTGCATGAACCACTTTATTCATTCAAGTCCTTATAATCAATTAAATCATCTGCCTAGCCTTTTCCCAATTATGTTGGGGTCGGTTTCCAGTCTAACCGGATGCAGCTGAATACCAGTATTTTACATAGAGCGACTGCCTATCTGACCTCCACAACACAGTTACTGGGTAATACGAAACCCCTTGGTAAGACTGGTTGTCCGACTTTCGGGCTACTGACGACCCGTTACGACTGTCGAAGATCCACGATTGACAGCCGGGACCAACGGCTTAATGTGCTTTCCGAGACACGGAGGGGTCTTGGCATGTGAAGATGGTCACCCAGCCACGGATCAACTGCGGCAAGCGTAGCTTAACCTGATCAATCGACCCGTGCGGCTGTTATTACTTATCCACAAGCCCCTTATATTAATTAAATAAACTTTGAAAAAAATAGAATTATTATCCACTTAGATTTGTTGATTTTTTAATAATCATTTAAATTTTTCTTTAGATATGCGTAAGAAAAAAGTCTAATAATTTCTTTTCCAATAAAAAAAACCAGCAAGAAACTCCTAACAAACTCTTTCAAAGAATGTTAAGAAAACATTTCCAAGAATATCGAGATAAAATTCCTAGAAAATTAACAATCTCTCTAACAAGTGAACTATGAAAGTAAAACCTCAACTTTACACTACAGCATACAGTTGAGCCCTTTGAAGGAACGTTCGCAATGCTAGCAAACTATGCATCGAACAGTGGACCTAGCACGAACGCACGACGTAACATTACGTAAATGCGTACGATTTTTAAATCGAAAATCATTTATCCCATAGGATTTACTGCAACAGGTACAATTAGTATCATGTACAGTATACAGCAGTCCACTGCTGGACAAAGGCCTCACCAACCGCACACTATTGAAGTCGCTTTCGGCAAATTTTCTGCAACTCTCTTCAATTTTCCCATCTGCAGACACCCTGCGAAGATTGTCGCTCCACCTAGCCTGAAGGCATCCTACCTGACATTTGCCGATTCGCGGACTCTAGAACACATCTACGCCAACGGTCATCGGTCATTAATAACACCCATATATAAGAAGAAAGTATTAAAACTAATTAAACATTTAGAGATTTATTTTACGTACGTTGCTTAAAGTTAAGTAATGATTAGCGACTGTTTAACCATACTCGTACATTGTTGTCGTTTAAACGTCTCTTAACTTTAAGCAACGTACGTAAAATAAACCCCTAAATTTTTAATTAGTTTAAATACGTTCTTCTAATTTATAAATAAAGGGGTATGTGTGAAACGAGTATTTTAAATACATATGTGTTGTAAGATCGTAAGAATTTACGTTATATTTACGTCGCGCGTTCATGCCAGGCCCACAGTTTGGACAGAGTAAACGTATCGATCGGCGCCGGCGCTCCGGACAAACTTTGTTTACAACTTAGACCTCTTAACATATTTTGTGACACACAACCCTTTCAGAGTTCTTATTCGAGCAGAATATTGATAGTAACAAATTGTAATGGCTCCATCGGGGGTTTGTTTTGAAGTATGTGTCTATTCTCCCTCTCACAGAGAGAAAGCCTGGGTCCCAACATTTTTTAACATTTATTGTCGATATCTGTTCGGCTCGAGATTTTTATGGACTAAAATCGTAATATTTAGGTACTGTAACTAGCCCCGTAGAAGATGGCGAGACGAGCTGGACAAAACAAATGACCGTTGGTCCACTTTGGCCCTTTGGCCACGTTGGCCCTTGATCGAAAGAGCTGGAAGTCATGGGGAGAGGCCTTTGCCCAGCAGTTGGATGATGCAGGCTAACAGTGAGGTTATCCTTTCTACTTGTAAGTAGCAAGGATAACCTCCACAAGTGAGGGTTCATGGACGGCTCGGACCTCCGGTGTGTATGCGACGACTCTCCACGGACAATGGCTCAACTCGCACGTCCTGTCATCTGCCGATCGATACTGAAAAAATTTCACCGTGAAAAGTTAGGTGAAGTGAGTTTAGAGTGAGCTGTCAACAATGTCAATCCCTAGCATTAGTTGGAATGACAGCTCACTTCACCTAAGTTTTCACGGTGAGATGGTTACAGAATCGCACTGCTGCACACGTGAGTGAACGGATACGTCAGTGAACGGTATTTGCTTTGCTGAATTTTCGGCAAATAAAAAATAAAAAAAGAATGTATAGTTTTTTGTCTTATCTTTGGCATTGACACGTTATGAAAAAGAGTACCTGTACGAGATTTTCTTTAGGCAGATAGTAATATAAGTATGTAGACATTATAAGTAGAAATACAGAGTCCAGGTTGCTACTGAGAAATTTCGAATGGAAAAACTAAAAAAATCAATGTTGGTCTAGTGTATTGTTCTATTATTTTTTTTAAAGTTCAGCTGAGCAAAGGCATCCCCCAAATCCTTCCAGACATCCTTTTCTACAGCTCATTCTATTAAACCAGAAAAACTTTACGCAACTTAGACCGTTTCCTAATTTTGACCCCTCCCGCTCTCGGTGGAGCGGAAGGGAGTGTCAGACTCTTACTGACTAAAACCCACCCGTGTTCCTTCCTTAGCCCTTTCTGTTCAGGGCAGCGGTAAGGGTTTTCGGACGATCCCGCCGCCCTCGGACGATCCCGCCGCCTCGGACGATCCCGCCGCCCTAATTTTGTCTACTTTAGTTGTATATCATGTACAACCGCCAAGTGGTGTTTGCATCTCTAAACTAATATTAGAGAAACGGGAAACGGTATAAGAGAACGGATTTGGATGAAATTCGGCACAAGTGTAGACCATGGAGAACTTTACGAGTTACTTTTCATCCTGGGTCACAGATTACGTTGACGGCAACAGCTATACGTAATACTTTAAACACGGGTATATTTCACGCGTGAAAGGTTTATTCCAAAAAGTTCATATCATACAATGAAAATGATTCGATACCTGAAGTTATCGTGTAACTGTGTTACATATAAACGTATAATCAAACAGCAGAATCAATATAAAACACAATTTATCAATATTTAATCCTCTTCAATATGAATTACAATAAAATTCTCGTTAACATCATGTATAATCAGGCATATTGAAAACTTTTACAGAGAAATTATGTGGCGAGAACGAAAAAAGAATGTATAGTTTTTTGTCTTATCTTTGGCATTGACACGTTATGAAAAAGAGTACCTGTACGAGATTTTCTTTAGGCAGATAGTAATATAAGTATGTAGACATTATAAGTAGAAATACAGAGTCCAGGTTGCTACTGAGAAATTTCGAATGGAAAAACTAAAAAAATCAATGTTGGTCTAGTGTATTGTTCTATTATTTTTTTTAAAGTTCAGCTGAGCAAAGGCATCCCCCAAATCCTTCCAGACATCCTTTTCTACAGCTCATTCTATTAAACCAGAAAAACTTTACGCAACTTAGACCGTTTCCTAATTTTGACCCCTCCCGCTCTCGGTGGAGCGGAAGGGAGTGTCAGACTCTTACTGACTAAAACCCACCCGTGTTCCTTCCTTAGCCCTTTCTGTTCAGGGCAGCGGTAAGGGTTTTCGGACGATCCCGCCGCCCTCGGACGATCCCGCCGCCTCGGACGATCCCGCCGCCCTAATTTTGTCTACTTTAGTTGTATATCATGTACAACCGCCAAGTGGTGTTTGCATCTCTAAACTAATATTAGAGAAACGGGAAACGGTATAAGAGAACGGATTTGGATGAAATTCGGCACAAGTGTAGACCATGGAGAACTTTACGAGTTACTTTTCATCCTGGGTCACAGATTACGTTGACGGCAACAGCTATACGTAATACTTTAAACACGGGTATATTTCACGCGTGAAAGGTTTATTCCAAAAAGTTCATATCATACAATGAAAATGATTCGATACCTGAAGTTATCGTGTAACTGTGTTACATATAAACGTATAATCAAACAGCAGAATCAATATAAAACACAATTTATCAATATTTAATCCTCTTCAATATGAATTACAATAAAATTCTCGTTAACATCATGTATAATCAGGCATATTGAAAACTTTTACAGAGAAATTATGTGGCGAGAACTTGAGCGTACCAGTAACAACAATGAGTCAATTAAAATGAAAAAGAGCATTCTGATGAAATATTAAAATGTATGATTGAGTGCTCTATCCACCCTTTATTAATCCCGCAACGGTATTAAACCAGTAATAAATCAACAACGGACTATAATTTCTCATTACACAGTGGACAATAAATCATTTAACTAGAAAATAGGCTAAAATAAGCTTTACTGCGATTGGCTGCCGACCGGCCTTAGGCTAAATAATGTCGATGGCAGATATTGGTATTGTTATTTTATATTAGAGGTTGTGATTGGAGATTATAAGCGGTAGGGAGGAGGTTATGGATTTACTCGTAACATACCATTCAACGTTTAAAATCTGAGTTTTTTTAAGACGATTTTTTTCTTTGGCTTGCGTCATTAAGGGTCTCCGAAACGATCAATTGATATTGTAGTAATATTGTCAATTGCATTTGGTAGACGATGAATTCGCGCATCATAATAAGCCGTTAATGTTCCTACTGTTGGCATACAGGCCTCCTCTCTTCGAGCGGGAATGGGCCCAGTGCAGACTGGTAAATGTCACATGTCTTTAAATTTTTAGTTGAACCAAAAATTTAAAGTCGATGATGACGAGGTGTGCCCCTGGGCCACCAATGCCCACTGAACGGACCCAAGCAACAATAAAATTACGCAATAATAAAATACAGTACTTATAACAAAAACATTTTTTTTTGTCTAGCTGTCTGTTTGTTCCGGCTAATCTCCGAAACGGCTGGACCGAACTAAGGCTACTTTTATTTTAGAACGCGGGCGAAGCCGCGAGGCATAAGCTAGTAAAAAATAAAGCAACACACAATAACAAACCTAATATCTATAATACTGTAAACTATTTGTCTATCAAACTCCACCGAACAAATTTCCCAGCACCACAAGAAAATACAGTGAAAACTGTCATCCCACATTCAAATATTTCTACTCAAAACGCTACAAAATATAGTCATGATAACAAATGTAGAATGTAGTACTCTATTCGATGCAACAAATCGAATCTGCGTCACAACGAATATAAACTTGAATGCAATGGCTTTTCACGAGTACTCGCATATTACACGAACATATTCAATAGAAGAATTTAGATTGAGTGTAATGCCACTTGAAAGTCAATTTTCTGTGAACGTGTTGTTTATTTTCTTGTTTTTGAATGTACAAATTATTATGTAAGTGGTTTTAGTGGTAGTAAGTAGGTGGCAGGCTTGTTGGTGATTAATATGGGCTAGGATATTGATTGGGCTAGCAGCTTGAAGTGTGTGTGTGCGTGATGTGCTGACGCTACTCGTCTTCACGCTCGCATTTACAACGCGTTTGTACACTTAGTTACCACAAGTAAGGCGATCGTCGCGTCGCTTCGTAAGTTAAAAACACTATAGCACAGGTGAAAGTATAACAAACACGTCGTCACTAGCTCAACAAAAGAGGAGGACGATGCCATGGACTGGGAGCTAATCTGAAGTGCCATGTTTATTTATTTAAACTTTTCGCACAAAAAGGTACAAAGGCGGACTTAATGACTTAGGCATTCTCTACCAGTCAACCAAGGGTGGTGAAGAGATTAGATGGCAGGTGCTTTGGTGCATATTTACGGCTGTAAACAAGCGAAGTGAGAGTGAAAGTGCAGAGACTTCATAAATGAAATATGACGGACGTAACGCATTTCTAAACTCCAGCCTCTTGAACAAATACTCAATTCACTAATAAGGCCTACACGTGAAACAAATTAAAATCACAACAGCGTACGCTAAAGTGCACATTTTTACGAGTCAAAGTTCGCACCGTGTTTCGCCTGGCCTAATTAACAAAGTTCCTGATTAACCCTTATTACAATAAAATTTGGCGGGAACCGAGTGGCCCGGGGGCGCACCATCAACGCGCTAAGTTTATTTCACGAGAAAGTAACTACGTACTCGCATTTTGTAAAGTCGCAATCTGTATTTTCACTTTAAGAGATCTCTCTCCTCTTGCTTATAAGCCATTGGGACGTTCAAGCGGCTGAATGTAGCGATTCAATCAGGAAATCAGTCTTCGTACTTATGTAGCTTTTCTAAAGAAATATTAAATTCTGTCTTAACCAAATGGTGATGATGCGAAGAGTCTGTTAAGGTTTTTCACAAATGTAATCAGTAGCTGTATGTATTTAGGGTACGAGGTAACTGTCATATGCATTGCGATTCTAAAAGTCCCTAATTATACAAAGAATTAAAAAATTAGAATGCTATGGCATAGACAAACACGTCAAATGGTTTTGCACAGATACCGATAATCAATAGTAATCAAACGTCACGTGGTGCACAACGTGACGTTTGATGAATCAATAAACACATTTCAAACTTACCTACTACGACAAAAATCACTTACATCTTAAACTTACTGCTAGAAAAACATTTCAAACTTCATGCCGAATAAAATGATACATACAGTAAAGCTTTGAAATGTTAGTCTCAAAATCCGCTCGCGCCCAATCCTTGCATCATCTTCCTTACAATATTGCGAATCGCAGCAATCTTCTTTGCTTTGAAATTGTTTGTGATTACAGCAGTTTGTGTTGAGACGAGGTGTAATTTCGCTTCCTATCAGTATCGTCGGCTTGTTACGTTTGTTTTATATTAAAAGCGCCTCTGGTGTTGCTAACATCGGCTCACACAATTTCGCCCGAACTTGGTGCAATCATTCATGCTTGATTTCCTTCTCGAGTTTTCTGCCAATTGATTTGGTGGTTTTCTTATGTGAACCCAGTCAAGTGTAGTTCTAAAGGATCTGAAGTTTGCGGCAAAGGTTTTTTTTTATATTTTCGTTTATGTAGATTTAGCCGGAGGTTTTCATCAGCTGCTTATTATACTGCAGAAGTAAGCTCAAACCTTAATCTCAAATCTTTGAGTGTTACTTCTCACAATTTATATTCAATTAAAATACACCATTTTTTTTTTCGGGTGGAAACTTTTGAAAGGCGCCCGGTCTTCGAGGATAAAACCAGTAGGGAGTGTGTGATTTTTACCTCACTAAAATCACCCCGGTGGTCACCATCTGCACATGCAAAAAGAAAACAACCTACAACTTTTCAATTCTTTCTGCCTCGTACAAAATGAGAGTTGCCAGCAAAACAACCAGGTTTAGTTTTGTATACATAGATGATATGCTGTTACCTTTGTCACCCGTAAACCAAAACACTGTTCTAGTCTAGCTAACACTGCAAATGATAGTACTCTTGTTTCAAAGCTGCTCCATATATCCTGTACAAAAAGTCCAGTTGGTACCGCACTCTCCCAGTAGCGCCATCTGTCCGGTGCACCGACGTGCATCGCCGCGGGAGATGTTTGTCAATCCACGTCTGCCCTGACACGCATCACGGTTATATATGGATTAATAATGAAGCTCTTATTGTACCTACTACGTCTTTGTATTTGGAGCTGTTGAATTACGACTATGTTGGAAGATATATGGTGTGTAGAAAGGTTGAGTATGTTCTGTAATTAGACGTTGTTGACGGAAATTTGTGTGGAATGTTAACGTTGAATTTCACTCAGAAATATCGAGAACTTTTTTGTTTTGACATTTTGACTTTGAGTAGCCGCTTACCTAGTTTCTTCAGGTTATTTTCAATTCCTAATATATTTATTCAGAGAAATCTAGCTCATATTTATTAATAAAATGTATAAAATCCTTTAGCTGCAATACAACGGACACAATTTGCGAACTTAACAAATTTTGAATCATAGAAATTGTTATTCGTCAAAATTTCGACGCTGAAACTGAAAGTTTACAGGGTTTACTTAATTGTATCATCCGACAGGCGTAGCCTTGGAAAACGGAATGAAGTCCGTCCGAACTGGTGACTTTGTGAATTATTAAATTTCGTCCTCGCTGCGGAACAAAAAATATTGTTTTGGAAGTTGAGAACAAGTTTCAAATCTGATAAAGGGCTTGACGTCCTTGCAAAACCAGTGCCGAGTTCTATAAATAAATAAAAACGATTCGAAAATAAAGGAATAAAATATTGCGACATTTGAGGGTATTTTGAGAATTTATTTTTTGCTTGGTAACATAACTACCATGACTGCAATAATATGAGGGTTGTTCGTTTGTTAGTTTCTGATCCCTATAATATAATAATTGCTAGGTTTTGCCCGCGACTTCGCCCGCGTAGAGATCGTAAATTATACCACAAGAACGGTCTACCGGGATAAAAAGACATGAGGATTATCCGTGGTCTGTTGTGTGTGTTAATCTAAGTTATAAAATTTCTGTGTGCCAAATTACATCCAAAGTTTTTCAGCCATTTTTGTACGATTGAGTAACAAACAACTGGTCACACGACCACACACCCGAAGCACAGAACAGGTCGAAGTGGATGTGCTTGGGGGAGGCCTATGTCCGGCAGTGGACGTCTTTCGGCTGAAATGATGATGATGAGTAACAAACATCCAAACATTTAAACATACAGCTTTCACATTTATAATATTACTAGCTGCGCCCCGCGGTTTCACCCGCATAAGTTTCGATCCCGTGGGAATGTCGGGATAAAAAGTATCCTATATGTTAATCCTGGTTATAAACTATCTGTGTGCTAAATTTCGTCAAAATCTGTTCAGTAGTTTTTGCGTGAAAGAGTAACAAACATCCATACATCCATACATACAAACTTTCGCATTTATAATATTAGTAGGAAGTAGCTGACCCGGCAAACGTTGTTTTTCCATATACAGGGTTATTGGAAAAACACCAAAAAACTCTTAAGAGGTCATTGTACTCGTCATTATGAACAACGTTTACTATGGGACCAAACCTGAAATCGCGAAAAACAGTCAGCTGTTCCCTACATTTTAACGAGTTAACCGAACATAAACGTAGGGAACAGCTGATTTTTTTCGCGATTTCAGGTTTGGTCCCATAGTAAAAATTGTTCATAGTGAGGAGTACAATGACCTCTTAAGAGGTTGTTGGTGTTTTTCCAATAAACCTGTAAGTATACATTATTTCTAGGAAATATACATTTTTTTTGTATGAAAAATAGATGTTGGCCGATCCTCAGACCTACCCGATATGCACACAAAATTTCATACAAATCGGTCCAGCCGTTTCGGAAGAGTTTGGTAACAAACATTGCGACACGAGAATTTAAGAGATTAGATAGAAAGTAGGATTCTCTTTTAAAACACATTCGCATTATATCGTGGGTGCTTTTACATGTTTATTATAAAGAATATGTTTATTTTAAATAAATAACGAGTTTTTACCGTAATTACTAATTAGCATCTTTTTATCCATGTCAATACAGTGCCCCTAAGGGACATAAAGTAGCAAGGTTTCTGTCATGAAATTTCATTTACGACCTAAAGTATCTTTAAAAACCTGAAAAGGTTTGGAAAAAAGGAAATATTTCATCAATTCCTTCGAGGAGCCCACCTAATAAGGCCCTTATGTCTCCAATCTCATTATTAATCTTCGGGGCACATGTAAAATTTCCCTTTTATTGACTCAAAGGAACGGTGGAACGCGTCACTGAATAAATTCAATTTGGAAGAAGAAAAAAAGCGAATCTCTAGCGAGGTATTCATTAAAAAATCAAGCATATTTTGATCCAAATTAAAGCGCTCTCCGCGACTCGGGCCTGTGCTCGTTTGGTTTCGTAGAGTGCTCTCGAGACACCTTCTGCAAGGAGACACTAGTGTGTAGTGTCGTGACACTCGGGATTATGAGATGCGATGTTCTTATGTTTTAATTAGTTCGCGCATTTCGGCGCGGGTGTCGCGAAATATTTTTTATGAATTCATTACTGAATATTTAGTGCCTTGACTTGCTAAAGGAGAAAAAACCATAAATCTATGCAAAACAAAGTTGCTTTTCGTGTAGTGTCTGTGTGATCGCTTAAATCTTTCAAACTGTACAATGAATTTTGATGAAGTTTTCATCATCATTTATGGCCGATTCCTATAATTTACGGACAGTTTGTTTCAAATTAATACTCTTGCATCTTTACCAATAATGAAGCAAAGACCGCTTTGCATAGTAAACCATCCCATATGGAAGTAACTATCACAGATAAAATTAGCTTACGAATCATTTTCTATATGCCCAGTTTGGCCATAAAAATAAAATGCTACCATTGGTAAACAAAATTATTCGTTTTTGTTTATAGGAGCATTAGAGCATATTCCGGAAGGATTATGGTAAACTTTAAGACATTAATTAATCTTTTTAAGTCAAAGATTACTAAGCACAGAAATCTTGATTTTTTGACAGGTGACCATTGCACCCGGCGAAGTCCCGGGTAGCTAGTATTAAAAATATAACACAAAGACAAGTAAACATGATGATAAGCACCTGGTTGTCCAGTCCTATAAATAGTTGAACATTACTTATCTGACTTTCATCTCGCTTCAAATCCAATTCACTTAGAGTTTCAAGCGAAATACTTTTCTGCTACTTGTCGTTTCTTATGTTACACGTCAGTGCACAGAAAGATAACTCACCTTGTCGAGAAATATTTTATAATTACTACGCAGCACCGTTGTGAATTCCTAGTATAATAAAACCGTTTCCTTATAATAAATTAAGCAAAAGGTTATCTTAAGCATAATTATGACAAGGTCACGTCTATTGGACATTTATAAAAGTTGTGATTTAATCAAAATGAGTTTTGTTGAAGTAAAATTTAATATCAACTCAGAAGTAGTTTGTAAAGTCATTATTATTTTTTGGGATATTCAAACAAAGACACAATTTAGTTTTACGTAATTAATTGTGGCAAGGAATAGGTATTTTCTATTAAAGTGGTTCTTTAAGGAATTTATGTCAACTTGACAATATAAATTAACGTTGTGGCTACGGCGCGGAGTGAAATTTAGTGCCTCTAAATATTATCTAAATAATAATGTACGAAAGAATCGTTTATCTTGAACAGTTACTTTTGACTTTAATTATCTAGTTCCAGTATTATGTACTTAGTAACAAAAAATCGGGGATATTTTGTTTGCCACGGTGTAAAGTCATCACCATCTAGATAGTCTAGGTAATAGGTTTTTATTTATTTATGTATTTAACCAGAAATAAGGAACAGTAAAATATGTACAAAGGTGACGCTTATTTCTGGCATACCTATGATAGGAAAACAGATGTAGACAACGTGTATAAAAGTACAAGAGAAAGCATAATACATAAATAAACAAAAAGATATTACATACTTTAAATATAAACATACAATATGAGAATATACTTACATACTCGTACTTCTAAAATAAATATCATTACAATATATATAATTATAATGTAATTTAAAATAATAAATGCAATTATGACGAAGTGGAAAGGTAGAATAGAATACTCTTTATTAAGTCATCCAGTTACTGGGTAATACGATACCCTTTGGTAAGACTGGTTGTCAGACTTTCGGGCTACTGACGACCCATAACGACTGTCAAAGATCCACGAATGACAGCCGAGACCAACGGCTTAACATGCTTCCGGAGGCACGGAGGGGTCTTGGTATGTGCAAATGGTCACCCATCCACGGAACAACCGCGGCAAGCGTAGCTTAACCTGATCGATCGACCCGTGCGGCTGTTATTACTTAGCCACAAGCCCCTCTTTATTATGTACAATATATAAATTACAGACTTAAATTTTACAAAGATCAGTACTTTCAAGGCACTTCGTTATGATATTGAAAAAGCAATATTATGCAAAGTTTTACCATACACCACGACTTAGCATGCTTCAGCGCAATATCGATGAAGCAGCGCTTTTCAAAAACAAAAAATAAAATCAAGCGGACAATTTTTCCGTCCCGATCTCTTCCCGATGTTTTCCGATATACCAGTACTTGAAGTAAGTTGTACGAGATGTTGAAACTTTGTTCCAAGTATGTATGTATTTGGGTCAGGCAAGTAACAAGATGAGAGGGGTTTCTTTAATATTATGTTCTATGTCAGTTACAAGTACTTTTACCGGTATATATTAAACACGTACCGCGAGTTAGTACTTGTTTTCAAGTAAGAAAACTTCGCTATGTTCTGTATTATCAGCTGGTTAGTTAAGTACTGTTTACTTGTTGAAGTTTTTATGATATCTTTCCTTCGTAATATTTTTCTTATGTTGCCGTGAGTATAATGTTCGTAGATAAGTTTCATTTTAGATTTATAGAATAGAATCGTGATTTATTTTGCTAAACATAGATTACTAGCTGCGCCCCGCGGTTACACCCGCATAAGTTTCGATCCCGTGGGAATATCGGGATAAAAAGTATCCTATATGATAATCCTAGTTATAAACTATCTGTGTGCCAAATTTCATCCAAATCCGTTTAGTAGTTTTTGCGTGAAAGAGTAAGAAACATCCACCCATCCACGTTTATAATGCACTTGACTTTGTGTATTTAATATCATCACCGCTGCTCTCACATAGGTGAAGGAAAACATCGTGAGGAAACCGGCATGTCCTAGAATCAAAAATTCAATGACATGTGACATCTACCAACCCCCACTGGGCCCGCGTGGTGGATTATGGCCCACTCCCTCTCATCGAGAGGAGGCCTGTCCTAGCAGTGGGAACATTACAGGCTGATTATGTAAAGAGGTCAAATTTGTGAGTTTGTATGTGGGGGGTAATCTTCGGAAATCCTGATCCGATCCCAAAAAATCTTTCATTAATGGGAAGCCACAGTATTACCGTGTCATAAGATATTTTTTTTCTTAAAACAAGAAATTTCACGCGTACGAAGTCGCAGGCAGAATCCAGTCATGAATAAAAGAACTTGAAATCTCTAAGCAAACACTTGCTTTGTTGAGAAAATTCTAGAATAAAGTAAGAGGTTTTTGCTCTCAGCATTTTACTTATCCCTCGCAGAAAAGAAGCACTGTGACACTTTTAAAAAGCTAACCGCAGAAAAAATCTATCTGACGAACACTAATGAGACAGACTTAAGCAAAAACTGTAAAACCAGCAAGAAAGTCCTGAAAAACCCAAAACGTAAAACCGAGATGAAACGAAAAAAAATATATTCAGGAGAAAAACTAAGAGATTACAAGTCGTACAATAATTCCAAAACCGTAAAAGAAAATCGTCTGACAACAAAAGCGGGAGCGAATAAAATGCTATTGTGAACAGTACCTTCGTCCCGCTAAAGTTAAAATGGATATTTCTGTTTAAACTTTAAATTGAACAACAACAGCTAAAAATTAACACAACGTTTTAAATTAATTCGACGTCCGTCTCGAAGGTACAGTCGAGTGCAATCGCCTTTTTGTTATAAAGCTGTCTTCCGACGGACTAGTTAACTCTATCTCAGAGACCAGACGTGGTACAGTCGCGTAGAATTGCGATTTCTTTTCGAGTTGTATGTACAGAGCACGTTCGTACTGTCAGGCACATACGGTCTTCGAAAAATCGTATTGAGATTTTTATAAAAATGTTTACTGTTCCAATGTAGGGATTATTTTGAGACTTCCAAGTATCTGAAGAGCTCTATTTCTGAATGGGGAATATTTTTAAATTAAACTGACGTAATTGGATTACGTATACGGGAAGTATGTTCGTAGGCATATGTATACGTTATCCCTTTGATTATTGCGTCGTTCGCTTACAGTTCAATTGCTAATTGGTTTTCGTTATTATTTATGATGTATATTTTTAATTATTATTGACACTCAGTGCCTACTTGTTTAAAACTATCAGAAAACATCTCTTTACTGCGCCGACAAAGTTTTAGTTTTATATTTATGAGTCCTTATAATTTACATTTTACATAGGATAGGGATAAGGGAGCTAGGATAATAATTAGTATTCCTAATGTATTCTGTGCCTGAAACAACAACAATTTTAACTTTTAGATGAAAATCTCGATCGCTAGTTTGAACTTTAAACAGAACTATTATAATTATTATATAACAGTTTTGTTTTTAGGCAATACCTACCTAAAGTTGTATAAGGATTTTTGGCTCGTTGCCATAATCAGAACGACCGCGGCCATCTTGTTTTTTCTCAAATATTTACCAGCAGCATCATTGTCATTTAAGCGCCAATATCCTTGTAGCACTGTATATAGTTATTATTTTAAATACTTTTATCCATAAATTGGAATTTTAATAAATGTCACAAAATTATTCGTACAACTTTGAGCGTTACTTATTATTTATTTTTACCTCTCACAACTATTTTTACAAATTTTATTAATAAATGTCACAAAAATATTTTTACAACTTTGAGCGTTACTTATTATTTATTTTTACCTCCCACAACAATTTTTACGAATTTTAGACCGAATTCGATAGTGTGGCTCTCAACTATTATTACTTAATATTATTCATATTTTAATTTTATTATTTTAATATTATTTTATATTTATACTAAATATGTACATTATGAATCTACTACTTAAATAGCAATACCTCTCTCTTTCTTTCTTAATTACAATTAAACAAAACAAAAATTAGCTATCTAACTACTAAACATTAGTAAGATAAGATTAATTGATAAGTAAAATTTCTCAACAGTGACCTTGTGAAACTTTTTAGGCACGTGGTACGTTAATCAAAATTGTGTTTATACACGAACCTCTTATGAGTCGGTTAGGTAGGAAATATTCAGCTATTATTGGATATTAAATCTTGATTAACGGAAGCTTGAGATTATAAACAAATCATGTACCTACTCGTTCATGTGGGTACAAAAGAAACCAATTTAATTGCTTAATTATCTTGCACGTGTATCTACCCACATCACATAATTAGCCTATAGTGTTCCCACTGCTGGGACACAGGCCTCCTCTCTGTGAGAGGGAGTGAGCCCAGTACGGGTTGGTGGCTACCCACACAGATATAGGTAAATTTAAAAATCAAAGTCAAGTTTTTAACTACAAACTGGTGCACCTGGTGAAGCGAGTGGCAGAAGCATTCTTATCTTAAATATAATCATTTTAATAGTAATGTGCTTGTTTACAAACTGTACTTATAAATTTTCTTTCATTTAGTTATAATATATCACAAAGTATGTTGTAGTAACATTTAACACAGTACCACAAATAAGATGCGTGTACTGCAGACAATCTCAAAATGCAGCCTTTTCAACAATCATAAAGTGAACGTAATGATGTGCAACAATACTCATATCTTTCAGAATAAAATAATCACAATGATTAAATAAAACACCAACTATTTACTCTGACGGCAGACAAGTCTCATAAAAGCATGAAACGTCCATGAAAACAGTATTTTAAACAATGCAAGCGGAATCGCCCGTAAAGTTGATTAAATTTAAACACATTACGTTCGCAAAATATCGTAAAACCTTATTCACTTATCATAAATTAAACAACACAACACATTATTTCATCGATTTATTTTGGTAAACCGACTACTGGTATTACCATTAGTCGGTCTTCTCTATTTATTTTCACTGCAATTATATAAATGTTTAATGAAACAAAAAGTTTTAAAGTGGTTTTTGACAGCCCAACAACGGTATCGCTCACAAATATTTGATGAAATGAAGCTCGACAACTCGATATCAATTTCATTTTTGTTTAAGACCGTCAATTATTATTCTAAGATAAATTCTCCTGCTAGTTATAAAGGCATTCAAGTCGGATTCCCACTATATAGTACTTGGCGTACAAAACACCATCTCACAAAGGAAATAAAAGATCTTTTCATATAACCCTTGTGAGCGTGATTGTACGTATCTACGGCGCAGGCAACGCGTCTCGGGGGTAATGAAAAGAAGTGTCCCTTATAACAGAAGCTTATATTACCGCTTTAGTTCGCTTAAAAAACGAAAAAAGAAAATTAAACACGTTCGGGAAATCTTGGACCTAAGCCGTGGGACCCCAGCCTAAGCTTTTTCTGACCTTTGTGTGGTTATTATTATTTTAGATTTTTCGATTGAGGTTTTGTAATAATTTAAATAAGTTATATGTAGACTAGAATTTCTAACTTCTCATCATCTGATACCCCTTGGTAAGATAGGAATACAATTACTACCAGCAGTGCGATTCTGTAACCATCTCACCGTGAAAACTTCGGTGAAGTGAGCGTGGAGTAAGCTGTCATTCCAAATAATGCTAGGGATTGACACTACTGACAACTCGCATCAAGCTCACTTCACTTGAGTTTTCACGTTAAGATTTTTACAGAATCGACCGGCTGGACTAGAATTTCTAACTTCTATCAGCCATATATTTCGTCATTTTCAAGTACCTAGTATTTTTCCCGCTTTATTAGGATTTTTAGAGATGTGTGACCTTCTATTAAAATATTTATTTATGTTTTAAATTGACGTTATTTCAAGTAAAAAAAATATCAACTTTATTTTAATGGAATTTAAGTTGATTTCAGAGTGACTAGCATTATTGAAAACGTTATAAAAATGTTAGAAGTTGTAGCGTAAACTGAAGTCTATTGTGTAGAAATTAAAGTTATTTTTCCATAAACTCATATTTGTTTACATTTTTGGCGAATATGTCGCGAATGCAGATTATAGGTACCGATACTTTTACACGGAGCAACATTGATATTCTTTTGTTAGACCGATTTTCACAGTTATTTTACAACTGATTTTGCATCACTTTCAAAATCACAATGACCTTTATTCTTACTCTAATAAGGTTGATGTTGGGTTACTGCTGTCAGAGGACTATACCCACCCAAGCCTACGATAATATTTACACAATTCTCTTATTTATTTCCGCAAAAAATATCCGATAACCGAAATCCAATTGATCGTATTTACTAGCCAACAAAAAACCATCATGCCATTTCGCCTAACATTACAAGATCGTCTGTTATTCTTGGCGCACTGTACCAATGCGGTGTTCTAAGCTTATTTACCAACACACGTATGCTCTCAGCTGACTGTACCTCCAAAGTAATCTAATAACAACAATGAGGGTATTACGAAGTCCGGGTTTTCTTTCCCGTGTCATGTTTCGATGGGTTGAGGAGGAAATGTCGCAGGAAAATGTCATTTATTGTTAGATATGTATGTAATGATACAGTACGGGAGGCTATGTGATTATTTGGAAAGGGCCGGCCTATCTCAGACAAAAAGGCCTCTAGGAATTTGTACTTTATCATCAGTGAATGTAGATTCACTATTCATATCTGTAGAGATATATCAACCAGTACTGCACAAAAAAAGGCCAGATGAATATTTGCTCCATATGGGGATTGAACCCGTGTTACAACGAGAAGCCGATTGCCCAGCCTTCGCATAATCAGCCTATAACGTTCCCACTGCTGGGACACAGGCCTCCTCACCAGCCGTAATCCACCACGTGGGCCTAGTGCGGAATGGAGATGTCACATATCTTCGAATATTTGGCTCTAGGACATGCCAATTTGGAGGACGTTCTATACTACGCTTGTTGATCCGCGGTCTCCAGTCTAGGACTCGTCTGCTCCACCAGCTATCATCATCATTCTCCTGCCCTTATCCCAAATTATTTGGGGTCGGCGCAACATGTCTTTTTCTTCCAAACTCCTCTATTAGCCGCCATCTCGACAGTCACCCCCTTTCTAACCATATCATCATTCACACAGTCCATCCATCGTTTCTTTGGTCGTCCCCTACTCTTATAGCCATCGACATTCATACTCAAAACTTTCCTCACGACATTTTCCTCATTCCTCCGTAATACATGCCCATACCATGACAACCGGTTTCCACATAACTTTTCAATTACCGGTGCCACTTTCAAACTTCCTCTTATATACTCATTTCTTATTCTATCCATTCGTGTAACACCACACATCCCTCTCAGCATTCTCATCTCAGCTGCATGCAATTGCCTTTCATTCATCCCTCCACCAGCTATCAATCCTTCGACAAAAACGGCCACCGCACTGCCACTTTAGTTTGCTTACACTGCAAGCTTTGTCTAACCGGATCCAATCCATCGAAAATCCAGCTATACTATAGCTCATTATACCTACCAAGCTTGGCCATATAGTATAAAAAAGAATGATCCAAAAAAAAAACACAATGTAATCCTCCTAAAACAGTCCACCATAACATTTTCCCCGCCAATGTCCCGAAACCTAATTCGGGAGACAGAAAGCCCAAACGTAACCTCTGACACACGTTGCTCTAATAAAATAATACCGTCACATACATGACAAAGAGCTACATTATCCAATTTGTTCCATCAGAGGGTACAGAAGCAATGAGCCAGTGTATCGGTAAGCCAACAATCGAGTTACATAATAATAAAATAGTAACGACGATTTTTTTTCCGTTTGTCAGTTTTTGGATGTATGTTTTGCAGAGCAGTGACCCACGTGGCAACGGCCGCGACGTCGGTTCAAACCCAAGCAGGCACTTCACTTTGTGTAAATAATTTCATCACCACTGCTCTCAAAACGGTGAAGGAAAATATCGTGAGGAAACCGGCATGTCCTAGAACCAAACATTTGAAGATATGTGTCATCTACCAACCCGTACTGTGCTCGCGTGGTGGGTTTCAGCCCACTCCCTCTCACCACCTCTCCCTCTCACCTGAGTCCCAGGAGTGGGAACGTTATAGACTGATTATGCTGCATGCTATGTTCCGGATTGGCGCGAAAACGGCTGAACGGATTTAGTTGGAATTTGGCAAACATATAGTTTATAACCTGGATTAACACATCGGGTACTTTTAATCCCGGTAGTACGTTCCCTAGTGATATTATTCCGACATCCACGCGGGCGATACCGCGCGCATAAGCTAGTCGAGCCATATTCTCGTAACAAAACATTCGAAGCCTCCACGCATAAATGTATTTCCTCCTACGACCAAACGAAAATAAGTTTGTCGTGAATCTTTAGACTTACAATTTCGTTAGCGGTTGTTGTTTCGGCATTATCAGGTTTTCGCTAGACGACAATGTTGTTTTTATAAGTATTTATGTGGGTTAGCTCCTAAAGGTTTGTAGCTGACACTCCAACACTTGTCTAGTGAATAAAAGCCGTCGTTGTGGGCTAAAAATACCTCTTTACATTGCCAATGGCGCCGATTCTCTTGTTCATAAACTAAACTAAATTTAAGTTCAGTGCATCTTTTTCCTTCTGTTTTATTAAGAAAAGGACAGAAGGTAAATATTAGTTTAGACCTGTCAAATTGTAGACATGCTAGATTAAAAAAATGGCTACTAAAAAAAAAGGTAAATTTACGTCAGGCGCTGACTAATATGACAGGACTAAACTAATATGTATCTTCTGTCCTTTTCTTAATGAAATAGAAAGAAAAAGATGCACTGAACTTAAATTTAGTTTAGTTTGTGAACAAGGGAATTAGCGCCAGTATCATAGAGTTATGAAATAACTCGTAAGAATCATTATACGAAAAACCTAAGGCCAGGGATTGAGTGCAAAAAGGTAGCTTTCACTTTCAACTGTTCACAAATTATGAAGAAAACTATGGCGTCATTTTACTGTCACTAATGATTCTAAGAAACTTGCTACCTCAGTGATAAACATGTAAAACTGACTCCGAACACTTAACTATAATTCACAACTGCCGAAAATGTTATTTAAATATTCAAATAAACCCAGCAACGCAGCTGAGCAAGGCCTGCATGTTGGCTGTCCGACCCGGTTCTTGTCAAGACCGGGTACCCGGGTCTTGTCAGAACATCCCCGGGATTATTTGACCGGGTCAAACCTTCCAGAGACCAGATAGTAAGCTACCACACCGACGGTTTTAACTTGAAATATTCCGGTGGTAAACAGATTGGAGATATAATTAATTTACTGTGGCCAACTTAGTTTCCAAAGGCTAAGTTCCTATTTTTAATGAAGCTATTAAAGTTTGGTAAATGTTTTTTTATTGAGGGGCTTTTGGCTAAGTAATAACAGCAGCAAGTTTCGATAGATCAGGTTAAGCTACGTTTGCCGCGGTTGGTCCGTGGATAGGTGACCGACTTCCTACTACTATTATAAACGTGAAAGTTTGTATGGATGGATGTTTGTTACTCTTTCACGCAAAAACTACTGCACGGATTTGGATGAAACACAGATGGTATATAACCAGGATTAACATATTTATCCCGGATACTTTTTATCCCGATTTTCCCACGGGATCGAAACGTATGCGAGTGAAACCGCGGGGCGCAGCTACTCTAGAAAGCACGTTAAGCCGTTGTTCCCAGCTGTCATTTGTACAGCAAAATATAAATGAAACAGAACCAATGTAATGATTATTAATTAAAACATTTTTTTTTGATAACAACAAAATTGCATGTATTTTTCAGTTAAGTTTTTATAATTATATGTTTTTTGTTTAACCGTAACAATTTTCTATTATTATGCAAATATTTCGTAAATGTAGGTTGTTTATTATGTATAGTGACCCGCGGAGACCCCGTGGATGCTATTTACCCCGTAATGGTGTAGCGATTAATAACACTGGAGACTTACTGAAATTCAACGTTTTGTATTTATATATTTTCTTATAGTGGTTATAAGGGTTAGCCTATTTTCACATAGATACATTATGTTAAGTGATTACAGTTTTTATTAATCAAATATTTACATAATATACGCTAACATTTAAAATAATGATATGTACGGTCACCAAAGGAGATAAGTAACCAGGGCCATCGGATATAGGTAGTCGAAGTTTGGCAAGAAACCGATGGATGTTTTCGAATGAAATTTAATTTCATTAATAGAAAACAAACAATTTATTTATCAAATTAAATTTCATTCAAAAATATCCATCGGTTTCTTACTAAACTTCAACTATATCCGATGCCCTGGTTACTTATCTCTTTTGCCGACTGTACATGTGAAAAAATAAGCAAAGTTAGGTTCAGTTAGTAATTTTTTTTAGGTGTCCATGAAATTAATTTTCAATAATAATTGTGTATATTGTTAATTTTCTGATATGATTTACCTAATTTATGATGCAAGACAACAACAGAGGCAAGACAAAACGGCCTATTCTCGTACTTAGAAAACCTCCAAATTCAAGACGCAATCTCATCTCAGCGACAATCAATGTCAAAAATGTAGGGATTTTAGAGGTATTTTTGACACATTGAGACTGTTACCGTTCTTATAATTACGAGAATTACCCCTCTGGACTATACTCAACTTACTAACTTTGCTAACAAGCTGATATTTTCACCACGACACGAATACTGTACCGTAGTCTCTGTCAACACGACGAAGTTCAAGAGGGTTCCCACATAATTATGCTAATAAGAAAACAAATATCCCACAAAATCTTGCCAACATTTAAACCTTTATTAATATTTAAGGTGTTCCAAATTACCATAGAGTAACAAATAAAATAGAAGTGACACTCATTTACTTTTGTTCGTACAGACGCCAGCACATCTGCAAGCTACTACAATCTGTCAAATTTGTTCAATAGATTTTCAACGTTATTGCTAAAGCATTAAGGTTGAAGTTTGATTGGGAAAATTTTACAGTTTTGGGTACTTTGATGAGCTGGCGTCTGTATATACCTACGGTGACGCCGCTGAAATAATCAGCGCTCGTCCTGGCAAAAACTTTCAATATTGATGATCAAACACCGTATTTCGACCATATAAACCTTAACACTCGAACATAAAGTTTATTATTGTTTGCCATATACTTATTTACTACTCCGATTGAAAAGTGAACTTATTTTTTTACTAAGAAAAAAAATATTTATGGAAAAATAAAACATAATTTCTAAGCAATAAGGTTCAAAAAACCATGTTGCAAAATAAGACCACAACATTATTTGAGGTCATCTTTAAAATTTATTCTGACTCCAAAAGTGAAGGCATTTAGAACGCATTCGAAAAAGGAGGTTCGCCTATAAAAATTCTTGCTCTATGGTCTAATATATACGTTGAGTACCTTCTTATAACACTGTACTTAACCTTCAAGCCTCGTAATTAACGCATATCTACCATACGAGGCTCGTTCGCAGAACCGCGTGTGTATGAAAATGTTCGCGAGGAAGATTTTCAAATTACGCAACAAGGACCATCTTGTGTAATAACTTGAATCACTTTCGTTTATATTGGAGGATAGTGTTGACTTCGCTTAACGCAAACGCTCGCGTTCAAGTTGAGTGTGTGCTTAGGTTTACTTTACTTACACACGTTACCCAGATTTTTATGAAAATGCTCATGGATTTCGTTTGCGCTTTCCGTTAAAATCTGAGGAGCGACCATAAAAACCATTTTTAAAATGAACTTACAAATATATTATTACTTATTTCTTTCTAGGTATGTTCAACAATAAATAATTTAACTGATCAACAACCAAACGTATTTCCAACCCATTTCTACAAAGAACTCAACAATACAAATCACAGGTTACTAAAAACAAATGCACATCTCGAAGCTCTAACCAACCTACTCAATTTGAAAACCAAAGACCAAACATTGGCACACAAACATTTGGCCCCAACATTGGCCACCAACAAAATGAAAGCGAACTGAACTGTGCCATATTTAGGGAATCGTAACACAAAAACCATCGCGGAATCCCATCTAATCTCGCGAAGGAATCTTTGGTTAAAGCCTCCTCCACACGGTTGCCTGTGTTAATAAAGGTAATTATGCATTTCGCGTGCGTGAAATAAGCTGGGGTATCTACAATATCCCGGAGATTGCGTTATTATGAACGGAATTTATAAATTCAAAGTGAGACTGTTAATGTTACGGCGTATATTCGTTTTCTTCTGTTTAATTAATGTTTGAGAGCTGTTGCAGCCTTTTTGGCGCAGCCGTGAGGCACACACTATTGTTGTCTAAAACATTATTTGTTATTTTATTAATTTTGTATTTTGTTTTTCACGAACTGTGTCCAAATAAACTTTTTTCTTTCTTTCTTTTCTTTTCTTTCAGTTGTGGCCCCGACTTACGAATTGTATAGGTCGCGGGCTCGAACCCAGACCGGCTTTGTGTAAATAATTTCATCACCACTGCTCTCAAAACGGTGAAGGAATCATCGTGAGGAAACCGGCATGTCCTCGAACCAAAAATTCGAATGTGTCATCTACCAACTCGCACTGGGCCCGCGTGGTAGATTATAGCTGACTTTTTTCGAAGAGAGTAGACCCGAGTCCCAGCAGTGGGAACATTATAGGCTGATTGTGTAATTAATGTTTTGGTAATCTTCGTTTTAGGGAATAATTATCAAAAATCATTCGTTACACATCCTGTTAAAGTAGATAATTATACAGGGTGTCAGGAGAACGCTTCCGAAGCCAGAACGTAGATTATATACAACCTTTATGCAAACGGATACCACTAACCTTTCGCCTGAAATTGATTATTTTCGCGCGTCACGTGGACTTGGGGTCGTCAGCCGCACAGCTGTCGGCGAGCGCGCGCGCACTTTGAACTTGAGGTCACGCGCAAGCGTCAGATGATATTTATTTACGAATACATTGCTTGTTAGAGTTGTAAAGAAAAAAAATGTGTTTAATAGCAAATAATGGTTTAATTTAACTGTTCTCACAGCATAGTGTACGAAAAATGCTAAAAAAATTGGGAAAATTGTTCATTTTTTTTTCTCATTTTTTTATGGTATCGTATCGAGAATCAGTAGCCCTATCACCTGTCTTCGTTTTCGGAAGCGTTTCCCTGCCACCCTGTATATAAGCTCTCCATTGATACCATCGTAATGATCAAAACTTTAATTAAAATCGGAGAAATATTAATTTCTACGGCCGATATTTAACCGATTCTCTATAGGCAGATTGACACATACACACACATACGGTACATGGTGTTGTTATTACTTTAATTAAATTTATGAATCCACGGTGAAACTGTTAACGTGTAGGTTTATGTTCTTATTCTTCTGTTTAATTAATGTGTCGGTAATCTTGATTCTGATTGATGATATTCCACACTACATATTTCGGGGAAAAAACACGTTTTTTGTATGAGCCTTTTAGTTTTAACTTTATTTTATTATTTGTTGTTACTTATAGCGGTAATAGAAATACACACTGGCAATTTCAACTGTCTATTACGGTTTATGAGATACAGCCCGCTGACAGACAGACGGACCGACGGACCGCGGAGGCTTAATAATATGGTGCCGTTGACACCCTTTTTTGTACGGGACCCTAAACATCATTAGTTTTATAATTGACTAGTGACCCGCCCCAGCTTTGCACGGTTTTAACGACTTGACAAAACATCGTGAATTCTTAATAATATGTAAGTTATAGTTATACTCGTCATTGTGAACAACTTTTACTATGGCACCAAACCTGAAAGCGCAAAAATAAAATCAGCAGTTCCCTACATTTATGTTCGCATAACTCGTCAAAATGTAGGGAACACCAGAATTTTGTTTCGCGATTTCGGGTTTGGTCATAGTAAACGTTGTTCATAATGATGAGTACAATGACCCCTAGAGTTACGGGATATCAAAAAAAACACGTTGTATATATATAAATTCGTTATTGCATTCGGCCCTCCGGTTAAATACCTTCATAATGATTAAAACTTTTACAATCTGAGAAATATTAATTTCTGGAGAGAAGGGGACTTAACACACCCTCTATAAGAAGATTTACATACATGCTGTCATTATTCCTTTAATTAAATTTTGCTTTTAATCAGCTTACTTGTGATTGGTGTAAGTTTTGTCGCTGCACACTGTGCGATTATCAACTGTGTTGTCAATATTGCGGTACACGGGGCAAAAGCCTGATCGGATTAGAATATTTGATGTACATAGCTGGGAATTATTTGAGGTAGATAACTAAGCGGTTTTTGTTGGGTTTCGAGAATGGTGGTGTTTCTTGTGGTATTTTAATGATATTTTTTTTTTTTTTTCTCTTTTTTATTGTACTGTTTTTTTTAAACGAGTACTTTTCATCAATTAAAAAAAATGTAAACAAATTTGTTAGAACCCGTACCTAAAGATGCCAAGTTGTAGTGTTACTTACAAATTGTATGTTAGGATTTGACTATTTAAATATGCATAGCCAAAAATCGAATCATGTATTTTTATAGAACGTGTTCTAAAAACTAGTATGTTTAGGTAATTATGTTTAGTTTGTTACCACAAAAAGTTCTTAATCAACAAATTCAAAATTATTTATTTAAAATAGACAAAAAAAATCGAACATAAAAAACAGCCATCAAATATCTCGTCCTTGTAAGCTTTCTACCATAGAAACGTAAAAAAACAGCTTTCTACTAAGAAGTAGGGGAGAAAATCCATCAAAATATGCTCCCTAGCAACACAACCCCAAAAATAACCTAAAAATAACAAACTAACATATTCCTGAAAAAGAAACATATCTTAAACACGAGGCGTCGTGACAAAAAGCTTCCAACTCTAACATTACATTACAAAAGAAATCCAATTCCTTTGACATACAGACAAAAAAAAACATTTCTAGTTCATTGTACATTGTACAGTCGTCGTCAAAAATACCGTATAGGGTTGTTCAGTCAGAATAAGTATAAAATAGACGTAGACTTTCCCATAAAAATATAAGTAAAAACTACTTTTATTTTAGAAAAAGAAAATCAAAAGGTCATGAACGAAATCGTGGGCAGGAGCTAGAAAATTTCAAATTCAACATTAATTTTGTAACAACATTATAATTTAAAACAGTATCCATGAAGTCTCTTGCCCGTTCTTCTCCATAGATACCTACTAGCTTCATATTTCTAACTGATCGACTCCTTGACAAATCAAATATCCTGTATATCGTTTAATTGAAAGAAATTATTTGAGTTGAAGTTTGACACGCAAAGATAAAGTTGAATTTTCCTTTGTTGTTAGAATGAAGAAAGAAAGAAAATACGTTTATTTGCGGTAAACATGACGTATAAAAAGAACATAATAAAAAAGTTGGGGGAAAACATGCGTCACATCTACGCAAAACGGCCATCGCTCAGCATAATGCTAAGACCCTATGCGAGACAGAGCACCAGCGCTGCTTTTCAGCGACAGCATGCATTGACGTGACGACGTCAACCGGTGCAGTATACGATTAGATATAAATAAAAAACAACAATCAAAATAAGAAATAAAAAAATGTGTATGTTCAAATAATTTTGAACAGTCTGTTTCGTCCAGATATTTTTGACGCAGACAGTACAATAATCTACAAGGGTATATGTTAGATGTATTTAAAGTATATGACAAAAGCACTACCCTTTTTTACCCCAAGGGTTAGTGGAAGATTTTGATTATTACAATGAGTGTTTACTTCAGAGCATTTTTAGAGGGAACTGCGGGGGTCTAACATGTATACTATTGTAAGGGGTAACTAACTTATTTTTTAACCGACTTCAAAAAAAGGAGGAGGTTCTCAATTCGCATGTTTTTTACTCTCATCTGAGCCTATATGATAATAGCTTATGTCGTGGCAGTTACTCAGCGAGGGTAGTTACTACCTCAATCAATCAATCCGCCTAAAGTTGTCAAAAAACAAAAGGCCTGGTTTGACATTGACAGTTCTAGTAGTTAATAAAGATCAAATTCGAAAAACACGTATTCGTTTGTATGAAACTGACAGGTGTCAAGAACGCATTCTCAAATGTCACAACGGGCCTTTTATTTTTTGACAACTTTAGCCGTTTCGCAACTATATTGGGGTCGGCTTCCAGCCTAACCAGATGCAGCTGAGTACCAGTATTTTACATGGGGCGACCTATTTGACCTCCACAACCCAGTTACTGTAACAAGTTACCTATGAGTCTAATAATAATGCAAGTCACGAAATAAAGTCATAGCAAAGGTGAATAATAAAAATATGTAGTCATAAAAATAGATATATTCCATTGCAAAATAAAAGGCTGTAAATAAAAACTGACAACGTAAACAAAAATCCGTAGACAAAATAGCAACAAAATCCGTACGTTTCTCAAGCTAAACAACATCTAAACTCAACGTACCATTTCTCCAGAACAACCTCTTGAAACTCCTCTCAACTAACATTGTCACCTTTATCCAAACAAAATCCACTCCCACAAAAATGAAAAATATGACGTCATTAAATAAGATCCAGTCCACACGGGGCGAGTCCCCCTAAGCACGTGTATTCGTCACTTGTACGCGTAATCCCAGTTGTCAAAAGCCCGAAAATTGCTCGACACGTCACCGTGATATTGTCAAGATTTGAGCTACCATTGTGCGAAATGACCCTTCGACTTACTATTGTGCTGCGTTTGAGCCGAGGTCGTTGGTAAGAAAAGTTGGTTGTTTTGTTAAAGTTGGCGTTACGGAACAGTTGGAGATACGCAATTTAGTAGCTTATGACTGGAAATAAAATATGTATTTTACTCCGAAACTAAATTAGGTTACAGGAATCCTACTAATATTGTAAACGTGAAAGTTTGGATGGATGGATAGATGGATGTTTGTTACTCTTTCACGCAAAAACTACTGAACGGATTTGGATAAAATTTGGCACACAGATGGTTTATAACTAGGATTAACACGTAGGATACTTTTTATCCCGACATTCTCACGGGATCGAAACTTATGCGGGTGAATCCGCGGGGCGCAGCTAGTATATAAATAAGATAAAAGTCTGCCTCGTTGGTGATCGCAAGCGCTACTGCTAAGCATGAGGTCCTGGGTTCGATTCCTAGGACGGGCAAAGTGTTCTTGGGCTTTTCCATCTGGAATTTCTCAGTAGCTACCTAGAGTCTGGGTTTGTGCCTGGTTGATGGCGATAGAAAAAAAAACAAGTTGGGGGTAAACATGCGTCACATTCACGCAAAACGGCCATCGCTCAGCATAATGCTAAAACCCTGTACGAGACAGAGCCCCAGCGCTGGTTTTCAGCTGCAGCCGGCGTTGACGTGATGACGGCAACCAGTGCAGCATGCAACTATACTTATGTAAATAAAAACAACAATCAAAACAAGAAATAAAATAAACCATTGCAACATATGATAGGCGATAGGCTTGTTCATTATTACATGGGATTTAAACATAACTGGCGAAATGTGGGTGTACTATGAGTACACCTCTGCCAAACCACTATGCGTAATCACCTTTCTCCTACACATTCATCTCCATTCAACCTACACATTTACCACCACTCACCTACACACTAATCATACACTCTTTGACTGCTTTTGTTGTCTTATTTTTTTTTCCTTTCTTCTCATCCATTTATTTTTGTTTAAAGTGTTTAGTAGAAATACATGTTTTCTACCTGTTTATTTGTATGATGCCACTAAGTGGGGCCTGGTGACCTGTAATACATGTTTTGTTTCTAAAACCTACTCTAAGCACCGACTCTCACAATGTGAATTTATGTTCTTCATAACTGCTAAGTACTACAAACCATTGTGAGAGAAAATAAATAAACTTATTTATTTACGAGTATTTATATTTAAACCCTTCGGTTTCCCCAAGGCGTGATGTTATGTTATAAAGACAAAAATGTAAACATGGATTTTAACTGACTGGCACAAACTTGCAATGAATCCATTCAGATGCTCGTGATGACTATCTACCTATGTGCTGTTTTAAACGATTTCCCCTTACACAATACAGTAATAAGGACTGACTAGAAAACAAACATCTTCTGTCGCCAAAATCCCTACACATATGCACAACAATGTCAATGAACAACAATGAAATAGCACAAACTTTTGTTCCGCGATCAGTATCCAGGTGATCGTACCTTAAGATCAAGTTAACTCTCCCATCTAAGCGCTCCACGAGGTATGTAACCCCTCAAATGGTAGGATTTGGTGCGCGTTACACGTGTAGCTTCACTTTTTAGCGGCTTTTCTCTAATGGGTGTCACATTTTGTCACAAGATCCCCTTTGTTCATAGACTCACTTCCTTCCGTGTAGGTTTTGTCATTTAAATTGAAGAGAACGTGAAGAATGAACGAGAGGCACCTTTGTGAGTTGAAAAGGGTTAAATTATAATTGAAATGATACAATAATGAAGGATCGTTTTTTTTTTGGCAATTGAGCCGATGTCGACTTTTCAGCCAGTGTCACGTTTAGACAGCTGCGCAGAGGCGGGCCGTCGACTTTGAACTTTGTCGTAGATCTGAAGGCTAATGTTCATAATTAAAAACGTTCAAAATCTAGTCGCAGTCTCATCTCGGCGACAAACAAATATCAAAAACTTGTCAAAATGTAGGGAAATTAAAAGTATTTTTTGACAGATTGAGACTGAGATCAGCACCCTAATTGCGTAACACACAATCAATCTCAATCTGAATCATTTTGAAGAATATTGCTAATCCATTGCTTCATATGTTCAAAAAATGTGTCATGAATGTGTCTGCTCAACAACGTAAATAACGCAATGAATGTTGTTGAACTGTCAAAATGAAACCGATTCCGATTGATCGTGTGTTACGCAATTAGGGTGCGGACTGTGAACGTTCTTAAAATTACGAGAATTGACACAGTAAAATTCAAATGTGTCAATTTTGATAGCCATGAATGTAGCAGTGAAGTACAAAGACTCTCCCCTCATAGTCAGTCACATAACATTGTGGTAAAGTGTCGGAAATATGTCGAAATTGGTTCGCTGCTGTATCGACATTTTGCACTTTAAAATATATTATGTAAAGCTGTATCGTTACAGTTCCTTTTGTGACATCGTACTACTGCTGAGTTCCGGTTTTGAAGAGTAACGTTATACCTAGTCAGAAAAGCAACTTAGTCAAACGCCTTAGTGATACAAGTGTGTGTGTGTGTGAGAGAGAGTGTTTGATGTCTGTGGGTGCGTGCGTGCAAGAGAGAAGGTGTGTGTGTGTATGAGAGAGAGTGTGTGTGTTTTAAAGAGAAAAAAAACATTAATTTCACAAAATATCTAATAACTGATAATTTAAGATAACTGACAAATAATTATATCTGAAAATACATACAGTCCGGGCGTCGAGAGTGAAATATGAGTACACATACACACAATGGCATGCAAGATTTTACAATAAACTTACCTTAACGAGTTACTTAAAAAATAAATTTACCTTAAAACGTGCAAATAAAAAGAGGTAGCATGTTAGATAAACATGAATAGATAACTATACGAAGAAATTTCTATGTTCGTACAAAAGTTTCCAAGTTATTACACAGACATTCTATTAGTAATTAAACATTCAAAACAAACTTTTCACCGACTGAAAGGAGAACTAATGACTTTCTTACTTCTTATTCTCAGAAGAATCAACATTGCAAACAGTTCGTTGTTCTTGACTATTCAAAACTATTTATACTTGCGCACTTGAAGTTTGAGTTGTAATATAAGTATAGTGAAGGTGGTGTACTTTGTGTAGTTGTTCTCGAAAGAGTTCTGCATCTTATTCTGTGGAGTAATTGCGTACCTAACACACCTAACTGTAGCAATGGGTTTGATTTTGACAGTTCAACAACATCCATTGCGTTATTTACGTTGCTGAGCAGACACATTTTTCGAACATATGAGGCAATGGATTAGATCCTTCCACGTTTTAAAGACAAAGTTTACTATAAGTGTCGCTATCATTCTATCCACATCACTTCATTAAATCTTAGACTAACTTCAAGCAAGTCATGACCACAATAATTTGTTTTTTTAAATTGGGATATATTTGACGTATTAAATCCAGCCACCATAAACTATGTAGACGAATACAAACCCGACTTGGCATTAATTAAGTTTTGACGTGTTCATATTTGACAAGCGTTAAATTTAGCCAGTTGCAACGTATAAACTAACACGTGTTTTCGAAACACATGTCGCGACTGTACTACTCTTGGTTTTATTAGAAATAAGTTTATAGGGATTAATTTACTACGGATATGTTGCCTATTTTCCGCTTCTTGCTCGAGTAAAGTTATATGCTACCAGAATACTATTAATTCATGAATCCCTCTCGCCTCTGCTTAACCTTTAATTCCGTTAAACCGTTAATATAAAAATATATTAGGTACTTATTTTCAGATTAGAAATTGCAATTGAAACCAACTTCCCAGAATTCACACTTAAAACTTATACAGACGCCAGCACATCAAGTTACTACAATCTGTCAAATTTCTTTGATAGATTTTCAACTTTATCGCTAAAGCATTAGGTTCAAGGTTACATTGAGAAAGTTTGACAGTTTCGGGTAGCTGTCTGTACATAAAATAACATTTATTAACAATCAAATTTTAAAACAATCGACGGCACGGTTGGCGCAGTGGTTAAGCGATTGACTGCTGCGCTGCGTGTCGCGGGTTCGATTCCCGCACGGAACAAATATTTGTATGACCTACATGTATTTGTTCCGAGTCTGGGTGTTTTTCTATCCATAATATGTATGTATTTACAAAAAAAAAATTGTATATAAGTAGTTTATCGGCCATCTTGTTACCATAACACAAGCATTAGGTTGCTTAGCTTGGGACAAATGGTGCTGTGTGAAATGTCCAGGGATATTATTATTATTATTATTAAATATAAATAGGTATTACATTCATAAAACATTTCGTATGTACCGTACGTACCCAAAAATCTAATCAAATATCTACACTCTACAATATATGGATTCCAAATCTGACAGTCTTATTAACCTGAAGAAATATTTAATCAAGTCAGCGATAAGCCTTTAAGCCTAGTCGAGTTTCGTTGAGCATATAACATGGTGTCAAATGTACCGTGGAAGACGAAACCCAGACTGCTAAATCCTTGAGAAGAATTACCAACGTTGATCAAGTAACACGAGGCCTTTTGTGAGTCGTAAACTCCAATGTTATTGGAGAAAGGTCTTGTTTAGACGGAGATGCTGCTTTGTGGTTGGTTAAACCGCTTTGGAATTAAACTAGAGGTGTTACGCTGAGGCTTACACCATAAATCACTAAATATCTGTCTCTATACACCAACCCTATCTTGCTGATCGATAGCCGTTTGGCGTGAATGGGACGCATGTTTCCTCCAGCCCTTTCTTATTTTTTTTTTTTTTTTTGCGTCATGTTTACCGCAAATAAACGTATTTTATTTCTTTCTTTCTTTTGTTTCTATCACCTTCAAACTATTAACAGACAAACCACCACCACCACCACACACCACACCTACATATACACCACTCCACACCACACCTCATCACATAGCACATACACATACTAACACTTCACACTTAGTATAGTTTTCATATGTTTTTACCATAAAGTCCTAAGCAGTCTCTATTGGATTTTTGTATTCCATAAATGGGAACCTGGGCTGGCGAACCTTAATACAGGTTACCATGTAACCTAGCTAGGACGCCAGATTCAATTCTGTTGTAAATCTCTTTGTTTTTTTTTTCCCTAAATTGTATGATTTTTATCTTTATTGTAACAGACTGTATGTACCTCACTCTTTTTAAATAAATAAATTATTATAACAATGGCCTACCTCCCATCCTGCGCCGCATGCCCGGAGTTCGCGCTGCTGAAGTTTGGGCCAAAAATATTAAAACTTTTTGCCATTAATACGCTAAGAAGCAGACAGAAATAACGATGTCAATGTAATTCGCTTAGGGAAAGTAACTGTTTATCAAATGACACACTACATCAATTTGCCATGTTATACCCATTTCATACTACTGTCAAAAAATGACAGTTGCGATTTGAATATACGGACAATTTGAGTTGGTGGTGGCTCAATGGCTGTCGGTACTTGTGATGCACTGTCCATCGAAGTCTTAATCATTTAGGTATACATCTTGATCGAATTCGGACTTCGAAGTTTCGAATCGGTCTTGATTTAAACAAAAGATTCAAACATTCTTTTCTTTTTCATTGACTGACAGGTACAGTCAGCCTGTCAGAATGACTGCCACGTATGAACGCGTCTTTATCGATCCTACTTCAATATTTGTGTGTCATCGTATTTTATTAACTCCGAATTCAATATCCTCGTGTGATAACGTGATCAAATTTAATCCTTCGGCGATATTAAAAAAAGGATCTTTTTTTTCTGCTTATAGGATTTTTTACATTCTTCAATGTGGGGCTAAACATGGTATTATTACTTTTTGACGAGAAAGGTGGCGCACTCCAATCCAAAAAGCAACTGATTCTTTTGAAACAAATCGTCTTGAAGCGCCCAAGGCCTTCATATACGTACAATGATGCTGATCAGCTCTTCTGTACACGGTGCGACCGGGTTTTCAACACCAAATTTAGTTTTGCAAGTCATCTGAGAGCTCACGAATGGAATGAAAATAAGTCTGGGTCGCTGTCGCCGGATGCGGTGAAGAGGACTAGACTGTCTTTATTAAACTTTACGTCATTATTAATATTATACTGACACGGTTGATGGTATGACGACACGGTTGGCGCAGTGGCTGAGCGATCAACTGCTGCGCTGCGTGTCGCGGGCTCGATTCCCGCACGGAACAAATATTTGTATTGCCTACAGGTAGTTGTTCCGGGTCTGGCTGTTTGTGTATGTGAGTTTAAACGATTGTGAACGCACCCACGATACAGGAGTAATTCCTAGTGTGTGGCAACGTTTAAAAAAAAACATGTAGAATTAAATGTTATTTGTTCTTTCTTGCTTATTGTTTTTTTCTGCTGGACAAAAGCAACACCAAGCAGTTTCGAAATCAATTGGACATGATTTCTAAACTGCGGGGTAGTTGCCTAACAAACTAACAGTTGAATAGGCTTTCATTTTGACAATTCAACAACATTCATTGCGTTATTTACGTTGTTTAGCAGATTAATTTTTCGAACATAATGAAGCAATGAATTATCAATACTCTTCAAAGTGAGTCAGATTGTTTCGCAATTAGTGTGCCGCTCAGTTTGCTAAAGCTATCTAGTCCCAAGTCTAACCAGCTCCCGGCTTCGCTACCGGCCTACTTTGACGGAACTGACAACAATATAATATTATTATTTAATCAAAACATCGAATAATAAACTCCATATCGACGTCAATTAATTCGAAACAAAACCCATTCAATTACAAAAGCTATAAAAGATCGTATCAAATCGATCCTTGGCTACAAATCAACAATAATTTTATACTAAAACAACCACAATATCTTTCCGTTGTATTCAATTAATTGAATTAATTAACTGTGTGAAGTAAAAGCAATTTTTATACATAAACAATAAGGGTATTGTTATGGGAGTCAAAAACTCGTTCGTTGCGAAGAGCTTTGTAAATTTTAATCAAAGATAGGGAGGTACGCCTTTATGTGCTGCTATTAAATCTTTTCCGTGTAAATATCAAAAGCATCGTTTAATTTGAAAAGGAAATGTTCATGTTTTTAGCGTTTGCGCATTGTGTACCTATGGATTTAGTGGACGCGTTGATTGAAAGAGGTAACGAAGGGGGAAGCAATGACTTCCATTTTGACAGTTCAACAACATTCATTGCGTTATTTACGTTGTTGAGCAGACACTTTTTTCCAACTTAAGAAGCAATGGATTAGCAATATCTTTGACAATGATTTAGATTGTGATTGATAGTGTGTTACACAATTAGGGTGCTGATAAATAAGAGGTATTTTTATGTTTTGATTACGTCATAATGTTAGATTCGGATTTTTTTAACCGTATCAAAGTTAGATGGAAAATGGAATTTATAAACCTATTAAACTATTAGCTTAGTATGATATACAGGGTGGCAGGGACATCGACGCGCAGCCTGATACCATGGATTCAGTACATGATTCTGGATGCCCTTGCGTTGCAATTTTTCGTCGGTAATTAAAAAAAAAAAATTGCTCTTCCATACATTTTGACCGCGTACCGGTATTGCACTTTTCTATAAAACGGCTGTTTTTTTATGAGGTCTAGAATCATGTGCTGAATTCACGGTTACAGTTTGCGCGTCGATGTCCCTGCGACCCTGTATATTTAAAATAAATGTCTTCAGTGTTTCCTTTCTTTCCAATCATGACCGTTAGTCCGAAGACCTCATACTGCCGAACCCTACCCCCCTCCCCCTACCCTTAGTTTTTTACTACTTCCCCACACTAGGAATTACTCCTGTTAAAGACAGATAAAGAATGTTAGTTAAAGACAGCTCGCTACGGATGGTAGCAAGTATAATCATAACTGTCAGTATAATATAATCATACTGATCGCTACTGATATAAATTATTCTGACTTTACAATCAGAGATAGGTTTTTCTACCTCCCGTGTGCCAAAACTGGTGATAGTAAGGTGATTGGGTTCGACCGTTAGTGAGCACACACACCACACACACACACCTGTGGGGTATCACATATCTTCTTTTACAAATCCTCTTATGCACTTACTCCATAAAACTGACCCATGTTCACTTATCCAATTCTAGAATTAACTAAAGACCTTGAACCTCCCAAAGAAAATGTTTAAGAAAACGTGCTGCTATTTCGTTTTCGTTATTACATAAATGGAAGTTTAAACGGTATTGGTCCCATGTGCACGCGCCACTTAGAATATCGTACAGCAATAATGTCTCAGTTTTATAGCATCCTCTCTGTATAACCTTTTACTATGACTACACTGGTGCTGTTTTAAATTATTTTGAGCCGACTTCAAGAAAAGGAGATTCTCAATTCGGTAGAATATTTTTTTTATGTTTATTACCTCAGAACTCAGTTATATTTGAAAAATTATTTTTTTCATGTGAAAGGATATAAGTACTTTCAGATGTGTGTGTTCCCATAGAAATTTTATCAAAATCGATTCAGGAGTTTGTTTTTTAAACCACAATTACGGGTAAAATTTCAAGTAACCGAAATTGCGTCGTTTGCTTTTCACAACTAAAAAGTGAATAATAAAAACTTTTTTACAAAAAAAAAACAACCGTCTTCCAAAAAAACACTACAACGTGAAACATAACTTTAATTTCGGAAGTCGGTGTCTTTGGTTTTTGTATTTTCGTTTTTTCAACTATCTTGTTACGAGTACACAATGTTTGTTTTGTTTTTATTTGCCCCCTTGGTCTTGTGGTCTCAAGCGCGACTGCTGAGCGTGGGGTCCTGGGCTTGATTCCCGGGTCGGGCAAAACTGTCATTGGGTTTCTCCATTGGCAAATTCAAACTCAAATTCAACGATATGATACCCCACTACCTAAAGCACGTGAAGCAGTTGGCTCTGCGCCTGATCTCTCTCCGGTCGTGTCGGATTGCCGTCCCATGGGACAATGACAGTGGGGGAGGAGGGAGTGCACCTGTGTCTGCGCACACACTTGTGCACTATCATATCTCCCGCGTCGAGGGCTGGTTTGGTCGTCATGGCCGAAATTCGGTCTTATGGTATAGTGTAAGTTACGATATGGTAGTATGGATATTGGCATGTGTTTTCCAGGCGCGGTCCGAGGGGGCGGTCGTGGGGGTCATGACCTCCCCCAAAATAATTCAAGCTGTAGAGAGCCTGCATGATTTACTTGCCTAACTAACTTAAGTTACTAACTTACTACTTGGTGACCCTCCCAAAATATTGGGCTGCGACCGCGCCTGGTGTTTGCATGAGGTTGATTAGGATAAAATTAGTCTGAGATTTCGTTATTAATCAAAATAAAGACTAAATCTCATCTGATTGTTACAGCTATATCAGTACTCTGTATAGCATATTTTGTGGCTCATCTTTTCATTAGACACATTTATCCCTAAACAACTGTCATCCTGGCTCATAATTCCACAAACAAATTATACTTATCGAAGCTTTAACAATATTTCAATATGCCCTGTTCTAACACCATATTTATAGCACCGTAAAAAGATTCTATGTCCGTGACAAAGATTATTTTTTTGTACACCGCAGAATACGATAAGGTGACCCAAAAAGTAAATAAGGAAATAAGGAAAAAAGATATTCGTCTCAAAAAATCAAAACGCAATTATACGAAAAAGCGGAAACAAAAACGCGAGGTAGGTTAGATGGGGCATCTGTATCAAAGGACGGAATGGGGATAAGTTGATTCCGAGTTTATTGAGTAACGACTACACCGGGGATGCGAGGCTGACAGATAGACTGGACTGCTTTTACGTTCAGTAGATAGGTACTTAGCTACGGCTTAGTCTCGAATCTGATAAAAACGTCATAAACGGGTAGACAGATGAAAATATCTTCCAATATTCCAAAACATGTTAAAATAACTCTCTGTAACTCTTTATAAGGTACTGGCAACTCTTTATCCACCATATTCTTTTTTATTTTTCTGGCTACTCATAGGCTCAACGCGGCCGACGAGAGAATGCGTTCCTGACATCTGTCAGTTTTATGTTTTGCGAATTTGGTGTTTATTAGTTACTAGAATGGTCGCACTGGTGTCAAAAACGCATTCTCGACGGGCGTACTGCAAGTAAAATAAATTTTTCAACAAATAAAAAATATTACTTTCTTCTAGCATCTGAAGAAAGAAAAATAGTAACTAAAGAAGAATATAATCTATGTATATAAGCGATAAGGCCACCCATTGTATATTTTTAATGTTCGATAAAAAAAAATCGTAATGTATTTTTTGGTGTACAATAAAGTAGGTATATATAAAAAAAATAATCTCTTTAAAGATCTAAATTCTTAAATAACATAACTCAAAGCATTTATTTCAAATAAACCAATTACACGCACTTTTGAATTGTCAAGGGGTCGGTTAGTCAGAAAGATGAAGCTAGTTGTCCATTCCAAAGCGTAGTAGGTACCTATGGAGAAAAACGGGCAAGAAACTCCACGGGCACTCTTCTAAATCAAAATACGAGTAATATGGTTACAAAGTATTGGTTACATCATTCATGTTAAAAATTATGCATGTGAGAACGATGCAGAAAGAATAATATCATAAGATCTCCAATCCCCATCCACAACAAAGATACAACACAACAGCGACCATTCAAACCACAAAACCATTGTTCATAAGTAATCTCTTCGCTATATTAATCAAGTACATCGCTTTATATGTCGACAAGCCTTGAAGACCCTCCATACACATCCGATAAGCGATCATCGCCATGAAGGATTATTGAATTCATTCCTCTTAATGTCAAAGAGGCCTTTTATTTGACGGCAGGGGTTGAAAGCCCTCCCTTCCTATATACGCCGTATAATCAAAGTCAATCGAATTCTTTGAAATGGATCACGGTTCGACTGAGTTATTTTTCATACGTGTTACGTATTCAAACGTTTGTTATTAGAAATGTTGTTTATACAGAGTGAATTAAATTAGCTAGCGAAACTCTGTAGACGTGATGGTATTGATCTAAATACGATAAAATAAAATGATTTGATGTTTTTTTCTTAGGGGTCAACGACCGCTGGTAGTGTTGTAACTTGATACTACGAGTTGTGATAATGTGTTTTATCGGTTTTAAATATCGATACCAATCACGTCTGTGAAATTAACACAAAAAAAAACAGATTTTTTAAACTGATATTTGAAGTAAGTAATTACACTAACAGCGGTCGATGACCCTGACCCCACAAAAAAAAATCAAATTATTTTATTTTTATTTTATAAGTTTAGATATCCCACATCACATCTGCAGAGATTCGTTGGCTAATTTAATTTGACCTCGTACAAAAATTGCAATAACACTTAAGGCAGGTTCTTTGCATTCTGTATTTAGTTCATATAATATTAATAGAAAAACTTGACACGAACCTAAACACAAAAAAGAAATTTTATGCTTCACCAAAAACTAACCGGCGCCATTCTAAAAATGGAATTTTTCATTGTATATTCATTGGAGGAGTTTCAAAGGAGTTAAAATAAACAAGAAAATCTTTGGTACGGCTTCAAACAGTGAGAAAATGTAATATAACTAACTAAAGTTGCAATATATTACAATTTGTGGGTAGTCTGGGAGCGAACGGCGTAATTAATATGAAGTTTGCGATAAATTTATGACGGCGCACAGCCGGCTACTTTTACACAGCTATTTTAAACCTTATTGTTAATGCACCAAAGTGCTTTTTCAATAGGATGTAAAAGAGAAAGATAGACTGTGTACACCTCGAAAGCAAAGGTGAGCGAATTTTTTACTCCGGAAACAGTGACTTTTATGGCCATTTTATGTTTTTGATGTGTTGATTCAGTATTCTATTACTCTTTGTTATCTTTTACCGATAAATATTGATAAAATTGGAGAGAAATTAAATTCAAACCATCGGAGTTAACGGCGGTATAATCTCATCAAAAACATTTATGGTTATCTAATGGTTATTTTTTTTAACAAATAGTTCATTATTTGACCATTAACAATGATATTATATCATTAGATAACCTAAAAATTTACCAAAACACATTTTGCAAAAATTTAACCATTAGTTACTATTTTTAACAATTGGTTGAGTTTAACTATGGATCAAAAAATCGGCCCTAAGTAAATTACTCGCGCGTATCCAAGATCCAATTACTTGCTTTAAACTATTCCCGATTCAAATGATAAGTTATTGACATCTGAGGATACGCCTCGGCCATATCCAAGAACTAGCTACTGCCCGCGATTTCGTCCGCGTAAAATTTATTGTTCCCCGATCCACCCCGTCGCATCGCATCGCCTGCCCGCGCTAGTACTTCGTTTTCGTTTAACTTTTTTTCTCTTTGCTCAGCTCCTAAATCGCGTGATGTAAAGTAGCCTTTAGCCATTTTAAGAATTGGGCTATAAAATGCAAAAATAATTAATCAAACCCGATTGGTGGTTCCTATTAACGCGTTTAAACAAACAAACTCTTCATGCTTTATTATTAGTATACATATACAGGGTGGCAGGGACATCGAGGCGCAAACTGTAACCATGGATTCAGCACATGAGTTTAGACCCCATAATGTTGAAAATCGTTAGTTATTAAAAAAAAGATTTTGCTGTTCCATACATTTTGACCGTGTAGACATTGCACTTTTCTATGAAACAGAAGATTTTTTTTGATAACCGACGAAAAATTTCGACGCTATGGGGTCTAAACTCATGTGCTGAATTCATGGTTACAGTTTGCGCGTCGATGTCCCTGCCACCCTGTAGATATCAAATTTAATTGAAAGTGTAGATTACTTCTAAGTTACAGCTCTTATCAATGCAGAGTCTGCTCAAAGCTAATGTGAGTGTGTGAAATAAATATTTACTCGTTATCAGGAAAAGCTTTCGCATAATACCAGCGATGCAACATCACCTGAACCACATGCTGTCAGACGATATCAACGCAACATTGTCTTTAAACTTTCGTAATCGAGTTATGGTGTGGTGCAAGATACTGCAAACTTGCAAACAAAGGGACTAAGTTGGAACCTGAAGCTTTTAGTGTGAGCATACGTGCAACTCACGTCATGTAACTGTTCCTTATGTTGATTAAGATCCGAGATGGTTAAGAAAATCGGGACATGAATTTTAAGTTTCAAATTGCATTTTTATATGTTTCAGCAGCAAAAAGACACCTTACAAAAGAACATTTTTATTTCTAACTAGCTGACTCGACAGACGTTGTCCTGTCCAAATTTTAATAATTCATACTAAAATCTCAAATTAAAGGACGATCAGTTTTTTTCCTAATTCGGAGTTTATGGAACATTTTAAAACAAGAAATACCCAAAGCGGTCCAGCCGTTCTCAAGCGATGCGCTTATCAAGGAAAGCATTTAATTTATATTAATATATATAATTATATATTATATATGTCATTCATAATACTATAATATATATTAAATTAATGAGTTAAAATTGACTTCTTGTCATGTAAAACATCACAACAAACGTTCAGTGATTTGAACAATATACAGAAACAACCAACAGTATGTTCCTCGGATAAACGAAGCGCTTTGACATAGGCATTTAACATATTACTCCCGCTCATTTCCCAGAACTTGGGTCACAGATATAGAATGTTGCACAGCCTTCTCTAGCAAAAACAATCTACAGTAATCGGATTGTACCGCCATACAATCGTGTGTCCATGGTGACTCTGCGTATATCTTCCGTTACCATGGGAACTGCCTAGCACTTCCCCCATTGCAAATATATACGTGAGCCATAATCTTTACTTGACTTTTCATTTCCAAGAGGTGTTGGATACAATTTGTAAAGAAAAATATTGCGGGAGATCCTTTCTCTTAAATAGGTTACACGGATTTGTTTATATTGAGTCAGCTAAGTGTGTAGTGCGATTTGTGGGTAAACCGTTTCCGTTCACTTGGGTGCGTTGGGGTAATTTTATGCGCTTTTGCGCTTTAGTAAAATAAAACCCTGCTCCAAGTTCATATATGCCAGAATTGAGCAAATCCGGTTTTAATATAGACGTGTTTACTACTTCTAACTTCAGTCATCAAAAATACTGTCATACGAACGTCTGCAACATAAAAAGGGGCTCCATAAAAGTTGTATGAAGATATAAAAACACCAGACACTCGGCCTCAATAAAACGCAAAAACAACTTATTAAAATTTTACACCAACCGTAGCTGCATAATTAAAGAGTGAAGAACATGAAATGATTTCCAGTCCAAGCAACATTATGTAAATTATATACCCTCAAACGTGTAACTAGGGGCCATACTTAAATAATTATTACCTTGGGTAATGTCAGGGTACAAATCATGTAGTCGACTAAGGTCTGCTGGTTTAACATAGGTTTATTATTATTAATGCCCAAGGAAACCGACCATCGCTGGGAATTGGTGCAGCCAGCGGAAGGTTCGTATTAGACTTCGTAAGATATCATAGGAGCACACTACGGTACCAAGGATGTTATACTAAATTAATGTTATAGAGAGGGATCCGACTCCGTTTCGTTTCGGAGGGTATTTCGAGAAGTGATTCCTGATCTGTATTTACGGCTTAAGTTTACAACTTGGGAATAGTAAAGTTTTTGCTTTAGAATATCATAACTGTTTGATTACGACAAATGTGATTAAAATTGGAGAACCAAGTGAGAGAACTAAGTGGTTAGAACAATTAACATTATTACCACTCAGGCAAGATTCTATGATAGTTTATTATTCTCACTAGATAAACGATACAATTAGTATCTAATTTCCACTTTTCCTTATCCACCAATTCGCACTGGGCCCGCGTGGTGGCTTATAGCCCACTCCCTCTCACAGAAGGAGCCTGTGTCCCACTAGTGAGAACATTTTCTTTATAACCTACATTGTGTCCCACAGCTGGGCAAAGGCCTTCCCTGGTTTCTTCCAAACCTCCCTGTCTTGTGCGATCTCTGGCCATATTGACCCTGCAAATGTTACCACATCATCGTACCACCTTCGCCGTGGTCTACCTCGACGGCGATGCTCCCTCAGGCGTCCAGTGAGTGACGATTTTTGCCCATCGCTCCGGGTGCATTCGTGAAACGTGAACGTTATAGGCTGCTCCACTTTTCAATATAAAACAAAGAGCATAAAATCGGATTCCGATAAAATAAACAACGACACTTAACAAGTAACGCAAGATTATAATTTAACTACAATACTCGTACAAGGAATTGGATAACTTGAGATCCGACCAAACCCTTCTGTTTATCCAATTAATCGCGAGGAGTTTTACCAGACAATGAATTTCATTCGGATCTTAAAGTTCTTAATGTAATCTTCGCACTTGAACCTACAGAGAATATTTCCATCTCTTTCACGCTTTCTGCAGCTGATGAAGCTTAAAATCTAGGAGAAATAATGTCAGCCATGTAACTTAATCAAATTTCGTTCAGTTTGGCCGTGAGACGAGACGGAATTTCATTTAGCGAATTAACATTTCACTATTTTGAATTTTACGGTACTGTTTTAAGATTTTCGCGGGTTCAATTCCGTTTCAATTCGTGAACCTCGAATTAGTTAGGAGCATAAACTTCGCTGAGTACCTGGGATGGTATTTTAAAGAGCTGTTAACGTTTTTATGGATAGAAGTCGCTATAGAACTAAAACAGAAAAATTAGCGTGAAGAAAATCACTATATCTTAGGCTTTCGTGTTCCACTTCCTTATTTTTACAAAGTGACAGCTCAAGATCGTCCATTTTTATTCATAGATATCCCACTTTTTACAAAATTTCAATTACCAATCGGAATTTTGTAAAAAGTGCCTTTAAACTCACCTAGAATCATTAGGTACTCAATAGGGCATCAATTTCTTCTTCATAGAAAAAAGGTCCTGCTAACCGAGCTACGGTTCATAGCAAACTAACTTATTCCAAGCGTTTCATGTCGAAAACTTGTGTATTTCCAACTCGTACAAACTGCCTGATCAATTCTGACTCGGCTAATGGAGTCGCTTTGTTTAAAATTAGAAGTTCTCCTCTAGTTTTTGTGTTGTCTATGGATAAATTGTTTAATTGAATAATTTATTGAGGTATAAAAGCTTCCAGTTTGATTACTGGAATGCTTAATTCATCAGATTTGAGGGTTTTGTGTGCTTTTGCGGAAATATTTGGGGTTATAGACATTTGATTTCGTTGTAAGGCTATTTCTGTTGTTAAACTTTATCGTATCCCCGCCTTAGTATAGTCAATCGTGGAGCCTCTTTACCTTATGAAAAATTACTTAATATTCACAATATTTATTGCATTCTACAATGTGTACTTATTAGTGTTTTCTTTTAAATTAAATTTTAAAATAAGTAGGTCTACAAATTAAAATTTATCCATTTACTTATATAACTTCTACAGTAAAACCAACTATTTGCACTAGATACTAAATCAAATGACTAAAGCTGCTTTCAGACTACGCTATAATATAATAGCATATAGTACCTAAATAGCTCATAGGACAACAATATCGCGCACCATACATTGTTATGGACACGTTCACATTGTACTGTACTATATATTATTGGCTTACTATTAAAATTAATACTAGGTCCTTCTTTGCTATACTATATGGCACTATAGTATAGCGTAGTCTGAAAGCAGCTTAAATTAATACAAAACCAAAAGTGAACTTAGGTGTCAAAGTACTAGTCCGCATCGCTGTCATCCGGAAACGTGCCCAGAAGACTGGCAGCATTGCCACGTTGAATTGCAATGCTAATTCTTCGGTCGCCCAACCCCTTTATTAAAGTTAAATTAAATGAAAAACAAAAACAAAATCGTTGTTGTATTGAAACTGCTCCACCCTTTGTCAGCTCTCAAACGATATTAGAAAGATACTTACATAGTATTTGCATTCGTTTTGTCCACAGCGCCGTCCACTTTCTACAACAACGGTTGTTTGAGCCACAAATTAAATGCAAATAGCTAATTCACTATTACGACTAAGCATGTTGATTTCGTTTAATTAGTTCATTTGGACAAAAGAAAAGAGTCATCCTAAGGGATTTGGTCCACAGTTTATTTACTATCGAATTAAAGCAATCGACCCAGATTAAGGTTCTCTTTTGTTTTCTATTGTTACATTACAAAGGTACTCGATTTCTCGAATAAGAAGACTACATCTAGAAAGCAATTTGGTGTCGCGCAAAGAATAGAATTACATCTAAACATTGAGACAAAATCCATTCCATAGGTATATAACTATTGTGTTCCCAATCAATACAAATGACGACTTCGTGGTGGATCTGTTTTCTCCTGTATTTAAGTAAGTGTAAGTTAAATAAATGAATTTGAATTAAAGTACCTTTTTCCATCTTTACAGCCGACAAAGCCCCTCCTGGCTTCCCCAACATCGCGCCACCACCGACCACGATGGTGGTCGAAGTGGGCCACACCGCCACTCTCCCGTGCCAGGCTACCGGTAACCCCTCGCCGAAGGTCCGGTGGCTCTGGAACTCTCTGCCGCTGGACGTCGCCTCCAACCCGAGATACGCGCTGTTGAATGATAAGATGCATGGTAAGTGATAGATCTATTTATACATATACAAGCTGTTGTTTTGCATCCTCGTCCAATTTCAGGAGGCTGTTATGAAAGACATAAATAATGAAACAAAATTACGATCCCTCGTAAATTTTACAGTTTGACAGTATTTCAGAATCCACCACTTTCAAAGCACAGAATCGCGTTATGGTATCGTATAAGTGGCCGCATTTTTATGTGTGTGTAAAAGTGCAGTTACAGTGCGGTCTCACACAGGCCGCGTTTTAAAATGCATGCAGGTTTTTTTTTCTAATTTTCGGAAATCGTCATGGGAATACATGCCGATTTCCGAAAATAAGAAAAAAAAAATACCTACTTATTTTATTATTGATTCGTGTCGAGAATCAGTAGCATGGTTACCTCCTTGAATTTGACGAGGATGCAAAACGACACCTTGTATAATATGGCCTATTATTATTATACTGCAGGGTAAAGTAAAGGCAATAATTACCACGCTTGCTCAAGACGGGTTGGCGATTTCATCTCTTTTATTTTATTCATCTAACATATTAAAACCTAAAGTTACTTTTCGTGTCCGTCTGTGTGACCGCTTAGATGGCCTAAACTACACGGTGGATTTTGATGCAGTATTCACCATCGTTTATAAAATTATTTCCGGAAGGTTTATATGGATAATACATTAAGATAATATTTAAACTCCTAATACTAAATAAACTACAAATTGTTAAAATATAATATCCTATACCAACTAAAACTATTAAAAAACTAAAATACTGCGTCGAAATATTCCTCCGCATCGCTGTCGAGATAATGTACCCAAGAGACTGGCGGCATTTCCACGTTGTATGGCAATGTTTAGCCTCTGGCCAAGGTAAAAGCCAGCCCTTGGGTCACGGGAAGTGTCAACCAGCCGTTTAGAGAGTTCATTGAACAAGCAATGAGCATAATACATTTAAACTTGGATATTGCACAGAAATCTTAAGGTTTCGACATGTCGCCATTAGACTCGTTCGAAGCCGGTGCGGGTTACTTTATAACACGTTCATAAATAGCGTACTTGTCAATAATCTATAGTAGGCGTCAGTTACATCACACCACCATACATCGACTTTTAAAGTAGGAACTATATCAGGAAAAGCTACTGAACTGGGAGCCATGTGTCTCACAACTTAATAAACTTAGGTATAAGCGGTAACTGAGAAGCAATCGATTATTCAATTCGTTGTAGAAACAGTGTCACGCGCACTTTGAAAAATAGCCCGTCCACTAGCCTGGAACGGAAAGAAACTATCTAAGAAGAACCTCATGTTCACACAAGTTTGGAAAGCTAGTCCTGTGGGCTTACAAACTCGATTCACCCAATAGCTTCCAGCTGTACAAAGTGCACACGTTAACTTGTAAAAGGTATACCAGAAAGCAATCGCTTTACTGCTGATTGAGGTTAAATTGAGAGAAATATTGCTTATAAATTCCGGCAAGAAAACTCTTAACAGATCTACCCAAACTGTCGAAACTATGATCAAAAAACTGTTTTAAAATCGTTTGATGGGCCGTCGAAGGAATATAAAATAGGACAAAGCGGGAATAAAATAATTAAAATTATATTTTGGGATGAAGGAAACATATTGTTTGGGACGACCCAGGATCTTTTTATGTAGGACAAACTCAGTGGGCCAAACAAAGAATAAATCCTTTTTTGTAACGACGTGTCCTAATAGAAAGCGACCGTTCCGCGAATACGCGATCCTCGCGTTCGAATGTTACTTTTTGTTCTGTAGGCTCTGTAGGCGCGACTACGCGTGCCGGTTCACTCTATTACAACACGATCCCAATCGCTTTCTATAATATTAGGACGTGAGATGAAACTTTGCATAGACAGGCGCAGTAAAATAAAAGTAAATATAATGTCAAACAAAAAAAAAACATTATACACCAACTGTAGGTACTAGGCTTAGAGCAGACTAGCATGTGCATTCTATCGTCAAAGAATCTACATTATACCTTTATGCGCTGTCTCTTTATACTGCCGGTATGGAACACAATGAAAGTAGAGAATTTGCATGTCCTATCGCCCTGTATCTCGGAACTGCTTCCTATTCTTGCGATAGTCTGCACCGCTCCTAACGTCCTTTGATACAAAACTAAGTTTCTTTTCATTTTCAATAATGTGTTGTGTTAACGTTTCTGACGATTTACTCGAGGGTATTGAAACATAAAAAAGTTGGATTCTAGAATAAAAAAGGCCGTTTAGATCTTTCCGTGGAGTTGGGACTGCTTTTTTCATGAATGGGTTTTCATTTAGTTTAGTGGTGTTTAGGAACTTGCAGCAGCTAGTACGATAAGCTCCAGATACTCTAGCTTAATCGACCATTTTTTTAAAAAAAAACAACTTCACGCTTTAAATCAAAATAGTTTCCGTGGCTTGTGGCTATATAATAATAGCCACGCGGGTCGATCGATCAGGTTAATAGGAATAGTCAGACTTTTGGGCGTCTGACGACGGGCCGCGGCAAGCCCGTCGTCAGAAGCCCTAAAGTCTGACTAGTATTACCCAGTACCTAACTAGGTTGTGAAGGTCAGATATGCAGTCGCTTCATGTAAAATACTGGCATTCAGTTGCATCCGATTAGACTGGAAGCCGACCCCAACATAGTTAGGAAAAGGCTAGGCTAGGTTGATGGCATATTTCAAAACAACATTTTCTGAAATAGTTACTTTAAGGCCGAAGTCACTCTAAATTAACAATTTTTGTAATCTAAAATGACATGTTATCAGGATCGTGATAATCGTAGGCGAATTAAAAAAAAATACAAAGCAGTGCATTTTACATTTTAATAAAACTCAAAACGATTGCCTCGGTATCAAGTTCCAAAAAAAAATATCTCATTTTTTAACATAAAATGATAAAATATCGTGAGAATACATTTCAATATTTTACATACTGTCCCTACATATATGTAGAAGGCCATTGACAAAATACGTAATGAAAATACATAAAATAAACTCAAAAAAGTTGCAACATCGGTAAACTGGATACAGAGGCTTTTAACGAAAAACACTTTAAACATTCGGAATATTTTTACAAATTGATGCCCTGTTACTACGAGTATTGACAGGTAAAACATAAAATAGCACTTACATTCTTATTATGTAGATACTTATCGAAATATCCCATTTAAAATATATTAAAAAAGCACATGAACCTTAAAAACGGTGAAGGAAACCGGCATGTCCTAGAACCAATGATTCGAAGACACGTGACATCTACTAACCCACCCATAACCCATAACTTATAGTGAATAAGAAAGACGTTAATGGAGGATTTCTTAACTACATAGTTACGAGTTTAAGTTATATTTAAATTACTTATTAGCTAATAGGCTAGATTGTAATGTAAATAAAGTATCACCAATTGTGGTACTTTATAAAAGGAAAAAAAAAATCTACTAACCCGCACTGGGTTACGGCCTACTGGATCTCACGGAGAGGAGGCGTGTGTCCCAGCAGTAGGAACGTTATAGGCTGGTTAAACTATGCTTATGCTAATATGAGCCTTATACGCAATTCAGCGTCACCGACCGACTGAAGTCGAGTATACCCGATTCAGCTTCACCGACCCGAGCGTGAAGGTTCAGTTTCGTTCACTGTTCAGGAAGAGCGCAAAGTGCACCTTTAAGATATTTTCACTTTAAATATAAAGTAATGCCATACAAATATTACGCCACATTGAAATACTATTCAAGAATTTGAAATAAAGCCGCGGCCACACGGTCCGATAAATCATGGCCACCGCTCTCGACATGAAATTGTTTTAGCGACCTCCTGCATCACTTAGTGTCACCTATAATTAAGTTTAATTAAGAAAAGATGGGCGCGATTAAAACACGCCGTAGAGACGAATTTAATTTGCAAATCTTAATGAAAGTTCGTCGTATGCTCGAGGTTGGGCGCCACAATATGATAAGGAGCGTCCCGACGAAATGTTAATTATATCAAGTTTTAAGTACCGCGAAAAACGCCTTGATGTGCGGATTCAGACGGGAGGAATTTATTTTGTTTTTTTTAAATCATAATCATGAAAATGGTGTAGAGATTTGTATTTCGTGCAAGCTTTAAAGCATACTCAAAGGAACCAAATAATGTTTCATATCGACGTTGCATCCTATCATTTTAGCGAATTTGCTTACCAAACTATGACGCCGATTCCCTTGTACACAAACAAAACTAAATGTAAGTTGAGTGCATCTTTTTCTTTCTATTTCATTAAGAAAATGACAGAAGATAAATATTCGTTTAGTCCTGTCAAACTATGATACTCCATAGACAAGTTTTGACGTGATTAAAAAATTGGCTACTAAAAATACGTCAATTTACGTCAGGCGCTGACTAATTTGACAAGACTAAACTAATATTTATCTTCTGTCCTTTTCTTAGTGAAATAAAAAGAAAAAGATGCACTGAACTTAAATTTAGTTTAGTTGGTGAACAAGGGAATCGGCGCCAATGCGAGCCAGTGTTCTCATACTGGATTGCAACGTATAACAGCACCTAACTAGGATAATTTCATGTCAGATATTATTTTATTGAAATAGGTACATTCTGCGCACGTTTCCGCATATCGTCGCTTAGGTAAGAATACCGTGGAAGTTGAATTTGATAAGTTTTCGGGAGACAAAAAGCTGTTCACGGCACACAGCGTAAGTCTGCTGCGCTGTCACACATCAACACGAGATAATATAGCGGACTTACGACTCGTGTGATTTGGTATCGTTTAATTGCGTTTTTGTGTGTTGTGCTGTCTTTTGTGTGCTCTAAATAAGTGGTTTGTCTATCTGTCTGTATATGTCAATTAATGTGTTTTGTCTGTGGTCTCTGGCCCTGACATCAAGCAGTGGACAAAATCGTCAACATTTTATATGCTTGAGTACAAGGCTTTTGACTATGTTGTATTTTATGTCTTTTTTATTATTATTTTTTTATTTGTAATGTGCGTTTTATTTGTGCGGAATAAACTATTTTTCTTTCTTTCTATCTCTCTATGCGGTTGTGACACAAAAAACGATTTGAGCGGCGCCAGAACTATTCGAATAACGCGCTGCGATTTAATAACTTTGTTTTTTTTTTTTATTTCATTCGATGCGGGTCGACAAAATCGATGCGCTGAAGTATAAAACTTCACCGACACATGACCGAGTTTCCACTTACGCGGTATTTTTAACTAAGCGACAGTATCCAAAACTACGTATTTGTACAGGCATTTAAACCGGCATAGCGACTGCAAAGAAGGGTTAAACTTCTCATTCTGTTTCCCCCTAACAAAACAATTATCACTAAATATATACTCCAACATCTATAAAGTAAATCCCCATAAAAAATTCAGCAACAATTAAATCGTCCATCTGTATTCTGAAATGTTAATAATTTCAATTTAATGCCATTATGCACTCCACAAGAGGTGAGAAAGTAATTTAAATTCAGTTAGAGCAAGCCACGGGCAACTCACTGTGGGCTCTTTTAATCTCATTAATTTTAATTTATTCGAGTAGATTATTTCTCCTCGGTCGAATATTTCGTAGCTCCCGGTAATGGACGTAAATATTGATAGCCGTAAAAAGATATCGGGCCTGCAGCTCGATTTTTCAGCGCTCGCTGCAATCGCCTTTGCGGATAATTTCAGCGGTAGCCTTTAATTTTGAGCTTAACGAAAACCAACATTTAACGCTGTCTTTGAATTCATTTTAATTACATGTTTTAAATTAAAAACAGCAATCTATGTACCATATATTTATAAGCATTGTTAACTGAGATTTACCATAATAAAGCATTTTTTTTTGACAGAATTTTCTCATGTGGAATTAAAATGTATGAATCATGGATGATGTAATTACCTACTATAATTTGAAAACATTGTAAAAGCCATATAATTTTAAAAGAGTAATCGTGGAGCTCTTCTCCATAGGAAACGACCAATTGGAACCGTGCACCTAGCTTCTGACGCTTGAAAAGTGCTGTATATACGTTTATGTGAAATAAAATATTTTGATTTTATTTTGATGTCCTTTTCATGTTTATTTACGAGTTTACCTATTTTGTTTAGAGCGTCTTTGAATTTCTTAAATCCTCCGTGCCTCTGAATAATATCCAATTTTAATACAAAATTGCACTTATGATATACTACCCACATCTTGCAGATTCGAGATCCGAAGATCAGATCCAATGAGTGCCTGGCGGGTTAGTGTCGCCGACGTAAGATAACTTAGTAATATTATTATACACAGGTGCCCGCCTTACCTTACTACATGTTAGGGTGTAGGTACTCGCTCACTGCAGCCTCTTGATCGATCCACAGTTTAGTGGAATTGCTAATGGAAGGAGGATATTAGATAGGATATCGAGTATGACAGCCAATCACGTTCATGGATTATTGAGAACTTGCATGTAGGTAAATAACTAACGGAAGGGAGAGTATTTTTATTACTGAGAAAATGTATCAAGAGGATAGGAACAAAAAATGCAGTATGAAAATGTTACAAAAAAAAAATACAAACATCCGAATTGAGAACCTCCTTTTTTAGAAGTCGGTTAATTTTGTATTTCGTTTTTCGCCACCGACTTCCGAAATTAAAGTTATTTTTCACTTTGTAGTGTTGTTATGGAAGTCGGTTGTTTTTTTTTTTTTTTTGTAAAAACGTTTTTATTTTTCACTTTTTTGTTGTGATATTTTTTTTTATTTTTGTTGATTTTTCAAAAACCGCTTGTCCGATTTTGATAAAATTTATCCTAATTCAAATAATGTATATTGAAAGTCACTTTGAAAGTGTCCACTGATAATTCCAGAATTTCCACAAGAAACTGTTCAAACTGGCTACCAAGTCACACTAACCACACAATCTTTATCGAATAATCAGAATACTCAAGCACTCCATCCAGAGAATCACACCCGTTATCAATTCCAATTCCGCATTATTAATCAGTGCGGAAACTTGATGCGGAGTTATAGAGGAGTGCGGAATGCGGAGGGCATAGTGTGAGCGTTACATTACTCCGTCCGTTCCTAAGCTCGGCCTGCAATACCGAATGTTTCTGAACGGGGCAAAGGCTTCGGACGATCGGGGCTTAAAGGAGCAATTTAGCTGGCATTTTATGTAGTTTTTGTTATGTAAGGTTATTTTTAACGTTTGTGTAAGGATTGAAGATAGTTTCATACCATTGCTTTCAAAACGGTGAAGGAAAACATCGTGGGAAATGTCCTAGAACCAAAAATTCGAAGACATGTGACATCTACCAAACCGCACCGGGCCCGCGTGGTGGATTATGGCCTGCTCCCTCTCATTAAGAGGAGGCCTGTGTCCCAGCAGTGGGAACATTATAGGCTGATTATGTATGTATAGTTGTATACTATATATGCAGGTAAATATACTGAAAAATTCTGGAAACAGCTTCATTTCTAAAAACGAAATCTCACTTAGTGTTTCATTTAAAAATATAGGTTGACGGGTGAACATTCTGTAAAATACAGCAAGAGCAATAATATACGAGGACACTAGCCTATCCGTTACAAAGAACTCGGCGATATATTACCTGAATACTAAACAAGTTAGACTTTAATGTTAGGCAATCAACTAAACTGTATTTTTTAAATAAACTGGTAGACATTTTTATAACTTCTTCAATAGTGCTAGTCACTCTGAAATCAACTTAATTTCCATTCAAATTAAGTTGATATTTGTTTTACTTGAAATAACGTCAATTTGAAACGTAAATAAAATACGAATTAGGTAGCGTAATCAGCCTATAATGTTCCCACTGCTGGGACACAGGCCTCCTCTAGGTCAGTGGGAGTAGGCAGTAATCCTCCACGTGGGCCCAGTGCGGGTTGGTAGATGCAACTTATCTGCGTCACAGGTAATGCTTATTCAATCGATACCTATAAAATTCGAAAAATAATCCACTATAAATAGATTACGAATATCGATATAGTGTTCGTAACTATCGAGTTTTAGTCGATAGAAATGTCGTTACGGGATTATCGACAGTGTTGAGCATTGGCACTTATGAATGATTAATATTTGGTTGGTTTAGCGGTAGATAGTTGTGTGTGATTAGGTAATACGGTATTAGTCGAAGTAATATTAGAGCAGGTACGTTATGTTATTAGAAGAGGCACGTAGCTAAATAATAACAGCCGCACAGGTCGATCGATCAGGTTAAGCTACGATTGCCGCGGTTGGTCTGTGGATGGGTGACCATCTTCACATAACGAGACCCCTCCGTGCCTGGGAAAGCACGTTAAGCCGTTGGTCCCGGCTGGCATTCGTAGATCTTTGGCAGTCGATACGGGTAGTCAGAAGCCCGAAAGTCTGACAACCAGTCTTACCAAGGGGTATCGTATTACCCAGTAACTGGGTTGTGGAGGTCAGGTAGGCAGTCGCTCCATGTAGAAAACTGGTATTCAGCTGCATCCGGTTGGACTGGAAGCCGACCCGAACATAGTTGGAAAAGGCTAGGCAGATGTATGTTATGTTATTATTTTGGTACCTACACACAACCACGTGTCAGCTATACATTTCCAGTTTTAGCTGAGCTCGCTTTGTGTAGGCTTTTCGTACAATGAGAAGTCAGCTTATACTGGAAATGTACCTATAGCTTGATATGTCGTCGTGTGTACACATGAAAATCCGTCAAAGGAGATCTATATTATTTGCTTCTGTGGTAAAGCCTGATTTACACAGTGCGATTTAATTGCCTGCGGTATACCATTAGTTGTAGTTACAAAATAAAAGGTTTAAACAGTGTTAAGACGATGCAAAATTTAAAACTAAAAACTTTCGAAAAAAACCGACCTAACCTAACATTTTTTTTTGTCGCTAACCTAACTTAACCGAAAAACGTTTTTATTTTCGCTAACCTAACTTAACCGAAAAACGTTTTTTTTTGTCGCTAACCTAACTTATCCGAAAAACGTTTTTTTTTGTCGCTAACCTAACTTAACCGAAAAACGTTTTTTTTGTCGCTAACCTAACCTAACCGAAAAACGTTTTTTTTTGTCGCTAACCTAACTTAACCGAAAATGCGTTTTTTTTGTCGCTAACCTAACTTAACCGAAAAACGTTTTTTTTGTCGCTAACCTAACCTAACCGAAAAACGCCAGATACGTAAAGAGAGGCATAAGCCGTCCCATACCTATACCTTCAACTCTGCCGGCCAACTCTATTGCATTAGTTCTGTTCGAGTATTTAAAACTAAATTCGGTCTGGCGAGTCATATTAGCGCACACGCTAGGAAATAATAATAATTTTAAAGGGTCGCCGTTATCGAAATCGATAAGGAAGACTATACAGGGTTATTGGAAAATCACCAACAACCTCTTAAGAGTTCATTGTACTCGTCATTATGAACTACTTTTATTAGGGGACCAAACCTGAAATCGCGAAAAAAAATACAGCTGCTCCCTATATTTTGACGAGTTATACGAACTTATGCGTAGGGGACACCAGATTTTTGTTTCGCGATTTCAGGTTTGGTCCCATAGTAAAAGTTGTTCATAATGATGACTACAATGACCTCTTAAGAGGTTGTTGGTGTTTTTCCAATAACCCTGTATAATATAGACGATGCAAGTCGTGTTTTTTTTACTAACCATTGATGTCCCACTGCTGGGCAAAAGCCTCCCTACTCTCCTTCCAACTCTCTCTGTCCAAAGCTGCCAAATACCAATCTTTATTAAAACAGTCCAGCTCGTCCCGCCATCTCTGTCATGTTTTGCTTCAATTTTATTGCATGCCATAGACAAGAAACTTCCATCGTGTATATGGAGCTTAATCCTCTTGTAAGCCCTTCGTTTCGGGAGATCAGAGGGTTATGACTGAATGCTCCAAACTAAAAGCCCACGGCGGTAGCCTGCTACTATGAGTAAGGAGCGAAACGCTCTCTGCATATACCACTAGTGAACAGGTTTACTCAAACCTGTGTGGTTCTTTCCTCAAAAGACCATTTCAGACACTAATCTGAAAGGTCTTCATATGATCTGAACAAGGGTTTAAATCATTTACCTTTATCATTTATCAACATTTAGTTGACAATGAAATGAAAGAAATTTTTTTTACTCTGCACAAACAAAACGCACACTACAAAAAAGACATAAAATATACACATACAACGTAGTCAAAAACCTCGTACTCGCATATAAAAAGTTGTCAATATTGTCCATTGCTTGATGTCAGGGCCAGAGATCAAAGACAACACACGTTAATTGACATTGACAATATAAATTAATCCGTGATGCGCCCGCGACACTGGCAGATTACAGCAAAACAAAAACAAAATGCCAATTGCAGATTGGAAAAATAACTTTTGTAACAAACAAACATCAATAATGGGCGTATTTAGACCTTTATCCGAAGAACTGAAAATAACCAATTACTTGGAACAATTTTACAGGCAAGCAAAAGTTATTATCCGCGCTATAAAAACGTAGGTAATCAACTATAAGACCTATACTCTTTTAGAATTCACGACTAATCGAGACGAATACGATACCATCTAGAATACTAGAGCTATAAACCATATTTAAGTTGGCTAAGGCTTCGTCCTATGTAGGCTTGGAAAACATAGGTCGTGTGCATAATACGAAAATTCGTAATTCTTATATTCATACTTCACTACATATTATATATGTATTACAATAATCTAATTTACTAGCAGCGCCCCGCGGTTTCACCCGGTGAGAATATCGGGATAAAAAGTATCCTATGTGTTAATCCTGGTCCTGTGTCTTACCAAGGGGTACCGTATTACGCAGTAACTGGGTTGTGGAGGTCAGATAGGCAGTCGCTCCATGTAAAATAGTGATATTTAGGTGCATGCGGTTAGACTGGAAGCCAACCCTAACATAGTTTGGGTAAAAGGCTAGGCAGATGATGATGTGTTAATCCTGGTTATAAACTATCTGTGTGCGAGATTTCATCCAAATCCACCCGTAGTTTTTACGTGAGAGTAACAAACCTCCATCCTCACAAACTTTCGCGTTTCTAATATTATTATTTATAGTAGGATAGCATATAATTAAGATACATTACGGTTTTGCTGTACGTGAGGGACTTAATACTTATGCATTATTAATTACATGGTGTAGGGACAACGAAGTGTTGGGTGAAGCGCTGCTCTCCTAGCTAGATCACTGAGTAATCTGTATAATTAGGACATTATAAAACAAAGTCCCCCCGGCCGCATCTGTCTGTCTGACCGCGATAAACTCAAAATCTACCGACCGGATTTTCGTACGGTTTTCACCAATGGATGGAGTGATTCATGAGGAAGGTTTAAGTATATAATTTATTATGGTTTTATGTAAATTGGGTGAAATATGACGATGATTGTTGATGGTGTCGGAAAAAGTCATGCCGACTGGGAGCCGTGTGAAGTAATAGAGTTATATGGAAACCCCGATAAAATCCCGGTAGACCCGGTAGTACGTCCCCGTGGGATATTCACCGACATCCACGCAGGCAAAAGGTAGTAATATAAATGCGGAATTAACTCCTGTCTGTGCTCTTTTCACGCGTTAACGACTGAACGGATTTGGATAAAATTTGGCACACGGATAAACCATGACCTGAGGGGCAATTCTTGTAATTATAAGAACGTTCACAGTCTGATCTCAGTCTCAACTGTTAAAAACACCTCTGATTTCCCTACATTTTGACAAGTTTTAGACATTAATTGTTTGTCGCCGAGATGAGACTGCGACTAGATTTTGAACGTTTTAAATTAGGAGAATTGGTTTGGGACATACGATACTTTTATCCCGGCTCACGCAGGCGAAGTCACGGGCAAAAGCTAGTCATAGATATTTCCAGTAGTTGGCAATGTAGCTTCTCGCGTGACAAAAGCCCGGCTTCCTTGTGGAAACAGCTATTGTTTACTTTTTCTTACTCGGTGGTGGCTTCACAACGCGTCGTCACCTAAGATAAAGCCGTAGACTGCCTTAGAGTGTTATCACACTGGAGCTTTGCGAGCGTGTTTTCATCGAGGCTATATTATTGCGTGCTTGCAGAAACTCGCTGCATTCTTCTAAGCTCTCTCTTCTCGCTCACTCTTGAATACTTAGTCGATCTCGTAATTGCTATATGACTCTAATGCTGTATTACGTCACTTGAAAGAAAGAAAAATATTTTATTCTGCACAAACGAAACGCACTATTTCAAATAAAAAATAATAATTTAAAAAAAGAAATAAGACACAAATAGTCAAAAGACTCTTACTCAAGCATAAAAATGTTGACATTTTTGTCTATTGCTTGATGTCAGGGCCAGGGACCAATGACAACTCACATTAATTTACATTGACAATACAGATATTGGCAGATGGCCACTGTAGCGGTATCTATAACGCCACGTGCGAACAACGCGTCATACTGACGTCACGCAAATCCCGCATCTCTCAAGCAGAGTTTACCGCGCAATTAGCATAGATACAATTTCCCAAGATCAATCGTTGGGCAATTGCCCGCCAGACACAACACCCGTCTGGTTGGAGGATCCTCCCTTTTCTATGGAGGATGAGTGAACTTTACACCCTGTTCCTCATACCTCTATAGCCACAAAACAATAACAATCATAATAAAAACAAAGATGCCAATTGCAGAGTGGCAAATATAACTACTTGCACATAAAAGCGTCATAAAACGACAAGGTTTATTTGTTTTTTGTACGGTGTTTAAACCGCGCCGTAGAAAAAACGTGCCCGTCAACAAGCTTCAGTAGTGATCTCTAAAGCATTGCCGAACCGTGCCTACACACGGCGGATATACCGTAGTTTTTCACCGAAAGATAAACGGGTGTGTACAAAGCGCCTAAGATAGTTTTAACCTTAGAAGTTTCAATTTAATGGGGATTGTTCTCAAAAGTTATAAAGCATTTACGACGTCGGCTGCCACTGCTATGTTAATCACACACCGCGAATAAATTGCGCACACGTGGCTACTCCCTCGACCGATATCAATCTACTATAAATCCGCTTGCGAATCGCCAGTGTGACAACGCCCTTACCAACAAAATTCGCTTACCTAACTCTAATAATAAAAGTGAACCGCAGATTGTTTAGCTTTACGAGCAAACCTTACCTTTATTGGAAATAATATTTTTTTTATATTACGGCCGTAATTATAAACGTCACAAAGACAATGGTTTACGGCTTCTCCTATTGGTTAATGAACCAGTAAAACTTAGTGGTTGACAATAATGGGGGTTACGCGGGGTTACGGATGCTGGATGGGGTTCGTTTTGATGATACATGTAAAATGTTAATAGTGTAATAATGTTAATGAATTAGGTCATAAAAAGGTCAGGGAGTTAAAGAATAAGTTTGATGGTTAGTTTTTCAAAGGCTGTCTTTTGTTCTTTTTTAGGGTTCCGTACCCAAATGGTGCCCACGGAACCCTATTACATTATATGTGTGTGTTGTGTGTGTGTGGCTATGTATCTGGTGTATTGTGTGTATTTTAGTATGTGCTAAATAAATGTATTTTATTTCTTTCTTTTAATCAAAAAGCTTTCATCTATTTTTTAATTGACGCCCTTGATATTAGGAAAAAATAATATTAAATTTCATTTTTTGATCTAGATCCGAATAATGTTTATTCTATAATGTATATCAAACTAAAAGCAGATAAAACAACCGTATATATCAAAAGACTGACAAACAATATTTTGCAATTTATTACCGAAGAACTCATGAATAATTCCGTTTTTTGTTACTTTCTCAATTTGGCAGAACGCAGAGCGATTGTACCTAAAGCTATCTGTATTACTAGCCAGGCGTCTTCAAAAGATACAGTACTGAAATGTGAAAATTATTATAATTTATAAAATATGGAAATTTTTGTGATACCGAGAAAATGAGCGATATTAAATGAAAAGCTGCGCGATACGACTTATATTTCAATTCTGTATATAACTTAGCTTAACTTCAACCAACTTTAGACATTTTCGGTTATTATATTTGAAAATAGCGCCGGGCAGACCCTTTAAACTTGCTGAAATCTGTACATTTTCTTGTTTAAAAAACAGCCTACTGATCTTCAAGACTTCAAAAGAACTGAAATCGTGTCTAGACTAAAGAAAACCTGTCTTCGAAAACAGAATATTTTAAACTTATCTCCGCGACAGAACCTTCTAGAGAAAAAGAAAGAAAATACATTTATTTGCGGTAAACATGACGCATGAAAAAGAACACAAACACAAAAAAAAAATAACAAGTTGGGGGTAAACATGCGTCACATGCACGCAAAACGGCCATCGCTCATCATAATGCTAACACCCTATTCGACAACAACCTACCGCTCAACAGACCTTGGAAGAGCAACAGTATCTATGACCTCTTCCAGTACAATTATTTCCGTGGTCCAGCCAAGGGCCGCAGAAACACCATGATTACGACGCACAGAGATTACGAATCATTTACATACAAATGCCGGAACCCTCAACTTTGAATGGTGCGGTATGGGCCACTGTTGTTCTAGCAAAAAGCTGGGCCTTATTTAGACAACAATGACAGTGGTTGGGCGTACCCTGGCTTGATTAAGGTCACTTGTCCTTTTGCTAGGTGCGCCCGCCCCTTGTCACATCCAGTCAGGATCATTTTTCTACGTCTACGGCGACGGGTAGGACTATAATATGTGGTATCGTCGACTATGTGTCCTGCATGATGTCATAAATGTAATGCTTGAACTTTCATTAAGTTTTTATAACTATCTACTCTAAGCTTGTGTTTACTTCGTTTGTGAACGAGACTGAGGGTGGTTTGACATCTTTTTCTAGGTATACAAATAAATAAGATATTATAGTGTCTGTAATGTAATGTAATAACTGTATAGCTATTTAACATTACAAACAATGCATTTTGAAACTAAAAAAAAAACACTTTTTTTTTCTTTGTCTATCTGTTTGTTCCGGCTAATCTCCGAAACGACAACACCGATTTTCATGACATTCAATATGAGCATACTTTGAACCCTGGGGAAGGACATATGCTTTATTGACATATCACGCGGGCGAAGCCGCGGGTGGAACTAGTTTTACATATTGACGAAACGTTTATTTTCTTTTAAATATTTATTTTCATTGTTCAATTACCTATTTATCAATTATTCTGTTGAAAGAGAACGATAAAATGCTTCCTTATTCTCGAAACCACGTTGAAACCTTAATCGTGAAACGAACTATAAAATCAGAGCTCTCACAGCTCGATACCGAAAACGTTCACGTGTTTATCTTTTTGGAAAAAAGGTAAAAATATTCTCTGGTTTATTGAAGCAATATTTCGTCCAACTTGGTACGGTAGGAACACGCTGAAATCTAGTTTATCGTAACAACTTTCATGGAACATGTATCGCTCACTTTACAGCCAAAGCTGGGGTGAGTTCTTAGTCGTCGCGACATAAAAAGTGTTGATAAAATGTTTAAAGTTAGTTAGAATAATTGAGTTTTTTTGAACTTTAAATAGAGTAATTCGTTTGACACATACATAAACTCACGCGTGGGGCTACGCAGAAACAACAGAATACCACCACCACCTGTTCCGATCCTTACATACTCATTTTGCTTCGTTTAAGTTCATACATCATAGGGGCAATTCTCGTAATTTTAAGAACGTTCACAGTAACTCAGTCTCAATCTGTCAAAAATACCTATAATTTTCCTACATTTTTGACAAGTTTTAAATTACGATCCGGCCCGCTGCTGCTGAAAACCAGCGCTGGGGCTCTGTCTCATCTAGGGTCTTAGCATTATGCTGAGCGATGGCCGTTTTGCGTGAATGTGACGCATGTATACCCCCAAATTGTTATTTTGTGTTTGTTCTTTTTTATGCGTCATGTTTGCTGCAAATAAATGTATTTTCTTTCTTCTTTCTTTACGAGAATTAGCCTTCTGCTCACGCACGCTGGTTGCGAGTACTACGCACCTGACTTTTCTGAAGAACGTCACCAATAAGGACACTACATATACCTATGTCCTTCTAGGGCGGTCCTGGCGTTCACACTCACGTCTGCCTTGTAAATTCGATTGATATTATAGTAATCATTGGTTTAGAAGCTGTAATCGATAAAACTCAATAAACGATATCACGTATGTTACACTAACCAAACTAAATTCATAAAGAAATCATAAAATTATTTATAGTCCATACTCTCAAACTACTTTATCAAATAAAACTGACGTCATTTGACGGTAAATTGTGGACGTTATGTGGCGGCCACCGCAGCCTTTGAAAACCCGTCAATGTAGCCCGCAAAATTCAATACTTACTCCCAAACGTAATAGTTGTAGTTTAACCTAAAACATTTCCCAAAACACATTCACATTTAACCAAAACAAACCATAATTATTCTCACACGATTCCTTACAACTTCGGCTATAGATTCCAAATCCGCTAATTCATTATCGCTTCGGGCCTTCCTTCCGACAGTTAAGTAACTAACTTAACTTAAAGGTCCCTACATAATCCCCGAGCGTCCTCACACCAATAATATACGAAAATAAATCACTCACCACAATTATACTTTATGTGACATTCATTAAGACAGCGAAAGATGGCCTCATAAGTGTCTCAAGGAAATAAGATCACCTCATATCGCTTAATCAACCTCTGTGGGGCGTAAAGTAAACCTTTTCTGCTGTCCTCCCGTCCTAAGAGCTAGATTAAATGCGCCTGTGTGATAAACTCCGATGGCTATCATAACTTGAGCCTTCAGAGAGAGTGACCACATCCCTTTATCTCCGTACTTTTGTAACAGCGCAAAGGGTGAGGGAGGTCAGCGCAAGCTGGTAGTAATATAAAGCCGCAACGACCCCGCTATAGCGTTGGACGTTTATGAATAGCGCTTATTTTTCTTTTAATTACGCCCCCTGCTGTTTGTTGACGTATTTTGTCGTCACTTTGCGAGCCAACTGTAGAAGTTTGCCATTAGATTTGTTCGCGACGGAAATATGTTCAGCACACGTCGCGTCGTCTGTGACGTGATGTATGTGTACCTACCCGCATTTTTGTATGTTTTACTAATCCTAAATTTGGTGATGAGAATGTTTATTTTTTTTAGTTTTAGAAGAGGTATATACCTTACTAAAATTTATGAAAGGAGAGGAATTCATAAAGCCCTCTTATATTTTGGTGCAACGTGATTAGAAAAAAGTCACAAAAAAAGTTTCTTCAAAGCTTATAAAAGTTCATAAAAGGTTTGGTGTGGTCGCTTTTTTGTCCAACCAACCAAATTGGATTGAAGCTAGCGTTACACACTTTATAATTTATTTGAAATCGTGAACTATAAAGCGTGGCGCGAAACACTTAGTTAAAATACAAGGTGGCAGGGACATCGAGGTGCAAACTGCTATCTGTACTGAAATTTGCTGTCGGTTATTAAAAAAAAATTGCTGTTTGAAAAAAAATGGCAGTTTTTTTTTATATAAACCTTTCGTTCTTTTTATATAATTATGTTCATATTTTAATAAACTGTTTCCTTTTGTTATTAAGCTCATACTTACATACCCAGTCCGAGGGTTTGAGGCGCTGCGTGCTGAAACACAGGCTATACCCCTACATAGTTCGGCAGCAGATGCTAATAATTAGACACAATAATTGTAACTGATTTACTCCTAAGCATAATTATAAGTAGCTAAGACAAATCGTGTAACTTGTTTATTCTTTTGGTCTAATAAATATATTATTATTATTAATAACCGCCATGAAATGTCTACGTTAGGGGAGTCTTGAACCATGTGTTGAATTCATGGCTACAGTTTGCGCGTCCATGTCCTTTCCACCTTATATTTATCGCGAAAAAAAATATGAAGCCGAGCTTACGCCCAAATAACCTGTACAAAGGCCTAAATATCCTTATAAATAACAAAACACTTTTATTAGGGATCCTGTTAAGGTCTTTACACAATTTGGTCACGTCAGCGGACAATAGCCCACCTACGTTCGTCTAGACGGATATTATTACAGATAGCGTAATGATAAGGGTGAAAGGCATGGTTGTCAAACCGACACTGCCTATAGAATTTCAAGCGATCAAAATCCTTGTGATTTATTCGTGAATTTACTCGTATTTATTCATGGCTTCACCGACTTTAAGGGATGAATAAATAGAGTGGGAACTAAAAGAGGTATGAATGATTCCAATAAGAGAGGGCGAAGTGAATAGGAATGGCTAATTGACGGTGGAGTGTGTGTGTGTTTGTATAGGATGTGTGCAACTGTATTGAGATTGGTTCACCGCGCGGTAAAGGGGAAACTGCTGCTATACTTTGCAAGGAAATAGAAAATCTTTTTAAATGTATCCGAGTGGAAATCTTATATTTGTTTGAAATGTTTGTGATACTGCTGAACTCTTTTTCGAGATATTAAATTATCTAAAGATAAAAGATTTGTATTTTCGTATGATTGTTTGCTACGCCTTCATGCTAAAACGGCTGAACGAATTTGGATGAAATTTGGCATATGGTAGACCATGACCTGGATTAGGATATAGGATACTTTTTATCCCAATGTTCCCACGGGATCGAGACTTATGCGGGTGAAACACGGGGCACAGCTAGTAGATAAATAAATATCTAATTAAAAATACTTATAGCATTTTAGGTACTAACGCCCACGCGTTCTCCCCATTTGGGGTAGGCATAAACTACAGAACATCGCTTGCTACGATCCTTAAATACGAGTATTCCTTTTGCTTGTACTATGTATGTTACATACATAGGTAATTATACCATAAGAGAAACAACTGCTAGAAAATAAGCTTTTTATAAATTTAGTATGATAAGTAGTTAACAATAACGTAAAAAACTTTTACAGAAGCTCATCAAAACACACACAGACATACTCACTTCCAGCAATTCCCAAATCCAACCGTCCATCTAACTAAGTAAATGTATTTATTAGCACCCTAACCCATAAGGGATCCAATCAAACAATCAAAACTGACCCATATCATCTGACGTCCATTAAATATCAAAATCCAATTAACAAATAGCAAGATGGACGAATGTTATGGCAATCCGGTAAATCGAGAGCGATCCGGCATGGATCCGGGCCGGCCGCGTATGCTTTATCAAAGAGCTAGGAAACAAGGGGCTGAAGGGCTCTACGAAGCGCCTTTGAGCTTCCGACACCTGCGTGTTTGGTCCAATGTTAGAAGAGAAGCATGTTGCGAATATTATCCAATAAAAAGAGTGTTGCCGTATCGTTTTTAGTGTGTAATCAAAGCCAGTGTTATTTAATTTATATGTCAAACACAAGCATTACTGAAAATTAAAGGACTAATCATGATCTTTCCACAGCTAAATTATTTATTGTCATTCCAGTTTCGACTAATACAAAACTTGATTCGCTGCAACAAATGCGTTACAAAGAAATCATCTATGTGAGTCCCTAAACTCACTTTTCGTTTACAAGTTTTCCTGGCGACAAAACTCACTGGTAACTTTGTTTTCTTCGCTTATTATTTCAAATGGTCTACTCTACCGAAAAAGAAAATTCTCCAGGCACAGCCTTAATTAATGTACCTACACTACTACCTGTTGAAACCCGAGAGCTGTGGCCAAAACAAAAGAAATGCCCACTCAACATTCCATGAATTCGGGGTGACGGAAAATAAAGATAGGTAACATACGGCGACCACTCGGATTCCATTTGGCCGCACTAGGATTCTCTTTGTCGTGGGTGCTATTACAATCTCAAGCTACAAGCAGGAACAGGTAGGAACAAATATTTGGCTGCAGAGGTTTTTGCTCTGATAGAGAGTTGGCTACCACTATTCTGATTGGTTTGTTGAATTAGACATGTGTTCATGAATTTTGTTATTTACTGTGTCTCCAAAAGTTAGTTGACTCTTTTCCTCTTCAGCTGTGACACCCACATAATGATTTAAAATTCTAGTGATCCAAATGTTTGAACTGTTATAACTATATTGACTAATTGAACTACCTTTGACTTATCATAAAAACTAATCATGTAATCCCTTAGGAGTTACCTGATTATTATTTTTATTTTAAATCATACTAACTTTTGAAAACCAAAATACTAGTAAATACAGTGAATTTACTAGGTATATTTAGTTTTTAATCAGCGTCGCGTAACCTGTTGAATATTGCGATCGCACAGCTGTATTTAAACAAAACCATTATAATTTTTTTAAATTAAATTTTTGAAAAATTGTTTCTACATGACATAACAGGAATTCAATTAGGACCTCATGTTTACTTTCACAATTATTGACTGTTTTTTTATATTCATGAGGTTTTTAGAACAAAATAGCTTTTTTTTTCAACTTTACACCACACACTAAGATATAAACCAGAAAGCTTCCGGTTCGCGATGGCCGAGCGCGCCATCTTTTTTATTTCGTTGCGTTTTATTCATCACACTCAAAAGGATTTACTTTCGCCTTATCAACAATATCGATCACATACTCTTTCTACGAAAATTTGTAAAATATTAGATTTCCTTTATTTATCAATTGTTCTTTCGTTCTGTAAATTAAAAAAACAAGTAAGCAAATAACAACTAATACCTAATTAATTAATAGAAATAACAAAATTAAATCCTAACTTAACTAAAACTACACAGAAACAAATTTTATTTCCTTTGATATTTTTTGGTTATGCCAGCTATTTGTACCATTTTTAAGTAACCTTGGTAAAGCACTAAATCAATTTTAGAACTAAAATTCTCATGTCAGTCATCATGATTTGAAAAGCCATAATCTATATATATAAAATTCAAAGTCCTGACTGACTGACTGACTGACTGAGACATCAACGCACAGCCTAAACCGCTGGTCCTAGAGACATGCAATTTGGAGGGTGTATTTTTCGTGAAGAGTAGGTATCCACTAAGAAAGGGTTTTTCGAAATTCCACCCCTAAGAGGGTGAAATGGGGGGATTTTGTTTGTATGAAAAGTCTTATTCCTTGAGTTAATAAACTTGAAACTTGGCACAAATACTTATCCAAGTAAATTATGAAGTTGGGCATTTTTTGTCTTTATAAACTACCCCCTAAAAAGGGATTGGCGGGTTTCAAAGTTTGTATGGAAGAATTTTAGCGCGCTGTCCGATTTAATCGAAACTCAGTATTTATACCTAAAATTGAAAGGAAAGAATAATGTGTATCAGGGTTTTTCGAAAATCTACCCCTGACGGCCTGAAAAGGGGTAGTCAATTTTACAGGGGAGGATTTTACAGCGTGGCTTGATTAACTCGAAAATTGGTATAAATAATCTTTGAGTCAAGTTATGAACACATCCCAAATGATTTTTCAAAATTCCACCCCTGTGGGGGTGAAAAGTGGGGATACAGTTTATATGAAAAATCTTATTCGTTAGGTTAATAACCTTGGAAATTGGCATGAATACTCGCCTAAGTAAGCAATAAAGTTTATCATTATTAGTTTTTCAAAACTACCCCTCAAAGGGGATATAGGGGTGTTAAAGTTTGCGCGGTCCGATTAACTCGAAACTCAGTGTACTGTGTGTGTACTAAAAATAAATAGTGACACGTATGAGGGTTTTCCGAAAATCTACCCCTAACGGGGTGAAAGGGGGTAGTTAATTTTACAGGGGAGGATTATAATAAGTGGCTTGATTAAAAATAAAATTAGTATAAATAATCTTTGAGTCAAGTTATGAATTTTTATGATTTTTTTTTAAATTCCACCCCTGTGGGGTTGAAAAGCGGGGATACAGTTTATGTGAAAAATCTTATTAATTTAGTTAATAAACTTGAAACTTGGCAACAATACTTGCCTAAGTAAGTAATAAAGTTTATCATTAATAAGTTTTTCAAACTACCCCTCAAAGGGAGATATGTGTTGAAGTTTGTGTGGAAGAAATTGAATGCGCGGTCCGATTAACTCGAAACTCAGTATTGATACTTTCGACAGAAAATAATTAATAATAAGTACCTATGTAAAGTTGTCGAAAATTGACCTCTGACGGGGCAAAAAGGGGTAATTCGGTTTTTAGGGGAGGATTTGAACTTGAAACTGTATGTTACATTTTCACGCCTAAACCACTGAACTTCTGATTTGGCAAAGAGATAGATGGCATCCTGGGGAAGCATATACTTTTTATCCTGGTAGCACGTTCCTGTGGGATAACTTCCGACATCCACGCGGGCGAAGCCGCGGGCAGAAGCTAGTATATAATATACTACAGAATACATACGTATTAGAGAAATAATAAAATGAATCCTTAAAATCCAGGTGGGATATGTCACCTCAAAAGACAGGTGGCACTGACCATTGCTTTTCCCATTACTGTCACCATTAAAACTCGTTCGTTATGAACGTGTGAACTGAACGATGTATTCTTTCAACTTTATTATTTACAAGTTGGTTTTTTAACAAACCAACGTTGGTTTTATTGAAATGTCCAGTGACACATTTTGGTTCCCATAGTTTATACATTGCTTCAAAACAAAATGGTATTGGTAGAGTAATTTAGAATTTTAATTACATAGAGTGATCAAATAAGTACTGTTACTGTAAACCTGCATCATCCCACTGCTGGGCAAATGCCTCTCCCCATGACTTCCAGCTCTTTCGATCCAGGGCTAAAGTGAACCACTGGTCGTTTGTTTTGTCCAGCTCGTCCCGCCATCTTCTACGGGGTCGGCCGCGCGACACCTTGTAGCTGTGTCAGGGCTCCATGTGGTGGTTATTTTGGCCCACATAAGTACAAAAACCGTAAAAGAATGACATCCGTAAACAACAATATCAATACTTTTTACGATTCCTTGTTCATATCAGTATGATTGTTCTAGCAAACGCCTACGTTACCACACATGGCAACATCCCACAACTAATAACAAAGGCTCATAACAATTGACACCAAAATGGCCGCCGCAAATAGCGACCAATAAGCACCATTGCATTGTCTCAAATTCAAGAAATGAACGACCTTCGTCAGTTACTGCCCGAGCAATCGTCGGCTGTCACGAAATCCCCAAATCCCGCCACGTAGGGAACCGGCGGCTAGTTTTATTTCATTACGGGCAAAACGCCCAGGGATTCCCCTGGATTTTGGCGCCCGACACGGGACTGACAGGTCCGGTTATGATTTTCATTTTCTCGTCTAAAAATGTCGTTGTTTGTTGTAATTCGAATTTGCAAATGATATTTAAGTTACGTATGTTATTATCTTTAATATATAGTTATTTTTTTCGTTAACCTATACTGTCGCATTGCTGGGCAAAAGTCTCCCCATACTTTTCCACTTTTCTTTGTCCTGTGCCTTCTCCATCCAATCGGTTAGGAACGAGTCCAAATCGTCACGCCAGCGTTTCTTAGGCATGCCTCGGTGACGAAAGAAATGAGGTATCATTAGATTTGTTTTGACACCACGTGTGAAGGGTCACAAATATTTAGAAAAAGCGAACCAACATGGCGAATGTTAGCCAAGATACATTTTTGCCTAACGTCTTTTACCATTTGCTGGCTTATTGCCGCCTGGAATTTACCGGTACAGGTGTCGAGTCAACTTTCCCAACTTTCCTATTCACCCACTAGGCACATATCCAAAAACATGTACCAAAAAAGTTCAAAGCACGATCCTTGATATGTCGAGGGTATAATGTCGAGGATATCACGTTCTTTCATACAGCATTTGTCGAAACTATGGCGTCCACAACACCAACACGTGCGGCCTTGTTACAACATGTTTCATCGTAATTACATTTTCTTTGAGAGAGACCGTTGGTTTACATTTCTTTTTTTCATGTCCTAACAGTTTTTCGGAAGTTCTGTGTTGCCCTGTTTTAGTCCAGTGAATGCACGAAAAAAGGAGATTGCATTTTGTGACGCAAAAATGTTCGTCTGTTGGGAGATGTTTGGATATGAATTTTTGTTTTAGTCGTGTTTATGAATGGAAAGGAAATGAAGCTGAATGCTTTTAGTACTGGCTCGTAATGCCGACCATCGTAGTTATATGTACATTAAATACCATTTGTCGGTCTTTGGACCAACATGAATTGAAAACTCATGCGCTGACGACCTGCACTGGGCCCGCGTGGTGGATTATGGCCCGCTCTCTCTCACAAAGAGGAGGTCTGTATCCCAGCAGTGGGAACATTATAGGCATAACATTATGGAACCTCATTTGTTGATATGACAATTTATGTATTGGCTTATTAATCAAGTTTAAGATGAAGGAAACGCTTCAGATGAATTTCTTCAAATCAGAATAAACTATTCCTTTCTCACACTATTTTTTAATTACTTTTGTAATCAAAACAGCCGACATACTGAAAGGTATTTCAATTTATGCCCGGGACTTGTAGTTTAAAATCTCTCGTAGGTATTGTACTTTTCTATGAAACAGCAGAGGGGGTCTAGAGGGTCTAGAATCATGTCGATGTCCCAGCCACCCTGTACATGCTTAGAACCTTTGTAAATATGTAAAGTAAAATACCATAATTACATACAACTTTATCCTTTACCCCTACCGTATAGTCAGATAAAAAAACGTCCGACTAACTTCATGCCTGGGCTCACTCGTCCGGGTTCAAAGTTTTGACATACTGACATCAAAGAGAGTTCGTTTTGTATTCCATTGGATTCACATCTGTTGTTGGCTCAAATCCTACCTTATGTCTTCTCTGTAAGGTTGGCGTTTCCTTGCTGTATTGCAAAGAGCAGCCAGGCAGATAGATTGCAATATTATTCTTCTATTGTAGTAGAAGAAAGGTTAGCTTATCTATAGATACTTGTATAACTCGGTAGATAGATCAATATTTAGAAGGAAAGGTAAAAGGGATGTTTTAAATACTGACAAAAACAAAATGAGTACTAGATTTATATTATAATCTAACGTCCAAATGCTTTATCGCTATAAAACAAGTGACAAGCTATGCTCCGTTCAGAATAAGATTAGACATTTAAACAAACCTTTTTTACAGTCCGTTCAACCGATTTTAACTTCTATTCACTAGGCATAAGGATGGCATTAAAAGCAAAAAATTTGTTACAATACCAACTATTTACTTCAGCTGCCGTTTGTCATGCCACCAACGCAATAGAAGTCAAAATCGGTTGAACGGACTGTATAAAAGGTTTGTTTAAATGTCTAATCTTATACCGAATAGTGTATAGTTTCTTTTCAATACATTTACAAAATATTGTAGATATTTTATTCAGCCGCTTCTGTAGAACTCTTGTATTATCAATTATTTACACTCTGGTGAGCAGTGGTGACCCGGTAGTAACGGTCGCGGCTTACGAGTTGTAGGTCGTAGGTTCAGACCCAGATAGGCGCTTTACTTTGTGTAAATTATTTCATCACCACTGCTCTCAAAACGGTGAAGGAAAACATCGTGAGGAAACCGACATGGCCTAGAACCAAAAATTCGAAGACATGTGACATCTACCAACCCGCACTGGGCCCGCGTGGTGGATTATGACCTATCACAGAGAGGAGGCTTGTGTCACAGCAGTGGAAACGTTATAGGCTGATTATGCTATGCTTCATCGCTATAAAACAAGTGACGAGCTAGTTTATTTTCAATACATTTAAAAATAATGAAAGACATTTTTATTCAGCCGCTACTCTAGAATTCGTGTATTATTAATTATTTACACTATGGTGATCTATCACCATTGTGTCAATAAAGGGTGCTGCTTATGCCTATATATGAGGGGTTATTCTCGTAACTTTAAGAACGTTCACAGTCTGATCTCAGTCTCAATCTGTCAAAAATACCTCTAATTTCACTACATTTTTGTAAAGATAGTCACCCATCTACGGCCCAACCGCAGCAAGCGTAGCTTAACCTGATCGATCTACCCGTGCGGCTGTTATTACTTAGCCACAAGCCCCTTGTAATAGGTATCATTATCTAATAAAATATTATCCCACCAAGTGGCTACGAAAATAATTAAAGCATCCAGCCCAGCCCAAAATAATATACTCCATAATTTTAATGAACCATAGTTAGCACCACAAACAGGTGTTTCACATCGGATTTCAACTTAATAACCTCTATGAAACACTATAAAGGCCCCCAGGAGTGCTGGGACCTCTGCCCAGTCCCTAATGGCTTCCCTCTCTACTGCTGTTATTAGGCTATAAATCACTGTATATGTTTGGCTTGGCGTGAATAAAATACCTTTTAAGACGCCCTCCGTGTCTGGCGGGTAATTTGGTTGTAAGCGTTTTTGTAATAATTTTGAGCGGGTGAGGGTAGTTGGGTGTTTTTTTTTTTGTTGTTGTGATTTTTTGGGTGTTTTGAATATTTTTCATGCTTCAGTTTTTGGAAGGCCTATATACTCATTGGGGGCAAGGGTATATTTTTTTTTGTATGACGTAAACAGTTAGTAGGGTCCAGTTTTGAAAGAATGTATGAAGATCAAAATAGGAAACGATACTTTTATTTAGGTGTTTTTTTATAGTGGAGAATCGTTGGAAATTGATGAATTTCTCGATTCACCATCTAGGTAAATTGAGTGTTCGAATCCAAGTATAGCATTTCAACCGAAAGACATCGTTGTCCTTAAGCCATGGATGGGCCTTTCCAGGTTATCGCAACAACAACAAAAATCACAGTTTACAAATCCCACTAATATTATAAACGTGAAAGTTTGTATGGATAAACGGATGGATGTTTGTTACTCTTTCACGCAAAAACTACTAAACGGATTTGGATGAAATTTGGCACACAGAAGGTTTATAACCAGGATTAACATACAGGATGCTTGCTATCCCGATATTCCCACCGGATCGAAACTAATGCGGGTGAAACCGCGGGGCGCAGCTAGTTAAAAATATTCAAGACACAAACAACCATCGATAAAGTAAAACACGGTACATCTGAAAATCTAACTTCTAAAAAAATAAACTTCAATACAAACCTTTTTTTCTTCTAAAAATCGAACAGCCGACATTACTCTAAAAAGCACATTAGGTGGCTTTAATTTTGTCGTTGGCTCTATGCTCGAGAGAAAAACCTGAACCACTATGTGAGTACAACCTGCTGAGTTCCCAAGGGATTTTCTGGCTTACAGATAGTATATTTAGAATATTAATGTATGTACGAGAATAGATTTTCAGAAGTAAGCAAGTTCTAAGTATTTTGTACTGTGGTTATGCTGGTTTTAATGATCGGTGGGGACCGAGTGGTAACGACCGAGTTGTAGGTCGTAGGTTCGAACAAAAGCAGACGCTTTACTTTGTGTAAATTATTGTACACTGCTCTCAAACGGTGAAGAAAAACATCTTGAGGAAACCGGCATGTCCTAAAACCAAAAAATCGAAGACATGTGAACATCTACCGACACGCCCTGGTCCACCTCCTCTCACTGAGAGGAGGCCTGTGTCCCAGTAGTGGAAACATGCTTAAGGCTGCTAACCATGCAGTTATCAGAATTCTACGTTTCCCTGGAGATTTCCATTAGACCAGTAAAACAAATAGACTTCAATAACCTCATATTTAGTTAACGCGTTGTTCATTTATTTATTTTTCTATGCTTATTTCTAGTTTTTTTTTTTTATAGGATTTGATTAACTATTACACATACCGTTATTACTTTGGTTGGTTAGCATTGCAATTTTGAAATTCGAAAAGTGCTAATTCCCAGCCTTATTTGAATAAATGACTTTTTATTTTGAATATCTGCTGGAAAAACTAGAGAGAGGCTATTTCTGAACACCACTTTTAATTTTCTGATGAGCCACATGGACATCAGCCGATCTATTCAGTAAAAATCTCACCGTGGAAACTTACGTGAAGCAGGCTCGAAGTGAGCTGTCATTCCACCTGACGGATTGACACTAGGCACGAGCATTGATCGCCACGCTACCTCAAGGCGGGTTGGCGATTCCAGACGTACGAGTATATTAAGTATTGGAAAAACACCAACAACCTCTTAAGAGGTCATTGTACTCGTCATTATGAACAACTTTTACTATGGGGCAAACCTGAAATCGCGAAAAAAAAAATCAGCTGTTGCTCACTCTAAGCTCACTTCACCTAACTTTTCACGATGACCTTTTTACAGAATAGACCGGCAGAACTATTTAAAAGTAGCTATATGAGTACTAGCTGTTCTCAAATGTAAAGTATTTATAAGTACGTAATTTAAAAAGCTAACAGTCTTAAAATAATAATTGCCATACAACGTGGCAATGTTGCCAACCTTTTGGGCACTTTTCCTGTTGACGGCAATGCGGCCTAATTTTTTTATGCCCTTTGATTATTTCCGCTCCTTTTTATATACTTGTACATAATATTAATACATTTTCTTTCTCTTTCAGGTACATTGCAAATAGTGAAGAGTGAAGAGGAGGACCACGGCAAGTTCGAGTGCGTCGCTGAGAACTCCATCGGGACTGAGTTCTCGAAACCCACGGTGCTGTATGTCAAAGGTAAGTGAACGTCACCTTTTAACTTCTAACTTAGAAGGCAGAAAAGTCTATCGTAGAAACAGAAACAACCTTGGTTTATCTTTTAAAGATGAAAAAAGAAATACTAACTATGAAAGCTTAGTTTTTGGGGTTCGGTACCCAAAGGAACCCTATTACTAAGCCTCCGCTGTCCGTCCGTATGTCTGTCAGCGGGCTGTATCTCATGAAACGTAATAGGTAGACAGTTGAATTTCTTATAGATTGTCTTTTTTTTACCAAGCATCGCCAGTCACCTTATTTTTTTGTTGCTCGTTGGAAATCCTCATGGACTTCCTCCATCATAGGAGTGACAGAGGGTTTTACCGGCTTAAACCACCGCGTTCCACCTCTGCCTATGGCTGGAATGCGGGATTCGCATAAGCATTCACCGCTCCCCCAACAGGCCTATAACCAGTCACCTAAGAAAAGAATATCAATAAAATTCCCTACCACTCTCCAAGACCTTAAAACTTCTATTAGCACCCATAAATAATTCGCCCTGTAATTTACATAACCGCAAAACTGCTTATAGAGACATCAACAAATCTAAGATATCATTACAAATGCGAGGTCTGACCGCATGAAAGAGCCGACGACGTCCAGTCCCTTCAAAGTCGGACCGATGCGGTCAAATTACCTAATGATCACCCATTAATGTTCTCACGCGACCATCATTACGACAGAAAGAGACAGAAGACAGAAGCTTTCATACGTACGAGCAGGAGGCCCGAAGTCATTTGTCTATAAAACCATGTGGTTGGTCGTAAGTTAAGGGGAGTTCGACCGGAAATATTTTAAACAAAATGAGGCCGAATTTTGTAGTGAATAATAAATTGTACCTTAAATTGGAAGCTCGAATTAATGTTCCAGTTATCGCTTGGTTTGGAAAGTTTGGTAACTAAAGCTATACAGATTTTTATTGCTTAGATAACATTAGCTTTAAGTTTTAATTGAAAAATCTAAAGTACTAAGTAATATTTGAATTAGCAATGAACTAGAACCATTCCAAGGCTATTAATTAAATAGATAACAACTTTGTTAATATTAAAAACAATAGGTAAAATTCAAGACCCATGAATCTTTTAAACTTTGTCGGTCAGGTACACATCATTACCCTTGGTGTTGCAAGCGTCTTTAGCTATAAGTGTCCACTTTATTATATCAAGAAGGCCGAAGGACACTATGGTTAAAAAATAATACAGTGTGGCACGGACATCGACGCGCAACCCTTTACCATGAATTCAGTTCATGATTCTGAACGCAACTACGTTGAAATTTTTCGTCGGTTATTTTTATAAAATTTTGCTTTTTCGCATATTTTGACCGCGTAGGTATTGCATCTTCTATGAAACAGCAGATTTTTTTTTTTTTTGATAACAGACTACTCTATCGTGTTTAGAAACGTGCTAAATTCATGGTTCCAGTTTACGCGTCGATGATCCTACCAACCAGTAGGTATAACAAAACAAAATAAAATTCAAAAAGTTTTTAGTGAGACTGCATCCAAAAAGAGAAATACTACCCAATGCACATTACCACTTACGAGACACATTTTCTCCCTTAACATTACACAACACCAACTCTGAAATAGGTCCAACACTTATAAAGTAGACCACACATTACGGACACAGACGTAATAATATTCACAATATATTAGCGAGATAACGTCGCGTAGCCGTCGCGTAGCCGTCGCGTCCCCGTCGCGGCCCCGTCGCGTCTACACGACGTGTCTCCGCTTCCCTAACTTTCATACACATTTAGATGGAGCGGGACTGATTGCATTGTTAAATACATAGTTGTAAGGGTACTTCAGACTGCGTAGTTCTAGACTTTGAGAGCGTAATTTTGTGGATGGTTAATCTGTCTGAGGGAACTTTTACGTTGTCTAAGCTTTGAATGTGGCCTGACGTCCCAAAATTTGTATTTAAAGATAAAGAAATGGATGTCAAAAAACCGTTATAAATTCTCTTGAAAGACACATACCTATAGAAATACCTGAAGGTGATAGGTATTTAGTGACTAGTACTTTAGGAGTAAATTAGTATTTTTTTTTTTTTTATAACCGACGAAAAATTTCTACGCTATGGGGTCTAAACTCATGTGCTGAATCCATGGTTACAGTTTGCGCGTCGATGTCCTTATGGTGACCCTTATCCATATGGGTACTTGCGTAACACACTTAAAATGACAATTGAGCATATTGTCTTTCATCTTGACCATGCAGCCTCGTTCATTGCGTCATTTGCGTTGTTGAGCTGACGAATTTATTAAACCTATGAAGCAATGGCTTAGAAATATCCTTTGAAAACTCTTGGATTGTTATTTTGTGTTACTTAATTAGGGTGCTGAATCGAAAATTGTCGGTCTTTGAAGATTGTATGTTTGTCATTCGCGTGACTTACACCAATTCAAAGGGCATACCACTGCAAGTTAGCCACTTAGTTAGTTAAGTTTTGGTGATAAAACGAAGTGCCCAATTCATATGGACTTGCATATGTGAACGCCCTTATCGGGCCCATTTATCGTGGTGCTAAAGAAACTTTTGTAATTGGCATTAGTCTTGTCACAAATGTATAAAGCTTGTGTGTTACCATTTCATTTTGGGTACACACATAATATAACATCACGCCCGTATACAGGCAGAGGCAAGCTAGGCAGAGGTCACTGACATACAAGTACGCTGGACTAAATATACTACCTATACGAAATGACAGTTGTTTTTTGTGCCGATTCAAAGCGCCCCGCTCGAGCGTCTCAGGAACTAAAATTGACATATTGCCGCAAATGGCAGTCGTTTTGCTTTGGTACGTCTCTGACGATTTAGGTCTAAATCGTGGAATAAGACTTTTGTGTATATTCCCCTTTATTCATAAAAGTTGCTTAAAGTTAAGCAGTGATTAGCGACTGTTTAACCATACATTTTTGACGTTTAAATGTTACTTAACTTTAATCATCGTTTATGAATAAACCCCTTTGTGTTTACTACGAGATATTTAGAACATTTTTCTGAGAGCTTGCGCTACTTGTAAAACTCGGCTATCAAAAATATTAACTCCACGGACGCTCACATTGCTGTCAGCGCCAAAATGGCGAAAATCAAATGTCTTCATTTTGTCATCGATAGTATGATGTCCAACGTACTTGTTTATTATAGGTCAGTGTCAGAGGTGCACCTATAGTACACCAACTTTCGCCAATTATGTTTAAGTCCCATGTAACCGGGCGGAGGGGTAAAGGGGTAATTTTGGGTAGTGTCTACCGATGTGTAGTGTGTAGTGTGTAACGATGAACTGTCTGACTGATAGTAATAATACTCTTTAACTTTATTATGTACCTACACCATATAAATTATAGATATAAATGTACAAACAATTTTTTATTAAAAAAATCTGAAGTTGACATCAATTGAATTTAATTTTGTAAAAACGTCGAAATAAAAAAAATACGCAGGAAAGTACTTTTTTCGTACACCGGGATCACTCTGATCCCCACTCATTTTAATCCACCCTTTTCATTTCACATCAAAACAGTATTTCAAAAACAATTTTGTGGAAACCCAAACAACAAAGTAATCTTATAACAAATCTGTAAAACTACAAATCTGAAACGCTAGTCAAGTGGAATTCCAACAAATGCATTGTGAGTTTAAAACAAAGCGTACAGTTGTCGAAACCTCCATGTAATCATTCCGGTTGAATGACTGGTGCAAGTCATAAGCAGAAGCGGGTAACATTCTGGAGTATCAGTGGACTTTCTTATCCGTTCTTTTCCATAGGAACCTACTACGCTTTGGAATGGGAACTGCTTCGTCTTTCTGAATGACCATCTCCTTTGTTTTTGGATGGGAAATCATCAAATGACCCCTCCCGCTCTGGGTGGAGCGGAAGGGAGTGTCAGACTCTTACTGACTAAAACCCACCCGTGTTCCTTCCTTAGCCCTTTCTGTTCCAGAGCAGCGGTAACCCTTTCGGACGATCCCGCTATGACCATCTCCTTGACAATTCAAAATTGCCTGTAAATGGTTAAATTGAAATAAATGCTTTTAGTTTGGGAAACAAGAACGACACATCCATTAGCTATATCCATTGCGATGCCTCTGGAATTGGAGGTGTCCTTAGAAGGTGGTAATAACTTACTATCAAATGGGTTGTTAACTCGTTGGCGAAACAAAAACTTAAAATAATAATAATTTGAAAAAAGTAGAAACAGAATGCTAAAAACTGTAAATGCACGAGTACTTATGTACTCGTGCATTTACAGTTTTTAGCATTCAGGAGACGGTTCGGTCGGTCGGTTCGGTTCGGTTCGGTTCGGTTCGGTTTTTCGGATTCGAGATTCTCAGGAGTCAGGACGTATGTTCTGACTCCTGAGTATTCGGTAGCGTCTAATACCTGCCATTATGCCTCTTTTACTTATGTAAAATGAGGAAACTTTTACTCGTAGCATATTTCGCCAAAGTAGTACAAAAATTAGGTACCATAATTGTGCAAGAATCGATATAAAATAACTGTGTGCAAATACATTCCATATCACCAGTCTTACCAAGGGGTATAATATTACCCAATAAGTGGGTTGTGGTGCTCAGATAGGCAGTCGCTCCATGTAAAATATGTACTTACTCAGCTGCATCCGGTTAGACTGGAAGCCGACCCCAACATAGTTGGGAAAAAGCTAGGCAGATGAATGATGAATATAATTATGATTGTTACGATATCGATACGATTACAAAAATTCTTTCACTGATGGAAAGCTACACTATGGGTACAATAGGATATGTTTTATGATATTGTTAACTTCTACGCGGATGAAGTCGCGGGCTGAAGCTAGTACATCCTATCCTACTAATATTACAAACGTGAAAGTTTGTATGGATGGATGGATGTTTCTTACTCTTTTACGCAAAAACTACTGAACGGATTTGGATGAAATTTGGCACACATATGGTTTATAACCAGGATTAACATATAGGATACTTTTACCTTAATATTCCCACGGGATCGAAACTTATGCGGGTGAAACCGCGGGGCGCAGCTAGTAAATAAATAAATCAGTATATGTACATTTTCCGGGTAATAGAAGTCAACGTAGACAAGGAATTGATAGAATGTCTTTATTACTTTCAAAGGAAAACCAAAGAATGTGGGCGACTTAACCCACACGTCAATATAAGAGAACTCGAAGTAGTAACCGAGTCTTATTGAATTAGTTTCCAACTTGACGAAAGGAACGGGATTATTTTCATCTTGGAACGATTCCTCTTTTTCTGCTTTTTTTATTTTTTATTAAACTTAGTCTTTGGTATTCACATTTTGTTTTTGATATCGTCTACACTAGTTTATTTACTATCAAGGTCTACCTAAATAATTCAGATTCTAATTCTGAATTATCATGATAAACTGCGTGGTTTTGTTTTGTTTATAGCACTACCAAGAAATATGCCAATAAATTTTCAAAATCAGCAAAACAAAATCATTTATCATTTTTATAGCTATAAATGATTTTATTTTGTAAGTAGGTTTGTACAAATACTTTTACACGTCAATCATATTTTAAAACTAGATGAGGTATTACTAAATATTGACAGAACCAATAAACTAAACTATACTTTATATTTACTAATACTTGCTATTGAATTAAAATGATGGATGCCATTCAAATAGCCGATCATTCAAAGACGAAAAACACACAGTCGAAACCAAAGTACCTACCCTCAATTTATCGTAGTAAACAGTTAAGGAGTGTTTACCTATGCTCAGTCAGCCGAAAGGATAGTTAAACAGTCAAACTATTGCTGGCTGGATGTGGTTTGCGATGATAACCGCTTATTTCGTTTGAGTTTGCTCTTGGTATTGTTATTTGTTGAGGTGAGGAGATTGTGGGGAGATTAGCGGGTGGTGTTTGGCTATACACTGACAAGATTGCCATGTTTGGGTGTCATAACATCGACGCGCAAACTGTAACCATGAATTCAGCACATGAACATGATGATGATGATTCATGTGTGTGTGCAAAACTTACGCGGGCAAAATGTACTGAACAGCAAATTTTTTGCACGCAATGGTTTTCAGAATCATGTCTTACTGAGTTCATGATTGTGCGTCGATGTCCTTGCCAGCCTTTATTTATCGTCTTCGTTTCCATTTCATCATTATTCTCTTACCCTTTTCCCAATTTATTTAGGATCGGCACAGTATAGTCTTATTCTTCCATACTTCTCTATTCGTTTGTGTACATTTGTCTTTTTTTTTATATTTTGATTTTTAGATAATATTCTCATTTTGGTGCCCAAGATACAGGCTTGCCTACTTTGGGGCCAATGCAAAATCTCTGTAATCTTTTGAGCAATAAATTGTTTATTTATTATTTTCGCAAAACCATAATGCCGTTCCAGTTTGAGTATATGTAACTGTATATTTGTCATCGTCCTTCTGCTCCTGCGCCAATTTATGGGGATTGAAGCAGCATGTCCTTTTCGTTATTTTATTTATCAGCCATCATGTTAGTGTTTAAGCATAATCAGCCCTATAATGTTCACACTGCTGGCACAGAGGCCTGCTCTCTTCGAGAGGGAGTGCGCCATAATCTACAAAGCGGGTTGGTAGATGTCACATGTCGTCGAATTTGGTTCTAGGACACTAAGTTTCCTCACAACGTTTTCCTTCACCGTTTCGAGAGCAATGGTATGAAATTATTTAAACAAAATAAAGCCCTGCGTGGAATCAGGGCCCACTGGTCCTCCATCATTTATTAGGCCTACCCCAATCCTTATAACCATCTACTATACAATCAAACTCAAAACCTTTAAAACTGACATTTATTCCCCGCTACCGCTCATCAAATAAAACGTAGTCTTAAACGCCGATCAATCTTTCCACTATCGATTCAACAGTTGACTGAAACTATCTTCAAAATTACAGACGAGCTTACGATGGGTGATCAAGTACCTTCGCTTAACTATCTGTCATTTTGTTCACTGATGAGCTTTGCCATTGATTTTACATTAATAAAGGTAAGACATGATGTAGTGTGTAGTAAGTACCCTACAAATGATGATAAGGAAATGATAACTGGCGCACACAATGCTCAGGGTAGTCCATCCAGCGGAATTGAGCGTGGTCGTAGCGGACCATAGAACATCTCATAGCTGCCAGGGCTTATTTTTTGTTTTTGTCTCTTTATTACGGACGCTTTTGAAGTCCACGTCTTTCTATATTATTCTCACATGTATAATTTCAACATGAATGATGTAAACAATAGTTTGTAATAATATTTTGATTTAAAAGAGTATCCGTGGAGTGTCTTGTCCGTTTTTCTCCATAGTTACCTACTACACTTTGGAATGGGCAACTAGCTACATCTTTCTGACTGACCGACCCCTTGACATTTTAAAGGTATTGTAAATGGTTTATTTAAAATAAAAGTTTTGAGTTTGAGTATGTAGCGATGACCTCACTCACTGGCATTTACTAGTTCTACCACGACAAGAACTATCGTAGTTCGTGGCAACATGAGAAAAGAAAAATATATCAAATCCTCCTATCGCTCCTTACGATTTTGTCAAGCAGTAAAATGTTGAAAGAAATTCGAGTGATATTTTATTAAATAGCCATGCTCGGTTGCCAGGGGAGAATGGTAAGAGGGAAACGTGTTGCACCGACACCAAGTAACATGGGACCAGGGCAGGAAGATGATAATGATCACACTATTCAAACTTATGTTTCAAATTAATATTATTTCAAGTTAAACAAATATCAACTTTATTTTAATGGGAATTAAGTTGATTTTAGAGTGACCAGCACTATTGAAGAAGTGATAAAAATGTTTGAAGTTGTAGCGTAAACTGAACTTTATTGTGTAGGATTTAAAGCTATTCTTCCATTTCCAAACTCCTATCTGATTACATTTTTGGCAAATAAATCGCGAATGCAGATCTATTAACTAGAGGTACCTCAATATTTATCTCATTGTGATAGAATTGTGTGGAATAGGGCGAAGTAGGCCTTTGCCCTGGACAATACAGGCTAGTTAGCTATGAATACACCGTTAAAGTTTGATTGTTTTAATCCTTAAAAGGGGTCATTGTACTCATCATTATTCAGAACAACTTTAAAAAAAAATCAGTTGATCCATACATTATGTCAAGTTATGCGAACATAAATCTATGGATCAAATGATTTTTTTTCTCGATTTCAGGGTTAGTCCCGTAGTAAAAGTTGTTCTTAATGATGAGGACAATGACCCCTTTTAAGGATTAAAACGATCAAAATTTAATGGTGTATATTTCCACCTTCTTTTAAATTCACCTCTTTGGTCCCCTGCACCCAGTCTCCACTCAGTTCCTTAGTTTCTCGCCGTTCCATTCAGACATTAATACTAATACACATTTTATAAGTAGGAGTATTTCAAAAGAGATTACTTACCCGTTCAGACGAACAGCTTACCAACAAAATTATACGTGTGGGAAACTCTTTGAGGCAAAAAGGCGTTATTTTTAACGCGACTGGTACAAAACCTGTGTCAATGTGACACGGTAGAGACAGGAAAAGAAGGAATTATAAGGGACTAGCTGATGCCCGCGAGTTCGTCCGCGTGAAATTCCTTTTTTCCCAGACCCACCCTATCGCATCGCATCGCCTGCCCGCACATACTTCGTTTTCGCTCACTTTACTTTATATTTTAATGAACCTTTACCTAAATTGCAAAAAGGGCTCAATCAAAAAGGGTTAATATCGTATATTTGCTATCTGTACAAAGAGGTAAACGCTCCTTTTCAAGCAAACTCCTTGTTTTTGCGGCCACCTGCCCTCCTGTCACTCAATTACATTTTTTTTATTTTCCATTTCCGTTTCGTTTTATCCCGTCCCGTTTATTTGCGTACGTAGCTGTTTTTTGTTCTAAAAAACATTGAATTGACTGACTAGGGTCATTGTTTTAGCTATGGCGTTTCGCCGTATACGTTTGGAGAGGAATTAAATCCAAAATTATTGCATCTCAAGCTTTAAATGCGGATTTAAATCATATTTATTGAATATCTACCTAACCAAACAAACCTCTAATAAAAATATTATTGAAGACTCTAACCTAATGATTGCGCCTCTTTTTCTAAACCTCAAATAATTCCTATTTAGGGGTTCTATAAATACCAAGAAACTGCAACCAACTTAGATGTAGCGATCGCCGGCCGCTGCCGGGGCTCCTAACCATTTGGTCGTGGTACCCTAGCTTAGTTAGTACGACCGACTGTGAGAAAAGTTCAGAAGGCTAAGAAGAGGATCTTCTATTACAAAAAGTGTGCATCCTTAAAAGCGCAAAAAAAGTTTTTAGGGGGTTATTAATTCAAAAAAAGTGTCCATCATTAAAAGGTCAATAAGTTTTTAGAGGATCGGTTAAATACGTACATATGTATTATACTACACAAATTCACGCCTTCTCCTATAATAGGTCCAGGCAGAAACTAGAGAACGCAAGCCGATTGCAACTACCACGCACCTCACCTTTCTTAAGAACATCACTAATAAGGTCAAATATGTCCCTTATAATAATTTGACAATGTTTATTGATCTAAGTGAACCAAGTTATGTGCAGTTAAGTTGTGACTAACTGCGTCTAGTCCTTCAAAAGAGTCTTAAACACGGTTATGTAAGTTCAGGTAAAATTCGTACTTCCTACAAAGTAACTGGAACTTACAATGTTAGCAACTAAGTTGTAAAGTAAGACTGCAATGAGAAAGTAAGTGCCTTCTGAGGGGTTTTCACTTTATTTTCAACTGTAGCGAAAAGCGAAAAGGTAAGTGTTAATACCTGCTGGTTCGAATTATTAATTATTTTTATCTTACTGTTCATGCACATTTTAATACATACATACATAATCAGCCTATAATGTTCCCACTGTTGTGACACAAGTCTCTTCTCTTCGAGAGGGAGTGGGCTGTAAACTACCACGCGGGCCCGAGCGGGTTGGTAGATGTCACATGTCTCCGAATTTCTGGTTCTAAGACATGCCGGTTTCCGCACGATGTTTTCCTTCACCGATTTGAGAGCAGCGGTGATGAAATTATTTACACAAAGTAAAGCGCCTGTCTGGGTTCGAACCCACGACCTACATACATCTAGTAAGTTGGTGCCGTTACCTCTAGGCCACCATGGTTCCGCACATTTTAATAACTTGCTTATATAGTTAAACTTATTGTTTCACGGTTTTAATAAAAACTCAACATAATATCACGCCTGTTTTGCGCGAAAGGTTAGACAGAGGTGAATTTATAGTACACTCATAGGTATATCACTAGTTATGTTTACAGCCGGATTTACATAACGAAACTAGTTACGCAAAACTAAGTTATTCATTAATAATTTCACTGTGAAACTATCATTGAATAAGTAACTAAGTTTCGTAATGTTAATCCGAAATCCTATGTAACTAGGGGGCAAGCCTGTTGCCTTCAATCGGCCACAAATCTAAACTCCAGGCTGCCACTGAGAAATTCCTGTTTGAAAAACCCATGCACGGATATCGAAAAACCCAACAACAAAAGTGTACTAACTTCTGCCCGCGACTTTGTTCGCGTGAAATTTATTGTTCCCCCCGACCCACCCCGTCACTCGTTTTTTCATAATTTTTATTTTTTCTCGGTTCCTAACGTGATGTTAAATAGCTGTAACCTTCCTCGAGAATCGGGCTATGAAATGCAACAAAACTATAATCTGGGGCTTTTCAAATCCGACTGGTAGTTACAGAGATCAGCGCGTACAAACAAAAAAACTCTTCAGCTTTATTATTAGGATATAGATTCTAGACAAACAAGACTGATATCACACATTTCACACCTCAACCTACTCACCCAATAACCAACAATGCTATTCTGTAAAAATCTCGCCGTGAAAACTTAAGTGAAGTGAGCATGAAGTGAATTGTCAATAGTGTCAATCTCTAGCAGTGCGATTCTATAACCATCTCACCGTGAAAACGTAAGTGAAGTGAGCGTGGAGTGAGCTGTCATTCCAACTTATGCTAGGGATTGACACTATTGACAGCTCACTCTAAGCTCACTTCATCTAACTTTTTTCACGGTGAGATTTTTACAGAATCGATCGACTGATGGAACTACAGCCCACTTCCAGCTCACTTCACCTACGTTTTCACGGTGCGTTTTTTACAGAATAGACTGCCTGGACACACTATCAAATCCGTTGTTCTATGGCTACACCGAAATCTGAGGCCGAAATGAAAGGCATAAAAAGAGACATATTACTACCGGCCAGTCCCTGCCTAACCTCCAATCTGGCCACACTAATAAGGTTGTAGGCGTAAAACAGAACTTATTCATGGTTTAGCTGTCATCTGTGAGTTTATGACGTAGGCCAGCTGTCACAGGTATTAAATAAGAAAGTGTGGGATAGGTTGGTACGACTTTGCGAATGGTGGTGGGGGAAATGTAGTGTTATTGTCATTTACGTTCGATATCTTGGTGAGAGTGGACGTGTTAGGGTTTTTGACTTTTGCAGTTAATGCGTTTTAAAGGCAGTATTCATCTGAAAGATAAATAAAAGAGCTACTCGTTTAGTACAGTTTATTCCAATTATTTAATTATACTTTTTTAATCTACAAATTATCATGGACTCAACCCAACTTTCAAATCCTACGCTTTTGCTCCTACAGCCAATTTTCTTGATTAAAATTCGTACCAAGTACGAGTGTTAGTTTTGGGTTTTATTAAAACTAAAACCCAAAACTAACATTAGGACCCTCAAAATATTCACAAATTAACGCGAACCAGATAAGTGATGTGAAATGCTCTCATAACGTTATTTCATGCTCATCCTATAAAAGCAAAGGACGCCGTCTCTGCTCGCTCCAACTAATTTTAATTAATCGTGGAAACAAAGTAGCGAAGCGCTTTCCGGAAGCGTTTTGAATAAAAGAATAATAATTTCCCTAGCAGGAATGAGGGTAGGCGGCCTAAGTGAAGGGAAACAGCGGGCATTCATTAAACGTAGTGGAAAATTTTAGTATTCGTCTTGTTATAGCTTGCGTTTTGTTGCATCGCAGGGCATAAGTCGCTTCTTAAACAGAGAAGGCGTTAATCACTGTAACTGCATGTTGGCAATTCAAGCCATTAAAGTTCTAGCTTTCTCTTGATGTTTTCTGTCACTGTAAGTAAAGAATTGGTTTCTTAAGCGTACCCGTAACCGACGTTTACTATTTATTTTTAACGATTTCTATTGCTATCTTAAAAGTGATTGTAGGTTTACCGTCGTCAAACGCACGTCGGGTAAAATTGTTTACCCGAGATGCACTCTTTGGTCATATCAATAGTCAACTTCAACAAACAGATGAATATTATAATAATAAAAAATATGATTGACGTGTAAAAGGGTTTGTATAAACCTACTTACAAAAAAAATATATCATTTAACATGTAGATTCTCTAATAAGAACAAAACACATTCCGCACTTCAACCTCTTTTCACACCCAAGTGACTGGTCGCTCACAACTCTAAACTCGTTCCATCTTCAAACATTGGTGTCAGTGAGGAATGGCCACCACAGATCGTGTAAAAGCCCAGCTGTCCCCCTACCCCCTCGTCTCACCTTAATTAAACCACGCCAAGTACCAGAGACTATTCTTAGTCCAACTTAGTCCTTTTTTGTCCTACACACTCTTCACATAGTAATGAAGATGTTTTTTCTTCATTTTGTCTGTGGATAAGAAAATTGCTAGCGTTTACCTGTGTTGTTTTTAATTAGGACAGAATAGTTTTGTTCCTGGTGTTGTACATTTTTGTGTAATAATTTGGAGAAAGGAAACGTTTTTAAGTGGTTAATGAAATCCGGTCAAGTTTTGTGTTAATAAGTAATGTTTGAGGTAAACCAAGGGATCACACGATTTTTTGTTGCATTTACTATTTATCTGGTGAAACCAGTGGCTATGCGAACACTACAGAGGGCCAATTCTCGTAATTTAAAACGTTCAAGGTTTCAGTCTCATTTCGGCGACAAACAAATGTCAAAAATGTAGGGAAATTAGAGGTATTTTTGACAGATTGAGACTAAGATCAGACTGTGAACGTTCTTTTAATTACGAGAATTGCCCCTGAGGTCCTGCTATACAAGGTGGCAGGTTCATTGACGCGCAACCTGTTAACATGGATTTAGTACATGATTCTGATGAATGAATCCATGATTAATCCATGGTTGTGCGTCGATGTCCCTGCCACCCCGTATTTACAAAATCACTTGGATAATATTTCGAGTTCCGCTAAGCCAATGTACAACTAGGGCAAGAAAATTATAAGCACTTCATTGTACACCTGCGCCTCTTGGAATTTCGTCCGCATTTAAATTAATACCCCTTGACAACTTGGACACTATAAGCTGAGTCCAACAGTAAATGTTTTGCTCCATTTCGCGGCTGATCATAAATAGTCCTGAGTAGCTGTTACCCGGGGTTTTTCTCATCCTATACCCTGTCCAATAAGTAAACCGTTTTTTGACAGATGGAAGTAGTGATTGAAGCAACACACAATACATTGATTGATACACGTACGGTATTATGTCTGTAAGAAGACATAAATAAGATAAGGCAGTTTATATATTTATTTTATTACGCATTTTAAAGTTAACTTTTACGTAATCTGGAATATATACGTTCTAAGACAGCTGTCAAAAAAGGTTAACCTAATGGACAGGGTATAACTAATATTATAAATGCGAAAGTAAGTTGGTTTGTTACCTTTTCACGTAATCCACTGAACAGAACATCATGAAATTGCCTATAAGTTGTCAGGGTTATAGAAAAGGAGATAAAGTATCTTTCATCCAGAAACAAAATACTGGTCCCGAGGAAAGGAACAATAACTCTCGACGGCCACAATTGCTTTAGGACGCTAGATGGCGCTACTTGTCTTTCGAATCATGATTGAAATATGACCCGACTTTCTGAGCAGTATTCTAACAAAAAGTACTAGGCTTGCATGAAGTCACGATAGTATTTCAATCATTAGTATTATTCTTTTAATAGGATTTGGATGAAATTGGGCACACAGATTATTATTTATTTATTTTATTTTTAAAAAATTACAAGTTCTTTAACTTAAACAAAGCACACAATTAGACCTCTGGGGTTTGTCTTAGCATGCCATGGCCTGAGATTTGATCAACGCGCTATTAACAGTTAAGTTATACTCGAGTTGATGTAATGTTCTTTCAGCTTACGCTTTGTTTTTACTATTCATTGAGTCTCAAATGTCAACAGGTATTTGGTTTAGTAAATTCCGTAGTGTGAAGGAAGCGGTACGCCTGCCATAAAATCTATTTTTGCGTGGCACTTGAAATGGTATAGTTTATTATATATACACATAGGATAGTTTTTATTCCGGTAATACGTTTCCGTGGGATAATTTTCGTCCTCCACGCGGGCAAAGCCGCGATCAGAAGCTAGTTACATCATAAACATCATGCCTGTAATCCCCGAAGGCTTAAGCAGAAGTGTGTCTATAGCAAACCCACATTTCGCCAGTTGTGTTTAAGTCCCATGTAGGCTTTGACGTGTCGGTTTTGCCCACTTCCTATTAAAACTGCTACATGTACCAAGATACAAATTATCCTGTATTTAATCCAGAACACGGTATTCATGTGTGCCAAAACAGATTTACATTGTAGTAAATCTGTTCAGCGGTTCAAGCTGGAATGAGTAACAAACATAGAAAGTCATAATTGCAAATATTTAAACTTAATAATAGTTTATAAGGTGTGTAGCTTCACTTGTATTAGGTTACGATGGGGCTGGCATGGTCGTATTGTGTCCAAAAAGCTCCTAAATCTATAAAAAAAGACAATAAAAAAAATAAGAATAAACTTTCATATTAAATGTTGACACTTCTCAAGATGGTGTTATTATAAAATACTAGCTGTGCCCGCGACTTCGTTCGCGTGTTTGCTGGGACACGTTTTAATTTCTTCGCGCGGAACCCTAATTATTTTTCTAAAATAAAAGTAGCCTTAATACATCAACTATCTGCCACTGAAAGTCCCGTCAAAATCGGTCCAATTAGCCGGAACAAACAGATAGACGGTCAGACATTTTTTTTTTAAAGTATCTACCGTATATACTTTCATATGCAGTAAAAAGCTATTATTTTGACATTACAAAGAAACACTTCAATTTTAGTTATTTACAATGGGGTTTATTCATAAACGATGACTAAAGTTAAGTAACGCTTAATCGTCAAAAATATATGGTATAAACAGTCGCTAATCACTGCTTAACTTTAAGCAACGTTTATGAATAAAGCGGATTATGTACCTACTATCGCCAAAACCTACATATGACCATTTTGAGAACAAAATCTCGTGCACATGATGACCACACAGCTGCGTCCGTATGTAAAACAAAAGAGGATCCTTTTTAGGTCGACTAATAATATGCGCTGCAAGCAGGAATAGTCCTTACGGTAGTCAGAAATAGATTTTGGCGATAATAGTACACCTATGCCTAACCTTTCGTGCAAAACAGGCGTTATGTTATTTTATAATTGCTGGAACTTCAAATTTAATTTTAAATGAAAACGGCGGACTTAATTAATATTCACAAGAATTTATTCATAAGTTCCTAGTAACAGTCATTATTAATAAAGCCTGCATAGTTGCATACACAACCGATACAATTAAGGTTAGTGTTACTTACAATAAATTAATTACATAGTGTTGCCATATTCGCAGAATTAGTATTTGCGGTATAATTCCAGTACTGATTTTATGCCCAAAATGGTGAACCGTTTGCTTGAATGTACCAGGGTAACAGGAGTAAGAGATTGTCGGTAATTGATAGCCGTCCGCCACAAATTGGCCTAATGAAAACGTATCTAGAGGAGATGCCAGTCTCGAGCTGTTGACGTGCTTGGGTGAACTAAGTTTTCTCATTGGTAGATTCGGGGTACCTGAAGTAAAACCTTTTTTTGCTTCTAAACTAAGTATGAAGGATTAATAGCAAAACGGCTCATTGCATTTTTTTAGGTTTTTTTTTTGACTCGACGTGGTAAATTATTTTGATAGAATTTAATACCTATCTTCAAAAACTTTCAAAAGGGCTTTGAACATTGATGTCACCTATCGTTTTTATAGGTTATATGCGTGGCCGCCATTTTGAAAAAAAAAACAAAATGGCGCGTCAGTAGGTATGCCAGGCTCCATATAAACATCTTCAACCGGGACAAAAATTGTCTGTGTTTAATAAGTTAAAGGGTAACTTATTAAACACAGACAATTTTTGTCCCGGTTTTTGTTATAATAATCATTTCTTTTACAGTAAATACAATCCAATTTATTAGTAACTACATACACCATTATAACACTAGTGTAACATAGGATGTATTTGTGGATAAAAAGAGTAAATGATGGGCTGTGTTGTTACTCCTCCAACAATTATTTTACCTTTGATTTTACATCACTTTCAAAATCACAGTGATCATTATAATCATTGCAATAAGGTTGGTATTCGGTGGCTGCTATTGACAAGTCTGTCAAAATCACAGCGAACTTTATTCGGTTTACAATAAGGTTGCTATTAGGTAGCCGCTGTTAGAGGTAAAATAACTGTGAAGGGACTGTATGTAATTACAAAATGGCGACCGCTTGAAACAGACATCAAAATGGCGACTGCTTGAAACAGACATTAGGTATAAATTATTTATCAATATTGTCACTTAATGCGCTTGAACAAAATATAATATAAAATACATATATGAAAACAAAACGTAATTAAATCTGTAAATGCTGGATGGAACCGATGGTCCGTGTCGACCATCCCCGTACAATTGCAATGGCAGACAATGAGACCCGTTTGACGTTAATTAGCATAAAAGGTAGGTACTCAGGAACTCGGCTCATGATTTTTCTATTTTGGTTTTTCTTGCTTCGGCTGTCGCATTAATTGTTGAAGTTAGTGAGTTAAATATACTTAAATTGTTTTTATTGTGTTCTTACATTAGTAAAAAAACATGAACTAAATTATAAAGAATGCGGATTAATAAAAATATTAATAACACACTATCAATCTCAACTCTCTAACACACTGAATCATTATGAAGGATACTGCTAATCCATTGCTTCATATAATGTTCGCAAAAATTGTTTTCTCAACAACGTAAATAACGCAAAGAATGTTGTTGAACTGTCGAAATGTAAGCCATTCCTACTGAAAGTGTGTTACGAAAATAAGGTGCTGTATTTTCCATATCACCGAGCAAAAAGGCAAGGTCTAGTGCTAAATAAATAATCTTTTTCCCACTAATTTAGGTCACGAGCTTGTTGTGGTAAGGGCTCTTTAAGGGCGTGCCTTTTAAAAATGTACAGCCTATGTTAGTGAAGAGATGAGTAGGTAATTATGCGAGATAGGGTTGTTCTGCTCTGCCATGGGTAAGGGTAAACCAGCGGGGTAATTCTGTAACTCACTAAGAATGGCAACGCCTTTCATTTTTACAATTCAACAACGTCCATTTTTTTTTTTTTTTTGAGGATGGGAAATCATCAAATGACCCCTCCCGCTCTGGGTGGAGCGGAAGGGAGTGTCAGACTCTTACTGACTAAAACCCACCCGTGTTGCTTCCTTAGCCCTTTCTGTTCCAGGGCAGCGGTAACCCTTTCGGACGATCCCGCCTCCAACAACGTCCATTGCGTTATTTACGTCGTCGAGCAGACGAATTTTTCGAACATAGGTTTAAAGAACATTGCGATTAAAAGTGTGTTACACAATTAGGGGCCTGGGTTATGATGATGGTTGGTGAAGGACTTTGTAAATGACTTAAGGTAATTTGTGTGACTTTGGATAGATACAGACACAGTAAAAAAACGTTCATCGCCTAAGGTCTATTTCTTCACTCCGGCATTGTGGCCGAACTTAAAAAGAGGGAAAGAACTTGAACTTGGAATACAGCCCTCCCCTCTGTGGCCGTCGTCCACAACGCATGCCCAATGCGGGTTGGTAGATGTCACATGACTGTGTTCGAATTTTTGGTGCTAGAACATGCCGCCTTCCTCACAATGTTTAACAAACATCACTTGAGTGAGACAGAACAGGACCAATTTACCTATCAATATATAGTACCAAACAACCAAAACACTTCAACGACCTCTCTTAGCGACAATTACAGTCAATTACCTTTACATTGCGGGCTCTAATCGGCGTCAGGAGTAATGATTCGGGTTGGGAGGCGCAATACCTCACTAATACTGGCTAGTCAACGCATACGATCGTATCGTTAACCTGATTCACTCTACTGGGCTTTACTACCGCCAATGATACAGAGTCAACGTGCAAATGTTTGGAGCAAATCGTTTTTGTCATTTGTGTTTGTGGAATAACGAAGTATCTAATGGGAGGTTATTAACTTCTGTTTTTTTCCGAGTTGAATGCTGATTTTGAAAAAGTATGTTTTGGTGAGGTGCTGACAGTCTACAAGGTGTTTGAACAATTTTCTATGGAAGCTGGCATAGTAACCCGTCGCCATTTTGCTTGGTCTCCAACATTCGGCGATGTGTCGGTCCGATCCGAACATTCGCACTTGGCACTTCGGAGTAGACCCCCAGTATTATGACTATAGGCCGACCGCTTAACTGAGACGTTGCCTGAAGTAGCAGTGCGGTGCGGGAGGGGTGAGGTGACGTGATGCGAGAGCTCAGTGATTCGTCAACTTGTGACAACTATCACCCCTCCCGCACCGCGCAGCTACCTCAGGCAACGTCTCAGTTAAGCGGTCAGCCTATAGTCATAATACTGGGTGTCTACTCCGAAGTGCCAAGTGCGAATGTTCGGATCGGACCGACACATCGCCGAATGTTATTGAAAAACGCGATAAAATTTCGGATCGGCTCAGTTGGGTCGGGACCATAGTCAATATTCGAAAGAGTGTAGGATCGGGACTGACCGAACCAAATAGTAACCTCGTAGCAGGAAACGTTCGAACATTCGGCCGATACTACTTCGGAGTAGACCCCCTGGTCTGACACGTTACTATCAAAGTGGTCTGCAACAAGAAATGACACTCACTGGCAAATTTAACTACAATAAAGCCTCTTCAAACCAAAAACTACCAATGTAAACGCATCTTACGTCCCCCCCACTTACCCCCTCTACCATAATACTTAATGTTAATGAGCCTTGTTAGTGACGCCCATTGGTTGTCTGAAGTAGTGCAATTATTTCGCACATAACTCCCGCTCACTCCTGACTTATTATGGAGTGGTAATAGAGGAGTGACGGGTTCACGAGGTAGTTTAGATAACGTACGTGTATTACGGATGTAAATCCATGTAGTTATGATACTTTGACGTGTATTGTGAGAGCTTTGGGGATAACAAAGTACGTATAAGTTACCGTCAAGGGTTGGAAACCCCACTATTTTATATAGTAGGTATTCTATATGAAGGCATAAATAAAAAAAAACCTTTATTTCTAGCAGCACAATAACAACCTTACGAACATATAATATACCCTAATCGCCACACTGTATTTAGTAGTATAGAATAGTAGATAGTATATAGAAATACTACGTTTCAAAAAATATTTATAGTAGGCGAAATACATTTTCGTCGATCGTAAGAAGGCCAGTATTAAACTTACAAAAGCTGGTTGAGGGCTGCTTTTTCAATAATTAAATAATTTTAACTATTGAAAAATCAGGTCAATCATTTTTATCTATGGAATAAATATTGCAGTTTGACAGCTTTTGTATAGAAATTATGTCAAACTGTCACATTTATTCTTCAGATATTATAAGTTACCTGACTATTGAAAAATAAGCCCTTAATGGTATTTTGTAACCTTAATTTAGTGTGTAATAATAATAGTTAAAATAAAGGATCAAAGTAGCAAATAAAAAACGGCATGTAAAAATATTTTTTTTAAACATACCAAACACCATACGGTCTACTATATATATATATATTTATTTTTTGCTCCGTCTACTATATTCTTACAGGCAATAGCTTCGAAAATACTATATTTGATATAAAAAATTGGCAACACTGCCGCCAAGGGACTGAGTATACAGATAACTATCAGGGAAGTGAAAAACAAAATATAAACAGAGCAAGGGATTTTGTTATCTATAGTGATGTTAACCAGACTGTTCCAAAATCATGTCTTGCAATGTACAGACGCCAGCACATCAAGCTACTACAATCTGTCAAATTTCTTTAGTAGATTTTCAACTTTATTATTAAAGTATTAAGGTTCAAGGTTGATTGGGAAAATTTGACAGTTTCGGGTAGCTTGACCTGCTGGAGTCTGTACAGTCAGAAAAAGGAATTATTTAACCAATTGACACACTACCTAGATTTTGCCGTGATATGTCACACAGCTGACAAAGAATGACAGTGTTGTGTTTTGATTTTAACAACAACAACAACATAAAATCACGCCTGTTGATTTGAATTTACGGTCAACTTAAGCTGAGGGGCTTGTGGCTAAGTAATAACAGCCGCACGGGCCGATCGATCAGGTTAAGCTACGCTTGCCGCAGTTGGTCTGTGGATGGGTGACCATCTTTACATACCGAGACCCCTCCGTGTCTCGGAAAGCACGTTAAACCGTGGGTCCCGGTTGCCATTCGTGGATCTTTGACAGTCGTTTCCCGAAAGTCTGAAAACCAGTATTACCCAGTAACTGGGTTGTAAAGGTCAGATAGGCAGTAGCTCCAAGTAAAATACTGGTACTCAGCTGCATCCGGTTAGACAGGAATCCGACCCCAACATAGTTGGAAAAGTGCTAGGCAGACGACGTTGAGCCAATTTACTAAACAATTTGTTTTAATGACGTTCCACTAAAAACTATTATTTTGCAGCAAACCTTAGCTTACCTATGTCAGTCGATTAACCAATGTCTTCTTTGTCCACAGTGAGACGCGTAGCCCCGCAGTTTTCGATACCGCCGCCCCCGAAGTCAGAGGTGATGCTGGGCGGGAACCTGACCCTCAAGTGTGTGGCCTTTGGATCGCCCATGCCTACTGTTAAATGGAGGAAAGGTAAGAGATCGAGAATAATATTATAAAGACCATTTTTTTGGTTTCTTTGCTATTATTTCGATATCGATACGATTACAAAAATCTTTCACTAATGGAACACTACACTATGGACGAGTACAGTAGGATATGTTTTATGATATAGTTGACTTCTACGCGGATGAAGTCGCGGGCAGAAGCTAGTACTTACTTAATAATATCATACTATACTACTACTACTATAATATTATAAACCCGAAAGCTAGTGAGGATTGATGGATGGTTGGATGGTTGAATGTTTGTTACTCTTTAACGCAAACACTACTGGACGGATTTGGATGAAATTTGCCACACAGATAGTTTATAACCTGAATTAACACATTGGATACTTTTTATCCTGGTAATACGTTTCCGACCTCCACTAGGGCGAAGCCGCTGGCAAAAGCTAGTAACATCCTATCCTATTATAATATTATAAATGCAAAAGTTTGTAAGGATGGATGGATGGATGTTTGTTACTCTTTCACGCAAAAAGTACTAAACGGATTTCGATGAAATTTGGCACACAGATAGTTTATAACCAGGAATAACACATAGCATACTTTTATCCCGATATTCCCACGAGATCGAAACTTATGCGGGTGATAACGCGTGGCGCAGCTAGTCATACATAATGCTCATGACCAGAATTTCATAATAATATATTAAAGTACTATTTCTAGGTGCTACGCTTAGTAATTATGTTTGGGTCATTCTAACATCATTTTTGACGCAGGTTTGACAAAATGGCTGACGCCGGAAGACAACCCCCCTCTAGGCCTAAATACCCTGAAGTTGGAAGACATCAGAGAGTCTGCGAACTACACGTGCGAGGCCGCTAGTGTTCTTGGTGTTATCGAAGCAGTTGCTGAGGTCAAAGTGCAGTGTAAGTACTCCTTAATACGATCACGCTTATACCTTAAGGGTTGATTTTTCCAACGCCAGACAATTTTATCCGAGGAATAATTTTGAATTTTTGACAGTTCTTCCAAAAAAAACTGTCAGACGTCAATAATTTTATTCCACGAATAAAAATTATCTGTCGATTGAAAAGTCAGCCTTTAGAAGAAAGTTTTTATACAGAAAAAAAATCGAGTTTTTGTATGTCTGTTTGATACGCTTTCACGCTAAATTAGCTGAACGGATTTGGATGAAATTTGGCACAAGGGTAGACACATACACACCTGGATTAGGCCATAGGATATTCTCACGAGATCCAGGCTTATTCGAGTGAACCGCGGGGCGCAGCTAGTTACAGATATAAATGTAGAAAAAATACAATATAGGGTGACACAATGCCGTATCGCTAAGAACGATATTTCCTTTTTTTACTCACAGCATCAATATGATGGCTAGGTAAAATCAGGGAAAATGATGGGTAGGTATTAATCATCAACTTAAATTGTCTATGAACTTAATTACAACTGTCATTAAACTGTAAAGTTTTCCTGTCAGCTGTATAATGTATGTATAACTTGATGTAACTTGTGGAGATGAAATAAACATTTTTATTATTATTATTATTAGTACAGAGGAATGTATCCCGTGACAATTAATAAATACCCTACCATAAATAATAATCCCCTTAACAATAATTTCCCTGATTATTGTGGGCAATATAATCGAATCCATTTTGATGAAACCAATAATAGTTATATCTGGAATGAAGCATAGATAATATTATTTTAAAACCAAACCGCATGCTATTAACATCTCTACCACAAAACGCGAAACAAAATTCAAATGAAACATCCATTCCAATATTTTATATTCAAATAACCATTCGATTCACCTACCAATCCTTTCGCTCTATTTCCCGAATAACTTTTCAAAACCCGAACACAACTTAACCCACACTGGTCCTAGCATACTCCAATTAATCCGAGCAATTTCTCCCGACTACGAGTCGAGTAGATGAGTGACTGAATCAAATTACACTCATAATTTCTTGGGATAACTGTTGCAAATTTATGGTAACAACTTCGCCGGTGGAAAGAGGGATTTACGAAAATCAATTTGATAAATTGCGGCAGGGCGAGAAGACATCCATTATGAATTAGTGTTATAATTCATAATTGAAAGGGTTGCAAAGTTGCGCGGGCCCGGGAGACAAACGAATGTCAGCTTGATTAATGATTAATTATTGTAACTCGAAGCAACGTTTTCTAAATTTAATTTTCGAAGGATTAGGTTGTTTGATGCGTTTGGTGTTCGTTAACTTTCGGTTGGTGGGCGGTTTAAACGGTTCTTTTTAAAAGTGGAACAGTTGATTTTTTCTTAAAAAATCTGACAGTGAAAACTTATGTGAAGTGAGCTGTCAATAGTGTCAGAATCTCTAGCATCAAGCCCTCTTAAACCTCACTTCACTGCTGTGAAGGAGAACCTGGCGATTTCACGTTCACTAGCGGAACAAAATCATCAAACAATTTGGAGTCTAACGTAACCTTTTTGAACTGTCTAATTACAAACTTTTTCGTTCATAATGTCATCAGTAGGTACAATATCGGAAAAGTGTCTAAAGGGTACTTGACCATTTCATTCTTCGACAGTATACCTGAATATAAAATATTAATAGAATAGGTAAGTAAATGAATGGAAATATAAATACATATAATAGGATATAAAATAATTCTGATGGATAAATTCAATACTAATATACATAATTATGAATAACAGATATATTTTAATAAGCAAAATAAATTATTACACAATACTTAAGAAGTAGGTATACTACATTAATAATAATGAAAAATGTTTAAGTGAGTAGAGAAATAGGCAATATAAAATATAATTATAAATGAATAGATAGACCAGCATACAAAATATTAATAGAATAAGTGAATGAATTGAAATATAAATACACACTGTATAAAATAATTAATAGGATATAAAATAATTCTAACTTGATAACAAAAAATAATAATAAAGCGCTCTTACTCCCTCTACCTATTAAAAAATTTGCTGTGCCCGACAGGGTCCATAATTGTTTTTATTATTTTCTTTTATTTACCACCTGTAATTGTACATTAGGGATTGCAATAAACGATTTGATTTGATTCAGTACAGTCACCAAAAGAATTAGTAACCAGGGTCGTCGGATATTGGCGCCGATTCCCTTGTTCACAAACTAAACTAAATTTAGGTTCAGTGCATCTTTTTCTTTCTATTTCCTTAAGAAAAGGACAGTAGATACTTCATAGACAGTTTAGACGTGATTAAAAACATGGCGACTAAACATACGTCAGGCGCTGACTAATGTGACAGGACTAAACTAATATTTATCTTCTGTCCTTTTCATAAGGAAATAGAAAGAAAAAGATGCACTGAATTTAAATTTAGTTTAGTTGTAAACAAAGGAATCGGCGCCATGTTGAAGTTTAGTAAGAAACCGATGAATTTTTGAAATAAAAATTAATTTAACCAGACTAATATCAGTCAGCCGGTACTTATTTACTATGTTTAGTTTATTTGTAAAACGATAGCATAATAATCAAATCAGGTACCCTATTCATATAACGCCCTATATCGTCGTAAGTATAGATCTAGATAGCCATTATGCTACAGCGCATGAAAGCGAAACAATTAAACATCAATTAATTCGTATCCACTATTTATGTGACAATGACAGTTTATGAATGTTTAAACGTTAAACATAATTACGACTGTGTGTTATCTACAAAGGCGTACCCGGGCTTTGTTTATGTGCTTTGTAAGGTTATGGATGATACTGCAAACAATTATAACTTTCCCATCAAGACATGAGATGGTATCGAAAACATACTTGATCGTCTATTGTTTTATGTACAGACATCAAGCTATTACAATCTGTCAAATTTCTTTAATAGATTATAAGTATGTAAAGTAGATTGGAAAAAATTGACAGATTCGGGTAGCTTCATGTGCAGCTGGCGTTTGTACATAAAAAAACAAGTTTGACTTTAAAGCCTGTACCCTAATTCCGTAACACACTATCAATCTCAATCTGAATCATTTTAAAGGATATTGCCAATATAATATTGCTTCGTATGTTCTAAAAATTTGTCTGCTCAACAACGTAAATACCGCAATGGATGTTGTTCAACTGTCAAAATGAAACCCATTACTACTGATTGTGTGTTTCGCAATTACCCTGCTGCTAGAGCGCTATTTTTTTTTTTTTTTTTACAATTTTCGGGGCAGTGCAGTGTCATGTTGTATGTTGATAAAAACATGATTCGCGTCGTCATTCAATCGGGTAATATGAAAGAGAGAGATGCACTGATGCTTTAGTTCTTTCAGTATTTTCTCTATCAGCCAATCCTGATTGGTCAAACACTTCTGTTATGTCTCCAGCATTTCCATTCGCAGTCTTCCCGAACCGTCTTCTGGCGATCTACAATACTAATAACATTTACATCATTTAACATTTGATATCTTTCTTAGGGAATGCTTCTAATAATGACTGTTTCTCCAGCGTTACCGGGCCCGCCGACGGAGATCCGTCCTTCAGAGGTCACAGCGACCACAGTTCGACTGACATGGACCTACAACGGACTTGAGGAACCGCAGTACTACGTCATACAGTACAAGCCGAAATACGCCAATCAGGTAAGACGTCAAATATGACATTAGTTTGACAAAGTATTATGACATGATCACATGACCTTATTGTAAATGTTGGAAATGTCTTGCATTTCCATGGTTTATTTAACTAAGCAAATATTTAATAAGCGAACGATATTTATTTTATTACTGGATATCGAAACCACCCACGTCAGGTTTATTTCCTAGGAATCAATGAAATGATACAAATAAGTATACTATAAAATAATCACAATACCTATAAAATATGTGAAATGTCCAGGGATATTATTATTATAAAAAAATATATATTTATTTTGTTTAAAAACATGTATGTAATGAATGTGCCATTATTAAATTCGTAATTGTTGGCATTTTATTTGAATAAAAAAGTAAGCTGTTCACTATTCAAAACTAGGATAGATGAACCAGGTAGTATGAACTGGACTCCTTTGATAAAGACTGGTGATGGAAGGAGGAGTAGAGAGGCTTTTGCCATCCAATGTGAAAATATAGGATCAAAAATATAATCTAAATTTTGTTTTCAATCATCTGACATCTCCCAACCTTCCAACCACAGGCTTTCAGCGAGATCTCAGGTGTCATCACGCAGTACTATTCTGTCACGAACCTATCACCCTACACGGAATATGAGATGTACGTCATAGCTGTCAACAACATTGGAAGGGGTCCACCATCAGCTCCAGCAGTCATCACCACGGGAGAAACTGGTATGTAGAAGCATTTAGTAGCTGGAGAGTGTGTTTGACTTCGAGTGAAGCACGGTTCATTGGAAATGAGGTATCCATTTTCGGTATGACTTTTTTGGGGGTATTTCAATTATCATAATCATTCGCTGCAAGAGTCGTGGGAAAAAAACAAGGTGCTTAGATGACATTGGGAAAAAATAGGAGCCTGCAAGCGTATTTCATTAAGGTACCTACTAACTATACAAATATGTAGGCATTCCACTTAGGGCTGATTTTTCAATCATCTGATAACTTTATCCGAGGAATAATTTTGAATTTTTGACAGTTCTTTACCCTTTAGAACGAATTAAAAATTCGTTCTAAAGTCATCTGTGAATTGTGTTCGGAACTAATCGTTTTATGGTAGTATTTCTTTGGAGTTGAATTCCAGTGTCATATACATATGACGTAACTATCAGTACTAGTTTCATATACAGAACCATTGTCATATAAATATGACATGAGTATATAAAAAACAATATTTTTTTTGCATTTTTTTTTTGGACGTGTGCAGACCCCTGACATACCATAAAACCTAAGTTTCAAATAATATCCAATTTTTTTTTTCTGGAATCCAGGAGGTAAATACAAAAACTGTCAGACGTCAATTTTATTTCACGAATAAAAATTATCTGTCGATTAAAAAATCAGCCCTAAAATCATTAAAAAAACAAACGAACAGCGTTCTTCAGTTAAAATTAAGAGTGTAAAGTGTCACGATAATTTAGGACCCCATTAATATAATAAACGACATCAATATCATGTTCTATCGGCCTGCTCTCCAGATTATCATCTCTTCTCCACTTACTTAAGACGAACGAGATTTATAAATCATCTTAATAACGCCATCTTCATAATAGTCCCAATTTATAATAGACGATGAAAAATTATCATTTCTACGCATTTACCCATACGCTTGTTATAATTTCATTTACTCTCGTCTCGCTTTCAATTTTGTCAAGTATACAATTAATTTTACTGCTTTAAATTGGGTAAATATATTTCTTCTAAGTTCTTTGCGCTCAATTCTCAGTTTTAAGGTATTTTCTTTGATCGTCTTTTCATGCCTACGCGTATAACCGACGTACGACATTCGCCGATGCTTCATGTAAGTTCGCTTATGAATTATCATAGACTTTTATTTCATTTGCACATTTACTTTCGTTCTTAGTTTCTAGACGTAGTGCGTAATACTTTTTGTTCGTTTAATCATGCACCATTTCGTTTTTATCGATGTTAGGATCAGTTACGCGGTCAGTTCTATGTCACACGTTTTAAAGTATCTTCTGCGGCACCGTTTGTGTGATATGTGTGATACTTTTCACGTGACTTCTACATACTAATACCATTATTTGTTTCCTTGCTCTCTTGCAGTGGATTCCTTGTATGGAGGTGCCAGTAAGTATACTATTATCAATTTTCGTAAATCATTACCTAACGGCGTTGTTTGTGGGTCTACTTCTAAACTTCTAAAATCTGGGCGTTGATAGCATGTTAGTTAGGTTGTTTCGTAATTCAATACATTTAATCAGTCGACTGGGTGTAGCTAATATTTCGCTTGTACAAAAGGGTTAATCTGTTAATAATTTGCATGTTTATTGTATTTGTCTGCGATACGTGACAAATTGGTGTGACTCTGCTCGTTCACCTCAATTACATATTAAATATTTACCGTACAATTACCCTGTGTTGGAATCTCATTTCTTTATCCACGTCCCGAACGTTTCTCGCTTCGTAAATGTTCAACCATCATATCTAATTTGCCTCTGCAAAATATATTAAATTTGACTCGTGGAGCGTCGCCTGCGCCCCCATGGCGCGATGTCTCAAAACAGACAAAATAAAAACTTGGATGAATTGCTAATGAAAACGTTGGTATATAAAATTACCAACAGGTCTTTTGATATTCTTTACATTTCTAATAAAGGGAAAGTTTGGTCTGACGTCGCCGACCCGGATTCTGGACCCAAACGAGATTATAGCGTTTTAATATTGCACAGTCCCGAAACTTTTATTGTTTCGCCCTTCGCGAGTATTATAAACAGAAAAGAGATTTTTTCATTGAGTGACGCCCCATTTTTCGTGTTAGAGGCTGCGATTACAAATCCTATTAAGACAGGCATTGTGCCCCCGACAGTTATTGCCCTATTATTTTTATTTTCATTTTGTACATAATTGAGATGAGTCGAGTCGCTTCTTAATTTAACATCGGGATGTTTACGTGTTATTGTGTCTGTGATTATAGCGGTAGGGTTTTTGACAGTAGGTATTTGCGCTAAACAATTCTGTAGGAGACCGGCATTATGTTTAACGGTTCATGAAACAAGAGTGCCATCCTTTTTCTCTTTAATTTTCATAACGTTTAGAATAAAAGACGTTGTTGTTTTACATCTGTTATTAAATCTTTGTGTTTTGTATGTTTTGATCTTATTGGCTTATTATTGGTGTTAATTTTTATGAATTGTAATTTAACAAATGTTATGTATTTTTTCATGTTTGTTATAACTTTAAATTCGTTTTTTCAATCAAAACGTACTGAGTGGATTAAAATTTGTTTGGGTACTTAGTCTTTCAAAATGGATTCTGTACGTTTATCAAACTTGGAATTGGATTACATAGATTGTATGAAAAGGCTCTTAGTGTTCTAAGATTTTCTGTCTGAATTTAGAAAGTAAACACGTATATCTATAATTAATTCCAGAACTTATTCGGCTCCGTTTTTACTTTTTAAATGTCAGACCAATTTATCATATTTGTTTTTAGATTCAGACATATACCTAAATAGAATGTTTACCTATAGAACAAAAAACAAAAGCATGCAGATGTGGTTAACAATAATAATCAACTAACGTGGGGCGTCAACCCAAACTAAATCTCACATCACTATCAAATTGTGTTTTTTTTTTTTTATAGAACCGGGTTCAGCACCAAGAAACGTTCAAGTTCGTCCTCTCAGCTCAAGCACAATGGTTATTCAGTGGGATGAACCAGAGACGCCCAACGGACAAGTTACGGTAAGGGGATAACTAAATTCTAAATGTAGTTTCTGCTCAAATTAGATTGCAAGATTTGATCGCCTTACCCCGAAGTTTGGATATAGGCACTCAGTTTCCGTAAATTCGGCTTTGATGAAAGCGCAAGTGTTAAACTAATAGTATGAGAAGCAGGGAGAGAAATCAAAACTGCAGAATTTAGCCGGGCTTCATCTAAAATATAATTTTGAAGACGATTCAGGTAATATTTAGATAAAGTAGCATAAGCATAATCTGCCTATAATGTTCCCACTGCCGGGACACAGGCCTCCTCTCTGAGAGGGAGTGGCCCATAATCCAACACGCGGGCCCAGTGCGGGTCGTTGGATGTCACAATGTCTCCGAATTTTTTGGCTCTAGGACAAACCTTCCACACGATTTTTTCCTTCACCGTTTCGAGAGCAGTGGTGATGAAATGAGTTTGCATAAAGTATAACTATGATATTTCTTGCAGGGCTACAAAATCTACTACACCACGGACCCTTCACAACCATTGCAGTCCTGGCATTCACAAATGGTAAGTTCTAAATATTATGACTCTTCGGGTGATCTAGATCCTAGTACTAAAATAAAAGCTTTAAAAAACATTTTATTTTTTTTAGTCATAAAACATTTTTTTCTAATACAATTTTACTAAGCTGAATTATTACTTTGTAACCACGTAAGTGTAAAATACGTGTAAGCGTAAAATAAGTTTGCAAATCAATTTTCATCTACTTCCAAATGTCAAATTTGTTGAATACTTTGGAAACTATTTGATATTTTATGACAAAACACTATTATTTTCGACTGAATTTTTTATTGTTTATTGTGAATTCTCCACTACCCCCAGACATAAAAAATATTAAGGGCGAATTACACTAAAACTGAACGCGATCAGCACATCTAAACTGCGTTCAAAAGCTCTCAGTGTCAATACGAGTATTCCACAACAATGACGACACTGACAGCTCTTGAACGCGGTTTAGATACATTGATAGCGTTCAGTTTCTTTGGTGAACTTCGCCCAAAATTAGCCAAACACCAATTTGACAAAATATTTAATTCTACAACAATTAATTACGAAAACAACCCACTTCCCTAAACTGCAAAGTTACGAACCACGGCCCGTTACAGATGGATAACAGTCATTTAACTACGATCAGCGAACTGACACCCCACACGGTGTACACTATCCGCGTGCAAGCCTTCACGTCTGTGGGGCCTGGGCCTATTTCGGCGCCCGTACAGGTGAAGACGCAGCAAGGTATGTTGACTGGTTTATTTATTTGTTAATTGTAGAGAGATGTGTTGATTTAGTTAGAAAAATCAGTATTGTGCTATTGAACTATATTATGAAGACGTGAAAACAAATGACACTAGGTGGTAGTAATCACTGACTACCCGATTTATGTTCCGAAAGAATTTAGTAATACATTTTCTGATAACTTTCGGGAACTATTAGTATACATTGTCATGAATGTACTTTCTGTCAAACTTGTTTACAATTATCCCAAAAAGTAAAACACCTAACAAAAGTATCTATGTATATTTTTTTTTTTTAAATAGTTTAGTTATAGGTACCTAAAAATATGTTGATCCGAGGGAGGAGCAGAACCACCAACACAAGCATTACTACATGCTTCCTGGGAGGTTCTAGCCACAGAATAATATTGTACAAGAAAGTTACAGAAATAAACTATTTTTAATTTTAATAATTTAATAATTACGTTGTGGTAGTTTGGGAATCATAGTATCAAATCTCTTTTTAGTATCCAAAAAAAATCAACGTATTAGTTAAACTTCCAGTAACAACAGTCTTGTGTTATATACCAAAAGAAAATATTAAATTTACACTGTCCAAGCAAAATATATATCTGGCACATAAACTTTTTTTCATTTCAAAACTAGGAGTACCATCTCAACCCTCAAACCTGGTGGCAGTGGAAGCAGGAGAGACATCGGTGACGCTGTCGTGGAGAAGACCAGCCCATGCTGGAGACAACATAGTGTCGTATGAGTTGTACTGGAACGACACCTATGCCAAGGAACACCATAGGAAGTAAGGAGTTGTTGACGAATTTCATTTTAGAGATGTTGGTCCGTGTGTCTTGTTTAGGGTTGCTACGATTTTGGCGATTTTCGTTGAAGTCAGCTTATCTTATTTTTATTTTTTTTAAACGTTGTCCCACACTAGGAATTATTCCTGTATCGTGGGTGCGTTTACAAACATTTTAACTCACATACACAAACAGCCAGACCCGGAACAAGTACCTGTAGGCAATACAAATATTTGTTCCGTGCGGGAATCGAACCCGCGACACGCAGCGCAGCAGTCGATCGCTCAGCCACTACGCCAACCGTGGCTTAAAATGTTCATCTAGGTATTCCCTCTGGGATTGAAGTAAGTTGGTTGAGTGAAATTCTTCATCATATAAAATCTCTACTAACAAAATTCTTACTGGCCATTGTGATATTTTAAATGGTTCTCTCAACACTACAACGCGAGTTCCATAAAGACAAAGAAAGTAATTTTTTTGGGTGATGAGGTTAATTCTTCGCCACATTTCATTTATAATTCTCGTAATTTGCCTGGAAGAAAACAATTATTTGTCGTTAAAAAAACTATATCCATGTCAAACTTCTCCCAGGCGGATACCAATAACAGAAACCTACACATTGAACGGCCTCTACCCCAACACGTTGTACTACATCTGGTTGGCGGCGCGGTCGCAGCGCGGCGAGGGCGCCACCACGCCCCCTATCGCAGTGCGGACGAAACAATACGGTATGTCCTCACACCGCACACTTGGAGTGACGTCTCGTGAAGAGTGAGTGTAGATAGGATGAGGGGGAACAAGCCACAATACACCCAAAAATACCAAAAGACGGATCCCATTTTAAAACAAACTGATCCCGAATTCTCACATTTCAATATGGAATAAGTTGCATACTTTTTACTCGCTTTCTGCAATAAAACTTCGCTTTCCAAAACAATTTATGGAAAACGCTTTCAACTGCTCGACTTTAAGAATTCACGAACGTTTTGTTATTTGTGCAATTCACAAAGTGGCTCATTTCCGATCATCGCTTGAGAATATGAGAGAGTGAACCTATTCTGGGTGTACCAGGTAACTCCCAATGTAATATTTCACATAAGAGCACCTGCCCGGCACGCTGCCAGTAATACAGCACAAGCACCAAGTTTTATATCACAATATGTGTTTTGTAATCGTAAATTTGTCGAAACGGTAAAGTGTACGCCGTAACTTGATTGCGCGACTCAACGGAACTGTCGAACTTGTTCACAATTGCTTAATTGAAAGCGTACACCGTACCTTAGTAGTAGCTTTATGTTGTTCGTAGGTCAGACTTTTAAATATGAGGTTAACGCCTCGAATGACATTTTTTTTATTCGAACGCCGACGACGCGGACGACATGTGGAAACCTTGGCTCATCTGTCATTAAGTTCATCGGGCTCCATCAATCACATTGTCTTGATCTGCCGACTGCCGTCATCTATCACTGGGATAAAACATAGTGTTCTCCGCGTCGTAAGCTAGAACATAATCATCACAATTTTCTTCCAACAGGGAAGAGTGTGACGGATGAGACTTAGAGATGTATGGGCGAGCGGATCCTACAATCACACCACACTAACAAAAAGTGCATGCTCGTTTATTTTGACGACTGATGTCGATTTTTATTTTGTTTTGGGCACATTTTATTTTTTGTTTCAATCGCATTCAGTGATTGCATCGGATAGGTCGGATGTGTGTTGGGTATAACGCGGCGCGCGGCGTGTAGTCGCGCGTCATTTCAGTTGCAGGTGCGGCACGGATCCCCGGATCTGTGCCGGCTCGTTCTTACCGTTGAGCTTGTTTAGTTCCTGGAGCGCCCCCGATGAATGTGACGGCGGTGGCCGTGTCCCCTACCGCCGTGCGCGTGTCTTGGCAACCGCCGCCCGCCGAGCGAGCCAACGGACGGATCGCTTACTACAAGCTGCTTTGTGTGGAGTCTGGGAGGGGGGATTCTGAGGCGACCGTCGTCAAACTGAATCAGACGACGTTTGTACTGGACGAGTTGCGGCGCTGGACTGAGTACCGCATCTGGGTCCTGGCGGGCACCAGCGTGGGCGACGGGCCTGCCTCATACCCCGTCACCGTACGCACGCATGAAGACGGTACGTGTCACTACCATCATTGGGCTTCACTAACCTTCCGACTGTTCCATATCGGCTCAATCTTATGACTGCTCTCGCTTTCCATGAACCGAAAGAATTTCGAAACAAAAAACTCTCGATAGATGAACTTTTTAATATAATCTGAGGGGGAGCGTTAATAAACATAAAATCATAAAATTGAGCGATGCCGGGCCAAAGAATTCATTGCTAATAATTGATGAATAATTTAATTATCTTTCAAATTAACAAAGTTCTTTGGCTATGTAATATCAGAGGAGTTTTGGAAGTTCATTTACTTTTAAAATATTTTTGAATTAGCTATGAATGTTTCAATACGTTGTAATGTACATTCGTTTAGTACATCCTCTGTTATTACATCTAATTATCTTTTCCCTACAATATATTCGATGAAAATGATTTCTAATAATACATGATCTATATTTAATAACAAAACCATGGGATTCTTCAAAGTTGGTATAAAGTGGTGTATAAAATTATTCATATCTGCAAACCATTTGAGTAAATACAATTAAATAAATATACGTTAATAATTTAATCTTTTTTATGGCAATATGAATAATTTTATCGTTATGTATAAAAATAACTACAGTGAGAATTGAACTGCTAGTAAAGAATGATTTAAAATGGTAAACAACGGAAGCAGTTCCATTTTGACTGTGAGTGAACATAATGTTGTGCAAATGTTTATTGGTCTTACATTGGTGGTGGGCTATTATCAAATAAACCATTAATACCATAACGGAATAGTTCATATCACATTAGCAAACTCGATGCGCTACAACTTACTACCAAAATACTAATGTCATTTTTTCTTTTGTTCCTTTTTTGTGAGCACATAGCAGGATTCTAAACAAGGAGGTTCCGTTCTCGTAAAAAGTAATACTATGCTTGCCGATATTTACATGTATATCTATAATCATGTCACAGATGATCATTTTGGTTTCACTGTATTATAGTCGCTGTGCACAGCGGCATAGAGTTGACATTTCCACTCACTTGTCACATGTAATGATTTCTTTTGATGACGCGTCATATGATTCGTCATCTCGCGTTAAGATGGCACTCACTGAAATGCAAAGTTTATAATGCACCTGGTATAGTGTCGACGGCACCGTTATATTATTGATTTTGGCGCACAGTTGTTGAGTATTTAGCAATGGACACAATTTTGCATGCTTTCTTTACCGACACCGCACCGTTTTTCGTTCAATTAAGTTTTCACTGGGCACCAGATAGGTTTCACGTTTTGCTGCACGCAATTGGTTACGGTTCAGATGTGTATTGATTGCGTGAGGTAAATACTGCACTTTTAGGAATCACTCCGCACCACTAGCGACGACACGAGGTGAGAGAGCGAGTGCGTCACACATGGTATAGCCGCTTGCGCAGCTCAGGATGCCAGCGCTGCACTTCGCTGTAAGCGCTTATGCGTCGCTGACCATCCGCGCTTACCGCGGAGCTCACAGCGAGCGAGCTGAGCGAGCACCCGGTTATACGGACCGCTCAACACGCACCATGGCCCGAGCGCCGCATTTGAATACCAATACCGTCCCCACACGACACGCGCGCATGCTACTGAACTACTCACAATTACTACTTCTTTACTCACTGTACTGTCCTGACTACTATCTACTATTAGCGGGAAGGCTGCGGTCGAAGCCGCGTCCCCCGGATCCTCCGTCTAAATTCCTATCTTGTACCAACTGTACACCTATTGGCTACTCGCGCGACGGATCCCAGGGATAGGTGCGCGACACTCTTCGCCTGTACTCCCCGACTGCTCAGCTCGGTTACTAGACTACGCGCTACTTCTCTTCCTATCTCTATCTCTCTGTCTATCTCACTTGCTCTTGTGCTACATCTTCTTGGCAGTAGCAGTTTCACTCTCGCCTCTCTTCTTTCTTCTGTATACTCTATCAGACTATCGTCGTGCATGCACACTAGATATTGTGACATAAACAGAATACTATTATGCCTAACGTTCGCTATTGCCGTAAAGAACGAACGGGTGGGGCTCAAAGAACGCTGCGTGATATACCAGACATCAATCACTCCTGTAAAGTACAAGGCCGAATTATATCAAATACAGACGAGTTAATTGAAGAGCACAGCCAACGGACACTCTGACACTGTCACAAACATCACAGAGGATACACGAGGTTCGAGGCATCACACACACAGAAGGTACGAAGGCGCACATTGACAGACACATAGAAGCACACACACACATAGACTGGCGCCGTCGCGTTAATCAATACATGTGCGTGTGAGTGACTTCTCTGCACCGACGGACGACGAACGGCTACTGACGTGTGCACGTTGCCTTTTTCTGTCCCACTTCAACATTTTGTAAACGACGTTAAACGCTCTGTAAGCTGTTGCACGAAAAAGATCCTTCGTGACAAACAAACTCCACACATTTTCACTCTTTTCAAGAAATAAAAATTCCCATTCCCGTTTGTTCCGCGCGGCGAACAGAAAAAGGCAATGCACGCGAACCTAGACCGTCCCAAGCGGCTTAAACCGAATGCGCCTCCTAAAGAGCTCAAAATACACGAGGAAATAAAATAAGAGTGCCCCCCATTTCGCCGACAAGCGTTCTACTCGTAATCTCTCACTTAGTAGTTCCGTTCGCCCTGCAATGTTCGCACAATTTGTCTTAAATGTATTTGAATGCGTTTTTCTCTTTTTTCTCTCGTCACTGACTTTGTATGGGCCGCTGGTAACCCCGTACAGCTATAAGGAGTGAGTACCAATTACTATAGTGCTTGTTTCGATGTGCGTTTGTGCTTGTGCCTTAAAGCTTTGTGTAGATAATCTTCCTAGCTCCTTAATCTAACGACTACTTTGAAACAAACTGCAAGCGGTAACCTCTGAAAGCATGTCTTCGTAGACGACATTTTTGATGATTTGAAAGACTTGGTGTGTACCTTTTTCTGTGATTTAATTTTGAATTTATTCCCCCAAGTCTTGACGTCCCGGAGCATGATCCCTTGCAGTGTGTGAATTAAGGATTTTAGTTATAGAAATGCTGCTTTGGAAACTAATAGATTAATTACTTACTAAATGTTGACTCTTTGTAAAAGCTTGACGATTTTAGTTGTTCTTTACGATGTGGATTGGAAGGTAATGGATTTTAATTGGTTATGGTGATGTGAAAGGGCGTAAATGATAATGTCTCAGTGTGTGTTGGTATTCAAATGCCCGATCGAGATGCTGACCGGCGTGTGTAGACACTCGCCGCGACTGAAGTGCTCTATCAGCATCACCGACGGGGATTACCGACCGCACTTTAAAACTACGATCAATTACCAATCGCAGCGCTTAACTGACAAGCCTTTGACGCCGATGCTTAATTCCATTTCTAGGCCCTTGAGAGTCGCTTTAGGTAGTTTTTTAGCACGCTCCCGTAGATGCTGATAGGGCAGTTTAGGTCGAAATGCAAACAGGTACGGCTCAAATATCTCACATATTTATTGTGTGCTCACAGTTCCCGGAGAGCCCCAAGACGTGAAGGTCATTGCCATCAACTCGACGTCCATCCATGTGACGTGGAAGCCGCCGCAAGAGAAGGAGAAGAACGGAATCATAAGAGGCTATCATGTGCATGTACAAGAAGTACGAGAAGAGGTATGTAAATATTCTTACTTTAATGTTTAAAGTTATTGAATTTCTGTACACAAATATTAAACCGGAAAATAATTTCTATAGGGCAAGGGACTTCTTAACGACCCGATGCGGTTCAACGTAATGGACGACACGACTCTCGAATTGAACATATCGGGGTTGCAACCGGATACGCGGTACAACGTGCAAGTGGCGGCTCTCACGAGGAAGGGCGACGGAGACCGAAGTGCGCCGGTGTCTGTGAAGACGCCTGGCGGAGTGCCAAACAGGCCTACCGTCAACCTGAAGTGAGTCCAAATTATTTATCGAACCATATTACATTCTGACAACATTTTGAACAGCAATAACGAACCGATATTTCCTTTGCAGGGTTTTGGAAAGAGAACCGGTTGTATCGATAGAATTAGAATGGAGCAAACCATCACAAACATACGGTGATTTACTCGGCTACAGACTCCGATATGGTATAAAAGATCAACCTCTCGAAGAAGTCAATTTCCCCGGTACTAAAATACACTCTTATAAAATTAATGATTTAGAAAGAGGCGTCCAATATGAATATAGAGTAGCAGGTAAGAACCATATCGGAATAGGTCAAGAGACAATCAAGTACTGGCTGACGCCCGAAGGTGCACCGAAGGGGCCTCCGACGAATGTCACGTACCACTTCCAAACGCCAGACATCATCAGTATCACCTGGGAGGCTCCAATCCGTGCTGACCGAAGTGGCCAGATCAAGAAATACGATGTACAGTTCTTCAAGAGAGGAGATCAATCCTCTGTTGCAGAGAAAACTTCTGAATTAACTAAAGCCGTGTTTACTGGTTTAGAAGAAGATGCGCATTATGTGTTCAAAGTTAGAGCGTACACTGATCAAGGAGCTGGACCGTTCAGCAAAGATGTGACGGCTCATACTGAAAGGGATATCGGTAGAGCGCCCATGTCAGTTAAAGCCGTAGCAACTTCAGAATCAAGTGTAGAAGTATGGTGGGAAACGTTCCGTTCAAGAAAGAAGATCATCGGTTACGTCATATTCTACACAATGACGCCAGTCGAGGATCTTGACGAATGGCAGCAGAAGAGTGTTCATGTAACGCACTCTGCTGATTTGGATAATTTGGAAAAGTTCGCAGAATATGCAATTGCTGTTGCTGCAAGAACGGCAGATGGTCTTGGAAGGTTATCAGAAAAGGTTACTGTGAAGGTCAGACCAGAAGAAGTGCCTTTACATCTTAGGGCTCAAGATGTGTCCACCCACTCCATGACGTTGTCATGGTCGCCTCCGTTACGTTTAAACCCCGTTAGCTATAAGATTTCCTACAATGCAATTAAAGAATTCGTCGACTCTCTTGGTATGACGCAAACGCAAGAAATACCAAGAAGGGAAATCATTGTGAAGCATGATAGAACGTCGTATTCGATAAATGATCTGTCTCCGTTCACAACTTATAATGTAAATGTAAGTGCCATACCTAATGACGATTCGTACAGACCGCCGACGAAGATCACCGTGACCACGCAGATGGCCGCACCTAAACCAATGGTGAAGCCGGACTTCTACGGCGTTGTTGAAAACGAAATACTCGTCATACTACCTCAAGCCTCTGAAGAATATGGACCCATATCGCATTATTATCTAGTTGTAGTGCCTGATGATAAAGCTCATAATCATAAGAATCCGGATCAGTTCCTAACAGACGATTTAATTAAAAATAACGCCCGAACAGATGATGAAAACGCACCATACATTGCTGCCAAATTCTTACAACGAAATATTTTATATACGTTCCATCTTGGGAATGATGAAATGTATGAAGGTTTCCTGAACAGGAAGCTGAATCCTAGCAAAAAGTATCGAGTGTTCGTCCGTGCGGTTGTAGATACTCCTCAAAAGCATCTTTATACGTCCAGTCCATTTTCTGAATATTTGTCGCTAGATATGCGAGAAGCGCCTCCTGGCGAAGAGCCCAGTAGACCTGATCCTAAAGACATCCACGGAGACCCTGAAATTAGAATAGAAGAGAATAGGAAAGAAGCCGGCATGGTGTGGGTTATTGGTCCGATTATTGCGGCTTTGATGCTCTCACTATGTTTGGTAGTTTTATTCATAGTTAAGAGAAGACGTCAACCCTGCAAGGCTCCTGACCAGGCAGCGGTGACGAGACCGCTAATGTCGGCAGATGTTGGTTTCGGAGCGCCATCAGATCCCGTAGAAATGAGACGGTTGAACTTCCAAACTCCGGCTATGATTTCCCATCCTCCTATTCCAATTTTGGAACTTTCGGAACACATAGAAAGACTTAAAACCAACGACAACCTCAAGTTCTCACAAGAGTATGAAAGTATCGAGCCTGGTCAACAGTTCACGTGGGATCACTCGAACATGGAAGTGAATAAACCCAAGAACCGCTATGCTAACGTCATTGCGTACGATCACAGTCGTGTTATCCTCCAGCCAATTGATGGAATACTCGGGAGTGACTACATCAACGCCAACTATTGCGATGGCTATCGTAAACACAATGCCTACGTGGCTACTCAAGGCCCACTTCAGGAAACATTAGCAGATTTCTGGAGGATGTGTTGGGAACTCCGCACTTCTACAATCGTAATGATGACCAAACTTGAAGAAAGAACAAGAATCAAATGTGACCAATACTGGCCTAGCAGAGGGACGGAAACCTATGGCATGATGACCGTTACGATTGCAGAAGTACAAGAGCTCGCTACCTATTGCATCCGAACCTTCCAAGTGGAACGGAATGGGAATAGTAGCGAGCGTCGAGAGATTAAACAACTGCAGTTTACTGCCTGGCCTGACCATGGAGTTCCTGATCATCCTGCACCGTTCCTTCAATTCTTGCGACGTGTGAGAGCTTTGAATCCTCCTGATGCTGGCCCTTTGGTAGTCCATTGCTCTGCTGGTGTTGGTCGTACTGGCTGCTTCATCGTTATTGATTCGATGCTTGAAAGAGCTCGACATGAACGCACCGTTGATATCTATGGCCACGTGACTTGTTTGCGAGCTCAGCGTAACTACATGGTGCAGACTGAAGACCAGTACATATTCATTCACGACGCTTTACTCGAAGCTGTGATCTGCGGCGACACAGAAGTTCCCGCTCGCAATTTGCACGCACACATTCAAAAGCTGATGCGCGTAGATCCTATTGAAAATATCACGGGAATGGAATTGGAATTTAAGAAATTGGCTAACATGAAGGCTGATTCTAGTCGGTTCGTGTCTGCTAGCCTGCCTTGCAACAAACATAAGAACAGACTGGTCCACATATTGCCGTATGAATCCACCCGGGTGTGCCTGACTCCTCGGGATGGTTCTGACTATATCAACGCGTCGTTTGTCGATGGGTATAGATACAGAGCAGCTTATATTGCCACTCAAGGGCCGCTGCCGGATACTACCGATGACTTCTGGCGGATGCTCTGGGAACATAATTCTACAATCATTGTTATGTTAACGAAATTGAAGGAGATGGGCCGAGTAAGTATTCTTCCATTTGCTTTTGCATCATTGTACTTATGTTATACTACTTAGGGCTGGTTTTTCAATATTCAGATAACTTGTATCTAAATAATAAATATGACAGTTTCAAGTTCAAAAGCTGTCAAACCGCGACATTTATCCGCAGATAAAAGTTATCTGACTGTTGAAAATCAGCCCTAGATAAACTTTTTTCTATAATACTTGTGTTTTTTAAGGAAAAATGTCACCAATACTGGCCATCAGACCGTTCTGTACGCTACCAATGCTTCGTGGTCGACCCGATCGCCGAGTATAACATGCCACAGTACATCTTGAGGGAATTCAAGGTACGTCCTCACAAACAAATTGAAATTCTTGAATAACTGATAAAACTTTGTTGATCTAACTTCCAGTTTTCCAATACCTTGTTACTTTGTTACTAAACTTCGAACATTGTGGACTTAGTGTCGATGTCATTTGCTCTTCGGGAAAATAGAATAAAAAAATAGAAATTTTAAACTTGAATGTTGCACAGACAGTATACAAGATGAAATTGAATAGGTGCAACAAATTAAAATATCTAATTCAGCGTGTTATAAAGTAAATTTAGAGCATGTTATTAAGGAAAGGGATGCATATACTTGCGGTTAGGCGAGCGATTTGCAACGTCGTCTCGTCTTTTTTTCATAGGAACGGTCAAAATTAGTTAAACATCGCTAGTTTAACACATTCCCAACTTGCTTCATGGTTTGAACTCAGCGATGAATGGATTGCTTATCGGGCACGCGCTAAAACTGATACTTACTTTAATTTTCTTATTTGTAGTGATAATTTTGAAGAAAAAAACTGAAACGACGATAGTTCGTGTCAACTTGAAGGCAATAACTTAGTTTACACTATCAAAGACGATAATTACACGATTTTTTTTCAAGAGTTGAGATTTGGGAAATGACAATTTATGATTATATATAGTTACTGCACCTCTTATTTCGATTTGTCGCAAGTTTTCGTGTAGTACTTACTGATTCCATGTGCACAGGTCACGGACGCACGCGATGGGTCATCGAGGACGGTGCGTCAATTCCAGTTCACTGATTGGCCGGAACAGGGAGTGCCGAAGAGTGGTGAAGGCTTCATCGACTTCTTAGGACAAGTACATAAGACTAAAGAGCAATTTGGACAAGATGGACCTATCACTGTACATTGCAGGTAATTATCGTATGAGTAGAGCAGAAAACAGAGGTTCCTTACTCGAGTATTTAAAAAAAAAATGAAATTTGGAAGATCAAACTTCAAATTCGTTTTTCTTTTGTTCGTTTAGCGCGGGAGTGGGCCGCACTGGCGTATTCATCACACTATCGACGGTTCTGGAGCGTATGCAGTACGAAGGTGTTGTTGACGTATTCCAGACAGTGCGCACGCTTCGCACGCAACGCCCAGCCATGGTTCAGACTGAGGTAAGACATGTTTAAATCGTAAAGTGTCACTATTATTTTACGCGGAGCTTGTAAGCACCTTGAAGGCGTTGTTGACGTTTCAGCATCTGTGTGCACGCAGCGCCCAGCCATTGTTTACACACATATTATACAGAACTGTGCAAGGCAAAACAATAACTTGTTATATTAATGGATAAGAAACAAGCATTGATGACTTCGCTTAATGGCACACTTATTCACGAAACAAAAGAGCATTCATAGCCTTACTTGCTCCCTAGAGTCCGTCCCGCGAAAGAAATCCCGCAGACGCGGCACTACAGGCGAGCTACGGAGACATAAATCTTTATTTATATATTTATCTCAACAACATATTACAGGCACTGGTTAATAAAATACACAGTTTTAAACAGAGAAAGGTGTGTGAAGGTGTGTGTGGTTGTTGTAGGAATGTTGCTAACTATATGTATAATAATAATAATTTGTAATGGAACGCCACATGCGAGCTGCGCGTTATACTGACGTCACCCAAAATCCTGCATCTCGCAAGCAGAGTTTACCGCGCAACTAGCATATTTACAACGGCCCGAAATGAATCATCGGGCAGTTGCCCGCCAAACACGACACCCGTCCGGGCCTCCCTTTCCTATGGAGTATGAGTGAACTTTACACACTGTTCCTCATACTTCTATAAATTAAATCCACTTATTGCCGCGGGACTTCTTTTGTGGGGGATTGGTGAATTCACAATATAAAGTCGAACACCCACATAAAATTTTCTTTGACCAAAGGAAGCCAACAACGGCATTGCTTGCGGCTTACGACTTTTAAACCTAAAGGTGCTCCCTCATCGGGAGCATTCGCCTGTAATGTAACGTTACAGATTCAAGCATTACATCAGTGAGGGAGGAAACTCGAGCATTACAGCGCGCACCTTGTAATGATAGAATGTGTAATATCTTGATACAACTTGTAACATCAATGCGCTCCACTTGTAATTAAATGCGTCCGGTGGGCCGTGGGGCGCTCGGGGTTACATTACACGCGAATGCTCGTCAGTCAGGGAGGTAGTATTGTAATGTAATCCTCAAATTCGAATCTGTAATGTTACATTACACGCGAATGCTCGCAAATGGTGAGGGAGCACCTTTAGTGCACATGTGATTCGAAGTTGTGTACATTCCTTAACACCCTAATAACGACCCTACAACCATGTAAAGTGGCTCCATTATAAACTGTACACACAGTAATTACGAGGGCTATAAATTCTAGCATAATTATAATTGCATAATTAGTGTTTTACTTCAACGCAGCGTACACGGTGATTTATGTTTGCTGTAAGACTCGGCGGACAGAAATAGGTCACTGAGGTGTTGACAGCGGAGCTTGCATGCATTTTATGTAGTTTAACGTAAAAGACAGGTCCTTGCACGAACGTGCAACGTAAACGTTGATTTGGATTTTGAAACGTAGAAACGTAAATAAAAAAAATAAATAAAAAAATCGAACTATTCTATAGAATCATCATCTGCTTATCCGTTTCTCAACTATGTTTGGGCAGATACAAGTATTTTACATGGAGCGATTGCCTATCTGACCTCCACAACCCACTCACTGGGTAATGCGACTGGATGTCAGACTTTCAGGCTTCTGACGAACCGTAACGACTGTTAAAAATCCACGAATGACAGCCAGGACCAACGGCGTAACGTGCTTTCCGAGGCAAGGAGAGGTCTTGGTATGTAAAGATGGTCTCCACGGACCAACCGCGGCAAGCGAAGCTTAACCTGTTCGATCGACCCGTGTGGCTGTTATTACTTAGCCACAAGCCCCCAAACCCATCGTATAGCATTTTTGTTTATTTTTTTTGCAATAAACACATTCAGTATCATATCTATACGAGTAAATATGAATGAAGTCTTAAAACTTAGTAATACATAGTATATTACGTTAGAAACGAGTATTTCCAATTATAAAATCGTACGAATGTAAGTTAGGTTGGCGCCGCGAGTTCGTACTAGGCCCGCGGAGCTGCTACTTCCTACCAGTTAACTACGTCAACGCTGTTCTATTTTTTGAGAAACTTCCTTTGGTTGGTAGAACAACAAACAAAATTATCTTTATCCTAGAATATTGCGAGTCTATTGCCGGGATCTACATAACATCACGCCTGCATTACCTGAAGGGTTAAGCAGAGTTGCACCTATACTACATCCACATTTCGCCAGTTATGTCTAAGTCCTATGTAATCCCGCCCGGTATTATTGAAAAAAAAAGTGTCGATAGAACTTGGAAACAATTTTTCTTTGTTTCCTTTTTAATTAGTCAGATCTTATATAGCACCTTTAATATCTTAGGTACAGTCAGCAGCATATTATGAAAAATAACCATTTTGAATATTAAAATTTTATTTTTCATTTTTTTTTTACTACTCTTAGTATTTACTTGCGTCTCTTTACTGCATTACTGTTTAAAGCAAAACATAATTAATATGGTACATCAATGAGTTAATATAAACCCCACTTTTTATCCAACTTCAAAAAGAAGGTTTTAACAGCAGGTACTTAAATATTTTATGACGAAGATACTAAATATCTTACTTTTCTACAGGATCAGTACGAGTTCTGCTACCGCGCGGCACTGGAGTACCTGGGCTCCTTCGACCACTACGCTAACTGACGATGAGACATACTCGTCTAAACGCGCTCCAAGGGACTCTGTCGCGCGAATGTTACGACGTATGTACTTATTATATGCTCAGATCAAAGAAGTATTGGGAACAATTCATGCAGAAATATTTTTAAACTTAACGGTTATTCGATGACAGGAAAACAAAGATGGCGTCGTTTACTAATGACATTTGACAGACGCTAGCGATTAGGAACCAACGAAAAATCAAATTAAAAAAATTAAGTTTCTTTAATTAAGACTTATTTCCAATTTCAAAAATATTTTAGTCACAACGTAAACTTTAGTTTTAAATGGACATAGATCCAAGTAACATTGAGTTAGAAGTACATTTGTGTTACGTAAGGGTATCAAACCAGGGTACCAATTATATATATTTAATATAGTTTAAAAAATCTTAGACACTCTTTAATCTACATCGCCATAAAATGAAGACAATAATAATATTAAATAACATAGAACTTACATCTAAATTCAACCCCACCTTAAAACTATAAATAGTCGAAATAGTTGTCATCATTTTCACAGTCTCCCGCCATTTTCGATAAAAATGTCCAACACTTCTTTGTTCTGCCTTCGCCACAGATAATAAAAAATATCTATCGACAGAGTCCCGCGCTGAATATGACCCTAAAGTAGTGATGTACCCGCGACATCGACTGACTGTCATTTTCAACTTCGTATAAGAGGCTAAAACATGTATGAGTGCCTAGGAACGCTACTTATGATGTATTTTACGATTGTGACCACTAAAAATCATGATTGTGAGTCGGAAGGGTAATAAATATAATTAATTATTATCCTATTATCTAACTTATGATAGAATATAAGCTGGAAACATATTTAGTACACGCTCTGAGATACCACAGTTATTTACGACGTTAGCACGACTGAGTACAGTATAAAAATTCTCTATATTCATGATGAGAACTCGTAAAATACTTGATGTTAGTTCGGCTGTATAAAGTGTTTACGATGTGAAGAGGTGTTTCGGATTGCGGATATATCTTACCGTCACTAAATATGTGTCCAACTTTCGCAGCTGTTCGTGCTATTTTTGTCTCTAAATCGGAACAGTTTAAATGTTAAAGTCCATATAAACAGTTGAATTATACTTAGATGCATTTATATTACGAAAAGAGTTTTGAGAGGTATTTAATGATCAGTGTAATGGTTACGCCGTGAAAATATAATTTGCGATCATAATATAAACGTAACTTTAGTGAATGAACAGTGCGCTTAGAGACTTAAATAATAACTTTATGCGATATATGATATTCAATTCTGATCGTCACACATATATACAAACATAATATTGTAAAATGTATAAATAGTTATTGCAGCTGTAATTAGAAGTTTATTTTTCATATCGGGTGTTAAAATATGTTTAAGTAGTGTAAATTGTGGTAACACGTTTCATTATTGCAATATTATATGAGAACTTTTAGACGAATCGGCTGTGTCGTGTGATTTGTGTGTCTGTCCTGTGCGTAGTGCATAATGTTATGTAAATATTTGTAATTTCCAACATAATTTTGTGTTGCTTATGTTGTAAGTTTAAACTTGCCCAATTAAACCAGCCAATCATGTTGACGTGACGGACATTAATATAGCCGCTAACATATTTAGCATTACGTTAGTAAATTGCCTATTATTTTAGCTTCATTTTAGTAAAAACATTTCGAGTTCGTGTAAAATATAATAGTAAACAAAAATAAACTATGATTTATTATACCTAAGTCAATGTAACTTTATGTTAAAAATGTTAGCGGCCCAAACATTTTACTTTCCTTCATTTGCGAAAGAAACAGTCAATAGTATAGTCAGCTTTTTGACTTCGAATGTTAGTTCTCATTTTTGATTAATTTGAACAATCACTGCTTGCTTTTAGAGAATGATCGTGATTCGATGACATATCTATATGTAGTTAGATAAATATGTTTCGGTGTGGTAATGATATAGAAGTAAGGAAATGACGATTCAATTATATTTGGATCGTTAAACTATGTACGGTGTGATGTTATAAGTATGAACACTGACAAAATGCATGGAGGGTTTCAAAAAGCTACAACAGGAGGGGAAATTTTTTACATTTCTCTTTTGCGGAAAAATAATGTCAAGAATTTTCTTTCCTTAAGCGTTATTCTTCCGTTAATTTATGCTTCTCATTAAAACGTGGAATAATAACGGACGACAAGAAAGACACTTCGAGTGACTCAACGTGACTGCCACGACTCTGACACTATTTTAAGCTATCTTTAAGTGTAGTATGTTATTTAATCTTTTACCGTAATCTCCTTGCATAGTAAATGTATAAGATTTTTACGTTTTTCACTCGTTTTATACAATATACCTACTTGTATCGATCTACCTACGAATAAGTTAAATTTGAGCTTGTATGAAACTTAGGGAATATAAAAAAGTTGACGCAATTTTCAAACGTTACACGTAGATATGCGAACAAGTTGAAGAGTGGCTCATATCTAAAGGAATTAAAGTTAAACTAAGTACGTTTTGATTCGGTCGGATAATCGGCCGCTGACATACGTAACTGCCAATCGTTTACTTAGCCATAGTAAAAGTAAAAATATTGAATACAATAAAATACGAAACGTACGTAGAGTTAATGAGAATAATTGTTAAATTGAGGTTATAGTGAAAATTTAATACTCGTTGATGAATCATGTATAGCGAGATTCGTAACATTTACACGCTAGTGAGCATGGCCGGCTTTCAACCTGCTTTGATTATAAGGAGGCTACGTAATGAAATTGAACAAACTTTTTTGTAACATTAATCAGTGTTTTAGGCTTTACTTTTCTATCATTCCTTTTTATTTTTGTATACGTGTATTTGTGTTCTCGCCGCGTCGACAGCGTCGTATCATTCATTTTGTAAACGTATCCGAACGCACATTACGATCTCTTGTACAGTTTTTCGTGTTGCATTCTTAGGCTTAGGTAATGTATCATTCTGCCATTAGGGAATATTTTATGTCGAATAGCCTATCGCTGGAGTACAACAATACCGCGTAACTACCTTTATGTAATTTTATTTACCTTTGTTTTAATAAAGAATCATAAAAAACAAGTAATAAAAGCAATTTTGCTTGACTGAAATGAAATTGTGTGAGCACTTTTTTTTATTGCAACCGGTGCAGTTTTTTAATGAAATATTTTAATTATTTTACAGTTGCGCGGTATTGTGTTCAATGATTAAGTATATTATGCCATATTAAGGTGCTGTTTATTCCATTATTTAGTACAAAATGGTTGTTTTTACACGCGCGCATGTCATTATTAAAATCATCATTGATACCTATGTTCGGTATGTTAAGACTGATTTTACCAACTAATTTGTATGTGTTCTTAATTTTTATTTGTGTATCTTCTATAACGTAGTTTACACCATGAAATTCTTTATTGTTAATTGTTTTTGTACATGAATGCCGATTAATTGTAATTTTATGTTTTTAATTTTCTTTGTTCACTTGCCAGTCTAGGTGTTGTTGCTTGGAAGGTCTTGTTAAAATTAAATATTAAAATGGTCATTAGACCAAAGTACTTAAATATTTCCGATATGACATTTATAAAAAATGAAGTGGAGGAAATATAATGTGCCTAATGGATCCGTCACTCAATTACGAACTTTTTTAATTAACTCGATCTCCAAAATATATAAAATTTTCGTCGCAGTGTTCGCGTTGAAATTTTATTTTCTCCGATCAACAGTGCCCTGGATAATATAATGATGAATTGCTTATTTTTCTTGCATATATCGAGTACAAAAATATTGTGACGGCTCGCCAATCAGCGTTTCGTATGTTTTGCTAAAAACAAAATCAATTATCTAATGCCCTAGCTTTAATGATAATTATTTTAGTGCAATTAAAATGGCGGACGCAATATGGCTGGCGGGGCGATGTGTGAATGTAATGTAGACGTTAGTAGACGACAATTATTTTGTAAAAATTCCCGCGCTGCGTCTCGGGACACAGTGGATTCGCAAAATTATACATATGTATATGGAGAAATAAATTTATGTGAGACCCATACCTGAGTGTTTTCTTTCTTTCCAACAATAGTATCTTTTAGGAGGAACATAAATCATAACATTACACCTGAAGGCCAATTCTGGTAATTAAAAACGTTCAAATTCTAGTCGCAGTGTCATAACGGCGACAAACATATGTCAAAAACTTGTCGAAATGTAGCGAAATTTGAAGTATTTTTGACAGATTGAGACTGAGATCAGACTGTGAACGTTTTTAAAATTACGAGAATTGAATTGTCCCTCTGTAATCTAAAGTGAATTTCATCACCACTGCTCTCAAAACGGTGAAGGAAACATAGGAGGAAACCAACATGTCCGAAAACCAAAAATTCGAAGACATGTGACATCTGCCAACCCGCACTAGGCCCGTGTGGTGGATTACGGCCCATTCCCTCTCACCGACAGGAGGCCTGTGTCCCAGCAGTGGGAACATTATAGGCTGATTATGTATAACGTACTACCGGGATTAAAAGTACACTAGTATATGTTAATCCAGGTGCCAAACTACTGATCGGATTTGGATGAAATTTGGCACTCATAGTTTATAACCAGGATTAACACATAGGGTACTTTTTATCCCGATATTCCCACGGGATCGAAACTTATGCTGGTAAAACCGCGGGGCGCAGCTATTACTTAATATGCAGTAAACTTTAAATCTGAAGGCTGTTATAAATTGAACGAGTTTAAATTAACACCACTCAATAAATTTCCAGAAAAGGTTTAAAATATAAACGTTCATGCTCATTCCAGATTACGTTGTGACACTTTAACGCGTAAAGTTATTATTTAATTGCTGTCATTTTGTTTTACAATTCATTTAATTTTTATTTTACACAATTTAAAAATAAAAGTACAATATATCTCATACTGAAATAAATGGCGTCGCATGATTGGGACAGCCGACCCCATGTAACGGGAAAAGGCGAGACCAAAGAAGAAGATATCTCATAGAATTCCTCTATAACAGCTTAGCCACATAATCTCTTTAAAATATGGACCCATAACAACTTAAAGAAGTTACTCTCAAAAAAAAAAAATACAGCAGGAAAACAAATTGTAGCTACATTGAACGACTGCCTATCTGACCTCCTCTGACCTAGGTACTGGGTACTACTATACCCCTTGGTATGAAAGGTAGTCAGACTTTCAGGCTTCTGATGACCCGTAACGACTGTCAAAGATCCACTGTCAACGTGCTTTCTGAGGGGCATTTCTCGTAATTTTAAGAACGTTCACAGTCTGATCTCAGTCTCAATCTGTCAAAAATACCTCTATTTTCCATACATTTTTGACAAGTTTTTGACATTGATTGTCGCTGAGACAAGATTGTGACTAGATTTTGAACGTTTTTAATTACGGAAATTTGTCTTCTGGTGTCTGCACGTAAAGTAGAGGTATAAGGTTATAAAACAACACACACTAAAACAAAACAAATACTATTACTTACGTTCTTCTGTTTGTTGTATATAGGTACACTGTCTAAATTCTATTTTTATTATTAAATAGCAAGCAAAGCCGATGTCGACGATTCTGCTAATGTCAAAAGTGAGTTGGAAGAAAACCACTGTCTCATTCGCAAAAGTAGTGAGTTGTGACTTTGTATGTATATTCTTTTACAAATGGGAAGCTATAGTATTGCCGATGGTGTACTTTTTAAGTTAAAACAATAAATTTTACGCGGACGAAATTGCGTGCAGAAGCTAGTCTTTCATAGTTAAACTTTCTGTAATCCAATTACTAAAATAGTATAACGTCCACAAATGGGTACAATAATTAGGAGAACGTTATAATTTTAATATGAGAAGGACGTGTCCCGTGAGATTGGTGCCCATTGTCAAGTACTGTTGCCTTAGAGACACGGAATTAAAGGAAGATGGAAGATGCTGGAGTAACTACACGAAAGGGATATAAGTTCAGGGCAGAGTATTCTGAATAACATATACATTGCCTTTTAGATAATAATTGCATTGCACAAATGATTAAATGAAGTAAAATTTCGTCCACGTCTTTCGCCCACGTGAATGGCACGTGACACGCTACGACATAACGAGTGTTGTTGCGCACCAAGCTACGGCGTAGCGATTGTTACGCACCAAGATACGACATAGCGAGTGTTACGCACCAAGCTACGACATAGCTAGTGTTACGCACCAAGCTACGACATAGCGAGTGTTACGCACCAAGCTACGACATAGCGAGTGTTACGCAGCAAGCTACGACATAGCGAGTGTTACGCACCAAGCTACGACATAGCGAGTGTTACGCAGCAAGCTACGACATAGCGAGTGTTACGCACCAAGCTACGACATAGCGAGTGTTACGCACCAAGCTACGACATAGCGAGTGTTACGCACCAAGCTACGACATAGCGAGTGTTACGTACCAAGCTACGGCGTAGCGAGATTACGCACAAATCTACGGCGTAGCCAGTGTTACGCACCAAGCTACGGCGTAGCGAGTTTTACGCACCAAGCTACTGCGTAGCGAGTGTTAAGCAGCAACCTACGGCGTAGCGAGCGCTGTGCTACGATATTGTAGTCTCTGGTCGTCTATGGCATATTTTTGTAATTTTTCTTCATGTGGCCATTACTACCGGCCTATTAGGATGCTACTGCAGGGCTACTTCTTGTTGTCAGTTATTTCATACAAAAACTGCCAAACATCAATTTTATTCCTCGAATAAAAGTTATCTGGCGATGGAGAAATCAGCCCTAAATGAAATATTATGTAGATACTAGATAGATAGAAAATGCTTCAATCAGAATACCTCAGCTATACATAACCTGGATAATACATTAGTGTGGTCTTCAATGAAGAGGCTCATCCAGCCAGACCACAGATATCACCCTCAGTCTATTGTTAAGCATATTGGACTCTGAGACATCTAGAGCATTTGCGTCCTTACAATATGCAAGACATGCAACTTGCCTCGATAGTCGATAGCTTAAGTCGATTCAGAATATGAATCGGAATATATTCGAGTCGTAGTGATGTGCATATGAATCGGTATTGTTCGTTTGTAACTACTCGAATTGTAAGCGATGACGATTATTTGAGGTTATCAATGTTCAATTTGAATGGGGGTTATAGTACTGTAGCTTTAACCGACATTACTTTATTTATTTCTTTAATACTTTAAGCACATAAGTGTAATGAGGGGCTTGTGGCTAAGTAATAACAGCCGCACGGGTTGATCGATCAGGTTAAAGTACGCTTGCCGCGGTTGGTCCGTGGATAGGTGTCCATCTTTACATACCAAGACCCCTCCGTGTCTCGAAAAGCACGTTAAGCCGTTGGTCCCGGCTGTCATTCGTAGATCTTTGACAGTCTTTACGGGTCGTCAGAAGCCTGAAAGTCTGACAACCAGTCTTACCAAGGGGTATCGTATTACCCAGTAACTGGGTTGTGGAGGTCAGATAGGCCGTCGCTCCATGTAAAATGCTGGTATTCAGATGCATCCAGTTAGACTGGAAGCCGAGCATAGCATAAACAGCGTATAATGTTCCCACTGCTGGGTCACAGGCCTCCTCTTTGTGAGAGGGAGTGGGTCCACCACGCGGGCCCAGTGCGGGTTGGTGGATGTCATATATGTCTTCGGTTTTCATGGTTCTACGACATGCCGGTTTTCTCACGATGTTTCCTTCACCGTTTTGAGAACAGTGGTGATGAAAATTAAATACCCAAAGTAGTACCTGCGTAACTAAGTACCTGAGAACCGGCCTGATCTGCATGACTATTTCTGAACAAGAAAGCCTACAAATCTTCTTGGTTGAAAGCTGACGTAGTTATAATAAAATAACGTCGCCTTCCAAAAATTTCAGCGCGAAAAACAACAGAATTAAACCAAAAATAGGGACTCGACGAATCCCTTAGGCGTAGCATTTAGCGTAGCTATGACGTCATCGTGCCAGCTACGCCGTAGCAATAAGACAAACTCTTTTGGTGCACGCCACGGCAGGGGATCCTTCGGCATCACTACATGCAACCGCATTCTGACGGCAACGACGCCGCGGTATCCTTAGAGATGCTACGACGTCGTTAATCGTCATCATTGAAATTTCAATTCTATTGCCATACTATTAAGTTATATTTCTATTCGTCGTATAAAAATCCCTTGTCGTTCCGTGCCAGAAATTCAAAAAATCTCTACTCCAACAGACAACCAAAAATGTAACAAAATATTTCATAAATAAACTGAAAATAAGACACGAAAATACATTTTTACATTTCCCGCACTGTCTGCGTACGTCGTCTATCCGCGGCTACAATCACATAAACGTAACAAGTATAGACATTGCACAGAGCTCGAAACTAGGCCGACGACGTACGGCACGTCCTAGCCCACAGTATGTTCCAAAAGTATCTGGTAAAAGTGTAAACAAACCCTGTACAGCGGGGTAATTGCGTAACACACTAACAATAGGAATGGCTTTCATTCTCACAATTCAAAAACATTTATTGCGTTATTTACGTTGTTGAGGAGACAATTTTTTCGAACATAATATGATCATAATCATTTTTTATTTGTGTAACATAGGATGAATACAATTCTTAAATTAAAGTTGTGATATGAGTGATGTCGCTATGATATGCCAGAGGCATATCAAGTCATGGATTAGCAATATTCATCAAAATGATTCAGATTGTGATTGATATTGTGTTACGCAATTAGGGTACAGGTTATTTTTTTTGCGCAATCACTCACTGAATGGAATTAGTAACTTAGTTTCTAAAAGGTTTCATCTTCATACTCACTACTTTTTCCAACAATTATTCTTTGAATAACAATACACAAAACAAAAGGTTTAACAAGGTGATTAAAAATTAGAATTTCGTATTTAAGTATTATTTAAATACGTAATTCTTATTTTCAAATCACCCGATTTGTGCACATGTTTACATTTTCATTAGATACTTTTTGAACATACCATACGTTTCAACAAGATAAAATCTATACAAAATGTACCATATTCAAAAGCTTTTTACTTCTTTACAGTATTTTAATAGGTCCTTTCAATCCTCTAGTATTTCTAAAGGCGGCTAAAATATGATTAATTACGTTTTGCGTTTTAGCGAATCGATGGGTTGTATTTAAATCATCGGCTTAGCGTTCGTCGGTAGCCATATTGGTTGGCCGTTCCCGCTTTTAATCCTGCCATAAATAACTGACTGACGCTTGTCTATGGCTTTAAGGGTTTTTTTTTTATTAATCGCCTGATTCATTTACAAATTCTATAGATAATTTTTACAATGAATGGAGGTCGGGGAGGTTATATTTAGATTACATTATTGGTTTATGTGTATAATGAGGTGATGAGTTTCTTATTATGTATATATTTAGTGCTGAGGAGGCACTGTAGCTAATACAGCCGGCAAAATTTGTCTTTTTAACCTATTTAAAAAAAGGAGTAGGTTCACAACTCGACTGTATTTTTTTTATGTTTGTTACCTCAGAACTCGGTTATTTCTAAGCCGATTTGCAAAATTCTTTTTTATATGTAAGGATATTCTTTCAGATTGGTCCCATAGAAATTTCATCTAAAATAGTTCAGGAGTTTGGTTTTTAAACCAAAATTACTGGTGAAAATTAAATCTTAAGTCAAGAACATTTTCGAATTGTTTTATTTAAGAAAAGATAATTTGAAATCTCTGTTTCTATGGAAAATTTAAAATCGGTCGAATTTACATGTAACACTATTTTTCGAAAATGTTCTCAATTAACTTTTTAGACCTATGTATATATTCTGCTTATGCGTAAGAAGTTTCATTAAAATCGGTTCATGCATTTCGAAAAACAAGGACTTGAAAGTTTGTATGAAATGCCGTACGTTGTCAACGCTCTTAAAAGTGAAAAATAAAAAACTTTTTGCAAAAAAAAAAACAACCGACTTCCAAAAAAGACACTACAAAGTGAAAAATAACTTTAATTTCGGAAGTCGGTGGCAAACAGCGAAAATGCAATCCCGACTTCCGAAATTAAAGGTATTTTTCACTTTGTAGTGTCTTTTTTGGAAGTCGGTTATTTCAAGTGTTTACTCGTATCAGTGGAAACTTGTAAATGGCCTTCAAGTGCATATTGTTTAAGAACACTGTTTATATTAGCTGTAAGTTTCCCGAATAGAATAAAATAAAATTACATGACGTTATTATCATTTAATTAAACTTAGTAGTTTCTTAGTTCTACTTAATTATATTACTTAGTTTCGGAATACACTGAAAACTAGGTTTACGTTACCATAGCATTTTTTTTTTATTTTATATTTGTAGCTGTTCAAGAATGTTTGATCTGAATAACCTTCCGTAATAGCAGTTGAAGGTCGAAAACGCATCTTTTTTAAGACCTTTACCTACGTTTCACAAACAAATTATTCCATTCTTTTCTATTTTTGTATTCCAAATCATCGGTGATTCGTTGGCCCTTTGAATATGAAAAATAAACGAGTACCATAGAAACTAAATACCTATTACAAATACGGCATCCTCATATGTCTTTTAATCATTATAATTTAAGTAAGTACAATCGACCGCACGTCTGTGGCAACACTTTGGCCTTGTACCTACTGGCCTAGAGTAGTACGGAGTTTCAATAAAACACAGGCCAGCTTATACTGGGGTTGTTACTTGTTACCAGTGATATCTGCGGGGTAATCGCGTAACACACTCTCAGTAGCAATGCGATTAATTTTGACAGTTCAACAACATTCATTGCGCTATTTACGTTGTTGAGCAGGCACATTTTTCGAACATATGAAGCAATGGATTAGCAATATCTTTCGAAATGATTCAGATTGAGATTGATAGTGTGTTACGCAATTAAGGTGCTATTTTACATTGGTAAATCGTTTTAGAAAAAAGAATCGTTGGTAATAGGTAATGGCGGGATGAGCTGGATTCCTTTCATAAAGATTGGTCCTTGGTAGCTCTAGACAAAGAGAGTAGGGAGGCCTTTGCCAAGCAGTTGGCCATTAAAGGCAAAAAAATAATAATTTGGTAATACGGGCTAGTATCCGCAACTGAACCTCAAAGCGAACATTTTGCACGTTGGTAAGCAAACAACCAAAAAGAAACATCGTTGGTACGATATTATTTTTTCTCTAACGATTAGAATCTATCTTCTAAAATTTAGATTTTCAAAGTTCACAAGAAGAGACTAATGAACTCGATATACTTTAGCCATTACTTACCTATTTATTCTATAGACTCTCAGATCTTAATTAATTGACACAATTTATTTGGCGGAAAAAGGAGTCGAGAGTAATGGCCTTTCATAATTAACAATAAATATTATAGTCTTGACTGCTGACTTAAGCATTAACCCCTTTATTCATAAACGTTGCTTACAGTTAATACTGATTAGCGACTTTTTAATCATACATTTTTGTCGTTTGAACGTCACTTAACTTTAATCATCACCATCTGCCTGCCTAGCTTTTTCCCAACTATGTTGGGGTCGGTTTCCAGTGTAACCGGATGCAGCTGAATACTAGTATTTTACATGGAGCGAATGCCTATCTGACCTCCACAACCCAGTTACTGGATAATACGATACCCCTTGGTAAGACTGGTTGTCAGACTTTTGGGCTTCCGACTACCCGTAACGACTGTCAAAGATCCACGAATGACAGCCGGGACTAACAGCTTAACGTGCTTTCCGAGGCACGGTGGGGTCTCGGTATGTAAAGATGGTCACCCATCCACCCGCGACCATCCACCAGACCAACCGCGGCAAGCGTAGCTTAACTAGAGGGGCAATTCTCGTAATTTTAGGAACGTTCACAGTCTGATCTCAGTGTCAATCTGTCAAAAAATACTTCGAATTTTGACAAGTTTTTGACATTTGTTTGTCGCTGAGATGAGACTGCGACTAGATTTTGAACGTTTTAAGTTACGAGAATTGGCCTTCTGATCGATCGACCTGTGGCCCCTTTACTTTAATCATCGTTTATAAATAAACCCCGAATAGATTAAATTCCCCACTCCCGCAAAAAGGGGTAAATTTTACCTCAGCCTTGCTAGTAGTTTAGGTCCTTAACAACTTTCGAAGATTAAGTGCTTGCTTTTTAGTGTACAAGTGAGATTTAGTGACGAAAATTCTTAAGGAGATATTTAAATTCTTCAGCTTGATGGTTTATCTACCTTCCCGCACTGTGCTCGCCTGGTAGATTATAGCCTACTCCCTCTCAGAGAGAGGAGGCATGTCTCCCAACAGTGGGAACATTATAGGCTGATTATGTATGTTATGTACTTAAATCCCAGTGTGAGGCAAAATAATTAAACATCGCCATAAGAAATTGGGTAAATCTTCATAGATAAAATTGCCTCAAGCTCCTATAACCCTCAAACTTATAAAAACCTTTTTCTTAAGAAAAAGGATACTTGCAAGCAGAATGATGGGATGGCAAACTGTCAAAATGAGGCACAACTTTATTAAAATTTAATCCGTCGTGTATGCCTGACACGGATTCACGTACATAATTCCGTTATGTCGGAATCCTCCCCTGCTTTTCTGTGAAATACTTATATTGGTACAGCCTACAGTATTAAGAGCTATTATGATTATACGTAGTTATTATTACGTTTATGTAATTTAATCTTAGCTTATAGTGCCGACGAGAGAATGCGTACTTGACACCTGCCAGTTTCATACAAACGAATGCGTATTTTACGAATTTGATGTTTATTTTTTTGACATGTGTCAGAAACGCATACCCTCGACGGCCGGACTATACTTAGTCTTGTTTCGTCATCCTTCCTTAAGAGAGGTACCTACCATTGCGAGCAATGTCCTCTCATACATTAGCGTAACCACACTACCTACGATAGTTGTTTCTTGTTGTTTATCTATGACACAAAATATCACAGATTACATTCATCAATCACAATCAAAATATGTATTTATTTCACATAAACCTTGGGCACATTAACGTACGGCATTTCATACAAACTTTCAAGTCCTTGTTCTTCGAAAGGCATGAACGATTTTAATGAAACTTCGTACGCATAAGCAGGATACATAGGTCTAAAAATTTAGTTAAGAACATTTTCGAAATGTCTTATTTAAAAAAACATAATTGGAAATCTCTGTTTCTATCGAAAGTTTAAAATCGGTCGAGTTTACATGTAACACTCGACTCACTTCGAAAATGTCCTCAATTAACTTTTTGGACCTAGTAGGAAGTTTCATTAAAATCGGTTCATGCATTTCGAAAAACAAGGACTTGAAAGTTTGTATAAAATGCCGTACGTTGTCAACGCTCTTAAATCATAAACGTCAGAACAGTGCGTGGTTCCAATTGGTTGTTTCCTATGGAGAAGAGCCGGCAAGAAACTCCACGGTTACTCTTTTAAAAATAATTTGCAGTTACGTTTTCAAATTACAGTGTTAACAGGTATGGGAGGATAGCGTAGGCCTGTCAACAAGTACCAGGTACAGACGCCAGCACATCAAACTACAACAATCTGTCAAATTTTCTTAATAGATTTTCAACTTGATCGCTAAAGCATTAAAGTTCAGTTTCGGTCGCTTGATGTGCTGGCGTCGTTACTCTAAAAAATAGAAAATGAGGTGTACAAATCTACAGTCTGATCAGCAATTCTGATGTCTAAGTGCCTGAGTTTATAAGTCCATTAGCTAGATATCCTCTATAGGTACGTGGTACTGGTAAAAGAAGTAAATCGGTATCAAGATTTAACAAGACATGAATTAACATACTAACCCAAACCTTATCGAAACTAACAACCAAAAATGCCCCTTAAAACCTTATTATTAAACGAGTAAAAATTATATTGGCCGCTTCAGGCACTCCCTTACTTAATACAAGAATTTTTATCTCGCATTTTACAAAATGGAGGTCGACAAGAGAGGTAATATCCATTACTTTAGCTAAATTAAGTCTTATTTTGCGTGACATCGTTTGCCTTTCTTACTTAAGAATTAAAAAGGGAATACCAGTCTATATTTTATTACTGCTCCAGCAAATTGTGCGATTCTTTCCAGGCTTTATAATGGTGATCAAGTGCTGCATTTTATTATGCCCTCCTTAATGTGACCGTCTCAAATATTCAACAATTACGGTATTCTTTACATTTCGTAATTAATATTGTGATGTTTTCTGCTCTAGGGTTAGTGGAAATGTCATTTATCTTTTTTAAACTTTTTAATTGACGCTAATTTTGAATGGCGGTCGTGTTTAATAGAATTATTTTTATATTATTAACCTTCGACATATTTTAAAGAAGTTAATTTGAGATGGAGGTCTGTAGAGATGTTTAAGACAAAATGGCCTTCTTTAAAAATAAACTCATTAGGTACCCAAAAATAAAGAGAAAGACTTCAGACGATTCCAAAAGTGAGAATCAACGACGCCTTTACAAAGTTCATAAGTAGTTGATTTACCTACCTATTTGGAATACTAAGGGCTGATGATTTTACTAAAGTCAGTCTTTTATCCGTGGAGTAAAATTGACGTCTGTCAATTCTAGTACTTATGGAAAAACTGAAAAAAAAAATTAAAAACTATTCTTGGGATAAAACGGTGTCTAGTAGTCTAGGTATATAGTTTGGCGGAATAAGGGCTGATTTTTCCAACGCCAGATAACTTTATCGGATGAATAATTTGAATTTTGGACAGTTCTTCCATACAAAAACGACGAAACATACACAATGATGGCACGGTGTATGTGAGTTTATATGTCTGTAAACGCACCCACGACACAGGAGAAATTCCTAGTGTGGGGCAACGTTTTTAAAAAAAAAAAAAACTGTCAGACGTCAATTTTATTCCACGAATAAAAATTATCTGTCGATAGAAAAATTAGCCCTAAGTTACTTAGGCAACGTTACCAGAGGGACAATTCTCGTAATTTCAAGAACGTTCACAATACCTCTATTTTCCCTACATTTTTGACACTGTTTGTCGCTGAGATGAGATTACGACTAGATTTTGAACGTTTTTAACTACGGAAATTGGCCTTCAGGAAAAATCAGCACTTAGTTATGTAAATCCATCGAGAACAACAAACCAAAAAATAACAAATTCGATCCTCAAACATCACAATATTTCCACCACAATATTTACCACAGTATTTAACTTGTTTTTAACCAAACGAACAATGTGTATTGGTACCTTTACACAACAAATTGGGTTACCAAATACAGTTATCAAAACACACCTTACGTGAGCGTACAAAAAAACACAATGGAAATAAATCAGATTTATCTGATTTCGCCTCCGTAGAGTACAGGGTAAGGTTTCAAGAAATAAGCTTCAAAAGTACCTAACGTAAGACGATCTCATGTGCAAAATTAATTTAGGCCTCCCCCAATACCATATGTAAATGAAATTGAACCGGGCGTTATTTTATTGAACGGGGTACAGGGGTGGGGGGATAGGCCCCGATATTTGACGATGTTTGAACTTCGGAGCGGGAGGTGGGAATCGACGTAAGGAGTCTTCTTTTGTTTTTATTATACATGAGGCATAGGGGATGTGGTATTGAAATTAGGTACGTTGAGCAGTGAGCTGCCGACTGTTGTGATGGAATAGTTCTGAGGATGTTGGGTGTTTTGCTGATGTTTTCCATCAATATTTTCGTATTTTGGCTACTGCTTTGACAGCCAATCGACGTAAAGAGACGTCTATGTGGAGGTATAGTAAGGTTGGATAAGAAAATATGCTTTGAAATGAACTCGCCTGATCCACTTTTACATATTCTACTGTTTACATAGCATGCAAATCAGATGAGGTGCTTACAAGACAAATAAGTAAGCGCACCTCACAGTGCACACTGGGCTGAAAATCGTCATTCAATACTGAGGGTAATTTGAACTTAGAGCGTGAGATTGGTGATTTTAATTACTATAATAATTCTGTCAATAGGTATTTTTACGGTCGCAAATCATATTTTTACTGGCCTCCAAATGCAAAAAACTTGAGATAATTTGATTTTCGTAGCCTAAGAAGCCAGAAAAAAAAGAAGCTTATACCGCAAAAAAGAATGAGAATTTAATAACGACCTTTCAAACAGAAACTTGATAGATATCGCCCCTACAGCTCTACACAACGATTCCGTTACACGAAAACGCATTAAAAAAATGTAATGTCAAAAATAATTAAATTAAATTCCTTTATTAGTAAATGTGACGAAATTCACGCGTAAAATGAGCGCCACTCGATAGCCGCGACAACAATTTGAAGCCACGCAACCCCCAAGGGGATATATCATGTTACCCATCAAGTTTATTTTTTCGCCCCAATTTATCAATTATTAACGGCCCTAGGCCGGTATCGGGTGAAATTGAGAAATAAGTCACTAACGAACAACTTTTCAGGCTGATTATGATTTATTATGTACCAACTCTGAACGGAGGAAAATTTTTGAACGATGAAAAAACGGCTTTTTGAGCCGGCACCGGAGGAATGCTGGCGAAACTTTTTTATTGTAAGCTCCTCTGATATAGAAAAAAAAAATTAACGGCCTGTACTATTTTTATATATTTTTTTACGTTTACCGATCCCACTAAGAAGTCAAGTTACGCCTCTTCTCAAAATATTGGTGCTAAAGATGCATTTAGCTTGTCAATTCAAGGTTTGAAGGTAACTCTACCTAGTTACCTTCGAACCTTGAATTACTGTAGGAGAGGTAGATCAATGAAACAATATCTTTCAGATAAAATAATTATTACGGAATCGTTTCACGTTTTTTACGTCTTTTTCCTTCTCATTTGGCTTGTCAGCCAAATCTAACGCCTACCTACTGTTTTCTGCTTGTGCCATTATCTTATAGTTATAGGTTGCATCCTACAAACCATGCAGATCATAATCTCTACAATACTATAGGAGACTATTAATAGGGGTCTTCACAAGATGGTTCTATCTTTAGAATTAAAACACTAACTATTGTTTTCAAAACAACTTATTGCATTAAGACAAGGGCTGTCAGCTAATCAAATAGAAAATAAAATGCTGGCTGTAAAGATTATAATAGGCTAATCTTTTCAGCCAGCTATTTTTTTGTCTATTCTGAATACGAAATAAGGTTTATCTCGCAATATATAGTACATACTAATTCCATGCATTCGCAATATAATTTATTATGCCATCAAACATTCATGGAGGTTTAATGAGAAAGCTAAGGTTAAAACCTCTACTGTACCTATCTAATGTATCTCAAAGGCTGCGTTGGTTGTTAAGGAGTCATAATAGCGCTGAACATGCTATAATTACAGCTAGTAAATCATTTTAGCAGCAAGTTTAGTGTTATGCTAAACTCAGGAGCGGTTTCACACGCGTAGAACTAATTTATCAAACCTTTCGTAGGACCTAATTGGCGGGAAACCGAAGTTAGTAATTTATATGTACCTACGCAGTGGTTTTGCAAATAAGCTGTAGGTAAATAGCGGACTTATAGAGAAAGCAATACCTACTGTAATCACTAATCAGCATGGGCGTAACGAGGTACGGGCAAGGACGGGCAGCTGCCCCCCCTTAACCCCGGGGTTCCGAAACGGTCAAGCGGCTTGATGGCAAGCACGTAGATTTTCGCTTGCCGTCAAGCCGCTTGACCGTGTCGGAACCCCTTTAGAAGAGCGGTTGCTCGCTGGTAAACTGTAATTCTGACGAGCTTCATAGCTTGCGACGCTTCTTATAAGAAACTAACAGGCTTGAAGGCTGGCTTGTGAAATTCAACAATACGGGATGTGATCTCTAATACCTATATATTTTTTTTTACTTAATTTCTTAAATGCCACATGAAACGACAAGGGTAGCGTAGTTTGATTGTCATAGAAAAATGAACGACGATCAAAACCATATAATCTAGGATTTTCTTTGTCTGCCAATTATAAAATCCTGGCTACCCCTTGCTAATCAGCCAATAATGTTCCCACTGCTGGGACACAGGCCTCCTCTTTCTGTGAGAGGGAGCGGGTCAAAATCCACCACGCGGGCCCAGTGCGGATTGGTGAATGTCACAAATGTCTTCTAAATTTTGGTTCTAAGACCTACCTACCGGTTTCCTCACGATGTTGTCCTTCACCGTTTTGATTGTGATGAAATAATTTACACCAAGTACCTGCTAGGATTCGAACTCATAAGTCGCGGCTTTTATCACTGGCCACCACTGCTAACCTACCTACCTATTGTTAAACACGATTCTTTTAGCTTTCTTAGTATGTATTTATGATAAGGTAAAGGTAACAATCATCATTCAGCCAAAACACGTTCACTGCTGAACATAGGACGCTTCCCAACGTGACCATAGATAGGTTAGCTATGATTACACACTTGCCTACCAGAGCAGGTATTTTGTTAGGGTGTACTGCCGTGTGGCCTGCGGGCGGCGGCCTAGGGGCGTCCGTCGCCCGACCAGACAGGCCCAAGTTGGAGCCGCAGTGTTCCACGCGCGCCACTCGAGAGTGCCTGCGACCATTGTGGGAATGGCCGCACGGGGAGGTGGGACCAGCTGAGGAACAGCGGGTCAAGGCCTGTTGGGGGACCGGTGAATGCTTATGCGAATCCCGCACCCCCGGCCGTAGGCAGAGGTGGAACACCGCGGTGGTTTTAGCCGGTAAGATTCCAGCATACCCCTCCGTCATCCCCACGATGGAGGAAGTCCATGAGGATTTCCGATGCGAAACCAAAAAAAAAAACTGTGTACTCCCGTGTACTCATGTAGAACGCTGGTAGCTGGCGCCGATATGCCAGCGCATCTCGGCGCCGACAAGCGCTGGTTGCCGACCCCGGTCCGTGGAGGCGCCATCGATAAGCACCGACAAGTTAGGTAGGTAGTACCTGATTAGTCGGCGCCGTTTCGTGCTGATTTGGCAAAAAGTATGAATAATGCCTGCGCCAATCAGCGTTGACAACCAGCGCTTGTCTGCGCCGACAAGCATGTAAATCTCTTATAATAGCATGTATAGACTGCCAGCACATCAAGTTACTACAATCTGTCAAATTTCTCAAATAGATTTTCAACTTTATCGATCAATGGATAATTTTTGACAGTTTCGGGTAGCTTGACCTGCTGGCGTCTGTACCTATATTGTTTTATTTTATGTATGTACCTAAGTATTTATGTTCGAAAAGCTTGTCTGCTCAACAACTTAAATAACGCAATGAATGTTATTGAATGGTCAAAATTAAAGCCATTACTACAATATTATAGTGTGTTACGGAATTATCCCACTGGATACTTAGGATACCTACTAGATAGATACCTACTATCCCAATATTCCCACGTCGAATATCGACTTCGATATAACTTATGCGGGTGAAACAGCGAGGCGCAGCTAGTATAGAATACACCTATAGGTACGTATGATTTGGCCCGTGGTTACTTATCGGAATAACAATAATAAATAAGGAACTATGTACTTATGTAGTAGGAAAATCAATCCTAGGTAAAGAGAAATCATCTGTGACTGCTGCATTCGCGCAAGACTAGGTAAAAAAAATATATTTTAATTTTACACAAATTATGTGTAAAAAAATATTGCCAAACAAAAAACCACCGTCACGTGGTGTTCCAGCCTGTTACCCATCCAAGTACTGACCGTTGTTAGTTGCAAAAAAACGGTAGATTAAATGAAATATTAGAGGTATTTAACGTATATATTTTTCCATAAATTGTAAAACATCACTGAAAAGCAAAAAGCCAACGTCACGTGGTGTTCCCAGGCGGTCACCCATCCAAGTACTGACCACGCCCGATGTTGCTTAACTTCGGTGATCGGACGAGAACCGGTGTATTCAACGTAGTATGGACGTTGGCGATAGCTAAGATGAAATTATCAGTCTGTATGGGATTAGTGACATCACACAATAATTTTTACTGTTTCCAAATTCATGTTTGATTAAAAAGTAGTGGCACTAATTACGAAAAAAATAGGCTCCATAATTTTTTTAATTATCTTAAAACTAATTAAAAATCAATAAACAAAAAAAGCAAAAAGCCAACGTCACGTGGTGTTCCCAGGCGGTCACCCATCCAAGTACTGACCACGCCCGATGTTGCTTAACTTCGGTGATCGGACGAGAACCGGTGTATTCAACGTAGTATGGACGTTGGCGATAGCTAATTCGAAATTATCAGTCTGTATGGGATTAATGACATCACACAATAATTTTAGTAACTATTTCCAAATTCATGCTGTTCGACAAACAAAATACGAAATTATTTTCGTATTTTTTCACTAATCACGAAAAAAGTAGGCTCCATATTTTTTACTAATCATAAAACTAATTCAAAAATCTGTAAAATAAAAAAAAGCAAAAAGCCAACATCACGTGGTGTTCCCAGGCGGTCACCCATCCAAGTACTGACCACGCCCGGTGTTGCTTAACTTCAGTGATCGGACGAGAACCGGTGTATTCAACGTAGTATGGATATTGGCGAGAAAAGTAGCAAAATGTTCGACATGAATCACATCAATCAAAATTACGTCGTAAGTATGTGTCTGTCGTAAGTATTCTCCAGTCCGTAGCACCAAGGACTCAACGATGATGCATAGAACTGCTACGACTATTATAGCGTAGCCGCTACGTAGCTACTATGAATAATTGTAAGTATTGTAAAAAACCATATTATTTTAAAAGTGTGTTTTAGAGGTCCGATTCCAAGTAGGCCAACAGACCTTTGCCCAGCTTACGGTAACACTGAAAATATTTCGTAACATAGTTGCTATTTACAATAATGAAAACATTACATCAAAAATCAGGTTAATACGTACCTACACCTATAACCCTGATCCAGAGGCAGCATGGGCTTGACAAAATCTGCCCGAATATATCCTAACTACACATCGCATCGTCACAAAGCCATTTCGCGATAACACAACCCGAGATACAGATAACAGATTTATTTTTATACTTCGAATGTTGTGGCTGGCCGGTAAATTGCAAACAGGCTGAAATAACATGCCTGTGCCATTGCGTCATGTTGGATTTAAAAAAAATGTTTGGTTTTTGTTTGTGAGTTTTGAATGTAGAATGTTTGCTACAGGGATGATCAATTATTATTATAGACGTTGACATAAATACCGATTTTATTTATTTATGGATTACTAATGAATAATATTACAATAGGGTAGTTTCCTGGGTAAAAAAATTATTATTATTTGTCCGTCAGCCGTCAGTTAGATTATCGAAAAATAATGGAAATGTATTTTTTCTTTTGTCAATCAAACAAAAAATGACAAAGATAAAGCGCGTCAAAATTTGGGAGTGGGGGATCGTGACGTCACGCTATGCTAAAAGTGTCGCAAGTGACGTCACGGGGAACTTTAACGGGCGATATCTTCATCATTTTTTATATAATTGACAAAAGAAAAAATACGGGTTCAATATTTTTTGCTAGGTAATCTAACTGACGGACTAATTAGTTTTTTTTTAGGAAACTAGCCTCTTATCTTTTGACAGAGAGAAGTGGAAAGAGAGTAGGGAGGCCTTTGCCCTGCAGTGGGACAATTGACAGTGAAAAAACAATCTTTTAAAATAATAACACTTGTATAATTTATCTAAATTTATACCCTGCACTGCACACTCAATTACAGGTAACCACCGCTTACCAAATATCGAGTACACATGCTCTGAATACTTATAGTATAATATTATAAATACTTAGGTACATATTAAAAAAACAATATGGTACGTATTATTAAACATAATTATTGATACAATAAAACCAAGCATTATCTTGATTTTCAATATAATATCTGAATTAAATATATTTAAAAAAATGAGGAATAAAAAGAATAGTTTAATTATATTGAATTATTATAAATTCAATTTAGAATGAAGATACATCAGCTGGAACATTTTGAAACTTTTTTCGCCAACGTCCATAGGTACAGTTACGTTGAATACATCGGTTCTCGTCCGATCACCGAAGTTAAGCAACATCGGGCGTGGTCAGTACTTGGATGGGTGACCGCCTGGGAACACCACGTGACGTTGGCTTTTTGTTTTACAGATTTTTAATTAGTTTTATGATTATTAAAAAAAATATGGAGCCTATTTTTTCGTAATTAGTGCCACTATTTTGTTTATCAAACAGCATGAATTTGGAAACACAGTTACATAAATTCTTGTGTAGACAGATAATTTCAACTCGGCAACGACCATACTACATTGAATACACCGGTTCTCGTTCGAGCGTGGTCAGTACTTGGATGGGTGACCGCCTGGGAACACCACGTGACGGTGGTTTTTTGCTTTAATCCATATATCCTACGAAATTGTTTTCAGGTAATTTATCTATTTTAACTCTCACAAATATGTGATGCGGAGGAATGCGGAAAATGTGAGGACAGTTTTATGTATGAATGTGGATGGAAACAATAGATGGACTGTGTGAAAGATGATATGACTAGAAAAGGAGTGACTACCGAGATACGAAAACGACTAATAAAAAGCAAAAATATGGAAGAAAAAAAGAACATGTTGCGCCGACCATAAACTCTCAGAGATAAGTAGGTATTTCATTTCTCGTTATTCATACATTTTTCTTCAAATGGTAGGTAGCGAATCCGATAAGAAATTCAAATAATTGCACCTAATTATCACTGATCTTTACCCCGCTGTCCTAAGAACGTATGACCCTTGTTACGAACGCATTACCGACGCCATTTTAAAATCAGATTAAATTTAAAATGGCCTCATTTATCGTACAATATCACGCATGATGTCGGTTTAATAACGTGTGTACCTAATTTGTAGAAAATTACCTGTTTGTGAAACAGAAGTGATTATAATCGTAATGAAGTGACAATAGCGACTGTTTGTTTTAATAATTAATTATATGTCTGTAATTATTATGGCTGTTGTTTGTTATAAAAATAGACATGGATTTTGGAGGTACCTACAATAGAATAGTCCTCCAGACCGTATTTCTGTCATGGGAGGCCAATCTCAACGGAGACTAGCCTATAGCGCGGGAGATATTATAGTGCACACAGCACAAGTGTATGCGCAGACACAGGTACACTTAGATCGGTTTTGCACTATTCCCGATCCGAATCCGAATTCAAGATCCAAGTTCAATCCGAATTGGGAATGTTCTAAATTCGGACGGACTGAGTTCGAATGTTACTACATTCGAACCGCAACCCCTCATACAAATAGTACTATGGCTACTTCGAGCCGTCATTTCTCGGATTCGGATCGGACGTAGGTAGTGCTCTTCCGTCATTCTCGTAGTCCGATGGGAATTGGGATGGCAATCCGAGACGACCGGAGAGAGTTGTGGCGAGGTACGGAGACACCACCCCGACCACTTCCAAACTCGGGGCCGTTACTGAGAAATTCCTAATGGAAAACCTAATAACACAGCCCGACCTGGGAATTGACAGTCTCGCGACCACGAGACCAACAGGGCAGTTACTATACAGGGTGGCAGGGACATCGACGCACAAACTGTAACCATGAATTAAGCACATGATTCTAGAGCCCCTAGCGTAGAAATGTTTCGTCGGTTATCAAAAAAAAAACAGCCGTTTTATAGAAAAGTGCAATACCTACGCGGTCAAAATGTATGGAAAAGCAATTTTTTTTTAAATTACTTACCGACGAAAAATTTCAACGCTAGGGTCTAGGATCATGTGCTGAATTCATGGTTACAGTTTGTGCGTTGATGTCCCTGCCACCCTGTATGAGTTGGTAGGCAAAACATCCGAATCAGAAATAATAGAAAACAACAATCAATTAAAAAAATCTTCCTGAATCTTGGCGTATGGAACGTCTATGAGATGTCAGTATTCCGAAAAACATTGTTAATTTCAGTTACTCTTTCGCCAACGTCCATACTACGTTGAATACACCGGTTCTCGTCCGATCACCGAAGTTAAGCAACATCGGGCGTGGTCAGTACTTGGATGGGTGACCGCCTGGGAACACCACGTGACGTTGGCTTTTTGCTTTTGTTTTTTTAATGGTTTTTATTTAGTCTTAAGATTATTAAAAAAATGGACCCTATTTTTTTCGTAATTAGTACCACTATTTTGTTAATCAAACAGCATGAATTTGGAAACAGTAAAAATTATTGTGTGATGTCACTAATCCCATACAGACTGATAATTTCGTCTTAGCTATCGCCAACGTCCATACTACGTTGAATACACCGGTTCTCGTCCGATCACCGAAGTTAAGCAACATCGGGCGTGGTCAGTACTTGGATGGGTGACCGCCTGGGAACACCACGTGACGTTGGCTTTTTGCTTTTCAGTGATGTTTTACAATTTATAGAAAAATTACGTTAAATACCTACAATATTTAATTTATTTTACCGTTTTTGCAACTTCGTCTCAATTCTAGAGACATTGTTTTATGTTTAGCCGCATATTCGTAGCAGTAACGGAAACTGCTTACATGATTTCTCTAGTTCCTGATTAAACGAAAAGTTATCAGGGTCCAACCCATACGTAAAGGTATGTATATTCTAAATGAGACAAAACGAACCTATAAACATTACATGAAAAGTATTTATTTACATTTACATATCACAATTCACAAATTATAAACATAATAATTACAGTCAACATTCAACAATAACTGCCATATTGTTGGCTTCACGATTGTTATTATATAAAATTGTACTCAATTTATAACATAACGTCTTATTTAATAACTTAAATGCACATCTCAAATGCTCAACTTAAAACAAATAACACTTAATTTATATAGGTATTGTAATATCACTCTCGCAGATCATCACCTCTTCAAGACAGGCCTGAAAAACAAAAATACAGTTTAGAAACGAAAATCCAAAAATTGCTAATCACTTGCACCAACATTCACTAAATATGTTTAGCACTAAACACATTTAAACTGTCAATCGTTTGGAATGCTTAACGATACATGTATTTAGTGCTTTGGGGTGCAAATGGGCTTAAGTAGTTCGGGTCACCCATGGTGGTGGTGGTTACCAAACAACTTTTTTAACTTTTGATACTTTTAACATTACGACAGTGTAACATTTGGATATTTTGTCACTTCTACATTTTAACATGGTTGTTTCAACCTCATAACAACAATACACGCTTTTGAAGATTATTTTTTTCGCATACACTGATACTAGAAAAACAGTATACTTATTATCCAAATATTATATGCACATAGTAGGCAGTCGCTCCATATATAAAATATTGGTATTCAGCTGCATCCAGTATGACTGACCCCAACAGAGTTCAGAAAAGACTAGGCAAATTGATTGACGATAGAACTCATTAAAAACAGACCTGACAGGTACCTCAAACTTTATGCAAAACCAACTGTATAAAGCATTCTTACTTTTTCTGGAACCCAAACTTGCTCAGCAACGTCGGTTGGTTGCTAGGCAGAGGCGGCGATTTCTTTACTCCATTCACTCTGGGCGCAGACTTCTTGAAGCCATTCATATTGGTCGTCGGTTTGTTGGGCTGACTGCCAAACATTGGCCGAGACTGACTGCTTGACCACATCGATTTTGAAGGAGAGGCGCCGAAAGAAGTCTGCAAAAATATAACGATTTTATTTTCAAACACACCATACATTATACCCGGAAAACCTATTATGTCAAGGGAGACAAGGGGGACCTATTATGTCAAGGGGTTATGTTAAGAGTCGGAGCAGCCGATCGATTCTGTAAAATTCTCACCGTGAAAAGTCAGGTGAAGTGAGCGTGGAGTGAGCTGTCATTCCAACTAATGCTAGGGATTGACACTATTGACAGCTCACTCTAAGCTCACTTCACCTAACTTTTCACGGTGAGATTTTTACAGAATCGATCGGCACGTAGCTTTCTGTAGTTTCTGCGTAGGTACCCTAGGGCAAAACGGTGTGAGTTATTGCTATCTAAAGATAAAGCACGACTGATGAAAAATTGTAGCAGTAGTATGTAAGGATTGTTGTAGATGGCGTTCTGTAGTTTATTTCTACTTCCATGAAAATAAGATGTGAGCTTATGCATACATAAGCTCACATCTTATTTCCATGGAAGATATGATAGTAAAATAATTTGAAACTGCATTTTTTTCCGAATGATTATTGCGCGATCACCAGTTTTCAAAGCGCGCCAATATCGTACTAATTTAGGGAGTCTGACGCCCGGTTTCTGGAACGAAAATCAACACAAAAATTTCACTTTGAATTATTAACAGCTATTCGCATGACTTGACGTGAGTCTAATTTGGACGCGTCGATAATTTTCGTTCCAGAAACCGGGCGTGAGACTGTTAATATTTAGCAATACAATACTTGATTTGATAACTAATTACATAACATCGTACTAATATTATAAACGCGAAAGTTTGTGAGGATGGATGGATGGATGTTTGTTACTCTTTTACGAAAAAACTACAGAACGGATTTTGATGAACCTTTACAGTAATATAGCTTATACATCAGAATAACACGTAGGACACTTTTTATCCCGATATACCCTCGGGATCGGCACCTATGCGGGTGAAACCGCAGGGCGCAGCTAGGTTACAAATAATTATAAAAAATCGCAATTTTACTTTCCATCACTAACCTGTGACGCAGTAGGTGTTATCAAAGTCTCCAAAGGATATGTATTCTCTATCACAGACTCTTCGCTTTCCGTATTTTCTATTACATGCACATTCATATCCATATTTAAGCCACTCCTACGTTTCGGACTAGGTTCCAATATCGGACTATGAGATCGTTTGGGCGAACTATTATTTGTATAGTTTTCCTTCTGAGAATCTCCCTCCAAACATTCCACTTCATCTTCCTCAACTTTGACACAACTCGTACGTTTTTTAAATGGATTCCTGCATACTTTTTCCGGAGATTCCTCTATAGTAATACTCTCTTTAGATACATTGTTGTCATTAGTCAGAATATCTTCATTACTTGAGAAAAACTTACTTTCGACCACATTATTATCTAAGACTGTTCTAGGGAATCTACTGAGTTTCTTCAGTACTGAGTAACTGCCAGTTTTCAGGCATTTTTTGAAAGATCTTTCTTTATTTTCGAGTATAGGAGATTTATCATTTCTAGTACTAAATTGGTCGGTGATTTCGTCGTCCGTGATTGCTCTGTTATGTTGATTTTCAGAGTATTGTGTAAGTGTTTCGGTAGCTTCGCTATCAGAGTCGATCTTCTGCTTTTTATTTGCTGGTTCTGTACAATACATGTTACTTAGTGTTTCTATTGATAAACTGGAACATAGAAAGAAAATTGACGTTATTTTTTGATAAAACATAGAGAAAGCATGTAACTATTTGATCAGTTTAACTATGCGTCCGCACTGTTGCCGCCAGCCACTTTAGTCGCACCGTCATCTCACCGTCGGCAGCAACGCAAGACGCCGCTGAAAGGAAGCGGATGAAGTACGCGCCGTTGGTGGACAGTTTGACCATTTATTTATTTAAACTTTTCGCACAAAAAGGTACAAAGGCGGACTTAATGCCTTAGGCATTCTCTACCAGTCAACCAAGGGTGGTGAAGAGATTAGATGGCAGGTGCTATGATTAAGAGGGACAATGATAAAAAACTTAAAACTATGTACATAAATAGGTGCATTGGTGGACCATTTTGTGCCCATTAACGTTGAGACCATGGGTAGTTGGGGCACTGAGGCCAAGAAGCTCATTAGTGAGATAGGGCACAAGCTCCATGACAAAACGGGTGACTCCCGCTCTGGCTCGTTCTTGGTGCAAAGGTCAGCCATTGCCATCCAACGTGGCAATGCAGCAAACGTTATGGGCACCTTTGCGCCGGGCACAGTTAGGGGCGGATTGTTTCGACTAGTTGTTTGACGTGTTGTTGTGACTATTATTATTTAAGATTTTAGTGAATTTGTATATTAGTAGATACTTAGAATTTATTTTGTAAGGGCTGATTTTTCAATCGATTTTTATTCGTGGAATAAAATTGACGTCGACAGATTTTGTATGGAAGAACTGTCAAAAATTATTCCTGGGATAAAATTATCTGGCGTTGGAAAGATTAGCACTAAGTGATGTAGTGCTAAGTCCCTGTAAACAATTTTCTTAAAAATAAAATCGTTTATCTACTATAAACATAAACTGCATCATTTAAAACAATTATATGGTTTCGCTATCTACTTCAAATCCGTCATTATTTTCGATACAGTTAGATAATTTCGCCTCAGCTATTGCCAACGTCCATACTACGTTGAATACACCGGTTCTCGTCCGATCACCGAAGTTAAGCAACATCGGGCGTGGTCAGTACTTGGATGGGTGACCGCCTGGGAACACCACGTGACGTTGGCTTTTTGCTTTTTTTGTTTATTGATTTTTAAGTAGTTCTAAGATAATTCAAAAAAATTATGGAGCCTGTTTTTTTCGTAATTAGTGCCACTATTTTTTAATCAAACATCATGAATTTGGAAACAGTAAAAATTATTGTGTGATGTCACTAATCCCATACAGAGTGATAATTTCGTCTTAGCTGTCGCCAACGTCCATACTACGTTGAATACACCGGTTCTCGTCCGATCACCGAAGTTAAGCAACATCGGGCGTGGTCAGTACTTGGATGGGTGACCGCCTGGGAACACCACGTGACGTTGGCTTTTTTTACTTTTTGCAGAATTTAATAGCTTTCTGCTTTAAAAGATTTAAATATTTCATGAAATGAATACCATATTGTAACAAAATGCAGGATTTAAAAAAAAATACCTCTCGTCCTGGTCCTGTGTTTCAGGTACGAATTTACTGACTAGATTGACGACCTTCCTTGGTCTAGTGGTGCGGACTGCTAATATTGGCTCTGATTTCTTTTCCTTTTTCTGCCAAGGACTCGGCTCGTTAAGGTAGGATGTGAACTCTTTGCTCCATATGCTGGGGTGTGAAGACACGCCTTTGTCTTTCCAGTTGTTTGTTCTTACTGGTTCATTCTGAAATGCATTATGTTGCTGTTTTAGTATTTGATAACAAAGAGGGTGTCATTGCACTAAACTTTGCATAATGTGGAGTGCTAATAATTGGGCACATTGGTCATTTATTCAATATACTCCAAAGCAACCATATTTAAAGTATTATGCAGTGTTTTGGATTTGATACCACTAATTGCAAAATAATGGATAACTATCGACTGATTTGTTTATTTAGGACGGGTTGTTTCACGTCCACTTGACGTGTATACGTCAAAAACGGCGCTGACTATCGTCAAACCAAAAAAAACGTTGTTTCAAATTACAAAATTATGGCCTTGCAGTACGTCAAATAGTAACGAGTACGTAATCGTTATTATTTGACGTACGTATCTTACGTTAACCAACCAACGTTTGAAACAACCGGCCCCATAAGTAACAAACCCAAAATGAGTTAAAAAATATAACAACAAATATATTCCTAGTAAAATACCTTATTGCTACAGTAATCTGGATGCCAGTCGTCCATTTTCTTCAATGAGAAAGGGTCAAGATTTCCTAGGGCTAATTGGAACGCCGTTTTAGGGTCCAACAGTTCACCAGCATTCACACATAATGCTTGCTCAACATCTGAAATTATAATGATAAGAAATAGTGAGAAGTTCCTTTTTATGCCTTTATTGAAGTATATTTTTCTAGTTAAAATAATGGTTTTTATATTCATTGATAATTTAATATCATGAACTTTGCTTCCTTTGGACACAAAGCACTTGTGAGAAAATTAATGTTTTCACAATTACTGGTGTTGATCATCAAATAGTATGTAATTATTTGCTGGCAATCATTGTAGCTTGTAATTAGGAGAATGCACTGGTTTCTGTAATACAGTTTATAACTAGCTCAGGAGCCAAGGAATTCCATTGACATTGACGGCACGGTTGGCGCAGTGGTTAAGCGATTGACTGCTGCGCTGCGTGTCGCGGGTTCGATTCCGGCACGGAACAAATATTTGTATGACCTACATGTATTTGTTCCGAGTCTCGGTGTTTTTCTATCTATAATATGTATGTATTTACAAAAAAAAAAATGTATATAAGTAGTTTATCAGCCATCTTGTTACCATAACACAAGCATTAGGTTGCTTAGCTTGGGACAAAATGGTGCTGTGTGAAATGTCCAGGGATATTATTATTATTATTTATATGTGTAAGCAACATAAATCAATAGAGAATTTTTATTATTTATTTTAAATTTACCTTCATCTTCTGGCTCAGTAAGTCTCACCATCGTTCTCTCCAAAGGATCATAGACATACTGATGTTTGAAAGTCGCCTCAGCTTTCAAGAAACTCTCCCTGTATTCATCAGTCACTACTAACGACGACTTGTTGTAGAAACTTGGTAGTTTTTTCAGTGCCTGTTGAGGAGATCGAAAGTTTTAATTTTACTACTGATTCTTACCCTGTAAAGTCGAGTACAGATTACTATGGAATAAGGGCTGCTACACACATATTTGCCTCAAAGCTACCCGACACCATTACCACACATACGCTTGTGCTGATCGAAAATCTTCGTTCGGCATCTGCCCTCGCCTGATATGTTAGGATCAGCTCAACAAATCGTATATAAAAGGCCGCTCGCCTTAGCTTGAATTGTAGCTAAGGCGAGCGGCTTTTTATAATTTATTTTGTCGCCCGGCTGTGCCGAATCTTGCCGACCCGAAATTGTCGATCAAAAACTTACGTTAGCGAAATTAGAATCCTGTGTAGCAGTGACGAACTGTCTCGCCTTCGCTAGTCCTATGCCAGGCAAGGAGGCTAAGTAGTCACAACCGGACATGATGCACATTTGTCTAAACTTGTCAAATGTATAATGTTCTATAGGACATTTCATTGCTAGAGGTAGTTTTGTTGTATCTACTAGAGTGCCTGCACCATCGAGGTCCATTTTGAATAGTACCTGGAATTATAGACACAAAAATTAAATCCTACTAAACCGCGAAAGTTTGTGAGGATGGATGGATGGATGGATGTGATTGTTACTCTTTCACGCAAAAACTACTAAACGGATTTGAATGAAATTTGGCACTCTCTGTGGCAAATTTAATTCATAACCAGGATTAACACATAGGATACTTTTTATCCCGATATTCCCACGGGATCGAAATTTATGCGGGTGAGACCGCGGGGCGCTTATAGTTATTAAATAATTTTGTTTCAATTAATTGATTTTGGACGGAAGTTAAAATGCAAAAGGTTGTGGCAAGTGGCAACATCCTGGGATTGAATTTATTAACACACTAAAAATCACTAATGCATGGCCAAAGCATGGTGCTTCTGCAAGATATATCCATTTTTATTTTGTAGTCATCTAGAAGCAGAACCCATTGAGTAATCATTATACAAGCTTCTTCGAATGTACAGAATTTTGTACTGAGTCCTTTTACGTCGATTTTTCACTCTCCACTGTACACAACTCCAGAAGAGATGCAAATAGAACAAAATTCAATAGTAATTTAATATTATCAATATAGCAATCCCTGCTAAACAACTAACAAATAGATGGAAGGAATAGGTGAACAAGTTATAGACAAATAAAATTTTTACCTTAGTACACCCAAACAATATCAAATCAGAGTCTTCAGTGATGACTACATGAGCTATATTCTTAATATTCAAATATCCTAATTGTGCATCAGCCTCATACGGCGCCACTATGCAGTCCACATTGCGTTTCCTGCACTCCTTGATGAGGCTGAGAGCCATTGAGTGAGTGATGTCCACACTACGCCTCATGTAGGAACGAGCTTCTTCTATCTGAAATAAGAATGTTTAAGATGTTATAAAACTTAACTGCTTGGTTTACAACAAAGAGTTTATTAATCATTTACTGCCAGTCTTCTTTTGAATGGCAGAGGTAACAAAGGGAGTATTGTGTTACAGTGAGGGCCTGTAAGGGTAATAGGTAATACAGGCTGGTGTCCGCAACTCCATGTCAACATCAAATAGCTTCTGACTAACTGACCAACTATTTAATTTTGACAATTCAATAGTGCCTGTAAATGGTTTAATTGAAGTACATAAATGATTTGAGTTTGAACACCTGTATTTTGCATAATATGGTGAGGGTAATGAAATATGTTTTATGTTGTTATGTATGAAAAGTGACTATCATAATACAAAAAATTTAATGAGAAGGCAGCATTAATACTACAATATTGAAAAAGAACTTTATTTATAATAGTTATTTATAATACACATGCTGTATTAAGATTCACTAAGAGCGATCATCATAGAAAATTAATGCTATTCATACATAAATGTTGTGAACAGTTAAATTACCTTTCCAAGACTTAACAGCTCAGCTGCCCTTTTCTTAGAAATGTCACGAGATCTGAAATTAATTAGAAATAATCATTAGTCTATAGACAAAACACCGCTCAAATGGAGTTGGGCTGGACACATCTGCTGCATGTCAGACAATCAATGGGCCAAACATTCGACCCAGTGGGTCCCGCTTAATGGCAAACAACATCGCGGCAGGCCCAGACGGAGATGGCGGGATGAGGTGGATTCGTTTCATAAAGATTGGTCCTTGGCAGCTCTGGACAGAGAGGTGGAAAGAGAGTAGGGAGGCCCAGCAGTGGGACATTAACGGCTAATAAAAAGAAGACAAAACAGGTATACTTACCATTAAATTAAAGATCATTTAGGTGACAAAAAAAAATGTTGCTCCTAGATTTGATGAATGAAACAGAGATAGTGATATTATCCCAATACTAGAATAAAGCTTTTCCTGGGATAGTAAAGACTTTTCAGTCAACAAAACTAAATTAATGGTTGGCTGAGTTCATAGTTCTTTTTCATAAATTCTTTTATACTTACTCTCTCCTTTTGGATTCAGTCATAGCTTTAGCAGGCAAGTGCCTCCCGTCAAATACTAATATAGGTTTGATATTCTTAGATAGCAGCATAGTCACATATTTCAGGCAGTACCTTATGTGTCTAGAAAAAGGAAAACAAACATTAGGTGTAAGTAGTAGTAGTTTAATGGCTAAAATGTTGTATGAAAATAGCAATTTAATAGTAGCACCAGCTTGCTAGGCAAAAATAGGGAATTTTCTTTTCTACTACGAATGGTTAATCTGCCGTTTTATACAGTTGCTCTCATATAAATTTGCTAAAGGTTCCCCTTTACACTAGGTTAGACTCGACATACAAGGATAGGTTATTATGAGAAAATGAAGTTAAATGCTGCCTTAAAGCACTAGAATAGATATACCAGAACTTACATATCAGTTTCTTCACCTCGTACTAGTTTATCAGCGCAAGCAAAGGCGCCTTTATGAAGCCAACAATATGAATCAATAGCCACTGTACAACCACTAAATTCACTAACATTAGTCCGCCTAGAGGCTTTCTCTATAAACGGTAATAAGCCCGTAATACCCATGATTCTTATGTATAAGCTTTACACCATATTTCTAGAAACTCCACTAGAAAATAAAAAAATAATAACTTTGGCAAAACAACATAATCATGTCAAAAAAACGTCAATATTCGCGCCTTTCCACAATCCGCCATTTTTAATAAACTCATTAGTGTTGTGATCTGATTATACGAGTGATGTATGTTATGTATGGAGATACCTGAGCTGAGATACTTTAATTTTTTTAGTCGATTGTAGTTTTATTTGAACTTTATTTTGTTTGTTTGATTGTCCATTCTAAATAACGATTTGAAATGTTTATTAATGATATTGTCTAAAGTTAACAAACAACAAGCCTTAACAGACCCGTAAACGTGACAAAAGACACGACCCAAGGTTGAGTGTGTGGTCCACTCCACTATCTGGCTTACGTTAATGACCTAGAAAATATTCTAACACACTGTTCCCTTTATGCTTTGGGCCCATGTTAAGGAACTTGTTCTGAATCTACAAAAAACTAAAGATATACACGTACATTCAAATCACTTAAGTACTTCCAATCCCATTCAAATCATAGCTCATAAGTCATGATGATGCATAAAAACGTGCCAGACTGCCACTGCTCGCTTAGAGAGCAATTCCCATCATACATAGGTACCTAATATCCGATTCTTTAGTTTGCGTGGTTACGTGCGATACTCACCAAATTTTCCAATAAAAAACGAAATATACCGTACAGAACCCTCCTTCAAATGCACACAGCTCTTGCTGAATCGATGATATCCTATGGACTCACCAGTTATGGACGCACACTAAAAACTTAGCTAGATAAATTACATAATTTGCAAACACATTTGTTGAAACTTGTAGTATGTACCAAACTATGTAAAAAATAAATAAGTAGGTACTAAGACAATTACACAGGTTTATTTAAACACTGCAAAGTATTACCTGTTCTAGCGCGCGCTGAGTATATATTCCTCATAGAACATTTTGATAACAGTGATAGGTATTCAAATTCCAATAAGTAACGTGAATACACGACAAGCCAAATCAAAATAATTTCAAGTGCCACGCAAAGATAACTTTTATGGTAGGCGTACGCGTACCGCTTCCTTCACAATTCCCAATTTACTAAACCAAATACCTGTAGATATTTGAGACACAATGACTAGGTAGTAAAAACATAAAGCGTAAGCTGAAAGAACATTACATCAACCCGATTATAACTTAACTGTTGATCAAATCTCAGGCCATGGCATGCTAAGACAGACCCCAGAAGTCTAATTGTGTGCTTTAATATTGTCGGAACTTGTAATTTACAAAATAAATAAATAAAAATAAATGTGTTACGACGACTTTCGATTAGATAGGTACTAACCACGCACTTATACTCTTTGCCACGGACAATGTAAACAGATTGAGGGTAATCATTCGGGGTTGGTGAGGGTAGTTGCAAAGATTTCTTTTTACTGAATAAAGTGATTGTGACAGCACGGTTTGGCCTCATAATTTTATTTGGGAATATAAAATTATTAGATTGGTCTGCGTGCCAATATAGTAGTATTTATGTTTGAAATCACGTATAATGATATTTAATGCACGCATACTGTCGTCGGCTGCAGCGGTGGCGATAACTTTTGCTGTCTCTGCAGCAGCTTACTATTACAAAAGTCGCAATACTGAGATCAATGAAGTAATGGTGTTCTGCAAACTACAATTTAATGCCCATAATTATTTCGACAAGTTGATCAGCTACGTAGAAGCAGCCAAGAAAACAGTTAATGTCTGCATGCCTAGCATTCACAACCCTGCTATTCAAGGTCGCTTGGTCTCTTTGATTAAGAAGAAAAACATTAAAGTTCGTATGATCATTGACCGGGCTGGATACAACGAATCGACAGATTTTTTTATAAAGGAGCTCATTGAGGCTGGTGAGTTTACTTTGAATATTCTTATGATTGCTGACTTACAAATATTACAGTGGCGTAGCTCATCCTAATGGGGCCCTGTATCAAATTTTTTTGGTGGCCCTTTTCACCCAACTGTGAAGCTACAGAGGGTATTGTTTTTACAAAATAAAGAATATGGCATACTGACTTAGATGAGGGGCGAGACGAGTCGATTGAAGGTTACGCTACGCTTGCCGCGGTTGGTCCGTGGATGGGTGACCATCCTAACATGCGGAAACCCCTCCGTGCCTCGGAAAGCACGTTACGTCGTTGGTCCCAGCTATTATTCGTGGATCTTTGACAGTCGTTACGGGTCGTCAGAAGCCCGAAAGTCTGACACCCAATATTACCAAGGGACATCGTATTATCCAGTAACTGGGTAGTGGCGGTCAGATAGCCAGTCGCTCCGGAGGTAATATACTGGAATTCAGCTGCATCCGGTTAGACTGGAAGCCGAGACCCAATAACACCGCCCGACCCGGGAATCGAACCTAGGACCTCATGCTCAGCAGTAGCGCTTGCGACCACTAGACAAATGAGGCAGTCGGCAGAGGCATCTCGGTACTCACGCCCTTTTTAAACATATTTTTGAACCAATTTACAGAAATAAATATCATTTAGCAACAAGAATTTTAGGTTCTAGATATTGTTTTAAACATTTTTGCTTATACACGTCACGTCGGGGGCCCCTGTCGTCGATACGGCTGATACAGCGGTAGCTACGCCCCTGAAATATTATCATAATTCGGAATGCTATTTTTCTTTTCAGGAGCAGAAATAAAGTGTAAAGTAAATGAACCAATTTATAAGATGCAACATAAATTCTGCTTAGTCGACGACAAGGTTCTCATGACAGGCACCTTAGACTGGGGAAACGACCGTTCTGCCGACCACTGGAACTACGTGTACATCACTAGCAAACCACAACTAGTACAACCAGTAAAAAGAGAATTTTATCAAATGTGGGGTGAATTTTCTAGCGATATAGGGCTTTTAAAACAACCTTCGTCATATGAAAGTGACGAAGATATCGACACGGAAATCGTACATAGTAGAAATACAAATACGGAAATAATTGATGGCGAAATTCCGGCGGATTTAGTGCCAAACACATTGCGAGAAACAATATTGACCCCTGAAGTTTTTATATTGTAGCCTTTATCCACATGTAACCCATATTATACCTATTTTACAAATGTTTTATATGCCAAACATGCCCTGTATAATATCAATGTATTAACTTATTTTAATAATTAGACCTTTTATTTTAATCCAATGAATTTATCCAATTTTTTAAATGAAACTTTTGCAACTGGTATCATGGCCAAGGTCAGAGCTGGTTTTGGCCTACTCTCATTATTTTTTTCTAATATATATAATGATTTTTTTAGATGTTTTCTGCCTTGAACTTAAAATATTTAATTTCATGTTTTGAAACTGCTTTTTAGAAGGAAAGTGTTTCTTCATCTTGTATTTTCCAATGACCCTCATCATAAAATATTCTTGAATTCTCAATTACTTACTTTAATTGTGTATCTTATTGCTTATTCACATTTCAGTGTTATTTCATGGTCAGCTTTGAATTTTTGTGTAATGTATTTTTATTTTTTATCCTAATTGTTCCTACATTAATAAAATAACTAAAGTTTTTTCAACTCTTTAATTTCGGTAAAGATCTTTTCTTTAACATTGTTACGACACCATCATGTCAAAGGGTACACCCAAAAGCATTGGAGTGCATGCTATTATACTCTTTGACCGCCACGCCACATGTTTTGTATGTTTATTTTGAACTGTAAAAGTTGTATTTTCGACTTGCCATGCCGTTGGAAGCGAGCATGTTTTAATTTGACATTCATAGACATCCGTGGAGGTCAAAGGGTTAAAGATCTCCTAGATATTTGTTTTTGCAAAATTTAACAATCACAGAAGAGTTATAAAAGGTGGCAGGGACATCGACGCACAACCTGTTAGAGTACATGATTCTTGACACATTCTAGCATAGAAATTTTTCGTAAGTAATAAAAAAATATATATATATTTCATAGAAAAGTGCAATGCCTATGCGGTCAAAATGTATGGAACAGCTATTTTGTTACATCATGTGCTGAATTCATGGTTACAGATTGCACATCAATGTACCTGCCACCATGTATATGAGAAACAAAATACCTCCCATTGTTCTTACACATTTACAATCTGTCTTAAAATAACACAATAGACATCAGCATGACATTTCAACCCATAAATATGGGTAAAAAAATTACAATAAACTAAAATATTATTACTAAATTAGTCTATCTACCTATTCACCACCCCTAACAGCTTTATATTTGGCTATTTCATTAGGGAATGTTTTAGAAAGCTCTGACAATAGATGGGTCTTGAAGCGCTTATATGAGTCGATCTTTCCTTTGACCTCTTCATTTTTGGCCAGGGCCTTGTCTATGCAGTCTTTAGTATACAGTTGAGGGTTGCGACCTTGGTCAATGTAACTGAAAAAAAAAAAATGAAGTGAAACCATAAATAATGCATAAAGTTATTGGGATTTACATTGTAAACAACTAAAACTTAAAAAGTGTTGTGCAATTTAGACTAAGAAAACACTTTTGTCTGGCTATCAGAAACTGGATTTTCAAACACTATTTTCTACCAAAGATATAGTATTGGATATCTGTATCTTTTATAAATAAGGTGGTGGCTTACTAGTCTCTGAAAACAACACAGCCAGCTCGAACTATTCCTTAATACTATTTTTAGCCAAAGTGAATGTATGTGCTGTTGGTGCTCTTTATTAAATAAAGAAATAAAGGTCCAAGGTTGAAAGAGTTTGTAGAAAGCGATCGCCACCCATTGTATGTTCTGTAGTGATAGTCGTATTTGTTTTGTTGTGTATTTTCTGGTGTACAATAAAGTATATATTTTATAGAAATAAATGCTGGAGTAATATTATTAAATAAATTTGACAAGATAAAGTTATATATTTATTAATACTCACTCAAACACCTCCGTAGGAACATGAATATCATGGACTTGAGACTTCAGCTTATCAACCTCCTGCAGACCGGTAACAAGCGATTGTCTGAAATATATACATGCATTGATTATCTCTAGAAAAACAACAGACGCCTAATAAGTATTGTGAACTGTTGTGACCGTAAAAAGAAAGTAGATTTAACTTACATCTTCTGATTCAGAACACTTTGCCCTTGTGGTTGGAAATCACTCACGATGATGCGAATTTGTCTTACATTCTCAATGAACATTTCAAGTTGGGTTTCTAGATTTTCAAGGGGCGACGACATTTTGAGTAGATTAGTCTTGATAACAAATAAAAATACACACAGAAATCGACAACAACCGATTATCCAGATAAACGTAACAAAATGTCAATTTAATTATGTCAAATCGAATGTCAGGCAGTCAGACCGTAATAAAATAAAATTAGTGTCCGACCGAAAGTTCGGTTTCGGTTTCGGTTTCGGCCGAGTTTCGGCCAAAAATCAAGTTTCGGTGGCAGTTTCGGTTTCGGCCATAATTGGCCGAAACTTTTGCCGAAACCGAAACAGTAAAAATTTGTGATTTGATTTATTGATAACTGATAAACATTTTGCTATGAGAACTTAATTTGAAAAAATAATTAAAATATTATTAATATTTTTTATATTATCTATATTGTACCTATATAAAATTCAAAGTCCTGACTGACTGAGACATCAACGCACAGCCTAAACCGCTGGTCCTAGAGACATGAAAATTGGAGGGAAGAGTAGGTATCCACTAAGAAAGGGTTTTTCGAAATTCCACCCATAAGAGGGTGAAATGGGGGGATTTTGTTTGTATGAAAAATCTTATTCCTTGAGTTAATAAACTTGAAACTTGGCACGAATACTTATCTAAGTAAATTATGAAGTTGGGCATTTTTGTTTTTATAAACTACCCCCTAATTGGGGGGTTTCAAAGTTTGTAAGGAAAAATTTTAGCGCGCGGTCCGTTTTAATCGAAACTCAGTATTTATACCTAAAATTTAAAGGAAACAATAATGATTATGAGGGTTTTTCCCCCCTCAAAGGGGGATATAGGGGTGTTGAAGTTTGTGTGGAAGAAATTGAATGCGCGGTCTGATTAACTCGAAACTCAGTATTGATACTTTCGACAGAAAATAATTAATAATAAGTATGTAAAGTTGTCGAAAATTGACCCCTGACGGGGCAAAAAGCGGTAATTCGGTTTTTAGGGGAGGATTTGAACTTGAAACTGTATGTTACATTTTCACGCCTAAGCCACTGAACTTCTGATTTGGCAAAGCGATAGATGGCATCCTGGGGAAGCACATACTTTTTATCCTGGTAGCACGTTCCCGTGGGATTCCGACATTCACGCGGGCGAAGCCGCGGGCAGAAGCTAGTATTAAATTAATGATTACAACAAAATTAATATACCTACTGTGTTTCCATTTCATGTCCTAATTAATGCGGAATAATGGGTAAAATGCACCAAATTTCAGTATTTTAAGGAATTTAATACTTAACCACGTGAGTTTCGGTTTCGGCCGAAACTGAAACCACGGCCGAATATTCGGTTTCGGTTTCGGTTTCGGCCGGAAAACCAGTTTCGGTCGGACTCTAGTAATGATGCATGCTCTTGTTGCGTTCAGAACTCACCACTTTTATACAATCGTATTCTTCAGTTATTTTATCACTTCACTTCATCGTATGAATAATTAGGATGGTAATGAATGTTGACCTTTTCTAGCTATACCGTCCATATTGAGATGTTAGAGTCAAAGTTCTGCGAGTTAATTCTGAGCACTATGCGAAATTGCAAACGGAGTTTTTAAGGTTTTTGAACGCAACTCAACATATGACCAAATGGCAAATAATGGACTCAGAACTCAGAAGTGCGTTCTATCTATTATTACGCTGGCTCTCACTCGCCGACGGCGACGGAGCCGTAGTTTGGCTGTTTTGACCGGCTCCGTTCATGCTCCGTTCCTTGTCGAACGTCTATGTGCGAACTAATTGAACGCGCTAAATTGTTGTTTTGACGTTTCGCTATTCTTTTTGAAGTTTGACATTGAGGGGAGGTTAAATTGCATTATTTGGCATCAATTTACCGAGGTTTTATTAACTATTGGATTAAATATTTGTGATGGTGCTAACAGTGCATAACCCCGCTAAGCAGACAACATTTTATGAAGCTGCGATTGCTGGTGGCCTAGCAGGAGCTTTCACGAGAGCCGTAGCGCAACCCCTCGACGTTCTAAAAATACGATTTCAACTCCAACTAGAACCCATAGAAAGTGGTTCGAAGTATAGTTCTATACTACAAGCAGTCACCTCTATAGTTAAAGAAGAAGGACTTTTTACGTTATGGAGCGGCCACGTTCCAGCGCAATTGTTATCAATAACATACGGAGTCCTGCAGTTTTCTGTTTTTGAAAAGCTAACGCAAGTGTGTCAGAATTCTGATCAACAATTCTACAGCACCCATAGACATTGGATAAACTTTACAAATGGCGGTGTGGCAGCAGCTGTCGCTACTGTCGCGTCTTTTCCTTTTGATACAGTCAGAACCAGGTTAATAGCTGAGCAAAAGACGAAGAAGGCTTACAAAGGATTTACGAATGCAATCACGTCTATGGTTAAGACTGAAGGTGTTGCAGCTTTGTTCAAAGGTTTAACACCTACTCTTGGTCAGATAGCACCACATGCTGGCATACAATTTGCAGTGTACAGACTGTTCACAGACACTATATTTAATAAAATAACATACTTCCAAAGACAAGCGACACTACATTCAGCAGTGGAATCCTCATTGATGGCAAACTTGTTGGCTGGATCCATAGCCGGTTTTGTTTCTAAAACTGCAATCTATCCATTTGATTTAGTGAAGAAAAGATTGCAGATTCAGGGTTTTCAGCAATATAGAAAAAGCTTTGGTAAGCAGATGTACTGTAATGGTTTGTTAGACTGTGTCAAGTTGACCATCACAATGGAAGGGTTCCTAGCCTTGTATAAAGGGTACGGCCCTAGTATGTTGAAGGCTGTTTTAGTGTCTGCAATGCACTTTGCAATTTATGATGAAATAAAACACTTATTTTTAAAAATGAAGAGTTGATGAAACTAGAATCTGACTCAAAAATGTGAGGTATGTAGCAATTTTTTTAAATAAGGTGAGATATTGTCCAGCCGGTCGATTCTGTAAAAATCTCACCGTGAAAACTCAAGTGAAGTGAGCTTGATGTGAGTTGTCAGTAGTGTCAATCCCTAGCATTATTTGGAATGACAGCTCACTCCACGCTCACTTCACCTAAGTTTTCACGGTGAGATGGTTACAGAATCGCACTGCTGATGTTGAGAGAATGCATTCCTAACACCTGTTATTGCGACAATTCTAGTACTTAGCTAATAAAGATCAAATTCGCAAAACACATATTTCTTTATATGAAACTGACAGGTGTCAGGAACGCATTATCCTGTTGGCTGGACTGTGGTAATATATAATAAGGGCTTAAAAAGTGAAACCTAATAATGCGAGTAATAGATTTAATAAATTTTGACCTTCGAGAAATCTCAAACTTGAAAATAATTTGGCTTTCCCTTAAAAAGTGAAATAAAATATTAGAAATATTTTAATTAGTCATTAGTTCCTACAAAATGTATGTAATAAATGTATAATAGAACAAGCGTGTTAAAAACAAAGGAGACTGGGCGAGTTTATATGGGAAGTTGTCTATGGATCAATAGCAATACGGGTTTGATATTTAATTCAATGGTTAAGATATCTGCCCTTACAACCTGCTGATGCATGTCTGGTGGTGGATGTCCACCCTGTATATTATGAAAATGCATTTTATAGTACTGTGACCTAAACCCACACTTAAGTCATGCTTTTCTGTGACTTAAGTAGTCCATTTTTACACAGAAAAACGTAAGGTGTGGGCTTAGGTCACACAAGCTGTACAATATGTGTGACTACTAAGTCACATATTGTATAGATACTATTCACGATTTTTCGATTGATGCACGGCGACTGGCGCCCGAGCATAGTCACACGTATCACATTGTACTATTTCGCAAAATTGCCGGGTCAGATTTTGATGCCACATTGCACATTGTTAAAGATGAGATATTCTTACACAAATTTCACAAAATCACAACCATATTGCTATTAGTCCATAGACAACTTTTGCTGTCTCCTTTGTAAGGAAGATTCCATTGTAACTGCAATTACAAACTATTCAGCCTTTTACTGCATCAATTGTTAAAGGCAAACTGCCATTTGTCTATGTGATTGTGTTAATTTATTCAAATGAGAATTTCCTGAGCATTTTTTATTGTAAACAATTTTTAATCAATCAATTTATTTGTAAGTGTTATTTATTTAATTTTTTAAGTATAAATATGTTATTTTTTAATTATGTTGGTGTTGCTCATTAATTTATTGAAATACGTAATATATTCTGTAGTTTCTGACTACCCCCATGGGATAAAAGTTTGAGTTTTTGTATGATTATACTCGTAACTAAGCATTATTGTATCTAGTACAGTGCCATATTCAGCCACAAATAATAGTGATTTCAGCTTCAGAACGACTTTAAAGAATACTTTTGTTAGTCAATCCCTATTTTTTAATTGTCAGCATACAAACTTTGGGATGAAAAGTACCCCTGTCTACAATTTATTAATGACAAGTACAAGTCTATGTCCCAATTATTGCATTTACAGTATCTATTTATAGTAAAACCCTGAATACCATAGAAAATAATGTTGTTACATTCAGTATTTCCCTTGAATGCTTGATCAGACTTTTGTGGCCTGTGGGGTAATTTAATTGCGTAACACTAACAGTAGCAATGGCTTTAATTTTGACAGTTCAACAACGTTCATTGCGTTATTTACGTTGCTGAGCAGACAAATTTTTCGATCATATGAAGCATTGAATTAGCAATATCCTTCAAAATGATTCAGATTGAAAGTGTGTTACGCAATTAGGTTGTTTGACGATACTGAATGCTATTTTATACAGTCCTGAATGCATTTCTGTGATACCTATTTATTAGATAGATTTTAGACTGAACCTTTAGATTGAATGCTTACTGAAAAAATAAATACTAATTAAGGCGATGTTTTCGTTTCTTTTAAGCTTTTCACTCGGCTATTATAAAAACAAATCGACTTTTGCTGTCTGTACCTCTGATTCTCACGACTTGGCGAAGAAAGTAGCTAGAAGGGATGCATGATAAAATCTTTTAAAAATACTTTATTTTTAATGATATAAAACTTTTTAGTGTTAATTACATAAATGACTATAAACCATACAAAATCTTAATCATAAACATTCAACTAAAATTACAGATATTTATATTTCAATTCGTTATACATTTTATAAATGGGCTCTCTTTATAATATTCGAGTAACACGAATGTTGCGCTTACACGCTAAGCATTGCGCAATTTTAGATGTCCGTGTAAGTTCAGCTTTAAGTATGTCGCATATAAAGGCGGAGCCCCAAATTCTTGAATAAATTAGTTCCTATTTTAGCCGTACGATATCACATATCCCATATTCCTCATCAATGTATCTTTGATTGCTGGCTGCAATTCTTTCTTCATATACGTGGTCAAAAGAGTCCGTATACCTTTCGTAAATATGTCTTCCATTTCTCTAGAAATGTCTTCGGCCTCGTCCAATTCATCGTCGGGCCTAAACAATTTACTTCGTTCGTAATTGACCCTGCTTCGCGGCTCGTAAACGGTGTCCCAGTTATTGTCAAGAGCCCTGTTGTCCAACCCGTCATTATAGAACTGCGGTAATCGTGGATCGAAAGAGAATTCGTCAGACCGTTTTCTGCGTTTCAAAGGCAAGTTGTCCTTATTTCTAACAGAGTTTCTGTTGATGTATTTCTCACAGCCGTATGCGTAGACGCTTATGAAGCCAGGTTCTACGAATTCGGAGTCCGTTTTGACGTTGAACTTCCCAGGTTGTTGATTTAGGGGTCTCGTATGAAACCCGATTCCAGCCTTTCTTAATCTTAGGATCATATTACAGCCATTGCTCACCCGGCTTCTGGGGTAGTCGTCAATGAATGGGCCATCTATGGACCTGGATTCGGCGTAATGTCTTCTCAATCTTCGACTTGGTGGTAGCCCCCTATCGAGGTCGTTTGCATTGTACAAATCCACATTCCCGCTGATAGTAATATCGTGGAATAGGAGCATGGTGTCGAGGGAGACGTTTCTTGGGTCGAAGTAGCATTTTTCCACTCTTACCCAGTTGCTATTTTGCGGTAGTCGTACGCGCATTCGTGTAACATACATGTCCACGGGTGCAGATCGCATTTGCTGGTACAGGCTGTACCCATTGAGGTCGATGCTTTGACTCTGAGAAAACAAGAACATTAGTCACTAACAAACGTAAATAATGAACATTCGAACTGTTTTTGGCCAATTGCCAAATGCGTCGGAATTGGCACTATGAATGTGCGGAATGCTGATCTCCAACGATGAATTTACAAAAATAACTTACGACATGACACAAGGAACAAAACTGAGGCATACGAATATGGGGTAGCTTATAACTTCCATTCCAGATCTAAACTTAGCACATTAATTTTCTACCTCAAAACTGTGCCCAAAGCCTCGTTATAGGTTCTTACCAAAGGAGTGTCCAAATTCTTAGGCTGCGTCCTTTTTCGTCGCTTCATCTGGTCTAAGGCGGATTCAAGTCGTGACGAGCAGCGTTCTCCGGCGATCGGCACCGTTGTCAGAGGGGGTAGGCCACCAGGACCAAGAGCCGGGCCTGGTCGATTGTCAAAACGCTTGGCTTCGTACAATGGAAGGAAGCGTGACTCTGGAAAGAGAGAAAGAGCGATATTTCATATTGCTCGTTTGTTTTTGGTCAACTTGTATTCCCTGGGGGGAAAGATAGACCGCAGAATATGTTGTACTTATTTGAGTCTTGAACCTAGAATCTGACGCTCTCCGATCACCAATCACCATTGCTATAGCTAACGATTAATAGCTGAACAAAAAGTTTACTAGAACAGAGAGTCAAATCGTGCAATTTTTTTATCGAGTTCTTTTTCCGTTCGTGTTTTAGGGGTCGGTTAATCACTTATGGTTTTTGAAAATTACACCTATCAAGCCGGAAAGAAACAATTACAAAAGGAAAATGATGTGCAAGCAAACATAAAATTGAAAGTTAACGTGTAATTATATTCTTTGGTGATCCTACTGTTTTCTCTTCTATTGTTTCATGTTCAGAGGCGTGAAAATCGTGAGCTAAGCTATGTCGTGACGTCAAACTATAGTATTAACGAGATCCACGTTCCAAGTGCGTTCCATTTAGATTTTTAGTAGTATTTTTTTTAAATTGCCTCTTTGTTCTAGTGGTCGCAAGGGCTACTGCTGAGCATGAGGTCCTGGGTACGATTCCCAGGTCGGGCAAAGTGTTATTGGATTTTTCTATCTGGAATTTCTCAGTAGCGAGCGAGAGTCTGGATTTGTTCCCGTTTGATGGCAATAGGCTCGCGCTCGCCCCTATCACATGGGACTCAAAACATAACTGGTGAAATGTAGGTTACTATAGGTCCACATCTGCCTAACCCTTCGGGGAAACAAGGCGTGATAAATTATGTTTATTTTTTTTTGAAAAGTGAGTTGTGGTATTCACGTTCCTACCGCGAAAGCGTGGGAACTGTATATTTACGATTACGAAGCGCTTTTTTCTCTTTAAAAGTGAACCGTATAATCTCGACGAGCTTGTGATAGTGAATACGTTTCGCTTTTCATTTCTCTTGTCCTAGTTCACGTTTCGTCTACCTTTATCTTTGTTTTGCTTTTCTCACTTTCATCCGATATTTTCGAGATTGTACTCTTAATGTTGTACTATAATGTGCTGTATTCGAAATCAGTTCGATTTGATCTACTTAAGAAGACTCATTACTCTCTTTTCACGGTCGAACATTATAATTTGCATTTGGCAATGTTGACCCCACCCGTCCCTTGGTGGAGAATATTGCCAAAATTATATAAATCGTTATTATTCCACACATTGAGGATAAGTTTTCCGATACAAATTTATCTTGGTCATCCGCGAGTATTACGACAAAAATGTTCTCATGAATCTGTAGCTAGTAGAAGCTGTGAATTTGAAATTTGAACGTAACGATGCGTATCGGAAAACTAAGCTTTAAATATGATCAAAAACATACCCGTGGTTTACCATGTGCGATCCAAACAAAGAATAAATAAGTAGGTACTTAGGCATTTTCAGATGAATGTCCTACAAAACTGCTAGGCACAATAGTTATTATTAGAATGGTGACAACTTCTAGAGTTAAAGTAGTTAATCAGTAATCACCTTTTTGTGCTTCTGCAGAAGGAAGTTCGTTATCACTAGCCGACGCAGTTTTCGCAAATAATATAAACATCCACCAGAACTTCACCATTTCTCACAATGATAAACAAACACAATCTTAACTAGGCCGTAAGGTGAACCGCCTTCTCGCGAAAAAAAAAATACAACTGTCAAAAAATACCGCGAATACCTCCTCACACCGCGAAACCGAAACGTGAAATAAAGCTTGGAAGGTAAGACAATAAGAAGTGCAGTCTTTGGAAAATAATCCCCGCTTGAGACGATTGTACTCGTGCATCTAGACGATTTCGCGACAGGTGCCTAGATAGTACCTACCTAGATAGTTACTGCTGAGTAAACGGCGAGACGACGATTTATTAGAGCGAAAATGAAGACGCTTGCAATGTCTCCGTGATGAGCTTATTACGAAGGACAAAACTGATATAAAAAGTAGATAATCATAATGAGAATTGCGGCAAAACGGAAGTTTGACGTTACGCAAGTAAAATAATAGAAAAGAGAATTTCCCTAAGAGATGTTACTGAAGCAAAACTTCAGGTTTTACGAAAAGATTGAGTTGGCAAAATTAAAATCAATGCGTCATTCGTTCAGTATTTTTATATATCGCGGCCGTTATTGAGATCGATAAGGAGGACTATTACTAAATATTCCTATGATGAGATTTTTATATTAAACAGCCAACAACCAGGCAGCGCGGCAATGTAAATATGGAGTAGTTTATTGTATAGGATAAGATAAGGGATCCCCAGCCATTGATCCGTAACAAAATGAGTCGTCTCCTTCAAACGAAAAGCATAACTATAGGTATGCAAGTGCACCAGAGCAAAACCGCATTCTAACCACTTTGGGCAGTACCAAGTACGAAGTATAACATCCTATTAGCTTTTTATCGAAGACGACATCGGAGGCACTCGGCACCACAAGTAGACCATGACGTTATTATGAAAAGAAATTGGGTTAAGCCGTTTAAAATTGTTGACAAAGTTTAGCGACCTCGCTATGTGGATCCATGTGTTGATTATGATTATATACTTTTACTTAGAAGCCTTATCTGTGGTATTAGAATGTTTAACAGGGGCGTTATCTAGAGCGATAGGTGTCTTGTAAATATAGCCTTTGAGTTTACCTGAGCCTTTCCGCTCTGTAGCTTTAACGGCGACAGATTCTTGGATGATAGGATTTCTAGTTTTAATCCGGAATTTGAAATCCTATGACAAACTTAATAGGCTATAAAAAAAAACAATTACAAAGAGCATTTCGATACATGATGTTATTGGATATCACCTTTTAAGCACGGAATAATTGCTTGTGTTAGGAGAAATTAATTTCTATTAAAGTAATATTGGTTGGTAAAATTTGGCCGTGTGAGGGTGAGGATTAATCAACTCTGTCTATCGCAGTCCACTTCTCGACATAGGCCTCTCACAGGTTGCGCTATAACACCCCCCACCCTAATTTAATTCCTGATTTTATCCTTCAAAGAGTCGTCGGTCCATCTAGTTGAGGGGAGTCCCCCATTAAGCTTGCCGACTTGGTCGTCACTCCAGGACTTGGTGAGAATGCTGAGGATGAATTGGTAGTCCAAAGTCAATGATTTGGTAGTCCATAGGTAACTCAACCTAATTCGCGTTGATTTTGCGGATCTTGCCCGACACGTACGCGACGATTGCTTCGGGACATGGTGGGATTGTTTATGACGAAATTTATTGCGTTAATTAGGTAAGTACTTAAATAAAGTTGCATAGTTAATTACTAGTTAGGTTCTTGACTTATTTACCGAGCATATAAAGATAACTATCACCGAGTATAATCGCCAGACACCAAACATTAGTTTCGCCTATTGTTTCTACTGCTATTGTCCCAAAATATTCTCTATGTGTAATGTTTGTAACCACTCTCGATGCCCATTGTTTTATTATTACGTTTTTCTTAAGAAACTTCCGTGAAATAACGAAAAGTGGCCATTTAACTAGGGAATTTTGAGCAAGTTTGGCAACGAAAGAATTGTGGTGTTTCAACATTTTGTAGATCTAATTTGCCTTGTTGATAGTTGATACCCAGTTTGCTAACTAACATGGGGAATAATAAATACCTATTGTGTTGTCATGATGCTTGAAATAAAAAAGAATAATTCTGGTTATTGTTGTTAGTGAAGCAACTGTAAACAAATTTTAAAAAAGATCGTCTTTAGTTTGGTACTAACCGTAAAGACGCCGAAATTTGGGAGTAGGTATCTACAGAGGAAGGTTGGGATACAATAGTAAACGCAATTTAACTTTTTATGTAGGTAGGTCTCTTTAATCGTCTCAAGAGCGCATAAGGGGTCTCACAGCCAGCCCTACTGCATGCTGTATTCAGAAGTGGGCCTGCCAATAAATACGCTATTGTGAATAAGAACCTAGTACTATGTTGGAATTAGGTGATGCGCTCTCCGAATGCAATGCATCCTCTCAAGCGCATCGGCCCGTCTCTATTGTTAACAAGAATATCCGGAGGGACTCCAATACAATCTCAATAACAACGGATCTTGGCCTCGACGGCTCAATCAATCAATTATATCAGATTCTGGAGTACCTAAGCTGGTACAGTTTTTAGAACACGGGTAAGTAGGTATGGCAGTTGCTGACAAAGGAAGGATGTACGTAGGTACATACCACGGAACAGATACTGTTCCGTGATACATACAGTAGGTAGTAGTGTGCACGAGTGCAGTTCTAGATCAACGAAATAATGCGATAAGACCGCCCATTGTATATTTTGTAGTGTTTCATGTATTATAAATGCTATGTATTTTTGTGGTGTAACTACTTACAATAAAGTATATACCTATAAATAAATAATCCAGAGTGGCGACTCCGCTGACACACAAATAGTGGGATACCAGCTGAAACACAATTAATTCCTTCCTCTTTATAATACTGAAGTAATTCATGCGTGTAGCCGACAAAATAGAGTTAGGTACTAACTAAACAAAACAACCCAAAAAAAAATAAAAAGCCGAAAGTAGGTAATGGTGTCAGACCTAATTTGTATAGATTATTCGCCCACTAATGGTTTAAGGTATTTAATTAATTGACGAAATGCAACGCACGGGGGTCGGAATCGTGTAAGCTGAAACCATGGTACATAACAAGTTGTACAGACGCCAGCACATCAAGCTACTACAATCTGTCAAATTTCTTTATTAGATTTTAATCTTTATTGTTAAAGCGTTAAGGTTCAAGGATGATTGGGAAATTCTGACAGTTTCGGGTAGGTTGACCTGCTGGCGTCTGTACATCGATGTCCCTGTCTCCCTGCAGGTATAGCAGTAGGCTGTATATAACTACGTATCCTAACAATTACGTCGGTGATGCAATTCCTACATACTCGTACCTACTAATACAACTTGTTACAATTTTAGGTAAGGCTCGACCGAGATCTCGGTCTCGGTCTCGGTCTCGGCATTCTCGGCTACAAATCCAACCGAGAAACTTGTCTCGGTTCTCGGCTAATTATAGCCGAGATTCTCGGTCATGACCGAGATTGTAACATTGTTCGGATCGGCATTCAAATTTTACCGCGCGTGGCAACGCGCCGCAGCGCGTAGTCGATTGGTGTAAGTGCGTGAGAGAGCTGAATTGTGATTGGTTGTTGGTTGAAGTCCCGGCTGGCGAACTGCGGCCGGCCGCTTTCGCCCCATTCGAGCAGTATTTGTAATTGTTTATGTTTACAATAGTAATGAGTGGAAGTTTGTTTTAACACAGTAAATTAAAATAAGTTACGGTTTAAAACTAAATATCTAACTGAAAGCGAAGTTAACTCAGCCAAACTTCATATTATCGAGACTCTCACTCTCAATGAAAATGTAGGATCAGATTCTCGTGAGACGACATGGGCATCTTCAACTAACTCGTCAAACATGGCTGCAACAAGTCAATCCAACTTATGGGCAGCTCATGATTCGATAGAGTTGGAAGACGAGCCAATGACCAATGACGAATACAGTTCAAGCTCTGTGATCGAAATAGCGCTAGAAAGCTTTCTTAGAGAGCCAAGACTGCAAAGAAATGCTAATATTTTTGAGTATTGGTTTTCGTCGCCTTATAAGGTGCTTAAGCCCGCAGCAAATAAGTTTTTATCTGCGCCGCCTACTAGCGTAGCAAGTGAACAACTTTTTAGCAAAGCTGGACAATTGTATGACGAGAGACGACATTCTTTGAAGGGCGAAAAATTGCTTTTTTTATGTTATAATATAATGTTATTTAACTTTGATTATTAAAACCATTAATTTTGTTAAACAATTAGTAGTGTATTAAAAAGCAAACAGTATAAAAAAAAAATTTCACGCTTTTTCTATTCTCGTTCTCGGCTCTCGGTCTCGGCCGAGATATTATTTTATTCTCGGTCTCGGTCTCGGTCTCGGCCGAGAACGAAAAACCCATCTCGGTCGAGCCTTAATTTTAGGACTAGTCTCGATTAGGTACTGGATCTTTATAGGACACATTTAATATCCTGTCCTATTAAATAGTTAATTAGGTTCTTCCCGAATGGACGAACACATGGTTCCAACAATGTCATTGTTTGTTCAATTGTGCAAGCGTGGCGGTCGGACCGTCGGCCGGACCCGCAGTGGTGCAAACTGCGCCATTGTCACTGAACAATAGGGAAAGTCGCGGCCAGCTTGTGCGATAGATATTTTGTGGCTATAGAACAAGCGGGTAGGTATCTAAGTTTTGCTACAGTTAGGCCACACACACGTTTTTCTTGCGGCGAAAATCTACGGTTTATTTGCCGTGCGTAGGCACAGTCGTCAGTTTTGTATGGATCACTAATATGGAAGCTTGCTGATGGACACGTTTTTTCGTCGTCAGTTTATACGTCGTAGGTATCGTAAAGAAACCGTGCCGTGTACAATGGGCCTTAGGCGCCTAGGGTGCTAAATACTCAGTAATTCCAATTTCTTTAGCTTTGGTTGAAGATAACAAATCTAAAATCCCCAGTTATGAAGCACTCCCACAAAAATAGTCACTAACTATACTTGCATGTCTAAGTAAAATACATAAATCTCTTGCAGATAAAACGCGAAAATAATAGGAAGTAATCTTCTTCTTAGCGTGGCAAAACGTTCAAACATCTTTGGCTCAAAAATCTGCTGCGCGAACTCCGCTCACTGACCCAGTCATAAGATCATCAAGTGCACAGGTCATGCGGAGCAGGATGGAAGGTGGGCCATTTTCTATGGGGCGGTGCCGCAGACGCACTTGAGATCTGAGCCATCCGTGAATCTCCATCTGTGGAGTAATTATAGAGGCTCTGAAGACCCTGTTTTGCGCACGGTAGCTCAGCTCAACCATTTTCGGACAGGGAATATCGGTGGATCTACGCCATACCATTATTACTTAAATATTGTTAATCTAGGTACTACGCATCACGACCAATTTGCTTGCATTGCGAAAAATGCGATCAAAAACGCTATTCTTACGGCCCGACACGCGCAGAACAATTTCTATGAATTGGGTTCATTCCATTGTCGTATCATTTTGAAAAAAAACTGCGTCCGTGTATGTAAACAACAATAATGAAATACGAGTATTATTATTGCGTCATCCCCTAGATTGCTCCAAAACGATCGTTACATGCATTGTAGGTGGATAAGTGCTTTTATGCGCATTTTGTTCACAATGCCATGCCGAAGTTGTGCAATTCGTGGGATCGACAACCTTTGTTGATATCCGTGATTCCGATACTCAATAGTCTGACTCTGGAGCAATAGTCGTTAACTACCAGTAGGTAGGTAACTCGTTTCTTATTGGTCAAATACCTAAATTTTGACCAATAAGAAACGAGTCATCGTTTGGTCCAAGCATAGTTTCTCTCCAGGAAATTCGCTATGTAGATTAATGGTACGTTCACAAATTACTTACGAAATTTTATCCTGCAGGCGCTCCCTCGCCGGGAGCATTCGCCTATGATGTAATAGTTCCAGATTCGAGCATAAGTACATCAGTGAGTGAATAAAACCAATGCTATTGCTGAAAATCGAATCATACAAGATTCGATTTTCAGTATTTGCATTTAGCTGAGGGAGCGCCGTAATATATAAACGTCCAAGGGTCGAAAACAAAGTGTGAGTTAAGACTGCAAGGGTAACGTCCACAGGGCGTATAATTCTCGATTGCACCCGCGGTGTTAATAAAGCAATATGTACGAGTAAGTAGGTAGGTAAGGATTTGGGACTGCGACTGGTTCGTTGATCAGAATGGGCAGTAGGAAGGTGTGCTCACGCATTTACTGCTTTGAGTGCTGCGTACCTACCTGCCTGTATTTCTACTGTTTGTACCTGGATTGTATTGGGAAATCGAATCTCGTAAAAGTAACATTCAGTTTTAAATCGACCGATCATGATTCTTATCGCATTGTAGGTACAAACATAGTCACTACAAATGAGTCCAAAAAAATACTGAATCTTTCTCACATATTTACACTACCTACCTAACAATTTTATCAAGAGCAGAACAACATGTAGATCATTAGATACATAGGTACAGACCTACGTACATGTTGTTCGAAGTAATATGATTCTGTAAGACATCAATCAAGATCAACCAGACAACAACACTATGCAAGCAGGCCAAGCATGGTTGTCAACCACCATACCGTGTTTTCTCGATCGTCAGTCAGTATTATTGATGACTAGTTTATACTAGATATCTTCCTTATGGTGGATGCTCCAAGGTAGCCCGCGAATTTCAAATTTTCTTACGTTTTTTGCAATTTGCTGGTCATTACTAAGTTGTACGTTGATTAAAATATGATTCGCGGCCGTAACAAACGTGTATTTACAGAATTATAATCATTAGAATCAGTAATACAACTTGCTAAGTTAGCATAATCCTAAAATGTCAAAATTTAATGAAATAGTCATTCAGTAGGATTAGGTACTTGATCTTAGAGAGTTGTGTTGATGACTTTAATGATTATAATTCTGTAAATACATATTTGTTACGGCCGCGAATCATATTTTAATCAACGTACAATTTAGTACTGACCAGCAAATTACAAAAAACGTAAAAAAAATTGAATTTCGGCGGCTACCTTGGTGCACGATTTCATAAATTAGAAAGATTTGAAAATTGTTCTCTTATTGCTCACTTAGTAATAAGAGGGCATGAATTTCCCTTCAACAGTGCACAAATCCATCACCCGCGTAACACACTATCAATCTCAATCTGAATCATGTGTAAGTAGGTATGTCTACCTAAATATAATTCAGCTGCACAAATATTATTATCTATTAAACTGCAAGAACTAATTAAAGTTTATCACCTCCGAAAATGCCACAATCCTCCTTATCTTATCAGAAATACATTATGGCTTCAGTAATGTTATCTCAAACTAACAAAATACCTAGGTACGTAAAGACAATGCAATGGCTACATAAGTAGGTAAGTAGATCTCTCGTACTCGGACAATTAGGCCGTTGATGTCTTTCGAAGAGTAGTTTACTTTGGTTTAGGAAAGACATCAACGCATATTATGATGAAAATCTTCCAGATTGCATTTACACGTAAAAATGTGAAAAATACTGCCCGATAGTTATGCGGATTTAAGCAAACTCAGACTTCAATAATTACTAGATCTAATTAACGCCAGAAACACGCCGTAGGACAACTTACGCTGTAGAATGAAAACTAAACTAAATTAGGTCACACATTTAATTGTGAAAACTGTAAGTAATAGTTAGTGCCAATCTATTAGTAGCTTAGATCCCTATCCTTATCTAAGAATTTTTATTATGTCAATTTAGTAACCAAGTGAGTATTTAATTTAGTATATTGATTGTTGCTGAACATGCAACGAATTTTAATAGGTACCGTAGTACCAGTTTGTAAGTCTTATTATCATCTATCGCCATTAATCGTATTTATTACCCCCAGATAAGGTGGTAAAGGAAATATTTTCAATCATGCCAAGGTCTACGATCATCCTCTGCGCCTTATTTGATTCTACATTTATAATGCGCAGTCTCAAGTCAGTCTCACCTCGGTCCACGTCTATAAATAATCTCATTCGTGATTGGACGCTAAACTAAACAAAATATTATTTCTGTTCAATACTGCTAACGCTTGAGCCCGGGCGCGGGCGTAACGCAGTTGTTGCAAAGATAACTTTTCAATAATGTTTACATTTTCTGCCAGTGTGTACACAGCTTTACTGGGATCATACTTACAATCTACAAGAGTTTGTCAAGAGATGCCGTTACTTTAGCTTTCAAAAACTCAAAATAATTGGAATATTTGGACTTTTTATGCGGTATTAAATTATATTTTGGGCTCTACAAAGAGAAAACCAACGTAATAAACCTTATTCTGAAGTGATTATCTAAAAACCGTATATAAATACGCGATACAGGGTTAAACATTTTTTGAAATTCTAGATGGCGCTAGTATCGGATTAACTTTGACAGAACTTACATTACATTCTGATTCTGTTCTGCGTCTCATTCGTAGTCGTACTTTCAATCATTCAACGAGACGAGTTTTAATTTGTTCATCATTTAGTATCGTTTATTTACTTACATTGCAGTGTTTTGTGAACGAAAATACATAATAAGTACTTTGGTTTTCAATCGTGATGACGTGAATAACAGTAAAGTGGATCGTGCAAACGCAATAAAATGGATTGGTGTATAATATTCAATACAAGGTAATGGGCGATGTTCTCGTTGTTATAAGACAAAAGACTCGTCCTTCACACATTAGTAGAGCATCGTTGTGCAAACAAGCTGTTATCTACACGCCGCGTAATGTTAGAGGTGATGATTGAAATGCTAATAATGTTACACTGCATGTAAGTACGGCGAGCCGAATCGCGCTCTTATAACTTCACCTGCGCAACGCAAAGACGTATAATTACTAACTCCTCTTGATGGTGGTGGGTCTCTATCGCTTGATGCTGTAACCAGTAATAGTACAGCTTACTAATCAGACATAAAATCATGGCTAACGTAAAGAGTAGATTAAATGCACCCAAAAGTGCATCTACAAAGAAGAAAAAGACGGGACATAAAACAAAAAAATCATCTACAGGTCCCAAGAAATCACCCTTGAAGAGAAATTATACAGAGAGCAACATAGTCATGAAACGACCAAGCTCCAGACTAGTCATGACACCAGATCAAAAAATCAAATTCTTATTGAAAAATGGGAATAAACTCAAGGAAAGATTTATTGCTAAACCACCTGTGAATGTCAAACCAATTCCTGCGGTAACTGTTGAGTCAAATCCTGAGCCGAGAGCTGAGCCAAGAGCTGAGCCACAAGGATGCTACAGCAAAACACAAGATAACAATCTTCCCCGTATGACAAAAACGGGGCACCTTAAAAAAAAGAAACAGTGCAATATGAAACTTGTTGATAGCATTCTGATGAATGAACTGATGATTGGTGGCAAGAAAAATGTACATACTGATGATGCGCCTCCCGTAGAGGCACCTTCTCTGGCAGTGATACCTTTAAGAGTTGGTGTTGACAATAACAATGACACCCAAATAACAGACCAAAATAACACATCTCAAGACTACTCCGATGATGATGTGTGTAAATTATCTGATACTATCTCTACAAATTCTGGTGATTCAACAGATGATGAAAACTGCTCAGATTCCTCAAATGAGAAATCTGGGAGTAAAACTTCTCAAAAGAAAAAAAAAATACCATGTAAGCAAAAACCAAGACATATCACACTGAAAAATGGTGTCGTATTAAAATTAGAGTACTTTGAGTGTGACCATTGCAACAGAACATTTAACAGGAAATGCTCCTTACGTAGACACATGTATATGCATCTCGGTATAAAACCTTTTCAATGTCCTCATTGTCCTCAACAGTTCAGGAGCCCCTACAACATGCAGGTTCATGTCGACCGTTACCACAAGGCAAGTGAAGACGATCCAGAGCTTTTCATTTGCAATTTCTGTGAGAAACCATTTCTTGTAAAAGAAAACTTGAAGAAACATTTAGAAACTCACGTCGTTAGTGGAAGTTCATTCAAATGCATTTACTGTAACAAAGTGTTTGCGTACCATATCTTGTTGATGCAGCATGAGAAGAAACACATGGTCAAAGGACGCCATCAGTGCACACTGTGCAGTATGTCTTACAGCTGTCGCAATCTCCTGTACTTGCATGTAAAAAGCCATTTGAAAATCAAAGATTTTATTTGTCAATATTGTGGGAAAGAGTTTTTAAGACCGAATTCTCTGAAACGGCATGTTGAGGTAAGCCACGGTGAACATAGAATTGTGTGTCCAATTTGCAAAAAGAAATTGAAGGGTCATCTGACTGAGCATATGCGCACGCATGAGAAGAAGCGTCCGCATGTGTGTCCTGAGTGTGGACAACGGTTCACACAGTCCACTCAGCTGAATGTCCACCGTCGCGCGCACACCGGGGACAGGCCGTACCCTTGCCGCATATGCAAACGATTTTTTTCGCATTCTAACGCTCTCATGTTGCATATCAGACGCCACACAGGAGAGAAGCCTTTCCCATGTGCCATGTGTCCAATGTCCTTCTCTCAACTGCCACACATGAAAACGCACATGCGTAAAATTCATGGTAAAGAGAACCCATACAAATGCGCTAACTGTGATTCTTTTTACAAGCTCAAAGCGCAGCTTGATGTGCATGAGAAGTCTTGCATAGGGGGAGCAACTGTTGATCAACCAGTCAAAGGTAAAAAGAAAAGGTCCAAGAAGGTCCAGGACGAGATAGAAGTGGAGTCGGCGATGTCCTTGTCTCGCATGAGGTTCCTGTTGGCCCTTCTCCTCACGATGATCGCTACCAAAGAAAAACTCAAATACTTAGGTGCGTAAACTTTTATTTCATACGAGTTTGTTTACACTACACTCATAATGGCACTGTTTATTTTTTTTTAAGTGTGGAGTACATTGCTTAGTGTGTGTCCGCCAATAACGGGAGTCCATATCGGAAACGGGCACAGTTCATAGTCATTTTCAGACTAGCAATCGCAAAATGTTGAAAATTCTAATGTTGACTTTTAATAATATTGTCTGGTACATAAGACATCAACGCGTTTCCATTCAATTCGCATCATCACAGGTCATTGAGTATAATCGTAGTAACAAGGTCGTAATAACAAATGCGCCGTCATTGAAAATGCAAGTGCGATCGAACCGAGCAAACATTACATTACGAAGCACTATAGTATTTATCCACTGGGTTGCGAAATCGTGTGCCGCGTACTGTGTGTTGTGTGCTTATTGTGAAGTGCAGACTTGTAGGCACGTTGTCCATTGCATAGCTTATTTGATCATGGTTTTTATTCTAGCGTACATACCCGTCGTTGTATGACGACTGACGGGTTACCGACGAGGTATACATTATGAGTAATAATTTCGTGAGTGAGTTCATTTCCCATTGTGTTGTTAATTTTTGGTGTTGGTCGGTGACGGCGGGCGAATGTAGGTTATCGGGAAGCGGATTTTAATGTTTAATTATATCTACATGACTTCGATCTCGTTGGCTTTCGGTGTGGTAATGGTGGTGGCTGGTCGCGGTTCTTATCTGTTTCAAACTTTGTATTTAAAGTTTTGTATTATGCAGCTTTGTAAATAAGCTCCTTGGGTATTTTCTACAAGTCTTAACATATTTTTCTCTAACAGGGTTCAACAAACGCCTCGTAGATGAGATTCTTGTCGAGTCGTTGGAGGCTATGGACAAGACTCCTTGCAAAGACGAGACTCTCACGCCGGCCAAGCGTCTAAAGAAAAATATTGAAATGTTCATAAGTGGAACAGTACCTAAAGTACAGCTGGCTACCTTCAAGAAAGAGAACAAGTCGACCGAGGACATTCTGGAACTGTTGACTACTGAGAAAGATAAGTAAGGGGATCTTGAGTAAGTTGGTTTGGTAAGCGAGATAAGGGTAACTGCACATTGTTGCTGGGGCGGGTCACAAACACCGCGTTAACGAAATACGGGCGTCCGTTTGCTACATAAAAAAATGTTATAATACACAGTACCCAAAAGATGTGCACGTGTTCAGACGATGGAGTCATCGACACGTGTGCAACCTTTTTAGTGACGAATACACCCACTTTATGATGTAAGCAGGTTAAATAAGGCATAGGTTTATTTATGGAGCAGTAACATTTTATTGAAGCCGCCACGTAAAATTAATCTCGATTTTTGACTACATTTTTGTACAGTATGCGCAATTGGATAAAAAAATAAATTCAGACTTTATAGAAATATGTATAGGTATATAAATTAGATTAGGATTCTACACATAATATGTAATAAATCCTATCCTAATCTTCGTAGCATAGCATTTTTGTAAAGCAGGCTACTTTCCCGATACGGATATTAAAACACGGGTTAGCTGTATCGTCGACACGACCGCGGATATTGTGCGTGACAATACAAATAAATCTTTTTCTAATACTTTACAATTTTTTTGTAGCGTTAAGCTAAGGTAAACTTAAGCTACATAACGATATTGCACGTATCACTTATAGTTCCGTGGGTAATTTCCGTAACACAAACTTTTTGAACATGCTGCCCTGCGGAAGGTGGACACGTCAAAAACCGAGCTCGGTAAAAGATTAATCGTAATTAATTGGTACAGACAGTACAAGATAAGATAAGACTTATAGCTATAAAATATATAGGGCTAGAAAAGCTAGATTATCAAAGAAATCGTTACTGTTTTATCATCGTGTAAATAATTATTAAAAATTTTCTTACGTTACCCGCCCCGCAATTGCGCTTGCCCTATTATGTGCATTTAGAGTTTAGCACCCAATGTATGTTTTAATCATTAAATCATAATGTTCACTATTTATGTATCACCCTTAATCATTATTTAAGTGGTTTCGCGTGATGAGTAAACTCTGATGTAGGCGCTAGACATAGCTTCAAATACCCACAAATTTGCGTGGTGCCATATTGATTTTTTTTTCAAAATGGCGGCCACGCCTGAAACTTATATAAATCGATAACTGTCATCAATGCAAACAGAAAACATCGGACCAAACCATGTAAAGCGTCACGTTTGCGAGTTATTAACGTTCAAAGTTGATCACGTGACGTCCATATTTTTTTGAGTTTGCGTTACACTTTGCCATCCCGTCCCGCCGTCAAACAAGTGTTCGATAATTGAAGCTATATCTGACGTCGGCTTAATTTTAAGGTCGTCACTCATTTGTTTTTGGCGTCGTTTCAAGTTTGTCTCTTTCAGTAATTAGTAATGTTATGTATTGTATTGTGTAGAGTAGGTAATGTAGCAGTTTCGTCCTCGCTCGTCGCGTTAAAACATTGTTCATTCATGGTCAGTGTGCTAGAACTGTCGGAACTGTATTCTAGTCTTGTAATTGATCTATTATCGTAAACAAAGCAAACCGGTATCCTGATGTGATTCCAGTAACATTATAGTGTATGAAAAAGACCACTGTAAATTCAATTACTATTTTGGAAATGTCATACTTTCCACAAAAAAAAAATGAGAACGTGGAATGTAGGGGTGCAGAAAAATAGGAATGAATCGTTAAATGGTTCGCAGGTTTTAAAATAATTTCTAGACTTAACGATAAAAATTCATGGTTCTATTAAAGAATCACAAGTTTTCTCTTTTCAAACATCTTTCGTTTATTACCAAATAAATTAAATCTTTAGATCCACAAGCGCATTACGTTAAGCATCGTCAAAATGTCATAAGATTAACGTAGTTTTACTGAAATAATAAACGTATTGTGATTAGTCTGTAGCGTAAGCTATGTTAAGTACATAAGTACATGTTGTATTGAAAATCGTAGAAGTAACATTTTTACAAATCTTAGAAGTTAGTTCTAGGCGCAAATTAATTATTAAGAGGCGCTCCAGTGATGTCGTGATGTCGCGTTACTATTACAGTACTATTAATAATCCGATGACCACATTGATGGGTGACGACCCTTATGATCACATTATTTAAAACATATTTCAATAGCATGCTAATTTGCTAATAATGTATCTACACGTAGTTTTAAGGTAAAATATAGTTGGTATCTAATGTAATAATAATAAGTAAAATATTTTGAATATTAAGGAATCTGCCCATTGATTATTTAGGTGCTTCATAAATTCATAATATAAACAATATGAGACAGTATAATCTAGAGGCGATCAATAATAATTAATAATAGTTATGATTACGAAAAATTACCGGAGATTTATTGTGAAAGACGGCACGGTTGACATCTGTCGGGCATGCTATCAGCCGGGTGAATCAATCAGGCATATCATCTCGGGTGCTCTCGTCTCGCTAAAGGAGAGTAGGTACTTGCATAGACACAACCTTGTAGCCAGGATAATCCATAAGCAACTTGCATTGAACGACAGCCTTGTTGAATCGAAGGTGTACGTACGTACTACAGGTATGTGCCCGACCCAGTTCTCGAAAATGGAAATATCACATTGTACACACGGCTGCACATGAAGTTAGACACCCTATATACGCATAACTACGCTACCAGCAATACTGATAAGTGTAGGAAAGGGACTACGTATCGTGGCATCGGCCAATCACAGCATTTGCTGCATTGCGCCTACGCACACTGATGCACTTTTTTTTTGGCAAAAACGTTCGCTAGTTTCACTCGTATTCAATTCAGTGTTCTATGCCAGTCAGTTCCTAGACCACAGAGTACATTATACTAAACGTCGCCCAGGATTCACGACATCACGCTACGTCAAAATGAATACAGTCAGAAACAGACCTAAGCCAGAACAAGAAGCGAGCGATGCGATGCGACGGGGTGGGGCGGGGAACAAGAATTTCACGCGGACGTAGTCGCGGCCAGAAGCGAGCTCAACTTTTTTACAAAATAATATACATGATACGCATCTATCTATGCGCGTTGATGTTGGTGCCACGCGCTCCCGCGCAGTTCTGCGACGTGCGTGAGTGAGGTGAAATAACAAAAACATATCGATATCGCACCCTCTCGCACGATTCGCAGCGTTCAACTTCAAAGCCGCGCATCTTTAAAGCCCTTTAAAATCGTCTTCATATATTTCCAAACATTTTACTCTCCTATGTTATCGTGATGCCGTGCCGTGGACGTTCACGATAATATCTTCCCGTTAGAAATTATAAAAGCGCACAATGGTTACAATTTACATATTCGGTAATGGGCAGATTCCTTTCAACATGCAACAATAGAAAAAAAAACATTTTCAAGCAATGTGACTTGCCATTAAATCAAAGTGATTATCCCAAAGATAATAATTGTACTGCATTTTAAAATGTTATTTATCTTAGTTTTAATATAATACATAAAATTTAATTATATATTTAGCATTCCTGATGAATGAGCGTGCCATTTAATTTCGTTTGGTGAATGTTTATGATTAGGTAATTAATATAAAATTGATTATTGTATTATTTTTTGGGACGAAGTTCCTTGACGCGGCTTGCGATAGGAGTTGAAATTGTCACATAAGGAAGAAGTGTTATGCCCACTCCATGCGACTTTCTCTCTCTCTGTGTCTCTTTCTACATGTACATAATTATACAAGTGTATGTGTGCCTTGCTGTCCCTTGCTGCCCTCTCCTAGCGATGCCCTAAACCGAAGTCCGTACCCCACAGGTAGTTTTTTAAGCCCTGGCTGGAGTCCTTAATTTAATGAGGCATTCACAGGCCCGGTTAAGCAGACGACAACCTCATAGGCTGAACAGCGAACTGTCATTATCAAAAAAAAAAAAGAATGAGGAAGGAACTTCTTCGTGATTTATAGAGATTTTGTTATTTTTAAAAACCCGCTTGAGAGTATGTACAGATGCCAGCACATCAAGCTGCCCGAAATTGTCATTTTTTCTCAATCAGCATTGAACCTTAATACTTTAGCGATAAAGTTGAAAATCTATTAAAGAAATTTGACGGGTTTTAGTAGGTTGATGTGCCGGAGTCTGTACTATGTTCGACTATATTTATTCGGATAAAGTCTTATTATTCGTTATTTATTCATATGTGTAATCTACTTAATAAGTTTTTAATTGGAATTTAATTAAGTTTTAACCGGAATGTGTTCTTTGCAACGTTCGTTAGTGGGGCAGATTAACAGATACACAAATTGAATCTCAAGTGAACATAAATGCAGCTGTCTTTTCTGAAGTTTTAACTTAATGATTAGGAAACGGTCAAGTATGAAATTTGCATGGAGCCAAAAAACAATCACCATAACAGTTAGTCTGTTTTGAATAGGTTACTGTCAGCCTGTACCACCCCTAAGCCGGGCAAAGGCCTCTGCATGACTTCCAGCTCTTTCGATCCAGGGCTAAAGTGGACCACTGGTCTTTTATTTTCTCCAGCTCGTCCTGCCATCTTTTACGGGGATTAGGTAACCATAAAGACGACAGGCAACGCCTTTATTCGATCAATCAATCGTCGACGACTCGTTCTCTGTGGAAATTGTCAACATGGCTCTCTATAAGAATATCGAACACCTATTTTTCAAACAATACTTATTATACAGGACAAGGTAAAGAAAAAAACTTAATTGAAACCGGACCTTCTTACAAGAAAGAAGAGAGGTGACGTTGACGTCATACGTAGGTACCTACTTGGCCAAAACAAGTCTAACTTGTTCTAATGACTTTCAGACAATAGTATTAACTCGTTCTATTTCAGTCGATAATTACAAGAGTACGTAGCAAGGCCTGCACGTGAACAAAAGGAAATTGCTTCGCTCGGTTCATTGAGTGCGCGCGTAAAATCTGTGACGCGTGTGACGTCACGGGTCGTTGCGCGTGCGCCGGCTGTGGGCCTTTTATTATGTTGGAAGCATGTAAGCTATACAAGTGCACGATCAACGAATGTATGGAAAATGGGCATAGTTTTATGAAGACTGCTATAAAAAAATGTTTGAAAATTATGGCAACGGTTTTATTGAACCTGTATAAATGTGGTTGCTTGTTACGAGTTTTAGGTATTTTACAGCTTATTTTCTTCATTGGTTATACATATTTTTTATAACTAATATCAGCTGAGTGGGCTTACTCGACCATTTAACCAATGACAATTAATTTATTGAGACGATAAAATAAGGCCAATAGAACCAACTAGCGAACGTTACAAAAAGTATATGTTTTATACCAAATTATTGTTTGTTAAATCGTTTTGTATTAGTGCCATTTGTTGTTATTCTTTTTAATTAAAAGATAGGTCGTAGAGATCATTTCTGTATTGAAAGCGTATTTTATCTAGTTAAGAATGTGTGTCATAAATATTTACTGGAACCAAATTGTAGTTATTTTTATTAGACTGCTTTGTATAAACTGCGATAAACTGATGTGGAAAAATGTAGATTTATTGCGGGGCTTGTTCAAAGACGTCACGCATTAGGTGGCATGATTTTACAAACATCGTGAGCACACCAGCTTGGCCTAGAAATAAAAAATCGAAGACGACGTCTACCAACCCGTACTGGGCCCGCGTGCGAGATTACAGCCCACTCCCTCTCGAAGAGAGGAGGCCTGTGCCCCAGCAGTGGGAACAGGCTGGTTATTATGTTTTTACTAGCTTCATATTAACTTGCTTCGTTTGTAAATGTTTCCGTTTACTCTCTTTGTCATCCATTTTTCAAGCACTTCCTGGCATCCGATTGAGCTGAAACTTGGCATAGGTAGGTACTTATACATCGTTGACAACGCAAAAATATGATATCATGGAGCTGGTCTGATGATCTGAGGTCTGAGAATTAAGGCTACTTGTGAGACGAAGTAATCGAAAAATAACTATCATACCTAACGTCTATTCAAATTTACGTTTCCAATTTATGTTATTTCAAGTTAAACAAATATCAACTTCATTGCAGTCGTAATTAAGTTGATTTCAGAGTGACAACCATTATTTAAAAAGTATTAAAAATGTTTGAAGTTGTATCGTAAACTGAACTTTATTGTGTAGGAATTAAAGTTATTTTTCAAATACCTCATATTTGTGTACATGATTGGCATTTATATCGCAAACGTCAATTAATGTTTCTCTCAGCCTTTTTCCAATTTATCTGCAATAGGGTAGACAAGGCAAAAGGTTTTCGCATTTTATACAAAGTTAATTACATATTTACAGACTTATTATTATTTATATACCTAGGTGTTCTTTTTATTATGCTATTGGATTGAAATGATGAAAACGTTTGTTTTGTAGCACTGAAAAGCGCCTGTAAAATGTATAACATATTTATGTATAATCCATCACGTGTTTACTATTTACTGTTACAAGAATAAATGGTCATTCTTGTGGTCTGATAACTTTTATGGTGGACTTTATAGTACAGACGCCAGCAGGTCAAGCTACCCGAAACTGTCAAATTTTCTATCAATCAACCTTGAACCTTAATGCTTCACCGATAAAGTTGAAAATCTATTAAAGAAATTTGAAAGATTATAGTAACTTGATGTGCTGGCGTCTGTACAGTACATTTTGAGAAATCAACAACAAGACAATAAAATTAGTTGAGTGGAAAACGTAGCCTAAACCGATGTTAAATCATCAGTGGTTTGCCAAACTGCCACGTAAGTTTGGGGTTATCCACTAAGGAATTGTCAGTCGCAGCTTGTACTCTGAACTCTGAATGTGCGCCCAGTTAATAGCAATGCGCTTTCCCACACGGGACTACTAACACAACTGGCACGAAATGGCAGTGCAAGCAGCACAACACATCTCTGCTTACTGCCTTTGAAGATAACAAGCGTGATTTTGTTAATGTTCCACACAAAATTATGAGACGTCAAGATTGATCCATCTTCTGTTCTGTCATTTCATATGTATAATTTATTGTTTTCATTTATGTTAAGTGCAGTCTCGCAAGTCAGTGGTAACACTTTGATATTGTGCTGTGGGGTAATTGCGTAACACACAGTTCAATTTTGACAGTTCAACAACATTCATTGCGTTATTTACGTTGTTGAGAAGACACATTTTTCGAACATATGAAGCAATAGATTAGCAATATCCTTCAAAATGATTTAGATTGCTGATCTAGTGCAGGAAGGAGTTCTAATGGAATAAGCGGCCAGCTTAAATTGGTTTTGTTACCACTGACGCGCGGCATCCTGTGTCTATATGAAAATAAACTGCATCTAAGTATTTTAATAATAAATAAGTGGGTTTAAGGGTTAGCCAAAGAAATGCCCACCTAGAATTATTATAGTCGACAATCGTACCTATTTTATCTATATTTATGTGTGCATGCAACTTAGGGCAGTATTCGATTGAAAGTGAATATTTACATGGAGTATTCGAATGCTGGCCGAAAGTACCAAAGAATACTGATAGTGAAATCACTAACATTAAAATGTAACGTAACTGAATTTATGAGTTTTATTATAATACAAATTAGTACCCTGCCCTGCGTATGTGAGCGAAAATGCTACACATTGAGCTAACTCTCTTTACTTTATGACTACGGCATGAAACACGCAGCACTGCTGCAGATAATTAATTGTGGATATTGATTTTTATGAAGTAGGTAAGTAGAAGGTTTATTCAATGAAGGCCACATTGGTGGACCAATGTGGCCGTCATTAGAGACTCGTACAAGAGTACTCGCATGAGCTATTGTTGAGCTCGGAGGGCCTGGGTTAGATTCCCGAGTCGGATGAAGTGTTTTGGGAGTTCAATCGCACGTCCGTGACTGCCTGATAACAATTATTTGGACACTGACAGCGCCTTTATGTCGTAGCTGTAAGGTTTTCGTAATGTAAGTGTTATCAGTGAAAGTAACTAACGTGTGGTTGACTGTATACTAGCCTCAAAATTATTTTATACTTCTGAATCATTCTCTTTCTTTCCCAAGAGTCACATGTGTCAATAGGGTTTGGTTTGAAAGAATAGGCTATTTGACTCAAATAAAAAATATATATTTATTTCAAATAGTATAAACCAGGACCATTTAAAAAAAAATATTTGTTTGATGTTACCAGAGGAACATACAGCAGTGGAACGAAACGTAACAGTCAACTGGACAAATAGAAAACGTCAACGTCAGTCGAGTCCATTGAGATAGGAATAAACATGGAGATGCCGCGATAATCTATACATACATTTACTTATACAAATATGAGTGAAATGTGATTCAGAATTGGAAATATCGTTATGTCTCATTCTTTCTAGTGAGATAATCTTATTTGATAAAAGAGACAACTATATTTTAAGTTGTTGCTAATTATGGCAACATTTTGTCGTGACGTAGGGACAGTTGTAGGTAAGTGCCGTAGCAGCCATCATAGGCGACGAGTTTCGTGGTAGTTTTGCTGTCAAATGGTTGTTTGTTTTTTGTAAAGTTGAGATTTGTGAGAAAATTACGAGGATTTTACCTTTTAAAACTGCATGTAAATGTTGGAAAATAGAAATTGAACATGCCTCTGTGTTGTATTGTGAAGTGTGGTGCAAGAAAGAATGCAAATCAACCTCAATTGTCTTTGCACAGGTTAGTAACCGGTTTTCATACATTAATACATACACTATTACACATTTGATGATACAATTGTAACGCGATCATGAATTTATGGCTAAAGTATTGATATTTGGGTTCATTTCCATATAACAGGCCTTTTTATTATTTTGTTAATTCATTCGTTTGTTTACAAACATATGTCAGAATGGAATAGTGTTGTACCGTTGCCTACTTGCTGTAATAGTTTCCGAAACTAGTTCCTCCGCTGAAACGATATCCGTATATTCTGCGATGTTAACAAAAATAATCATGCATCTTATTCGGTCCGAGTGACCTAGCTAGCCGCTAAGTCCGGCCTGTGGTGCACACTAAACTTTACAGCACCAAAATAAAAATATTTCACATTAACCTACATGGACACTTATGAAACGTCAGAAGCTAGGTGCATGGTAACAATTGGTTGTTTCCTATGGAGAAGAACCGGCAAGAAACTCCACGGTTACAGTTTTAAAAACAATGGGCTTTTACATTGTTTTCTATTTTGTTAAGTACCTGATACATGTTGACAGACCTACACTGTCCTCCCCTACCTATTTTTTTTCTTAAAAGTATGTTTAGACGATAAGCGTTTAGTAAAAAGCTATTATTTTGACATTACCAACAGACACTTAAATTTTATTTATTTGTATAGATAACAGAAGGTAAGATAACCTACTCATCTTTTTCTGTTACAATTACAACGGACTTTAAGTAAGTAGGTACATAATATTAGGTATGATCCAAACGTGATAACTAGTAAAACTCGTATTTAGTATCGATACTCGTTATAGTAACACCGATGTTACTTGATTGACACAACCCTAGCAATGGCAGCCATTTTATGAGACAATACGAGTTGTAGGTATGCACCCTTTTTTCGTAGGTATTTCCAGTCCATACTTTTCTAGGTCAATGGTCGAGTCACGCACGTCAACAATCAAATTGTCAAAGTTGACAGAAAGTAGTTCAAAAGCAAAACAATACGCGTAGCAGTATGTGGTTTTAGAGAATTATTCCTTAATATTTTAGGGGCGTTTGTGAAGTGAAAATAATATTAAAAAAAACAATAAAAATGGGTACTACGGGTCAGTCTATCACGCTAGCCAACAGCATTATAGGCGTAGGAATATTGGCTATGCCCTTCTGCTTTCAACAAGTAAGTTTTTTTGTTTTAAAATATAAATTATCGGTATAACTTTCGGTAGCTATGTTCAGGCTATAGACCGCCCATTTTTTTACTAAATGCTCCTAATTTATCTAATTTAATATCGCTAAAATTAGGCTCAAGAAATTACATTCTAAATTGTGTGAGAATTTAGCCTTAGCCTTGATGATTCCAGTCCAATTAAAAAAACTTCATATTTCTCTATAGATACCCTCTACCCTAATAAATGCACGATATCATGTAATTAAATGGTTTATTTTCAGTGTGGTGTATTTCTTGCTACTCTAATTTTACTAGTAATGGGACTCATCTCAAGATTATGCTGTCATTTCCTTTTAAAATCTGCTCTCCTGGCGCGGAGAAGAAACTTTGAATTTCTAGGTAAAGTATTTCTCCTTACCTACTACTGCCCACTTGGACTTAGGCCCATTTGCACCACAAATCACTAAACATGTTTAGGACTATACATATTCAAACCATCATTTTGTCTTTGTCATCTTCGAATGATTGACAGATCAATGTTTTAAATAATATGTTGAGCTTTACATGCATTTTGTTATTTGTGGTGTAATGGGCCCTAGCCCTAAAAAAACACATCATTCATAAATTCCAAACTCAAACTGCAGAAATTTTCTTTTTTTTTAGCTTTTCATGTTTTTGGCCAAGCTGGAAAGTTTGCAGTTGAAATTGGTATCATTGGATTCCTGATGGGCACATGCATAGCATACTTTGTTGTGGTTGGAGACCTGGGACCACAAATAGTTTCAAAGATGTTCAACATAAACCAGAGTGACATATTGAGGTAATTTTTCATCAATATTATAGATAAATACTTTAGTAATTTATTGACACAAAGGAGATAGTTATGAAAATGAGTTGCTCTTATTGTTTGATCTATAAAAGAGGTATATTTATAGCTGTTGACAGGAAATGTAAATGGGCTAATAAACAACAGAAGATTTAAAGCAAGCTAGCAGCTGACACAGCTAGCATAACAGTCTGTCTTTCCATTACAATTTCTTATTTGGTAAAAAGACAGGTGACAAACAAACGGACATCTTGATCTTTAAAAAAAAAAAAAACCAATATAAGGTATGACATAATACAGCGCAATAAATTGTATGCCTAAGTATTATGTACCACTTTAAAATAGTGGATCTATACAACCTACATAATAATGTGTAATAGACAATTTTTTTTTGTAATATGTAATTACTAGCTGCGCCCCGCGGTTTCACCCGCATAAGTTTCGATCCCGTGGGAATGTCGGGATAAAAAGTATCCTATATGTTAATCCTGGTTATAAACTATCTGTGTGCTAAATTTCGTCAAAATCTGTTCAGTAGTTTTTGCGTGAAAGAGTAACAAACATCCATACATCCATACAAACTTTCGCATTTATAATATTAGTAGGATTTCGCAATGACAACCAGTATTGTAAATATTATTTAAATATAGAATTGTTTACAAACCATTAAGCCTTATATCATTGTAAAGGTTAATTAGTGTGAAGTACAGAATTTAATCAAGTGTAACTGTTACGTACCTACTGTATTTAATCATTTGGTTTTTTGCAGACATAGGCTATGAGTTCTAGACTGATGTTAGATTTACTAACATCTGACTCGAAATCTAGCCTATGTTTCAGCCTCTTGTGAAGAATGGTCAATCTTAAGCTTTTTACTGAAAGTAAATACGGCTATACACAGTTTAAGCTATACATAACCAGTATAAGCTGACTTCTGATTGTATGAAAAACCTATACAATGCGAGGTCAGCTAAAACTGGACATGTATAGCTTTATGTGTCGCCGTGTGTACAAGATCAACAGTCCGTTCTAAAACCGAGTCCTAACCAAAAGGAATTGTCGTACGAGTTCGCGAACGCCGCGATCGTTTATATGAATTTTGACGTTCAAACGCGGCTTGATTGATTTCGCGACCATGACATCCTACTAATATTATAAACGTGAAAGTTTGTATGGATGGATGTTTGTTACTCTTTCACGCAAAAACTACTGAACGGATTTGGATGAAATTTGGCACACAGATGGTTTATAACCAGGATTAACATATAGGATACTTTTTAGCCCGTTATTCCCACGGGATTGAAACTTATGCGGGTAAAACCGTGGAGCGCAGCTAGTATTAATATAAACGAGCGCGACGACCGCCTACTCACGTTGCCATCGCTTTGTTTAAGGACATGATAACAGAGAAAGTTCGCGCGATCTTACGATGGTCGCGTAGTTTCGTTCTATTAGGACATCGCCTAAGATATGTCTGTATATCCATATAGAGATTGTTTGTGTATGTGAGTTTAGATGTTTGTGAAGGCACCCAGGTACAGGAGAAATTCCTAGGGTGGGGCAACGTTTAAAAAAAAAAAATAAGATTAGAAGAAAAATATAATTAATAACAATAATATCCCTGGACATTTCACACAGCACCATTTTTCCCAAGCTAAGCAACCTAATGCTTGTGTTATGGTAACAAGATGGCTGATAAACTACTTATATACAATTTTTTTTTGTAAATACATACATATTATAGATAGAAAAACACCCAGACTCGGAACAAATACATGTAGGTCATACAAATATTTGTTCCGTGCGGGAATCGAATTACCTACCTTGTTTTCTGTTTCAGAACATCAATAATGGTGATAGTATCGTTGGTCTGCGTTCTTCCGCTGGGACTGCTGCGGAATGTGGACAGTCTGAGTAACGTCAGTGCAGCTACCATCGCATTCTACTTCTGTCTCGTTATGAAAGTAAGTTTTTTTTTTTATCAAGCTACAAGTATGATCATTCACCCATAATCAGCCTATAATGTTCCCACTGCCGGGACACAGGCCTCCTCTCGGTGAGAGGGAGTGGGCCGTAATCCACCACGCGGGCCCAGTGCGGGTTATAAGATCATCAAGTGCACAGGTGTTGCGGCGTAGGATGGAAGGTGACCATTGTCTGTGGGGAGGTGCCGCATACGCACTTGAGATCTGAGCAGTCCATGAAACCCTGTCTATGGAGATGGTCTTGCTCCGGCCGACTTGTGTTCGAAGTTTATTTAGAGATTCTTAAGTCTTAAACTAAATGAAGCGATCAAAAGACGCGCACGGATTTAACCAATTTGCACCTTTGCCAGGCAAAGCATTACCGCAATCAAGAGCTATGTCTATTTATAGCGATTACGTATAATATTTACCATTATTTTAAATAGCTTGTACAAAAACATTTTTTCTATGCATGATGTTTTTTTGAACAATTTTCCTGGCTCTACTCCGATAACAAGCAGGAAATACGATAAAGGTAAAGTTCATCTCATTATTGCTGAACAATTTTCAGCCTTAAGAACTGCCTATACAATTAATTTCAGAACCATAAAACTCACTGAAAACAACATAAAATAATTTTGGTTGCATCGGAAACTCGACTGTGTGTGACGGAGTTAAGGTTTATAATTGAAAATTGCCATAACGCCAAGTTTTAAGTGGTTAACATCTGGTTTCGTAGCATAATACAATTAACGGCTATGACGCATTCTGAAATCGACCGTGTATTGATCGATACTGATATGCCTTGAAACACGAAATACTGTAATAAAGCCGTGTCTCCTGCGCGTTTTATCGAAACATTACACAACAACGTCAAAACAAAGAGGCGCCATATACATTTTGTGTGTGAAAACACGATGTTTTTGCTTTCCGAGCTGCATGGAAATCATGCCGGCCGGGAGAACAGGGGAAGGGTTTGTTTCATTTTCAACCGCCACTAGCATCGCCCATTTAGCATTTTGGCATTTTGAAAGCTTAATTCCAACTGACACAGGTTTTCAGGTTATATTGCCTTGTGAATAGTTGGCACTAATCTAAAAATATTTTAATACGCAGAAGACAGCTTGTGTATGAAAACAACAGTTAATGTGTAATGTTTCGAAAAACACGCGCAGGAGACTCACGGCTTTACACAAACAATGCCGTTAATTATTATATTGAGAACTATTGAGAAACGATATCCACCTGTCTGTCGATATTTTATAATATTATATTGTTATCATAACACTCAAAACAAGGCACTTGTATGTCTAGGTACAGGGTCAAATGAAATTAGCTAGCGAAACTCTGCAGACGTTATGGGTAAAAACGATAACGTAAAAATGAAAAAGTTTTGATGTTTTTTTTTTGGGGTCAGTGTTCGCTGGTAATATTGTTACTTGAAGTATGAGTTGATAAAATCTTTTTTCTTTAGTTTTATCATGTTGAGATATCGATCGATACCCATCACCTCTGTGAAGTTCACGCAACTTTAACTTTTTTAATTCGATTTTGATAATCCACAAAACAATTATGTAATTTATTTCTTTATTGTTTTATCATATTTAGATATCGACACGTCTGCAGAGTTTCGCTGGCTAATTTCATTTGACCCTGTGTATATCTGTAGATAAACCAAACTACCCTATTTTTGAGTCAGTAATGGAAGATGTCTTGGCAAAACTTGCAACTAATAATACATCAGTAATTATTTGTGGTGACTTTAATATTAATATTTTGGAAATTAATTCAAATAACAATAGATTATTAAGCCTCTTTAAATCATTCGATCTGTCAAATGCGTTTTTGGAACCAACACGAATAACTACGGCTACTGATACATGTATTGATAATGTTTTCTGTTGCTGCGAATGTAAATGGTTTAATTGAAAGACCCACGGATGCCCCTCAAGTTAAAGGGGAAAATTTATAAGTCTCTTCTAGTTTATGGGTCTGAATGCTGGGCTGTGAAAAAGACGGATACTCAATACTCAATACTCAATATTTTTATTGCTTTACCATAATGTGTACTTAGGTGGTATACATAGAATTTCGATCATTATGGACCCTGTAGGGCACAGCAAAAATTGTTAGAAGAGAGGAAGCCCTGTCTTAATGATAACCAAGTTACTTTAGTGGGAACAAGTTTTAGTTCACATAATAAATATAATCAAATCAGGAGATTGCGAATTTGAATCCTAACATTTCGCCTATCTATAGTTTAAGTATTGTTTTTTCCTGCTAAATATTTTAGATTATTTTTATGTACCTGTAATTATTTATGTATTATAATTCTGTTTATTTATTTATATACATTGTTATTCTTTGGATAGATAATACTTATAGCTAAATTATTAAATTTAGTATGATGAAAGAAGATTGCATGCAGCGGAGATGAGAATGTTGAGATTGATGTCCGGAGTGACGAGAATGGATAAAGTAAGAAATTAGTATATAAGAGGAAGTTTGTAAGTGGCAACAGTGACAGAAAAGTTGAAAGGAAATCGTTTAACTTGGTATGGGCATGTGATGAGAAGGGACGAAACGCATGTGACTAAAAGAGTGATGAATATACATGTTGATGGATGGAGAGGGAGAGGAAGGCCGAAGAAAAGATGGATGGATTGTGTGAGGAATGATGTTGTGAAAGAGAAGGGAGTGAATGATAGCGAAGAATGATAGAGAAGAAGAAAACGTTGCGCCGACTCCAAGTAACATGGGATAAGGGCAGGAAAATGATGATGATGATTTGAGTTTGAGTTTGAAACAAGGTTACGTACATGCTAAAACCCATGCTCGCATCCCATCGCTCGCCCGTGCTAATACTTCGTTTTTACTTAGCGTTCTTTGTGACTTTTCCTCTTGCTCGGCTCCCAAGGATCGTAGCGTGAGGTTAACCTTGATAGCCTATAACCTTTCTCAAGAATTCGGCTACCAAATGCAAGAATAATCCTTCAAATCTGACTGGTAGTACCGGAGATTACCCCCAACATACAAACAAACAAATTCTACCCTATTTATAACATTAGTATAGAGTAGAATTCCCATAGATGAAAACCCTATACAAATATATATTTTCCAGGTAATATTCGAAGCTGGTACTGTAATGATAACGAGCGACTGGAACCAGCGCGTGGAGATGTGGCGACCAGCCGGCTTGCTGCAATGCGTGCCTATATTTTCTATGGCACTGTTTTGTCAGACGTAAGTATACACTACTAGCTGCGCCCCGCGGTTTCACTCGTATAAGTCTCGATCCCGTGGGAATATCGGCATAAAAACTATCCTATATATTAATCCTGGTTATAATAACCATCTGTGTGCCACATCGAAATGCGTTCAGTAGTTTTTGCGTGAAAGAGTAACCATCCATACAAACTTTCACATTTATAATATTATATATATATATATACAAGCTTCTGCCCGCGACTTCCTCCGCGTGGAATTTTTGTTCCTCCGACCCCACCCGTCGCAACGCGTCGCCTGCTCGCGCTATTACTTGGTTTTCGCTTAGCGTTCTTTCTTCTTTCGGATTTTTTTTCTTTCTGCTCGGCTCCGAAGAGTCGTAGCGTGATGTTAAATAGCCTCTCTCAAGAATTGGGCTATCAATCAAATGTTAACACAGACAGGCCTAAACTAATACTTATCTTCTGTCCTTTTCTTAATGAAATAGAAAGAAAAAGATGCACTGAACTTAAATTTAGTTTAGTTCGTGAACAAGTGAATCGGCGCCATAAGCAACTTACTTTACTTAAGGAAACCAGAGACGACTTAATAAAAATGGTTTTAAACCTGTCAAAAGAGACGAGCTGCACTATCCAACGTAATGACATAACGGACATTTTTCGAGTCCCGAGCAAACGAGGTGACACGAACAACAGCACAATCGTCATAGAAATGTCGTCAACTATCCTGAAAACTGACTTCTTGAAAACGGCGCGAAGCTTTAACAAGACAAACAAAGAGAAGTTATGCGCCAAACACCTAGGCTTCAACACAAATGAGTATACCCCAATCTACTTATCTGAACAACTAACCGCTAAGGGGGCGCGCTTACACTTTCTCGCCCGTGACAAAGGCAAAAATTTTTAAATACTGTTGGACTGCTAACGGCCGCGTCTATGTAAAAAAAGACGATAACTCGCCGAAAATAATTATCAAAAATGAAATACAAGTCAACAAACTTATGCAGCAAATCTGACTAAATTCTGTTAGTTTTTGCTTTCCATGTTTAACATACTTACTCTATCGTTTTATGTTTTTGCATTATTTTCTTTGTATCTATCATAACTTAATATTAATTAGAAATAGGATTAGAAATTTTGTTAAACAAGCGCGCACTCACATCCTTATAGCATACACAAACAAACTACTCTTACATGCCAAACTCACAACCAAATTACGTATCTCACACTCTCACAATTATACTACACACACTTCCACACACACTGATATTAGTCCAGTTACTATGCCTTACTGTATTTACAAAACCCCTAAATATGAGTGACACACTGACAGTTTTATCTGAACTAGACAAAACAGAAATAGCCCAAGCCTCAATCTGTTCATTTAGTGATTTTACCAAAGCAATAAGAGTCAAAAGCACGGATTTTACGATCATCTCACAAAATATCAGAAGTATTTATTCGAATTTTAATGACTAACAATTAAACATAATAAACCTAAATTTTAACGTTGACCTCATAATTTTAAGTGAATGTAGACTGAATCAAAACAAAAATATTCCACAATTGACAAATTATTCGGCACACCACACCACCCGACACGTAAACAAAGCCGACGGAGTCGTTGCCTTTGTAAATAACAGACACAAAATAAAAATAAAAGAAATCAAATTAACTCACGCTTCATGCCTACAGATTAACGTTATACCCGACCTCATAATCCTAGGTATATATCGGTCACCATCAAGAACTAATACGGATGATTTCATTAATTCATTAAACCTCCACCTAACGACCATAGCGTCATGTAAAAATATAATAATCACGGGAGACATTAATATAAACTTAATCTATAAGCAAGACGAACAATCTTACGAACGATCAAACAGGCTCAATTATTTAAACATGTTAGCTATGCATAGCCTACTTCCCGGGCATTCACTTCCCACTAGAGGCAGAAGCTGCTTGGATCACTTCATACTCAAATTGACACCTGGTAATAAATCCGCAATTATATCAATTATTAACACTACTATCACCGATCATTCAATGATTTTCTTAAAATTATCCAATTTGAAAAACACAGATAAAGATACCAAAACAAGAACGACTATAAACTTAGAAAATGCCCTAGATCTCTTAAAAACCAGCAACACCCAAGAATTACTAAACCAAACAGACCCTGAAATATTAGCAAACAACCTAATAACTCTCCTGCAAAATTGTCTTATAGCCAACACCCTCGTCACAAGAATCCCCTTGAAAAATAGACTGATTAAACCTTGGATGACCATCGGTTTACTACGATGTATACATAACAGAAATAATATGCAAAAAAAGCTAAATATGGACCCATTCAATGACATTCTAAAAATCACCTATAAAAGATATCGTAACTTCTGCAATGGTATAATCAAAAAACAAAAACGGAAATACGACCGAGACCAGCTACAAAAGGCCGAAAAAAACACTAAAAAGCTATGGCACACCATCAACAAAATTACTTTGCGAAAACCAACAAAAGCGCAAAACTCGGAGTTACTAAATTCAACCCCTACTCCAGGTGATTCGGTAAATGGTGTAAACCAATACTTTTGCACCATAGGTCAACTTCTTGCTGACGACATCTTAAACAACCCCAAGAGGATATCAATAATCGACCCTAAAATATTAACTCCCGCAAACCCGCCGATCTCATCTTTTATGTTATTAGACACAGACCCTGATGAAGTTCGAACCGTAATCAGGAGTCTGAAATCTGATAGTGCTACCGGCTGGGACAAAATTCCTATCAGCTTTTTAAAAATTTCCCAGACCTTCGTTGCCCCTATTGTTTCCCATCTTGCAAACCTCTGTTTTGACCAGGGTACATTCCCTACTGCACTAAAACAAGCTGTAATTACACCAGTGCACAAGGGTGGGGACAAGGCTGACCCCTCGAACTACCGGCCAATCTCTGTCCTTCCGTCCCTGTCTAAAATCATCGAGAGATTATTAAACCAACGTTTAATTCGTTACCTAAAAAAGAATAATATTCTCTCACACTCGCAGTTTGGTTTTAGGCAGGGAATGAGCACTGAGGATGCAGTCCTGGCGTTAGCCTCCGCTGTCACCACCAAGGTAGACGGTGGTGGCAGGTGCCTGGCTGTTTTCCTCGACCTTAAAAAAGCCTTCGACACAGTCTCCGTCCCCACGCTTCTGCACAGACTAGAAGCCATCGGTGTCAGAGGGACCCCCCTCAAACTATTCAAAAATTATCTGAGTGAGCGCAAGTATGTGGTGAAAATAGGGGAAGCCATCAGTTCTGAGGTATCTGTCACATATGGGGTCGGGCAGGGTAGTGTGCTCGGGCCAACGCTGTTCCTCATTTACATTAATAACCTCTGCAGTATGAAGATCGACGGTGCTCAATTTTTCTCATACGCTGACGATACTGCTATTGTCTTCTCAGGTGAAACCTGGGACAGCGTCGGCCGAACCGCTGAGCATGCCTTGACTTTGATTGCTGCCTGGCTAGACCATCATCTTTTGACATTGAACATTTCAAAGACAAATTTCATTTGCTTTACCATGTCCAGTCGTACCCAGCCGCCACAGGATTTCCGGATTAAAATCCATAACTGCCTCAACCCTTGTTGCCTTGATTGCTCTTGTCTAACAATAAATAAAGTAACTCACACCAAATACTTGGGAGTAATGTTGGACCAGAGGCTATCATGGCACCTCCACGTAGAGCTTATAATGAATAGAGTTCAGAAATTGATCTGGACTTTTAAAACACTACGGCACGTTGCGACAAAAAAACTGATCAACCAAATTTACGTCTCTCTGGGTCAATCTATCCTAACGTATTGTTTACCAGTCTGGGGTGGAGCGACCAAGACCAAATTTCTAGAACTTGAAAGAGCACAACGGGCCCTTCTTAAAGTCATGTTCTTCAAGCCACTCAGATACCCCACAGAAAGTCTCTATTTAAACTCAAACCTCCTATCAGTCAGGAAATTATACATCCTTCAAATAGCCCTGAAAAAGCACAAGTCACTTTCCTTCGTCCCTTCCAAGACAGTAGCTAGGAGGAAGAACAGAGTAGCTCCACTTACACCTGTTAACACCAAATTCGCTGCTAGACAATATAATAGACAGTCGACCCACATTTATAACTTTCTAAACAAAGAATTAGGCATTTACCCAATGAATTACCGTGACTGTCGAAAGACCCTCACACAGTGGTTAGCAACCAAAAGCTACGTAGAAGTCGAGTCAATATTACAAACTGCTACGTGACTGATCACGAGGGACTTCTACAGTCAATGGAAGATACTGATTACAGTGTCTTCCGACTCCAAGACATAGTCGTAGGGCTGACCCCAAAACAGACAAAGCACAAAAGACTCACACACACCCCTGACATCCTCACACACCAACTCATACACATATACACACCCCCACACACGCACGCAGACACACCTCACACTTATTACACCAGCGCGCGTTGTTATTTCGCCCATCGTCCACTGCATGCTTATTTTAGATTACCTTTGTTTATCTCACAGCATTTATACTTAGTTATTGCAAACTGGAAGAGCGGAACCACCTAACACAAGCATATTGTTGCTTAAAAGGTGCTTCCACACACATATTAATGTAAAACGTATAAGTTGATGAAATAAACATTTTTATTTATTTTATTTTATTTTTATTTTATTATTTACTTTCTTAAACTGTACATGTAATGTTATCCTTGTGAATTCACTCAGTGCACAGGCAAAAATGTCCATATCCTCTGCTACAAGTGACGTGTTCCACATGTTCCACTCAACGACTGCCACTTCTATTACAGACAACTGTTCGAGATATTCGAGTCGCTACCGACGCTATCACTCGAGAAGATGAACATCGTCACTAAGAATGCCATCAACATCTGTACCGCGGTGTATTTTACCTTAGGAGTGTTTGGATACATTGCCTTCTCTTCTCATGAAATATCAGGTAGTATTCTAGTTTTTTTATTTAAAAAAAAACACGCACGGACTACCAACCCGCACTGGGCCCGCGTGCCCACAACACAAGCCTCCTCTCTGTGAGAGGGGCCGCAACCCACGTTACGGCCCCTCTCACAGAGAGGAGGCGCGTGTCCCAGCAGTGGGAACATTATTGGCTGATTATGCTTAAACGCATAGACTATGTCTGTGTCTGCTATATTTCCAAGGCTAAACAGTCGTCACAATCAGCTGTCAGTCGGTGACTGAGTAAACGTTTGGTTGGTGTGAATGCTGCCAAAATCGCTGTACGGGTGCTTAACCTTTTGAACGCCATTGTCACATATATAATAATAATAATAATTCTTTATTTCGGATTACAGGATCCATAATGTGTTAGTATTGCCTTAACCTATTGTTAGTGAAAAAATGAAATAAAACAAAAGTAACGTCACAATCAAAACAAAAAGAACAAAGAACAATCAGTTTGGCACATGTACGTCTGTACGCACATGTCTCTCAGCCCAGTGCCTAATAAACGGCCCATCTATTTTGTCCGCCAGTGTACCCAAAATATTGTTCGGACTACCTCGGAATCGCCGCAGCATAGATGCACTTCGCTTGCGCATGATGGAATAAAAGTCGTCCAGTCTCGCTTCAGCAAACATGCCTGATGCGCTGCAAAACCGAGGCAGTCCCAACAACATCCTGAGCCCGTTATTATATTGGACACGCAGGGCGCTGTAGGCCTTCTGCGTATACCTTATCCACAGGCTGCACGAGTAAAACGTCTGGCAATAAGCTTTGAAAAGAGTTAGCTTTACCTCCTTCGGGCACCGCGCAAACCTGCGAGCAAGCATATTGCATCGGGCCGCCAACGCCCTACGTTCCCTATCAATATCCTGATCGTCCGTAAGACCATCCGTGACCACGTGACCGAGATATTTAAACTGAGTGACCACCTGCAACGGAATTCCACGCAACGTTACAGGTGGAATATTTGCAGGTGTTTTTTTAGGTACTTTGAACACCATAACCTCACTCTTAGTGGCATTATACCTCAATCCATGAGCCTCCGCATAACTCTCACAGACGGCCAGCAGTTTTCTTAGACCGCAGATTGATGGGCTGAGCAGCACCATGTCATCAGCATAACTTATGTTATTGATCATCCTACCATCCACAGAACATCCAACCATGGTGCTGCTCAACTCACACACCAGCCGGTCTATATACAAGTTAAACAAACTGGGTGAAGTCAACCCCCCCTGCCTCACTCCGCAATCCAGTCCGTATGAAACTGACATATATGTGACAAACGAAATCTTACCCTGAACGCCAACGCCACAAATATATGACAAAATACACGTCGCACCATATTATGAAATAAACAATTTAAATCATTACTGGAATCCCTATTTTTTATGAAAGTCATTTGACATAAAAAGTGGCTGCACTGTACGGCGGTACGTTTATACCCTGGCGTTCAAAAGGCTAATGTTGAACATTGTATCGGAAATCAAAGTTATCGCGAACGAAGTCGTGATTTCAATGAAACGCAATGGTTCTTTGCCGTCAAAATTGAAATGACAAACCATGTTGGTTGCGTTATTGCGAATGACCACTTTTTGACAGTTGATAAAAATAAAAGCTAAGGTTACACCTACTAGGTAACTGCGTAACACACAAATAGTAGCAATGACTTTATTTTGACAGTTCAACAACATTCATTGCGTTATTTAAGTTGTTGAGCAGACAAATTTTTCGAACATATAGGGCAATGGATTAGCAATATCCTTCAAAATTATTCAGATTATGATTGATAGCATGTTACGCATTTCAGCATACTTAACTTGACACGATTTCATTACTAAATAACTTCACTTATGTTTCAGGTAACATCCTAATGAGCCTCAGCCCCACGATGGCGAGTGACGTCATCAAGCTGGGCTTCGTCATGTCGCTCGCGTTCAGTTTCCCGCTCATCATCTTCCCGTGCAGAGCCAGCTTGTACTCTTTCTTGTATAAAAAGGTAAACACTGACTCAAATTTGAATTGTCTTATTTCCTTCACATCAGAATGGAAAATTGTCGTCAGAAACAAATGAGAATCTTATCTTCGAAGTCAACAATAGGGATACAACAATTACAATTTACAAGCTAACACTAAAATTATTATATTATATACAAGTATATAAGAAAAAAAAAATGAAAAAGGCAGGAGCTCATTGGGCATCAAAAAATTCGTCCGCATCGCTGTCAATGGGATAAGTGCTCAAAAGGCTGGCAGCATTACGCCGTTTGAGGTTTTCTGCTCCTGCAGCAGCCGCCCCAGCACAGCCCACCGTGCTCGGAAGAAGGGATGGCGCGAGGGTGTCGACACAGGTTGTATCCCACGCCAAAGGCCTGCCCAACCCATCAATAGGGATTGAATCTGTAGAATGTTACACCCCCATATCCCCGTATGATCATTCAGATGTATCTCACCCGTAAGTGCGGTAATTTGGTAACTTGAACTATAATAGAATGATTAAAAGTCAAAAGTATTCCAAATAGTTTTGACGACTTCACTCAACTTCACACAAACTTTTGGTGTCAAAAACTTCCTCGAATCGAGGACGTCTTTACAACTTTTCTTTGAATGTGTAGCGGTATCTACAACGCCACATGCGAACAACGCGTGATACTGACGTCACGCAAAATCCTGCACCTCGCAAGCAGAGTTTACAGTGCAACTAGCATATATACACACGCTCCGTCATCAATCATTGGGCAGTTGCCTGCCAGACACAACACCTGTCTGGTCGAAGGATCCTCCCTATGGAGGATGAGTGAACTTTACACCCTTTTCCTCATACCTCTATAAATTATCTAGAGTGGAGTCGGGTCGATAAAACGAGAATAGTTTTAAATGTCACCAATAAACAGCGTCTGGCGAAATAACTACAAAATTGAAAACGCTCCCGATAAATATCAATAAACATTTAACTACAAAATCATCCCTGATAGCAAAATTTTACATTTTCCACAGGTTCATTCCACCCACCACGACCACATAATCAACAACTCGATCCCTGAAACCACGTTCCGTTGCATCACAGTGGCTATAGTAGCTGTGGCCCTATTCATCAGCCTGTTGATCCCAAACATAGAACTGGTGCTGGGCCTGGTAGGGTCTACGATAGGCGTGTTGATCTGCGTCGTGTTTCCTGCTGCGTGCTTCGTCAATGTGACGTTCAAGAATACTAATGAAAGGGTTTTGGCTAAGGTGAGTTTACTCAAATGGTATAAAACTTTGTGAACCGAGATGCAACTTACCGAGTAGCGACCTTCTCAGGGTATAGTTTTTTTTTAAACCAAATTGTTCATTTAGCTCAGTTCGACTTTGAAGGCCTACAAATTTTTTTCAATCCATCAGTCAATCAACTCGGCCTATCGCAGGCCACTACTGGACATACATAGGCCTCTCCCAGACTGCGCCACAACACCTTGCCTTTAGGCCTTCTTTACAAATTTCTTAATACAACTAGTAAAGCATATTTGGTCTGCCTCTAATGGTTACACGAAACATTAAGGTAATAGAACGCCTTTTCTATTGAAAATCAGCCCTGTAGTGATTAACCATAAAAAAGCTTTTAATAATTATAATATACTTCAGTGATTGTCCCAAAAACGATGACACAATGACATTTATTCTAAATTCGAAAATTTTCGCAGCCTCGGTCTTGGATTTTAATTTTGACCTCACCATCGGCTTTAGCACCCTCGAAAACCATAAAATCGACACCCATGATGAAAAATTTGAAAGTTTTCGCAGCCGCCATCTTGGATTTTCATTTTGACCCCACTATCGACTTTAGCACTCTCGAAAATTATGAAAACTATACATAACCGGCATAACGCTTTCTCGTTACGTGGCGATTTCTATCAGTTTACTCCTACAGCAAGCCGCGTTAAAGAAATTCGTCCCAAAAATAAACACATTCAACGACAAACCATTTCTTCTCTGCCTGAACTCAGGAGCGAAACACCTTGCTTACTTACAAACTGTTGTTTCCAGGGTGTCCTAGTACTCGGCTTGGTCATAATGGTACTAGGAACGTACGCGAACCTGCAGGTAGCTGAGAGCAGCATCGAGCATTACGACGATAAGTACACGCAGGAGAGGATCGATAAGATCGTCGAGGACTTCTTTGAGAATCGGGATAAGGATGGTATGTCTTTTGGATATAATGTATATTCAGAGCGGTTTGTGTGCTAGGATTCCATTGAAGTAGTTGAAATTGAAATTTTTAAACAACTACAAACGTGGTTTTGTATTTTTCTCACTTTATGTGTACCTATTGTTAATTTGCTTTCCAAGCGCAGATGTGACTTTATATAATAAGCAAATAATTTAAAAACAAAGAAAACACTAACCTCCAATTTTACCACTACAATATCACGCGTTGCAACTTCCAAAGGAAACAAACAAACTCTTGATTTAAATTAAATATTTGTCTCATTACAGAAGTATATTTGAAGCCGCCACCAAATAATGAATTACAAAAGGAACCTCCCGATACTATAGTACAGAACAATATGGCACTGAACAAGGAGAGAAAAGATTCAGAAGTACAACCACCAAACCCCGTCCCACCAGAATCCAATGAAAAAATGGCTCTTACAAAGAACATCATAAAAACAGAAGAGAAAACCGTATTACAAGAACGCGAAGTAAAAGAAGCTATCGACAAAGTTTCAGAATCACATCCCAGAAATCTTAGAACTAAGTTAGAAACTAAACTATCCAGTGGCGTCAGCAACGGTGAAGCTCAAAAGCCTACAGTTCAAAAACGACAGTCCAACGAAGACAAAATAGCCATGATGAAGCAACAACAACTAATTGAAACAATAAAACAACACGGCGAAGAACAAAAAGAGTTGATAAAAGAACAAAAGGAAATTCTAGACGAAATAAAGAAGACCAAAAAAGAACTTCAACAGAATAAGAATGAGGCTGTAGAAGCTAGTGAAGCAAAGAAAATAGCTGTAGAGAGTATAAAACAAATTGCTGATATGGCGATCAAAAGTATCGGCGGTGTGTCAGAAAAACCTGACTTAGTTAAAAATGATGTACAGGCTGAAGAACTCTTGGAGAAGTTGACGAATGACGCTGTACAGGAGATAGCTAAGAAAGCTGTGGAAACTATAGAGGCTATTCAAGATATTAAACCTGAACAGCCAAATGTAGAGCAACCTGTGCAAGATAATCTGCCGAATGCTCAAGCTAATGTCCAAGCAAATCCTGTACAAAATGTCCCAGCAAATCCCGTACAAAATGTACAGGCTAATCAGAATGTACAGGCCAATCAAAATGTACAGGCTAACCAAAATGTACAGGCTAACCAAAATGAACAGCCCAATCAAAATGTACAGCTCAATCCAAATGCACAGACCAACCAAAATGTACAACCCAGCCAAAATGTACAGCTCAATCCAAATGTACAGACCAACCAAAATGTACAGCCCAATCCAAATGTACAGCCGCAAATACCGGTCATCCCTCAAGTTCCACAAGCTGCTAACCCTCCTGCGGCGCGAACGAAAGATGAAGCACCAAAGAGTGTACCAGCGAATATAGTTCCACAAGCTAACAATGTTGCTAATCAAAATAACGCCCCTGTAGTTCAAAATGTTGCAAACAATAATGTGAATCTAAACAATGGCGCTGTTGCACAAAATCTTGAACCTATTGTAAACCAACAACAAATACAAGAAATAAAGCCCGTTGTAAATGAAATACCGAAACCCAACGTACAAATACCAAATAACGTACAAAATCCACCACAAGTAGTAAATAAACCTTTAAATTCAGAAAGTGATGCAGTAAACCAACATTCTAATTCTCCAGACGAACCACAGTCATATAAACGAGGCGAAGATACACGAGTTAAACCGGAAACAAAGATTGTTCAAAATGTGCCTCTACCTATAGTTAACGAATTAGGTAATAATCAAATGAAAATCGATAAGAAAATGGCTGCTCAAAAACCCAGCGATGATATTCAAGTGAATGTGCCAGCTAAAGTTCAAAATAATGGTGCTATTATACAACCAAATGGGAATTCTATACCAATAGCTAATGTTGTCCCACAAAGAGTTAACCCAGTACCCGTTAGACAGAAAAGGGAAGTAGTAGATTGTACAGAAAAATTATCGTTAAAACCTGAAGATAAACAGATTTGTAGTAACTTAGTTGATGGTAATATGAAAGATTCTGTAGAAATGCTTCCAAAGAATGTGGATATGAATGAAGTAGCGTTACCTAAGCACTTGCCTATGGATGTAAATATCTTACACCACATAAGTAGACAACTTAAAAGTTTCGATAAAGATAAAAGGTAAAATTAAGTGTTTGAAAGTTGGTTTTATATGCGTGCACTACATATTAATTATGATGCATTTATTTTGTTGATACGTTTGTAAACGACAGTATTCTTGATAAGAACTCTTTTACGTTCTTTAAGGGTTTCGAAATAAAGACTTTTTGGATGAGATTCTAAATTTTTGAGATTTTTGCCATACTAGCAGTAGATACTTAAAATTAATTTATTGGTAAAACTACGGAAATTGTAAGATTAGGATTATTAATCATAATATATTATGTATTTAAAATGGCGTTTGCAGTAAATGTATTCAAGTTTTTATAAATGGTCGCAGAACATCACTTTGTTTGAATTACAAAACTGTTTTAGTTCGGTGTGATCTTCCAGGTTAATTAATTTATTTTATGTAAGATCTCTCTCTCTCTTATTGCCGAATTTGAGCAAATAAGTGAGTGAATGTAGTGTGTCTTAAGTGAGTGTTCATAAATACGATTATACCAAAAGCACGATCGAATAGATAAACCTCGGTTGCCTCTGAAGCCACTGGTAATAAAACCGTGAGATTTCGAATTAATTCTTTGTAAAACGCATAAAGTAAAAATGTAATGAGTAAGAAACCTTGACTGATTGTGTATTTAATAAAAAGATTTTAAATACTATTCGTTGTTTTCAATCACACTTCGCTTTAATCCTAAAAATGACAAGCTTTTAATTTTGTTAGTGGCGCCGATTGCCTTGTTCACAATTAAACTAAATTTAAGTTTAGTGCTTCTTTTTCTTTCTATTTCATTAAGAAAAGGACAGAAGTTAAATATTAGAATATTAGTTTAGTCCTGTCAAATTAAGATACTCCCTAAACAGTTTAGACGTGATTAAAAACATGGCGACTAAAAATACGTCAATTTACGGCAGGCTGTCTAATTTGACAGGACTAAACTAATATTTATCTTCTGTCCTTTTCTTAATGAAATAGAAAGAAAAAGAAGCCCTGAACTTAAGTTTAGTTTAGTTTGTGAACAAGGGAATTGGCGCCAGTGTCGACTAAAACAATAAATTATTGGTGCGACAACGGGTAAGCTGCATATGTTGATGTTGTACTTCAAAATAGTGGGTCGGTCCGGCAAAGAGCTAGAGTTAAGTTTATTTATGGAGAGCAGTAGTGGTCCAGTTGTAAAGGTAACAGCCCCGACTTAAAGAGTTGTAGATCGTGGGTTCGAACCCAGGCAGGCTTTACTTTGTGTAAATGATTTCATCACCAGTGCTCTCAAAACGGTGAAAGAAAACATCGTGAGGAAACCGGCATGTCCTAGAACCAAAAATTCAAAGGCATGTGACATCGACCAACCCGCACTGGGCCCGCGTAGTAGATTATTAGCCCACTCCCTTTCTCTGAGAGGAGACCTGTGTCCCAGCAGTGGGAACATTATTAGCTGATTATGTATGGAGAACTATGATCTTGGTGTTAGGTTTGACAGAACAAACAGTTGCTAAGACATTGTGATTTCAATAGCCTCCTTCATAATGAACAAAATGGCTTTACAAAAGTTCGTTTGACTACAGATGCGGGTGTTGCTCTGTTGAAACAACATTTAAAGCATGGGAGAACTTACAAAATGCTATTGGAGTTTTCTGTGACATCTCCAAAGCCTTTGATAGTGTGCACCATGAGTCCATGACGCACTTTTGCATAAACTACGTCATTACGGTGTCTAAAACGAAGCTCTCAACGTAATACATTCTTGTTTATATAATAGTTTCCAATGTGTATATATTAATGGCTACCAGTTCATTTAGGTTTACCTCAAGGCTCAATACTGGGTCCATTCTTGTTCTTAGTGTATATCGATGACTTACCATTCTATTTAAAGGGTAATTTTGACTTTGTACTATTTGCAGATGATACCTCTTATTTTTAAAGTAGACAGGAATATACAAGATTTTGACGTCGTAAAGAATGCATTCTTAATGGTTACGGATTGGATTACGTCAAATAACCTAGTTCTCAATGCCAAGAAAACGAAATGACTAAAGTTCGCTTCACCGAATTTTAGTTTCCAAACTGAAACTCAGAGTCTATATTAATGGTAGTTGATTTATTATGTTATAAATGCAAAAACAAAACTGAAAACTTATAACTTTCACGATAAATATAAAATAAATTAGTTCTCAAATTATTTCTTCTTTGTCTCCTTATTTTCATCTACAGCAGTTTTCCTTGACCTGGAAGCAAAATGAGAATATTTGTTTATTTGTTCGAATATATTTCTCCCGGTTCGTGAAAACCTAATCAAGTCTTTAAATAATAAATCTCATGTTGGTTATTCTGATTGTTTCACGACAATACCACTGAGAACACGTTAAAATACGCCTTCTGTAAATAGGGTCGGGCTGATGATAATGAATAAATAGGCCCGTAAAAACTTTTCCAAGAATGGTATCACAGAACTGGTTATTTTCAGGAGAAATGATAAATTCTTGTGCGTATTGCAAAAAAACCCTCATAGAAAATTAGCCTAGTAGTTTTTGAACAAAATGGTAACTGACATACACACAATATTTTATTCCAATCGCATAAACTGAGTAATACTGACTCTGTCTGAACTTTGACTTTCAATATCTCCGTAACCAGCAGGTTAGCAGGTCTGGTCCAGTACAAAAAATTATCACAACCACGAGGAGAAGTGACTCTCGGCTCGTTAAGCATGTTTTTACGCCGGTTATAATGTACTAGCTTCTGCCCGCGGCTTCGCCCGCGTGGATGTCGGAAGTTATCCCACGGGAACGTGCTACCAGGATAAAAAGTATGTTTTTCCCCAGGATGCCGTCTATCTCTTTGCCAAATCAGAAGTTCAGTGGTTTAGGCGTGAAAGTGTTACATACAGTTTCAAGTACAAATCCGCCCTAAAAAACCGAATTACCCCTTTTTGCCCCGTCAGGGATCAATTTTCGACAACTTTACATACTTATTGTTAATTATTTTCTGTCAAAAGTATCAATACTGAGTTTCAAGTTAATCGGACCGCGCATTCAATTTCTTCCAAACAAACTTCAACACCCCTACCCCTTTGAGGGGTAGTTTTGAAAAACTTATAATGATAAACTTTATTACTTACTTAGGCAAGTATTCTTGCCAAGTTTCAAGATTATTAACCTAATGAATAAGATTTTTCATATAAACTTTATCCCCGCTTTTCACCCCCACTGGGGTGGAATTTTGAAAAATCATTTGGGATGTGTTCATAACTTGACTCAAAGATTATTTATACCAATTTTCGAGTTAATCGAGCCACAATGTCCTGTGGCAACACTACAGCTAACAGCTGATTTGAATTTGTTCTTGCTATTTTAATTTTAAAATATTTAATTTTTATGTTTCTAAAGCCAATTTCCAATTACTCATCAAGTAACTAGGATAATAATCTGTTTTTTGTATTGGATTCACATAGCAAATGCAAATTTATGTGTAAAAATTTAATTGTGAAACAGTGACAGTTACCGGCTCAAGTGAATTTTGCATTGTCATCTTGTTAACAGGTACAATACATAATATTTTACTTGTTTTTAGTTTGTTTACGTTCCATAATCACACCACACATTACATTGTTCACTTTTATTACGGCTACTTATTGATGCCAATGACCTTTGAACGTAAACATAACCTTAGTTTGGTTTGGTGACAGAACTTCTTACTTCATATAAATTTCATTTTTCCTCTACACTAATCCCCTTTCAAACTGCTGTCTCAACTACCTACTCTCTTTTCTAAATTGTTTTCTCTTCCTTCGTCATGACTATGACTCGTAGTGCCTCGCGTGCTCGCCTCGAAGAGTCCAAACTCAGTGAGGCTTTGAGCCTATTAAAGGCTTCAAGGGAGTCCTGTGACCAACTAATTAAGGAAATAGATGACAATGAAAGAGTGCTCTTTGATGCCAATGAAATGAATAGGAAGTTGAAAAATGAAATGGCTCAGTTATACATTCAATACACTGATGCCATAGAAGCCCGGGATAGGCTCCAGGTTATTGTGGACGGGTTCAGCCAGTGTAGCAAAGAGTATGAACAAGCTCTTAGTCATAAACACCTATTACAACAGCAGCTACATGAGGCTCAAAGTCAGATAACACAACTTGAGAATTCAAATCTCAACATCACCGCCTCGCTGAATCAAAGTCTGTTCAATGAGCTGGTGTCTATTGCCCCGTCAATGGTTTCTGCAGTAAACCCCACTATTGATTTGACAGGTGATGATGAATCACAATCACGTAATTCAGTGAGGGTAGTATCCAGTAAAAAAAAACTTAAAAAATACATTAAAATCAATAAATACATTGTTAAAACACAAAAAATGGTAAAGAGACAAAGGTTCTTTATCAAAAACGTTAAATTAAATAGAGAAAGGTTGAATTTGCTTAAACAATTAGATATGTATTCTTTTAATTTGGAGCAGAGTACTAGGAAGTACAACATTGACACAGAAACCTTGCAATCTGAACTTGACCATCTACAGGAGAAACTTAGTTCAATGACTAACAAGTACAATACCTCTGAAGACCTAATGAGGGAATATGTGTTGGCAATGAATGAGCTGGTAAACTCACAAAAAAACAACTGTGAGCATTGTCTAACACCATCCAATGTACTTACGCCAGACCACTCATTGTCAACATGCAATACCTCCTTACAGCAACCCTGTGTTGATTTGATCATTCCTTCTACTAATAGTTCCAATAAACCTTGTACACAAACTTTAAATAATGATATTGTGTTATTTTGTGATGAGATTGGTAAGGACTTAGGTCACTTGTTGACAAATGAATATCCGGGACACTCAATATTAAATTACTGTATGCCTGGTTGTTCTTTGTTTCACATTATGAAACAAATTATTAAATGTAACTTTACCCAGGATACAACTTTACTAATTTTTGTGGGTAATAGGGGAAATGTAAACAAAGGAGAACTGCTCCAGTATTATAAAACATTATGCAATCTTAGTTTAAGAAAAGTTGTGTTGTTTACATTCCCCTATAGTAACAGTTTGCCACAGGAAGAAAATAGCTTAAGATTTGAATTAAATATGACAATGCATAATTTGACATATAATAATAACTTGTTCCATTTGATTGATTTTAACAATTATGTTAGTAATCATTTCTATTTGACAAAAGATAGATATAACAGTGTTATGTACTATCTTTCTAATTATTATAAAAGACAGATAGCTGGGTCGCTATCATATTTTTTTACAATTACAGCCAAAAATTTGGCTAAACAACTTGCTTCTTTTGAGCAATGCAATGACATTTTAAATAATTCTACCACTAATTTGGTCACAATTAATGACATTGTTAATAATTTAAATTAGAAAGTAAGACAATAGAGGCAACCTCTAGCTATATTGTACAGAATGGCAAAAGTACCTCAAAAAAGGGTTTAAAATCAGTAAATAGTATCAACCTGGTGCATCAAAATATTCAAGGATTTATGAGCAAAGATTTAGAAGTAGAATTATTTATGAATTTTAATAGTATTGATATTCTTTGTATAACAGAACATTGGCTGAAAAGCCACCAGTTCTTGTTCAATTTTAATAATCACCAGGTTGGTAGTTCGTTCAGCAGAATAAATGCTATACATGGTGGCTCATTAATTTTAGTAAGTAACCAACTCAAATTTAAAGACCGTAAGGATATTGTGAGCCTATCTGTTGAGCGTACAGTTGAAATTGCCTGTATAGAATTGGAGCATTTTGTTGTACTAAGTGTGTACAGACCCCCATCAGGATTGTATGACTGCTTTGAAAAGGTAATGGATGAAGTGTTAGACAGGATTTGTAACTCAAACAAGTCTGTTATCATTTGTGGTGATTTTAATGTCAATTTATTAGAAAACTCAGGTTCTTGTAGTAAAATTATAAGTCTGTTTCAGTCCTACAATCTTGTAAACCTATTTTTGGAGCCCACAAGAATAACTCCTACTAGTGCCACATGCCTAGATAATATTTATACAGATATTATACCAAGCCACAAAGAAATTATAAATTTACTAGATTCTGATCATTGCGGGCAAAGCATTACTATTCGAAATCAAAACAAAATAGTGGTTAAAAAAGATATCACTGTTAACCCAAAAACTGCAGGTCGCTTGGAGGCTTTCAAAAGTAAACTCACTGATAAATTACCAGTTTTGTCAATTCATGCGGATCCTAATCATCTTTATGGTAATTTTTTTAATATATACTGTAAACAATTTAACTCAACCTTTATTCCCAAGACTATCTCGGTTAATAGTAACGCATCCTTCAGTGATTGGGCTACCATTGGTATTCATAAAAGTAGAACGCGGCTTTATGAACTGTACAATGAAAGGACTTACGTTAACACTGATGCATTTAATTTGTATGTTAGAAATTATTCAAAATTATTTAAAAAAGTTTGTTATATGGCCAAGTCACTTTATTTAGGTTTAAAGATTAAAAACAGCAGTAATGTAATTAAAACGACTTGGAATATTATTAATAGTGAAACGGGAAGGTCTAGTAATCGAAACACTGACTACAGCTTGTCGATTAATGACAACATAATAAAATCAGACTCACAAGTCGCCGAGGCATTTGAAAATTTCTTTTCGGATATTCCCCTTTCAACTACTAAATCCCTAAACTCATCACCTTCTGTTGCTGAGTCTTTGCTTATGGAAAATGTTAATGGTTGCGATTCGGAATTTCATTTTGAACATGTTACTTGTATAGATATAATTAAAACTTTTCACACTTTAAATGTAAAAAAGACTGCAGATCTGTGGGGTAATTCTGTAGAAGTTGCTAAGTCTGTAATTGACATTATAGCGCCTACTCTAGCTCTTATCTTTAATAGTTGTATTGACGGTGGGGAGTTTCCTGACCTCATGAAAAATAGTAAAATAATACCTTTGTTTAAATCGGGTAGTACATCAGACCCCACAAATTATAGACCTATTTCTGTACTACCTACTTTTAGTAAAATTTTTGAGAAATTAATTTTAGAACAAATGCAAAGATTTTTTAATAAACACAAATTATTACATAGCAAACAGTTCGGTTTTACAAGGGGTCGTTCAACTACTGATGCCGGTGTTGAACTTTTAGGACATATTTATAATGCATGGGAAGACAAATGCGATGCCTTGGGCATTTTCTGTGATTTGTCCAAGGCATTCGATTGCGTTCTTCACGAAACCTTAATCAGGAAACTCCGTCACTACGGGATCCGGAACGCTGCTCTGGATCTTCTTACTTCATACTTGAGTAAGAGGATTCAGAGCGTTGACGTTAATGGAAAAAGATCTCCCGGATCTATAGTAACAATGGGAGTCCCACAGGGCTCAATTCTTGGTCCTTTCTTGTTTCTTATTTATATTAATGACTTGCCGTACCTCATAAAGGATAATCATGATATAGTGTTGTTTGCAGATGACACTTCACTTTTGTTTAAACTTAAACGTCAGCAGCAGGTTACTGACGAAGTAAATAGCGCGATCTCTAAAGTAGTCCACTGGTTCAATGTTAATAATTTACTTCTAAACGAGAAAAAAACCAAATGCATTAAGTTTACGCTACCTCACGTTAGGCAGGTGAAAACTAATGTGTTGATAAAGGGCGAAGAATTGAATCCTGAAGACAGCACCGTATTCTTGGGCATAACTTTGGATGCTAAGCTTCAGTGGGGTCCGCATATAGACAAATTGTCAAAAAAGCTAAGTTCCGCAGCATTCGCTGTTAGAAAAATTCGTAATTTAACTGATATAGAGACAGCCCGTTTAGTGTACTTTAGCTATTTTCATAGTGTAATGTCGTACGGTATTCTATTGTGGGGAAATGCCGCTGATATTCAGACTATCTTTGTTTTGCAGAAGCGAGCTGTTCGATCAATTTATAAATTAAGTCCGAGACACTCGCTCAGAGACAAATTTAAAGAGATTAATGTTATGACTGTGCCTTCTCAGTATATTTATGAAAATCTTTTATATGCCCATAAAAATATAAAATTGTTTAAAAAATACAGTGATATCCATGATATAAATACTAGGAACAAACACAAATTTGTTGTACCTATAACAAGGCTCAAGAAAATAGGTGGCTCGTTCAGATGCCAATGTATACGCTTTTACAATAAAGTTCCAAGCCCCGTTCAAGATCTAAGCCTTAATAAATTCAAATCATTCATTAAACGTAAGTTGTGCCAGAAAGCCTTTTATACCGTTAAGGATTATATCGAGGACAAAAAGGCTTGGGATTAAGGTGCTTCCAATTTTTTACATATTTAATGTTTTTATTTTTATTTATATTTTTTTTCTCTGTGTTGTTGTTGTTGTTTTTTTTTTTTTTTTTTTGTTTTATTATATACACTTTGACATTAATGGATTTTATATATACTATGACATTTGCTTACTTTGTAAAGTATTCTATTATTTTAATTATTGTGAATGTGAAGACTATGTGGGTCATTTTATTTATATTATTTTTAATTTTTCTCTCTGTTCTGTTAGTTTTTGTCATGGTCTGGCAGTTTGAGTAATTAATGTGGCCTACCCAAATGTCCTTTCTTTGGTATTGTTCGTCGAATCGTCGAGCTCCTTAAGTTTTGAGTTGAGCTGCACGATTTCTGACAAATGCGTGCACTGGCTGGACAGGTCCTCTCAATCTGTGTGGTTCTTTCCTCAAAAGACCATCTCAGACATCGACCTGCATGGTCTTCATATGATCTGACCAAGATTATGTCTGGACTTTAAAAGAGACTGTGACCTCTGAGTTTGTTTCGGCCTTTCTTCTCAGAGTAGTCAGATAGGAAACGCCGACCTCATCTAGTTTTAAAATATGATTGACGTGTAAAAGTGTTTGTACAAACCTACTTACAAAAATAAAATCATTTATCATTTATCATTTATCACGCTGTAAAATCCTCCCCTGTAAAATTGACTACCCCTTTTCAGGCCGTCAGGGGTAGATTTTCGAAAAACCCTGATACATATTATTCTTTCCATTCAATTTTAGGTATAAATACTGAGTTTCCATTAAATCGGACCGCGCACTAAAATTCTTCCATACAAACTTTGAAAGCCCCCAATCCCCTTTTAGGGGGTAGTTTATAAAAACAAAAAATGCCCAACTTCATAATTTACTTAGATAAGTATTGGTGCCAAGTTTCAAGTTTATTAACTCAAGGAATAAGATTTTTCATACAAACAAAATCCCCCCATTTCACCCTCTTAGGGGTGGAATTTCGAAAAACCCCTTCTTAGTGGATACCTACTCTTCACGAAGAATACACCCTCTAAATTTCATGTCTCTAGGACCAGCGGTTTAGGCTGTGCGTTGATGTCTCAGTCAGTCAGTCAGTCAGTCAGTCAGGACTTTGAATTTTATATATATAGATGGGCTTAAGGCCTAAACAAGCTCATTCCAGTCACAAGTCCATATCTCACCTCTTCCCAGTTTCGGAGTTAGCTTGGCTAGTGGAGGACACAGCGGAGGCGGCGCGGCGCGAGCGGCGCGCGGGCGTGGCGGGCGTGGCGTGCGCGGCGTGCGGCGCGGGCGGCTCACTGTCCGACGCCGGGGGGGACTCTATTGGACTCTCGCCTTCGCCTCTCTGTAATGGCAGTTGGGTGAGGTTTTAATACATACAGTTTTGTCGTTCTCGCTCAAAAAACGTACAATAGATGTAGGTTCCGTGTCAGTAAAAAATATACATAATATATGAATAGTTGATCGCGTACTGGTAACACTGCCGGTTAGAATTTGTACGCTTTTTGAACGAGAAAATAGTCGAAAGCTAGTCGTTTCGTCTTCGACATGTCGTCGAACTACAGGTGCCTAAAGGACTGGAAACTACTTGCAGCGTAACGATAAGGTTATTGCCTTGTTGTTAAAAAAAAAGATCATACAACTTGCTGCCGTTTCCCTTTTCATTGGCATGAAAATGACAATTATAGGCAGAAGATAAAAAAGGTTTATGAATATCGAGTTATAATAAAAGGCATTCTTCCGTGAAAGGCTTATTATTCCGCGATACCAATGTATGATGCATTGGTATCCTGGAATATCCTTATCCTTGAGTATCTTAAAGAATATCCTTGAGTTTGTGGAGGGCTAGATGTAAGCTGGAGGATGTCGAGCAGTTTCTTAAGAGTGAAGAGTCGACGAGTACTTCCACTTTACACGATCGGTATTAACTAGTCCTATTTAGTTATTGTTTTCTCAATAGATTGATAATATAAGACAAGCAATACAAACCTTTACATCAGTAGAAGTTCGCCTGCCTTTAGGAGTGTGTAGCGCTTCACAAGCGCGGTTGAAGGACTTGCGTCGACCGCGCGCCGGGCTGTCCATGCCCATTGGCGAGCCGCGGTCGGGACTGCTGACTGAGGAAGTAATTGACAGGATGTTAAGGAGATAACAAATGTAAGTGATAATAATCAGTACTTTCGGTAAAACGAAAAAAAAACTGTATCTATGAATGAAATTCTTCTGAATACTAATAAACTTTTCTAAACCTTAATAATAATATATACATTTTTACAATAAAAAAAAAATGCACCTTTGGTAAATCTGGCTATTTATTTTGATAGCCCAAAACAGTACATAGTTTTTTTATTTGGTGTATTTAAAGTTGATATCAGGCGTTCCACTTTTTGCTCATTTATTACTGGCATCTTTCATTCGAAGTGAAAAGCCAGGACAAAAAAAGAATCGGAAGTGAAAAATGAATTCATTAGTGCGACGATGAACAATGTTGGAATTCAAAATCTTTTCTTTTCACTCGCGGTCCGAATGATCGAAAACTGCAAAGAAACGAGTAAATGAACGTCCATTTCTTTGCAATTTTCTCGGTGTCGGGTGAACGTGGAATGAAACAAAAATGACCATTGACTGACTCAGTGAACCATTTACTTAAGTGAAGCGTCTAAAAGACCGAGATGAGTTTCATTTATCGAAACTCATATTCATTCAATTTTGAATCTCCTTCTCTCTCTGGTGTTTACATTACTTACCAACATCAACAGATATTCTTCTGTTAATTTTTGCCGCCCGCGGCATAGCTTTAGTTTCAGACGCAGCTCTGCCAAGACGCGCTGTAATTTGGGAATGATTTACTACAGTGCAGACTAACTAAAAAAACTTCATGCAGTTACTTAAAATAAATAAAATGGCAAATAATACAAGCTTTCCGAAGCATACTCACATCTCCGTTGTTTGCTGGCGTCCGAAGCAAGGGATTCGGGCGATAGGTTGGACTGAAGCTCGTCAATATCCGGAGTCCCTAAGCAAGCGTTACAACAATGCTAGTTATAGAGGAAATACATGCGAAGGTTGTCAAAAAAAAGAGGTTTGTCATAAATATTGTGTTGTTATTTGCCTCTCACTCGCATGTACGAGTTAAGAGTGAGAAGCGAATAGTGGATCAATTTAGTAAGGGATTGGGAACGCCAGTATTCTTTGTTGTTATTTGCCTCCCGCTCACATGGATGAATTTAGAGCGAGAGGAGAATAGTAAAGCAGTTTTAATGCCATTCTTACTATTCTTAGTTAAGCTGTTGCCTCTAAGTTCTAAGTGCACTGACATGCTATAGTGTGATAAGTATATTATTATGAAATAGGAAATGGTGCATTTCTGTATGTATTATGTTCCATAGGTGATCTGTTTGGGCAGATTATGTAGATAATAAAAGTAAGGAGGAAGAAACATGCTATTGAAGCAAGGTCTTCTATTTACACCAAACTCATTATATCCCTTGTAGGGTTCTTACTACAAAGCAAATGAGCTTTATTCAGGTTGTATTTTTACCCAAGAAGACGAAATCAAATAATAATTGTATGTGATTTACGTCAAGAAATATGTGGGTTAGTAAAATACAACCTGTATAAATAAAAATAAAAACAACTCATTGATAAAAATAAAGTGCTTTCATAAAAAAGTGCCTCTATAAAATCATAAATCGAAAAAAACAAACTATTTTAGGCACTGGAGTCTACATACAAAAGTGCTTAAATAAAAACGCCCAGTAAATATTACAAAAAAAAAAAACAACTCACTGAAGCAGCTACTTTCACATAAAAAGGGCCTCTATAAAATCGTAAATAAAAAAAAAACTAATATACCGCTACCAGGTTATTTTGGAGCGTGACCAAAATCGGAACTAAAGCCGCCAACTTGTTTTTTAAAATATATTTCAAGTGACATTTCACAAAACAATTGCACAAATATGTAAATAACAACACCCACATCTTTCTAAACCTTCAAGTTACCTTCAAAATCAGTCTTATTCAGCAGACTGATCCTGTCAATTGGCTGTACATCGAAGGCGGCGGAATGCGTCGATGAGGCATCGTCGTCATCAACTTCTGAGGCGACGGAACGTGATGTGTGTGAGGTGCGGGAAGCCGTGCTAGTGCGGCGGCGAGGGGAAGCCGCGGGTTCCAGCCAGGACTCAAGCACGGCTTTTTGGTGGCGGGTCAGTCTGTGGAGGCGGATTTTAGGAGTATTATATGTATGTAGTATGGTCGGCATTACAGGAACTTTTTGGTGTATTTCGCACATTTGTCAGAAAACTAAATATCGTAACCTGTATCGGAGCCCTAACCCTTACCGCCATTACTGCTGGAAAATGTAAATCCAGAAAGGCCCGATTGAGCCATAAGATGTTTTAGGATTAATAGAACCTTGCATGTGACACTACAATCAATATTACACCTGAGTTTGAGAAAAAAAATCACAAGTCTGCATAGGTGCCTCATGTAGGTCAACAGCAAAATTTAATAAACACGAAAGTGATATTATAAACGTTCCGTCTTCCTTTTAAGGTCGGAACCCTAAATAGTCGCATGAAAAGGATAGTGATGTGATCTGTACATTTTTAAGTTAAGTGTATTGTGTAGTCCAAAAACCAGTTCAAACAAGAGGGAATGCATAAAAAACAAATCTTACCTTCTCGCACTAGAATATTCATTGATAACATCTTCAGCATCCATCTTTGTTCCCTCTTCGGCAATAACTTCCGGTATCACAGACAATTCAGGCTTGGTCACCAGCGTGGGCTTACGGCCTTTCCTGATGGCCCTATCTCCAGCATCTTCACTAGCCTTACCCACGAAAGAACTTTCTGAAGCCACACTTTCGTTATCATCGAAATTCTTGCTTCGCGAACGCGTAGATCTACGTTTAGGCGTGGTTATGGTTAGGGATTCGTCTAGAACGTTCGATTCGTCCAGTTTGCCTGACATTTCACGGGATACACGTCTTGTGATTATTTTCCGGACTTCGGCACTGGTTGGGGTCTTTGCTCGCCTTCGAGACGGTGTTACTTCAGATTTTTCTGGAGTTTCTAGTTCTGTATCTATGGATTTGTTTGAAGCGACTGACTGGGTGCGTTTTCTTGTTACTGGTGTACGACATTCGACCTCTTTCTCGGGTTCTGTAGTGGATTTGTTTGAGGATGTTGATTTGGCACGTTTTCTTGTGCGTGTAGGTTTTACTGTTTCTTTTTCGGCAGTTTCTTCTGCCTTTTCTATCACTTGCATTTTTTCTGTAATTACTGGAGCCTTTTCCGTAACTTCAAGAGCATTTTTAGAAACTTTGGTATTTTTTTCTGAATCTTTTAGAACATTTTCAGTAGGTTTTGGTGTTTCTTCAATAACCATAGAAGCTTCAACCACCGTTTGCTTTTTAGTATCCTCTGGTACTTTTTTAGCAACCTCTTTTTCTTCGCCTGTGACTTTCAATTCTTCTTCAACAATCATTGGTACTTCCTTAACAGCTTTGGACTCTTTTTCTGCAACCTCTATAACTTTTTCTTCGTTTTCTGCAACCTTTAGTACTTTTTCAGTGACTCTAGGCTCTTTTTCGACAACCTTTGGCACATCATGAGGGACCTGTGGCACTTTTTCCGGAACATCTGGTACTTTTTCTGCCTCTTTTACTGATTCAATTGTAATCTCCTTATCTATTTCTGTAGGAACTATATCAATATTACTAGGACCATCTACATTGTCCACTGGAGCTGAGATTTCAATTTGTACTGCAGCTGGTTCGGGTACTATAAAATAAATGATTAAATGCTATGAAACTCTTACGAAATTATAGTATTTTTTTAACAATATTCCTCTATCATTTATAAAGTAGTTTGCTAGTTATTTATACGATTATAGCTTCTTATTATTAATACATAAAAAAAAAATAAGATTCATTTATGGGTAACTCAGTTTCATTCTTGATTGGTCAGAATGAGAGGTGTAGAAATATTTATTAGACCTTGGCCCAAGCTTTGGGACAAAATAGGTATAAAAAAGCTATTCAAACACTTATTTTTAACTTAATAATTAGTATTTTATATCTTACCTGTATCCATTTGCTCAACAGGAGTTTCGCCGCTAGTGTTAACCTTATCACTTTCACCAGAATAGTTAAGATTTAGATCCGACTTATCAGATTGTACTGAAGAATTATCATCAGTCATCATCGAGAAGTTAGCTTGATTTAGCGGATCATTGGAGCTTTCAATCTGTGTTAGGTTCTGACTATCAAATGTATCTTTTACTACAGCTTCGTTATGTTTTATTCCAGTTTCTTTATCTTTTACTTCGGTATCTTTTTGTTCTATTTCTACAACTTCGATGTTATTTTCTTCTGATTCTGAGGTATCTTTGGACTGTTCGTCTATTTGGAGTTTGTTGCTAGAGTCATCGGAGTCCTCAATTGATATCACTTCTTCGTCGGCCTCTTCGCTTGATGAACTTGACTGAAAAAATGTTTTGGTATCTACATATGGAATATGGATATTACGTGTTTACATTTCTACACTAGAAGGTGTTTTGAGTTCTAATTCTTTATTTTTGTTTAGCTTACAAAATCTCTTACTAAACTAAATCAACGAATTAAAAATACCATGGAAACTCTCACAGTTCATGCCTAGCATGAAAATGGTTACTGGCTAAGAAATACATATTTTAGCTAAACTAATATTACTTCAACGGATCTGCAAACTATACAAATATAATCAAAAATAAATAATATATATAACAGACAACAATAATAATCTAACAGTATTTCATAATAAATAATCTGTATCTAGTAAATTACCGAGTTGATTTTGGGATATATTTTACCATCACTGATTGTCAGATTTTTTGTCGGGGAATGTTTGCTTTTTTCAGACTTATGAATCTGCTGGCAAGCAAATTATTAATTTAATAAAGAATTCCTAAGAGAAAATTGTAATTAATAAACTAAAATGAGTAGAATGCGACTTAGGGTCAGTAGAGACAGAGCAGCAACTGTTTCATTGCTGTTCTGTCTGTGCAAACCCTTACGACTGTTCAAGAGAGATGCTCTACGTGAAATTAGTTTTCCATAGGTAGACGGGAATGAAGGGTACTGGCGCTAAACTAAATTTAAGTTCAGTGCATCTTTTTTTTCTATTTGATTAAGAAAAGGACAGAAGATAAATATTAGTTTAGTCTTGTCAAATTAAGATACTCCATAGGCAGTTTAGACGCGATTAAAAAGTTGGCAACGAAAACTACGTCAATTTTCGTCAGGTGCTAACTAATTTGACAGGACTAAACGAATATTTATCTTCTGTTCTTTTCTTAATGAAACAGAAAGAAAATGATGCACTGAACTTAAATTTAGTTTAGTTTGTGAACAAGGGAATCGGCGCCATTGTAGAACTAAATGTTGTGTGAATTGCAAAGTTACATAAATAATATGTAATAATGTTGTGTAACCTACCTCATTTAGAGAACTGATCTCCGACTCTTCTTCAGCCTCATCCTCTTCATCACTCGAAGATACATCACTGACATCCGGCTCCTCATCAGACATATCCTGAATCTCATCTATCTCCCTTTCTATCTCTCCTATTTTCTTCTTCTCTTTCCGTTCAGCTGCACTCTGCTCCTGAGCCACATTGTCTTCCATTTCTGCATCGCTATCATTAGTCATTAAACTCGACGGTTCTTGAGATACTTTAGAATCGTCTTTGAACTGTGAAGCTTCACCAATACTGCTTTGAGCACTGCGTAAGACAGATTTCTCGAAATCAGTTTGTATCATTTGTACGAACGCAGCAAAAGGTTTTGAAACATTTTTGTCTGTTTCAGTACTTTCAGTGATGTTCTTATCTTCCTGTGTACTCGATTCTTCAGCAACACTGCTCTCATAACTGTGTAGGAGTGATTTGTCGAACTCAGTTTCGTTCAAAGTGAACGCTGGGAGCGGTTTCAAGACTGATTCACTCTTTTGTACAACGACTTTCTCTTCGCGAATGCTGACTGACGTATCACCTACACTGCTTTGGTAACTGTGTAGCACTGATTTTTCTATACAAGTTTCATGTAGCGTAGTAAATGCTGGTAGAGGTTTAAGGTCTGATTCGACAGTACTTTTATCAGATTTGGGTTCTTTTTCTGATATTGTAGTGTCTGTAGAACTTTGTAATACTGATTTGTTGACTATTGGGGATAGAGTGACGTCCATTAGGCTGGGGACTTGTTTGAATGCTTTCATTGGAGTGCATTCGAGAGCGACTTCGGGTTTCTGTTCGGAAATCTCGGTTTCCATGTCCAGGTCTGCTTGTTTTGCTTTAGCGATCAAGATGTTTTCGAAAGCTTTGCGAGATAGAGATTTCTTGGCTCGTGCTGAGGATTCTACCCTTGGAGACATTAGTTTTTCTGGTGTCTTGGAACGGCTCCTAGAATTATGACAATGATATCGAGATGAAATATAGTGAAGTGGGGGTAAATTTTATGTTTTTTTTTATATGTTTACCTTTAAACTTACCTCAGACTGCGTGGTGTTTGTTTCAAGACCAGTTCTTGAACAACCTCAATTTCAGGAGTTCGTGAACGGCTCCTTTAAATAGAAATAAAATTACGAATGTGCAAAGAACAAACTGAGAGGAAGAAATTGCTGTCGGCCGCCATTTTTTCCCAAACATGATTAAATTGACGTATTATATCCACAAGAACTGAGACTTATCATTAACATTACAACAAAAAAAAGATATACAATAATAGTAGAGTTCTCTTACCTTAAACTACGTCGTGACGACGACGATGATGAACCAGACGACTCAGTGTTTGAAGACTTGGTAGGTGACTCGGTGATAGCTTCCAGTTTAGGAGGCTCCAACACGCCTTTGTCTAGACGTTCGGGAGTGCGGGATCTGCTCCTTTTAGAGTACATAAACCACATTTACAAACACATACATTTGGCTTATTGCTGTCCCTTATAGATTTTATTAGATTAATCTATCGTCGACTTTAACGTCGCGAAAACTTTAATGTATATTGAACCAGGTACTATCGCCAAAACCTATATCTGACCATTTTGAAAACCAAATTCCGTGCACATGATAACCACAGCTGCGTCCGTAAGTAAAACAAAAGAGGATCCTTTTTAGGTCGACTAATAATATGCGCTGCAAGCAGGAATAGTCCTTACGGTGGTCAGATATAGATTTTGGCGATAGTACACTTGAGCGAAAGACAATACCAAGTAGGCAAGCATTTACGCAAAAGTTCAGCCAAGTAATAAATTATTTAGTGTCTCAGCTCATTAGAAAGTACAGACATTATAGTTACCACAATTGACAACAAATACTCCAACACACCATGAATTTTGCCAAAAGGCTATTAATATCACGATTTCACGAATAATGATTGATTAATTTCGGGGTATTTTTAGACATATCTTTACAAGATATGCCTGATATTAGTCTCGGCGGTTGTATAAACTCTAAAGGCATGTGCTTATGCACCTATTTTTGTATTGTAAATACCTGAGTTGTCTCGGCACACTGAGCGTCGTCCTCTCCGGGTGTGGTTCGCTCTCAGTTTCCTGTTTGGGCTGCTCGGGTATGGGAGCTAGTGGCGAAGTGCGTGGACTTAACTCCGGTGTTCGGGACCGGCTCCTGTGATAGAGGTTTAACTTTTTAGTCATTTGTTTCTCACTACACAACTACAATTATATTTGACGCTCAAATGACGTTGACAGAGCTAATGGTAACATTAGTGCGATTGTTTTGTGAAATGTATTGAAAAAGCAAGATGGCGGCGTAAGTTCCGATTTTGGCCACGCGCCAAAAGATTTTCGTACTGCTTTAAGTGTCACATTGGTCAAGTGTTTTTGTTGGGTACAGGAACAACAGAACTTGACGTTTTATGACGTGCAAGTCACCTTCTACCTACATAATTAATATTATGATCTACGTGACGTTGTGTAACGTGAATCTAGCAAGTCACCATGATACTTCGTTTAGTTCTAAATATGCAAAAATAGCTAAGTTACAATTTCAATAAGAAAATTGCCAATGGCGACACGATAAAGCTACTTTATTTGACATCCTTGGGATGTGTAAATTCTGCTATGGCAGTTCAATACCTTAGTAAAAATATAACTATTAAATTTCATTATCAGCATTTTCTTACCTTGTCACTCTGCTACTGCGCAATGGTGTAACTACGGGCGAATCTATTCGTTCAGGCGTTGTAGGTCTACTTCTATAAAAGAATAATCAGAGTTTAGCATCAAGATCAAAACAAGAAAAAAGTGAAAAGAAGTAATTGGTTGCCGGCAGAAGTGAAAACTTGAATATTAACGTTGTGCATTTTTGATATTTTGGAATGCGGTCTACTCTCCCTCCATCTTACGAATTTTCGATCAGGTCACGTATCCTGACGCGAGCTCCGTCTTACGTATTTTCGATCAGGTCACGTGTCCTGACGCGAGTTTCTTACATATACATTTTTACCCATCACAAAAAAATGCAAAACGCCGCTAAAGGTTTCACTTCAAAAATATTTTGTTATGTTCTGGAAATAAAATCCTCAAATATCAGAAACATCCGTTTGCTTCGCCTTTTTCTCAACAATGTTGGTAGGCTTTCAGTCTAACCAGATGCAGCTGAATATCAGTATCTTGCATGAAGTGATTGCCGATCTGACCTCCACAACCCAGTTACTCGGTAACACGATATAAACAGTAAAAACAAACATGGTAAACCTGCCTGATTGCCTGGAAGAGATCGCAGTAATACGATAAGGCCGCCCATTGTATATTTTGTAGTGTCTCATGTATTTTTTTATGCTATGTATTTTTGTGGTGTACAATAAAGTATATAAATAAATAAACTCACCTATTAACCAAAGGCGTACTCTCACTAGCCGCTCGAATCCCCCTCCTTCCTTTAGGGGTCTTCGGCAATTCCCGCCTCTCTTCGGCTGATTCCGCCTCTTTCGCAGCCGTGGCAGTTACATTCATCACTATGACCGAATGCTCGACGTATGAATCGTTTTGTTCGGTTTCGAGTTGACGTTCAGATGTTTCTGATGGGTACTTGTGACGTTTTTCTCCTGAGTAACGTGGGTTTATGAGTGTTACAGGAATGTCTGCTATGCTTTCTATTGAAGTGTTCGGGTCATCGGATAAACTGCTGTTGACTGATATCGAGAGAGATCGCCTGGCGCGAACTGTGTCTTTGAACGATTTTCTCGTTTTTACTGACTCTTCGGTAGCTAACTTCTTAGGTGGAGACTCCAATGGATGGGTCTCGGTCTGGGAAAAAAATAACGTTTGTTCATGAACATCTCTTTTTTAATTAACGGTTTTATGTTTAGTTGATAGTTTTATTTGATCAAACTTTTAGCCCGTCGGTTTACTGAGCACATTTACACTATTAGTAGGTCGTAGAACGATAATACACTCGAGAGCAATGAATCCGGGTCACTTGAAGAATCCTAAAAATCTCGGAAACTAAAAATGCTAGGTTAATGCAATAAATTGTATTTAATAGACAATGTAATACTCCTTAAATGAAGTTATTAAAACTTCTTAGTTATTGTAAAGTTATATCATAAAAAAATCAAATTTGAAAAAGGGCCACTTTCGAAGATGGAACTACGAAATTACAGCATTTGGTTTTGCTTTTGTTTGTAATCTGTCATTTATGTGGGTACATAAACCATGTTGATAGTGCTCTATATTCATTATTCAAGCTGAAATTATGTCGCTTACGCCTGAAGAATGCACCATAATACTTACAATGCTGGAAACCGGCCGGAGTCAGCGCGATACAGCCAGGACTGTCGGTGTGTCGCTGTCAACAGTACAAAGAGTTCTCCGACGTTACGAAGAAACTGGTTCTAACCTACGCAGACCAGGAACGGGCAGAACCAGGTGTACCACAGCACGAGAAGACCGATACTTGGTGAACACCATGCTTCGAAATCGCTTTCTCACAGGAACTGAACTCACAAATCAGTTTCGACGCCTCGGAGGAAGTAACCCAAGTGCATGGACAGTAAGACGTCGGCTTGCTGAATCTAACTTAAAACCCCTTAGACCTGCAAACGGCCCTAAACTGGAGCGTGGGCATCGTATTTCAAGACTAAGATATGCCCAGAGCCACGTAAATTGGAGTATTGAAGATTGGTCAAAAGTTATGTTCTCCGACGAATCAAAATTTATGCTCTACAAGCACGATGGAAGACACAGAGTGTATCGAAGACCAGGGGAAAGATTCAAGCAAGCATGCATCGAAGAAAAAGTAGCCTACGGTGGTGGGTCTGTACTTGTGTGGGCCGGAATTTCTTCTGAAAGTCGCACAGAGCTGGTGATCATAGAAAACGGCTCTTTAACTAGCGTAAGATATGTGGAAGAAATCCTCAATGATCACGTTGGTCCATTTATGGTCAATTTAGGTGAGGATGCTATATTTATGCATGACAATGCCCGACCTCATACAGGTAGGATTGTGAATGACTACCTTCAAGAGATGAACATTACTCGTATGGAGTGGCCAGCGCGCAGCCCGGATATCAACCCGATCGAGCATGCTTGGGACGAGCTAGGCAGATGCGTAAAACAACGAAACCCTCCCCCAATCACGCTTCGTGAGCTCAAAATTGCTCTCACAGAGGAATGGGAGAATATTCCCCAAAATCGTATAAGGAACTTGGTGTACAGCATGCCAAACCGCGTAAACGCAGTAATGGAAGCACGAGGAGGCAATACGAAGTATTAAAATTCAAGAAAATCGTAATAAAGTTCAAAAATTTCATGTTTCCTATTTTTGTTTTAAGCAGAGATCAGCAGTTTTTTCTTTATGTAATTTTGTGTTAATAAAATGTATGGTGACTCATATTTTTTTTACTTTCATTTAAGGAGTATTACATTGTCTATTAAATACAATTTATTGCATTAACCTATCATTTTTAGTTTCCGAGATTTTTAACATTCTTTAAGTGACCCGGATTCATTGCTCTCGAGTGTATCTTATATATTCTGTCCCGAATAGTCTTACTGCTTTAAGACGTCGTTAAAAGTATTTCTGTTGCTACAATATACCTTATACTCAAAATGGAATTGCGCTTGAGTATTAACCCTACATAAAAACTTACCATAGCATGCGACGTGGTAGTAACAAAGCTATCAACAGATACGTCCATCTCTTTCTCTTGTACAGCGGACGCGGATCGCTCCATCTCTCTCGCTCGCTGTACGTGTGGCGGGTCCACATTGGATGCGGGTGGCGGAGATGGTGTAGATCCGGATTCAGAAGCAGTTGGGATTGTGAATCGTAGATGTCTGAAAATTTTACAAATTTCTTGGTTATTTATACAGAAAAAATAAAACCCCAGAATGGAGGGTATTATTAAGTCCACTAAATGCGACACTTTGGTCGTTGGCATTCATTTGCGATTTTCAGTAATAAAGATACAAAAGAAACTGCAAAGTTTACCAGAAAATGAGGCAAAGAGGTATTGATAAATATGGTTGATATTTTATAGCGCACATGTCGACATCATCACTTTACGACAATGTTTCGTTTTCTGCATGCGTGACCTACGTCATTCACGCGACATTTTTGACATATAATATGACAATCTACTTATTAGTTAGGTAAAGGTTTTTAACATTTTGAATGAAGATTTCAGCAAAATCTGACTACGATAAACTAACTAACGATACGACGTGCAAACGATAAGTGGGCAACCAAGTCGGTTGTCTTTTATAGTGAGTGCACGTGAACATATGCGCCAGAAAATGGTCGAACCATCCCACGGCAGATTTTTTGAATTGGTTTTCTCCTCTACCGATCGTTATTTCTTCATTTTGTTTTTAGGTATTAGTATTTATTCATGTATTTTATAGTAATTTCCAAGCTATTGATCCCGTATGTTGCACCTACCATGTTTTGTCTCTGTATCACCCTAAGCTTGACTGGTAGAAAATTCCTAAGGCAGTAAGTCCGTCTTCATACAATATTTTTTTACTTGTGCATAAAGTTTTAATAAATAATAGATTATGATGATGCAAAGATAACTAAAGATAAGGCTATAAGTAACAAACTTGTTAGCGTCGCTGTAATGCGTGTGGTTGCTCGCAGTCTCCAGCAGTTCGTCGTCACTGTCTCCGAGGTACCGCGAGTCTACGGGAGAAGGAGCTTCTCTGTCCATTTCTGAGTTTCTACGAGTCTGTAAAGTAATATTAGTATACAATATATTAATTATATTTTTTATTGCTTTATATCCTGCAGGAACAGCTTTCATAGAGACACTCCATACAAAACCAACATACAATTGTTTTTTTTTTTAATATATATTGCTGTATTGGCTCGTTGATCTCGATCACGCCTGATGGAAAGTGATGGATGAGGTCTATGATATAACGTGCGTGCTCAGAAGATGCCTGTTCACTCTTGCTTTGAACGCCAGACGGGTTAAATGTGGCAAAATAAACAAAAAACCTTCATGAAAAAAAAAAAAACCGAGGATTCCAAAAAAACAATTGCTCTGCGGAATGTCTGCTATCAACATATACTAGTAAGTGATTCAAGGACTGTATTTTGTAATTTTTGATGGTCTAAAAGCTGATTCTCAGCCTGATTTGAAGGAATGAGTTTCGATTTTACCATATTGAGAAAAAAACCTAAAAAAAAATGTAGTAGGATGAAATAATTGAATGGCTACATACCTTCAAAATACTATGCGGTGTACCAGGCCTGTCAGTAAACATCTTGCAGTCGGGACTCTGAACATCAGGCATGTCCAACAGTATCGACATCTGGTTGCTCAACTTCTCACTAACTTGAAACGAGTTGCCCATCTTAGGAGTCTTAGGAGTCCCCGACAGGTCTAAGCGAGCGCGTTTTGGAGGTGTCGACTCCAATGGCTTTTGTTCCGAAGATAATATGCTGTAGAATATGAAATACACTTTGAATTAATTAAAATTGTTACAAGGATACAATGTAATTATGTTTAAAAGTGCAATTGCGATCTTATCACGACTTGTGTTTGTGATAAGAATGTCGATTGATAATGGAGCGAGTTTTAAGTATGAATAACGAGCTTACGCCCGTGGTTTCGCCTGCATTGAGGTCGATTATAATCCCAGGGCAACGCACTACCGGGATAAAAAAGTATCCTATCTCCTAACCCCGGCTATGGTCTACCTGTGTGACAAATTTAATCGAAATCCGTTAAGCTATGTAAGCGTGAAAAGGTAACAGGTACTTTCGCATTTATAATGTTAAATATCACTTCACTCAGCGGGGCATACAGCGACCTACGCGTTCAATATAATAATGCACTAAGAGTACTATTGAGGCTGCCGTGGCGTTGTAGTGCGTCAGGGATGTTTGCGGATAATAATATTAATGGTTTGCCGCCATTATTAGGAGTAGATGCGCATCCCTGATGACGCGTGTGCGCGGCAGCACCAACAGTATTCTCAGTGTGTTCGCAGATCGGTGGGATTCCCCGATGTTGCGGAGGTGGATGCAGCTCCACGCTGAGTTTTAATTGTATGTACATCTGTGTCTGTAACCTACTAACACTAGAAGTTAAGTAAAATTGTTACTAACCCTATGGACTACTGTCTGAAATAAAAGTTTTCTATTCTATTCTAATATGGATTAATAAATGAATGTATATCTATCGCACTACTTGAATATTTTTTTGTGAAATTAGTTTGAAACATAATTATGTAATAACAAAATAGTTGGTATAACTTCACGTGACATGGCGATGACGGTGGTCCTAATAAAGACAAAAAAGATGTTCTTAACTTTTAAATTTCAAGGTGATTGATTACACGACACGGTATTCAATACGCCAGTATTGAATACTGAGTCGTTTTCAAATTTGCAAAACATATTAACAACAATAGCCGAAATTGTATTATGGTTTAGTGATGCGGTAGTATAAATTCCCAGTTTGTGGTGTTTTTGGTTACAAATAATTTCCGCAAACTATAATAAATAACTCAATCATTGTTCATTTAATCGCTTAAATTCTGATTCTGATTTAAATTCTGACGTTTGCCGTTTCTTTTTTTTTTATTTTAGTATGAAATTTACTTCAAATGACTAGTTTTTTGATATTTATAGGGACCCCAGGGTCCCGGACCTTTGGAAGGCGTACGAGGGGCCGAAGCCAACTCGCAGAGGCCCGTTAGACGTTTTTAATGAAACGAGGCACCAACCGGCGATTATCCCTGTTCGCACTATGCAAATGGACCCAAGGACAACCCCCGGTTGGTGTAGGGTTATAATTATATGGAAACAAAGATATTGGATTATGGGTTTGGGTGGCTAATACTAGTTTTATTGTTAGATTCATTTATATGGTTGACACCAGGCAACCATATAAATTAATTAATTATATTAAGTCCGCTTTTGTACCTTTTTTTGTGTGCGAAAAGTTTCAATAAATAAATACTTATGCGAAATTCTACACCTATCATACCCAATTTTTTACGATAAAAAAGTCATCCGGTTAGACACCTACGACATTATAGTTTTTTCTTCAACAAATGTGTATTAGTCGATAATTATTATGACACATCATATATTTCATTTTCAAATCATCCCAGATTTTAGCTATTATTGTTGAATACAGTCTCTGCTTCGAGGAGGTATACAGGCGTAATGTTTTGTATCCTACTGATATTATAAACGCGAAAGTTTGTATGGATGGATGGATGGATGGATGGATGTTTGTTACTCTTTCATCTACTGAACGGGTTTGGATGAAATTTGGAACACAGATGGTTTATAACCAGGATTAACACATAGGATACTTTTTTCCCCGATATTCCGACGGGATCGAAACTTATGCGTATGCGTAATTAAGTGGTGATCCACAGGATGAGAAGGGGATGTATATGCTATTTAGTGTGTTTTTAATCTGTGACGCGTAGATATTGTGTTCAATTCCCAGGTAAGTTCAATATTATTTCTAGGTTCTGTAACGGTGTATCAAGTTGGACGAAAATGGTCATCAATAAAAAAAATATTATCTGTGAAGCACGAATTTCAAATTAATTAAAAAGAAATTCGATGTTCCATACATTTGGTCGAGTTGTGTTGAATGAATGTTTGAAAGAGCCGATTATTTTAAAGGTAAAATTTGTTACAATGATAAGGTCAATGACCTCTTTTCAGGTTTTAAGTAATTTGTATACTTACCAATCAATAACAATTTGAATAAATAAATATAAGTATATTTACCTTCTAGTCCTCGTCAACTTCGGAGTGCAGATAAACGGCGTATCTTCAATATTGAGCGCACGTTTGATGCCTCTGCGCATCTTTGGCTTAGACATCCATGTTTCGCTAGCATTCTCTATGGTATCCTATTAAAAAATAACATACAGTCTAGGTTATCTTTAGACCATCGAGCCATTTTGAATTCCGAACTTTATTTCGACATAGACAACGTTCCAAATACAAAAACAGACGTTAAACCTGAGTCTAAGTTGTGAATTTTTTATAAAGAACTTTACCGTTTGTCGGAATAAAGTTCAAAATAAAATAACTGGCTCGGACATAGTGTTTATGATGAATATTTTAAACTAGAGTTCATTGTCCACATAAACGTGGGCAGAGAGAGATATTTTGTACACACAAAAGCATCATGCGTGTATGATCTGACGTCATGGTTCACATTTATAGTTTTATGTAGGCCGTATAAACTTTAGAAATAATAAAGTTACAATAAAAACATTTAATTGCATACTTCGACGCCTAAGGGCCGGTTCTTTGATCCGTAGTAAAACTCAATCAATTGTTAAAAATGGTAACTAATGGTTAAATTTTTGCAAAATGTGTTTTTTGATCAATTTTTAGTTTATCGAATGGTCACTAATGGTTATTTTTTTAACTAATAGTTAATGAGTTGATCATTAGCAATGATATTATATCATTAGATAAACTAAAAATTGATCAAAAAACACATTTTGCAAAAATGTAACCATTAGTTACTATTTTTAACAATTGATCAAAAAACCGGCCCAGTTTCCTTTTGTCTTTGTATTTATTTAAATAGTTACATAAGGCATTTAATTTAGCACCTAGTGTAAAAATGTGAGCAGTGGGTGGCCCAGTGGTAACGACACCAACTTACGAGTTGTAAGTTGTGGGTTCGAACCCAGGCGGCGCTTTACTTTTTGTAAATAATTTCATCACCACTGCTCTCAAAACGGTGAAGGAAAACATCGTGAGGAAAACGACATGTTCTAAAATCAAAAATTCGAAGACATGTGACATCTACCAACCCGCACATGGCCCGCGTGGTAGCTTACAGCCCACTCCCTCTCACAGAGAGGAGGCCTGTGTCCCAGCAGTGGGAACATTATAGGCTGATTATGCTAGTGTAAATAGTTAGTTGTGTTAAATATTGTAAAGGTGAATAACCTTTACAATATTTAACACAACTAACGAACATAAATCATTTGCATACTAGCATTTTGAGTCATAGGCGCGTCAAGAAATAGCTTTATATTGTCTCAATTTTGGCATCCCCATCACTCATGTAGGATAATATGTATTACAATAACAGATGGGCAATTCTCGTCATTTAAAAAACGTTCACAGTCTAATCTCAGTCTCAACCTGTCAAAAATACCTCTAATTTCCGTACATTTTGACAAGTTTTTGACATTAGTGTGTCGCTGAGATGAGACTGCGATTAGATTTTCAACATTTTAAATTACGAGAATTGGCCTTCAGATTTAGAAAAAAAAGTCAATTCGAGTATGTAGATAAATAAACTGTGGATAAAACAAACAACACAAATATTGAGGAAACTTACTTGAATAAACGATGATTTGTATGTAAAAGTATTTTTAGGCGATTTTGCCTTGACGTATACTGACATCGGCTTTGGTGCAAACACTGTGAACAAAATGTTACTATTCAGTAAGTGGCATATAAGCGGCAAGTTGATTATACGAATTACTGGAAGAATTTATTAGTTTAGACACAAATCTATAAATCGTGCGCTGCGGGGTAATGGCGTAACACACTAACAAAAGCAATAGCTTTCATTTTGACAGTTCAACCACATTCATTGCGTTTATTTACGTTTTTGGGTAGATTTTTTTATTTCGAGTATATGAAGCAATGGATTAGCAATATCCTTCAAAATGATTCAGATTGTGATTGGAAATGTATACAATCACACAGTACACAATTAGGGTAGGTACTCGTCAACAGTAGACTGTCTGCGAGCGCTTTAAGGCAGGAAATAGGGTTATGTTGACGTTGGTCACGCGTACCAATGCGCTGACGATAAAAGGATGTGTATGATTCTGACAGTAATACAAAATCATAGTGATTTTTGCTGTCGACGAAATAAGTTGCTATTGGGGTGCTGCTGTCAGAAGTAAAAGTTTTGTAGCACTGATGGTCAGCGAGCGCGAGCACATATCAATCGTTATCCGACCCACGTGAGCCCAGATTCACACGGGCGCGTTTTTCCCGCAGCGATTTTTTTCGCACACTGGATTTTCAACGCACTGCTTAGCGCCGAGAGTTGAAAATCCAACAGTGTTTTTTTTTTGTTACGCTGGGACGCTCTCTGTTGGATTCTCAATTCTCCGCTCCACTCCGAGAGTTGAAAATCCAGTGCGCGATAATATCCCGCCGCGATATTTTTACGTCAGTGTGTAAGTAAAAGTGCAACGCCGCGTATGTAAAGACATCGCCAGGTATCCGGCACGAACGGTTGGCCACTTATGTCTCCGGCTGTGTGGATCGACCTCACTGTGTATATCAAATACGGTGAAAAAAAAAGTAACGTCATTATAACGTACCGTGCGGCTCTACATCTCTACTGTCCAGCGTGTAATGCGCGACACAGTTAGCGTCTTAGCGATGGCGTCTCTAGCGCTGTCTCTGTCCATCATGTGAGTAGAGACTACTCCTGCCTGCCTTTTCCCAACTATGTTGGGGTCGGTTTCCAGTCTAACTGGATGCAGCTGAATACCAGTATTTTACACGGAGCGACTGCCTATCTGACCTCCACAACCCAGTTACATGGATAATACGATACCCCTTGTCAAGACTGGTTGCCAGACTTTGGGGCTTCTGACGACCCGTAACGACTGTCAAATACCCACGAATGATAGCCGGGGTATGTAAAGAGGGTCACCCATCCACGGACCAACCGCGGCAAGCGTAGCTTAACCTAATCGATCGAGCCGTGCGGCTGTTATTACTTAGCCACAAGCCCCTCGATATAATATTTATAAAGTAATAACGTACCGTGCGGCTCTACATCTCTACTGTCCAGCGCATAGTGCGCGACAGTGTTAGCAATGGCCGGTAGAGACGCGCACACCACTTCCACGATGGCGTCTCTAGCGCTGTCCCTGTCCATCATGTCGAAGAGGGACTCTACTGAGGTTGACACGTCTTTGGCTCGAGGTTTTTGCTGTTTTAACTTGTTGTTGTAGCGTTCTGCTTCTAGGTATCTGTTGGTGAAACATTCGATTGGGAGAACAAAATATTGGATAGAAGGCAAGAAATATGTCGTACAAAAATGAGCTAATCACGCCGTTGACTTTGCGAAAACAATTATAGGAGTGTAAATAGCACGAGCGACAATAACAGCTAAAAGCGAATATATGGCGCCATCTGGATATTCATTTGACCACGACACAAGTTGTCATATGTATAACTGAGAGCAGAAATGTGGAGAATATTTCCTCCTCTATCTGGTGATAGAGGAGGAAATATTCTCCATATTTATTTATTTTATTACATCTCCAACAGAGGCTACAGAATAACTTGCAAGCATACAAGAATCAGGGGGTCTACTCCGAAGTAGTATCGGCCGAATGTTCGGCCGTTTTCTGCTGCTACGAAATTACTATTTGGTTCGGTCGGTTCCGATCCTACACTCCTACTCTTTCGAATATTGACTATGGTGCCGACCCATCTGAGCCGATCCGAACTTTTTTCGCATTTTTCACTAATATTCGGTTCGGCCATGTGTCGGTCCGATCCGAAAATTCGCACTTTGCACTTCGGAGTACACCCCCTGAACAAATATTAGTGTGCACTTCCAATTTAATAGAAGACCACATCATTCACTTATAATCTACGTCATGTATTACATAGCTCCCTGTGCTGGTTTTTATTGTTGTAAGTACTATGTTTTCAAGCAGAAAGATTAAATCTGAGTAAATAAATATATAAAAAAGAAAATAACTTACCGTGACTGTTGTAAGTAATACATGACTAGTATATCAGACGTGTGTGGTTCGTGACAATCTTCTAGATATTTCACGAACATCTCTTCTTCAAACTGCGACATTGTCACTTGCAGTATTTTTGCTAGATTCCCAGTGTTTCGACAACCTGGTGAAATAAGTAAAGTTACTGTCAGGATTTTAAATAAGTGTAAGGAAACATTCCTATAAAGTCGCTTTTATGGTCACAATCTATCGATTAATTTATCAAAGTTTTAAAGAACATACAGGGAAAACACTGCACATAGACATGGTCTGAAAAGTTGGAATACTAATTTTTTCATCGTCAAAATTATGACTGAGGACTCGATACAGCTTTTTATTATTCTTCTAAAGTATATTCAAATTGAAAGTAAAGTATATTTCAAGTTAAACAAATATCAACTTTATTTCAATAGTAATTAAGTGGATTTCAGAGTGACTAGCACTATTAAAAAAGTTATAAAAATGTTTGAAGTTGTAGCGTGAACTGAACTTTATAGTGTAGGAATTAAAGTTATTTTTCCATAAACTCATATTTGTTTACATTTTTGGCAAATAAATCGCGAATGCAGATTAACGCATATTATTATGACGAGTCACTTTTTTTGTATGCGTCGGATCTATGAAATAAGTATGTACCGAGTACATAGCCCTTACAAGAAATAAAAATAGAAAAAAAAACTAAATGTCTTACCTTTAAAAAAGAACTGCAACACAGTAACCTTATCCTCAACACAGCCTGCATTGAGTACACACATCCGTATCACATCCAGCGCTTCAAAAACCAGCCCCCTTGCCAAGTACAGGTTACAACAAGACTGCCAATCTTCCAGCTTATCGTGGTCATTGACCCGGATAGAGCAGGACGCTATATCGCCGTCCCTGTCGCGTATGTTCTGTATGGGAGCTGGTTTGCGAACGTGTAAGTATTGGAGGGCTGCTTGAGTCTTCTTTTGGGCTAGTAAGGTAGATAGGACAACGTTGTGTTGCCAGTCGGAGAGCGTGTTGCCCGTTAGGCATTGGAGTTGGTCGAGGGCGAACTGTGGGAGGTTATAATTATGTTATTTGTGTGGTAAGACAAGGACGAGGTATATTTTATTCATCATCAGGTAAAAGTCTGTTATTAAAGATTGCCTTTTTACATGTAGAAAATGGATTGATGTCTGTGGGAGCCATGGTGCCACAAACAGACAAAAGACTTCAAAATTATACCATAGTTGCAGATTAAAAATGATTATTTTACGACATTTGACAACAGGTTCTGCAAAGCATAGGACACAGTTGAAATGCTAGGTTTCTATCTTTATGAGCGTATGAAAGTCGGTTACTTTACAAAGCAAACAGGCCAACCTTTTATCCATTAAAAGATACTTCTTCGGCAATCAATCTAATATATAAAATTCTCGTGTCGCAATGTTTGTTATCAAACTCCTCCGAAACGGCTGGACCGATTTGTATGAAATTTTGTGTGCATATAGGGTAGGTCTGAGAATCGGCCAACATCTATTGTTTATATAAAAAAAAATCCTAGAAATAACAACGTTTGCCGGGTCAGCTAGTAATTTTATAACATAATGATGATTATGTCGACTTACATCAAAATCCCTGTGGTCGAGATGCCAGAAGGCTTGCGTAGCCTTTATAGCAGTATTGCTTAGACCAAACATAGTAGGGAACTGCATCAGCCTGCGAATCACGGCTTCATATCTGTTGATGCAATATAAAAACTATAAGTTGTTGTTGACAAACCAATCAAAGTGTTGGTCGAGTTTTAAAAAACGGAAGGTTGAACGGATACTCAGAAATAGTTGAAAATAAGAGTCACCTGACTTCATCATACACCATAGAGTAATCCACAAGAAGGTAGAGTACTAATGAATGTTTATGTTCTTCCGCGATGTCCGGTAAGAGGTACAGACGTAGGAGTGAGTAGAGTGACGGGGGTGGGTAGAGGCCGTTGCATTCGCTGCCACCTTTTTGCCACATCCTGTAAAAAATTTAAAGTTAATTCCTTCTGAAATACCTGCCAGTCATAGTATAAACTCCACGTCACTGTGATCATCATTTTTGAATCTTCATAAACACAAAATTTTGTTTTTTTTTAAAAAAAAACGTTGCCCCACACTAGGAATTAGTCCTGTATCGTGGGTGCGTTCACAAACATTTAAACTCACATACACAAACAGCCAGACCCGGAACAACTACCTGTAGGCAATACAAATATTTGTTCCGTGCGGGAATCGAGCCCGCGACACGCAGCGCAGCAGTCGATCGCTCAGCCACTGCGCCAACCGTGTCGTCATTTCATTCATTCAGTCATTTTCGTTGAAGTCATTTCCCAGCAATATGTTTTGCTCAATGTAGCTCACTTAGTTTGTTGTACAGATTGCGTAGATAACGGCTATGTGACTTTTATACTCTGTATGGTTCATAGAGGTCATTTTGCTATTAAACTCGTATCTTATAGGCATCTATCATCATCCTCTTTGCAATAAGCATGTTTAATCCTTGTGATACTTTTAACGCGACCGATACGAGACGAGAGAATAACATAGGATTTTTTCGGATGTCTCCGATGCTTACATTTACTACCGTATCGAACAAGGCAAGCTAGTCTTGCAGCTGATAAGCATAAAACTTCTATAAAAACTAGACAAAAAAAAAGGAACTCTATAGTAAACTTACTGATGCGTCCTATCGCCAGCAAACTCTTGTTCAATCAGCTGATCGATGTATAACAGAGAACAAGGCTTGTTTGCCTCGTTCTCGTCTGTAGGCATGTTGTCTTGTAAACGATTTAGCTTCAGACGCCTGAAACAAATTGTAAACCATGAAAAATAATAGTTATATTTCGTGATGATGGATTTTAAACCTTATGACATTGACATACATCACTAATTCGACCCGCAACTAGCTAGGATTCGATTTGTGAGTAGAATGGTTTCTGTGCCAGTCACACCCAAGTAGCATTGAATAAAGGAGATTCTTATTGTTGTGTAAATAATTATTGGCTTAGATTGAATCTTCTCATTGGACAAAGTTTATGAACACTATTAATGCGCAATCTCTGGAATTAAATTGTAAATGCAGACAAAAGAGTGAATGTTGTTGCATTGGAGATGAAAAATGATATTTTTTTTTTTTTTTTTGTAAATTTATTAAAAAATAAACTTTGACACAAAAATAAATTGTTTTAAAACTAGTTTGGTTATCCTATCCAACTACCCTAAGAAGAAGGACCGAGAAAAAAATAAACTCGGGGGACATTTAAAGTCCTGACATAATTTTATTTTAATTTCATATGGGACCATGCAGAAAGGATATCTTCTATTACCTCTTGTTATAAATAGAGTACAGTTGTTGTGCGGGATAGGGCAGTGCGTTGTACCCGTCGTGTCGCTCCGGCAGTAAGCCCACTCGCAGGAACCACTGCACCACTTGGAAGTACAGCGACACTGTGCCGATGCCCTTGTATTTCTCTTCTATCTCGCTAAGAGCTGGAAACATACAACCAGTTATTTTTAACACCATTCCGGGTGTGCCTTTATTAGTTAGACACTGTGAAATACATGACAATGGCTAAATAAAAATCAAGAAATTACTGAACAAATGATTGGAAGCAACTTGAAAAAATTACACAAAAGACAAGATTTTCGACGCTGCAGTTTGAATACTAAATTTTGTTCAATTTATCTACTTTAAATGAGCTTATGAAATCAGCATTGAATACAATAAATAAATAATTTGACTTACCATCAGGTATAATCAGGTTGCAGCACTTTGTAAGCACAGCGTCCAACAATCCAGTCAGCTGTGTTAGCTGTTGCACACAATGTTCCAGGCACCGGACTACGTTCCTGTAAACAGCTTGAATATTAGACAAATTTACCACGTTTATAAACACGAATAAGGCAATAAAAACGCTTCCTCAAATATTAGTTTTCACAATAAAGGTAAGTTATTGTTTTATAATGTCTTTTGCTACTTTTACCCATTAAGACGGGTGTGAAATACATTGTGACAAATGTATTAATTCTTACCTGTCAGGAAGAGCTGAGGAAGCAAATAAAGGGGCAGTAAGTTCCTTGGCATTCTCTTTTAATTCGATGGCTCGTTTCCAGCACCAGTCCACCTAAAATAGAATATCAAAGTTATTCAAACAATTTGTGTAGGTCAACATTGAAGTAAGAATCTCTGACATTTTGGTTTTACACAATATATAAGTTTTTTTGGTCAACGAAAACAGGGCCAGTTCTTATTTTTGCAGTGAATTCATTAAAGCTTTTTTCAACTTAATTCAAGTGGGCAAAGTAGAATTTCAATTCAATTTGAGACACGCAAAAGCAGCTGAGTTTACCGTTCGGCCAGTGGTCTCAAAGCTTTACTTAAACTAGAAGAGACACTCAACATGCGTCGTAACTGACCAAGAACGTAAGCGTACAGCCGGCGCCGCTATGACTGCCGGTGGCCCAGTCGTGCGCGCATCGCTTCAGGAACCGAGACAGGCGAGCTTCCAGCGCCACTGAGAGTAAGTATCTCCGTTGTTCCTCCTGTAATCATTGAAATGATATTACGGTATTTTATCTCACGTGTATGTTGCAAATATTTCACCGATATTGAATTGGGATTTTCCATCAGGAATTTCTTAACAGCACCCAGGAGTTTGGATATACGCCTGATACAAGACTGATGGCAATAGGGTGGCCCCTATAACAAAATAAGCGAAATGTTGGTGTACTATTTATGAGGTATGCCTCTCTCAACCCTTCGCGGACCACAGGCGTGAAGTTATGTAGACTAAATTAAATGATGGTAAAACAGCACAAGTTAGATCTGGATCAAACTTGTGCAGCATTGCCATAATTTCACTGCAGTTGAACATTGTCCTGTTGACGAAGCAATGTCTGGCATTATAGAGATTTACCTGTTTTTTCAGCACTTCTATAGTGAATAAAATGACTATTCAGTCTTGAGTTGTCGTTTAAGTTCGACAAGCCGCGGACTCCAATGAAGCCCTTTTTCGTGGGCTTTTCTTTATAGCATTATATTATTGACTTACCACACTAATGTTACTGGTATAAGTATGCACATAGAGCGGCGTCAGTCCGGCCGACATGCAGGCGTTGTACAGTCGCGGCGGGTTCAGGAGCGCAGTGGGGCCCACTTCGTCAATGGAGCTTATTATCTGACGCTGTATGCCGATTGTGCCTAGCACGCAAGCTTCTGAAGTGTTGAGGCAGATGCAGTCTGAAATGTGAGAGGTTTTGTTAATTTTAGTGACAAAACTATGTAAAATGGAACATAAAATATTTCGTTCATCTTTAAATAAATAAAACAAGGTTAGTTACACCATTTATAACTCAAGAACGGCTGAAACGATTTTTATGATATTTGATGTGTTGGATTTGTCTCCACCCCGAAAAGCAGAATAACTATTAAAACATGGGAATAATTCACAAAAAAAAATTAAGATAAGAAATAAAGAAAATACAAACATGACAGCAAACATGACGCATAAAACGGAACAAACACACACAAAAAATAACAAGTTGGGGGGTAAACATGCGTCACATTCACGCAAAACGGCCATCGCTCAGCATAATGCTAAGACCCTATACGAGACAGAGCCACAGCGCTGGTTTTCAGCGGCAGCCGGCTCATAATAAGATAATTCATTTTCTCATACATTCGTTCTTATTGATTCTGAGGTGGTACAAAGTTCGCCAAGTCAGCTTGTATTACATATATCTCAAAACTCTATGGTTTGTTATTCACAGATATTATACAGAGTGGTAAGGGATATCGACGCACAAACTGAAACCACGAATTATGTAGATGTTTGTAGACGTTTTTTCACTATGGTTACCCTTAACATGTGTGAACATTCGCCAGTCAATTTAGTTTGACCCTGAATACTCACTATACTGCAAGGAGTTGGGATAGAAGTGCTCCTCAAGCCTCGTAGCGTGCGAGTAGACGGCGACTGAGGAGGGGTCGAGACGCACGTCTAAAGTCACACAGTCTCCGGCTGACAGCTCGCAACACCATGTCACGCTCATGAAGGCGTTGCTTTGCAGAGGCCAGGTAGCTGTAAAGAAAAAGGTTTTATATAATCCGCCTATAATGTTCCCACTGCTAGGACACAGGCCTCCTCTCTGGGAGAGGGAGTGGGCCGTAATCCACTAGATGTCACGTCATCGAATTTTTGGTTCTAGGACAAGCCGGTTTCCTCACGATGTTTTCCTTCATCGTTTTGAGAGCAGTGGTGATGAAATAATTTACATAAATAAAGCGCCTGTGTGGGTTGGAACCTACGACCTACAACTCTGACATTGCGGCCGTTACCACTTGGCCACCCCTGCTCTCACATAAAACATTTGAACATAAATTACCTGGCATTTGATCCTTGTACCACTGATCTAGGTCGAAGAGAAGCATTCCATACTGCGTGGAAGAATTAGCATTTTCGCCCCAACACTCCCAGACTATCTGACAGATATTCAACATGCCTGAAATAAAGAATAACAACATTATTACAGCTGAAACCTGGTGTACCATTTAGTTTTTCCCGTTTTGATTTTCTGGGTGCCTCAGTTAGTCACCAAGGAGATGACAATTTTGTCTTATTCTTATCCGACTGCGCGACAACAAAGACAGGGTTTTGTTGTTTTTAGAGCTTCAATATTAAGAGCTGGTGACAAATGTTACCATACCCGTTGACATAAGAATAGGCAGACTCTGTTAGTTATTACTCTGAATACCAGAGAGGCAAAATAAATAAGAAAAATAGTAAATTACACTAATCATTAATAAAATTCTTTTTAATCTTTTGTTTTGTTATGTTTTTAAAAAGGTTTACTCACTCTCTTCTCCCTCAGCCGCTAAAGTAGAATTGACTGAGTAAGCGTGGCAGGACACGCATTTCCCTCCAAGCAACGCAGCTTCATCAACTGTGCTCAACTCTAGTTGGAATCTTACTGTGGCTGTTGAAAACTCCTGGAAAGTTAAAAAAAAACCTTTACTAAACTATATACAGGGTTATTGGAAAAACACTAACAACCTCTTATGAGGTCATTGTACTCATCATTATGAACAACTTTTACTATGGGACCAAACCTGAAATCGCGAAAAAAAATCAGCTGTTCCCTACATTTTGACGAGTTATACGAACATTAATGTAGGGAACAGCTGATTTTTTTTAGCACAATATTAGCCGACTGTAGAATAGAACTTTATTATTCATGATTTCTTAAAGAATCACAAATTATTTGAAGTAGCCTTACACCTTGGTAAGCTGAACAACAACAATTTATTTATACCGGAAAATAGGCTTATCAAGAAACAGAAATATATGCTAAGTACTAGACCCATCAAGGCGTTATAAATATCTAGCGTTTCGTTACGTAAGACACGCACGTGATGTGGATGGCACTTTGGCGAAACTCAACCTTTCTATTATATATATTTCTAAGACCTTATTATTCTAATATGTATATAAAATTCTCGTGTCGCAATGTTTGTCAGCAAACTCCTCCGTAACGGCTGGACCGATTTGTATGAAATTTTGAATGCATATCGGGTAGGTCTGAGAATTGGCCAACTTCTATTTTTCATAGAAAAAAAAAATATATATATATATTTCCTAGAAACAATGTTTGCTGGGACAGCTAGTTATTATTAAAACCAGCCAAGTGCGAGTCGGACTCGCGCACGAAGGGTTCCGTACCATTGACTAGGTACACAACAGTAGGTACAAAAAAAAATCGCGTTTTGTTGTATGGGAGCCCCCCTTAAATATTTATTTTATTTTGTTTTTAGTATTTGTTGTTATAGCGGCAACAGAAATACATAATTTGTAAAATTTTCAACTGTCTAGCTATCGTGTTTCTTGAGATATAGCCTGGTGACAGACAGACGGACAGACAGACAGCGAAGTCTTAGTAATAGGGTCCCGTTTTTACCCTTTGGGTAGGGAACCCTAATAAGCCTGTGTTGTCCCACTGCACGGGGAAGGCCCCCTTCCATCTTTTTACTTTTCCCGGTTGACTGCGATTGTGAGCCAATCCTTTAAGGAGTCCAGCTCAAGGACGTAGAGAACTGTTAATTATTGCTTCAATTACCTGATAAAGACACTTGGTATCAGACAGCATCCTCTTTCCCTGGTATGTGAGGGAGTACATCACAGCCAGCGGGAACTCTTCCTCTTCAAACCGGTCTGTCACTGAGAATACCACCCAGAGGTAGCAGAACGCTCTAGGATCATCACAGGGTTCCTGTAAATATTTAAATAGTTTTTTCTTTTATGAAAGGGCTTGTTCAGGGAAGTTAGTAATTCCCTTTTCTGGTGGTTTCTCACCATAACTATTTTAGACACCAGATCTTGCGCTATAGTCCGCGCGGAACTAGTTGGCCGCGCCTTAGGCATGTGAGCGGTGGGACGGTAGGGACAGCGGGGGTGAGGCGGCGGGTTGCAACGCGCGTACGTAGTGCGTACGTAGTCCCGTCCCACCGCTCACATACCTAAGGCGCGGCCAACTAGTTCCGCGCGGACTATAGCGCAAGATCTAGAGTCTAAAATCCTTGTCTCTACAATTAGGTGAGCAGACAGCGTGTTTGCTAATCAATATGTTATGCATGTGTTTAAATAAGTTTTAGAATGGTTCAAAGGTCACGACTTGCCACAATAAGATATGGCAATCACAAAACAATATTTGAAATTTAGATTGCAAGACCTTGTATCTCAAATAAAAGTGTAAAATTACCTGAAATCCAAAATGTGTAACCGGCAAGCATTCCACATTCACTTGTGACGTAAATTCCAACTCCAAAGTCATAATATTCCATAACTGGAATGCACCAAAGTTATATCCAACTGCCAGACTACCCAGTTGTGGAATGTATTGCAATACGGTCACCCGAATATGATCCCTTTTGGCCTTCATTCGTACGGTACCATCAGGGTTACGGAATATGTACTGGCCATCTACCAAGGAGTTTTCATTGAGTAGGATGGCCAAATGATCATTATTTTCTAATGCCAGTTCTCGTTGCTCTAAAATCCTGTGTATGGCAGAGAATTGCAGGAAGCTCAAGTTGGCTGGATTGGCTTCATTTTGGACTAGGTGCTCATAACCTTGGGAGATGTCTTTTAATGCTGAAATGAAAAACAACATGAATATCAAGTTACTCTTTCTAATTCATTTTTCATTTTATACCACAATGATAAAAGAATGAAGATTCTGCTATATTTAGAGTTGAATAAAGAGTAAAGAGAATGATGGATGGACTGTGTGAAAGATGATATGGCTAGAAAGGGGGGGGGGGGGGGGTGACTACTTAAATAAGTAGTGACTAATTGAGGAGTATGTAGAACTAGAAACCATGTTGTGCTGAACCCAAATAAATTGAGATAAGGGCAAGGAAATGATGATGAATAGTGTATTGGAATCAATCCTTCAGTCCTTGTAAAATAATATCCTACCTTGTATTAAACTAGCTCTATTGAGATCAAAAGCAAATATCTCTCCACTCTTCGTTCCCGCCATGACAACTCCATCAAAACATGAAATTGGTCCATCGGGTACTCTATCCCACACCGCCAACTCCGTAACAACCACCTCTGTTTGTATGCAGCGAAGTAACTGTGAGCCACTGACATGTAAGATACAGATCATGCCTGCTTCATCATTTTGTAAGCTAATGATGAGTTGTATGGAGTTAACGGTCAAAGGTCTTGGCATCTCCACAACACTTGTTACTACTGTGTTGAAATTGCTGAAATAATAAATACTTTATTGTGTAAACAGTACTTTGAGTCATCTTGGTAAGGAAGAGTGAAATGTAAAATCAATACGACAAATTGTTAGAAGGTTTTCAGGCAGAGTCTAGACCAGTTTTAGGTTTAGGCAGATTTAATATTGAGATTTTTTATGATATCATTTTAGATTTATAGACATTTTCAAAATTGGCAGGATTTAAGCTTCTTTGTATAAAATACAGCTGTAACTATTGACCACCAAGTTATTGTCATACAAAGATTTCGTTAATTAAGTTTAGCTAAATAGTACCAACCTTAGTGGGGTGCCAAAGTTTCGCGCTGCTACCTTCAATCCGGTTCTAAGATCAACCACACAGAATTTAGGACCCAAAGCCAGCCAGCCATGCTTGGTGTCCTTCAAAATTCCGCCGAGAGGAGTCTTATCTGTAAAGTTTACACAATTATCACCCACACAACACCTTGACATTATAAACCGCTATTTATAAAATATGTTGTCACTGAAAACAAACATACCTGTAAATTCCTCGGTAGGCTGCAGAAAACTGAACACGGCAGGAGACAAATTAGTAGTTTTGACAATAGAAAACACACTATCTTGAAGCTTTTGCATTTTAATAACTTGTTATTGCTCTATTTTTTAACTTCTAACCGAAAACTAAATTCTTGAGAGGTTATGATACATATTATTATTGACGCGATTACGATGTTGTTTAGTTATATTTTGCTAACGTTTTGCATTAATTTAGCGATTAAACTTTGGCTTAGGTGTTACAGCGATATAATTGAAATAGTTTAAGAATTTCCATCATAAATAAAAACTTGATCGGTAATCAGCGCGCGGCGGTATCGAAAATACGAAAAACTTCAAAGTTGACAGCTGTCCATTGTCCAAGCCAATGAACGCTCGCCTGGTATTAGCTATATATGTTCTGTGGTATTAGCCCCCATACCCACCAACGGATTATTTGTAGCGGAGTAAAAAAATCGTATTACTGATTTACATCCGTCACCTCACACATTCAGGTCCAGTTGAAAACCAGCGTCAGGCACTAGTTGTCTGGCATTTTTGCTGAACTGGGCCTTTTTGGCGCAGCCGTGAGGCACACTTTCCTGGTAATTTCTTACATCGGACTTCACACTTTTATTTAATCTTTGTTTTTATTGTTTGTGTTATCCGATGTATGTATCTGATGAATTGTGTCTTTTAGTTTGTGCCAAATAAATGTATTTTCTTTCTTTCTTTCTTTATTAGGCTATTAAGCCGGATTTCTTCTTCAACAGTGTTCGAACGCACTTCGAACCCCTTTAGGGTGTGTTCGATGCGATGACTTCGATGTTATGTGCATCGAACCATAGACTATTATATATAAATGAGACTTCGAACTGTGTCCCAAAACTTGCAGTTAAAGTGACCTCTGCGCTGCCACAGACGACGCCGTTGAAATGGTTAAGTTTTGGGCCAACAAGATCTGAGAAAAGTTATGCCAGCAGCAACACCAAGAAGAAGAAGTCACCGTAATTCGTAAAAGAATTAGTAAAAATCATCTATTTTCATTTTTGTCCTTAGTATTCAGATAGGTATAGCGCGTGGAATTAGTAGCTACTCTTAAGCTTCTTTCCACACATGCGCTGTAAAATTCTTGTAGCACGTCGCCAAAATGTTCGTTCCAAAAAGTTCGTCTCATGACAGCAGTCCCGAGGCAATAAGTGGAACTAATTATTATTATTTAGTTAGCAACATTGCTACAACAACCCTCTTAGCTTAAACAATTTTCTCTATTTAAGATTGTGCATTTATTTTTTATTAATCAGTACCTGTAATAATGATATTAAAATAAATAAATAAATAAAGATCAATGATTTCGTCGCATGACAGTGGCGCCGCGAAACCTTTCGGAAGACAGAGTTTAACGCCGCCATCTTGTGAAGTGTCACTTTTTGACATCTGTGTATTTCGGTGTTGTTTTTGCTCGTATTGAAAGAACATGCCGAAAATAATAACAAATGATGTAAGAAAGGTAGTGTTAAAAGTTAAGGAGTTTTTTATCAAGGAGAAGGAGCGTAGCAACCCGGTAATTGCATTCGAAAAAGTAAATGAGCGAGTTGCCGCTGCTACAGGTAAGTGTTACCATAGTTGGGGTTTCTATAGTCCCACTCATATTATTTCCCAATTGCACTAAACTTAGAAATTCCTAAAAACCAATTTGTTAGTAAAGTTAGGCTTTGCCCAATCTTCGGATGTCCCCAGCATAGGCTGGCCTAATATCGGTTTAGTGCAGTCGGGCTTAAAAGTTTAATATGGCGCTTATTTTATGAAATATATATTTTTTCGTTCATCAGGTATTTCTATACGTACTGTAACAAGAATCTCAAGGGAAGGAATTCTTGAAGCATCATCTAGTAAACTAGTTACACCAGGGCAAAAAAGGAAAATAAACAACGACGAACTGTTCTTGGATAATTCTGATAGCGGCATTTTAATACGAAAGAAAAAAAAGAAAGTGGTAGAGGTGATCACTGGGAAGCCATCTAGCCCAAAGCAAGAAATGGTTTATCTAAAGCAAGAAATGGTTTGTCCAGAGCAAGAAATGGTATGTCCCAAGCAAGAAATGGTTTATCCAGAGCAAGAAATGGTATGTCCAAAGCAAGAAATAGTTTGCCCAAATCAAGAAAATCCATTCGAGGCTGTGACTACCGATGATTCGGGCAATGACTGTACCTATGTGATTAAGATAGAAGACAAGGATCCGCATACCTAGATGACCCTTTCATCATTTAAGTACCTACGTTCAGTTGAAGAAAGTGGTTAAAGTGATGGAGATTTCTGTGAAGATAAGCCATAATGCCCGATGGAGTATTTCCCATCGGAAAAAATGACTGAACTTCTATACGAATATCATCATCCCCTATTTAGGGGCTGATTTTAAAAATGTCATGCTTCTAGTCCCAGTGGTTTAGGCTAAGCGTTGTTTGTTAGTGAGTGAGCGAATGAATGAATGAGTATTTAATATTTTTAGTATTTAAGCAGAAGATAATGAAAATGACGTTACCGGTGTACGAGTTTATACGACCGCTTGATATAGTTCTGGAACACTAATAGTAAACAATCTAAAATTCACCCTGTGTTTTCTTGATTAGAGCTACATCCCAATAATAGGATAGCGGAGCTTTATGGTACAACATCCAAAATGTCTTCACCCTAAAGCTACATTTCGCTATAGGTAAATAATTTACTAATGGTCGGGTTGATAGTAATTCGAAATAAAAAAATAAAGGTTGCAAAAGTCCACGGTAAATTTCTATGCTTCTTAATACACAGCATGGAATAATTAACGCTATTCCCAATTCATCAAAATTTACTGAACCTCATTTGATTGCATTGGTGTATCTGTATAGGTATGTACCTAAAAATAAGGAAAATTTGTTAACTGGTAACCCTTGTTTCACAACAACCATTGACGATGTCATTGCAGCCGGCAGCGTATGTCAATGTTGAAGCACCAAGAGATCAATGCCGGGAATGATTAATTTAGCTGGCAATATCAAGGTGTAGTGATTGACTGATACTACACAAAATATCGTGAATATCGTAACAAAATAACTGTTACCGAGTACTGTTCATCTTTTATTATAACGGCCGAATCGTTCGGGTTATGTAGGTATTGTACCGGCGTTATATTGTGTATTTGTATGTTAGCTCAATAACTTTTTTTTAAATATATCAACAGTTCTTTTGTTGTTATAAAAAAATAAGAGGTTGTTTTGTTTTTCGATAAAAAGCCTACAAGGATTTTGAAATAAAAACTGGATTACAAAATAATAAATGTATTTCATTAAATTTGTACAACTTGGAAAGATTACATTAAAATACATACTAAACATATTAACATAGTGGTGTCTTTATGCTAATCTAATTTCAAGCTCTTAACCTTAATCATAATTAAACAATAAAGTTATACATAAGGAAGCTACTTCAATAATAAACTAAAATAATAATTTATACATTATTATCAGTATTGCAAGCTCTTGGCCAAATGTTAAGTCAAAATCACAGCCTATATAGGCACTTACGAATAGTTTCATTTTCAATCTCTGTTTCAATAAACAATTTCATACAATATGGCTGTTTCCTACGTCTGATACGTCATCATATTAGATTCGTTGTGGGTTCCAAAATAGTTTTGCGTTTCTCTGGGGACGGGCAAGCTTCTATAATCAGGTAAGCCAGGAACGTGCTGTGGCGCTTGCAGGAACTGTAGGTCCTTGTTAGACACGTGTTATAGTGGTTGTAGGAAGAAGCGGGCGAACGTGCGATAAAAAGAAAAAAATAAGCATTATCTATATATTGGTCATGAAGAGTAAAGTTATGAAAAGAAAGCATGTAAAATAAAAGTGGGAGAAAAGGGAGACTGGTAACAAACTAAAATTCAGTTTTTGAGAGCTTGAATTGAAAATTGTGACTGAATTGGGGGCAATATGAACAGAATCGATTCTACAAAGTATTCATAAAATGCATCTACAGTCATGACAAGGCCTATCTTCATGCACGAGATGACTAAAGGCTCCCCGAAACGGTCAATTGCAATTATCAATTTTTACATGATTGTTACGCAATTCAATTGACAATAGTGATCTGTTGATGAACAGCCAAGGTGGAAAGAAGATGATTTTCATCTGAGTTACTCAAAAACATGCAAGCAATCAGGGGAGGATAAGCAGATCGCCAGAACAACGCATGCTTTATGATCTCAGTTTAACTACTTATTATAGTTTTGCAAACCAGATCAAAACTAAAAGATGATTTAAGCCCAGAGAGGCTAGCAACGTGAGTAGGTTATCTGTATTACCATGGCCAAAACTAATTTACAACTGGAACACTCTGCATTGCAGCTGAAACTTCTTTGAGGCAACCATTGACTTAATGAAGTATCAGCTCATCATGAAATTGAGTAATTAAAACATGTTTGCAATCAGATTTCATGGACATAAAATAAATAGCTTTATTTTCAATCCGTAACAATACTTGAGCAATTTATTTTTTACGATTAACCGATGCCACTGAAACATTAATCGTGTTTCGATTCGTTTCAGTAGCATGTGGATTAATTTTCATTTGGCCTTGTACTATGTTCATCATCGATGTATATGGACTATCTGGCGTCTGATTTTTTTGTAGATTACTTTCGGTCGACACATTGTTGTCATTACGAGTATTCTTATTATCATAAACCGTATGTTTCATAGAAACGTATCCCTGAGTAGATGGCTGAACAGTTTTAGGACCAGGACTGAATCCATTTTGTGTTACCACAGGATTATGAGGCCTAGATGTACTCACGCTTTCAGTTTTTGGAGGAGTTTGCGTGCTTGTGACAGAAGGCGTTTCAAAGGAATTGTTTTGAGTCACTTGTAGACTATTAGACCGAGATGAATTACCCAAAGAATGAAGTGTAGATGAACTTCCTTTTAAACTCTCCAATTCCTTTGAAAACACCTCTTCACTTCTTTGAAATCTTTGAGCGTGTGACGATAGTGGTGACCTATTATGATTTATAGATGTGGCGCTTAAAGATCTACTTGGTGAATTATTTTGGACACTATCTATTGATGAGACTTGTTTATTTTCGGCTTTATGAGTTGATCTCACTGTTTTATTTACTTTAGCTTCCATAGATCCATATGCACTATCTTTAGTTGAACTATGGGATGAACATTCTTCTTGCATTCCATATCTTCTTACCACATTTGCTGGCGCAACAGCTTCTATGTTCTGTACATCGTAAGACAAAGGATTTCTTTCCGGTGGAGCATGTTTAACGCCATCAATAACTTCACCAGTTCTCGGATTAATATGTTTTTCTGTATCAAAACGTAAAGTTATTCTATGACTTTCATCAATGGGATGGTCTCTTGTTCTATGTTCTAATTCCTCATCGCTATCTTCAAACGCAGCTTCAAGGTTTTCCTCCTGGAAAAGATTATATATTATCAAAATCTTTATTACATAAAAATCCCGTGTCACTTCGTACACGCTAATCTCTGACACTACCCAACCGATTTCAATTAAATTTTGTGAATATATGTATTTGGTTCCAGCTTGAAAGATAGAATTTGACCTAATACGTGGTACTGTTGGCAAGATGTTTTGTCAAATCTTAAATACCGTGCAAGGCAGGGTCGCTAAATCACGGTACGGCGGACAGAGCTCCGGCGGGATCTCATGGCGGCATGGAGAGTGTGATTGTCGCAACCCAGTGCTGGGCACGCCACAATAGCGGCGATAAGTCCCCTCTATCAGGAGTGGCTAGAGAGGCGCAACGACACCCTCACCTTCCGCAGGTCCTCACCGGACACGGTTGTTTCGGGAGGTTCTTATTCAAGATAAGGCGGAAAGAAACGCCAGGGTGTCACCACTGTGTAGATCACCCGCAGGACACGGTGGAGCATACGCTGGAGATCTGCCCGGCTTGGGCGGAGCACCACCGCGTCCTCGTGGCGGCGATTGGCGGCGGCGATCTCTCGCGTCCGGGCCTGGTCTAGGCCATGGTACGGAGCGAGAGTGCTGGGGAGGCCGTCACCTCCTTCTGCGAAGCAGTAATGCTCGCAAAGGAGGAGGCGGAGCGCGTGAGGGAGAGGCAATCTCTGCGCCCTTACGCCCCTAGTTGCCTCAGGAGACGGACGGGAGTCAACAGCCGACTCCTGGCCACCGTAGGCGCGGGCTTGCGGGCGGCGAGCAATGTGCAGCTCGCCGCCTGGTAAGGATCAGGCCCGGGTCGACGGTGCGTTGTGTTCCACGCGCGCCTCAAAGAGATGTCAGCACGAACTGGCGGGGTCCGCTAGGGCCCCAGGGCTGCCAGGGCCGCGGGTTGTTTGAAAGAAATACCGTGTCCCCTGGCACAGGCAACTGAAGGAACACGGGTGGGTTTTAGTCAGTAAAAGTCTGACACGCTCTTCCGCTCAGCCCAGAGCGGGAGAGGTCATTTTATGAGTTCCCACCCAAAAAAAAAAAGGTAGGGTCCCTAGTTCAATATAAATTTCTAGTGAACACAGTTGAGAAATAATAATAATCTCATTTTATGAATCAAACAACAACCCTATGGTTGTTGTTTGATTTGTCATAATAACTCATGATTTAAGGACTTTAAAAGTACAAACCTCTTCATCTACTTCTTCTATTACGCTATTTTGTATCCATTCACGGATTCTCTGTTTCTTTGCTTGCCGGTCCACAGTGGTTTCAATACCATTATCCCTAAAATGTTTTAGAAGTATGTTCTTTTCATTAGGATCACTGTGGAAACTATACATTGATGGACAGAGCTCATCTATGTCTTCGCCAGCTAAAAAAAAAATACACCGTAATATGTATATTATATTTTGTTTCTGTAGGTTCATGGGATAAAAATCTGATAGCTTTAAAATCTTTAGACTTACCAACTCTATCGGTATAGCCTTTTCCCAGCCATCGATCATCCAAATAGCGAGGAATATCTAGGAAATTGTATGCCCTTTTTTCTTCTCTTGGCTCAATAAACTTTTTAAACATTTTTTGTGCCCTCGAAGAAACCATTTTCCACAATTTCGGTTGTCGTTTCAGTGGATTTGAACTGTTGTACCAATTGTAATAGCTAAAATAATTTAAAAATTACCATTAAAAACCAATTATAATCTAATTATAGAGTCTTTTTTAAGCCAGTAAACAAAAGGTGATCTTGGTTTGATATGAAAAGAATGCATGTAGTTAAATTTTACCTTGTGTAACGTGGGTCATCGAAAGCAGCTTTCTGCCAAGGTAAACATCCAGTGAGGCAAATGAAAATAACGATGCCAAATTGCCAAATATCATGGGAAATTAAAGCTCTGAAAGTAAAGAAATAAACAATTGTAAGATTGACGCCAGCAGCATACATTCTTTCATATGTTTTTAATTTTATGATTCATTATCATCTTAAAATTGAAAATATACAAATGGAACTGATTGATGCTCATTTATACAACGAAAACAACTGCTTAATTAAAATAAATAAGGCTTACACAAAGTATCAGAGGCAGATTCATGAAACATTTTTATTTTCTTACTTGTAACTACTGTCCATCGATAATTTCAGTACTTCAGGTGGTGAATAGGGTAGCCATTCATTCCGTCTTCTCACAACTGATAGAACTTTTCTCGTTTCTCCGAAATCACAAAGCTTTATTCTTGAAAAGTCTGATTTGAATATGAGAATATTGTCGAGTTTTACATCACGGTGTACTAAGTCTCTTTGGTGAAGATGTTCTAATGCAGCCGATAATTGCTTTGCTACCCTTTTAGTATGGATTTCACCTATCCCAGTGTCAAGCATATTTGATGTTAGATCACCTGAAAAAAGAAAGAATCGTATTTGTTTCGAGTAAAAGCCAATTAATCAGTTGACTCGCTGCATTTATGCAATGAAAAATACAAATGTGTTTGTACAGACGCCAGCACATCAAGCTACTACAATCTGTCAAAATTCTTTAATAGATTTTCAACTTTATCCCTAAAGCAATAAGGTTCAAGGTTGATTGGGAAAATTTGACAGTTTCGGGTAGCTTGACCTGCTGGCGTCTGTACCTACATTTTACTTGTATATATAACAATGGTACTGAGCTAGTTAAAACTAAAGAAAACAGTTCACCAGCTTTCAATACAACATGATATTAATGAGGGCTGGCACTGGAAATGTGCTAGATTTAATATTCATTCAAAGCACGACGTGTTTTGGCTACAATCCAACTCAAAGTGTGTGTGAACCGGAGTAAGCGAAGCCCAGATTACTCAGCATTTAAATTTTGATATCCAAGATAAATTATTAGCATTATATTAATGTCCACATCTTCATAATTATACATATATTATGATGAAGTTATCTTACCTAAAGGTGCATATTCTTGGCAAAATACATAGAATCCAGCAGTCTCAAATGCTACGTCGAATGTAGTTACAATGTTTCTATGGGCACTTAAATGTAAACTATAATGAAATTCTCTATAGAAATCTCTAATGGATACGTAGGGCTTTGGGAGGGCTTTTAAGACAATTTCTGTATCTGAAGCCCTGTGCTCTACTAGCAAAATTTTTCCAAACCATCCTTCTCCAACTATTTGTAGAATGTCAAATTCTTCTACTAGGCTCACCTATAAATAAAGACAGTTTAAATGTTAATGTTGAAGTTTTTATGTGCATAATAAAAACGAATACAAGATAAATAAATCATACTTTTTCCAATTCGAACTCTCTGATTTTATGAATAGAGCCCGTTAGGGCCCTTCTCGAACCATGATTCATATTGGATGCAACCAACAACGCATTCTTTTTTGATCTGAAAAGAAAAATAACAATTGGAACATTTTTTTAAGTAGGTATAATTTCTATGGTTTTTTTAATATTTAGGCATAGCTCTTTCCGGGAGGTCAAATGGGCGGTTCAGTCGTCCCAATTTCTCGTGAAATCGTTGAGTGAATGCTCTTGGATGAACGCCAGGACCTGATGTCTACTCCAGATCCAGACGGTGCTCGGACGTCACATGGTGACGTCATCTAACGTCTCATCCTACATATTTAGTGATGTAATAAAAGTGCTTTGAATATTGATTTTATTCTTTAAGATAGGTACTACTTATATTCTTTCATTCATCAATTTTATCTGTCTCAATTAGACATTGACCATTGCTTCATGAACGGTACCTATAAGCTTCTCCCATTCAGGAGTGATTATATTTATATCCAGTCATAATTATTATTATAACATTTGGCACTATCCCCTCATGGAAAGCTTTGTATACCATTTGTTAAATGTGACTTCATTGTTTGTCGAGATGTGTCGAATTTTGTCGGAAAACTTTATTTCAAAAGAGAACATTAAGTAAACTTATTCACCAATATTCTCAAACTTTTTAAATATGTCGAAACATGCAATAAAGACAAGTAGGTAACGATGCTCCTACGCGGCTACGCATGATCGTGTTATGTCGGTAATCTATTGTTAAAGTGAACTCATCACAAATGGTTGTTTATTGGTGCTAGGTCAAGCATAAAAATATTCACATAATAGTTATCCAGCTGCCATTAATCACTAGCACATGAACAAGACGCTTTATTTGTTTTCATGATATAAAACAGAGGTTTAGGAACATTCCAAATGGATTGAAGAGGAGGCCATGTTATATAATACGCCATATTGTTCTCGATTAAAATTGGTTTTTGTAGTTTATATTTATACTTTGTTGTTTATGGTTTGGACTTTCAGGACTTGCACAAAAGTTTGATGACCATTCTTACCAAGGGGTTCCGTGTTACCTAGTAACTGGGTTGTGATTGTGACAGTCAGATAGACAGATAGTCGCTCCATGTAAAATAGTGGTATTCAGCTGCACCCGATTAGAATGCAAGCCGATCCCAATATACCTAGTTGATGAAAAAGGCTAGGCCGATGATGGAGGGGATACGTTTTTATATGGTTAGGTATTACAAATTTACCGCTCTTTGTGGTCATTAGATTAATAAAATACGATAAGTAAAATATTTTCAGAAACAAGATTTCTTATAGGTATAATATACATAAGAACTACAAAAATAAGAATACGAAGATGCATTAGAAAATTCGTAACGTAACCTTCACGTTTCAAATGTTCTAATGCATCTTCATAATTCTTATTTTTGGATAAAACATTTGCAATGAATAAGAAGAAGAAACAATCACCTGTTGTTAGGTGCATTTTAATCCTACCGTACTGTAATGTGTGCTAGTTTGGATGTTATTTTTTACTCAAAAACGGGTGAAATTGGCACTCAGAAAAAACAATTCTTGGGCTGACGTGTGATGCATTTTGTCCAGATGCATGAGGTAGCTGGTGCCCTTTGGACGAGATGTAAACCATGGGCAACCTCTAGTCAAGTGAAATTGAGGCAGACAAGATTAACCGACTTGAAAGTGGACTATATTCCTACACCTACATTTAAATGCGAGTAATTAAGTTTCGAAGTTGAATGGTAAACTGGAAGAATTATATGATTTTTTCGGCTAATCCAGGGTTTGTTTTTCTAAAACACAAAGCTGTGTTTTATTTCTATGAAAAGCGTACATGCTGGCCAGATTTCAGCATACCATAGCACAAACGTATTTGTAACTGTTGGGTCGATTCTCAGATAATCAATAATCATCTTAGGGCTGATTTTTCCAACGCCACATAATTTTATCCGAGGAATAATTTTGAATTTTTGACAGTTCTTCCATACAAAATCTGTCAGACGTCAATTTTATTCCACGATAAAAATCTGTCGATTGAAAAATCAGCCCTTAGTGTTTAAGAGTCTATACTCTCGTCAGTATTTGTGGAAGTCCTACCAAAGGACCATATTGTTAACATCATAAAAACTCAGCTAGAATGACACCAATCTGGGATTCAATAATTCATCGTTTGTTTATTTTACCATTAAAGCTTAAACGTCCACAAACGGTTTTATATTTTCAAGAAACAATCAAAAGGTGTCTTTGGAAATTAAAAAGGGACTCTCTCAAAGAATTTTGAAGAAATCGGCTACTTTGAACAGTTCAAGCAGCACTGGATTGGGTTCGATGGTTCATTTTTAAAACTGGAAGGCGAAAACTGTTAGAAATATAACCCATTCATTCCACCTACAGTAGTAAAATGAAAAATGAATATGTTACGGAATATGTTACACGGTAAGTGTGATTAATTGAAAATTATTAATAATTCTCGATCATTATTAATAATTACCGAAAGTCGCGGTAAAAGTAAGAAATTAATCACATTTTTTGGTGATTTTTAATAATGTAACCTTAGTACCGATAAATGTATTAAATTTTCAAAAATAACGTACGCTAAGTGTCTTTCTGTTCGATCGAGCAACATACGTGAGGTAAATATAAAACTAAAAATGAAAAAAGAAAATGTGGAACCAAGGACACCGACTTCCGAAATTAAAGTTAGTTTGTAGTGTATTTTTTTGTTCGGTTGTTTTTTTCTGTAAAAATGTTTTTAATTTAGCTGTTCTATAAATTTATTCACAAATACACAACAATTACAATTTACAAGCTAACAACAACACAACAAGAAGTACAACAAGTCTAGTTTTTTTTAATAAAAAATTGAAGAAAAAGGCAGGAGCTCATTGGGCATCAAAAAATTCGTCCGCATCGCTGTCAATGGGATAAGTACCCAAAAGGCTACCAGCATTACCACGTTGGATGGCAATGCTGATTCTTTGGGTTAAAAATAGGCAAGCCCTCTGGTCACGTGAAGAGTTAACCAACCGCTTGGCCATGTCCCGAAATATTCGATGCGCACTCGGACCCCAGGGCCCTAGTATTTCAACCCCAAACGGCTCAAACATATAGCTCCCAATAAGGTTGTTATATTTACGCTGTTTGAGGTTTTCTGTTACTGCAGCAGCCGCCCCAGCACAGCCCACCGTGCTAGGAAGATGGGATGGCGCGAGGGTGTCGACACAGGGTGAATCCCACACCAAAGGCCTACCCAATTTCCGAGGCATTATGGTCATTCCATCTGGCCTCTTTCCATCGTCGCGTGCCAATGTTCTTGTTTGATTTAAGCAAAACCAAAGAAAAAAAGATTTTGCATGTAAGTCTCTTTTTATGTATTTGTAAGTACTGTGGTATAATAAATAAATACCTACTGTACAAGTAACTTCGAGTCTTATTTTATTTTATTACATTTATCGACGAGAGTAGTCTGTTATAAGTGATGCATTTCAATTTTATATTCACATTTACCAAATCATGAGGTAATTGTTTATAATGATGGATAATTACTAATAATTTTCAATTTATCACATTTACCGTAACAAATATGTATATTGACTGGACTTGGTACATAGATGACATAATTAAGTAGATACTACTTTGATGGCATAGTGATTTTGTGTTATCTTCCACTGTAAAATTGGACACAATTTGGGAAAGGTGTGACTATTCGGGATACTAATAACATGTATACCTAAATTTTTAGCAAAGTTGACCTTATTTTAAGTAAAATATCATAAAAATAAAGTGAATTTTAATGGCTTGACTATGTACCTACACAATAATAAGATCTTTATTCTCATGTGATGGGTGGATAGATAAAATAAAAGCTCACTAAACTTAGGTACACTAAACACTCGAACTCATGAATTTCAACGAAATATTTTAATCAAATGTTTAGGTAGGTACCTACTCAGAGAGTTATTTCAGAAGTGCATTAGTGCAGTACAAGAATAGGACCTACTTGTCTATATTAAGAGCTAAATACGTAAGCAATGTATGGTTATTACCACCCTGATATGCGTGCCTGAATAATACCTAACTAATATGGTGTGTTTCCATTGTATGAGTATACATTTTTTTTTAAAGTACTTAGGTTACACGTTCTTACCTACTAAGTGTTTCTATTAATTCAAAAGACCATTTGATGTGGATTCCGTTTTCTTTTCATTAACAGTTATTTATAATTTATAATAACAATCTATCTTATCAAGTGGATTTACATTAAAACAAAAATATTGTTTGCTCTATAAAAATATACACAGAGCAACCATCAACTTCTATCTCATTTATCTAATTTTTGCATTACGGGAACGAGGATATGCATAATGCAGTTCTTGCCAAGATTCGAACTCTCGAATAAAAACTATCTATGTTTCTCTAGCCAAATACGAAAACAAACTCACTGGGAATCACTTGGGTTTACCTTTAGCCATCTAAGACTAACTCACATGTGGAGCATACGATCCTGCTCGTACCATGTGAGTATAAGGCGTGAAGTAATGACCATGTGTTCATTTACTATCATCATGCATTTGTATTGTTACGTAAAATATTTGAATTAACCTTGTTGTTATATTTTTACTTTGGTATTTATTTGGTAACACAGCTGAACGTCGGTCATTAAAGGTGATTTTTTTCAACACACAGAAAATCTTGCTGCGTGGTTTATGTCTCCTAAAAGTGGATGAGGTTAGTCACCATTGCATGCCTTAAACATGAAATACACAAATGGAAATTACCAAAACTCAAAGGGCAAGCGCCCTTGTTCAAGACACACAATACACTTGGACTAAATCCAATCACTTGTACCACTCAAATTTCACTTGCTCCCAACTTTTCATTATTATTTTCATAATCACTTGGGTATAACACTATAAACACATCAGGTTGTAGGAGATATGGTTATCGTAATAAGCAGTATATTTGTGGTGTAGGGCGGAACGGGTTGGGCGTGCGACGGTGGTGTTCCTACTGGCGGCGCGTACGCAGCGACACCCGGGAGGTTATTTTTGTGCTACTGCACATACAAAAATCAATTTGTGACGGAAATGTTACGATCAACGACCTGGTAAGTGAAAACTAGAAGTGCATTTTCTGATGTTGTGAGTAAACGGGATTAATATAATTACTTATAAATCGCGCATAATTGCAGTGTATCGTCTTTCAGTAGGTGTAGGTATAATCAGGTTTGGCTAGTTCCGCCGGGTTTATATATACGCAGGTAATCACATAGCAGTAGTTTTTAATAGCTTGCCTGTATCCTACATAATGTGAGCTATTAACCTACTAAATAATTACGACAACGGAAGCAGGTAGGGTGCGTAGATAGGTATCTAGATTGATGCCATCTGCTTGATAGTGGTCTGTGGTTTGCTGTTCGAGCTTATGTTAATGAATAAACATGTGCCTTCGTAGTTTTCCTAGATTATGATAAATTACAACTCAAACTTTAAGTTTAAAATTAATATAAGCTACTAAATAAAGTCACCGATCCTGACATTTAATACTTGTTGATTTTAGTACCTAAGGAATTCAAACCTAAACCGTAATTTGAATGAGCAGGAGTTTTCTTTTCAACAAAGGAAAGTTTTTGCTTGTCATTCAGCAGAATTTTAGTCGTCACCTCGTGTTGAAGTGATGTTTTCTTCTATAATTGTTATTTATAAAATATCGGCGCTGCATTGCATTTATATAGTACCTACACATTGGTATACATTCCAACATTTTGTAATATCTTATAGAATAAAGTGTCTTGGTACCTATCTAAAATTAGGTATAAATGTTAGGTATACAATTTATATGCAGTGAGTTACACCGTACACCTTTATTCTGGCATACTATCAAATAATCAAATCGCTAAATGTATTTTTTGTTTGGTAAGCTTGTATACAAACTGACAACGGAATTCATTACGCAGGTTTTGGAGCATTACCACACTATAATTTTTATAGTCGTTAGGTATAGTAATTAGTTACACCCGCTATGCATAGCATACGGACCTATCTACTTATAATTAATTGAATATGTTAGTAAATAAGTAGTTGATTGCATTGTAACAGCTGCAACCACATTCCTTTAGCATCTTTTTAAGAATTTTACCATTTTTATTTGTGTCTATTTTATTTACATTTACATCTGAAGACATTTACAATTGCTCAAGCAAGACAGGCTTGAGCATGAGTTATCCGTTAACATAAATTGGTGGGAAACTCTGAACTTATTTGAGTTTGGCGTGGGAAGCCACGTCATGGATTCTAGAGTTAAGAAAAAAAAATTCAAAGATACCGAAAACGCTCTTTGGTTTACGCATATTCCTAACAGATATCTTCGGTTCAAGACATACTTCTTACTATGAACCGTTCCTGGTATTATCACTGTTATTTTGATAAGCAATCGTAACAACCCTAAAACATTAAAATAATGGTTATGGGTGTTGCCAGATTATGTTGTTGTATCTTGCTTGCACTTCAAATAATTGTGTTGGAAAGAGTGAGACAGCATTAAAAGTTAAAAGTTCAATTCAAAATGGCTGGTGAATGTGAATTGTTATTGTGATTGTGATGTGTCAGATGTCAATGTCAAAATAGTAAAAGTTTTTCTAAAACTGTTTCTTTATTTTAGGTTCCCTGTTTTCAGGATATTCTTTAAAGTAAAATTAGCTGATTTCTACAATATATGATTTAACAGCATTATGTTTGGTAAGTTTTCGAATTCCTTGCTTTTAATTTTTTAGGTTATGTTAGTGTTTTGTTATTGTTCACATTCGCCTTTTTGCAGTAAATATTCTTTGTTTATTGAACAAATTTAATTGGTGATACTAAATTAACAGAGTTTACTTTGTTATGTTCCTTACCAGATATTCTTTTCTCTCTCTTTCTGCCTGCTTATAACCCTTTTCTGAAAAAGTTAGAAAAAGATACATACTGTAGAGCCATGTCTAAAGTATGCATCTTTTTCTAACTTTTACTCTGAGCTTTGACTGTAAACGGCGAGATGATTTATATTCTTTACTTTAAACAATTGCATGTGGTAGTCTCTTACAAATGAAAACATCTTTGATTTTCTTTCTTGTGGTCATACCAAATGTCTAAATTATGAAGTTTATGTAATACACATGTGCATATTAAATGAAGAAACTGGTTATATATATTTATTCTATTTTATCTGTTTTCTGCATTTGACAGTTGCAATAATAAGGCTAAGTTGACTTGCATCCACAGAACAACACATGTTAGACTTCTCCGTAAATTAATTTTCTCCTAAAGTATAATATTAACACCGTTAAAATACAAAATGTTTTCTATGTGAATATGTATTGAACCCCGGGATCTTAGCTTTGTGTATGCAACAGGAGTTTTATCAAATTGTTTGTTAAACAGGTCTGCTCTTAATAAGTACACAGACTCAAATATGCTTCTGTCTGTATAGTTTAGAAATTGTAGAGAAATTTTATATTTTAAATATTAAAGACTTAAATGAAAACTGTTTCGCCCTTATTACAAAACAATGTTTGTATTTAGACACTGTTTTAAACCACTGAGCCATTTTTGAATTTCGAAATGTAATATGACAAAGTTAACGTTCTTATTACGAAACGTATGTTATACCCAAGTCTTTTTTTTTTTTGTGGATGGGAAATCATCAAATGACCCCTCCCGCTCTGGGTGGAGCGAAAGGGAGTGTCAGACTCTTACTGACTAAAACCCACCTGTGTTCCTTCCTTAGCCCTTTCTGTTCCAGGGCAGCGGTAACCCTTTCGGATGATCCCGCTGCCCTGGCAGGCTTCGGCCCTATCGGGCCCCCTTCGGCCCTATCGGCCAAGTCTTAAGTTGTCAATTTTGCATTAAGAACTTTATGTTTATTGGAAAAAGTTTCAAATTACAATAATGGGCTCGAAGATCTAAAGTTAGAACTTGATTTTGTAATAAGACAGTTTAAGTTTGAATTTAATATTTACTTTTGTAAAATTCTCTAAGTAGGTACAATAATTTTAACTTTTTGAAAGTAAAATCCTATAACTCGGTTCTTGAACAATTCTAAAATGATGTGTCATACAAAACCTACCTACCCAGTAATATTTTGAGTGTGTGCCAAGTCTAAGTTCCTCATTCTTTATTTTGGCACTGGCCTTCACAACACATATTACATTCATTGACTACAATATCTATTTTGTTGGAAAGGTTATTCACATCATGGGATATGTGTGAATTTATAAATAATGTGTGATTTATTGTTTTTGGAAGTGTATGACTTCTAGTTCTATCTTCTATGGCTTATTTAGACTGTAGTGCAGCTCCTATTGAAGTTTCCTCTTGATAGGGAATGGAAAGCATTTGACATGCATAGGTTAGGTGTACGTCTTTCATCTTTAAATGCTATGTACCTACACCTAAAATTTGTGTTTATGTTGAAGCCAACTAGTTTAATTAGCCTTTCAGCTAACTGACTAGCCTTTTAACTAAGCGCCAAATATTCAGCCATTCAATCAAACAGCTAGGCAAATGACTTGGGTTGCTAACGTTTAACTAATTGCCTAGCCCAGACTTTTTTTTAACTTGGTGATTGATTTAAAGCGGCAGTTGTTTATTGTAGTTATTTTCAGAAGGTAGTTGAATTTTCACCCTATTATATAAATGGCCTAAGCATCAGCCAGCCAGTTCATGAAATGTTGTATTAGACGAATTGGCTGAATAACATTTAGGCCGCTAGTTGAACGGCGCCGTTTAATTCAAAGGCTAGGCAATTAGCAGAATGGCTAATTAAGCTAGCTGGCGGCCACAATACATTAACAGTAATACCTTTCCTAAATACTTATGTAAACGAATGTCGAATTTAAGTATATGCTGTTGGTGTTATTTAATAAATAAATAACCGGTGTACAATTTCCTCTAGCTACCGTTATAAAATACTTCCAATTTCCAATTTCGAAGGAAAAATATAAAACGTCGTGCCTTATTTTCTCACTTGCACTGTACATTTTTCGTACCTAAGAGTTTTTTTGAAGTGAAAACTTCTTTAGCTGCGTTGTGCACTTTTGTTGCGATGGGTAAAAAATGTTAAACTCGCGTCATGACACGTGACCTGATCGAAAATTCGTAAGACGGAGCTCGCGTCAGGACACCTGACCTGATCGAAAATTCGTAAGACGGAGGGAGAGTAGACCGCATTCCAAAATATCAAAAATGCACAACGTTAATATTCAAGTTTTTTTTTTCTACTTAAGCCTAAGTCCCTGTCCCATTGCTGAGCAAAGGCCTTGACCACATCCTTCCAGGTATCCTTTTCTAGAGCCACCTCGCTTATAAGAGCTTACTTACGAAATTTTACACTTCCAAAATTGACGGCACGGTTGGCGCAGTGGTTAAGCGATTGACTGCTGCGCTGCGTGTCGCAGGTTCGATTCCCGCACGGAACAATTAATATTTGTATGACCTACAATTAGTTGTTCCGGGTCTGGCTGTTTGTGTATGTGAGTTTATATGTCTGTAAACGCACCCACGACACAGGAGAAATTCCTAGTGTGGGGCAAAGTTAAAAAAAAAAAAAAAAAAATCGCACGAAAACCTACATAAGAAATATCGAAGACCGAAGCCAAATCCTTTAATGTGCCAATGTTCCACTAGAGCCTTGGGCCATTAGGCCACCCTGTATAGTCGTAGCGTCAACGTTTTATGATTCGTCCACAGTTTATAGGGTTGTCTGTGGTCAGGGTTTCAGGAATAAAACTTTCAACATAGTTTTCTAATAGCCTTTTTGTCGTTCTCGTAGATGGAATGAACATGCTGGATAGTGGCATAAGATTTTATAGTAGTGGATAGGCTAGCTGGTGCTGCAATGTAAGTCATGTTAATTGCATTATTAATATATTGGCAATCCCTAATAAAAGTAATGACGTCACCTATGGAGTATTTAGACCAAAGCCAAAATATATAAAATCATAATTTACGTGACTTCTTTTCCTACTGAGTATCAGGTTAGCAACTTTGTAACCATCAATGACCTACCTACCTACTGATAACTATCTCGAATACATCGAATACTTTGCAAGAAGCCCACCTCAACCCTCAGTAGTTCGTTAAGTGTCGCGCACTGCAAGCAATTTACTATGACACTAAAAACTAAACTTTAAACGGCTATAAAAACGGGTCCAATTGCTTCACGTTTATCGCCGGTTTAGACCTTATGCTTAGATGGGTGGATGGGATGTAAAACCCGCTTGTCGGGAACCGCGCCACTTTGAATTGCATGCGATTTTTATGGTGGCAGTGAAAGTTCTACGTCTATTTTTTTGTTGTTTAAATACCTTTGAAGACGTTGTAGCTTGTAACTATGGGGAGGGACATGTGTTTCAGGGCGTGTTACCGTCGAATTGCAAGTGAGAATATTGGCAGCTCCGCGATAGACAAGGTATTAATAATCACGAAAATCCATACCTACAACTTTCATTTCCTCTAGCAATAGGTACACACGACGACATATCAAGCTATACATTTCCAGGATAAGCTGATTTCTCATTGTACGAAAAGCCTATACAATGCGAGGTCAGCTAAAACTGGAAATGGCTTGATTTGTCGTCGTGTGTACCCATAATTTTCAAGTACTAGTGCATAGATATTATTCCAAATGTACTTCCCCAGTTCCCCCATCGATATATTATCACTATTTACATAGGTACATAATTGCGTCACATAATCCATTTAATAGGGATAAAAAAACCTGTATTTCCGTCAAGCTATGAATAAAAAATCTTTTAATTTCAACCTTTATCCCTACGTTCCACGAATCGTTGCTCTAATAACGACACGTAGCGCGAGTTTAAGTTTACCGACCACAAATGACTTAAATAGTTCACTAATAGTTGTGAATTACATCTAAAAGTCGCCCGTCAATCGTCCGTAATGGCGGGTACAAACTTTAATTGTATCATGTATTTGCATTGCTAAGAAACGCCAATTACAGTTTATGCACTGATTTGATATGCAGTAGGTACATTGGACGAAGTGTCGGTCGTCCGGCGCCGGCGGCGAGATGGGCGGACGATATTGTTGCCATCGCGGGTAGAACCTGGATGAAGTTGGCACAGGAACGTGGGAATTGGCACAAGAGAAGAGAGGAATATGCTCAGCAGTGGGTGAATGATGTTGATGATGAGGTACATTTGGTTGCACAAAAATTGGGCAACTTGTATAAATTATTTTACCTCTGTCAGAACATGTGCAAGTTTAGCAGGTGTATCCACAGAACAGATAAAAGAGGTTTTTTATCTGTTCTGTGGGTGTATTTATAACAAAAATACAGTAAAATATATCGGGTATAATAAAATACGTCTAGGTGTTTTTATTGGTGCCATTTTCTTAGTTACAATGTCGACAACAATCTGAAGGCCATTTTGCGTAATTAAAAACGTTCAACATCTCGGCGACAAACAAAATAATGTCAAAAACTTCAAAAATGTAGGGAAATTAGAAGTATTTTTAACAGATTGAGACTGAGATCAGAAATTACGAAAAGTGCCCCTCAGCTGTAGGAATTCTATGATAATAGGTAGTTGTCATTTCAAATCTGAAGATGAGACATGGAACCTACACTTTCTTTTAGGGAAAACGGTCTCTACATTCAGAAAGCTCACCTTCCAAAAATATTAAACCTAAAAGTTCTACTTCATATACTGACTGTACATTAGTATGCAATTGCTGTTTGGCGTAATAAAGTATGCAATTATAAAGAACAATCGTCTTGAACTGTCAAAGTTTAGAAGGCAATGGAGATCGCTCATTGTCTTAATGCACGATGCAATTACAGGAATGTGCATAAGATTACAGAGAGCATACATTGTAGGTGTTAAGGACATGCAAATGTCAGAACTAAATGACGTTCTACGTCCAAGAAATAACATTATAAAAATCCTTCTTTAAATCATATTTTGACTTCAACATACCTAATCTGCATTCGCGATTTATTTTCCAAAAATGTAAACAAAAATGAGTTTATGGAAAAATAACTTTAAATCCTACACAATAAAGTTCAGTTTACGCTACAATTTCAAAAATTTTTGTAACTTTTCAATAGTGCTAGTCTCTCTGAAATCAACTTAATTACTATTTATTTATTTAAAAGTTGATATTTGTTTAACTTGAAATAAAGTCAATTTGAAACATAAGTTTGAATAAACTCAAAAATTGTTGAGAAAAGGCAGATGATTGATTACCTGAACCTTCTATTTCCAAATGCCCTCAACCCAATCCGTTGCAAATCTCATGTCATGAGCATAGATCTTCAAGCTTTAAGATACTAATAAATAATTAATTATTTAATTTACACCATCTTTGGGCCGCCTCTTGGGAATGTAACTACGTAATGAGCGTCTTCATGGCGTGGGTAGAATAGGCGACAGCGGATTAATTTTCACATAAAAAGTATTCCTCATGGAATTTAATAATCCTTATTCAGCTGAGGGCCGATTCCACCAAAGTTTTATACCTAGTATAAGACTTATCCTGAGGATAAATTTAGAATTTTTGTCAGTTTTTCCATACTAGAATTACTGTCGGACGTCAATTTTATTTCACATATAAAAGTTATCTGCATTTGGTGAAATCAGCCCTAATTGGCATAATCATATACCACACACCACTGACATTTGACCAAATATCTCCATCTACGCACCCGAACAGTGTAATGATTTCATGTAGGTATGTACAATTTCTAAGTGACTCCTTATACGCTGCCAGTAAAGCACCGTTAAGGGTACAAGGCAGCAGTTTGACATTAAAAGTTTCCAATTAAGGGCTAGCAGATAAAGCTAAGGTAATCTCGGCTGCCCGGGCCGGTAGCTGTCTCGTGCCCTATTCGGATGCGGCGCTAGTACCTACTTAGGTACTTCGTTTGTTTACCTTTGTACTTGATTGATAGATAATACGGGCTACCGCTAATTAGGAAGTGTGAGCTAACGGTGTCAGAGAAATGTTAACGAAGGAGGTTTTGAGTAATTAACTAATGGTAATACGTTTTAGGTGTTGGGTGATTAGGCAGAGGTAAATAAATGTCATTAGGAATGCGATTTATGGGTTACTTAATTAGAAAATGAATGACGTATTAATAGGATGCAAGAGAAAACGGTGCTTATTTCATCATAATTATAAGTAGCTACGGAGAAAACACAGTATTTTTAGAGCCCTCTCCCAACGGTTTCCAGCATCCTGATTGTGTACCACACTATCAATCTCAATCTGAATCATTTTGAAGGATGTTGCTAAACCATTGCTTTATATGTTCCAAAAACTTGTCTGCTCAGTAACGTAAATAACGCAATGAATGTTGACGAACTGTCAAAATGAAAAAATTATTGCTACTGATAGTGTGTTACGCAATTTCCCACGCTGACGAAAAGCACTGGATGATAAATGGTGATGGCGAGGTCGACGGCAAGAACGGATACAATTGTAATCTATATAATATATAAAAATCAATGCCACTTTTCGTTGTAATTTTATAACTCATGAACGGCTTGGCCGATTTAGCTGATTTTGGTTTTGAAATGTTTGTCGTAGTCCAGGGAAGGTTTAACCGGCCAGAAAATATGGAAAAAGGAGTAGGGTAGGAGTAGTGTAGGAGTAGGTTAGGAGTAGGGTAGGAGTAGGGTAGGAGTAGTGTAGGAGTAGAGTAGGAGTAGTGTAGAAGTAGTATAGGAGTAGGGTAGGAGTAGGGTCGGAGTAGGGTAGGGCAGTGTAGGAGTAGGGTAGGAGTAGTGTAGGAGTAGGGTAGGAGTAGTGTAGGAGTAGGGTAGGGGGTAGGACACCACGCGAACGAAGTAGCGCCGGGCAGCTAGAAATAATTTATATGGCAAAACAACGTTTGCCGGGTCAGCTAGTTATGAATAAAAATTAAATGCAAATGGCAGTTCCCATTCCATAATACAAAAGGAGAAAACCTCTAGACGTTTTTAGGTTTCGGAATAAGTCCACTTACCTACCTACAGAATGCTGAAGTCTGTAAGGCCACAATAGAAAGCAAAATAGCGAACCTCAGATTACCTCCCAAGAAAGAAAAGAAAGAAAAAACCGTGAGAAACCACCTAAAACGTTACGAAGAGGCGAATCAACGTTATGAAGGTGTAGTTCACCCTTCAGTCGTGTGTGCCCGTTAGCTAGATGCACGCCCGCGACTTGCCTCGCCACTAGACGACGATTTAATTAACGTATTGTGTGCCCGCCGCTATTAACTGCGGTTCTTAGACGGTTAAGGCGTAGTCTGTGAGGGTGTATTGGTTTTAAAATGAGGTTCAAATGTGTTTAAATTACTTTCATGTTTTGCAAAATAGTTTGTCGTAGAATTTGTTGATAGGTTTTGAGGCTATAAAAGTAATCTGATCGTTATCATCATAAATAAGTACCATAAATACTATCTCTCCAGATTATATGTCTCGGTGCTCTTGTTTATAGATTGTTCCAAGAAATTCACGATATTCTTTGACTTAAGGATTCGTAATATTGAGCTCGATCCCCTAAGTAGATCTTGGAAGTGCTGGAGTGGAAACTCCGATGACATTTCCAATAATTGTCAGAAAAAGCCATGCAATCATAACTGATTATTGATCCTTTGCCTTGTAAATGGATTAAGAATGGAACGGTTTGCTGAAAACCCTGTATCGTTTAAGTCCCAAACATTTCCGCCAAATTTTCAGAAAGTTCTCAAGTATTTTCGTCCGAAAATTAAAACATTCCCCTTAACGTTCGGCCCTCGATAAGGGATTATGCACCATTATTATGCAGAGCTCTTAGGTTTCGGGAACTCAAGCTCTCGTCAATTAAGGTATCAGTACGGCCCATCTTCTATCCATAGCGGCTAACCCGTCTGGGCTAAACCTGGAAGGCACAATGGCTCCGAATAATGAGACAACCGGTAAACGTTACTTAAATGGTTTTCGGTAGATGAAAGCTAAGAAACATATTCTAATGGTTCTTGTATGAGGAACTTCAATTCTTGCTATACTTGGTGATTTGGGTAAGGTGTAGACGTTTATTGAAGTTCTTTCTCCTTTCCCTAATTTAGGAAATATGGTTGGTGCCAATTTCGACATATCCAAAAATGTTTCCCGTAATAGAGTTTCTTGCAAAACTATTTTCGGGGAAACCAATAAAACTGTCATGGTGATATATGTCAATCAATGGTAAAAGCATTCTACAAAAGCGTAGTCTCGTGTCCATAGTGACTGAGAAGGTCACCGCTGTCGCTCCGTCTAAACAAGGAAAATTTCCATTTCACATGGAATCGTTGGCAGACATTTTGATATTTAGTACTGGGCAAGGCAATTGACCGGGAAAACGGTATAATATTGCAGATTTATTTATTAAAATAGGAAAAACAAACAGTAGTATTGTACAGGTTACATTGTTTTCTTAATTCTAGAATTACCAACTATAAATACCAACTACGAAATTCACAGATAACTAAACAAAATAAGGAACTGTCCAGACATTATGTTGTTATTTATGGCTGTTATTATTCGTGAAATAATATAAAACAGAAAAAGAAAGCATGGAATCTAAATAAAAAAAAAACTACAACTTAACTAAACTAAAACTCTTTTTGGGATGCCTAATGCATGTATAGCTTTAATCTCTTATATTACAAAAATGTGTGGAGCCCTTTGGAGACTACTGCTGATTCTTTAAAGTTTTAATATTGTTTTTAAATGTATTCATATTGAGAAATAGTATGTCAATGTCATTAAATTGCTTGTTGTACGTATCAACTAAGCGATTTATATTACTGTGATCAATAGCGTTATGGTAGGTTACTGTGCCATCGAGTAGGTACTCAATTTGTTTACCGATTGCCGTTTTCTCTTAGTTGACATTTACGTCCTCCTGCCAATAATATTCAATTGATATACGATCAATAACTCGAGGAAATCTATCTTGTAAGTTATTTCGACGTAAGTAATTTTCCTGAGCTTCGAATTCGAACAGGTAATTTAATTTGATTGGTGAGCAGAGTACTTTATTGCTCTTAGCTAGGCTTTGTTTGTTTTGTCAGTTTCATATTTTACTTGAAGTGACAGACTGCTATTGTGCCATGTGTTGATATATTCTGGCGTTTGACGTGTTTTGTGGGAATGGAAGCATTGACATTTTACAGTCTCGTATAGTACTGAAAATAAATTGACTTTCTGTTAACTTATTTTATATTTAGCTCATTAGTATTCACAGTCTCAGCAGATTAATTGTAGCTAGTTGAAAGTTGTTGAACTTTTAACAAACAGTCTGTGTTGACATTAGAATCGAATTCTCGATAGTCGTGAGCAGTAGCTCCACGGGCTCTCTCCATTAAGATCTCAAACGGATGTCGACAAGCCATGTCCCGTCTCTGGCGCAGCTTATAAGCAAAGCATTACCAGTGGAAAATCAATTGAGGTGCGCGTTGGAATGCACCGGGGAAAGTGAACTGGGCTGGGATGATTCCAACCCGAGATTAGATACTATTACCGATACTAAACAATGTTCGCGAAAGGGTTTTAAATATGCATAAAATACCTATATACAGAAATAGCTGCAACGATAAATAGGACGATAAAAGCTTTTTAAGTGTACCTACTTACAAGAAACTAATTTCGTTCTGCTTTTTAGCTGCACTTGCAACGACGCAAAAGCTTCATTCTGGACATGCCTCTATAAACTATTGCACAGAAATCTCAATCTAATGCCATTTCATTTTCGCTGCGATTAAAACCATTGAAATTTTCATAGTGTCCGAAGAATGTTTGCTTACCGTTTTATACGGCGTGTTCTCACGAGTCGCGCGCCTGTTTAAACGTTCTGTGCAGACGACACGGATTTTAATCGCTACACAACGTCATTGGTGATTTATCGACCGATGTTGGCTAGACGCTTGGATTTTAATGTTATGCTGCGAGGACACGGCGGTACTTGGGATTCTGTACAAGAATTTCAGATTTACAGATGTATTTTTGCATGGATTTGAATTCTGATTGTGTTTAACTGTGTTCATGTTTCAGACTTACGTAAAGGGAAAGCTTTCACGATTGCTGTTGTCTGACCTTCTTTCAAAATCATTATCCAAACACAAATATTTGTCATAATCAACCTATGATGTTCCCACTGGAAACAGGCCTCCCCTCTTCGAGAGGGAGTGGACTGTAATCTACCACGCGTGCCCAGTGCGGGTTGGATGATGTCATATGTCTTCGAATTGTTAGTTCAAGGACATGTCGGTTTCCTCATGATGTTTTCCTTCACCGTTTTGAGAGCAGTGGTGATGAAATTATTCACACAAAGTAAAGCGCCTGTCTGGTTTCGAACGCACGACCTACGACTCGTAAGTCGGCGCCGTTACCACTAGACCATCACTGCTCCAAATGTTTCTCAACCACAACATATTCTTCTGTCTCGGAACAATAGCCATATATCCACAATTTGATGGGATATAATTTCAAAACAATTATCCTTACATTTCTCACGGCCACTTCCACTTGTCCGGGGAGACGTGGGCTGAACCGACCCGCCTCTACGAGGCACATCATGTCCGACTGTCAACTAAACTCGGGACCTATTGCGGGAACATTGTTACTTTTGTTAGCGTTTTGCAATGCGTCAAGTGCGGTGATATTGGGGGCAAGTCTTCATTATGATTCGTTTTGTTGACATCTGTGACATTTATGTCACGCCTGTGATGTCTAGAGGTGGGCTCTTTGAATTGTCAATCTATTTGTTTTATTTTGTTGCATGTCACACTGTAGTTTTAATGTGTGTTTGTATATCTTTAAAATTTTCAGGTATTGTAATTATTACCAGTCACAGCCTCTGTACACCTCCTGCAGGACATTAAGTTTCCTTCCTATTCAGCCTCTCTTCTCTGTTTCTCGAGAATATTGGTTCAGATGTTTTCAACACCATGACGAGTTTCATTAATTGATCTTCAAACGATTCGGCTATACATACCTACATGTTGAAATTGAATAGGTGTGACAAATTAAATCATCTAATGAAACGTGTTATAAAGTAAATTAAGAGCATTTCATTAGGGAAAGGGTTTTTCGTAGGAACGGTCAGAATTAGGTAAATACTGCTAGTTCAACGCGTTGCCAACTTGCTTCATGTAAAATTTATACTTTAAATTTCTTATTTGTTTCGATAATTTTGAAAAAAAATCTGGAAGATTATAATTCGTGTCTACTTCAAGACAATTTACTTAGTTTGCACGATCTAAGACAATTACATGATTTTTTCAAGAATTTAGATTTGGGTTTTTTTTGTAGGAATTTGAATTTATAATGATTATGTAGCAGTTACTGCACCTACTATTTCGATTTGTCGCATGTTTTCAATTTCATCCTGTTTACTAGTTTAGTTTCATCAACTTCTTTACCTTCCTCGTGTTCTGGGACATTTGCCATATTTTATGACAATGTGTCATGTCCTTTTATACCTATCATGTTCTGTTGATGTTCGACTTCATCCTTTCTCACTCGGTTCAATACGTTTAGTAGATTACCTACATTGTTAAAGTTTATTCTTCTAATGTCTGATGTCCTATCAACCTATAACATAAATAATTTTGATGATTACCCAAGAACGTCACAGATTGCAGCAGTAAAATATTTACTGCTACATTTAATTAACACCGCTAGTGCATTCGCATTTGAATAATAATAAAACTTGACCATTTATATGCGCACCCTTAGTTTTACTGTTATTGCACAATTTATGCCAATCTGAGTTTAATGTTTGGTGAGATCGTTGGAAATCTAGACCTAGAGCACATAAAGGTTACCTCTATGTTAAAATCTTGAGCTATAGTTAACACACTTCAAAACTGCAAGTAATTTTGGAAATATAACAGAAGGAATTCACATTCCTTCCTGTTATATTTACGTATTTTCTTTTTAATAAAAAGAAAATACGTTTATTTCCAGTATACACGACGCAGAAAAAAAAAATCGAGTTCGGGGACAACATGCGTCACATCTACGCAGGATAAAACTATTTACTGCTTGACATTTTCGAGTCACACGCAAAAGTTGTGCAATATCCTGAGATGTGTCCTTAAATTAGGTACATGGTTTCCATTATTAGCAAATTTGCCATTGAATTGATGAGTACCGTACCTTCACAAGAAGCATAAACACAAATTCCTCGGATTCCGCATTCCTCAGCACCAATAGTGTACCTTCATGTACGATCAAGACGTTTTTAGGCGACCGTCATTACACGTTGTTAGGCCCGCGGGTGTGTTCCTTAATCCATCAAATTACAAGCCGGTCATCATCTTAATATCCCCCGCCCCTCAACCAGGCTTTCAATAAACCAGTACCGCATTGATAGGCCGTAATTATAGTACGCTGGATGCGCTCGCATAAACTTGCTTGCAGCGAATTTGTGCTGTAATTCGGCCTCCTCAGTTTGTATTGTGGGATTGTTCAGATCCTCCCGATACAATGCATGTTTGTTTTTATTAATGCACGGTATTCCTTACAGCCCAGGGATATTTTATATATGCACATTTTGTTGTAGTATTAAGTATCACTTTGTTTTAAACAGATTTCATTTAAAAGCGAGTTTAACATAGGTATTATGTCAGAAATCAACAAAAACACGGAGCCAGCTGCATTTAAATGACACTCTCATTTACATACAAAGTTAGTTTTAAGAATTCTAATGTTCATGTTAATTATGTAAATCGATTCGATATCCTTCCTTTTAACTTTGTATAACGTTGCTTGGAAAGGAAACGTGCCGTAAATATGTCCTTAAGTCGACCTCCGAAATTGGTTGTCGTAGCCATTTAGATTTCTTATAATAATAATCCAATGAGTATATTAATATTCAAACTTGATTGATTACATTCGGCGCTAAGCACAAAATAATTGTAGGAAGTTCAAATAACACACTCGAAAGACGGCGAGCGCATCTGATTATTAAAACATGGATGTATTTGATAAATGTTGTATTCTTAATTGGGTTAAGATATATGATTGTGTGTTTATGAATTATCATTTATTTTATTTACTCTTACCATTCACTTGAGCGATAACTGCAGGAGAATGTATTAGCAAACGATGTACTCTTTTACTGCTGTCGGCATTTTTCTCTTCGCCTAGTTGTTAACCACAAAGTTCGCGTTACTGCAAATTGTTTTAGCGACACATCACTGTTTTTACTGGCAGCCGGCCACTTAGTTATCGCCCTGAGCTCTACAAATCGTCCCGGGCTTTCACCGGTAAATGTCCTATGAAATTGCCATCGTGAGTCCCGCTCTGACCATAAAGCAGGCGGGAACGCGACGCGTTTATGATCCAGTAATAATGTGCTAAGACAATGCTACGTGTGTTCACATTATGCGATTCGTCTCAACGCATTTATTTAACAAAATTTTATTCGAAGCCTTTGTCAGTCTACCATTTTGAAAGGTAGGCTCAAGGTAGACGTTAATTTTGTTTATAAGCCTGAGGCTACGTGAGAGGCATCGATGTATGTCGTTAGAAGCAGATGCAAATTTGTAGACGTTGCAATTTAAATTTTGCGCAAAAGTGATACTCTGACATCGTGAGCTGAGCTTTCCGTAGTTCTAAGAAAGTTTAACTGGCTCTGTTAACGTTATAGGAGAGTACATTATGGCACCACTTAAATCTGATGCTCTGTAATTTTAATCTAATCACCGTCTAATTGGAGTTGAAAGGCTTTTTCATTCGGATCTTCTCTAACATCTAATTATTCCTTCAAAATTGATGTGTTAACATTTAAATGTATTTGTCCTACTGACAGACATTACTACTGTTCCAAATAGGAGAGATAATTCAGTCGTTTCTGAAATTGTCCAGAGTATAGCCGCGGGTATGAACGGTACTCTCTGCGTGACCGTGCCGCTGGGTTCTCCTAAATTAATACTCGATTGTGTTGCACTGGCCACATTGTCTCGGTGAGGTGGCGTGACAGCCTGTCGTTACATCGGAACACTTTCTAGTCGTGTTGTACACTGATTTAAGTGGAATTTGTTACACAAATAGATCCTCCGCGTTGACTCCCCCACTAAGTCAGCCTCAAGCCTTTAAATTAAGTCTTCATGCTCTCTGCAGTTTCTGTGATTCCTATTTATTGTAGCCACAAAGTTTTTAGCGCTCTGCCTCGCACTGGAGTTCGCATTTCCCCTTCTTTATACGCGTTGCTAGGTTAATAATTTCCTATTATCGTTCGCTAGCACCATAGGCGTATATTGCGCTACTGGATATCTTATTACTGAATATCTTTTCCAGTAATACCAGTACTATTTATTAGATTGAGTCGTGAGACCGTGGCGCGCGGTAGCCAAGCGGCTGAATAAAATAAATAAATAGGAAGTGAATATTATCCCAGCCCTCGGGCACTTCAATAAAGTAACGGTGTATTTGGTTAGCTACTGACTTCAATTTCGTTGGCAGTTTCGCTAGGTTTTGATTTATAATTCCAATGCGTTGATTCGCATGCATTGAATTTCACAATTATACCAAGTTTGTTAATAGCAATGGAAATTTATGATATGTTGTCAAGTTGTCAGTTAGCTCCATTTATTCTTAAACAAATTAGGTCTAAAGATATCAATACGTCTGACACACATATTTATTTCCATCATCAATAATATTCTTGTTTATTTGCAGGGCATTGCTAACGATTGATTAAATTGCATCCGCAACCTGCGCGCGCGCATATACTATCATGCATAATACTCTATAGTTTATTGCTCTATTACACAACCATTATTTATGGCTCGATTGCTTTGCCATAAGCTATTGGAATGCCGTTTTTTCCATGCAATTAAACCGCTAAAATGACATACTTCTATTCAAGTTGTTGGTGTTCGCTACGTGACAAGTAAAATATTGTCATCTGATTTGCTTTAAGGCGGATTACGTTACAAGATTATATTTAAATGAGTACGCTTTTAGACAAAATTGATTTTCGATTTGGCTTACTTTTGTGTAATATACCGTAACTTAAATACATTAACTTTTTAGGGTTCCGTGCCCAAAAGTTACCAACGGAACCCTATTACTAAGCCTCCGCTGTCCGACCGTCCGTCTGAGAGCTGGTTCACATTAGGTCGGACCGACAGTTTTACCGGCCCGACAAACGTGTCGGATCCATATTGGCGTATGTATGTCAATAGCGCCGTTCACATTAGGGCGATCCGACCAAACTGTCGGAGCCGACACAATTACCGTACGTCCAGCCACGATTTCTGTCGGGTTGGACATAATATTGGCGTACTAGCAAGTATGGTCGGGTCGGCGGCGTCTAGTGTGAACAGCAACACCCGGCAGTCGGTGAACGGCAAACTGTCGGTCCAACCTAATGTGAACCAGCTCTGACAGTCAGCGGGCTGTATCTCATGAACCGTAATAGGTAGAAGGGTGAAATTTTCACAGAATGTGTATTTATATTACTGCTAGAACAATAAATAATAAAAATAAAATAAAGTTTATAAAAATTAAACAACTAACTCCATACAAGAAACGTGTTTTTGTGGGCGTTTTTTGCCGTGTGGCCCTTCGCGTGCGAGTCCGACTGGCACTTGGCCGGTTTTTTTTAAGTCTGTAATAAATCGAAGTCTCAACAAACACGTAAATAAGGAGATGATCTCATGAAAAGCTTCCTCTTAACCGTTGCCTAGTTTCTTGAACGCTGTTGTTGACTTATAAAATAGTTTATGATGGTAACAAATATCGCCAGTTTTATGTCAGGGATGCATCGTGCCTCTATGTTTCCATAGTCTTTACAGCCATCTTTACGATAGTAATTTAGAGCTGTTTAATCTAAAATTGATGTAAATTGCCTTTATAATTTGTCATCAGAATTTATTAGAACCTGCTTTATGGGATGAAATTCCTTGGATGCGTTTCCATCTCGTATAGAAATTAGTGTTCGCCGATCAGATTTTAATGAAGTCGGGTTATTGTTGTTCAGTATTTGCATAGAGATTAGTTTGGAGATTGCTTCCTCGATCATGTTCTTGTTCGTGTAGACATTTAAGTTTTATATCGTCGCTCGTATACAATTAGTGTGTGGTCGTGTAGATCATGAATTTTGCTAATAAAGGTGTATGTTCTGTTTCAGATTGAAGCAAGCGGGGCTGCGTGATGGTTGAACGGTATGTACGGTTAAAGATATTTATTTCTATAAAGAACTAGCTTTTGCCCGCGACTTCGTCCGCGTGAAGCAACTTTCTTAATTTCTTTTTTCGTAAGAACCTTCTACAAAGTATTAGAAAACTTAAAAAAAAAATGGAGGTAAAGTCGTTCTCAAGTTATGACGTGACCAAGGGAAATAGGGATTCATTTTTATAACATTATAATAACACTTTTACTATTTATCAAATAAAACAAACCAGAAGCAGGTATTTCTATGCAAGGAGCAGCGGTATGTGCCGAATGTATTATTGTTGTTGTTATATTCTATAAACGGTCTTACCAAGTGGTATCGTGTTACCCAGTAACTGGGTTGTGGAGGTCAGGTAGGTATTCAGTCGCGGTATTCAGCTGCATCCGGTTAGACTGGAAGCCGAACCCCTACATAGTTGGGAAAAGGTTAGGCAGATTGATGGTCGTTATGTTCTGTATCCTCCAGTAACCTTTTTCCAGCTACTTTATTACCATCAATATCTAAACTGTGGCATTCATCTTTGGCATTTTTTCTTAATTCTGCAAAAAGGGTCTATTTCTGAATTAATTATGATTACATTTACTGTTACAATTTAACAAAATACAAATAAAAAAAAAACCTTTTTCATGTTTCATTCTTTATATCAGCTCTTATGAAAGTGCAACACGCACTTATATTTCTGCTTATGCCTCCAAGGGATCCCTTACTGAGAACCTGCAGTTACGAAGTTACAATATAATGTCTTACTTCAACTTGCTTGTACAAAAAGTTCCGAGAACATGTGATTCTGTTTCCAACACACCCATTGTAGTACGGTCAGCCTCAGAAATATGTATACATCGACCAGAATTCATTTAAATTTTCTACAATCTTTCTTCCTTATTATTGTATCAATGTGTAGCTACAAAACGTATTACACATTGGCTACTTAATTCTAGCTGCCCATTGATGTGGAACAGAAATTGTAGACAATCAAATTAATTTTTGTCGGTGTAGGTATAAATCTTTTTGAGGCTGACTGTACCTATATACCAAAAGCTTGTAGCTTCGTTGTCTCCGAAGTCTAACATTCCCTGTGCAACATTCAGTTGCACGGATCGTGCGGCACGCCTGCATAATGTGCTCTCGCGCATCCGAGACCTATTTTTTGCTGTACCGGGAGTGAATTTTAAATCGAACATGTCTTTATAAGAGCCGAGTTTCCAACACAAGGTTTAGAGTCCCCTACTATTGTCTATGAGTGATCATGACGTATGATTATGATCGAAGGGAATGTGTTTAGCTATGGTCTGGTCTATGGGTGAATGACATTTGGTACGATTTTACGCTTGTCTGTTTATTTTTGTGGATTGAAACAAAAACAACGACAGCATAGACAAGTCTGCCACGTTGTCTATTTCGGGTGTTTTAAGCTGTAAAAAGTTAATCAATCATGATAATTTAATGGTCTTTTTGCCGTTTGACTTGACGTTTTAGAAAGAATAATTGAATACGAAATGTCTGCTGTGATGTCACTGCTTAGTCACCTCAGTGTTCTCAATTCTATGCGAAATTAAGTTGTTTTTCTGCAACGGGTGTTGTCTCACCCAAGATTTATTATAGTCGGTAGAGGGCAAAGGTCTCCAAGTTTCTTGATATTTTTGTGCTTTAAGCTGCATATTGTCATTGCGCTGTGTTGTGTCAAGTTAGCTCATCAAATTATTCTGGGGGTCTACTCCGAAGTGCAAAGTGCAAATGTTCGGATCGGAAAAAAGTTGGGATCGGCTCAGTTGGGTCGGGACCATAGTCAATATTCGAAAGAGTGTAGCAGTGTAGGATCGGAACCGACCGAACCAAATAGTAACTTCGTAGCAGGAAACGGCCTAACATTCGGCCGATACTACTTCGGAGTAGACCTGCTTACTGTTACAGCGCTATCTTTGTATGATATCTGAGACTATACTATGTCTTTATACTCAAACTAGCAGCGCCCCGCGGTTTCACCCGCATAAGTGTCGATCCCGTGGGAATATCGGGATAAAAAGTATCCTATGTGTTATTCTGATGTATAAACTAAATTACTGTAAAGGTTCATCAAAATCCGTTCAGTAATTTTTGCGTGAAAGAGTAACAAACATCCATCCATCCATCCTCACAAAATTATGCCTTATAATATTAGTGTGATAGTAGGAAGTAGGAAACTAGTAGGATTATTATTTGATCTCCGACTGGTGCTGGAATCTCTAATTTTCAACCTATCAGCACGCGTTGCATGACCACTCCTACCTCTAATCACCGAAGAACAGACACATCTCTGCTTCTACAATCATGTCATTTTTTCTTTCGTTCCCACCGTGGTCATGCTATTACGCGTGCTGAAGCTGTATTACTCTCAAAGCAAACTAATTCGTGTTACATTGTAAAAGTAATTAGAACAAAGCTAAATTCGTCTGCCGTGTCGATAGTTGAACTACAGCTCAGTAAACAAAGCCGATCGGTAGTAAGGGCAGGATCCCTAGCTGCATGTAACGGTAGCGGCTAATACAATAATGTATAGCCGCGGCTTTGTTTTAGAAATTGAGTGGTTGTAGGGTCGTGACGACGTTGCGCTTCTTTCCATCTCTGCTTACTCCCCGAGACCTTTGCGTATTGCAGAGGTGAATTGTGTTTGAGCTTGCGGTTTCACGTACGATGAAACCGCACCTTTATTCTGGCGAGAATTGGGTCATGTCTGCGTCTTAGAGAGCAGTGGTGGGCCAGGGTAACTACCCAGACTTACATGTTGTAGATCGTGAGTTCGAATCCTGACAGGCGCTTTCTTTCGTGTAATTGTTTTCATTACCACTGCTCTCAAAACGGCGTAAGAGAACATCGTGAGGGAACAGTGTTTGCACCAAAAATTCGAAGACATGTGACATCTACTAATGCGCACTGGGCCTGCGTGGTGGATTACAGTCCTCTCCCTCTCACCGAGAGAAGGCCTGTCTCCCAGTGGGAACGTTATAGGCTGATTATGCTGCACCTAAAAATATCTAACTCTACGAATGCTTAACCAAGTTCAATAAATAATACATTTGACACCTCAGACAGATTGCCTCGATCACTTTTGTGTATGTCACGAAGCAGTAAATTCATGGAAAACTTTTGAATTTTAACGGCATTTAACTTCGCCTTAGAGATGCGTTCAAACAATAAAGATAGTGAAATCACTATTTACATGTAACTTTATTGTTTTGAATTTAATTTAATCCCGTTTTCAATATCACAAAACAGAAATGGATATTGTTTATTTCTTGTCTCTGCGTTCTACGTTAGCCCCGGCTCCGCCCGCCGGACACACCCCTGTGGTATCTACTTGGTTATCTACCAGTGCGATATTATGAACAGTATTAATCTTTTTTACATGGACTTTATTAAACTAGAAGAGACTTCTAACAACATTCCAACAACCATATCCATATCAAACTAATGTATCGTTCTTTGAAATGTTAGGGAACCTTGCGCTAGAACGCGGTGAGTTCTTGGGTGTTGTGACCAAGATATGGTATTTCCAGCAGAACCAGCCTTTATACTCTTGGCAGCTAGAAGACTCCAATTAATACTAGTGAAATAGGTTCTAATTGAATCTCAATATTATTTGTAATAGGCCAGTGAGAAAATTTGTATCGTAGATTTGTTATTAAGATTACGAATGAGCTATTATTTTTGAGATAAAGTGTATTTATGGCCGTGGTGTAGTTAATTTAAGTGGCTTATTAGGTACTTAGTGTTTACAAGTTATAAAACTTGTTATATACAATGAAGGTATGTTCTTTGAACTTCTTTGTGCATGTTTGTATTAAATATTGGTAGGCACCTACTTAATAAATATTTTCAGTGTGAGTCATTCGACACTCGTGATAGCACTGGATGGTGAAAATCTTTTAAGCTAGATACGGCTACCTAGAAGACCGCCGCTACATAACGGCCGCCACATAACGGTCGCAGTGACGGCCGTATGGAAAGATGGCACCGGGGTTTGACTTTATGGTGTCAAAAGACGCTCTCTAGGAAAACACAGCAACTTACTTTCATAAATAACGTTTCTGTGACGTCATGCGACGGTATATAGCGGACGCTATGTGGCGTCCACCGCTGTCTTATAAAACCCGCTTTAGACCCTGAATTTGAATTAACATTTTTGTCATAGCATAATATTCAGAAGCGCAAAAAAGATGTTTCCAGAACAGTGTGTAAAAAGATTAGAATGAATATTTACTGGACAAAGTATCTAAATTTAAATCGCGACATATTCGCCAAAAATGTAAACTAATATCAGTTTATGGAAAAATAACTTTATTACCTACACAATAAAGTTCAGTTTACGCTACAACTTTAATTTTTAATTTTTAAAACTTTTTCAATACTCACTCTGAAATCAACCTAATTGCCATTAAAATAAAGTTGATATTTGTTTAACTTGAAATAACATCAATTTGAATAAACTTTATGTATGCACCGTACATACATAGCAACTTTGTTCGGTAAATATTTATTCAGAACTTTTACACAGTTACAGTTTTTTGAATAGTGCCAAAAAACTTCTTTAATACTCATATATGTTGCCAAGCTGCCAACTATTAACTGCAACATAAAACACAATTTCACATCTATTATTAGTTCACGTAAGTACGTGGCCATATTGAAATAGGAGAGGATTCTAAGACGAATATCGGCCATTTGTACCGGTCAGTCGGACCCTCGCAGATGCTGTACCATGCTTCGTTCACACTTAACAAAATGTCGTGCAAGATCCAATCGAGTAGCGCGTGAAAATGAACCAAATTTTATGCATATTCATCTTATCCTATCCTAGTTCCTATTTAATCCTACTAATATTATAAACGCGAAAGTTTGTGAGGATGGGTGGATGTTACTCTTTTACGCAAAAACTACTGAACGGATTTTGAAACTTTACAGTAATATAGCTTATACATCAGAGTAACACATAGGATAGTTTTTATCCACGGGATCGACACTTATGCGGGTGAAACCGCGGGGCTCTGCTATTAGTAGAAATGCGAAAGTAACTCCCGTCTGGTCGTTACCTTTTCACGCCTAAACCTCTGAAATCGTTATGAAATTGGACAGGTGGCCTGGGACCAGGGAATATTTGTATAAACCATATGTACAAAATACCTACACACAGACGAAGTCTCGGGTACCAGCAAGTAGTCTATAAAGCTGTTTTTGATAAAGACAGTTCAATAACCGATAAGCAGTAAGTTGTACATCCAAATTACACGTTCATAGAAACAGCTTCCCTCATAAAAAATATGCTAATTACCTTCTTTACATTAAGCTACACATTTTCTTCCAACATAACTTTACGAGAAAAGCTTATCACTTAATTAAATAAAGTCATTAACAACTCTTGGGTGTTCCAAAATGTTTTTTTAATAAACGTTTTTAGTACCTAATAGTAATCAGATGCAGTTCAAACGCAGCATGGTTCACGCAACGTACTAGCCACTGCAAGGTACAGATTACAAAATCAAATCAAATCTTTATTGCACTGATGTCGTTATAAACATCTAACATTTATTATGTTACTAAATATGAATCCTGTTATGAGCGTTTCTGTAAAGGAAATAATTTTATTAATAAATCGGTAGAGCTTATTACACAACTTTTATTAGGAACTAGTTTCTGCTCGCGACTTCGTTCGCGTGTTCGTTCCCCTGACCCACCCCGTTACATCGTATCACTTGCCCGCACTTTGTTTTCGCTTAGCGTTCTTCACTTTTTACTCGGCTCCTGAGGATCATAGCGCGATGTTAAAGCATAATTATAGCCTTCCTCGAGCATTGAGAAAATCAAATGCAAAAAGATTTTCTCAATGCTTTTTCAAATCTGACCGGTAGTCCCAGAGATTAACGCGTTCAAATATACAAACAAGGTTATCTTGCTTGCTTGCTTGATATTAGGATAAAGATTACTGCCAATATAAGTCTGTGATTACTACAGTTTATCTTAAGAAAACATTTCCTTGTCGTCAACACTTTATTTCCAACTAGCGACCCGCCCCTGCTTCGTTCTGTTTTTACGACTTAACAAAACATCGAGACTTGATTACTAAATAATTATGTAGGTTAAGTATTAATGTTTTATACACAAACCATCCGAAATAAATTTTCTACATAATGCTGAAAACCGCATAAAAATCTGTTTTACAGTTTAGAAGAACAAGGCGGTCACACAGACAGACAAAATAAAGATGGGCGCAAGATTCTGAATGTAAAATTTCTAAAAATAAAATAAAATTTAATTCTGAAAATAAAATAAAATGTAACGTAATTCTAACCAAAAATCTCGGTTAACTAATCAAATAACAAATACCAAAATCTAACAAGAATTGAAAGCCGATTAATAACCAAGTTTACCAAAGGAAACGGTAATCAACTCATTATAAATTCTAAATGGATGGACTTAAAGAATTAACTGTTAACACCTTATAAATAATTATGAAGTCAGAAACTTGGACTTGTAATAGTTATTAATGAGTTTACCGATTGCTCTAGTTAATCTGCTTAGAAACTGGACAAGACCCCTTGTAATTTTGGGTATTAAGTTGGAAAGACGTAAGACTAAATGGAAAAGCTGTGTCAGTGTAAAGTAATAGAGCAGAGGAACAATAATTTGTATATTAGTATATTTTGATATTAGAGTAATGCCCTAAGAAAAAGCTTTCATCTAAGAAAAGTGGTATTTAACCGCATCAAATGATACAATGTTCTGTGGGTGAGTTCAGTATAGCATAATCAGTCTATAATGTTCCCACTGCTGGGACACAGGCCTTCTTTCTTCGAGAGGGAGTGGGCTGTAAAGTACCACGCGGGCCCAGTGCCGGTTAGTAGATGTCACATGTCTTCGAATTTTTGGTTCTGCGTGCCGGTTTCCTCACGATGTTTTCATTTACCGTTTTGAGAGCAGTGGTGATGTAATTATTTACACAAAGTAAAGCCCCTGCCTGTGACGAACTCACGTAAGTACCCGTTACTACTGCCACCACTGCTCTCTTCAGTATACTCTTACCAAATTTGAGAAAGAATTAGTAATGGGAAAATTAATCATTTACACCCATTTCCTCAGCAGCAAGTTCAAACATCTTTGGGCCCAAAACTCAGCTGTGCGAACTCCGCTCACTGACGCAGTCAATTTACTCCTGAAAAAGATCGTTAAGGTAAAGCTTAATAGCAAAAGTCTCATAATAAATCTTAGGCACAGGCGTACAGCTAGTATAGTGTTTAAATTAAATAATACCATAACACGGGTAATATATTTTCTCTTCTACTTAATTGGAGCCCTAAAGTATAAATTCTCAATAGGTGAATAGATAAATCGTGACATACCCATATATTGCGGCGTTTAGTGCCTTGTATTATTAGATAAAAAGGTGTCTGTGCAAACTGCAAGAGACCGCGGTCACTTATGCGCAAAGATCTTAGGAATACAAAAGAGGTTTGGTTTGAAACTTTTTGTGCTTGTATTGTGGCCCAAAAGAGCATAATATACAAGCTCAATCTAAAGTTCGTTCGTTCGTTTGAGATTAGTCAAAGTGTAAACTATTAGGTCGTATTTACTTTCTCCATTATAAATGCGTTCGTTACGCTAATCTCTCGTGTTTCTCCTAAAACTTAGACCGTGACCACTGTCCGGGCGGTCTACGGCTAATCGGTTTAAGTAATGTTCATTAATTAAGGTCCCCCGCCCATCGGATTACCGGCCCGGCACTGTCCACTCGCGAACAACAATATTTTGTCAACTACCCGCATCAGTTATCTGACTTGTCCGGTCTCGTTATTGAACAACACTCGGATATTAATCGTAATTATAATGAAGCGGATTATTGACTTCGTTATAATGATTAACGGAAGCTATTTCTTATTATCTTTTAAAATTATAAATACTACAAATGATGTCTTGCGTTTTAACATGTCAGGAGCTATAGATTCCAGCCGAGGCGGTTCGTTTAGTTTAGATAGATGACCGCTATTTGTTTCAGCTGATTGGGCCGCTCAAGGGATGTATCTTCCATGATTGTTTTCCGCGAACCCTTCCGACGCTCCCAAGAATAAATCTAAGCTTCTGATGGTCGCTGGAGATAGCCAATCAAACGCCTGATAGATGCTTCCAATATTTTACAGCTTTGCACAAAATGCTCATAAGTCAAAATGGGAATATTCTAGCAGGGATGCTCCAATATCCTATTACTAATTAAAACATATTCGGTCCTGTACTGTAGCAGCGGTTGAATATCTCATGTTACGAGTAACAATGTGGGCGATATTTTAAAAAGTTTTTGCAATATTTTTCCCTTAGTCGGTTCATTTGTTTCCCGGCGTGCCGCGTCTAGGATTTATTTTACAAGCAACATTATCTCGTCCCTTCAAAGTGACTAACATCCTACACACGATATGTTCTTATTAATGTTCGCTTGGCGCCTTATTCATATTTTACACGAGCAAACAGATTGTGTGTAATAATTGGACATGCGTCAAGCGTGTCACGGTAATGTGGTCATAAGTTAGCCGGTGGCCCCGGGCGCGTGTCATTATGCCAATCTCGACAATTGAGCCTCACCGCTTGTCCCGGCTCAGCGTCGAGATGATCTATGAGCTGATATTATGAGCTGGAGAATTGGCTCCCGCTCGAATTAACCTGCCGGCTCTGTTAGAATGTACACTGCAATTATGAAACACTTTTTCTATATATTAATCTTCACGATCGCGTGTCTGCGTCGTACGGTCTCTTAAGGAAAGCACCCAAATTGTTGTTTTAAAAATAAGTTCTAAGTCAGGGCATTGACACGTAAATAAATGAGCTATCGCGAGAACAAATCACGGTGTTCATTGATACTTGTAAATATTATTAGTAATGGTGGACAGGCGTCGTGCCGTTCACACCCACCGCCGCGTCTGCGTTTGATTAAGAGCGGGCTAATGAAATTAATAACCGTGGAACACCAAGTCTAGCTAGCGCCTCCTTCGCTCTTGACAAATGACCGAGTGTAATTTCACACGGGACCGTAATAATACAACGTCGAAGCTGGCTCTACGTGTACCCTTTGTGGGCTGACATCACTGTAATTGAAATTTTAACTCGCCTGTTTCCTGGCACAAAAATACCATTAAGGTGACAAATACATTGTCATCAGATTGTTTAGTGATTCAAATACAAAGTGTCGTTTTACATCTTCGTCAAATTCAAGGAGGTAACTATGCTACTGATTCTCGACACGAATCAATAATAAAATAAGTAGGTATTTTTTTTTTCTAATTTTCGGAAATCGCCATGTGTGGGACACGCATTTTAAAACACGGCCTGTGCGAGACCGCACTGTAACTGCCCTTTTACACACACATAAAAAAGCGCTTATACTATACCATAAAGTGATTCTGTTCTCTGAAAGTGGTGTATTCTGAAATACTGTCAAACTTAAATAACTAAAAAAACAAGTATATGTATTCATTATTTACCAGGGAGCGTAATTTTATTTGATTATTTATGTCTTTCATAACAGCCTCCTGAAATTTGAGGAGGTTGCAAAACAACAGCTTGTAGGTATACATGTACAAAGAACTTCTTCGAAATCCGTTCAATCTTTGGAAATTAATCGTTTGTTTTCTTGCTTGTTTACATGAACTTCTTGGAAATGGCAGTAATCAATGCGATCGATCTAGGCACCAGAGTTCCTGTTTCTAAATAAATTGTAATAGCTCGTTAACCTATAAACAGCTTCATACGTAGCAGACTATAACATGCATACACAGAGGATACAGTTACTAAATATAGCGTTCATGAATGGTAACAGCATGATTTTAAAACAAGATGGTCACGATCTCTCATCAAGGACGCTACGCAGATCATAACGATGGCAGGCCCAGTAACCTTGGTGCCCCACAATTACACAAAATCCTGCCGCAATTATCCTGAGTGCGCTTAAATTTCCCTTAAGCCGTGATATAGTGGTATCATAGAGCAGGGCGGTATTTATCATAGTGCACTTGCGCGGACGTGGACGGGACGCACGGAAACGAGATCGTCGGCCGGCCGGCGCGAGCGCACCACCGATAAATCTGCCGCACTTAACTCGCAACCGGTAAATAACTATGGGATTTCCGCGTGCGAGAACGCGATGCGCCCGAGCATAAATCTATGCCCGTATTGTGATATTGTGTTGCCATTATGGGTCTCCGGGAAGGCTGGACGTCCCATAAATACACACAGTTTGCTCGGCAAAGCCTCTTGTGTCGTCTTCTCAATGGGTATCTGTGACGCGAGCCCTTTCCATATCTCAATGCCTCAAAACGCCGGGTGGCTTGCATCTCTGTTAGTGTAATTCTGTGTTTGTTTATTGTAATTGAATCAGATAGCTTTTTAACATGGAGTTGAGGAATGTAATATTATACAGTGGTTCTGTTTCATCTTGGATTATGATTTCACTTTTTTGCTCATCGACCTTTCATTCGTATCGATCTTTGGTGTTGTGCAAATAATGCGTTGGAAATTCCCAAGCGATAACAACAGTTTGCAAGCCAGTTCTGTCATCCAGTCTACCTTTAGCACGTCCTAATAGGGTAGGTATGCAGCGATCGCGATCGCGCCGACGAACGAGCGATGCTACACGTGTTCCAGGCGAAATTACCATTATTATCGATCATCTCGCGCCAGCGTCTCGTAACGACCCTCAATAGGCGCGAGTCTGACTCCGCGAATCTTATCTTCGACGCAAGCGAACGCGACGCGAACAGAACGACCACGTCCCGTTATGTTCATCTTGCAATTTCAAGCTTGTTTACTTTGCTGCTACGAAGCTACGATGGACGAATTTGATTAGGCAGCCTCCTTGATAGTAACTCATAAACATGACCACTGCAATGACATTCGTAATTGATCGTAACTCTCTAGTGAGGCTGACGACGCGACAACAATCGTCTCCGATTTAATCGCGCACCTTGCAGACACAACCATTATTCTTCTTAACTGTGCCGATAGCCTTCTAGGTTAGTGCCCAGGTTAGTACTTCACAGAAAATTGAATTGTAATTGCGCTCTAAGAGAAATGTTAACGCGCCATTCTTTCGTGATTGCACGTTGCGCCTACGAGCACTGTCTGACGCCGATGGTTCCAGCAATTATTGCATATTAGCTGAATTGAATTCTGTGCTTTTGTAATTTATACTTTCATTAAATTATTGAGCGTAAGTATGTATATTGGGTGTGTTGTGATTAATGGGGTGTCCGTACGTTCGCTTTGCTCGTTCTGTGCGAATTATTGAGACCGCTTTGTTATTCTGTCAAGTTGATGCTAATTTTATTTAGTGCCCGTGAAATTGGATGCCTCACGCTTTTTGTTCGCTGCATTTTCAATGATAATTTGTATTGAAATGTTCGATGCATAATAACATTAGTTTTGAAGCGTGTGCCTATTATCGTTTGCGTCTACGATATACGCAATACTCATCTTGGTGTATCGATGTAATAAAATGGCAGAAGAGTCTATTCAGTCCTGTAACGACGGTTTGCTTTTATCCTTATCGCATAAAGGTTTTCAGCTCTCAAATATAAATAAAGTATTTTTGTTGGCGTGTGACTCTTGATTTTCATGCGATACTGTTGTCGATATAAGAATTTCGTCGAAATTACCAAAATTGGAAATTATTTGTCTAAAGACGAACCATCCGATTAAATAGTATGCGTTCATGAGACACAAATTATTTTGGTGTCCTATAAAATATAAGTTATGCTGCAAACCATATTGAAAGTTATGTCGTAAGCTGAAGAAACATATGCAAAATCTAATCAGCTTTACCAGACTGAACATACAACCTCAGTATTAAATCTTTCAAACTTCACATTCAGCCTAACGCCACACCTAGCCGACTATATTAATAACTCTTTACAAAACGTTTAAGGGCATACTAGCGACTTTCGCTTACGACATCGTCAGATAAGAGCTTCGAGCAGCTAAATATGTACGAAACCTGTGTCGTTTGTGATTTTCCATAAAGTAGGGGCGGAATTACTTTTTTTGCTACCACACATCGACAATTTCTTGTGGCGTAAAAAAATTATGCTTTTTTTCATGATTTTTTTTTGCTGAATACTTTTGAGCGAAGAAACCTTGCAATCTTTATTCCTGATTCTCTCTGATGCACTTTTAACTTTACCCTCAAACGTTTTTCTCAAATTGTCTGGTACTAAATACTCGAAAATTATATCTGTTAACTAAGAAATAGACAAATTAGTAAATCAAAACATGTCATCCAAGTAAATTATCACTGGAGTTTTTGCTTGGTTAGATGGTCCATTTTTTGCAACCGTTTATAAAAACTTAACAGTGACTGTCTTATCTCAAGCATTCCTAGGGATACTTAAGATAAGCCAGTCGCGGTTGGTCTTTTTCCAACCTTATTCAAAAATAGACCCAGTTGCCTATATCCTTCAGGTGTTCCCACGGTTTTGAATTGAGGCAACACGTCTTTTTACTCAGTAATGACGACCTGATTCAAATGTACTGTAAGTAGCAGGCCAGATCCCTGAAGATCAGCTTACTCTACTTTATGTTATTGATAATACAACACGACCAGCGCTGTTCCAACATAAATCCTACTTATCACAACCGCCGGGATCCAGTCGTTCGCTGCCTTCGCAGCGATTCTCGTTTCCACTCCGATTTCGATTACGAATTATTTTACACACGGCAGTCGTGTATGCGTTGACCTTTACACGAGTCCCTGTAACTGAGACTTTGGTTATCGAACGAAGCTAAATTGTAACTCGTTGATATGCTCCTATATCGTGCGTGTTTGTACCTACTTTGTAACTAGTAGTCCCCTTAGGGTGTAAGTAGAACTCGCAAATGGTAGCAAGAAGAATTGCTAGGAGCGTTTGAACAGTTTCTACGAAAAGCAACAATGTACAATAGTTAGCCGTGCGATTTTTCTTTCATCCCGTGGGAAATGTCTGTTAATGGTTTTATTTATTTTAGAACATAATTACTTAGGTACCTAATAGGCTCATATACTTTTTTCAACTAAAATCAAAAGTGCGCTGAATATACTCGCGGTTCGCCAGATTCTTGGATCCATAGTAGCGAGTAACCAGTTAATAAATTATAAATTAATCGTTTATGGGACCGATTAAATAATAAAATTATATTAATAAGCTATACGAATTAATAACGAAGCCGTGAGGAATTTTCATTATTAATTCTCCCTTTAAAGCCGTTTATTTCGATAAGTTTTTGCCAATACAACCCTCCAAAAAATATTTGTTTAAACAACTAGCGAATATAAAATGAATTCAATACGTAAAGCCTGAAGTACTCGGCCACGTCTACACGGGCCGCACTCACCACAATGTCTGCTCATTAGAGCCAGCTTACACAAGCAGTACCCGTAAAATTAGCCCTATATCGTTGTCCGTGGTAACTCGACTAATCGCGGAAACTCACTAAACCAACCATATCGTGAGAACCGAACCGCCCCAGCCTGTGTAAGTGTGAAATGACATTTACAACGCGATCTCAACCGGCATTTGTATAATTAGATCGTAATTCTATTCGTTTACTCGTTACTAGATTCCGTGCTCAACACTATGTGTTACCTACATAATGTTCTGTAAATGTCGCTGAAGCTCAAGACTGTGATTTTAGATCGTTAGGCCCCGTCCTCGTTTCAAGAAAGCCCGTCTATATAGAAAATTCATTCGGTTATAAATGCTTGGGAATGAAAACGACTTCGCAGCGCTATATTTTGCTGCGTGAAAACACTTGAAGTAGATACAGAATGTCTTCGCACTGGACGTATAATTATTTAGAAATCCTGAAAGCTTTTTAATGTCGTTAGGTTTATGAACATGGATAATAAACGTTGGTATCTTCTCAATAAATGTTATGACTGCATGAATTTTCGGAAAATGCGTCTTGGGTTGATATTACTTGCTTTTTTTATTTCCCGTTTTGCACCTATTTATGCCTAAGTCTTCGCAACTAAAGAAAGTAGGAGTAAATATTGGTCTGGTGTAATCAGCTTACCATGCATTATAGTTATTTGGTCCTCTTCAACTGTCTAGCTTATTAGCAAATCTGACGTTGTTGAATCTCTCCAAGCGAATTTCAAAACTACTAACCATTTTCACAATATTACAAGAAAACTCCAGTGTGTAACACATCATCATCATCATCCAAAGCCCGACTTCACCCACTGCTGGCAATAGGCCTCTCTTTTCTTGTGCCAATCACCAAGCTCCTGTGCCATCCCCATCCAGGTATTGCCCGCGATGGCTACAATGACATCTGCCCATCTCGCCCCTAAACAAATCACGTATAAATATTTTTTTAAATCGCTTAGCAACTGAACAGTGTCTGAAAAACTTTGCAAGCGTCAATTAAGTTGACATTTAATATGTCTTCAACCAGTTATTATTGGTCCAAGGTCTTATAAACTCATCTAATTCACGTTTAAGCTTGTTTTTGTTCACAAAGTAAATAAGGAAATAATTAATCATGCAACTAGTAATTGTCTGCATTGAAGCTACTATTACCGAGATGACTAGATAGGGCGTTATTAGTGATTTTATGGTGTACTTAAGTTTGATTTACTTCTTCCTGGCTGGTTTTATCCAATATATCAAAGTTTAATACATTGTCTCATTATATTGTTGTCAATATATTGTCTTTGAGCTACGTGTTCTATTTACGATCACTTGTGATTTATTTTCTCGTAAATAACAGCTCAGCTGTTCTACTATCGGAGTGCATTGCTTTCCCATTGCAGCTGCGTTATTATACTTGTTTCTCTGAATTCTGCCTTTATTCTTTCTGCTTCTGATTCAGACGCATCTTTCTGATTATTGATGTAACTATACTTACAACTCCTCGATATCGGTAATCTCTCTTCATACAAATCTAGATAATATTTTAACAAATATCGTCTCTTTGGATACGTCATGTTTGTTAAAATATTATATGCTGTATAGTCCGCAGTTCTCAGTGCAAACAAAAAACTTGTCCATTTTAATTTGCACACGCGTCGTAAAGATCGGAGCGCGCGCCCATGCACGCCAAGTGGATCCTCTAGCCCTAATACCAACTGCAGCTTCGCTCGATAACTTTCTCATAACCCCGATGGGTGCTGATAAAAACCTATTGGTGTCAGCTACTCAGATTGTGGCGGGCGTACCTGAAAGCGCATGTACACCACCTATCTCACCGACACGGGCCATGGGCTAAGCAAACACTATGCTTGTGTGGTTCAAGTTGGTAGATTTGGGCGGGAGTACTGCTGTGGAGTGGCTTTCCATTTTGGTTACATTTTCGGTTAATATGCTTGAGCGCTGATCATGTCTCCTCCTATAACTAATTCACCATAATATTGAACTTTAGTCCAACTTTGCTCCATTTATTTTCATCGTTCATCGTTCATCGCGAATTAATTCTATGTAGGCTTATTCAATTTTCTTTTTCGTTTCTAGTTAGATTTGTATCAATCATGTTTATCAAATTAGATTCGCGTCAATAAAAAACCACGTTTCTCTTCTTTTCACCCTTTCGCCACCCAATGCTGAGTGTACAGTCACGAGCAAAAGTATGTATGCACTCGGATTTTTTCAAAAGCGATTTACTCCTTTATTTTTAATTGAAATTCTATGTTGTTACGAACATAGTATTTTCGAACCTATAGGTTTATATAATGTGTCGTATTTAAACGTTGCATTCGTTATTTCACGTAAAAAATGCAGTTGAAAGTTGCCAAGTGTTGACATATTGGTGTTCGTGACTGTAGGCATATTGCAGGATGCCTGCGTTTCTCTAATCTGGCACTAACTCGCTCAGAGCCCTAATTCACTATGATCATGATTCCTTACGAACGTGAATCCACGTCAATTCCTTAGCTAATCACGCCAACTTTGCGTTTATTTCGCGCGATTTCGTTCATTGTGTCATAAAGAATATTGACTCTGGTTTACCATCCCTTACGCTTCCACGCCTACTGTTCATATTTGCGCCGACGCCGTCTTACCTTTCACCGTCAAGAGATATTGTCCATGCAGCCGCGATCCCTACGCCTCATTACCATATACTGCGCCCGTGACAGCATCGCAATTAACTATCTGTTTATTGTTGTTGAATTATAAACGGCGTTGCGTGATACTACTTCTGGGTACGGCCGGTCTCTCACTGCGAATGGGCGCGCACGCGCTTTCATTTCAATATATTATGCCGATGTAATTGTGCGCCATATAGACGCAGATGAAGCTGGAAAGTTAAGAAATCCATAATAGTTATGCGATGCTTATCTTTATTTTCTTGAGAGCCGATTTGGTGTCAGGCAAACTATCTAATAAAATTGTTTTCGTATTGTATTGGAAAGAGAAATATGGGAAAAAGGTATGCGCGTGTAAGCTGATTAACTTAATAATAAAGCTATTCTGGTTGATTTATGTCACCGTACTTTAAAATAATTTGTACACGACACCAAACTTGGATATAGATTTCTCAAACATCTATTAGTTGTGTAGACTCTAATTCAATAATAGGAAAAGATATTTCATGATGTTCAATATGAAAATAAATTTGTATGTAGGGCAGGGTCATTATTTTTGTTGCGACGTTCAATGGAGAATAAGATTTTGGTGCTATCAATCAACGCAGTGCCACGCCTCGCCGGCTCACTATATTATTGCACCTGCGCGATGCGTTGGCGCAGCCGGTCATCTATCTGCGCGTGCGATTAGATGTAAATAACTATTAATAGCAATAATCACCGAGAAAACGAAATAGTTATTAATCGAAGTGAAATCTTTGGCGATAATTTGTACATATCAAAGTGATTTATTGATTGTATAATTTGCAGGTTTGGTATTGAACGTAAATTATTTTTGGTGGCATTCTTAAATGCTGTGATGTAATATGTTTGTGTGGCCTACTGGCTGCATCTATTGGGTGGATTCTTGTTACGAGTAATCTTGTATAAGTAGCTACTAGTGCACAAAGGAGTATTACGAAAATTACAGTTCTCATCATTTGTGATTTACAAAATTGTTAGAATTACACCAGTATTACACTCGTTGTAGCTGTACTCGTTAGTTTGTTCTTAAATAAATATTATTTCTCAAATGTCAATATAGTTTACATTGTTTAGGCCGTTATTGTCTCAGGCTTCTTTGGCTGTATTGGGAAACTGCAGGATTTAATGTCTGTATGTACCATTGTTTGGTATTTAAATCACCGGATCAGCTGATTATTTACGTGCAACCTTTCACGATTGCCTATATGTGATTATAATGTGTGTTTAGAATGTGAATAATTGTCGTTTATGTATTAAATGAGGCAGGATTTGTGTTTGTTTATTTTAGTCAAGGCTGTATTTTGAATATTGTGTGTTGTTGTTGTTGGATTGGTTCGCTGTTTTTCCGCGAATGATTTCGTTGTTCTTCGACTTGTTGTACCAGAAATCTTACTCTAGCCCTGTATAGATTTTTTGGTCAGTTTCGAATTTAAGATTCTTGCAGTTCTCGTGCTGTTATTGTTTGCTTTAATTATTGGGACCGTTAAATACTGTTGAAAATATTACCCAAGTTCAATATCTTATCTATATTTGTCTGTATTTTTCTTTATTTGATGGTAAACTTAGCTTCTAGTGTTACGAAAACACCGTTGATCAGCGATTATAGTATCTACTATAGACAGAGTATAACCTTTTAATTTAATGATTACATTAGAACTGTATTCTTTATGGATTGTTACTGGTGTATTTTATGTTTACTTACAACATTCAGGTCTCCAACCATTTATTCCAATTAAGCTCTCCTATAAATGCCTTACGCTCATCTTCATAGTTATCATCATATAGTATACCCATAGATATATTTATGGATATTTATCCAAGTTCATGATTTCCTATTTCTTATTCTAAATCAGTTTCTGACAGTTATGATTTTAGCAAAGTTTCACGCGTCAAAAACATTATTATAATATCAACATTGTAATCATAAGTTTGGCATATCGATTGTGTGCGATTATTTATCGATTTTTCGCTCGGAGCGTCTCACGTCTGTGGGCGATTGCTCGATATAGCTCGCGATAAGTGCGAGTTTGAGTTATGAGTTAATTAAGCGAGGCTCGAATGAGTCCGTAATTATACTTCGCGACTGTTGACGTGTTAGCTGCAGTACCTACTATGATTTTGACAGAGGCCTATATTTTTATTGAGGACGAGAAGCTGGAATTTAGACGTTTATTGACTGTCTTTCTATTTCCGCATAGCCATCCTCGATTCCGGGCAGTTAAACAGGAATCGAAGGAATTTCGCAACTTTCCTTTTCCTGCGTTTTATAGCATTCTCTGTAGCTTTCGATCATGGTGACATCTTCGATTTATAGTCCCTCATCCGGAGCGTAGCGTAGGGTTACTTTACTTTCTTCCAGTTCTGGTGATCCTGTGCTCCTCCTTTTAGATTTTTTGGTGCTGATGTGTAACCATTCTATACAAAATATCCCTGAAAGTAAATAAATACCTAAATGTGAGTCGTAGCTTGAAGTATATAATACGCAGACAAGATTTAACACCCACCTGTTAAAGGAAACCAATTAAAATAATTCAAAATAGGGTAATTACTGGTTATGGCGACTTTAATTAAGTTTCTAAATTGAGCGCTAATTTCTAAAATGATTGTATTACTGATGTTAAAACTGATTCATAATTATTTTGCGTATTGGAGCGCACAATTTTGAGCTTTAGTGCGTTAGTGATAAGAGTTTTGGAAGTTACCAGTAAACGCGGTCGGGGCAGTCGCGTTGGCGATAAATCTCGGGCCGCACTGACGGAAGGGATGCTTGTTATTAAGACGTCAACAAGAGTTATAGTTCACCACTGGTTTGCAATTGCAGGCGGCTAATGCCAACTTGCTGTTTACACGAGCGATCCTGCGGAGTGCGGAGTGCGGCTCAAAGAAATCGCGCTTGAAGGTTACTGTAATTATAAGTGGGTTACAGTTTATAGGTGCAGTGGATTATAAATAAATGCATGCGGTCTAAAGAATTTTACGTTTTTTGTATCTCTTGGAAATTAAATCTTTTTGTCGTTATCAGAAGGCCAATTCTCGTAATTTAAAACGATCAAAATCAATCGCAGTCTCATCTCAGCGACAAACAAATGTCAAAAACTTGTCAAAATGTAGGGAAATTAGAAGTATTTTTTGACAGATTGAGACTGAGATCAGACTGTGAACGGTCTTAAAATTACGAGAATTGCCCCTCTGGTATCTAGACCTGTTGCTAGGGTCCGCATTTTGATTTACCACATCATTAGTATAATTGGCCGTGTGAGGGAAAGTTCTTAAGCCAAAGTTAATTGCTGTTTAAAAATAAAGGTTTGATTATTATTAACAAATAAGTTCGTCATTGTATCTTCAGTAATGATAATGACGGTACAGATAACAACAGCAATTAAAAACGAGATGAAATAATAATATAATCACTATTGGTTTATCTTTAAGACTTTATCTCGGCTGCCATCAAAGTGTCAGCGTCGCATGACAAGGGCACTTAAAAACGAAACTGACAAGACTTGTAATATTAATGAATCCTCGAGTGTATTACACTTTCGCCTTCGAATAAACAATTAAACATTGCTCCGACAATTCGGCTCCATACGTGACAGTGAGGCGTGTTCGTATCCAAGTGTTAACATGCGCATATATCATGGTTCGACTTGATACACCTGCGAAGCCACGCCCACCCCACCTCGGCTCCCGCACTCTTCGCCTCACCCCGGTCTTTCGCTTTACCATCATCAAGATACCATTCCACGTTGAGAAGTCATCGGGTGCGCACGTTTGACGCTTTTTTCGCATGTCTCATGTTTTTACGTACAGTGTTTATGAACTGAGTGCTGTGTGAATAACTTTGGGTGTTTGCATTTACTTTTTGTTCAGCGCGTCGCGGCTCTGAAGACCAATTTTTCAGAAGAAATTATTGTAAGTTTTTGTCACTTGAACTATTTTTGTTGTTGTGATTGTGTTTTTGATCTGTTTTGCGGTTATATATTCGCGTTGACATAATAATTTATGTACGTTTAACTTATCTATCAAGGCAGCCCGATAATGGTCGTGTTGATTAATAAAAGTTCCTTCTACTAAATAATGATAACAGAAACAAATTGTACTTATGGACTTTTTAAAGACACCGATGACGTTGTTTATGAGACGTAAAGTGTTATTAATGATAGCGTTATTATGTTCAAGAAGTTTATACTGAAACTGAAAGTACTGAACTTTTTACTTGTTGCTTCGATATGGGCGGAGCTTCAGTGTTATACGCACGCGCCAAATGCCGCCTTTTCAGTTTTCAAGAACAACTTTCACGCCTCTATTCCTTGTCACCTTGACGAGTGAAGCCTATACCTATAAGGAGGTGATAAATAAATCCTGGAAAAAAAAAACTGAATAATTTAAAGGTATGTTGGATCACTTTTAAGTTCTAACTTCACGTAAACATCATCATTATAATATATTACTGTAGTGCTGTAACTTCAATGATAATTAGGACGGACAATGATGAAACTCCTACGCACGTACATTCGTCCAAAGTACTCACGTTAAGTTTGTATGAAGGCAATCATTACCGTGTGTGTAATATCTTGACGATGTCCCAAAAGATATCTGTGGAAACTATGACAACGCGGTACGGCGCCAGAATACATCATTGTTTATTATACAATAACATGCCAAATGCCACAACAATCCTAGAACCGCTAGAAAACATGTAAACGCTTCTAATATACTCGTAAATTCGGTAGCAGACATTAACGCAAATCGGATTCTTGGACAAATTTTTGCGTCTAAATCTATTAAAATTTCGCTGAATCGATTTTGAATTGGTATTTAAAATTTGAATTAGATGGTTAATTTGTTTTTTTTATGATTAATATTGTTGAAATTTAGGTTATTATTGGAATATTATCATATTTGGTTTTGAACTTTGATATTGTATAAATTAGCTTTTATTAAGATATTTATGATGTTGTTAAAATTATGAATTTGTCACGGCGTTCTAGATTTCATGATACTGATGTTTTAGCGTTAAATGGTCATCTAAATACTGTAGCTCTACTAAAAATATCATAAACACAACTCCTTAAACTAACGAAAAAAATTGAATACAAAAAAATAAATTGGAACTTACCAACTTCTTATGTAAGGAGGCGAAACAGTTAAAAAAGTCACAAGAACATAAACAACATAGTCATATGAACAAGAATATAAAAAATATATCAAACTACTTTGTGCTGATTTAATAATTACCTTTTATTAAATCAGCACAAAGGTACTTTAATTACATTAATAAACGGTTTAGTACGTCGTAATAAAAAATATCGGCGACATCGCATAAAGACTTGCGTAGGCGCACAGTCGCCGCGCGTCTTCTACCATATAATATCGAGTATTACCTATCGTAAAGTTACTAGTAGCTAATGCTTAACTTTATGATCGGTAATAGCCCAATGGAAACTGATTTCCTCTGCGTAACGGCTTATATCTACCTAACTCAGGTTTTCGGGCTTTCCCTCGTTACTAAACCTTTGCGTATAACGAGTAAAAATGTTCTTGGAGTAGTTCCACATAGGCTTATAAAAATGGAGATAAATAAGTCAGCGCACATATAAACTGTAATAAATTGGCAAGCTGTGGTGGCCCCACAGTGGTACCGGCCGCGTCTTACGAGTTCGATCCCAAACAGGCACTTTCTTTCGTGTAAATTATTTCATCACCACTCCTCTCTAAACGTTAAAGGAAAACATTGTGAGGAAACCGGCATGGCCTAGAACCAAAAATACGAAGACATGTGACATCCGCCAACCCGTACTGGGGTCGCGTGGTGGATAATGGCCCACTCCCACTCACAAAGAGGAGGCCTGTGTCCCAGCAGTTGGAACACTGTAGGCTGATTATGTTACCTTAGGAGGTAGCATATTCAGCCTAAAGGCTTAGGAGGAGCCTTTGCGTACTGGTATAACGAGTGTAATAAAACTGTTCTAAGTGTAGTTCCACATATGGTTATAAGAGATAGAGATAAATAATTCTACGCATATATAAATTGGGTAAGACATGCCTAGGCGCAACATAGTAACACTTACAACTAGCGCTGAAAGGCAAAAGTTTCCATATATGTCTGCATTGTATAATATAGTAATTATTGAAGAGTGTTCTGTTCCTTATACGGCAGGCAGAATTGTATTTTTTGCTGCTGTTCATCACTGACAGTACTAGGCCAAGACGCACGGGTGAATCTGACTAGTTATCTATTGAGCACAATTTGATTTCATGAGAATCGTAGTAGAGAACAGTTTTTCGCATCATTTTCCGAAGCTTAGGACTAAAAACAAAACGATCTTGGTTTTGAAGGACAAGACCGCTAACATTATGTATTTTTCATTTGTTTTCATATAATCTAATGAACAATAAAACGTCTCTTGTTGGCTCAGTAGAACTCCTGTGATAAGCTTCCGGCCCTAAAAACTAAAATGACAAATACAGAACGGAACTGATTCAAAGTACCAAAAAGACAACCAATGTTTATGTACTACCGTATCCAAAGAAGAAGAAAAATAAGCAGTCGTGTTTCCTTCCATTACTATGAACAAAGTAACGAAAACAAGCTCCTGACGGCCAATTCTCGTAATTTAAAAGGTCAAAATCTAGTCGCAGTCTCATCTCGGCGACAAACAAATGTCAAAACTGCAAGGAAATTATAGGTATTTTTGACAGATTGAGACTGAGATCAGGCTGTGTACGTTTTTAAAATTACGAGAATTGCCCCTCTGATCTTTGTATATCTAAAGAAAAAGAAGCAGTCTTCCATTACTAAGAACAAATTATCCAAATATGACAAAAGCAAATTCCCAAAGCATGAATTGAACTACATCAGTGGCGTTTTGTCGTATGCCATGCGTAGGAGTAACGTCTGGGTCGGCGCGTGCACTCTATGAGTTTTATGACCGCTAATAGGCAATAATGTGCACCTCTTGACTCGGAACGCGGGGGTTAAGTTATTGGTGCGATGTGAGACTCAAATGTGACCTTGGAGGTTTCGATTGTATCTGCTTTGTGTATTATGTCATGATATTAGATGGTTATGATTCTGGTGACACGGTAGACGACGATGGTTGTTTATTCTTTTAGAAAGGACACTCGGAAACTCTGTGTTTGGGTCATGAAAAATCGATAGTCGTCTCGATTTGATTTGAGATTTTGCCAGGTAATTTTGAACCCAGTCAATTTAATTTTTTATTTCTTCCCATGTCTGCCAAGAAAGTGGTCCATGCTGCAAATTCTTTTTTATTTCTATTACTACTTGAACTATTTACTTGACTACTGGTAAATCTGTCCCAGGTCCTAGAATCATTGTTAACATTATATATTCACCATCAAAGAAAAGATTTTAAATTGAGCTTCCAACCTCCTCATTGAAACCAAACAAGGAAGTAATTAACACAAGTGCCGATATATCTATTTACCTAATCCTAATAAAAACGTTGTTTCATTTGTACTCCGCGTGTGGTTTGCATGTCTTTAAGTCCTTAACCGTTTTACTAATAGCCCTGACGTGACTTTATACGTTTGGATCTCGAGCGTCGATCTCAGATTCCCTGGTTCAACCGTCTTAATGTGTTGCTGATTCTATACTATTTCTTGCCTTTATAGCCCTAGTTTTACCTAAGGCTTTAATGTAATGCCAAGTGGGTGCAGTCAGTTGAGTTTTTGATATATGGTATTTGTAGATGACATATAGGATGGTGATTTGATTAAAGCTCACGAATTTTGAGACTAAGACGAAATAATCTTTATGTAATTTGCTAAACCATCTTGCTTGTCTACTGTAGGTATACAAATATTTGGGTGATCCTGTTCAACGCCTTGGGTTAGGTCTAGGTTCGGATTCAAGCAAACATCGAATCATCTACCTATCTGTTTCTAAGAATATATTTATTTATATAGATATTTTCAAGGTAGCACTAATTCGTTACCTAGAGAATACTTTAACCTTTTGCCTGTTTTTCAATAGTTTCACTTATTTGATCTTTATCTTGAATATCTAGTTATATGTACCAAAGCTTAGTTCGGGTCTCGAGGAACACCCCATTAGGATCTAGATAAAAAATGTCTCTATGCGTACTTTTAATTACAAGCAAACATCATCATTCTTATGATTCGATTTATATCAACTACGGCATTTGATTTAATCAATTTATGAGCCGAGTCGACCGACGGGAAGTCTTCAATTGTAATTATTGAGAGCTTCATTCGCACTCCTATCAATGTAAAGTTTTGTACGTGTGTGTATGACTAACATCCGGACCGGGCCATCTGCCACATCACTTATCTTCCATTTAAAGACATAATATCTGATCATATAACTCTGCACAACTGTTTCGAAGAAAATGGGCGGTATGCATTTTAAAACAGCAGAATCTGGATTAAAGGTACTTATCAGGTTGATTAGTGCAAATCAGAGGGACAAATCTCATATGTTCTCCAATGTTCGCGTTCTAATCTCAGTCTCATTCTGTCAAATATGAGGTTTTTTACATTGATTGTCGCTGAGATGAGAATTCCACTAGATTAGAACTAGTCATACTAATGATAGATAAGTGATAAAGAACTGATCAATGATATCACAAGCGCAGTGTTTTCAGTTTCTTTTCAAGGTTTCAAAGGTTTCCTCGGCTTAATGGCTAATTTACTGTCAATGAATGTAGTAGGTTATACGGATTAAAATAAATAATCAAAGGGATTTATGAGAAAACTTGTTTTATTTCACTCAGTAACTAAAGAGGGTCATATAATCAGAAAAGCTGGAGATGAGGATGATGAAGTCAACTACATTCATGAACTAAATAAAGAAAACCATCACAAATCTTAATTTATGGTTTTAAAAGTTGTTCTATAACATTATCATAAACTTACACTACATACTCATTGCAGAAGCTTCCCATTACGTTTAATATTCCATGTTTTGAAATCCAATTATTCAATAACATGAACGATGATTCCAAGTTTATAGTTCTTTATACATGTTTATTGCTTACACATTGATTTCAAGTCTGGATCTTCAATAAGATTAATATCAATAGCGTCATTCATTCGTCTCCTCAGCTCCACCATCTATCTAGTGTTCGTTTTGAATTATGTAAATGGTATGTACAATGTGGTCCCTTTAATTTTATTCGTTCGATCTATGCGTACTGTTACCGAATTTGATTTATCGGCTAGCTATTTACGTATGACGTATCGAGGCGGCTCTTTATAAGTCTCTACACCGGCTGACAGGAGATGGATGTCTGGACACGGCCTGTTCCTTATTGCTGTCGTTTGTTCTTGAATTTATTGGACACGAAGTAACGGTTGCGTCTGCGCCGGCCCTACGGTGGTCGCCGTCCGACGTGCCCGCGTAATATATTGTACGGGGAAATGCCATCCGTGTAAACCTGTTGACTCTCTTTTATGTCATAATTTATATTTGAAATGCATTATATTATTTATTAGTGTCGTAATTGAATTTATATCGCTGTACGTTACGCGTACCGTTGAGCTATCTATTGGTTGCTTTCACTGTCATCGCAATATTTATTCCATTTGGCGTTATCCCGTGTAATATATTCGCTGAGAACTGTTCCTCTCATAGCGTCGTCCGTCATGATATTTAAAATATTTATCGCCGTTATATACGGTTGTTTTTCTAAGCTTAAATCCTTCTGTTGCCAAAAAGCTTGTAGGTATATCAATTAGATGACAAATAATCTGGCAACGTTTTCTTTATTCGCGGAATACATCAATGCCGGTGGTCGTGTTACTTACCACTTTTATAGCGTTGGTATCTTGACAAGATAATAAAATTTGTTTCTTTTTCGTGAGTTCCCATGTTGTGGCAAGCTTATACCTTACCATAATGAATGCAAAAAATAAGGCCCCATACCTATGTTCTCTCGGAATTGTTGTAGTCGTGTTTTTAATATATTATGGCATTGCGAGCGAAAACACTTGGAACGGAGCTAGTATATTGTACCATTCGCCTCACGAAGGCGATAAAGCAATGAATGTGCACTAACTAGCGGTGGCGGTGTTATTTATGACGACCGATACCATCGGCACGGACTTGTCAATCACATGGATACGTACCGGACATCAAAATTACACTTGACCATTTCACGGTACATGCAACTTTGTGACCTATTGGTGAACGAATAAGGGATAGAAACATTGATGGGAGCAAAACGTTCGGAAAGTCTGCTGCGCCGCGTGTTGGCTGATCGGCCACGGCCATCCATCATTCATGAGCGCGAGCGCGTAACGAGCCTTTATTCGAGTTCACAGTCGATGCGCCTGCGACGGTTTACACCCTCTCGCTACGTCACACGTACTTTCACGTATTTTTATTGTTGTATCACGAATATGTATATCGCTTTTAAATATACAATATGATCAATGTCTCTGTTGAACGTATCTGACCCCAGGTTTATTCACGTTTTTCTTTCATATTCATATTTCTCCTGACGGATACCATCTATTCATGTTTGAGTTATTGTGGTTGCATTGTTATTCGTCTTTTCACGAGTATCATTGAAGAAAATACCTTGAAAGCCCCGTTGAAACGACTATCAGATAGTCGGAGTTCGCATATTTGAATAACTAATGTTGCCGGCTCCCCACGTACAGAAGTGATGTTGGTAAAAGGCTGTGAGGGTACTCTAACGATGGTAAGATTGTATCGCAGCAGTGACGTTTCAATACAACATGGATCAATCGACGTAGGAAAGTATCAGCCGATCAATCGGTCCTCTCCTTGAATGCGTTATCGGAGGATCTCACCACCCACTCGCGGGCTCTTAGTTAGGCACGTGCGACGTCGCTTGTTATGCCACAAATACGTTGGCTGTCATTGGAACGTCGTTTAACTGCACCAAATTGAATAGAAAATGCTGTAAAAGTGCAATACAAGTTGGTATCAACTTCGAGCTCTCAAAGCCGGCGCTCTCGCCCTATCCTATAACCATGTAAGCAATCGTCAGCTGGCATTTCTCTACCATTTACAAAAACTTTTACTGCTTTTGGTATTCGCGTCTTGTGGCTTTTGCTATTTTAATTCTGAAAATTTAGAATTTCGCGGAAATGTAAGGTGCACTTCGTGAGTCCCCAAGATATGATCATTTACATTTCACAAAATAAGCTAGCTATTTCTTCATTCTTCAGTTCTTCACCCCGTACTTTCTCACAACGCTGTTTAATTTCATCCCGAATCACACGATCAAGTTGAAACGCATAATTACATGAATTGTCCGAATCACATTAATAAATGCTTAGTCAAGGGCAAGGGTACCATCGAAAACTCATCGGTTTCCTTGTCTCGTTCATGATACGCTATCAAATTAAGCGTTAAATGACATCACGAGTGCCTGCTATGAATTCACAATTTGAATGCGTTCGTTAATAAACATTTTTTTTATTTATATTTGAATGTTGCGACGTTGTCATGCTGAGGAATGTCTTAAGAGCCCGGCGTCTTGTGAGATACGAAAGTGCCCCATTGTCCGTTGTTTCCGATTTTAGTTTATCATCGTCGCGTGTCGAGATGTTATAATAGTCGGTGAAATTGTTGACCGCTCTGCGTCCTAGTAATAACTGTTTGCTTTGTTCCAATTGTTTTATACTTACGATCTTTGAATTTTGAACCAAGCCGCGGATCCAATAACTAAAGATCTTCACCGTAATCAGTTCGTTAAACTTAGAGTCGATTTGGCAGGTATGTTCGAACGGAATAAATGATTTTGAATCCAACTTATCTGTGTATGTAACAGTGTGATGTAACGTTTATGGCCAGTGTAATCTCAGTGTTTTATGTCTGTGCGGACGCCACTGACGAATGATTAATGACTTGGGCAACGGCGATAGTGAGACGAGCGCCACGGCCGACGCGCCCACTGACAATATTGTCTCATTTATTGCTAATGATCTATTGAATATCTGTACACTGTCCAACATTACTTTTTCACTATTCACTTACATAATTTTACTTTCTAATGTAAACGTACTTAACGTTTTAATTAACATGAAGTTAATCATTCAAAACGTCAGGTTGATTCGTGGAATTTTGACGAGCAAAAAATGTTTCTTGGACATGGGCATTGGCACATTTCTTCTAAAATACAGCGCATTACATGGATGGCCTCATACTTTCCATAAACACACGTTGCGTATCCAGCACAACGTGTAATTTTACAAAAACGTTGTTATAATGCCTCACGAAATTGCTGTGATTTGTTTCTGAACTTTCTGAGCCATCGATACCACACCGGGCCGCGATTGCTCGCAATTACACAATAATCCGTGTGGATTCTACAAAATATCATTGTTCCTACAATGTGGAACAATGTGCACATTAATATCACGACATTCGCTAAATAATTTCGGTATTAATAGCTGCAAAACAATCAAGTCTTATTAGAAGCGTTCATTTTCCTCAAAGCTAATGAATTTTGTTCCAAGGTCGTTACACTATACTATATGAAAACAATTTCAGACAATTCCGTTGCCGTATTTAAATACAAAAGAATAGGTGCTTGATTTCGTAAAACATTCCAAGTATAAATAGAACCAAACGGATTCATTACAAGCTTTTATTTAAATTGCCTTGTTAGTTAGTACGAGTATATAATTATGGGTTAAATCTTGCAAGTAAATTGTATAACAATTATCCTCAATCGATAGAGCTGAAATTTTGCATACACTTTTGGTTTAAATGACAATACACCGTTAACTAAGTAACATCATTCTAAATCCAATACTCCCAAAGATGGCGGACCGATTAATTTTAGTACAATTGAAATATTGATTATGTAAGCTTGTTTTTAAAAGGTATTTTATTTTGAATTAGTAAATGTATTTAGTTGCTATTAACATAATTATTTACTAAGGAGCAAACCTATTAAAAAAAATACGTTTAGCTTCGTTGGCGTCGCGTTCCTTTCGTCACAGAGTACTTTTTATCTCGGTTCTAAGAACCAAGATAACGCGTTTGGACCGTTCAGACAGTGACGTGTTTTTATAATAATCCCATAGTCACCTAAAATTTTAAGATTTCTCAAATAATTTATGTGTAACAGAAAGTTGATAAGCTTTGGTTTTGTGTGGCGCTACGTTCGGTGATTAACGATGTTGATAAACGAGTTCGGTTTTACATTGGTTGTTATCTTTTTAGGGTTCCGTAGTCAACAAGGAACCCTTATAGTTTCGCCATGTCCGTCTGTCTGTCTGTCTGTCCGAGGTTTAGCTCAAAAACTATTGGTACTAGAAAGTTGTAATTTGGCATGATTATATACGTTAATGACGCCGAAAAAGTGGTAAAATAATTAAAAAAAAAATACTTATTTAGGGTACCTCCCCTACATGTAAAGTGGGGATGATCATTTTTTTTCGTCCTTCCCATAGTGTGGGGATATCGTTGGATAGGTCTTCAAAAAATATTAAGGGTTTGGGAATTTTGATTTTTGATTAAGTAAACCATTCGTGACTTATCAAGCTTTAAAGTACCAATTTTCGTTAGAGTCAAGTGTGTCCCCCCCTCTACCAACTAAACGGTTGTAGTTAGAAATTCAAATGTCACGGCAGTAGTACCTATATATAACGAAGTTTAAAGGAAAACTATCACACTTAAGGGGGCTTTACAAGTTTACGAGTAATAGTCGACCAATTGTATTTGACTCAAAAATTTCGAACAACTCCTTAAAATTCCTCAATTTTATTTTTTTGTGACGAGTGTGTAGTGTATCTCTGTGCCCTGTATTTAAATTCAAAACACCGGCTATGACAAGTCTTATCCAAATCTCAAAAAAAAAATAAAAAAAACTTTCCTTGCAAAATTGTCGGATCAGATGAGGATTTGTATAGGAAGTCAAATTAGGTAGGTAGTCATGTTTGGCTTTTAGTTAGAGCATGGTACGAAACTATCAGTCAGCGAATACGACCCGCACTTGGCTGTTACAAAAACTACGGAACCCTACACTGCGCGTGAGCCGACACGCACTTGACCGGTTTTTAAAGATAGAACATCTTTATTTTTAAGTTCAGTATCGTCGATTGTTTTAAGTGTTATGTAGTTTGTTTGTGTCATCAACGCTGCACTGGCTTGATCATTAGCATCATTAATAACATTGTCTATGTAAAGCGATGCACTATTTCTCTAACCTTGGTCGGGAATTAATTTTATGTTAGTCGCGGTGGTTGCTGGCTCTCCGTAATTATCGTTGCATCGATACTGTGCGCCCGTAATGAAGATATCGCCCCATCTTCTCTCTAGCAATTATAAAATGTACAATTTGTTGGAGAGTATGCCAAGCTCTATTATTTGATGTTAAAATATTATTTGAGACGTTGGATTTATTTAAAGATGGAGAATAGGGAGTGCTTGGAGAATTTAAACTCCATTTTAATTTGCGTCTCCGCGTGTAGGTACTGATTCCGTTGTAGGCCGTTCACCAGTAAGGCGCTGGACGTGCATAAATAATCGAGCGTAATCAGTTTTTATGGACACACTATTTAAGCGTTTGTTGATCTCGACTCTATATCGGAGTACCACTGCTATGACTTAACATTTCAACTTTAAGACATAATATAAGTATTTGTTTACTTTTGATTGACCTTACTATTTTAACCGACTGCAATGAAGGGCTATTACTCCAGTTTTTATATCCTTACAAATCAACAACATTGTTTTTGTTTTTTTCTACTTCGGATGATGTTTATTTTACAACTTTCACTGCTACTAACTCTTAACGTTTTGACCGTTTGAATATCATCTCGAACGCCTTACGTAATTCTTTACGTTTCAGATTTATCTTGTAGGTACTTAATCAAGACAGGGTGTAGGCATATCTAACCTATTTGTTTTTTGTTTCAGAAACCATATCCTCGACGTGCATGACTGCCTACGACTCAAGCGTGATATAAATGTGAGCACTTTAATTATTATGTCTGCAATTAAATGTTATATTACACAACGTGTATCGCATGTCTGATGCTGTAAAATTTATATTAAAATCTGAACTCCGTACTAAACAGGCTATTTAAAATTTGTTTAAAACCATATCCCCGACTGGTTAGCCTACGAAATAGGTTTACATTTTATGATTGTACTTATTTGGTGGATGTTGTGTCCCCCGTAATGGAGTAAAACTTAATGATACAGCATTGGCTTTAATAAATACTTTGGTTTATAGGCAGTAAACATCGCAAATGTCTAACGTTTATTGGTCTGTTTACGATTGTTTCTATAACTATTTTAATATATTCATAATAATATATCGTAATAACCAAGATAAGTTTTTACTGCACCCGTTATCTATGAAGATAATACAAATGGGTTTCTCAAGCAAGTATACTCAGCCCAAGATTTTTGTTTAAAAAAATGGTTTGTATAAAAACTGCAGAGTAGTTACGTGTGTGGTTTTTATAAGTCCAGTTTCTAGGTTTTGTAATGGGGTAGCGAGGTAGCATTTTAACCACAGATGATATCAACACTGTCGCAATTTAACGACTAAAAGCTATATACCATGGTAAATGTTGCGTAATTCAGACTCATTATGGAGCTAATAAACACTACTTGTTACTTACAACAGAAAATTTCGCAATAAATAATGAGACGTTTGTAATAGTAATATCTAAACCGCATTCTGATCTCGATCTCATCTGATACGTTTATCTAGATCTGTTTGTCACGTTCTCCTTATAAGGGTCCACCGCTGTGTTAGACAGAGACGGATGTTTGTTTTCCTGGTTCATTTTGACTTGTAATTATTGCGGGCTAATGAGAGACTAGACTTCTTGGAAGGGCAATTCGCTAAGGATTAAAGCAGGTTGTGAAATGTTTTGTTCAAGCGTCTCTTTAACGCATGACGGTCAACGCACCAACTCTTTTACGTCGACGACTTTTTGCTATTGTGCTTTATGGATACTACAGTTACCTTTTTTACGAGTACTTTGCGTGGCTGTGGTTATGACTATACATATTTTTTGTCGTCTTCTTTTTTGTTATTTTCTCTTAGGTTTGTATCTGTATCAGTATCCTCAAGAGTGTTTTTTATTTACATTTGCTTGAATACGATGTTTATATTATATTTTATGAAACAAAACTTCATTGTTATATCCAGAGATGATCTTGTAAGTACAAAACTTTCTCTTAACATCACATTTTATCATTAGCATCTAGCGTTGATGCAGTGTTTCAGCGCTGATTCTCTACGGGCGCGGTAACGCCTTCGTCTGGTTCGATGCGGTGCCCGACGTGTGTGCAATTATCTACGCGTTTAGATGCATCGCACTACATGCGTCGACCGTGCCTTGAACAATATTTTTTCATTTATTTTTATCGCCGTTTTAATTGTAGTTCTCTTATTTTTGTTACAGTTGAATTGATTTTATCTATAGGTTAAGTAGTTATAACACTAGATTATTGAATATCAATTTATGCCCCCATCTGTTTCCTATTTTTAGTAGTTTTATTGATGTGGGATTTGAATTTCATAGTATTTTTATGTAAATAAATGTCATCAGAAGATATTTTTACCGTGTGATTATGAGTTATGGAAATGGCAGCGCGTTTAAAATCGATACTGAAAATAATCTTTATTTAATACGATACCATTTACGACCGTTTTAATTGAATTGCTTTTTCTATTAGATTTAAATCAGATTATCCTTGTATGTTGATATAAGGATGAGCATCTTGTAAATATAGCTTTATAAATGAAGTCATCGGATGGATTATTAGATTTTTTCGACTTTTGATATATTTTCTTCTTTTCTCGCTCTTTATTCTGTATCATCATATCTGCATCAGCATGACTGCTTGTAATGGCTTCAAACCCTCTCTGTCTCTATTTCTCTCTCTATTTTATATTCTTGATGACGTATCGTACTTAACTGTACCAAAGTTGACTCTTTGGCAGTTTTCTCTATCATAGGATGCGTTTGTGTTTCCGTTAAAGTCCTAATGTATAATTTATCTTTCTTTGCTCACTGTTGTCGAGGATTCGTTTACAAGGTATTGGCTAGCATAGTATCGGACACAGCATCTAGTAGGTAGCTTGTAAGTAACGGGCGGTTTCCCACGCGCGCGCAGGACATGTAGATCGTCCGGTGACGATGAACATTGTACAACCACCGGATTTATCGCATGTGATTTCCTTTCAGCTACTATGTTAGAAAAGGTTTGTTATCATGTCATTAGCTAATGATTTAAAAGTTTTGGTTCTAGAAATTGGGAATGACAATTGATATAATGAATGTTTGGTGGTTTAATGTGCCTGCTGCACCTACATAATTATGTCCGCCCTTACAAGGAAATGGCAGCTAGCTTTAACTACAATCTAAGATAGAGATTAAGCAATTTTTTACTTACACGATTGATTTCCAAGCTTCAAGCAGAATTCCCTGTAAGTAGCTCAATTAGATGCTAGAGGCATAAAGCAATCAAGTACTGAAATTCATTGCAATCCGAACCATTTTATTATACTTAAGCCCATCTCAGGCACATTTCCTCATGAGCCCCTTGTCATCACGACCCTGCGTGTTGCAATCTTCATAAATAACGAGTTTATGTGAATCTATTTGTGATTCCACCGTCTAGACAGATATACATGTCCAACATGAAATTCTATTTATGCGAATCACATTAAGCTTTCACCGTTTCTAACATGTTCCGTGTTCTCTATTGCAGATTGAATGAAAATTGAATTTAAATACACTTTGTTACTAACGTTGACTGTTAACCCCTCGGTTCTACGAGGTTGTCAGTTTCTGTCTTGCAGGCCCTTTCTTTTGTTTTTAGTCGTCAGACTCATAGGCGCTTGGGTAGCTTCACTATTGTTATCTTGTTCGTGTCATGTTTGGTTGCGGGATTTTTTTCCTTTACAACGTAGAGGACTTTGGATTTGATAGTTTGTATTTCAGCTATTCTCATATGCCTTATTATGTCGTGACTTATGGAATATATTTGTTTGAAATCATTCTTAATTAATAAGTTTCCTATTAGTGTCTAGTTATCTCCGCCATGTGTTTCGTGTTCATTTGTATTTTATAGCTTTACAGTGGTAATGATGAACAGATTGAGTAATAGAACCAACTTGACTGTTATGTTTATAATTATTATAATTACTAGTTAGCTATAAAATCGTAAAATATAATTATCATGTTACTATTTACAGATACTTTATGGATTTACGAGTTGCTGTAGTGGTAGTTTATTTTTATTGCAATTATAAACAGTTCTACGAACTATAAAACTAGTGTGTTAGGAAAATGGCGTTGGATCGACCTAGTTATCGACAAGTGTACCTACACAGATAGTTATATCTATCGTTCTACATAATTGAAAGCGATGAAGATGTTCCAACTGTCATCTTATCTCTCAAAGTTCTTATCAACTTAGAAAAATGTATGAAGTTGTTGTGTTTATTTATTTATTGTTCATTGTCTATTCCTTTGTTGATTGAGAAGTTACAGTTACTTAGTTGTGAGCGAGACGTGTCGTGTCGGTTGCATGACATTATAGCAAGTTCTGACATTTATCCGTTGCAGGATATTATCTGCAGACTGCCCTTTTGTGTTCACATCACTTACAATACAAATCTCGGTTAGATACTCGTATCTATGCGGTTCAACATGGTTAGCTGTCAACTTTAATTTCAATTTTAAAGTTTTAATCCAAAATTTTGTCAGATTTGGCAACATTTTATTCATCTGTATTTATTTCAGTTGGCATCTATCAGTAGGCATCACTCATTTTATAATAAAACCTTCGCCACAAAAACACTTATAACGGATTCTGAGAACTCGATCACCATTCCGGGGCGAAACGAGATAATGAATGGAATTTCGGAAGCTGGCACCAATCGGACCAAGATATTAGTTTTTATTCGATGCTCGTGCCCATAGGCGTGAAAGAATTTATGTAAATTACCAGTAATACGATTGTAATGATCGATGTTGAATATTCGATAGCCATTCCTTGGTGATACAAGATTATTATTCAATTTGTTTGTTGATTAAGATCTCTAACAACGTTGTTAAAATATTTATATTTATAATTAAGTTGCGACATCGAGGAACTGATTAGGCGATATTAACTTGGAGCTACTCTACAGGGTGCTCTCGAATAGCGGTACTTAATAGATATGCTTTTAATTTAACTGTCCTATCAAAGAAACTTGTCCCTATTCAATTCCTACATTTCCTACTACCTCGGTTATTTGAGCGTGCCTCATGAATACAACGTGTTTTGATATTGATTTTTTAGTATCAGATATTTCACAAACATTTCCAAAAATAGATTAGCTCTGATTGCATTTTTACCGCATTCATGATAAAATCGAGTGCCAAGCCTTTTACTGATAAAGTAACATTATGATATTTACGAGTAGGTACGGCTGGCTCCGTTGTACTGTCAGCTATTATATTATTAAACATTCAATACATTGGCATTTTTCCACGATATTGGAATTAATTCTACGCCAGGCAGTGTAACCCAAGGCCTTACTCTGGTGTGTCTGTTGGGCCCTAATTAGTGAATTCAATCAATCATTAGTGAAGTATATAGTGTAGTGAGAATCATTGAGTGGTCATACCTAGTGACGTATGACCACTCAATGATTCCTTACTTCGAAACCACGTCAGCCTCCTTCCTCCTCCTCCTTCCTTAGCTAATCCCGCCAATCCCCCGTTCATTTCGCGCGATTTCGTTCATTGTGTTATAGAGAATAGAGTCGTCCTCGTGGTTACCTACTATCGCTACGATGATAATCAGTACTTTACCTTGTTTCTTTCGTAATACAGCAACAGCCGGTGCACCTTCCGAATTTCAGACAGTAAAACATTTATTTTCGCACTTGAACTTCGGATGTGATGAGTGCTTTCTCCAACAACAACTTTTTACTCTCAATATTTCAAATATTGGGTTAGGATGTGAATTTTGGCACAGTCACAGGCGCATAGTTGGCGTTTGGTCGCGCGTCGGCGCCCGCACGCGTCCGCCCGCGCATGCGCGACTCATTAGCGCGATGATTTACGCCAATTTTACACTCGATCGCCTCCATTATTGGCTGTTATATTTATTATCCTAATAGGCGTTACTCAGCTAAATCATCCATAAAAACATTGTTAGCCAAACGACTATTGATAAAAAACGCATGCGGTCGGGGAACCCCCGTCAGGAACCAAGTTCCTTACGCGATACTCGCACGCACACACACTCGTTTATAATAGAAAGAGAGAGAGAGATAGTTTTCATGGTTTTCAAGGGAGCTGAAGCCAATGCTGAAGACAAAATGAAAATACAAGAAGGCGGCTGAGAAAATTAAAAAAATGTTCTCTGTCTTTTCTATCATATGAGAGAAAAGTCGCATGGAGGGACATTCATTCACAGTCATTTCTAGCTTTACGCTTTTTCGATACGTGACAATTTCTTCCAGTTTACTTCTACCGCAAGCCGCGTTAAAGAACTTCGTTCCAACATGCAAATCGATAGAAAACATAGTTACGTGTTTAATCAATTAAAACGAGCAACCGTAATTAAAGATATCACGTTAGTAGCGCTATCAAGTACAAGCCTATAAATATTTATCACGTCAATGTTTCTTAACTGCAAATAAACAATTTTCTAAACTAATTTGCATCTTTCTTCCACATCGTAACTTAGATCTGATCCTTTCACTATAAATCGTACTTTTCAACCGATTATCGCCCTTAATGTGTGCGTGGTAAGAGGTAGACGTGTCAATTTATACGCGATGAAAAATATTAATTATAGTGTAGGCAGCAATCGCGTGTGCCGATGTCAACTGATAGCTGAGACTTCCTGCACCAGTGAGTGTTGTGAGTCATTGGTTCCAATCACGCGAATCTGTCGATAAGATGGCCGCCCGATGATAAGCCATGCGGATATGGTGTGGCAAACTTTGAGATTGTTTGATTTATAATGCGGTGTTATTATGTAAACAGATAATCTCTGAGAGAAACCGTTGCTGTAGGGCGCTGCCGCTGTCGCGAAAGGGATCTCAGAAATTCCTTTACGTAATTACATAGAGAACGGAAGTGTGATGCAGTTAATTGAAATATCGATGAGTGTTGCCAGAAAACTGTCGTGTTTCAGCGCAAATAACGCTAACAATAGCGCTTTTCTATAATGGAAACTCTATATCATCTCATAGGTTTGCAGAATCGTGCAACGCGTAGTTTTCGCCAAATTTCTTCTCCACCAAATCTCGTTTTCCATGTAGTCATCCAAAAAACTGCCAGAACCTCGTAGCACCGAATTCTAGGTATCCGTAAATGTGCATTTTTTGCATTGGCTTGTTTTTGTGTGTACTTAACTTACGCATATCAAATTATTTCAAAAGAAAATTAACGATAACGGGTGGGATTTATAAATGACTTTCCATAACCTTGTCATATCAATCAAATACCTACCTAGAATTTAATCACAAATCAAGTTACTCACAATTTTTCTAGTTCACACAATTGATTACCATCGTCGACCCAAAAAAATTATCGCCTAATAAGTATAACAATTGCGTGGAAAGATTATTTAATCAAGGTATTGGGAAAGACGCGAATCGATGTCGCCAATACGCATCTGTGACCAGTAATAATAAAATAGAATGTCTTTGCGATTATGATCAACTGAATCTGCGATTTCACAATACGTCTCGTGCCTGCATTGTGCGTTTCACAATCATCGACTGTGCCAATATGTGTAATACGTATACTTGCATTTTAGGACTGATTCTTATCTCTTGTGCTCGATGCGACGTAGTATTTTAATTAAATGTATGGGTAATCTTTTGAGCAAAATGTATATAGAATTATAGATAGATGATTGTCAATTTTTTGGAATTGGAATGTCATCATCTGGGTCCCCGGGCTGTTGTCAGGTCCTCGGTACTTCCTAGTGTATATTGTAATATTTGTGTAAATTCACCTAATCCATAAGCTTTTGTCCGTCGAATACGTAACTTACTTAGGTACCTGCGACTGCGTTAAAACTCAAGGAAACCACATATTCTTCACACAATTCGTGCATATTTAAAGCCCCACCAACTGAAGAAATGGCGTCACACTTCGGACAGCCATCGTTATTTTAACGTATGACAATATCAGTGTCAAAATCGACACGGCCCGAAGCTATTGTCATTTTAATTATTACGTACGTACGTGTCAATATAACAGGCTTGATGGGTGGGTGCCATAAAAGCTTGATGTTGCAAACGAGATTTCAACATACATACAGACAAACTAGTAAACAACGCGGCGACACTCATCAGACGCAGTTAACTTTCCTCGAGTTTCCACAATTAGCGCAATTTGCGTTAATGCGCCCGCGCCGGCGACGTCAGATAAACTCTAGCGTAGATCCGATCAGAACTATACAGCGTGCGACCGCTTTAAGTGGGATGAAATTAAGATAAAACTAAATGATAGCGAAGACATTTATTAGTCTAATTCAAATCATTAACCGCTGACCATCATCATCATCATCTGAATCATTAAGACTGACCATATTTGCTGAAAAAGTACAGTTTAATTAATCGTTATCAATTATGCCTACGCAAACTATTATTAGTGTTATTTTCCTCTTCGTATAAAAGTTATTTACGAGATCAAATTGATGATCTTGTATGCAAATCAAGCGTGCCTTTCCATGTAACTATGAATTAAATAACAAATGGAGAGATAGCATGCTTTTGACAGATGATGTAACATAGTTAAAGCATTACTCATCCGTAGCCAGTCGCTATGGGTTATCGCAATTATAATTACGAATCAATTTTACTTTTTTTCGTGTGAATAGGTCTTCAATGTGTCATGTCTGTCTCCTAAACAAATGAATCATTCGGTTCTTTGTTTTGTTTGTGCTTATCATCAAAATCTTCCTGCTATTATCTCAATTTTATTGGGTTTCGAGCAGCATGTCTTCTCGTCCATACATCTCTATTAGCCGTCATCTCAGTTTTCATTGCTTTGCTAGTCATTCCTATCATCGTCCGCATTCTCCATCCCCGTTTTCTTAAGTCTGTCTTTTTTCTTTTTCTGGCTGTCCGCATATATTTAACAACTTTCTTGTCACATATTGCTCTTCAAATTTAAAATCACAGTAAACTAATTCTAATCTAGCTAGCCTGTATTGTGCTACTGCAGGGCAAGGGCCTCCCTCTCCCTTTTCCACACAATTCTGTCTTTTGCCAGTGCCGGCCAGGCCTTACGGTAGGAGACAAGCTCGTCCAGCCATCTTCGTCTCGGCATGCCGCGATGGCGTCGTGCGTTTAATGGGAATCAAGTAAACTAATTCGACAAATAAATTTATTTTCTAAAATAAAACAACATCCTATATGAGATTTAACACGATACATGGCGCCCATGGCGGTCTGGTACCGGTTTACATTCGAAACTTAAATCTACTTCCAGCTCAATATGATTCTAATTATAACTCTTATAGTTACGACTTTCAATAACCCATGGAAAGTAACACTGATTACAGAATCTTACATTAGGAACATCGGAATAAGTACAAAATCCTGTATTATGAATGCAAGAAATGGAGATCGACAAAAACTGGTTTTTCATCACCTTACGAAATCGTCTATATATACACTAAGTGCATCACCCATTTGGTAAAAGGCTTGAGCAAAATCTAGTTGGGGTGCACTTATTTTCTGAAATCTCTATTGTCAAAATGTAAGTTGAAAAATTAAAAGTAAGACATTCAAAACATACTTATCTGACAATCCGGTTGGCATTGTTGGGAAAAGTGTTGATTGCAACTTAATGGGAGCTGTCAATTCTCAGTTTTGTCACACATACTTTCTTGTGTCCATTAGTTTTACTTTATAGATTTTGATTTAAACTTTTGCTCCCATGATATTATTGGTTTTCAATTTCCCATGTAGTATTTTACATAATTACGAGCCCAACTCTAGAAAACTTCATATTGCTGCACTGGTATCGAAGTGATCAACAATGTTTTTCATAATGAAGCGATGTATGCAATTCGTTTTCGTGAGTGTTGTCAAGATTGCTTTGTGCTCTTTCTCTCCAACTATTTCTAATTTTACAAATTTTTACTAAGCGTATGAATCTTTACACTTGTATCTGTTGACGTCATTCATAGTGATAAAAGTTTGGCACTAGATGTTCATTTAGCGCAGATAGTTTATGCGCCTGCCACTATCTTTTATTTACTGTTTGACATATAAACACTACAAACGTTATTACTACTCTATACCTCTATACTACTTTGCAGATTTCAAACAGTGTTCAACATTTCACTGTTGTTTGTAAAATTTTGTGTCCATCGTCATGAAGCCACAGTTTTATAAACCGATAAAGATTCCTGACTACAGAGCTATCACCGTTTAATCAAATGTTGATGAGTAATAGAATGTTAGCATATTTTTAATAAACAACCGGATCATTGATTACTATAAGTCCATTGGAATTGCAAACGACGAAAGAACGACCAATTTATTTACGCATATACATTATGAATGCTTCGAGGTACCTATCTAATTAAAATTTATGCGCGTACATTAAGTTCTTCACTTATCTACAGTCCCCGCGTCTTGTTTATACTGCCACTATAGGTATTTTAGAATCCAACCGCACTGACATGAGCTCTATGTTAGTTTCATTTATTCCGCAGTAGCTGTAGCCGCATGGTGCAACTGTGGAACCGGACTCGTGTTAATGCATAGGTACTTTCCAACCCTTCCATGAACGCGGCTAAATCTTTTATCGCTACCAAATCGTCTGTCGTAAATCCCAAGTCTCGGCCCATTGTTGCCGTACACGGCACTTATATGGGAGCGACCAAAATAAATCACGAACAAAACCATATCGGCGCGATCGTAGACTATCTCGGCCGGATCGACCGCGGGGGACTACATCGAGATACGGAGATATTACGCTATTGAATTAGCATTACCGCTGTTCTCGATATTGTTGTCCGCGGGCAGAGGCATGCCTCATAATTCAGTGTCGCATTATTTTAATTTTCGTCGTGCGTCGCCGTCGCGCTCCTCGACGACGGTTTGCGGAATCGTGCGAGATCTCTCCTCCCGATAGTATTAGACGCATAATCCTCACATCTCCGTCCACTACAGGACCGCATGGCACCTGTGGCACGTGTGCACGGCATTTCCCCCATGCTCCCTCGTGCTAAGATTTACGTTCTTATAAGGAGATGTCCATAAAAGATTGCCGGTACGCGCCTTCATTATAATCGCATCAATAAATGCCATTGTTTTTGTTACAGGTGGCTCAGCGACCTGAATGATCTTGACATCGACAGCTCCACCTATTAAACGTAAGTCAACAATATAATTAATTTTTGCAAGAAATATTCCACTGTCAAGCATTGTTTGTTTCCTTGTGAGGTCAGTGCTTTCTTTACTCAGCTTTTTATGAGCATGTAGGTATTTTATGACATTCGCTGGATAAATAATCTTAAAGTTTAATTAACCGAATATGTTTTGTTGATAACGTATCGCACATCCAAAATTAATCAAACGTTGGCCTGAATTTATAGGCAGTTCGGTAAACAGTAAGTTTCATTAGTTCGTAATAAACTCTCAGATAAAATCACAAACATTTAAGATATGAATTCATATTTTGTCAGAGATCGTTTTCCCGTCGAGTGTATCATTATTGATTGAATGATAAATCCATCGATACTCCTGACAAATAAAACCATTATTCAATTACGATCACGTCGCACGCCTGATACGATTGTCACTTGACCGGAGCGGACCCGGGGAATCAAATCAAACGTTAACCTCAATAATGGTATCGGTGATCTATCGGCTGTGGTTTGGACCAATATTGGAGATATTGAATAATAATTGGTGCACACGAGGCGAGCAGGGCGGGCGTCACGATGGAGATGCTATCTGTCGAGCGTGCCGCATCCATCAGCTCTCGATGTGCCCTATCTGTGCCGGTATCGCGCGCCAACGATAACCATTGTCTTACCGGACGATTATATCGGCGAAATTTGTGCTCGCCTCCGATCGACCGTTTGTCTTTTGCCGCAAATGAGCCGGATAATGGAGGACGCCGCATAAAAGGTGCGCGTTTGTGCTAAACTTTTGCTTAGTCATTAATATGCCGTGGGAACGGAAAGTGTTCGACACGAGACATCTAATTTTCGTTGCTCAATAAAACTTGTATTGAATAGGTACGCTCATAATCATTATGGCGAGCTTGCAATGCTTTTTATCCGTGCTCGCTGTATAATAAATTCAACGCCAGTAAATGCAGTTCATAGCCAATCTTGAATTACGTGAAAATTTATTCATATTTTAATTGAATTCCCTTGCAATATTGAGCTTTGAACCGCTGGACTCGAAATACGGGCTTAATTGGCCCAAATGCAATATTTCATATCCGGAACAGTGGTTCTGTGGACATTAAATCGGCCGACTCATGCGCCACTGACAGCGACAAGGTGCACGCGTTTAAGCGCAGTGCTCCCGTTCGCGACCGCTACCACTTAATAGCATTAGTGTCATTGTCTCGCGGTCATTAATAAGAAGCTGGACAGTTCTATTGGCCGGCACGCCATAACGGGCCTAACCGTGTTCTGGCCTCATGTCACGAATTTGTATCCTAATGGCCTTAGGGGGAGTTACGATCGCAGACTCCAATGTTCCCGGATATCTGGATAGCTACGCGCGTCGACCTACCTACGGACAATGGTGTATGGTTTCAGTCTGCGTTTTATTAACTATCGGTAATTTAATTTCTTGTTCGATTTAATCGAAGTTGGCTGCGAAAGTCGGTACTTCTGTAAATCTGTATATACTTAGCTACAGTAGACGCAGTAGTAAATTATTTTGCAATTACTGCTGAACGAGTACCGGATGTAGCTATTGTTACACTGCAAAAGTGCGAAATATTGCAATGCATGTTACATAATGGCGTTTTCGTTAAGACATAAATACACCTTTTGAAATATTGTCTTTTATATAGCTAACTGGCCGTTGCCCGCGACTTCGTCTGCGATCCAGGATGAAAAGTAGCCTATGTCCTTCTCCAGATCATGGTCTATACATGTGTCAAATTTCATCTAAATCCGTTCAGCTGTTTTAGCGTAAAAGCGTAATTCTTACATTTTCTAATTTTCTGCGCAACTTTCTTAATTTTTTTCCGTAAGAACCTTCTACAAAGTATTATAAAACTTATGGATGACATCGCTAAGGTCGTTCTCAAGTTATGGCGTGACCAAGGGAAATAGGGATCCATTTTTATATAAATATACAGGATGGCAGGGACATCGACGCGCAAACTGTAACCACGAAAAATTTTTACGCTATGGGGTCTAAACTCATGTGCTGAAGTCATGGTTATAGTTTGCCCGTCGATGTCCCTGCCACCCTGTATAGATTAGTATCTTATTTAGTTCCTTCATCGTCTCTTAGATGTTAAGTCGCTATCTTATAATTAACCCATAATTACCTTTGACACAGATTCATTTTATAGTCATTGACAATTGCTAAATCGCTTCTTCAATTTTAACGGACAGCTGTAAATTCATTTAACTGGTGTGGAGCGATGCACGCGTCCGTACAACAATTAAGCCCAATTAGCCCACAACTCGCAGCACCTCTTTGATACACCGACTACGGATTAACAACCGACTTCTGAATTACTCCGATTTGTCGATAACATCCACTCGCTACCATTAACAAATCAAGTCGTGTAATCGTGTTTATTTATAGACGAGCCAGATAAGCCATCACTTTCCAGGAAGACAAGATTATGTACAATTAATTATCTCAGTAAGCAACATTGGCTCTCGCGCTTGTTATTACGCGTCTTGATAAACGCCGATGGTATGTTTCTTAATTGCCCGTTGCATGATACGGACACTATCGGAGCACTATTTCCAACATAATAAGCATTATCATAACAATAACAAGCTAGTAACTCGCGGCATTCGATGTGCTCATGACGGGAACACGATAACCCGACAAACCGTCTCAGTTCGATTTTGTGCAAGAAGCTACACACAACACTTGTGTGCCGCCATTATTTGTTAAATAAAATTCATATTGATAAAATATTTTTTTCAAAATATTAGTGACTCAACATTCGGAGAGTGCGATGTTTTAGTGATTGTGAATATCTGAATCAAGTGTCTCTGTGACTGTAGTTCGCGAGAAGAATGTGAGTTGGTTTTTCCTACTTTAAATTAAGTTATCATCGACACGATAAGTCAACAATGTTCCGTGCATAGTGATGCACGGAACAATAGATGGTTCGAAATCCCTATCCGTGATTGATGGTTTTGGTAATTTACTTTTGAAATGTATAATTAGGCTATTGTTGCCATTGAGCGTTCAATAGTAAGTTTACTGAAGTTAAATTACAATATGTGAAGTTCTTCGTGGTTGAATGAGGTTTTTTTCCGTGTGAGTGAATGGGTCGTTCGCGGTACGGTCTCAATTTCCCAGCAGGCAGTGGCAGTGGGATCATCAATCTTAGTCTTGTTTGTCGAACGACAAAGATATGGGGTTTATGTAATCTTAAAACGTTGCTTTTTGAACTGAGAGACTCTTCTGTGTGTTTGCGAAAGTTACTTTTGTGTGTTGGATTGGTTTCTTTTGTAAATGTGAGCTACTAGCACAATAGGTCCAGTAGAGTCTGGTTTCGATTGATCAATCTTATGGGATAAGTATCTATAGGTTGGTACGGCTAATGTTTTATGCAACATACTGCCTGTCTACAACTGTTAAAATCTCTCTCTCTCTCCGTGAAAACGTAGGTGAAGTGAGCTGTCATTCCGCCTGATGACATTATTGACAGCTAACTTCACTTAAGTTTTCAAGGTGATTTTTGGGCAGAATAGATCGGCTGGACTCGTTCTGTTACATTGCCATAATTAAATAGATCGGCTGGACTCATTCTGTTACATTGCCATAATTAAATAGATCGGCTGGACTCATTCTGTTACATTGCCATAATTAAATAGATGGGCTGGACTCATTCTGTTACATTGCCATAATTGAATAGATCGGCTGGACTCATTCTGTTACATTGCCATAATTAAATAGATCGCCTGGACTCATTCTCATTCAGTTACATTCCAATCATTTCTTACTTCTTTCTTGTATATGTTGTATCCAAATTGCTTGTTGTTGATACAGAAGGACAATGGTACCTATTTGTTTTGATTCTATTTGCAAATACATACAGTCGCATATGCAAACACAAGTGAAATGGTAAATCTTGATTGACATTTGGTTTTTCTTTTAATAATATTCAACATCATCATCTGCCTAGCCTTTTCCCAACTATGTTGGGGTCGGCTTCCAGTCTAACCGGATGCAGCTGAATACCAATATTTAACAAGGAGCGACTGCCTATCTGACCTCCACAACCAAGTTACTGGGTAATCGATACCCATTGGTAAGCCTGGTTGTCTTAATAATATTATCATCATCGTTTATGCCCCGTCCAGTACCTACTGGTCAAAAGCCTGTCCAATAGCACGTCAATTTACTTGATCCTCGGCTATTGTCATCAAGCTGCTACTTGTGTTACCTATGCTTGTCTATTTGGGATCTCCATTCAAGAAGATGGCGGTTAGTCCTACGGTCACCGGTACTGTGGCTAAATGATCACATCAGCTTGCATGTTCTGTGGGCTTAGGCTCTTTGTACAAACACGTTTTTCTTGTTGTGAAAAACTACGGTTTATTCGCCGTTTGTAGGCACGGTCGTCAGTGTTGTATGGATCTATGGATCGTTTAAGTATATACAGTTTTTCTATGGCGCGGTTTGTAAGCCTTACCATAGTGAAACTGTGCCGTGTACAAAGGGCCTTATGGTTCACTGTCGGGTCTTCAAACCAACCTGTTTTTAGGATATAATTCAACAAAATTCTCACAAAAGCTCAGTCAAATACAAGTCTCTATTTTTGTCCAGATCTTCATCAATCAAAAAAACTTAAGATAAACCAACTCTTATCAGTAAACACATAACTAAATGAATACCTATAGTTAATTATGAATATTTAATTACTTGTATATAATTAGCTACATCAATATTCCTCACTGTCGCTTGTCTCTATCTCCAAGTTCTTAAGTAATACATTAATTGTAAGTACTTGACGTTATCAGTGACTGTTATCAGTACTTCACTAGGCATCATTTTATAATCGGAAATTAATTCTGTAAGTGTTATTAGGTACCCACAAATTGAATACAAGCATTAAAATACACCATACAAGACGTTACTTCATAAATATCCTACACTTTGTTGGTGTGTACCAAAGACGTGGTTACAGCGTAGTGTTAGTACTACCTTGTCTGTGGTTGTGTGTTATTTATTATGATTGTTTAGTTAATTGGTTAGGTACCTAGTGCATCTATTGTTCTCATTTTTTGTATTATGTCCGTGTGGAATAGATGTTTTCTATTTGTATATTTTTAAACCTGAATTTATTTGCAGTTTTTTGTTATGATGAGCTTTTTAGTAAAATTAATTGAAAATGAAAAGTGTTGTGGTAATTTGCGTGTGGATCTTACTTTTTGGTGTTAAAAGGTACTAATTTAAATTGATTATTATGACAAGGAAATTGCTTTTGTATGTGTCGGTTTAGAAAGAAAGAAAGAAAAAGTATTTATTGCGACTCGTACAGGATCATAAACTAAACTACTGCCCTAGATATTAGTGATATGTTAAATTTTGAATTAATCTTCATGGTCCTGCCCTTATCCCAATTTATTTGGGTCAGTGGTTTTCTTCAATATCACTAACTCTGTTAGCCGTTATCTCAGAAATCATCTGCTTTAGTCTCACCTTTCACAAAATCATTTAACTTTTTTTTTTGTTCTGCCTACTACAGCTTCTTTATTTGTTCCAAAATAATGATAAAGCGGAAATACCCAAAAAACCGAAAACATTTCACTATTAGTAACTTCTGTACCTCTACATTTTTTTTTAAATACTATGCCACATTTTTTTACATAAACTTTTAACTTAAGGCGCGGTAAGAAGCAAATTTTTAGGTAATCAAAACAGCGTTACTGCAGCGTTTCTGTGTCCAAATAAACTTTTTTCTTTCTTACTTTCTTTCGTTATGTTATGTGATGTTAGTTGAATCGAATGACCACGAAAGTGAAATATAATTTTGCAGTTTTAAAAATAAATGTACGGCTCAGTGGAATAATTTTTTGGTATTTTAGTTGATTGAATTACCTTTACATAAAATAGGATAGTTTACGCTCAAACTTTTAAGAACTATGCGATGAAAAATATTTCTGAGCTCTGTTTTAAGATTGTTTGATACTATTTTATTTTTATCAAACATTTTTGAATAAGTCCTTTCTTTAAACATTTGAAATCTCAATTTTTTTCTGGCCTATACCATCTGCCAATATGCTTAACTGTACGACAAAAAACAGCATTTTACGGTGCCCTACGTTCGGGCAGCGCCTTAATCGAGAAAGGATAGAGTTAAAAATAGTTATCGGTATTGATTAACGATTCTGTCATGCGAGCACAGGTGATATATGGGCAATGAAGAGGTATTCTCGTTAACACGTCTGACTCAGTATTATTTACTGGGAAACTCTTGAAACCCGTTGGCACTATAGCGCAATATTATACGCACCTGTTGAGTGTTCCTTATTAAGTTACTCACATAATATTCAATGGCTAATATTTTTTGAAATGGTTATCGACATCCTGCTGCCTTCATCATTCGATGATTAATTTATTTCGGTTAGCCAACAATTGTTTACACAGTACATTTAATAGATCATTTCCTTAATAGTACATTTATAAGTGCAACAATTACTTACAGGCTAACAACAACATGCATCATTTATGGTTTTACATAATAAGTGATTAACTGTGATGCTGATGACTCATTGGCAGCCAGTTCCACCCACTGCTGAGTAGTACCCCCCTCCTCCCTTTTGTGCCATCCTTTTGCCTTAGTTCTAATTTTTTTTGGTTTTTCTGTCGCCGCAAGCCAGCAGCACACCTTTCTTTCATCCATCGACTTTTAATGGAAAATAATATCAACTATGATACTTGATAGGTATATCATAATTGATATTGTTTTTTACGATGGCCCAATTCAATTTCTTTTTTCATGATCATTTTCTGACTGGATGAAAAAGGATGACGTCAAGATGGTCTTACCATTTTTAGGGTCCGTGCCCAAAGGGTGCCAACGGAACTTTATTACTAAGCCTCCGCTGTCCGTCCGTTCGTCCGACTGTCAGCCGGCTGTATCTCATGAAGTTATGAACCGTAATAGGTAGACATTTGAAATTTTCAGTGTGTATAATAAAATAAAGTTAAATAAAATTTAACAAGAATGTTTATTGTCTCCATACAAGAAACCTGTTTTTTCGGCATTTTTTACCTTGTGGACCCTTCTTGTGCGACTCGCACTTGGGCGGTTTTTTTAAATGGTAATGTAGAATCGAAAACCCTTCCTCTGCCTAGTTAGATATAGCAGAACGTATTGCCCAAGGCCCATCTTCGGCAGTATGTGATTATGTTAAAATCTTAATTTCGGGCCTTGAACCATAACCGTTTACGGACTACCTCTGCATCGAAAAGCTAATACTGCTGTGTATTTATTGCCATTTTCTTCTCCGAACCCACCTTAGGATTAAGAACCACATAGAATTAGAATACCTTTGTTGAAAGAGGTGGGAGAAAAATTGGGCCATTCATCGCGTGATACTTAAATTCTAGGTTTGTCTGTAAGCTGTAACTGAGAAAGTTTCCGTATCCCACTGCTGGGCCGCCCCTGTTTTCTGCCATATTTTCCGGCTCCGTGCATCCCTTATCCAGGTATTTCCCGCGACTTTGACATTCTCTAGTTACACAAATAGAAAATCCAGCACATAACATGATCCAAGAAGAGGTTCAACGTTTTACAACTAGTGTAGTTATCCACTGAAAGAAGTGATGCAGACGTAGTGTTAACTTATGCTCATATTTCGCTAGGATAGTTTTTTAAAGTTTCAATGAAAGCTGGGCTATGGCTATGCTAGCAATCGGTAGAATTCAGTAAAGGATGGTTGTGAGGGTTGTTCAGTGAGGGAAAAGTTAAGATATGGTAATTGCAACCGTGTGGTTTAGTATACAGATGTTGGAATTGCATAATCCTACTAATATTATAAATGCGAAAGTTTGTATGTATGGATGTTTGTTACTCTTTCACGCAAAAACTACTGAACGGATTTGGATGAAATTTGGCACACAGATAGTTTATAACCAGGATTAACACATAGGATACTTTTTATCCCGATATTCCCACGGGATCGAAACTTACGCGGGTGAAACCGCGGGGCGCAGCTAGTATTATTATAATATGAACACTGACGGTCGGGCTGGTCCACAAATTCAAGTTTGCTCAGCGACTATGCTATGGAGCGAGCTATGTTCGGAGTTTCATTGATGGATAAAATCAGGAATGAAATTATCCGGAAAAGAACCGGAGTTACCGACATAGCTTGCAGAGTAAGCAAACTGAAGTGGCAGTGGGCTGGCCATGTTTGTCGAAGGACCAATGGCCGGTGGAGCAGACTAGTCCTGGAGTAGAGACCGCGTACCGGCAAGCGTAGTGTGGGACGCCCCCCAGCTAGATGTACGGCCGACCTAAAGAAGGTGGCTGGGAAAGACTGGATGTGGAAGGCGGAGGACAGGGTGTTGTGGCGCAGGCTGCCTATCGCAGTCCACTACTGAACATAGACCTCGGCATATGTCCAGCAGTGGACTGCGAATGGCTGAGTTGATTGTTTATAATATTATAATGTAATATACAGGGTGGCAGGCACAATGACGCGCGATCTGTAATCATGAATTCAGCACAAGATACTAGACCCCCTGCGAAAAAAAAATCATCGGTTATCAATAAACCTACCGGTTATCTGCGTATGATGTAAAATTGTAGAACACCTACGAGTTTTAGTAAACATTTTATTCGATACAATTATTATTGTTATACGTTAATCTTTTATTCATTTTATGTAGGTACCTACATTTTAGGTTAAATTATGTATAAAACTTAGTTTTATTATTATGCTGTATTTTATTGCCGCATTGCAAAATTGTACATAATGACTAAGCAGAATTCACAATTTTCATTTTGCGACAACGTTCAAGATGCGATTTATGCTGGGGGATTTTTTACAGCGCTAAACGCTGCTTTAATTACGTTGTACTAACAACGAGTGTGTTTCCTCGTTAGCGCTTTAATTTCTTATTTACTCGTCAGTTTTATTGATGAGCTTTGACGTGCAACTACGTTATTTATCGGGACTATACATTTAGTTGTAGGTACCCGCCCAACACTCGTTCTTATCGCTGGAGCATTACTAATTTCCTCTTATCTCAATACTCACAGTTATTTCTTGAATTATCGCTTCGTCTTGTTTTAGTTTACGCTCCATTTGCTCTTTACACAACATTATTTTTACCGTCTGCATCTCAATACATAATGGAACTGCCACCAATCCGTGAATAATCACAGTCGCAGAAAGTAGGCTCTCGGCTACAAAAACGAGTGTTATTCATACAAATTGTACAATTATTATTATTCAGAGGCTCAATACTTCTATTTCTAACAAGTTTAGTTTTTCCTCATCGTTTGGAAAGTTATTTTCTAACCAGGGATTTACATCGGCGCCGGCGCAATGTAAATGAACACGCGGTGGAAGTGCGCCGTATGCTGTGTCACTCGTATGACCCGGCGGCATTCGGAATACATTACCGAGCCGTAAGACAATTGAGTAAGTGTGGCGTCGATCATCGACGACGCTTCTATAATTGTGTGGATGGTTTATGTGTGAGAGTATACCTACATACCTTTCACTTTAGTTAGGGTAGTGCCGTTTAAAAAAGAGCCACTTACCTATCTGTTTACTGAGATCAAATTTTGTTACGAATATACACGGTGTTAAGGGACATCGACGATCTTTCAGGGTGTAAAGAATAAACCCTGAATAGTAGTTCTTCTAAGATATTCTCTGGAAAGACTAACTTAGAAGTCTGTTTTCCGATAACGGAATTGATAAAAATATCGATGAAAGGGTAGGGAAGGGGGTGCCCAAAAAATGAACGATTTCCATGAGGAATGATATGTATGAAAAGGGGTTGAATGATGACGTAATGACGACTAATAGGGGAATTCTCTCCTTCATCCCCATCATCACGTCAACTGAAGGGTAGTGAGAAAAAATATTGCATTATCTCCAAATGACATGGGGCTAAGACAAGTAGAAGTATCACAGAGAGCTGATATTAGTCAGGAGATTTAGCTAAATTATATATAAAAAATTAAGAGGATCTAAACTCCATAAAAAAGAACAGTTGGTAGCACCAAATATAGTAATAGGGCTTTACAACTTTTCCAAGACATTCATTATACCCTGTTGTAAACTTAATTATGCTAAATATTCATTCTCATCTATTAGCAGTCACATAAACACTTCATTGCCTGTATCCGGTTTACTTACTCAGACAAGATATTAATCGTAATAGGTATGGTTTTGTTCATTGAACTCTTCAACTCTTGTTAGACCATATTGTTAGTGTTTCCAATTATTTATCTATCCGAGCCGAATATGGTTTGTAGGTGAATAACCTAAGGTAACCTTTTCTTTATTTTGTTCATTTTGGTGTAAATTGACATTTCCTGGTTTTGTTGAGGTAGGTTGACGAGCCCAATTTAAAAATATAATTGAACATTGCTTATCAATAGAAAAAAGTTTTCTAGGTCGGTTTACAACTGATTGCGAATTTCCTAAAAAAGAGAATTATGTGTTCTTCAATTTACATCCACAGGAATTATGATTTCTACTTAGTTAGGCCCTATCGTTACTCAAAAATAAGTCAAAATGTGTAAAACTATTGGAATCCTCATGCTCCTATAGTTCTATGGGACTTTACCTACCCATAAACATTTTTGATTCCCAAGTTTTTTTTTTGTTGTGCTTACCATTTTGAGGATATGCGGATATGCCGTTTTGGCGAATACTTACTAGAAGTACAGGACCGGTCCATGTGGCGACGCCTGGTGAAGGCCTATGTCCAGCAGTGGACGCCTTTCGGCTGAAATGATGATGATGAAGGAGAAACCGACCTAAACACTAATATTAACATTTTAATCTAGGAAAAACGAACATTTCATCAGCCTAGGGAAATTTAGAAACAGTCACATCATCACGACTGAGGAAATCACCCCTAATAATGACGGTGCCAAAGTCCATATCCTTGATTTTCCGGTGACTGATGTTACACTAAAATTATTGTTAATGATCAATAAAACTACTCATGTCCAACTAAACAAAGTTTTTTATTTAAAGTTATTTACGGCGTGACTAGAAGGCGTTAGCGTCGAAACATATCGCCCTATGGTTTCGTTTCATCGATTTGATTAGGATCTTGTGAATTTAAGCAAATATATTACCAGCTATAGAACAGCCGATCGATTCTGTAAAAATCTCACCGTGAAAAGTTAGGTGAAGTGAGCTTGGAGTGAGCTGTCAATAGTGTCAATCCCTAGCATTAGTTGGAATGACTCAGCTCAGCTCAGCTCACTCCACGCTCACTTCACCTGAGTTTTCACGGTGAGATGGTTACAGAATCGCACTGCAGTATACAGTTTGGTTGATTCAAACCCTCAAGTAGTTGTACCCTTTACACATAATGTCATAATGAAAGGACTGGGTACCATCCTCGTTGTTTGGTATCCAAAATAGCTTTATGTTTATACTTTTTCGTTATTAAAATTCTTAAATTTTACTCCTCAGTGTTAGCATGGTGGTAGTGCTGAACGGCGTGCTCGCGGACGAGTGTCCTACATCGGTGCGTGCGCTGTTGGTCGCGCATCCCGGCTACAGGGATGCGGCCGCGCAACTTTTGGCGGCGGCGGCAAGAGTAGTCCCTCCACCGGGGCTACTGTACGTCGGACAACGAGAACTAGCTGCTGTAGTGCCACATGACAGTTAGTAAACGTCTTATTTATAACACCCAACAACCACATAAGGGGTTTCACAGGCTTGCTCTTAAAAGCAAGTCTTCGAATCCCCTGCGAACATTTCTTATATTCCTTGGTTATGATTAAAAGTCAGTTGTTTGAAATCGGAAGGCCCATTGCAGAGATACCGCAATAATTGAAAGAAAGGTGTACCCTTACAAAACCCTTAGACAGTACCCATCCCATATCTCTTTAGGTGATGGTGATATCATATTTAACTAATTGGAGCTTTTTGTTATTTTTTTTTCAGAAAATGTCAACATCATAGGATCAGATGACGCCACATCATGTATAATCGTCGTTGTCAGGCATTCAGGTAATTGACGAATATATTTTAACTTTACTATAGCAAAATCATAAATTATAATGCTCCATAATGCTTTCATGAAGAAACTTGGAAGCTCGTGATTTTGCCCACAACTTAAACTATGTACTTACTTCTTCCTTCTTCGTAATTGCCTTCTACATTGCTAAGAATCATGACCAGCGACAAAATGGTTTTATTTTTGACTTTTACTTAATAATGTTCAGCATTGGAAGTTTTTAGACTAAAATGATGATAGAAGACGCAAAACTCTTACCTTTTCTACAGCACTTTCGTTCGCCATATTCCAGGTTCAGGCGCAGTAGCCCTAGCCCACTTAGACGGCTCGGGCACCGCAGAGGCGTCAGCAGCAATGGTATCAAGGGTTCAACAGTTGGCAGTAGGATACCCGGAGGGAAGGCTCGAGTTACAGCTGGTCGGAGGCTTCACAGACCCACACCGCTACTCTGATGAGCTGTTCGCAAATATTATGTGTGAGTTTCACTCTTTTATTTATAAGAAACTTTTTGGCAGTAGTAAAGGTATTTGGCCCTTGGAGTTTGTTGCGCCACTTCTTTTGTTCAGCGACAGTACTGGGAAGTGGTGAAGGGCAGGCGTTTTGGGGGACTGTCTTATTTATTTATGTAATTACGACGTTCGAAAAGTGCTAATTCTCAGCCTAATTTTAATAAATGACTTGATTTTGATTTTGAATGGTGGTCATAGAAATCGGGGAGAGAAAATGAAAGAAAACATATTGTTTTATTCTGCACAAATAAGACGCACATTATAAAATAAACATCGAATAACACAAAGTAGCCCAAAGCCGTCGTAGATGTCTAGAGACGTCTAAAAACACGTTGGGCTGACGATACCACCGAAGTCATGGGAAACTAGATTCCGGTGGAATTCAACCACATGTGACAGCACCATTCTTCTTTTTTTAAGCGTTGCCCCGCACTTGGGAGTTTCTCCTGTATCGTGGGTGCGTTTACAAACATTTAAACTCACATACACAAACAGCCAGACCCGGAACAACGCGCCAACCATGCCGTGATTTTACGGTACGACGCTGATATATTGATGTTGCGGTTGGTAAATGTTAAATCCTCAAGGCCTTCAGCATACGGCGGCTAGGACTAGTTTAATCTATTTAAAAATAAATATTAGGATGCTGTTTTGCACGCATCTGATCTGGCCAATCCGACGCAGGATTGCTTGTTCAGTTTGGTCTTCCGAAATTGTAAAAGAAAGACAAGGCTGCTAAACCTTTTCTTCTGTAGTATCTCTATTATATCATATCAATGTTGCAACAAAGCTTTTTCGGAAATAAACAATTAGTATTGACGCAGAGGTCATCCGGTGGACTCTTGTCACATTGCCAATGCGCGAATATTAGCGAGATGTGCGTGGGCGCAGCGTCTATTGTTGCGTAGTGCGTTCCGAAGACCTGACGGTCTTTCGTGACTCATTTTGGGACATATTGATGTGAATTAGAGACGACTATTCAAATTTCTGCGACTCTTCAGACTTCTTCGACGTTCTTGTGATGTAGTGTTTCCTGTGTCCAGTTTTATAAAATTGTTTGAAGATTGTTAGAAAAAGCTCTGTCGTCTAATGTGATGACAGACTGCATACGCTATTATATTATACTTAGGTTTAGGAATATAGCTCTGTTGAAAAATATCTAATCTTGGAAACTGGACAGTACAGTCCGCGATTTGGATAAACATGGTGGCAGAGACATCGACGCGCAGCCTGTCACCATAGATTCAGTACACGATTCTGGAACCGCCTGCGTTGAAATTCAGTCGGTCATTATTTTTTTTCTGCTGGTTTTTTTGTGACTGCGTAAGCACTTTTCTATGAAACGGCAGTCTTTTTTTATCATTGGGGACACTACGCTTTTCCATGCGCGGTTTGCCTCCAGAACTTTATAACCCCATCCGTTTTACGAGCATTGTCCCGTCTAATAAATCGTATTTTTCCTTAATTCCAGTATCATTCCACCGCCTCTCAGTAGAGATCGACCTCACACTAGCCTGCTGTTGCGAGTTAAACACAGCATTAGGTGGAGGTTCGGCTGCGCCATTAGTGACCGGTGTCGGTGTTGATATCCGAGCTGGTGACCTGTTCCCTGCCACATTCCCTGATAAGGGACCGGAGTTGCCGCTAAGAGGAGCCCGAACGATTACTAGTGGACCACATTCGGGACAGGTAAGAATTGAAACCTATTTTAATGGGAAAAAGTAGGATAGAAGCAAACTGAGATAAATATTGCCATAGCTAGAACGGTACCATAACATGACATCAAACCTGGGGGTCTACTCCGAAGTGCAAAGTGCGAATGTTCGGATCGGACCGACACATGACCGAACCGAATATTATTGAAAAATGCGAAAAAAGTTCGGATTGGCTCAGTTGGGTCGGGGCCATAGTCAATATTCGAAAGAGTGTAGGATCGGGACCGACCGAACCAAATAGTAACTTCGTAGCAGGAAACGGCCGAACATTCGCCATTAAGCCAATACTACTTCGGAGTAGACCCTCTGTAATCCCCGAAGGGTTAGGCAGTGGTGAACACATAGTACACCCACATTCCGCCAGTTATGTTAAGTCCCATGTAGTAGGAGGCGAGCCTATTGCCATCAACCGGGCACAAATCCGGACTTCTGCCTGCTACTGATTAGGGTAGTTTCCTGGGTAAAAATAAATAATTATATTATGTCCGTCAGTTAGATTATCGAAAAATAATGGACACGTATTTTTTCTTTTGCCAATCAAAACAAAAAATGACAAAGATAAAGCGCGTCAAAATTTGGGAGTGGGGGGTCGTGACGTCACTTGCTTGCAAAAGTGTCGCAAGCAAGTGATGTCACGCGGAACTTTAACGGGCGATATCTTCATTTTTTAGATAATTGACAAAAGAAAAAATACGGGTTCAATATTTTTTGATAATCTAACTGACGGACTAATTAGATTTTTTTTAAGAAAATAGCCTATTAATCAGAATCATCTATTCATCTATTTCGTCCTAGTCACAGTCACTGATGAAAAAGCAAATTTAAACGTATTTTGGTATAGTTTATGATGTAAAAATATCGAGCAATCTATCGTGTGACCCGTCCAATAGTGTCTTAAAGCGGCGCTAGATGTCAGCGGTGCGTTGAAATTTAGTGTGGGGGACTATTTTCCCTTTGAAGATATTTTACCCTATTTTAAGTGTCAACTATCTCGTGTCCAGGTGCTAGACATCTACGACAACACGGTGGGCATGCTGCGCATCGGGCCGTTCAACTACGAGCCGCTGCGGGGCGTGGACCTGTGGCTGGAGCAGTCCGACGACTTCATACTGCAGCATCTTAGCACCACGCCTGCTGTTGAAGCTCCACACTTTGTTCACAATGTAAGTGGTTTGCGTACTCAATTGGACTGAAGTTTCTTCCAAGTTGAAAGAACAGAATAGGATATCGGAATCGCTTTTACGTACGTCATATTATAAAAATTAAAAAAAAAATAATAAGCTAGATCAGGAAACAAACTCAGATGCCAGTCTTTTTTAAAATGTCCAGACATAATCTTGATCAGATCATGAGAAGACCATGTAGATTTATAGGAAGAAAATATGTTTACTGATCATAAATTCACAGGATACAAGTTACAGTAAAAATTATGATAACTAAATACGACGTTACAAAAACAAAACCATTGATCGGGATTCAAGAGCCTCACGCCTCTTACCTATGGTTGTTATCACTACTATTAGTCACATTTGAAGGGCAGATATGTAACTCCTGTTGAGTCTGTGTTATCGCCCTGGTGACGCTACCGTTTGAGAGTTATTATTTGTTTCAAGTATTGAATGGCAAATTATTTGTGTAGGCCACAGCCTCTTGGTCACCTCATCGGAATCTCAGTTGTTGATATTGATTTTGCTGATAACTCACCATCTAATAAATTAAGATACTCCATAGACAGTTTAGACGTGATTAAAAACATGGCGACTAAAAATACGTCAATTTACGTCAGGTCGGACTAATTTGACAGGACTAAACTTATATTTATCTTCTGTACTTTTCTTAATGAAATAGAACAAAAAAAGATGCACTGAACTGCAATTTAGTTTAGTTTGTGAACAAGGGAATCGGCGCCATTGACAGTTTTATACTAATCTAAATTCTCTCAAATCGAGATTCATGCTTAAAAACCCCGTATTAATTGGGAAACCACGTTTCGCAACTGCTCCTCGACTTGGTTTTCAACGAGTACGCTCGACGTACCGTTAGCCCAGGCTCACACGGGTACGTTCTTCCCAAGGCGATTTTTTTCGCGCACTTGTACGCGCGCAACGTATTGCTTAGCGTCGAGAGTTGAGAATCCAACAGTGTTTTTTTTGTTATGCGCTCTTTTGGATTGTCAATGTTCGGCTCAACACCAAGAGTTGAAAATTCAGTGCGCGATAATTTTACGCCGTAGTCGTGGAGTACCTACGTTACGGTTTTAGCAACGGTGTAGATATGGACCCAAGATTCTACATAAAACTCAATAAACTGCTAAGTCGTGCAGTCAAAATAACATTTATCTTTAACATTCCAGATCCGCGTAACCCTGAAATTCATCCAGCAGCATCCATTCCCGGCTGTCACAGTGTTTCCAGACAACCGTGCGCACTATTACCGCCGCGACGAGCAGTCTGGTTGCTGGGTGCCCATGCGCTTCTAAACAACTGAAACACGACTTACTACCCAGAATTTTTTTAATAAAACAACTACGCCGAAAACAAAAATGAGCATCGTTGCTTTCATACTGTAACTGCGACGAATCACACTAAAGCCGATATCAGACGCTTCATGTTTTGTTTATTCTTGCCTTTCATTAGACATATTTCACTCGAAGTGATACTGCAGTGCGATTCTGTAACAATCTCACTGTGAAAACTTAGGTGAAGTGAGCGTGGAGTGAGCAGTCATTTCAACTAATGCTAGGTATTGACAGCTCACTCTAAGCTCACTTTACTTAACTTTTTACGGTGAGATTTTTACAGAATCGATCGGCTGTACACAAAATGAATCAAAGTGCAGAATGGATTAATTATTGAACCGATCCAACGAAGTTGGATTTCACTTGCCTTCCGAATGATCAAAAAATTAAATGAAAGGAGCAGAATAAATTTTCAATTCTATATAATTTTGTTGGTGTCCTTTGAACGTGGAATGAAGTGTCTGATATTTGGCTTAAGAGTTTGCAGTTAATGCATTGATACAGAGGTTAAAAATATCAGCCTTATTGCTTAAGCTTCACGACTACCCACTAATTAAAAAAAATAGTATTGCCATCATGACGAAAAGACACGAATCTATATAAGTGGGTGTCAACATTATGAAGAAGCGATTACGTACCAATAGTTTCTGATATAAAACTGCTTAACCACATGAACCATGTAATAGAATATCATATCAGAATTGTCACAAAAAAAGGGAATTTTGAACGAATAACTGACTACTCATTCAGATTTCTGTAAAGTTCTTGTAGTGTTGACAAAGCACTACAATACAAAATACGTTATTTGGGCTGCACCAATCAATGACAAATGTCTATGCACACAGATGTGATGTGTATAACAGATAAATCGCTTTTACTATTAAATCGCAGTCCTTTCAGTTATTTTACAGCCCGATGCAAATTTTATGGCGGCACTGAACTCGAGGTGAGTAGCTGCGCAGAAACAAATGTATGTGACCGTCGGGATGAGGGGTGCGGTACTGCGCAGCGAGTAGCGCACTTCAGAACCGCCATAAAGTGTGGAGCTCAATGTACCTCTTGATTTTGCATCACAGTCAAACTTACATTGATCTTTAATTCTCATTGTTATAAGGTTGCTGGTTGCAGCTTGGGTTGCTGTCAGGGGAAATAACTGTGAAAGGACTGTAGACCATTTTATGGATGTGTTCACGCTTCAATACATTTTTTTTTGTTTATGGCATCTCTCAGGTTCGCAACTGGGTTATCCTGAGGATGCCTTGATAAAATTAATGCCTCCAGCCAGGGCATAAAACTTATAAATTAAGCGACTACACGCTAAAGGCACCCCTGGGGCTGGGGAAGGGCAGCAAGGGACAGGCTGGATCGGATCTAATGTATTAATGCTTCTATACGCATTCCATGACAATTTTGCCGCTTTTATCCCCCGTATACATAGAATACCCCCCTTTTTAATGTTGACAAGATTGCTACAGGGTTGCCATATTACCACAACATTAAATAAAGTAATTAATTTATAAAAAAATCATCCACATTATACCCAGTGCTAGTAATTTATTTTTATAATAATTATAATATTCTTTTATAGCAAGATAATGAAATTCGAAATCTCCACATATTTAGATCATTTTGCAATGTATTGCCCAAAAAAAGCAAAGGTTGCATGTAAAATAAAAAGTAAAGGAAATAATTTAATTAGAAATCAGTCATGAAATAAAAATTGTATAATTACATAATTTGACTTTCCAGTTCTGGAGTGATTAATAAATGACCCATGTTAGGTGTTTTAAGCTTTTCAAAGATGTGTTGTTTTGGACATAGCACATGTAAACAAATTTGTTTTATTGTGATAATTGAGCTACTATCGTGTTATTATTTCATTTGTATTTATGAACAAAAGTAAAGATTTAGCCAGCTTTAAGTGTTGGTGTCAACAATATCTCATAAAAGTTTTATTAATTGAATTTTTGATGATATTGTGCGGCTTCTCTGCATGCTTATGTTGTTGGACCCAATGATTTGAGCAGGCTAGGCTAGAACAGAGTAGGATTGTTTATAAATGACGTAATTTAGCTATAGGATCTAATTCAATTACTGTAGTTCTCCAGAAAGTTGCCAGTTCTTACTTTTGTGTGTAAATATGAAGTTGATAATGTTATTAAGTTATGATAATTGTATATTTTGTCATTCTCGTTTTATTTACTTCCAGTTTAGATTATAATATTAATGTCTATTCTTCTTGCCTTGTAGGTATACGGCAGGAATAATGAATTTATAAAATAGATTGAAAAATGTCAGAGAACAAGTTATGTTGTAAATATTATAGTGATCAATTAGATATAGTTAGATGACGTTATTAGTTATTGTTTTGTGAAATATTATGAATATATTGAAAGTTCAAAAGATTCTTGTCTGTTTTAATTTTCCTCTTCCCGTCCATATTTAATAATTCTCTTTTCAGGGTTGATTTTACCAAAGTCCAAGGGCTGTTTTTTAAATCGATAAATAATTTTTATTTGTGGAATAGAATTGACGTCTGACAGTTTTTGAATGGAAGAACTGTCAAAAATTATTCCTCCGATAAAATTATCTGGCATTGTAAAAATCAGCCCTAAGTCAACATATTGTTTATTATTTAGCCGTGGAATAAAATTGACCTCTGACAGTTCCAGTATGGAAATATTGTCAAAAATTCAAAATTTATTCTAAGGATAAGACATGTATTCTAGGTATAAATGTTTGGAAAAATTCGCCCTCAAAACAGTAAAATTACAATACATTTCGCTAGTTACGTTTCTTCATCTTTCCATCGGCATCTTTTATGTATTGACTAGCTTCTGCCTGCGACTTTGGCTGGGTGAAAATTCTCGTACCCCCGACCCACCCTGTCGTATCGCATTACCTACCCGAGCTATGACTTCGTATTCGCTTAGCGTTCTTTAAGTCCCTTACCCTTGTAACAGGGGGAGACCCACGGAGTACAGAAAGAAGGGGAGACCCTTTTGTCCAGTTTTAAATAAAATGGATTATTATGAAAAAAATAATAATACAGTGGTTTATTTTTAATAACAGTACACGGTACAAGTAGTTAATGTACCTATGATATTGATCCATTATGTTTGCTATGAATGTTTGCGGTTTTTTCCCTTTTCGACATATCAACACAAAAGTATACCTATCTTTCTAAATAACTAAAGAAAAATAATGGAATTCAATAAGAAAACCGTTTAACCACCAACCGGGCCCTCAGAATACAGAACTGTTTTCTGAGAAACAGTATTCTGAGACTGGGCCTGCGTGGTAGATTACGGCCCACTCTCTCATAGAAAGGAAGCTTGTGTCCCAGCAGAGGGATCATTATAGGCTGTTATGCAATAAGAAAAGATTCGGAATTTACAAGTACCTACCTACCTTTTGTAAAAGAAGAGAAGTTTAGTTTGCAAGTCGTCATTAAAGAAATGATGGCCCGACAAACATTCCGAACTCCCGATTCTGCTCATCCTGCTTGTGAACTCCTCCCCCAATATGATATACTAGTCTATGGTGAACTCCCGCAAAGGTTACAATTATTTTACATTATGCTCTGTGACTCCCGCCATTATTTTTGTAATATTATATTTATTTTATTGTCATCATTTCTTACTTGAGCTTACCAAACTTAAAAATTACTGCTACATTTTTAGGTTGGCAACTATAATTGAAAAAAATTACGATTTTTCAAACATTTCTTACGTTTCATATAATCAAAATAATAGGGTCTCAAGACGTAGCACGTAGCTTTTACACATAGCCCATGACGGCACATGAACGAATAAAAAAGGAGGTGAGACAACATTTTATTCGTAGTTCGTACTATGCCTTTGCTGTGCTGGCAACATCATTTTTGACAGCTGATTTTGTGAACTCAGTTTCTCAGTTTTGTTACTTTTTGTGCAATAATTTCTTCCAACACATTGTTCTAAAAGAAATCCTGAGGCGTCAAACAGTAAATAATATGGAAAAGCCAACAGTTACGGACCAGCCACCTCCTTATTCGGCTACAGTTTACCCAGGTAAGCCCCAAATAAGTTTGTTTTTAAGAAACCTTATTTAGTGTGAATGAATCACAATAAAGATAAGCTGTTTGATTAAACTGCGTAATGTAGCTACTTAGCATTTTTTTGTTTAATTACCGATAGATAGCTTATGTATTTAACGCCTAACGTGTATTATCTGCCGTAGTTTTCGTAGTTGTTGTTTGATAAACACGAATCTGAAGTTGATAAGTAGTAATTTGTAAATATGATAATTGCAGTTCCCACGCCGCAGCCTCAGCCGGCTGGCGCTCCGGGTGCGCCATATCCTCCTCCTCCTCCAGGGTACACTCCGTATGGAGTACCTCCACCAGGTACAGGCTTTGTGCCTAACTATGGAGCCACAAACATTATAATACCACCCCCTATTATCGCCGTGGGGGCATGCCCGGCCTGTCGCGTTGGCATTCTCGAAGATGACTTCACCTGTCTAGGCATCCTATGTGCTATACTATTCTTCCCATTGGGAATCTTATGTTGTCTTGCTCTAAAAAACAGAAGATGCTCGAACTGTGGAGCCCTGTTTGGATAAACAGTGTGACAAGCCTTGTTAAATGTTTGGATTAAGAAATGTTGAATATTGAAAGGTTTATGAATGTAATAATGGTTACTGTTTAATGTTAACTGCATTGTTTATGTTAAAATGTGTTATGCACTTTTGGATTGCAAACAAAGGGAAAACTTATCCGAGAAGCTTTCTTTTATGTATAATGGAACAAAAACAATGAGTAGGCTATGTTTTAACATAAGCAGGGTCGGTTTTTTAATTTTACACCATATGATTATGCAACTAGTTGTCGGTCAACTCATATTATTAATGAATGAACATCAAGGTCAATTTCAATCAGTACAAAAAATAGCATTTATATAATATAACTAAAACTGAAATACTTTCTGTTACTGGTGTGTAGCAAGTTTTGAAAGTAATTTTTAGTATGCAATGAATGGATATCTACTGGGTATTTATAAATTGATTACTAACCCGTCAAACGATCACCTACTAGAAGCCGCTTGCATGAAAGCGCTCAACGGTTTTCATGGTTTTATTGTTGTTTCAGAGTGTATTTTTCTTATGAACAATTGCTGGTTCATACATAAGTTAGGTTAATTTGTTCCTTGACTGACAGCTAGTTAGGAACTCCAATGCTAAGGAGTTAGGAAGGAAACAAAAGAGAAATCAGTGTGGTTGCACTTCCATAAAAAACAGTAATTGCCAATATTCTTTTATATCATCAATGGAATAGTGCATATAGAACTCTTTGTGTTGATATTTATTAATATTATTTTTTATGCAGCTGCATCTGGTTAGACTGAAAGCAGACGCCAACATAGTTGGGGAAAAACTAGGCAGATGATAATGATGCAGCTGCAATAAAACACATTGACCTAACTAAACAGATATTTATCTAATAAGCAATGTACACAACTAAAATATTTGTTATCATTCGACATAAAAAATATCCATTCGGGTGTAATTTGACAACATAATTGACTGTGAAGCAGCCACAATAGGTAAACAATGAAGTGAAGTGAATCATATGAATCAGACAGGCAAGTTGTTAAAAACAATTGTAATCTATGAAGTATGTTTACGTTTAAAGTTTACTCTATACCGCAGAAAGGAAAATTATTATGTTTTTTTTCATCAAGACCTTTATCATTAAAATTTAACTAAATTGAATGATGATGTTGCAATTTTGCTGGTATTTTCGAGTAATTTAACCTACCTAACTCTAGAAAACACGATTACAGTAACCAGTACCTACACAAAGTGATTATCAGAGATAAGGAAACTTAACTATTTGTGTTACTCCTTTTGTTATAAAACTGAATAAGTTATATAACTAAAAGGCACTTGTAAAAAATGTTGCCATAAAAAGACAATATATTATGATTGAAAACAAAACGAGTGTGTTAACACTAAAATAAATGATCTAATTTGTTTTGCAATTAATCACAATGTAATTAACTGACCATTGAATTTGTTGATTGAAAAAAAAAAAATAAGTATGCTAGTTTCAATTCTTTTTCGAGCATGAGTGGTTTATAGGTTTACGAAATGATAATTTTGTAGATTTTTTTTCTTAATTGATTAAAACACATTCAATATTTGTTACTAATGCTGTAAACCCTCTATTTTTACTTGCCCTATGTAGGAAAGTAAAAAGTTAGACTTAGGATTTGAAAAATGAAACTCACAAAATTGGCGGCCTCTTTGGCTCATTTACTGATTTCCATAAATAAAACAATTATATAATTGTATGAATACAAAGTTAGAAAATAAAGTTGTGTATGTTAAATATAAGACATGATTGTATGTATAATCAAAATTAATTATTTTTATCCAATTATTCATTAGCATATCATATTTTAAGTTTAAATAAAAACTATGTAACATAAAAAAATGCCATAGCCAAATATTTAACGTTGGCACTTAGGTATTTGATATGACAGTGATATTTCACAATACGTATTGTATTGCATTGAAAGGGGGAAGTTGTTCGTAAACATTTTTGAAATTGTTCCAGAAATTTCATTGAAAAAACAAGAACCATCTTGTTTTTTCAATGTAATCTCTGTGAAAGGCGCGTGGCCAAAATAGGAACTAAATCCGCCAGGCTTTAGTTCCTAATAGCGCGCCTAAAGATTTTGTAGCTAGGTTGATTAAACATCACATGAATCTTAATTTTCACTCGTCATTGCCATCATTAAATAATCCTGCCTTGAAGATTTACGTTAATTGGTATTACTTGGTACTTGTTTAATCATCTTTGTAACTGGCAATACAGACTACTTTTTCGGTTTATTTACCAAAAACCATTTTACTATAAATATTGGAAAATGCATGTCTATCATACAGGGGCATTGTTCCAGAGCGAAAAAGAGATGGCGCTAGTCGTCCTATATAGCTCCATCACTTTCTTGCGGCTCCAACTATTGATAAGTATTTGGTACCATACTATTATCCATTTTAGTTTTATCATTTTATTTTATAGCCAATACTTACTTCCATTTATATACACATCATCTAGATGCTAGGTTCCTAGAAAAAATATTTTCACTTAAGCTGTGCTAAAGTTAAGCAACTATAATTTTTATTTTTCTATGTCAATTGTTAGATGTCCTTTTGTTTATAAACGTTTGAAAAGTCCTATACTCTGTCCACTAGGTTAACTGTTTTTTGACAGCTGCCTTAGAACGTACATTATTCCAGATTACGTAAAGTTGTCAAAAAATAAAAGGCCCGTTTTGACATTTGAGAATGCGTTCTTGACACCTGTCAGTTTCATACCAACGAATACGTGTGTTGCGAATTTGATCTTTATTAACTACTAGAACTGTCAATGTCAAAACGGGCCTTTTATTTTTTGACAACTTTAAAAGTCAATTTTAAAATGTGTATTAAAATAAATATATAAACTGCCTAATCTTATTGAATTATCTTATTTATGACTTCTTACAGACATTATAATACCGTACGTCTATCAGTTTTGACATTAAAAAATACAATTTCACACTAGTTCGATCTGTCAAAAAATGGTTAACCTAGTGGACAGAGTATAGCAGTTCTTTTGATGATATTAAAGCGAGATGACGACGTACCATCCCAAGACTTATTAAATGTGTATAGATAGAGGGTTAGTCTATATTTTAGATTATAAAATTATCTATCTAAACTATGAGCTATGATGATATAATAAGATCTAAAATTGAATGCAAAAGAACTTCAATCATTTTTTTAAGTGCACTAATAAGGAGAGTTATTTGGTTTGTTAACTCTTTAAAGTATCTAAGGAGTAGCCTTCGTCGAACTGCTAAATAAACTGTGATTTTAATCCGCTTCCAATAAAAAATATCTTTTCAAAATTGTCCATTTATAGGAGCAGAAAACTCAATGTTCCATTATCGAAAAAAAAAATCATATTCTTTTTGAATTGATGTAAAATGTTGCCAATATGGTGTTGATTTAAAGCAAGAGATTCTTCGTGTTTTAGTAGGTTTTTGTTTGTATATAACATAACATCACGCCTGTATCGCCCAAAGGGCTAACAGAGGTGTACCTATGGTACATCCACAGTTCGCCAACTATGTTTAAATTAAATCCCATGTAACAGGGGGCGAGCTTATGGCCAATTGCTATTGTTTGTATAATTATCTTGATTGAATAGTAGGTAGGATTATTATAAATGATTGATTTTAGTAGGAAGGTATGCTAGTGAGCACCCATTTTAAATCCACATAGAATAGCTGATTTGTGATCCGGTGTTTTAGTAGACATTTGAATAACACCATTTATTGACTTTTATACAAGCTGTTGTTTTACATCCTCGTCAATTTCAGGAGGCTGTTATGAAAGACATAAATAATCAAATAAAATTACGATCCCTGGGCAATAATGAATATACACTTGTTTTTTTTAGTTATTTAAGTTTGACAGTATTTCAGAATACACCACTTTCAAAGAGAATCTCGTTATGGTATCGTATAAGCGGCCGCGTTTTTATGTGTTTGTAAAAGAGCAGTTACAGCGCGGTGTCACACATGCCGATTGCCGAAAATTAGAAAAACAAATACCTACTTATTTTATTATTGCTTCGTGTCGAGAATCAGTAGCATGGTTACCTCCTTGAATTTGACGAGGATGCAAAACGACAGCTTGTATACCTACGGTGCTGAAATCACTGTGTCAATTTAGGGCTGATTTTACAAATCTGATAACTTTATTAGACGAATAATTTTGAAATTTTGACAGTTATTTCATACTAAAACTGTAAGTAAAGGTCATGGCACATTATACCGGCACCGCAACAGCACCGCTCCAAACCAGCATTTAACTTGTCATTCAATTTAGAGCATTAAATTGTGTGTAGTAAAATATATTTCATAACGTCAATATGAAAAAGCCAACGGCGGGCAGTCAGCGCATTTGCCGCTACCATACAACTCGACTCGCAGCCCGCGTGCTGCAAGCGAGCGTATCATGTGCTTACAGCGCGTCGACCGCATGCTTATTACGCGCCGACTCCGAGTCGCCAGCGAAACAACGTCACTGCGCCGTCGCGCGTCGCCCGCGCACCACCGCCATATATGCCATATAACAATATTTAGTTCGCGGTGACAGCAAGCTTGCACCTCGCGACCACCGCGCGGACTGTGAGCTTACAAGTTGCGGCCGGCGCGCGGACTGCGAGCTTGCACCCTGCGGAAGACGCGTAGTTAGCGCGCTGGCAGCTAGCCGTAGCCTAAATTCGAGGCGACGCCGTGCTGCAGCTGTGCAGTTGCGGTGCCGGTGTAATGTGCTATAACCTTAAAACTAAAAGTTATCTGGCGATGGAAAAAACAGCCCGACGCGACGTTTTGTAAAAATTTGTTAAAAGTGTTAACTTACTTTCGAGGTTAATTGTACTGGAAATGGAATAATGAAAGTGGCATAGGGTGTAAAAAGTAAAACATTGTTTTCAAGAGTGCTCGAAGACCTCAGAAAAGGCTTCTAAAGCTTGTAATGTTTTAAATCAACATCTTTCTCAGCCATACGATGTACTGAATAGGTTTAGAACTAATAATACATATACCACAACCAAAACGCCTTTCATTGACTTGTTGATAAGCAAAACGTTATGTTAAGCAAACGTTTGAAAGATCTAAGTATAATAATTATGTAATTATTATTAAGATATAGGTTTTGCAATAAAGTTTGGGAATAAACAGTGTGGTTTCCTTTAAATTTTGTCCATTGATCTAATAAATCTGCTACCTCAACTTTGTTAAGTAACGAAAAAATATGAAATCGTAATAATTTTCAAACCCGTAAGGGTCAGTTCACACCGAGACGCGACGCTGCGCGCACACTTTAAAAGAGTGACTCAAATTAAACTTTATTTTCTACACGAAAAGGTACACATTGCATTGTGAGAGTTCAGAATACGTTGCGCCATGCAGCGCTGCGCCTCGTGATGCCTCGCTGCGCAGCTAGACGCCGCGCGGCGCAGTGGGACGTGTCTACATTCGCTGCGTCGTGTTGCCAACGATTTTACGATGCGCCTCGCGACGTTGCGATGCGTCACGCGGCGCAGCGCGAAATCACTGGCCTCTTTCAGTAACGTCGCGTCGCGTCGCGTCTCGGTGTGAACTGACCCTTACTCGAACTGTAGAATTTTAATTTTGACTTTCTAAAATGAACACTAGATGGCGCTAGTTGCTGTCGGTCATTGAGATCGCTGAATTTAGCTTAAAATAACTGACGAAATATAGTTCGAGTACATCCGGATCCGGATCCGATCCGGTGTACAATACAGTATATATTATATCGACGCTCCCAAGCAATAACCCGGTAATCGAAAAATCAAAATTTTACAGGAGAAAAGATTTACTGATTTTATCAAATATCTTTTCAACAAGTGGGATTATTGAAGTCATTGATGTAAAAAAATACCTTTCATTTAATACATCAATGACTTCAATAGTCCCACTTGTTGAAAAGATATTTGATAAAATCAGTAAATCTTTTCTCCTGTAAAATTTTGATTTTTCGATTACCGGGTTATTGCTTGGGGGCGTCGATATATATAAATAAATCCGATTACTTTGTCCGTTTTTTCAATACTTGGTCTACCAACCTACTTAATAGGTAGGTATTATCGCTGAAGTAAGGTATTTCTTTTAGATTATAATTATAGGTCGTACATAACGGTAGTGGCCGCGAATTACGGGTTATAGTCGTAAGTTCGAACCCAGATGGGCGCTTTACTTTGTGTAAATTATTTCATCACCACTGCTCTCAAAACGGTGAAGGAAAACATCGTGAATCTTCGATACGTCATGTCATGACATTCATCAACCTGCACTAGGCCCGCGTGGTAGATTACGGCCCACTTCCTCTCACGGAGAGGAGGCCTGTGTCCCAGCAGTGGGAAAATTATAGGCTGATTATGGTATGGTACATAACCCATATAATAACCAATAAACGCATAATTGTGGCTACGGACGAGAAATGCGGTTGAGTTTAAGTCAACGACATTTTTCGCCCCATCTTGCAAACCTTAGTAATAAATAAAATAAAATTGGACCATAAATAATTTGGGGGCAATTTAAACTGTTTGCAGTGGTTGTTAGCCGCTGTGTAGCCTGCGGGCCTCCGATAGCCACGCCAAATCGACTGGATTTATTCCACCAACAAATGGCCGCGAAAATTACGCTCGCTCCATGTGATGGCCGTCCAAATAAACGTTAATCGTGTGTGATAATCCGATAATAACATGAACGAACAGTAATAATGACAGAAAATATTTTATGTTCTCTTTTATTTGAAGAGAAACTATTCAGTAGGTATGGATGGTTCGTAGTGTCGTTAGGAGCAATCGGAAAAAAAATCGAATATTGAGGGATGAATAGAGTAGCTACCTAGGTACTTACTTATTTCTCCAAATACACCGAGTAGAATGCCGATGATTACATCGTATAATAATAATAATACAAGACGATGAGAGATGTAACGAATTTAATATCATGATGATACGAGTAGTAGATAGATACCTACTTGCTATTGTCTTTTATCTTAGGAAGCGACGCGCGTTTTAATTGTGGTTACCAAGTGTACAAACACGCTGTGAATGTGTGTGTAAGCGCAGGAGCTCTAGGCACCATCCGAGACAATAGCATAGTACAGTCACGAGCAAAAGTATGTATAGGTACACTCGGCTTTATTCAAAAGCGATTTACTCTTTTGTTTTTGAAAGAAATATTATGCTGTTACGAACATAGCATTTTCGAACCCATAGGTTTATGTAATATGTCGTATTTGAACGTTGCATTCATTATTTCACGAAAAAATCGCATTTGGAAGTTGCCAAGTGTTGACATATTGGTGCTCGTGACTGTACACACACACTTCCGAGTGTGTATAAGGGGGTGCGTGCATGAGTGTGTTTTGTACTGACGGTACTCGTCTTCACGCACACTCACAGCATGCTTGTACACACTTGGTAACCACAAGAAAAGCGCGCGTCGTTGCGTGTAGTAAAAAATAATGTACCTTATGCCTCAGCCTACCTACCAACAAACATGATTAAAAAGAGATTAAAAATATTAAAAAGGCACGCAGCCTTCACAAAAGTTTTCTGAAGCCCACTTGTTGTTCACAGCCGAGTTTAAATTCTCATTAATATGTAGTGTAGGGTCATAAGCGGTGTTTATCATGTCTTTACTGAGAAATCATCCCGTATTCAGCACGGACGAAGTATTTTTTTAATGAAGACTCGACATTCAGTTAAACATTCAGCGTGATGCCGGCTATTCACGTTTTGGAGATGATACCGACCGCGTGAATTCCGTACTTATGGAGTTATTTATTTAAAGGAGTACCTAAGTATTATACCTAAAGTGATCTTTGTTTTGGTGTCTGAAGTTTTTAAAAGTGTGAAAACTCAGTGGACGGATGGCAATCGAGCTTAGTAAAGAAGAATAAACCCATTCACTCCCAGACTTGAACATTGATAGGTAGGTATCAAAAACTAGACAGATTCATATTATATCCAGAAGTTCGTTGCACTATAAGTTTCTAACTATCCACAATATCGGCAGAACAAAGCCCTTGTCTAGACTGTGGGTAATGATTCTAAATCACAGTTGCAACGGTTAGAACTGGCCACAATCTGCCAATTTTAAAACGATAGCCGTTTCAAATCTTCACAGTTCGTTCCATTCGAAATGCAAAACTCATACATTTTGTAACGAAATAATATATCCCTGGACATCCCTGGACATGACAAATGTCTTGTGTTTGAAATTAGTACTTAACCATGTAGTTTGACACTAGTGGAAAATGATTTTTTTCCTATTTACCTCGACACGAACAGTGCAATGTAACCATAATTGTTGAAAGAATTAAAAAAAATACATTCTAATGCCTTTTCTATGTAGGTACATCTGTCATTTTTCGTATTTATAGGTACCTATACTTTCAACTGGCATCTAATGGGCCGTCCCGAAACTTTGCGTACTAGTCTGGATATCCTATCATATTCACCTCTGTTTGTATAAATATTTTAACATGAAACGTTTACTTAGTCACATTATATTAATTAAGGTAGGGACCTATATTTAGGTACATATCTTGTTTAGATATAGGGAATACCTAACTAAGTAATTTCTAGTTACATAATTCAATCGTGCGACTACTGTCTCGATGCTTTAGTGGTCGCAAACACAACTGCTGAGGGTGTGGTTTGATTCCCAGGTCGAGCAAGTTTTATAAGTTTTCTATCAGAAAGTAGAGTATCAGAGTAGCGGAGTCTGAATTTGAGCCCGGTTAATGGCAATTTCTAGTTAGCGAAATACGTAATCAGGTAGGATCCTTCTGAGGTTCCTAGTGAGATTATTAATATGAAGATAATTTTAACCCAACACTGTTAGCCTTGTGCAAACGGCTTATAAATGGTATAGTATTAGTTAAGTTACGATTTAGTTTTGTTATTTTTATTAATTAATTAGGTATTTGTTGGTATTTGCTTCCTTTTAACCACTAAATACTACATTGTTAATTGAATCAAACAAAGCCTGTACCTCCATAAAACCGCCCTCGCTAAGTCAGGCTAGTAATTGAATCAAGTAATCCAGGTTCTTAAGTTCTTACGTAAATAGGGTTCCAATACTATTGCTGGCTGTTTGGCTAATACACACAGATTGCTTTTACACCTGCAGTTTGAGACGCAATAAACCGCCAGTCCGATTTGATGGTCGTGGTAACGTAAGTAGTAAGGGTGCTTGCAGAAAGAAGCGGGTTCCCGGTAAAGACAAGTCGGTACTGATCGGTGCGCGTAAAATAGTCCCACATTATCTTATGCGCTCACACAAAAAGGAACAGGTAAAACATGTAACCGTTTCCTTCCGAAGATCAACCTGCAGAGACCAGCGGTGCGATTCTGTAACCATCTCACCGTGAAAACTAAGGTGAAGTGAGCGTGGAGTGAGCTGTCAATAGTTCACTCACTTCACCTAACTTTTCACGGTGAAATTTTTACGGAATCGATCGGCTGTACCGGTTGGGCCCGACAACCCGCTTCTTTATTTAAGCACCCTAAGGCTAGACGCAGATGGGCGCATTTAGATTTAAAAGCGCCCATCTGCGCCGCCTTACTACTTCTAAAAAGACAACCGATGGGTTTTCTTTTGTTTTTCTTTTATGTTCTAAGATTGCAAAGAAGCAAAGGGCCATGGTCAAGGCCAAGGTCAAATGGTTATTGTAGCTTAATGACCTTTATAACAACAGAGGAACAGTCCTTTCACAATTTTTACCTCTGTTTTTGCATCACTGTCCAAATCACAGTGATCTTTTTATTCTAACCAGGTTGGTGTTGGGTTACTGCGATTGACAAGTCTGTCAAAATCATTGTATCTAATATTATTTTATTCCCGTCACAATAAAGTTACTGCTGTCAGCGGTAAAATAACTGTGAACGGAATGTAGTGCAGGTGCGCTTCCAAACCAGAGACAAAACTGAATGCTCAAGTGCCGTAACTGAACCCATACCTTTAATACCACAAGCGGACCACTGCTACCAATGCTGCTTGGCAACAAAAAGAAGGTTAGTTTCCCCTGTCTGTTTCAGACCTCTCTATTAAAAACTGCATGGTGTAGACACAGTGCTTTTACAGGTCAAATCTGACAGCAGCTAAACAACAACTTTATATGACGCTGGCAGAATAGTCTACATGGCTCAGTTGCCAAAGAAAAAAAAAAAAACATCTTTATGGCAACGTGAATAATGATGTCTGTGGTGCAAAATGAGCGGTAAAATAACTGATAAGACTGTAAATGCTAGAAAATTGTTCTGTTCTATTTTTTCTCTATGGCAATTAGTGCCGATGTCGAAAACTCTGCCAATATTCTACCAATTATTGTCGTAACGATCACAGTCGGTAATGTGCGCACACCGCAGTTTATGGTGTTATCTTGTCTTGAGTTTACGACAGCCCCGAGTCTACCTTTATGGGATGTAAGCAATGCGGTTTTAGTGCGGCGAACTTAAGTTTATTGTCAGTAAATGTCGATAACTTCACGTTATCACACGTGTGCCGGGACATGATAGTTTTTAGGTGACTTCGATGACTTTGAGATGGAACTTATTACATGTATAAAGTTTAGAGACCTAGCAGTCTTAAAGTCTATTCAAACTTACGTTTCAAATTGACGTTATTTCAAGTGAAACAAATATCAACTTTATTATAATAATAATTAAGTTGCAGAGGTAGTGGGCTGTAATCTACCACGCGGGCCCAGTGCGGGTTGGTAGATGTCACATGTCTTCGAATGTTTGGTTCTAGGACTTGCCGGTTTCCTCACGATGTTTTCCTTGACCGTTTGAGAGCAGTGGTGATGAAATTATTTAAATCAACTTTATTATAAAAATAATTAAGTTGATTTCAGAGTGATTAGCACTATTGAAAAAGTTATAAAAAAATTTGAAGTTGTAGCGTAAACTGAACTTTATTGTGTAAGATTTAAAGTAATTTTTCCATAAACTCATATTTGTTTACATTTTTGGCTGATCGCGAATGCAGATTACTTATGAACCGACCTAATAATATATGCCTACGCACAAGATAAACATTCAAAATATAAATCAATAACATTTAATCAACGGAATTTCGCTTATAAACTATATTCAAGTTTTATTTATGTTTCAAATTGACGTTATTTCAAGTTAAATAAATATCAAGTTTATTTTAATGGTAATTAAGTTGATTTCAGAGCGACTAGCACTATTGACAAAGTTATAAAAAAACTCTGAAGTTGTAGCGTAAGTTGAACTTTATTCTGTAGGATTTAAAGTAATTTTTCCATAAACTCATATTAGTTTACATTTTTGTCGAATATGTCACGATATTAGATTATGTAGATGTCTAGACTAATAGAGACAATATTTAACCTTCAAATATGATATTGGAACAAGTTCTAAGCAACGGATTAAATACTCGGTTCATCTCATCTACCTGCCAGATTTGCAAAGTTCGTTAGTTGTAGAACAGCTTAAAACTTTCTTGGGGAACAATAATCCAGAGTCGGAACTAATATACAAGTGATGTCTGAGACAGCAGGCCGATTCTTTATCTTAAGATATCAGCCTAAATCCTTCAAAATAAAACCTTATAATAACCCTATAATGTTCCCACTGCTGGGACACAGGCCCCTTTCTTCAAGAGGGAGTGGGCTGTAAACTACCACTCGGGCCCAGTGCGGGTTGGTAGATGTCTCATGTCTTCGAATGTTTGGTTCTAGGACTTGCCGGTTTCCTCACGATGTTTTCCTTCACCGTTCTGAGAGCAGCGGTGATGAAATTATTTAGACAAAGTAAAGTCAAGCCAGCCTGGGTTCGAACCCACGACCTACAATTCGTAAGTCAGGTCGATACCACTGGGCCACCCACTGTCCCACCAAATTAAAACCTTACTTTTCACAAACAAACATACATGTATTTAATATAACTATATACATGTTTCGTATCTGTGAATATATTTCCGTACATTTGGTGTTGTGTTGCACCGTTCAAAATATCTCTCTGTTGGTAAATGAAATATGGCACCAAAGTGCGAGGGGCGAGTGAGCGCTGAATACCGGCTTCGCAGAATTGGTAAGGCAGATTCGTGCATGTGAATATGAGGAATATGTGTGTTGCAAAAAGGCAGTAGTTTCTATTTCTACACGACTGCCCAAAAAAGAGTGTTATATTTTCAGACTTCATGTAGGTAAGTATGTGTGTGTCTTTGAGAAACCTGGATTAGAGGGGGAATTCTCGTAATTTAAAGAACGTTCATAGTCTGATTTCAGTCTCATTTTGTCAAAAATACCTCTAATTATTCTACATTTTTGACAAGTTTTTGACATTGATTCTCGCTGAGATTAGATTGCGACTAGATTTTGAACGTTTCTAATTATGTACCTACGGAAATTAGTATTCAGGATCGCATGATTACGGAAATTAGCCTTCAGGACCGCATGATCAATTCTCTGACATATCAAAGCTCCTAAGGATTCAAAGTAACAAGAACCAATCAGTAACATGACATGTCCTTTCTGGAATCCTGGGTCTGGATTCCCAGAAATCGAGTCACAGTCAAAAACCTATTCAATTTAAGCACATGTCATGTGTGGCTTTAATTTAATAGGGAAAATTGAAATCGTGATAGAAGTCATGCCAACACCAACATAGCCGGCACATTCAAGACAGACGCACAGAACATAGACGCACATATCTAGCTAATAGGTATGTACGTTTGTTGGCACAGTTGTGGGCAGACCCCGAGTCAGTCGGCTGCATTGTGGCGAATATACAATACGACCACAACTTAGTTATGCTCCGTAGGGAAAGGGAACGGAAACCTTAGCGAGTACTGAAATGTTTCAGTAGAGATTGCTCGAAATGGTACTGAAAAGTTAACACTATGGACCCTTTTTTCAGCAAAGAACTGGAATTTGCTTTGTAAGGTCATTTAAAAGTAACGTTAAACGTTAAAAGTCCATTTTTTATTTGCAAGAAGGAGAGCGGTCTCAGAAAGTTGAAATAATTATTTATTGGAAGTCATTGAACAACTAAAAGCGCTTATATTTAAAGCCTCCATGTTCGTTAATGAGGCTCTTTCAAAGTCCGTCCTGTGTTTAGTATCCAGCAAATATCTTTGACGAAAATAAATAGAACTTTGTATCGAAACAAATACCGCCAATTTATACATTTCAAGGAAGACCAACATTCAAAATACCGCTTTATTTTCTAAAATATTTATTGTAAACAAATGGTCGAAGTTTACCGCGCAACGAAACTTTTGATCAAACCACAATGGAACTCTCCTTAAATTTTATCGCCCTTTTTCTTAAATAGAGATTATAGGGAACTTTGTAATACGGACATTCAACTTGCCGCATTATTCTTAAATGTTTTGTATTTTCCATGAAAGTCTTGGAATATTTAATTTAATAGCCCACTTTGTTACTTTTGCGGAGTTCAAGGTGGGATTTTCCTGGGGTGGTTAAAAGTTTAATTCTTCCGCAGTTTTGAATGGTTTTGGTAACTTTTTCAATGATCATGCTCAGGAAATCGGAGACAATGTTTATAACACTTATTTATTTAATCTTTTTGCACACAAAAAAAGTACAAAGGCAGACTTAGTGCCTTAGGCATTCTCTACTAGTCAACCAAAAAACCAATTCACATTGCAATGAGTTCAAGGTCGAAACCTTCAACTCTCATTTCACTCTCATTTTTCTTATTCCAAATCACATTCAAATTTTATTTCCAACTGCCTCAGTTTGTTTCGCTTCGTAAAACATTTGTCTCTACAAGTTGTTAACAGTGCCAGCCCTCAGGGAGATACTACATTTTATTTTGTGACTAACTTTTAACACTAGCTGACAAGTCACAACTAATTAAAGGCTGGCAAAACGAATTATTAGTTCCCAACTTTAAGTGAGATGATTTTCAGAATAACAGAGTTAGAGTTTTTGAGGTATTACGTAGGGATAGCAATAGTGTTTGTAGTTTTTATCGGTTTCATTATTTTTATTTTTGTTTAAAGATTATTTACTAACGAATGTAAACTGTTAAGGCTATTGTTGGCCAAGAAATAGGTAATGATTCTGCAAAATAGTACGAGTTTTCAGAAAATTGTGAAAGCAGCAATTTCTTTCATCATGTTCTGAAAAATACTTCGGAGTCCAATTGACTTACATTTTTATCTGTAAGTAAAATTAATTATTTTTTCTTTTGAAAATGAAACCTAACAAAATAAATTAATGCCAAATCCTGTATATATTAATGTTACCGACTTCCTTTTTGTTATTGTTAGTGATGTTGTAATTAAAGTGTGTTACCAAATACGGGTGTTACTTTTTGATCTTATAGTTAAGCCATTCGTAAAGTCCGCGCTGTAGCCATGACATAGTTTCTAAAAAAAACTGCCAAAGCTTACAAAGATACCTCCCTCAGACTATAACTATACGAAACTTAAACTAACAAAAGCCTAATTAAAGGCAACTCCTACATACGTCAAAAAATATGGCAAAACATTAAAGACGCAACTAGGTTCTTAATCATTCGGCAGCGACGCAATTAGCAAGATGTAGGTGAACGAGGCACAGGGATTCACTAGTTTACATTACAAGGTGCCAACACGGTTCAGGCGGGCCCTGTATTACACAAATTCAAACGTGGACGCTCAACTATGTTGGCCGAGGTTAGATTTAGTTTGAAGCTGCTTAAATTACGGTTTCTTAGTTAATTAAGAATATTCGGTAGGTGCCCAGGCAGTCAATTTTGTCAGTATTAAGTGAAAAATAGCAAGAAGGCCGGACCTCGGACTGACCTTTTTTTGAACCTGGAATTTATTATATTAACTTTTTTGGTTGTCAATAAAAATTTAATTTAAAAATAAATCGTTTTCTTTTCTTAACTTATTAAAGGCATTTTGAAACATTTTTCTTGTCAAACAGCCAGAGGTATTACTATATTTTATTAGAAATGCAATGTTTTAAACCTCTTTGCTTGGAAATATTTATGAGATGTAGGTACGAACAAAAGGTTTGATTTCTATGAATGTTAATAGATTTTGAAAATAGAAACTATTTCATGAATAAAACGCAAGATAACGACTAGAATTCCTTAAGCTTTAATATAAAATTTGAAAGTATTATTCTAACAGAGAGTTCAATCTGTGAGGATCTTAGAATTCACTCAATTCAAAGATTTGAAAGAGGTGTCTGGAGATTCGAAACTGCGTTAATAGGTAATACTCCTAAAGAACTTTATCTTAACGTCTCTTAGGATTTAATCATAACTTATCCCATTCACTTTCAGACCGCATTGCAGTAGCAAAAAGGTTTTTCTGAAAAGGGACAAGGGAGGCATTCAATGCAATTCATTGCCCTTTTCAGCAACTAATTCTCCTTGTGTCTTTAGCACAAGCATAAACATAATCAGCCTATACAGAACGTTCCCACTGCTGGGACACAAGCCTCCTCTCTGTGTGAGGCCCGCGGCCCGTGAGCCACCACGCGGGCCTAGTGCGGGTTTGTAGACGTCACACGTCTTCGAATTTTTGGTTCTAGACGGCACGGTTGGCGCAGTGGTTAAGCGATTGACTGCTGAGCTGCGTGCCGCGGTTTCGATTCCCGCACGGAACAAATATTTGTATGACCTACAAGTAGTTGTTCCGGGTCTGGCTGTTTGTGTATGTGAGCTTTAAATGTTTGTGAACGCACCCACAATACAGGAGAAATTCCTAGTGTGGGGCAACGTCGTTAAAAAAAAAAAATACCGGTTTGCTCACGATGTTTTCCTTTACCGTTTTGTGTACTTCCCAAATAATCTTTCACAAACCCTACCACCTATGCGTGGGTTTAGTAGAAGCTTGCACGTGTCTCTATAGGTACCTACATTTCCTGCGACATTTAAAATATTAATACCTACCTCACTGAAGCATTGTTAGTAACAACAGAACCACTTCTCATTTCCGTACGATATGTAACACAAGTATAATCATTAACAACTGAAACAAACTATAAAAAGAAAAAAAAAATAACCTTGAAATTATGACCCTACGTAAGTACGAGTACGTATGAAATTTTTGTCTAACGTAAAGTATTTATTTAACACACACTGAATACACTGATTAATTACTATTTTAAAATAATGATATGTACATTTTCGCCATACAACGTGGCAATGCTGCCAGCCTGTTAGGCACTGTTCCTGTTGACAGCGATGCGGACGAATTTTTTGATGCCCTATGATTATTTTGCTTATTTTTTCCCATGAAATTTTTTGATTAAATGTTGTCCCGTCGGGGGACCGCTACTATTTTAAACTTTAACAGAACGTTAGGCTAATAATTAGAGTTTCATGAATTTTTAAGAGCCACAGACAAAAGAGGCTTACTTACTGCATGGGAATGGTACAACCGGTAACAAATTAGAGCCATACAAATGTATACTTAACATTTATGTGATGTAATGTTTATGTAAGCACAGCGAACCACATCGTAAATATAATTCTGGATACAAAGGACAGGACCGGGGTTTCTCTGGGAATATTGTAAAATGTGTGTTGAAGGAAGGAAAATAAACATTTAGAGCGACAAATTCCCGGATTCGCGTTATGCTTACTTACCTACCCAGTGTTGTGTGTGCTTTCAGTGTTACAATTTTCGATTAAAGTATTATTTATAATTTATCAATTCACTAATATAATTTTAATTTTATTTTACCTATTTACCAATGTTGTCATGTGCAAAAATAAATCAATTTATAATTTATTTTTTATCAATTTTGTCATAACTCTGTGTTTCACTATTTCCAATTTTAATTTTATTTAATTGAATATTTGCGCTTATTCTTTTGTGCATGTGGTGTTTACCTATATGCAATTTTTGCGCTGTAATTTTATTCTAAGAATGAATTATGTTGCTGCATCCAGTGTGAACAATTCTTGGTAGACCTAATAAAATAAATTAATTTATATACCAAATATGGCACTTCTATGACTTGAATCTCGAAATACTTATCTAAAGTACCTTATCCATTAAATATTCTTGCATTAAATAAGGTTACAAACTCATAATTTAATAAAATAAGGTTACAAACTCATAATTTCACCCAAAAGACGTCCACTGCTGGACATAGGGCTCCCCAAAACACCGACACTTCGACCGGTTCTGTGTTTCTCGCATCCGGCGGATTCCTTCGGCCTTCTCCAGGTCATCGGTCCACCTTACGCGAGGCCTTCCAAAGCTACGTTTTCCGGTACGCGGTCGCAACTCCAGAAAGTTTCGGCCCCAACGGCCATCTGTTCTGCGACCTATGTGCCCTGCCCACTGTCACTAAAGTTTGGCAAATCTTTCGGTTACAAACTTTGTAGTTAGGTAAACCTTTTTAAGCTTCGAGCTTAATTAAATATTTTCTTTTTTAATCTCTAATCTGTGGTAAGTGCAAAAGTCACGTTTGAAATGAGAATAAAGTTCTGAGAATAACAATTCAAGTAAACAATGTGGTGAGGAAACATCATTTAAAAATGTCGACACACTTTCTTTCGTGATTTTTTAAAGAAATTCTCAAGGCGAGTGTTGATTCTGGTTGGTATAAAAAGACGCACGATATTTTTTAGATACTTTTGCATACAGGCAAAAGTATCTAAAAAAATATCGTGCGTCTTTTTCACTCGTTTTCGTCAAAAACACTTAATAATATTATATTGCTCTTTGTTGCTACCTATCATATCCCTTCTCTCCATTGTAGATTCTAGACCATTATTTAGTTCAGTGAACAGTGTTATCAAACTGCGTTCGATCGCAAACTGTGCGTGTTTCCTCCAGTGTAAAGTGGCGATGACGTCACGGGCGGCCATTATCTACGTAGCGACTAGTTAGCTATCATTTAGTTAGTGTATCTCGGTTACATCGGCCTGTAGGGCTGTGGGGTCTGGGTATTTTAAGACTTCGTACAAAGGGTTTAAATGGAACCCCTACGGCTCGCGTACACCTAATCCTTCATCAGCGGAACTGTGCTCGTACGTCATCGGCCGAACTCTGACGATTGAACCAAAAATACGTGAAAGGATGTAAGTGTAAAAACCTAGTTATCGGACGATTTTGGTTGATGTTGTGTACGCACACACTTTCTTTTACATATTTTAGTTTCGACCGAAATATTTGATCCGAGTTACTTAGCAGTAGTTTTAAAATTATATAGGCCTTTCTGTACACCTATTACCTAATGTGTAAGCAATATGTGTACACCTTGCAAACACATAGTGATACAACATATTTTTTTATTTTATGCAATCATGATCCACTATATTACACCTGTGTGTACAAATAATTTAATTTGAATTTGAGTTCGTAGTCGATGTAGAAGCATAGCTCAGCCGATGACGGATTAGATGTACGGATCGCGTTACGGGGAGTATTCGTAGTCTGTCTGTAAGTCTGGATCGATTGTTTTCACTGCTATTGATTATAGTAATTTGCCATAAGTAAGGTGGAACGAATATTGCTCTACTTATTTTCATCACTGTAAAGAGTATTACAATTATGTGCACAGTGCACCACAAGTACCAAATGAATTATGTTCTACAAGAAATAAAGAACACAAATTGTGTTTTTGGCAGAAGATACAAGAATGCAAAATGTGGTAATGGTGGGTTCCTACTCTCAGGGAATCGTCAAGATGAAGATAATGATTCATATCATCTCAGAGTGGCCCAAGGCAACATTCAGAATTCGGGGGATCTCATTCAAGTTTATGTTAAAAATTTTGCAATACATTTATATTCATGATTGTTTACGGTACTTTGCGGTAGGTAGGCTTTATTTACCACAGAGATAATACGCAAAAAAATGTCTTATGCTTTTGCAATTCATGATTTATTTCGGTTAATTAAAATAATAAGGAAGCAAATAACAACTATACCTAATTAATTAATAAAAATAACAAAATTAAATAAAAATTAAACTTGTTTATAACTATACACAAAATAAAATATAGCGTCGAAAAACTCATCCGCATCACTGTCGACTGTTAATGTACCCAAGAAACTGGTGACATTACCACGTTGTATGGCAATGATTAGCTTCTGGCCAGGGTAAAAGCCAGCCCTTGGGTCACGGGAAGTGAAGCTTTTGCATATTAAGATTATTTTTGGCCCTCCTTACGTTTTCGTAAATAGGATCGCTCCTGAAGTCCTTTCATTATGTTATGGTCGCTGCTCATTATCATCTGCCTAGCCTCTCCCAACAATGTTGGGGTCGGCTTCTCTAACCGGATGCAGCTGAATACGAGTATTTTACATGGAGCGACTGCCTATCTGACCTCCACAACCCAGTTACTGGGTAATACGATACCCCTTGGTAAGACTGGTTGTCAGATTTACGATAAGGTTGCTGCTGTCAGACGTAAAATAACTGTGAATGAACTGTTTTTTCGAAAACGGAAGGATGGCAGTGTGTCAATCTGACACTAATTTCAAACAAATGTCTGTCAAATTGACACTTATTTTGGACGTTTTCTTTCGTTGTTATTCTGAAAACATCTCACGTGAAAACTAAGGTGAAGTGAGCATAAAGTGAGCTGTCAATAGTGTCAATCCTAGCATCAGGTGGAATGAAAGATCACTTCAAACTCACTTCACCTAAGTTATTACGGTGAAATTTTTACAGAACAGACCAGCTGTTGTATTTCGCATCTTCTCATATCGCCAGCCCTAATATAATTACCGTAGGTAACAGGATGTGCGAAGTAACAACTTTTGTGTTGACCTCTGCCAACTCGTAATAGAGTTTGAACCCTTTAGCTAAGTTTGTCAATGTTCGCGGTCACCGCTTATCGGTACAAATCTGAATAAAACTGTTAGACGGGTGTTTGTCATCCTTTTTGATTGATGACATCTTTGTTTTGTAACTTTTTGAGCAGCAATTTCGAGGAACGCGACTATACGCTATGTCAACGTAAGATTTAAAACAAATCAAATATAATGTAAGTGTCTAGGCTAAACTAACACTGAATAAAAATGTTACCATTAATGTACCTACACCATTTTATACAACGTATTTTTTCTGGCTTGTTAAAACAGAAAATATCCCAATCAAGTCCACTATGTTTTTATTAAATGACAAGGGAGCAGGCAAAAACTGATCAAAGTAAGTTGATTTTTTTTTTTTTTTTATGAAACTGACAGGCAAAATGACGAGAACACGTAGAATTTCATTTGGTGACTATCTGTGTGACACTAGCAAATGTGTCATCGAAGGTAACACTTAATCGTCTTTTAAACATGTCATCATTTGCTTCCAGTCTAACCGGATGCAGCTGAATACCAGTATTTTGCATGGAGCGACTGCCTATCTGACCTCCACAGCCAGTTAATGGGTAATACGATACCCCTTGGTAAGACTGGTTGTCAGACTTTCGGGCTTCTTACTAGCCGTAACGACTGTCAAAGATCCACGAATGACAGTCGGGATCAACCGCTTAGCGTGGCACGGAGGGGTCTCGGTGTGTAAAGATGGTCACCCATGCACAGACCAACCGCGATCGACCTGTGCGGCTGTTGTTATTTAGCCACTTTTAAACATGTAAGAACATTATGGGGTTTATTCATAAACGATAACTAAAGTTAAGTAACGCTTAAAATTATTATGACATTATATACTCCGAATTTACTTACTTTTTAATTGTAATTTATGAAATAACTTAATTATTTATTTGTATTTATGACATTGTATACTGAACTTATTGAATTGAATTTATGACATTGCTGGTATTATTTTGAATTTATGAAAGTGTATAACGTATTATTATGAATTTATGACATAGTATAATTTTATTTAAATGATAATTTTGCATGCCTGAATTGGTGCAACACAGTGGACAGCGCATTAACTTGACATCTTGAAATGTATATAATGTACTGTGTTGAGCAATAAACAATTTGAATTTGAATTTAAACGTCAAAAATGTATGGCTAAACAGTCGCTAATCACTGCTTAACTTTAAGCAACGTTTATGAATAAAGGGGTTAATGTTTCGAAACACGTGTAAAAATGTAAGTAGTACCTATTTTCATTAAGGCGTGTGTTTTACAAATCGGTGATTATACGCTATAAGATTTGGGAACTAATTAAAAGCTGTAGGTACGTCTGACTTATTAAATTACCAAGCGGTACCTCAATGTTAATATTCTCCTTTGTCATCGTGATTTTCCACGTAACAGTAGACTGAAATATAGTATACTTACTTACTAATTAATTGAAAACTCAAATACCTCTTAGACAAAATATTTTGACAATATGAAAATCACTAACCTACTGATAGTGATTTTCATGTTGTCAAACTATTTTGTTAGATGGATGTTGATATGGCAACTATAGTAATTAAAATGTTACGACGTACTTATTTTTAAGTCGTTTTAATAAGTTACTCACATTTGAAAGCTCTTTCTTCAGTGTCGACTTTATATTTGGAGCGAGTATTTAATTTTAATTTGAAGTAAACGTTACTTAGTCAAATTATGGTTAGAATAGTCTCACTGCTGAGACCATGAGACATAGGCTTCTTCACGGTGAGAGGGAGTGGGCCGTAATTCACCACGCGGCGCGGGTCCAGCGCGAGTTGGTAGATGTCAAAATGTCTTCGAATTTTTAGGACTTGCCGGTTTCCTCACGATATTTTCCTTTCGTTCCGTCCGTATTGAGACCACTGGTGATGAACTATTTTACACGAAGTACGCTGTGGTTCGCTGTGTTTACATAAACATTACATCGTTTAAATGTTAAGTACATTTGCATAGCTCTAATTTGTTACCGGTTGTACCATTCCCATGTAGTAAGTAAGCCTCTTTTGTCTGTGGCTCTTAAAAATAAATGAAACAGAACAAACATGCTCGTAGGACATTGTTTGTTATGTTTCATTTATTTTTCAAACATGGAGCACATACGCAAACATGGACTTTGTGTGTTCTCTTTACAAAAATGTTCTTAACAAATAATTAGCTAGCTGCGTCGCACGGTTTCACCCACATAAGTCACGATCCCGCGAAAATATCGAGATTTAAAGTATTATTTGTCCTAATCTAGGTCATAATCTACCCATTGCCAATTTTATCAACGTCAAAGTCAATAATTTATTTCAAATAGGCACTTATATGGCACTTTTGAACGTCAAACATTACATTAAAATAGAATTGATTCTAGTCGCCCCTTCCAAAAGTTAGTTTTCGTATGGAGAAGAACGAGCAAAAACTCCACCGTTACTCTTTTAAAATGTTTTTCAATATTTTGAATACATAAACCCCTTTATTCATAAACGTTGCTTAAAGTAAAGCAGTGATTAGCGACTGTTTAACCATACATTTTTGACGTTTAAACGTTACTTAACTTTAGTCATCGTTTATGAATAAACCCCTAATTGTATGTGAAGACGATGCAATAAATAAACGAAACTTAAACTAACAAATGCCTAATTAAAGGCAGGTCCTACATACGTCAAAAACATGGCAAAACGTTAAGGACGCACCTGGACTCTTAATTAATCGGCAGCGAGGCAATTAGCAAGTTGTATGAACGAGGCACAGGGATTCACTAGTTTACTTTACATGGTGCCAACATGGTTCAGGCGGGCCCTGTATGACACAAATTCAAACATGGACGGTGGCCGAGGTGAGATTTAGTTTGAAGCTGCCAGCCAAAAAAAAAAACAGTTGAAAAAGCCAGTTTAAGCTGGCCTTTTTGGATGTACGTTTGCCCCGCACGGCCCCCCAGAAATTGCGTTTTATGTGTGCACTAATGCAATGTACTCGCCTCTAGGAGTATATGTACCTGTTTCTTTTTCAATGTACCTCTGTACTTTTGAAGATATTTGCAAAAAAAGGGGGCCGTGCCAGCCAAACGTTTTCAGCACGGCCCCCGTGTAACTTGAAAAATATATAGCGTATTGAAAAGTTTCTTAAACTCAAGCAATGTACTCTATTAGCACGTTATATGTACCGCAACAGATATTGTGAATTCGTAATAACAAATAATATATAGACGCGGATAGGGGGCCGTGCTGGAAAAAAAAATATAAGAAAATATCTAAAAAAGACAAAACAATCTTAGCCAAAAACTATTAAAAAATAATTGATTTTTGGCAAGTAACATATGTAACGCATTGGTTTCTCATACAACTTGCTAAATTTGAAAAATAAACCAATTTTAGTTCATTCAGCACGGCCCTCTATAGTTGCCTATATCTTTTTAAATATGACATGTTTGTGTACAAAATTCGTTTTTCTGAATTATGTATAGGAGTACATTCGTTCCAAATAAATTGCGATTCTGCTGTATTAGTACTTTAAAAAATAAATCGGATCTAAAATATCATACATTACAACTTATGGGGTGACCATGATTCCACGTGAAAAAAGATAAAAAAAATACTGCATAGATTCAGTAAATCTTTCAATAAAATTCACAAATCAACAATAACGTACCTAATCTATATTCACGATATATGTGTAGTAGGTCGCTAATCGAACAAATCAACAAATTTCGCTAAGCATAGCTAAAAGGCTTAAAAAATCTACTGTACTGTTGTTAATTCCTTGGTAATTGAAATGAAACAGACGCAATGGTTTTGTGTAATAACCCGGTGTCTATTAATTTATAAAACCAAATTTATGAAGTCGTTGGTGCCATTGAATATGTAGGGAATTCAATGGGGACTCTGGGCCATTATAAGTGCCATACGCTTAGCTATAATCAGTGGCTTGCTACGATGATTTAGCCTTGGAAATTAACAACAATACAGTTTATATATAAAGAAACATTTTTTGACTTGGCCGAATGAAGTAGGTACCCAAGTCGAATGACACAATCATGTCAAAAATAAAAAAAATAAAAATTTTAAAGTTTCGTGGCGGGAATTAGCTATTCTCTTCTTCAATTTTACAAAAATTTTGAACAGTGCAAATACTGTTATGTATACTTTATGCCTGTTTCATTTTCTCGCAATCGAAGTGAAAAGCAGAGTGTTTAACTCGGGCATAAACGAGCCATTTTATCCCTCGACTTAACTATCCACCGTCGCCTGCGGCTCGGGTGCATATAAACGTCTCGGGCTAACGCTTTTATTGCGCGTGTGTGACTGTTGGGCCTGATTATCTTATTCTAAAAAAAAAATACTTTATGCACTAGAACATAAAAGGCGACTCTAAGTCGCCTACGCATTATTGATACAAGTCTCTACTATTACAAAATAGATGTATTTAAAACACCATGATCCAAAGTTAAAGTCTGGTTCCGACTTGATCCTGAAGGTGAGATGGCAATCGCTTCACTGTAATTACCAGAGCCGCCACTCATAGGCTCATAGTCATGGAACTCCGACGTGAAAGCGGGGTATTTGTAAAGGTTATTATTTTTAGATGTATTTAAAACATCAAAGATCACTCTCTAAAACGTAAGTAAGGGTGTGTTCGAATATCGAATCTACTGTACTGTTGTTAATTTTCAAGGCTAAATCATCGTAGCAAAGCCACTGATTATAGCTAAGCGTATGGCACTTATAATGGCCCAGAGTCCCCATTGAATTCCCTACATATTTCAATGGCACCAACGACTTCATAAGTTTGGTTTTTTAAATTAATAGTGACCGGGATATTACACAAAACCATTGCGTCTGTTCCATTTCAATTACAAAGGAATTAACAACAGTACAGTAGATTTTTTAAGCCTTTTAGCTATGCTTAGCGAAATTTGTTGATTTGTTCGATTAGCGACCTACTATACATATATCGTGAATATAGATTAGGTATGTACGTTATTGTTGATTTGTTTATTTTATTAAAGATTTCCTGAATTTATGCAGTTTTTTTTTTATCCATTTTCACGTGGAATCATGGTCACCCCATAAGTTGTAATGTATGATATTTTAGATCCGATTTATTTTTTAAAGTACTAATACAGCAGAATCGCAATTTATTTGGAACGAATGTACTCCTATACATAATTCAGAAAAACGAATTTTCTACACAAACATGTCATATTTAAAAAGATATAAGCAACTATAGAGGGCCGTGCTGAATGAACTAAAATTGGTTTATTTTTTCAAATTTAGCAAGTTGTATGAGAACAACTGCGTTACATATGTTACTTGCTAAACATCAATTATTTTTTAATAGTTTTTGGCTAAGATTGTTTTGTCTTTTTTAGATATTTTCTTATTTTTTTTTTTCCAGCACGGCCCCCTATCCGCGTCTATATATTATTTGTTATTACGAATTCACAATATCTGTTGCGGTAAATATAACGTGCTAATAGAGTACATTGCTTGAGTTTAAGAAACTTTTCAATACGCTACATATTTTTCAAGTTACACGGGGGCCGTGCTGAAAACGTTTGGCTGGCACGGCCCTCTTTTTTTGCAAATATCTTCAAAAGTACAGAGGTACATTGAAAAAGAAACAGGTACATATACTCCTAGAGGCGAGTACATTGCATTAGTGCACACATAAAACGCAATTTCTGGGGGGCCGTGCGGGGCAAACGTACATCTTTTTGGTAGCCAATAAAATCTAATTAAAAAATAAATCGGCTTCCTTTTTTACATTATCAAAGGCGTTTTGAAACATTTTTCCTGTAAATCAACCAGAGGTTTTACTATATTTTATTATAAATGCAATGTTAAACCTCTTTGCTTAGAAATATTGTAAGCAAGAGACAGACACGCACTTTTTGAGATGTACGAACAAAAGGTTTGATTTCATTAATTGTTTAGAAAATATAAACTATTTCATAAATGAAAAGCAAGATAACGATTTAGTTGTAAAGTGTAGAACTTCTCAAACTTTCATAGACAATTTGTAACAGAGTGTTCAATCTGTGAGGATCTTCGAATTCATTAATTTAAAAGACTAGAAACAGGTGTCTGCTGTCTGCAAACTATGCTAATTAGTAAAATCCCTTGAAAAGAACTTAATCTTGATGTCTCCTAGAATTTAATGATCCTAGTCTACATATTATCCTACCTACATATGTAATCTACCTCTACATACCTATATACCTACAGTGTGGCGATTAGGTTATCACATGAATTGAAACCGCGTGTTCTACATAACGTATATTAAACATACACAAATAATTAATAACAATTAACATTTTAATCGTGGGACCTTTTTTTCGTTTCAGTATTTACCTAACAACAATAAACTTAATTTGTGTTTACTTAGTAACAATAACATAAAGTTTGTGTTGAATTCTTGATACCATTGCCTCACGCGTGTCTAGTGACTTATTATCAAGGATGGTTTATTTCATGACAATTTTTACGCTAATAATTTTATTTGTTTTTTTTTTTTCCATTTCTAGTAAAATTTAAATTTTATTATTTTAACAACTTGTAATGACCGCTGTACTATTTAATGTGATAACCTATTACACCACTCTGTATAATACCTACCTATTGGTGACTTTCAGACTATTTAGATAAGATTAAACAAAATGTTCTTCTGAATAGAGTCGTAAATACTTTAAGAATAAGCTTAATGCATATTCAATGCAGTTCATTGCCCTTATCAGCAACTAATTCTCGCATAATTAGCCTATAACGTTCCCACTGCTGGGACGTAGGCTTTCTGTGATATGGAGCGGGCCGTAACCCATCACGCATCACGTGGGTTGGTAGATGACACATGTCTTCGAATTTTTGGTTCTAGGACATGCCGGTTTCCTCACGATGTTTTCCTTTACCGTTTTGTGTACTTCCCAAACAATCTCCGACAAAACGTACCACCTATGCGTGGGCTTAGTTGAAACTTGCACGGGTCTCTATACATTTCCTGCGACATTGACAATATTAATATCTACCTCACGGAAGCATTGTTAGTAACAACAGAACCACTTCTCATTTCCGTACGCGATGTAACACAAGTATGATCATTAGCGTGGCGCAGACACACATCGGGTATTCATGGCGCTCTTTAATGCGGAGAGATGTCATTCATTATAGCAACTGAAATGGGAACATGAGATTGTTGAAGACGTCTATTGAAATTGAAACTGTAATGAGCTTTGAATGAGGACAGGGTTGTTTTTGTGGTTTTCGCTATTTTGTATCCGTCTAAGTTATTAATTATTTTAAGACTAAATTAAATTAAAAAAATGAAGGTACCTAATTCTATGGTCGATATTGTTTGAAAACGAGTAAAGCTACGAGAATGACTTGCCTCCATCTATCCGATTATCCATAAGCATAATCAGCCTATAATATTCCCACGTGAGTGGGCCATAATCTACCACACGGGCCCGGAGCGGGTAGGTAGATATCACATGTCTTCGATTTTTTGTTGCTAGGACGTGCCGGTTTCCTCACGATGTTTTCCTACACCGTTTTGAGTTTTCGGATATTTGATTTGCTCTTAATTTAAAAAAAATCGAGAGAAGACGAGAGTTAACTATGTATCAAAAACCAGCTTTTACGTATTGTTAATCGAATAACTTTAATGTAGGTAAATAATCCACACTATAATGTTCATAACAATTGTAATTAAAATGAGCTCATATATTTTGTTTTCAGGTCGGCCTCTATATAGATAACGTGTAAGTACCTACAATCGTGTAAACATGACCAAAATAAATATTGAAAGGCCCGTAGCAAGGAAACGCGTGTTATTTCAAAATTAGTTTTGGATAAATTACAACAAGGAAATATGTAACATAAATAGATAGGATCTGGCACATAGTGTATTTCGCTCGGTTTTATTTTCAAAAAGAAAATTAATTAATTCTACTTACAGGGAAAATATTAAGTCAATTGGACCATGAAGTATTTTTCAGAACGTGATGAAAGAAATTGCTGCTCTCACAATGTTCCGAAAACTTGTAGGTAAGACGCCAGCACATCAAGCTACCCAAAACTGTCAAATTTTCCCAATCAACCTTGATCCTAATGCTTTAGCGATAAAGTTGAAAATCTATTAGAGAAATTTGACAGATTGTAGTAGCTTGATGTGCTGCAGTCTCTTCTATTTTACGGAACCATTACTATTTCTTGGCCAATAATAGCCTTAACATTTTACATTCGTTAGTCAATAATCTTTAAACTATAATAAAACAGTTCTATGAAACCGATAAAAACTACAAACACTATTGCTATCCCTACGTAATACTCAAAAACTTCTGAAAATCTTCTCACTTAAAGTTGGGAACTAATAATTCGTCTTGCCAGACTTAAGTTAGTTGTCACTTGTCAGCTAGTGTTAAAAGTTAGTCACAAAATAAAATGTAGTATCTCCCTGAGGGCTGATGGCACTGTTAACAACTTGTAGAGACAAATGTTTTACGAAGTGAAACAAACTGAGGGAGTTGGAAATAAGATTTGGGAGCAATTTTGATTTGGAATAAGTAAAATGAGAGTGAGGTTCGTGGCTTAATAAGAACAGCCGCACGGGTCGATCGAAGGTTAAGCTACGCTTGTCAAGGTCGGTGCGAGGATGGGTGACCATCCCTTACATATCGAGACCGTTACGTGCCGCGGAAAAGTACGTTAATTAAAAGGTTAGTCCCGCCTGTCATTTAGATATTTAACAGTCGTTACGGGTAGTTGGTATCCTCAACCCGCAGTGGGATCGCGTGGTAGATTACGGCCCACTCCCTCTCACAGAGAGAAGGCCTGTGTCCCAGCAGTGGGAACGTTATAGGCTGATTATGCAACGGGTAGTCAGGAGCCGATTGCCTGGCACCCAGCCTAACAGGGTATCGTATTATTACCCAGTTAAAAAACTCCATTTCAAATACTGGTAAAATAAAAGCTACTTTGGATAAAAAGCCGTGATATAATAATATCTATTATTTTTGTTAATATACACATTGTTAATGAACTTCTCAGGAAAAAAGTGCTATTTGGGTTTGTCCATTGGTAATTTCTTAGTTCTTCCAAACTCCAGGCTGTAGTCCCGGAGTTTGGAAGATGGCCCTGTGTGATACCCCCATTCCTCGGAAAGCACGTTAAGCCGTTGGTCCTGCGCCTGATCTCTCTCCGGTCGTGAGGGATGCCGTCCCATCGGACTATGAGAGTGAGGGAAGAGAGAGTGCACCTGTGTCTGCGCACACACTGGTGCACTTTAATATATCCCGCGCTGGCTGGTCTCCGGTGAGATTGGTCGCAATGGTCAAAATTCGGTCTGGAGGACTTTATTTATTTAATTAAGTTCAAATAAAATTCTACGTTTAGTATCAGTGCAGCACTAATAAAGCTTTATTAAGTCAATTTTGCGATTATTGGAAAAAATATCGGTAAATACATTTCGCGAGGTATGAAAGAGATTTACTCGAGTATTTCATTAATAAAACCGTTGAATACCGCGCTCACTGGTATTTATGCTTCCACAATATTAATGTACAAGCATTCCTCATGAAACACACACGTAGATCGTTAATTTCATTTCACAAATTAAATCACTAATTATATAATCATTATTATTATTATTTAATCACAGCTCGCTGCAATATCAACTGTATTGAATTAAAGAATCTCAATAATGCATACGCTCGGTTTTGTAGCTAGTTTTTTTTTGCACAATTCTGCTGGTACTAATGGGTAATCTGGAAGTCTGTAAGCAAACTCCGGACCCAGGTTGGCCGAAGCAAGGAAAACGTGTTCAGGTGGAGATTCATAGACGACTAGGCCTTGGAGTGTAAATGCGGTGCTGTTCCACCAGCAATGGGACACTTAATGTCGTGTCCTGCGTGTCCTGCCAGCAGCTGCACGTTACAGGAACTGGTAGACGCTGGTGATGGTGCCAAACAAGTAGCTGCATTCTGGGCCGAGTCCATTTAGATGGCTATCAACACGCTAAGAAGAAGAAGATAAACAGAAGAATATGATAAACAAGGAAAAGTAATTTCGGCTGTATGTTACTTTTAACCGATTTTTAGAAACCTTGGCATATATATAGCTTGAAACAAGAGGAAGGAAATAGACACAAATAACCGTAAATTAAGTAATGAAGCTTGTATAGGAAAATCCGAAATTCACGCAGATGAGAGAATTAATATATTCAAATTAACAATCAAAGCTTTATTTGTAAACAAAGGGAGAGTGACTGTCCTTTGACATTTCTCCGGAAACAATCGACGTTATCATAGCTTCCATCACCAACGTCACAAACTCCATTTGAACTAGGAACACCAAGTGACAGTTTATTTAAATGTCATTTTCAATTCAAAGTTGTAACGGATTGTTATATTTTAGACATCCTCGTAATACCGAAGCATTCGTACAAAAGATAAACTTATTTAGAGTTCATGCAACTTTATTGGTTTCTCGCGCTTAGGCTGAACAAAACAGAGACATCTGGCGGAAAATGACGAGGAGAGCCGGCTCCAAATAAAGTGGGATACCTAAGGCTAGGCCGAGAGAGTTCTATCGTGGAACTTCCATAGAGTATAAATTCGTTTAAAACTAATCTTTAAAGGTGGTCTTGGCACCATTGTTTCTACTTAAATTTGCTACTTAACGGTAGAAGTGATGTCGTCCTTGTAACACATTTGTGACCTCATCTCGACGTGGCATGGCAGTTACTCCGGATGGATCATTAACTTCTATTTGTTCGTGATTAACGTACCAAAACGTCCACATTCTCATTTTCCGTTACATTTGCATAATGTGTCGTTAAATACTGATCTATTTCTGGAGAATAACTCCAGGAAAAGGTAAGTAGGTATATGGAGGAATGCGAATTGGCAAGGTTGACCATTGCGGTTGCAGCTGTGATGAGAGAAATATTATAAATCACATAGTAAAGTAACCTCCATGGTTATGTTGTCTGGAATCTCTGAAATCTCCCGAACACTCCTGCTACTGCTAGAAATGACTTTCTACTTCAAAAACTCCAAAATATAGTCATATTACTGTTCTTACACATAAAGCCTATCATAACTACTGTCCCAGTTATGTCCAGTTGTAATACTTACAACATTGCAGAAGGTTGGTCTTTATCTGACAGAGCACGACGGTAAAAGGCTGAGCTTAGATAGCGAACACCTAACACCACAGGGCAATAGTGGCTTTAAAATGATTCACTGGAAGCGGCAGAATGTTTTGAAACTTATAAAAAGTATGCAAACAAGGTTATAAGTAATTAAGTTATACGTAGAATTTAAACTAACTATTTCTTTAAACTAATTAACGCTGAATGAAGCGTTGAACGTAGTGAACTGTCATTTACTGAGAAATATCTTAAGGCTACTACGACTACAATCTGTCAAAGTTCTCTAATAGATTTTCAACTTTATCGCTAAAGCGTTAAGGTTGAAGGTTGATTGGGAAAATTTGACAGTTAAACGTCAAAATTGTACAGACGCCAGCACATCAAGCTACCCGAGTAGCTTGATGTGCTGGCGTCTGTACAATTTTGACGATAATTTGGTTTGATTTTCAATTTCCGTCGAGTCCATTACATCTGCATCTCCCTTCACTTTTCAATACCCTTTGACAAACCACGTTCTACACGTCACGAATCCACTGCAAGCTCTTCAAAGCCCACCTCCCTTACAGTTTCCACCGTGTCTATACATCTGCGTCCCCCATACATTCCAGACGGGCAGCTTCCTCCGCCGCTATCGTCAGCATCTCCGCGCGACACTATTCACTAAATGAATGCCTTTGCAAACTGACGGCCATTCTGTTCGGATGCTGTTTTGAATGTGAATGGTTTCAGAAATGTTACTTATTCACTTTTGTTGTGGAGGACTTGTTTGGAAGTATTGTACTTTAATATTACCTACGTATCTATCTCCAAACAAAACGCTATTATGTAGAGTGGACATCACACGTGTGACCACGGAAGTTGAAATGTTTGTTAGTGTCAGGAATGTGTCAAAAGTTTTACCAACATTATTCTACAACAGTGATCTTTTCCGTAAATAAAAACAAGTGCATATATTAATATACAAACTTGGTGATTATTAATGAATACGATGATATGTTACATTAGGATGGCCATATTCTGTTGAAAATGTTTGTGGACTTTCACGAAACCGTTTAACTCATTACAATGTAAATCTTATTTCAATAAGAATAGAAGCATTGTATCCGTCCTCCCAGAGATGATCATTCAAAAAGTTACCCAAATTCAATCAAAACTGCGGAAGAATACAACTTTTAACCACCCCTGGAAAATTATCAACTACCCAAAAATTCACAATAGTACCAGTGGACTATTAAATTTAATATTCCACCACTTTCATGGAAGACACGAAACATAAGAATAATGCGGCAAATTGAATGTCCGTATAACAAAGTAAGGAGAGTACCATTGTGGTTTGATCAAAAGTTCCGCTGAGCGGTAAACTTCGACCATTTGTTTACAATAAATATTATAGAAACTAAATCGATATTTTGAATGATGGTCTTCCTTGAAAGGTATATTGACGGTATTTGTTTCGATACCAAGTTCTAAGCATTTTATGTTCGACAGAGATATTTGCTGGGTGATAAAACAGGACGGACTTCGAAACGGCCTCATTAGCGAACATCGAGGCTTTAAATATAAGCGCTTTAAGTTGTTCAACCACTTCCATTAAATAATATTATCTCCATTTATTGAGACCGTTCTCCTTCTTGTAAAATAAAACATAAAGACATTTCTTGCTTTTCTGTGTTTAACGTTACTTTTATATGCCCTTACCAAGCAAATCCCAGTTCTTTATTGAAAAACGGGTTCATAATGTTAACTTTTCAGTACAATTTCGAGCAATCTCTACTGAAACATTTCAGTACTCGCTAAGGTTTCCGTTCCCTTTCCCTACGGAGCATAACTAAGTTGTGGTCGTATTGTATATTCGCCACAATGCAGCCGACTGACTCGGGGTCTGCCCACAACTGTGGCAACACACGTACATACCTATTGGCTGGTAGGTATGTGCGTCGACTGTGCGTCTGACTTGAATATGCCGGCTATGTTAGTGTTGCCTTGCTTTGACTGTACCGTTTTCTGGAAACCTATTTAATTAAAGCACATGCATGAAATTTGCTTTAATTGGATAGGTTTCACGAAATTACAGGTAAAGTTTGATTGGTTCTTGTTTCTTTGTATCCTTAGGAGCTTTGATATATATATATATATATTTCATAAAAAAAGATACATAGAGGTTACATGGAGGTTTTATATGTCAGAGACTTGATCAGGAGGTCGTAGTCCAGATTTCTAAGCTGCAGTTAGTTGCTCTCGTAGAGATTATCAGAACTGGATACTAAGGTATCAATTTGTGAAAGTTGATAGAGTGTTTGTGCTTGTTAAAGACACAAACGCATGTTTGGCATGTTACAGACAGACCAACCGACTACAAGCGAAGACGCCTGGCATTGAGCATATCAGATTAAACGTACAGAGAGGTTTTATAGGAGTTGTTTGTACGACTAAACGAATGCGCAGTGACTTCAAAACGTCTTTTTTCATACATAGTTCACACTACTTAATAATAATAAAAAAAAAAAACTTGTTTGGTCGGGGGAACCTCGTCGAGAAAGAAGTTCTTAGTCCTTAGCGATACTCGCACGTCTGTACGTGCGAGTATCGCTAAGGAACTTGTTAAAGGAACTATTTTATACGAGTGTGTCTGTACACACTCGTATAGAATAGTTACTTTAACAAGTAACCTCACACACATGTACAAACATGAACCCTGAAACATAACACTCGTTTTTGGGCAGTCGTGACAAATACAAACTACAGTCCTAATTCAACACACATATTTCTTATTGTATATGCCCCAATCTGTTCTAGGAAATACCAAGTCCAATTTTGCGAAGCCCTCAGAATATTCGGCGCTCACTCGCCTCCCGCTCTTTGGCGCCATATTTCATTTGCCAAAAGAGATATATATTGAACTCTGCAACACAACACCAAACGTACGGAAATGTATTCTCAGATATGAAACGTGTTTGTACATGAACAGTGATAAAAAACAAATATTAAAATATATCATAAAGAATTATGAATAAAATAGGTTTTAATATATGGTAATGTAATAGGTTTGTTGGTTTGGTTGGTTAGGTTTCCGGTAAAAGAATGATTTTTAGGGTTCCGTAGCCAAATGGCAAAAAACGGAACCCTTATGGATTCGTCATGTCTGTCTGTCTGTCTGTCCGTCCATATGTCACAGCCACTTTTTCCGAAACTATAAGAAGACTATACTGTTGAAACTTGGTAAGTAGATGTATGCTGTGAACCGCATTAAGATTTTCACACAAAAATTGAAAAAAAAAACGATAAATTTTGGGGGTTCCCTGTACTTAGAACTGAAACTCAACATTTTTTTTTCATCAAACCCATACCTATCTATGGATAGGTCTTCAAAAATGATATTGAGATTTCTAATATATTTTTTTTTAAACTGAATAGTTTGCGCGAGAGACAATTCCAAAGTGGTAAAATGTGTGTCCCCTGATGATGATGAAATTTGGTTTGAACGAGATCTAGTAAGTAGTTTTTTTTTAATACGTCATAAATCGTAAATTGTAATTGTACGGAACCCTCGGCGCGAGAGTCCGACTCGCACTTGGCCGGTTTTTTAAATTTCAGGCAGCTTCTTTATCTTAATTTTTCGATTCTGGGTTAGTAAGCACGCCCGCGATACAGGAAACATTCCTATGCGAGAGTAACGATTCATTTTTTTGCAATTAAAAACTGAACTGCTTAATGAGATTGTCGCGGCTTGCGGCGGTAATTAATAACTAGCAACTAGTTGTTATTTGTTGTCGCATGTTGCGGCGGTTTCATTGAGCGGTTCAGCTGCTGTAATTTTATGTTCTTACCGTCCATTTGATGTATCTGTGTCGACCTACTTAGATGTTTGATCAGATTGTGTATTATACCAAATGTTTTAAGACAAGCGCTAATCCTGCCGACAAACTGTCACGCAGTTTGGCAGGTTTATGTAATGTGTATACGTATTTGGTTTAAAATAAATTATTTATTATTATTATTATTATTTAGGAATAAATACTTACCGGAAAGTTTTACCCCGTAAAAGTTTTGAGATGCTCTGATGCTGGACCAAATAATGATATCTTTGTTGACAATCTATGTAGTAGATGTACATAACTTGATGTTGAACCTAGTATTTAATCAATTGCTTTATAACTTGTTCTAATTAACTATTTGAAGGTTAAATATTGTCTCTAGTCTAGACATTTTCATATGAAATTTAGTTGATTAAATGTTGTTGATTTAAGTATGGTTTGAATGTTTGATCTTGTGCGTAGACTTAGGTTATTAGTTCGCTTCATAAGTTGGCTATGTTTCTAAAGTTTACATAGGTACCTAATAAGTTCCATCTCAAATTCATCAAAGTCAACTAAAAACTATCGAGTCCCGGCCCACGTGTGATAACGTGAAGCTATCGACATTTACTGACAATAAACTTAAGTTCGCACTAACACCGCGTTGCTTACATCCCATAAAGGTAGACTCGGGGCTGTCGTAAACTTAAGACAAGATAACACCATAACTCCTGTCACAGTAATTTTACCGTTCATTTTTCATCACAACTTCTTCAAATCTTCACGTTGGCATAAAGTTGATGTCTTGTTGCTGTCAGAAGTAAAAAACCTGTACCATAAATATCCGAGACTGTATCTACATTATGCAGTTTTCAATAGAAAGGTCTGAAATAGTCAGGTGAAACTAATTTGGATTCTGTTGACAAGCAATGTTAGTAGCAGTGGCCCACAGGCGGTTTGTAAAGTGTGGCTGCAGTTGCAGGCACTCGACCATCCAGTTTTATCACTGGGATGGAAGCGTGCAGATGTCCACAAGCAGCGATAACCACCGGGTTGGCCCTCTGCTTCTCTGCCATAAAATAAAAACAAAAGAAAACCAAATAAACGCCGACGTGTATTAATTAGTATTCATTCTTTTTCGAGATATTTGTCCCTTATATTGTCACCTGCCATGTTGTGTCTCTAAGTTCATAAGAATACACTACTCCCCGGCCATAGGCAGAGGTGGAACACCGCGATGGTTTTAGCCGGTAAAAGTCCGGCATACCCCTCCGTCACCCCACGATGGAGGAAGTCCATGAGAATTTCCACAGCGATATTTTATTACCTGTGTATACAATTTTAATTAATAAATAATAAAAGCGTACATCTGCGTCTAGCCTTACTACTTACGTAACCACAACTATAAAAGAGAACTGTTTTATGCGTTTAAAACTGCAGCTGTGAAAGCAATCTGTGTTTATTAGTCAAATAGCCAGCAATAGGTAGTATTAGAACACCAACTATTTACGTAAGAACCTAAGAACCTGGATTACTTGATTCAATTACTAGTCTGACTTAGCGAGGGTGGTTTTATGTAGGAACAGGCTTTGGTTCAATCATCAATATTGTATCTATTGGTTAAAATAGGTTTTCCTTTAGGTTTGCCATACCAATAAAGTCTACCTCCAAGGTTGCTGGAAGCTAGACTTTTTTCTGTTTTATAAAAACATTTATGATCTATGTATTTTACATTTATTTTTCAGTTGGTATCAGCCCGGGGTCTGGATTTTGTACCCGGTTTATGGCCATCAACTCAACCAAACGCAGTTACTAACTAGATTTTGCATAGCATAGCATAATCAGCCTGTAATGTTCCCACTGCTGGGACACAGGCCTCCTCTCTGTGAGAGGGAGTGGGCCGCAATCCATCACGCGGGCCCAGTGCGGGTTGGTCGATGTCACATATCTTCTTCACTAGACATAATTATGCTTCCCCCGAACTGCGGCAGAGCACACAGTTCTCCGCCTTCCGCATTCAATCTGTTCCAGCAGCCTTTTTAAGGTCGTCAGTCCAACTAAATTCTCAAGCTAGGTGAAAAGATGCCCGCTCTCACACTACTTTTACCGGTACGCGATTTCCATTCGAGAAAAATATCAACGACAAAAGACTTAGACTGAAACACAACTAGGAAAATATAAGTGAACACTACTACAAACCTCTGCGTACTCCTTAAGGGAAACAAGGGGTGATGTTATGTTTTGTGTTAAATATATAAATAAATTCCTCCAGACCGTATTTCAGCCACGGCGGCTAACTTCAACAAAGACTCGGTGTCTTCGGCGCGGGAGACATTATCGTGCACAAGTGTGTGCGCAGACACAGGTGCACTCAGGTCTCAACAAAACAACCAACCAACCAAATAACAAACATAACGTAAACTCAACAATAGAGGACCTTCTCAAATTAGGTATCTGTAAATCCAGTTATCACGATTGGCACAAACAACTCTGCTGCACACACAGCGCCACTTTAATTTATTTTATTTATTTTTTATTACTTTAATTAAAACGGTTTAAAACCAATTACAGTAATTAAAGATACAATTTGTATATACACAAACACAAGATAAAATAAAAGATAAAAGTACACACACAAGATAAAATATAAAATCATCGAGTAAAACAACTTTCATAAATCCCTCTCACAGTACTTCTGACATGCCGACAAAATCTTCGTCCATAAATGACATCCCAGATCTTCACCAGCAGTACGTTATCTAAATTATAATTACAAACTGTCTGCACAAAGCCAACAGTGTTGGGCTAAAATTACCTATTAAATTCATCATTTCACAGGAACCTCAAGTACCTTACTACGAATATAGACACTACTCCTAAATCTTAACTAGCTCTCATGATCATGATGAGTTAAGATTTAGGAGTAGTGTGTCTAAAAGAGTAACATACAACTACATACAACTTACATACGTTATGTACCATGTCTCTTGTTCTTCGTGTCGTTACCACGACTGAATTTTATATCTTCTTGGGTATTTTATACTTTGCCACTTCCACGGCGTCGTGAAAGTCCTGTCACTTTGACTTGACTTGACACTTTGTCTGCATGTTTTGCGACACAGAGGGCAGGATGGGAGGTGGAGCATGTTTTGCGACTTAGCTCCACAATCACACCCTACTACCGTACTGAGGAAAAAACCGGCCAAGTGCGAGTCGGACTCGCGCACCGAGGGTTCCGTACAATTTAAAATTATTAAAAATATTTTTATTATATTATGATGTGACAAAAAATTTACGGTTTTCGCAATTTTTCCTTTATCTGTGCTATAAGACGTTGCTTCGTACCAAATTTCAAGATTCTGAGTTCACGGGAAGTACCCTAGGTAGGTTTTGATTAAAAATTTGCCGAAATTTGCGGCAAAAGCGGCTGTAACTTTTGATTGCGTTGGCTTAGAAGTTTGATTTTTTCACAGCAGGGTCAGTAGACCTGAGTATTTGATATAAATTCCAGCTTGATACCGCCACGCGTTCCTGAGAAAAAGGGTCTTAACAGACAGACAGACGGACGGACAACAAAGTGATCCTACAAGGGTTCCATTTTTTCCTTTAGAGGTACGGAACCCTAAAAAGGTCTTGGAAGTCCTTGAACGTCGCCGGACACAAGCGGGAAGATGTAATGTCAGACGGCACGGTTGGCGCAGTGGTTAAGCGATTGACTGCTGCGCTGCGTGTCGCGGGTTCGATTCCCGCACGGAACAAATATTTGTATGACCTACATGTATTTGTTCCGAGTCTGGGTGTTTTTCTATCTATAATATGTATGTATTTACAATAAAAAAAAAAAAAAAAAAAATTGTATATAAGTAGTTTATCAGCCATCTTGTTACCATAACACAAGCATTAGGTTGCTTAGCTTGGGACAAATGGTGCTGTGTGAAATGTCCAGTCAATAATAATAATAATAATAATTTCAAATGTGAGTAACTTATTAAAACGACCTTAAAATAAGTCGTAACATTTTCATTATTACAGTTGTCACATCAACATCCATCTAACAAAATAATATGACAACCTGAAAATCTGCTCACAAGAGATTTGAGTTTGCAATTAATTAGTACCTAAGTATTCAATATTTCAGTCTGCTGTTAATTAACATTTGAGGTACCGCTTGGTAATTGAATAAGCAAGACGTACGGCTTTTAATTAGAAATCTCATTGTGATCTCTCACTGATTCGTAAAACATGTACACACGGCTACACATCAAGATATACATAACCAGTGTAAGCTGACTTCTGATTGTACGAAAAACCGAGGTCAATGCGAGGTCAGCTAAAACTGGAAATGCATAGCTTGATGTGTAGCCGTGTGTACATATATCTTAATCACTTTTCTACTTAGTCTTTTAAACGTGTCTCGAAGCATTTAATATGCTCTCCTATGTGTTAAAGACTCAGGGGCTGGTGGCTAAGTAATAACAGCCGCGCGGTTCGATCGAAGTTTAGCTATGCTTTCCGCGGTTGGTCCGTGGATGGGTGACCATCTTTACATATCAAGAACCCTCCGGGCCTCGGAAAGCACGTTAAGCAGTTGGTCCTGACGGTCATTCGTAGATCTTTGGCAGTCGTTACTGGTCGTCAGAAGCCCAGAAGTCTGACAACCAGTCTTACCAAGGAGTATCGTATTACCCAGTAACTGGGTTCTGGAGGTCAGATAAGCAGTCGCTTCATGTAAAACACATTCAGCTCTATCCGGTTAGACTGGAAGCCGATCTCAAAATAATTGGAAAAAGGTTAGGCAGCTGATGATGTGTTAAGTACCTACTACGCACATAACGCACACACATTAACAACATCACATTAATGGAAAGTCGCAAAGAGAGCCACCAAAAGAAATACTGCGTGCTCCTGTCACTTTGCCGAGTGTCAGTGAAACTTCTAGGTAATTAATGATGTATTTTCAATGTTCGACTTACTTCGGTAAGTTTTGGCCTGGAGGCCAACTCACGTAATTAAAAATGTTCAAAATTCTATGCAAGATTTCTTGGCATTCGGATATTTTACCATAATTATATAATACAGGCTTGGCAATTTTATATGGAAAATTCACATCCGTCAAATCTGTACCTTGTTGCTGGTTTCAAATACTTTTGTTGTTGTATGTGATGACATCCGAGTTGGCACAAGGAAGTGTGCATTTGCTTTTCCTCTGAAAATAATTCTTCATACGACACGTATAGACATGACGTGTTTATAGACACATTGTTTGTAGACTTATAGCCGAACGTTCGATCACACAAATACAGTGCCTTAGGAATTCAATTTTGGGAGCTTTTAACACGTAATTGAATTTGCGGTGCGTCGCCAAAACAATACTGTGTTGTGATGCCTAAGCATGCAGTAGTTTGAATTCGCCGAATTTGAGAGGGCTTGGGATATCTGAGGATATTCGCTATTGGGAAGATCATAGATATCCGAAGGAAGATAATAATAGAAAAGTAGTCTGTTGGGGAATGAAGAACGCGAGGAAAATACTGCTGATTGAAAAAAAAAACTAAATGTAGACTATTGATCGAGTACTAATACTCTCTACTGTTTTCTCGTGTTCCCATTACATTTTATATTTCACCTATTCCGCAACTGTTTCATAATATTAGATTTACACATTACATTTTGTATTTAATTTTATTTTATTTTCACGCTATGGAGCGAGCTATGTTCGGAGTCTCTTTAGGAATGAAATTATCCGGAAAAGAACCGGAGTTACCGACATAGCTTGCAGAGTAAGCAAACTGAAGTGGCAGTGGACTGGCAATGTTTGTCGAAGGACCGATGGCCGGTGGAGCAGATTGGTCCTGGAGTGGAGACAGCATACAGCAAGCGTAGTGTGGGACGCCCCCCAGCTAGATGGACGGACGACTTAAAGAAGGTGGCTAGGACCGACTGGATGCGGAAGGCTCCTATGTCCAGCAGTGGACTGCAATAGGCTGAGTTGATTTTGTTTTGGATGCATTTTTATAAAAAAATATACATGTTTTATAGGGTGAAATTCTTTTTTTATTTCGCCACAAAATTGCACTTAGTTATCTAAAATGTGGGCCTAAATATTGTGACAGGCGTTTGAAAAAGGCTGTAATTACTGAAGTTACTTCTCCCAACCATGCTGTTTAAAGAACTATCGCGATGAATATTTTTAGCAATTAACAAACGTCTAAACAATAAAATACTGTCAACAGAGTACTGACAGAATGGAGTGTTATATCTAAATGAAATAACGTTAATGACAGCGATCGCAAATGTCTAGTTGGAATAAAATTTAGATATCCACGTGAAATGTTGGCTTCATCACAAATGTCAAGTGTACACTCAATTTCTAAGTTCATCAAGCCTTTAGCAACTTTAACGGATCATTCGACATACATTGCGCGTTATTTTTAGTTTGAACAAAGCTTATAAAACATTGAAATCTTTTTCAATGTTTTATAAGCTTTTTCAGCCCTCGGCACATGCTCACCTTGGCATTGGGTCATCCATCTAATCAAAGACAGAATCCACATTCATAACAAACGGAATGAAAGAACTTACTTTCCCAAAGATGACTCTGAGCTTATAAAACATTGAAATATCTTTCAATGTTTTATAAGCTTTTTTCATGAATGAAGTTCCTTATCGCGTAACACTTGGCTAGATCAAAAAAAAATTAACATTTTGACCATCACGACACTTTTGTTATTGTGTTTTTTTTCAATTAGTTACTCTCAAACTTTGTTTCTTTCATTGTGCCTGTTATCCATACTAATATTATAAATTCGAAAGTAACTGTGTCTGTATTTTACCTTTTTTACGCCTAAACCACAGAACGGATTTTGATAAAATTTGGCAAGGAGATAGATGGCATCCTGGGACACCTTTAGACCCGTGGTATAATTTCCGCCAGCCATGGCGGCCAAACCGCGGGCAGAAGCTAGCTAGAATATAGTTTTAGAGTATAGTATCAGACTAGATAGATACTAGTATAGACAGAAAAATTGATTTTCTTTACTAAATCCAATATTATGAGTAGCTACAGTCTCAGTTGAGATGGAAATATTACTTTTCCAAAGAAAACTGGCTTTTGTAATAAAAATAGTTCAAAAATATTTTGCAAACTAGTGTGCTTTGTTTATTATTATGTCATTTATTAAATAACATACACACACAACAATATAGCTTGGCGTTTGAGCTATCACTTGATATTACTTCATCATCATTATCATCATTTCAACCGAAAGTCCACTGCTGCACATACGCCTCCCCCAAGCACCACCACTTGATACTACTTATTCAAACAAAAACATATTACGATACATACGCGTCGATGTACACCGTGTCACATGTTTCCCTCACTTATTCCCTTAACAACACAGACTTCTATTAACAAGGCAGGTGGCATCTTATCTCTGATCTAGCGAGCGATCGATCAGCCGGTAACGTTAGTTCGTACACATTGGTTAATTGGGCCTCCATTGTCTCTATAGTTATTGTCTCATGATGGAGAGGCCTCTGGTGGCTAAAATGTGATATGTTGATGTAGGTTAGGGAATTATGCACGTGTTAGATATTTTATTTTGATATAATTATAATAATAGAATATTGTTTGTTGGATAATGGCATCTGTCACATTTACGAAGCTTGGGACCAACGTACTTCTACGTTGGTCCCAAGCTTCCTACCTAATTTGACTAGATATTGTGTTTACAAAAAATCAACAGTCTTAACTTTAAAAAAATACTTAAATGTTATTACTATGTATAAATGATTAAGTAATATTTGATTATACTTAAATATTATAAGAATATTTGATTTTATATTGCTCTTTTAATATAATAGGTTGTTTCAAACGGTTGGCACAATACTGTCAGTTGAAATTGATATACTTTTTGATGATGTCTAATAATTACGAATCAACTCCTATTCAATTGATTAATTACCTCACAATGTTTTAAAACGGTTTCAGTACATAAGATTTGTTTATAGCCAAAATATATGATGATCTGCGATCGATTGGTTCAAAATGGCGGTAGATGTTTGACGTAAATGACGTTGGTAGTATTTAAAAAGGATTGTAATGACGTTATCAAGTCAGTTGCTTGGTAGATGTTCAGTTGGTTAGTTTAAATGTTTTGATATAATACTTTAATACTGTTTACATGGAGTTTCTTGTCCTTCTTCTCCATGATGACCTAGTTTTACGAACGGACGTCTAGTTTTCTGATTACTGACGAGCCTAAATTTAAATAAATGTTTAGCCGTGTGGCCTGTGCTTTACTTCTTATAACCCTTTTCCTACAAACCATATTCAATAATAACCTTCATACACAGTAAACAAATAACTAGTAACCATCCTGATATTCAAAGCTTGTTATTTGGGTAATATATAGGGTACCTACATATACTTCTAGTTTATACTGACGAACCTAATACGCGCAGAAACTGTGTCTGTTGGCCTTGATCAGCCGGTCGATTCTGTAAAAATCTCACCGTGAAAACTCAAGTGAAGTGAGCGTGATGTGATTGTCAGTAGTGTCAATCCCTAGCATTATTTGGAATGACAGCTCACTCCACGCTCACTTCATCTAAGTTTTCACGGTGAGATGGTTACAGAATCGCACAGCTGCACTTAACTTTGACCGAAGATTATTATGATAAAAAAATGTGCATGTTTTTAATGTAAATTCTTAAAAAAAATATAACTTCCGAAGAGTTGTAAGTGTGGAAAAGATTAAAACCGTTAAAAAATTAAGTATTTACGCATAGTAATGCTAATATTTACCCTCTCACAGGGAGGAGGCCGATGTCCCAACAGTGGGAACATTATAAGCTGATTGTGCATAGTAATAAATCAGCTAGCTCAGTGTAACACCATACTAACTGATTTATTACTCGTATCTAAATGAAAAACCACGGAAAATTTAATAAAATATTTGTTCCAAGGGTTAATTGCCGTTAGTTAGTTATCCAAGCTTATGAGAGCAGTGGTGGCCCAGTGGTAACGGCTGCGACTGAGTTGTAGGTCGTAAGTTCGAACTCTGACAGACGCTTTATTTTGTGTAAATTATTTCATCACCACTGCTCTCAAAACGGTGAAGGAAAACATCGTGAGGCAACCGGCATGTCCCAGAACCAAAAAGTCGAAGACATGTGACATCTAACAACCCGCACTGGGCCCGCGTGGTGGATTACGGTAGTGGGAACATTATAGGCTGATTCTGTACTCATCCAATCAGCTATCAGGCATCGACCAAAATGCTGATAAAATTTGTTTTTGAAATGTACTTTTACCATTTCAGCTATTAGGATTACGTAATCATCTTGTGTAAAAGATTAAAGTTGTTTAGTATTTTTACACAAGTTAGGATTTTCTTTTTCGTAAATACGTAATAAATCTTTTTAAGTAGCTTTTAAGTTGGCATTTAAAAGATTAGGCACTTTTTACGTAAAAACATAATTATATTGTGCGTATTTGACTCCGGTATTTCAAGCTAGTAAGAAAATTTCTCCAATGTGAGTTAGTCGATGATATCTGAATAATGTCTTTATTACCTTGTTTTGTGTTATTTGAAGGTTTTTTAGATGTGTTTTAGCTGCACTGCCCCATATGTGAGTTGGCTAACGTGCATCATTACTCCCACTCAAATATAGTTTCAGCTACCATACAGTCTACTGCGGAAAACTAAGAGGTATCTAATATTACGCCCACACTTAACCCCACTGATGGACACGTGGCCTAGGCCGAGAAAACAAATGAATAAACAATAATATACAATACATGACAGATAATTTTTATTCGTGGAATAAAATTGACGTCTGACTGTTTCTCTAAGGACGGACTGTCAAAAATTCAAAATTATTTCTTGGATAAAATTATCTGGCGTTGGAAAAAACGGCCCTTAATGTCTGCTATCAAATGCAACTGCCATATACCATGGTTAAAACCTTTCTTTCCTCAAAGAATTTCTTATACTATAGATCTAATATTCAACTATTGGTAGATAATGTAATAAAAAATGTAGTGTCCGGTTATACTACGCGCTACGCGTGCTAGTGCTACGCGCGTAGCACTTCGTAGACACCGCTACGCTGATGCTACGCCGACTATCCTTTGAAATGAGTTATTTAATTTTTCAACACGCGCCATAGACAGCAGTAGATCAGTGGTGGCCAAGTGGTAACAGCTGCACTTACGAGTTGTAGGTTCGAACCAGGCACTCTCTATAATAACTAAACAAAAACCTAGGCAGACAATATACTCTAATTATTTACCTGAACCGCCGTAACTAGACACCTTTTTCTTGGTTCAACCTTAATTTTCGCTTTACTTTCGTAAGCTACCCTTGTGTACCAATATTCAGGTCACAGGCTAAGTAAAAACTTTACGTGCTAATATCAAGTTTATTTAAGTTAGGTTAGGCATTCTGTATCAGTCGAGCTTGTGACGTCATACTAAAGGTGTTGATGGAGACCGACCCTGACATTAAACGTCTGGTATTGGATATTGTAGATATCAATACTCTGTTAAATAAAAGGGAGGCTGAGAAACTTACTTATATCGAAGATATTCGTTTAAGAAAGGTATGGTAGCATATCATCTTACATAAGGTATTCTCGTGGTAACGTAAATAACTATTTCTGTTACTTATCAATATAAGTAACAGAAATAGTTACTTACGTTACTATCCATCATCCCATCTATTAAAATTGACTAGCAAGCACAATCGCTTGCTAGTCAATTTTATTAGTTGGGATTATAAGTCCACTTCAGACGTCTCTTGAAAAAGTTTTTTATTTGTAAAGATTTTAAGAATGACGGCAGTAATTTATGAATTTCGGACGCCAACTTTAATAGGCAAGTATATTTTGAAAACAGGCTTATCAATCTTGATTAATGGAAAAAACTTAAGTGTTTATTTTCAAATTGTTACATGATTGACTTGAATCTTTCGTACTTAGTAATTGCGAAGATATTTATAGAAAATGTAGTCACTTATTTTAAAAAATTGGAAATAGTGATTTAATTGACGTGGGAACTAAGAAAAAGGAATGTGGTTTTTATAGATATATCGATATGATAAAGCCAAAACCGACTCCAACATAGTAGATGTTGGTAGATGGTAGATGTTGGTGATAGAAGTAGTATGCCTAGTGGCCGCAAATAGTACTACGGAACGCTGGGTCCTGAGTACGTTTCCCGGATAGGGCCAAAGGTCATTAAGTTTTTACATTATGACATGGGACTTAAACCAATCTGGCGCAATTAGGAATGTATCATACACTTCTGCCTGCCCTTCGAGTTATACAGGCGCGATAATATGTTATTTAGGTATTCTAAATTGAGTAAGTTTTTAAAAATACACTTGGCAAATCTCATCGTGAAAATATAAGTGAAGTGCGATTGAAGTGAGCAGTCAATAGCGTCACTCCCTAAGCATGAGGTGGAATGACAGCTCACTTCATTAAAAAAAATTCGGTGAGATTTGTACCGATTTAAACCGTCTGATGGTTCATAGTAGAGCCTGTGATGTAGCGAGTGTGTTCCGCGTTTACTCTGTGTGTCGGATTACCGACAAAGCGACAAAGTTGGTGTTGTGTGTTGTCGGATAATCTGAGTAGTTGAACAGTGCGTCGTATAGTTTGTGTTTAGCAGTGAATTTTAGTTAAAATCTCTTTTTTTTCTGGTGGCTAGTTACATAGATTAATATTATTATCGTTCTAGTCTGTAATTAAAAGTGTTGGGGTCGGCTTCAACCCAATCTTTAGACATTTGCTTATTTTACTAAATAAAAGCGAAAATAAAAATGCTGCGAAGGTACAGTAAAACGGTAACTAATAGAATGAGGAATGAGGTGATCCGGCAACGGGCCGGCCATATTAGCCGTATAACCGATGACCGTTTGGGTAGACGTGTTCTTGTGTGGAGACCACGAATCAGCAAACGTAAGGTAGGACGCCTTCAGGCTAAGTGGAGCGACGATCATCGCAGGGTGGCTCGTAGCACCTGGATGAAAGGAGTCCGCATATCAACTAAGGGAAAATGACCTGTGATACGCGGACTCGTATCTTTTAAACCGTACTAGGTACACATTTCGCCTTCACCTTTTTACCATCGAGAGTCCAGACGCACTGCGGGATACCACCCCTATTTGGTTAATATACCATATATACGCACTAAGCGCTTCTCATCATCTTTTCTGATGCGCTCTGCATTTCCGAGTTCATACAACCCTAATCTCTTCAGGGCGAGAGTGAATAGGCTTCTTCTGGGCAAGCTCGTTCCACCTTAGATCTCATCCCTGCTCCTGGGCTGGATTGAGATAAAGAGTGAATAAATAATATGTCAATAAAAAAAAATGAAATTTTCAAAGAATGTGTATTACTATTGTCGCTATGACAAGAAATAATAAAAATAAAATAAAAGTTAAAGGGATTCTTACTGCAGCATCAAAGTAGTGTTAAAGATTGTACGGAACCCTTCGTGTGCGAGTCCGCCTCGCACTTGGCCGCGTTTTTAAATAAATAAATAAAGTTAAGTTTAAAAGGCCTTGAGGCCATTTAGCCAAAAAATATTCACCCAAACAATCCTATTCAAATTTTGAAATGTCTTTTATTTATCTACCAAGGTCCATTACAAATTCCCACCAGAATAAGATTAGGCCTTTATAAACAAAATCGACGATAACTGTTAAGTTCAAAGGATTATTGACATGAATAATAACCCAGTAAATTCATTCTGGATGCTCCATTTTAACTTTATAAACGAAAATTACCATTTGGCCGAATCTTGCTTAAAAAACCTTAGGTGTTACAGTCGTTTTGTGGGGTCGTTGGTGGGGTCTTGCGAGTTATATTAAAAGTTTTTTTAAACGAGTATTATCAAGGCTGAATACCCCGTACCCATTCGGGATATACCCACCTACAGCCTTGCTTAATGCAGGCAGAGAGGCATTAAGTACGTTATCCCTTGTGATTTTTTTTGGGAATTTTCAGATTTTTTTGGGTGATAAAAAACAATGCTGTTATATACAAATGTGCAATACCTACAGCGGTTTTTTTTTTATAACCGGCGAAGAATCATCGTCAACGTTGGTACCGAATTTAAATATTTACAATGTACTGAATTTAAGGTAATAATTTGCGTGTAAATTATCCTTATACCGTTGTTTAACCTTGTGTCAATTCATACGCTTTCAAGCGCTTTTGTGGCTAAAGAGTCATCGTGGTGGAGGAATGAGCTTTATGTTTCGTCCTTTTGTTTTTTTCCACGGGTGGTGACGTTGTTGAGACTGCACGGTGTAGCATTTTCAAGAGCTATTGTTTTGCTTTTGACTAAAGTTAATTATGCTTTTTACCAAATTCGGATGATGATACACTTCCACTACAGTCACTTTACTTTGTTGAAACATTTCAAAACAATCTTCTAAAAAACAATAAATTAATTAACTTTGCCTTGTCGTCTAGCTGGCGCGGTTGAGCTACGGAATATAGCGCTAACTGGGAATATAATATCGTAGTTCGTAATATTTAAATAATTAACCGACTTCTTCACAATGAAGGAGGTTCTCAATTTGTCTGTATATTTATGTTCATTGATATTTTCGTTAATTGTGCACCGATTTTGTAAATTATTTTATTATTTGAAGCTTGCGCGGTGGTCCATATATAAAATATATTAACTTTGCTTGTGTAGTTTTTGAGTTGGCTTCAACAATACATATCTTTAATTTTGGCCTGACTATTGGCTTAGCACTCTCGAAACCATGAAAACGACACCCATGATGAAAATTTTGATATTCGATACATCTTGGATTTTAATTTTCTCACTATCCGCATTAGTACCCTCGAAAACTCGATTTTTTTTTTATAAAAAGCTCAATAATTTAAAAAGTTTCTCATAGTTGTAATGTTCAAAAATTTAAATTTTTATATTAAAAAATCATATATTTAAAAAAAATTGATTTCCCTTTCTAAAGGAAGATTCTAAAATTGTTGATTGAAGTTTTAGTTATAACTAATTTAATCACAACATTTTTAGTTTGACTAATCAATCGATTGAAAATATTAGTGATTGAGCCCAACACTGGTACCTATGTAATGTATGGTGGAACCCATCCACGTACCGACCGCGGCAAGCGTAACTTAATCTTAGATAGATCCGTGCGGCTGTTATAATTTCGCCACGAGTCCCTCAGGGTAAGTAAATCGTGGTAAAAATGTAAGCCAGGCGGCAAGGTGGTAGCGGGGATACTGCAGTCTGCCCAGGGTGCGTACAGTAGGTATGTATGGCTTAGGTTGTCGACTCGTCAACTATTTTCTTCTATACCTACTTAAACGCGGTATCGATCGAGTACTTGGGGCGATATTGTGATTTTTAACCGACTTCTAAAAAAAGGAGGAGGTTTTCAATTCGGATGTTTGTATTAAAAAAAAAAATATATGTTTGTTCGCGCATAACTCGCTTGCCAACCAATTTGAAAAATTATTCTTTTGTTGGAAAGGGTACCTATACTTCCCAAATGGTCCCATAAAATTTTTACCAAAATTAGACAAGCTGTTTTTGAAAAATCAACAAAAATCTCACAACAAAAAGTGAAAAATAAAAACTTTTTTACAAAAAAAAAAAACAAACGACTTCCATAAAAACACTACAAAGTGAAAAATAACTGTAATTTCGGAAGTCAGTGGCGAAAAACGAAATACAAAAACCAAAGACACCGACTTTGTAGTGTTTTTATGGAAGTCGGTTGTTTTTTTTTTTTGTAAAAAAGTTTTTATTTATTCTAGCCTGCTCTCTCTAAATAAGCAATCTTTAAATTATACCATTTTAAAACGGTGATAGAGCAGTGGTGGCCCAATGGTATCGGCTCCGACTTGTAGGTCGTGAGTTCGAACCTAGGCAGGCACTTTGTGTATTTAATTTCATCACCACTGCTCTCAAAACGGTCAAGTATATATATTGCTTTTTTTTAAAATAAATATACAACTTACTACTTCCTACTTGGACTTTACCGGTAGCTTGGACCCTGTCCCCGATACGGTGCGCTAATATTTATTATATTTTTAAATGAATTGAATAATTGTCTTTATGCTGTTAAAGATCTATAATGAAATTCTTATAAAATTATGTTGTATTTTACAAGCTTTTATTTAACTTGCGATGTATGTATGTATGTATGTACCTATGTTTGTTCGGATGGACTCTTGCAACTCAATTTTATGTAAATAATTTGATTTCGTAATGTTAATTACTAACTTATTTCATTTAGTTTTGTAATATTCATTATTTACTTAGAATCAAGTTCTTCTCACTGAACAGACAGCTGTACTGCTGGGGAGTTTGTGCCGCCACTTCTTCTTTCCAGCTAGAGCACTAGGAAGTGGTGAAGGGCGGGCGTTTTGGAGAACTGTCTGAGTAATTTTGACGTTCAACAAAGTGCTAATTCTCAGTTAGCTATTTCTATATTTATATCTGTAATTTATATGGTGTACATAATAAAGAGCATAATATTCTATTATTGAAGATTGTGGGTCTGAATAGTTGGTGGATTGTGTGGTGTGGTGTGGGTGTAGTGTAGTGTAGTGTGGTTTGGCGTGGTGTTGTTTAGTGTGGTGCAATATGGTACAGTGTGGTGTGATGAGCAGTCTGAAAAGACTATCAGTGCTATCGCAATGAAAGGTTCAGTAGATACTTGGTGAGAACTTGTTTATACTTTGCTTTATTAAGAGGGTACTATTATTCTTGGTTTGGTACTGGTATTCTTGGTTAGTTTATTTTATTGTACAAATAAGTGCTAAAGAAACTAAAGAGGCGGCGTGAAAGACTACTTTTACACAGTTGAGTAGAACACTGTGGCTAAGAAATAACAGCCGCACGGGTCGATCGATCAGGTTAAGCTACGCTTGCCGAGGTTGGTCCGTAGATGGGTTACCATCTTTACATACTATGACCCCTCCGTGCCTCGGAAAGCACGTTAGGCCGTTGGTCCTGGTTGTCATTCGTAGATCTTTGACAGTCGTTACGGGTCGTCAGAAGCCTGAAAGTCTGACAACCAGTCTTACCAAGGGGTTTCGTAATACCCAGTAACTGGGCTGATGAGGTCAGATAGGCAGTCGCTACATGTAAAATACTGGTACACAGCTGCATTCGATTAGACTGGGAGCCGACCCCAACATAGTTGGGAAAAGGTTAGGCAGATGATGATGACAGTGGGTGTGTGGACTTTTTTTTTAGTGATCTAGTTAATTTCATAGTGCTGCCTTGGCATTTAGGGAGTTCGGCTTTATCATACTAGGTTGGGTAGGCAGTTAAAACTAGGTGCATTATAAATTTGTAATGTTATTGTAAATTGTAATAATAAACATTTTATGATGTAATCTAAGTACTTCTTCAACTTTACGCTGTCCTTTGCGGGTCCCTACCCGAGAGAGAATTGAGCGCCAAGAGACCGAACCAGACATTCTACTGTAGCTTATTTTTGCGATCTATAGAATCACTACTGTGCAAATCCTACTATATAATATATATAATATAATTATATATACTATAATATCATTATAATTATAATAATATTATAAACGTGAAAGTTTGTATGGATGGATCGATGGATGTTTGTTACTCTTTCACGCAAAAACTACTGAACGGATTTGAATGAAATTTGGCACACAAATGGTTTATAACCAGGATTAACATATAGGATACTTTTCATCCCGATACTCTTACGGAATCGAAACTTATGCAGGTGAAACTGCGGGGCGCAGCTAGTGTTCAATAATCCCAGCTATGGAACCCCTCAATAAATAAAAAAAATGTTGATTAAAGTTGAGCAATGAGATGATTGATAGATGAGATTTTTTAAATCTTTCAACAAAAATGTTAGTTATAAGAGATATTTATTTTAGAAGTTATTGGTATGTATGTAAGTATATTCTCATAATATTTGTTTAGTTAATAAATGTTTTAATGTACTTTTTTTGGCTCTTTTACTCTTTCACACGCTGTCTACATCTCTCTATCTAATAAGCATCACCTCTGTACCTATTTTTCTGTTCTGTTTTTTTTTTCTTGACGTTTTATATATGTGTGTTACATAAATGGTTTAATAAAAAAATAATAAAAAGTTTAATTTAGACCAATATTTTCAGGTGCAAAACAAAACCTGCTACAATTTTCCTTCCCAAAGTTCTCCGGGTCAGTTCTCTTCGTATTTCGTAGGCCGGCGATATATACCGTCATATATTATATTGTGAACCGTTATGGGACAATTCGGCGAAGTCTTTTGTCCGTGGAGGGTACTGGTGTAGGCAGAGATAAAGAAGCGTAATCAAAGCAAATGTGGTGCGATCTCGAACTGAGAGCGGGCGAAACTGGCGCGAGGTGTGGCCATAGAAAAGGAGTAAATTAAAATGGGTTTACTTTCCTGTAATTTTTAGAATATCACATCCATAAAGCTGTAGGTAACTGATAACTGTTTGTTTAATTTTTATCGGAAGAGTTCATGAAATTGTTTTTTTTGGGCTGTGGATCTACATTGCCACATGTGAATTACGCATGACACTGATGCCCGTCTTGTTGCCGAAAAACTTGTTAACTTTTCTATTTTCTCCTAACTCCGCTGTCTCCACTGTGCAATGCAATTATACAACGTGTTTTTTTTTATATCCCATAACTCTAGGGGGTCATTGTTCTCATCATTATGAACAACTTTTACTATGGGACCAAACCCGAAATCGCGAAACAAAAATCTGGTGCTCCCTACATTTTGACGAGTTATACGAACTTAAATGTAGGGAACAGATGATTTTTTTTCGCGCTTTCAGGTTTGATCCCATGTTGTATAGAATGGACTTTTTCTTTGAAAGTATCAGGGATTACACATCCATATTAATTAGTGACTCTCCATGTTACAAGTTAAAACCGTTTGGAAAAGTGCAACGGCTAGTGGAAACTCAAACTCTTGATTAGTAGCGACGACTGTTATGTTGTTTATTGACATTTACATATTATGGCTGGCCTAGCAACTACCTTTATGCGACAAATTTCTTTTTAACCAAAAAATTGAAGATATGTGACATCTACCAACCCGCACTGAGCCCGCGTGGTGGATTACGGCCCACTCCCTCTCATCGAGAGGAGGCCTGTGTCCCAGCAATGGGAACATTATAGGCTGATTTTGATGACTTTCAAAATTGTCTAAAACGTCAACTTTGTGGCCACTCTTCTCATTCTCAGGCCGTCTTTCATTGGTTCCAGTGAATAACGCGTCCGTGTCATAGCTACATACCGACGCCGACTGTTGTCCCGACGTATCAAGCAGCCCACTGTGTAGTCTTCTAAAGTGCAGTACAATTTCAATAGTTTTCCGATCACAGTGTTTCTCTAGTGGAAACATGGACATTTTCAAAAACACCTGTGTTTAAAAGGAAATATTGAGTTTGATATTTTTTATTGTTAATAACTGACACAGCTAGCATGTTAAGCCGTTGGCCCCGGCTGTCATTCGTGGATCTTTGACAGTCGTTACGGGTCGTCAGTGGCCTGAAAGTCTGACAACTAGTCTTATCAAGGGGTATCGTATTAACTGTACCCAGTAACTGGATTGTGGCGGTCAGATAGGCAGTCTCTTCATGTAAAATATTGGTATTCAGCTGCATCCGGTTAGACAGGAAGCTAACCACAGCATAGTTGGGAAAAGGCTGGGCAGATGATAAACTGACACAGCTAGAAGGCGTCGCGGCAGACCCCGTAGAAAATGGCGGGACGTGCTGATGAAAAAAAAACGACTAGTGGTCCACTTTAGCCCTGGATCGAAAGAGATGGAAATCATGGGGAGAGGGTGTAGTAAGCTAAGTTAGTATGCTATTATAAAAGAGCAGTCTCAGTGCTTCAGCGTGTGGGAGGTACACAAACAGTATTTTGCAACTGGAAGGGTGTCGCATGCAAATTGCCCATGCCAAAAGGCGGTAGCGGTGGACGGTTAAACTGACATAGATGTAAGTAATACTAACATTCTGAACAAAACATCGATATCGATGTTATCAAGCCCCTTATTCCTTAACGCGGAGTAAAGTTACACCCAGTATAAGGTTCACATGTACCATTTTTCGAGGTTTAAGTTTGGCGTAAGTTTATTTCGCGTTTTTTTTAATAAGGGGGTAGGGGTTTATTCATAAAAATTAAGAGCCGTTTCAAAGTTTAAAAATGTATGCTTAACAAGATGTTAAACATTAGACTTACTACATCTTAGACTTTAAACATCAATCTAACTTTCTAATATAGGTACCAATAATAATAAAGCTGAAAAATTTGTTTGAACGCGTTTATCTCTAGAACTACCAGATGGATCTGATGGTTTTTTTTTTTGCATTTGATTATGGTTATAAGCTACATACTGTATATTTGACGTTTAGGAGTCGAGCAAAAAGATAAAAAAGCAGAAAGAACGCTAAGCGAAAACCAAGAAAAAGCGCGGGCTCGCGATGCGTCCGTCTGGGGCCGCATGCGGACGATGTTGCGTGCGAAAGCTAGTTATAAACCCTTTAGCGACTGAGATAAAGACCCTCATGAAATTCACCAGATATCTTACCAGAGTACCCTCTGTTACCGATACAAGGAGGCATTCCTACCTTCTCTGCCACAAAACCGTAGATTTCAGCCTATTTCATGTTTCAGTAACTAATCAGTTCGCTTTGTACCACCTGTCAGCGCCTTAACCCGAGTAGTTTCATCTTAATTCGATTCCTTTCAGAACCCAAATTGGCGAATCGAAATCCTGTACAAAGTGTCTAAGATAGTAGGTTGCGGGTGTATTTCCACTTATTTCTTTTTCCATAGAATTATATGAAGAGCCCTTAAAGAAAAGGCCTTAGTACCGTAAGAAAAATAATAATAAAATAAAACGATAATGGAATTAGCCCATAAGCCATTGGTCGATCCGCAAAAACCTCGCCTAAAAATAAAAGTAAACTTTAATCTAATTTTATTCCACTCCCAAAAATCGCTGGCGCTCAGGTGTAATTTATCAGATAATCCTTTCCCTTGTAAGTGGGTACTTACTCGTATCTGAATCGTGAAGGAAATTCTACCGAAGTTGTGCTATAAATCTAAAGGAAATGCCTTACTCCAGCTGGCTGTTCGCCAGGTTTTGGGAGTCACACCTTAATCCGTTACACTAATCTTGGATCAGCTTTGACAGTGTCGTATGAAACTTACTATTTATTGCTTGGATTTGTGTGATGGATCTCGTATTGCGATGTGAGAAACGGGTATTTGCTTCCGTCTGAAAATTTAATGAGATGAGACATCCACACGGGGAAGTGCGTCGTCTCCTTGGATGAATAAACTATACCAGTTTAAGGCGAAAGCGTCACGGTAGCCCACGAAATTCAAATTTTATTACGTTGTTTGCAATTTGCAAGTCAGTACCTATTACGTATTTACGTTCACAGTCTGATTTCAGTCTCAATCTGTCAAAAACACCTCTAATTTACACGTATTTGACAAGTTTTTGACATCGATTGTCGCTGAGATGAGATTGCGACTAGATTTTGAATATTTTTAATTACGGGAATTGGCCTTCATGTTGATGTAAATATGATTCGCGGCCGTAATAAATATTTATTTACAGAATTATAATCATAAAAATCACCAACACTACTCTCTAAGCTCATATTACTCTATTGAATGACTATATTTTCATGAAATCGTGACATTTGCGGCCAATTCTAAGTCAAGGAGTTGTATTGCTGATTCTAATTATTTTAATTCGGCAAAGTCATATTTAAAAGGGAGCCGTGGTGCCCAGTGGTAACGACCGCGACATACGAGTTGTTAGTCGTGGGTTCGAACCCAGACATATATATGTGTAATACTTTGTGTAAATTATTTCATCACCACGGCTCTCAAAACGGTGAAGGAAAACATCGTGAGGAAACCGACATGGCCTAGAACCAAAAATTCAAAGACATCTACCAACCCGCACCGGGCCCGCCTGGTGGATTACGGCCCACTCCCTTTCACAGAGAGGAGGCCTGTGTCCCAGCAGTGGGAACGTTATAGGCTGATTACGTAAAGAAAACTTGAATTTCGTGGACTACCTTATCGCGGGGGGGGGGGGGGGGGGGCTAAAACGGCCCCTTTAAGCAATATTTCCTGAATTCCCAGCAGATCATTAGCAGTTCTTCTAATTTTCGTTAAATGGTTACACATAATAGTTTAATCACCTACAATTCATTTCATATCAATCATATTTGGTGTTTTTGTCCATAGAAAACTGTCAAACAGTTCAATTGTGTGATATGAATTTGCACACAGATCATATAATTAATTGTCAGTTGGTGACCATTTTACGATTTTTAATATGGTTCATATTGTTATCGTATTATGATTCTGCCAAAGTAGCCTTTTTACCCCCAGGTGGTACTGTCAACATGAGAGATAAATATGTAAGCAGCTAATTAATCACTTGACAACTACTTTTTAATAATAAATGTTGACAGTGTCCTGAGTACCTAATCAAGTTTTTGACATCCCTCGCCTGACTGTGGCCTATTAAATATTAATTCATTTATTTTTAAGATTAGTAACAATAGTCTTAACCTATGTTGGTATTTAACTAATAACATCGACAATGTGATGTGTGATTATCCCGCGGGATGACAAGTGACCTCACCAAAGGGCTATCATGTCTCCCGGCTATAGCGCGTATAATGCTGTTGGGGTTGCCACGGAGTCTGTTTAGTATCGAGACCGCTCTCTTACCCCGTACAGTATTGAAGCTATATCTAAATGTTTTTACGCATGCAATTAAAACAATAAATAGGTATTGCCTTTAACTTTTTTGCCAACTTACGGCTGATTTTTCCATCGCTATATAACTTTTATTCGAGGAATAAAATTGACGTTTGACAGTTTCTGTATGAAATAACTGTCAAAATTTCAAACTTATTCCTAGAATAAAGTTATCTGGCGATGGAAAAATCAGCTCTCAACCTGAAAAAGGACAATGGATAGCATGCAAATTTTGCCACTAAAATGCCAGCAACAACAAAAAAAGTCTAAACAAAATTAATCACAAATGATACATGGATGTTAGCCTATAATATTTCAGTCTAATTGCCTTAAAATTAAACACACGCCGTCAACAAATTCCAATTAAAAGCAGCATCCATGAAATATGAGGTGTGTGCCGACAAACATTATGTTGCGGAGATATAATTGTGACACATGGTTTGGCTGATAGAGTTAAACAGCTGACGTAACAAATGACGTAATATACTCGTATAATAGTGTAAGTGGGATGTGCAGTAGTATTTCGTAAAACTCAGTTCTGTATTCGCAGTAAAAACTTGGTTTTGAACGAAATAGTTATGAGGCTGCAATCACAAAGTTTGCAGTGTCGCAAAAACAGTCAAATATTTACCTGTTTTGATAATTTGTTAATATTACTGATTAAAAATATGAAATGTCGCTATATTATATGATCATGATTACTATTATGTGTAAATATTTAAAGCTGGTTATCTGGACTAAGTCCAGATAACCGGCTTTCAAACAATGAACTCAATCTTTCATAGTTTCAAATGACATAATAGGGTAGTTTCCTGGGTAAAAAAATAATTATTATATTTAGTCCGTCAGTTGGATTATCGAAAAATAATGGACACGTATTTTTCTTTTGTCAATCAAACAAAAAATGACAGATAAAGCGCGTCAAAATTTGGGAATGGGGGGTCGTGACGTCACTTACTTGCAAAAGTGTCGCAATCAAGAGACGTCACGCGGAACTTTAACGGGAAATATCTTCATTATTTTTTATTAATTGACAAAAGAAAAGAAAAAATACGGGTTCAATATTTTTTGATAATCTACTCGTAACTGACGGACTAATTAGATTTTTTTAGGAAAATAGCCTATTATGAGAATCATTATCTTTACAGGGATATTCCTTTGCTGTCAGTAAAAAAAAACCTAGTTATAAAACTACTTTGTAGGTACTTATGAGATAGAGACTGTAATTACATTGTAATGCTGGGTTTGTCCTTATAAGCATACCTACTGTAAAATTATTAAGATTGACACAACGCAAATGAGAGCATCACCAATATACGTAGCTTTCCAGTTTTATTTCCATTAAAAATTTGCAGCTGGCGAAACTTTTTAATTTCCATTAAATCCTACTTTGCACAAAAGTCTAAACAAAAATCATCGAAATACATTTATAAAGTTTACTCGTAAATAATTAAAATCTCTCACAAAATGAGGGTTGCTATTAGCGATACAAGAATTTCAATTCATCTTACTTTAAATAATGGAAATGCCGGCGCCATCGAGTTTTAAAATATTGACCAACAAAATATTGACGTGACGCGTCTTAAAAGATCTACTTACAGAAATAAACATTTCATTTCATTTCATTGAAATTGTTATCTGCATAGCTATTCGCAACCATTCGAAACGCTTCCGTGTCGAATTGAACATCAATCAGAGTTATCAAAGGAGTCCTCTAAAATGCTGTTCACAAATCCGAAACTCGAAAATGTTGAGAGTTTACACGAAATAGACGACAACTGTTTTTGCGACGGCTATTTGGGGTCGGGGACTAGGCAAATTGGTTAACCGAAAACGTGTAAGTCACACTCGCAACCAGCGTGCGAGTGTGACAGCGGGGTGATTGCGTACCACGCTATCAGTAGCAAAGGGGTCCATTTTGACAGTTCATCAACATTCATTGCGTTATTTACGTTGTTAAGCAGACACATTTTTCGAACACATAAAGCAATGGATTAGCAATATCCTTCAAAATTATTCAGATTCTGATTGATAGTTTGTTGCGTAATTTGGATGGTGATGTATGAAATGAACGTAAACGAAGCAAAATGAGTATGTAAGAATTGTAGCAGGAGGCGTTCTGTAGTTTCTGGTTACCCACATTGGAAGAAGGCGTGAGCTTAAGTATGTAGGTTGTTATTGGAAATAATATAGATCTCAGTAATACGATTTTATTTAAATATCTCTCTTTTTAGGGTTTCCTACCTCGAAAGGAAAAACGGAACCCTTATAGGATCACTTTGTTGTCCGTCCGTCCGTCCGTCTGTCTGTCTGTCAAGACCCTTTTTCTCAGGAACGCGTGGAGGTATCAAGCTGGAATTTATATCAAATACTCAGATCTACTGACCCTTGGACCTGTGAAAAAATCAAACTTCTAAGCCAACGCATTAAAAAGATGGAAGGAGATGGCGGGACGAGCTGGATAGGCAGCTCGTCCCGCCATCTCCTACGTGGTCTGCCGAGCTCGCCTCGCTGTCTCAGGGCACAAATTCTGTGCTATTTAGGCCCAAATCTCTCTGTCGCACAAAAAAATAACAAGTGTTAGAAATATTTTCAAACCTACCAAGAAGTTAAAAGAGAACGATATTTCATAATTTCAGTTTGAATTCCTATCAAACTTCACAACTAGAACTAAAGTTTCAACAAACAAAAAACGCCGTAGCACTTCGTAGCAGCTACGCCGTAGACGCTCTACGACATCCGCTACGAACTCGACAGTATAATATTAGGACGCAATCCATTGCCGTCTAAAACGGGAAGTGGGAACAGAAAAGTGAATTAGACGTCAATGAATATATTTTCCACGCGAGCGGGGTCGCGTCTGCGTGCAACGGAACGTGTTATATTCTGTTTGGGGCGATGCACACGAGATGCTTTTCCTACCTAGATTTTGCGTCTACATCGTGGTTATACTAACGTTATACTTCTTTAGAGTGTGCTATGTTATACTCATTTGGTTAATGTGAGATTGTATTCATATTGAAAAGCGTTTAACGACTTTCAGTGAAGCGACCTACGCGACGACGTGTACAAAGAGTCAAATGTCGCGACAAAAAATCGCGCAATAATTTATACATTTAGGGGTTTATTCATAAACGATGACTAAAGTTAAGTAACGCTTAAACGTCAAACATGTATGGTTAAACAGTCGCAAATCACTGCTTAACTTTAAGCAACGTTTATGAATGAAGGGCTTTTTCTTCAGAAAGCTTACAGTCTAATATCTAGGTAAATAATGTACAATTAGCTCTTACAGTTGCCATTTACAACCTTCCACAACTTAAAAACTATGTACCTAAAGTTAAAACAAATTGAAATACACACGGAGACGGCTGGACCGACTTTGATGAAATTTGGTATGGAGATACTATGAACATAAGACAGAAGGATATAGGCTTTTTATCGACATACTTTGCGGGGGAAGCCGCAGGCGAAAGCTAGTTTGCTCTATAAGTAGTTGATCATCATATTATGATGATTATTATGATCGGCCGGTCTATTCAGTTAAAATCTCATCGTGACAGCGAAAGGGAGTCTGACCCACTGAGCTTATTTTACATAAGTCTTCGCCTTGAAATACGCAATAAATCGGCTTCCGTCCAATCGCAGTGCATGCAAGCTGCCTTACAAACCCGATGGCTCCATCCGCTACTATTGGAACGTCACTCTTTGTGATTCAGAATGAAATAACTTCCTAGTAATACGTTTTCTTTTGTATTACTATGCGATTGTGTGGGGTTGCGAATCTATTATAGAGTTATTTGGCATCCCAAATAACAAATAACAAAAAGGTGACAAACAGTTTGAACTTGTTATTGTTGTAGGTAATTTGATGTGGCATGTACTGTTAGCGGCGAAAGTTTGATGAATATTTTGTATAGTTTTTATTTTATTCTGATGGTCGGCTCTTGACTCTCGCTATGTAAAACAAAGGATGAGATCTACTTACCTAGTTTGGCCTATATGTATATTCATTACTCTCTCTCGTTTCATAGAGATACATTTTTTTTTTCGGAGGGTACCCCCTCCGGTCTTCTGTTGCGGTCGGAGCACCCTGGGCAATCGACTTCTTTGATTGGCTAATCCTTTCACCACGATGGTAAAAACCAGTCTTAATCAGACCAGCCCCAATATAAAAAGATACCACTTTTTGCCTACGCTAAGAACTCGAATAATAAATAATTATAAAATTGAAACTTTGTACGTTCAACACTTTTGTAGTTCACTATACATACCTACACGAATTCAATTACGAGGACCACCAAATAATCGTCAAAGGGGACACATAGTAGTTTGATGTTGATAGATAGAAGTTGTTGATATATAGAAAGGTACAATAGAAAGCAATTACCATCGTTTGATAGTTTACAAACTACGTACTGTCACGAACATAAACGCAAGACATGTCCGATATTATTTGATTGTACGCAAATACTCCAATCTCTTTGGAACTTATATGTTCGAGCCGTTTGGGGTTGAAACACTATGGCGATGGGGTCCGAGCGCCCACTTAGTATTTCGAGACATCGCTAAGCGGTTGATCGACTCTTCACGTGACCAGAGGGCTGGCCTTTTTTTGGCCAAAGAATCAGCATTGCTATAAAATGTGGCAATGCTGTCAGCCTTTTGGGCACGTTTCCTATTGACACCGATGCGGACGAATTTTTTGATGCCCTTTGATTATTTCCCCTCCTTTTTACATACTTGTACATATTAATATTATTATTTTAAGACTTGGCTTTTTAAATTATGTAAATATTTCATAGGTAACCTAATAAAATATCTATTATTCTAAGAGATGTGTCACCTCTAAGAATGCAATAATATCCGACATCTCTTACGTTTTGAAGCTGATGCTGCATCCTATATTTTAGCGACTCTTGCCTTGTCAAAGTTTGGGTGTACCTTCAATGTCATTTATTTGTGCTGTCACTTATGTAAGCCTTCTACAAATGATCACATATATTTGCTGTCATCTTGACGACAGATATTAATGGATGGATCATGAAATCAGATATGATTGAAGAGTCGTCTATAGTAATACATTTATGTTCGCGGCTGTACAGTTGCCCGGTTTCTCGCTAAATTGTTTGTCAGTATTGTGTTCACGTTTGCTTATCTTTGACGAGTAATAAATGGGCGTTTAATTTCAGAGAATATTACACGTGACGTAACCCTTGTATTTTTTGCACTTCTTGTTCTCATACGCTATACGTTTGTCTATTATACAAATTGTTACTATGGATTTACATGCTTCAAAACGCTCCTGCGATGAAATTTTTGTAGGTTATAAAAAAAAATTGCTGTTCTATACATTTAAACACCGTAGGTTGATTTTTTTTACAACTGACGAAAACTTTCTACCTAAGGGGCTTAGAATCATGTATTCGTGTACAGTTTGCACGACGATGTCGAATCCAAGATGGCGGTTGCAAAAATTTGAAAATATCCGCAACCGATTTTATTCACTATCGTCTTCAGCACCCTCGAAAACCATGAAAACTATCTGTGTCTCTCTCTATCATGTAATAAAAGTTTTTCGCGTGACGATTTCTCGCAGTTTACTCCTACCGCAAGCTCCGTTAAAGAACTTCTCTCTCTCTCTCACTCCGTTAAATATCCAAAACTGTATACAGTAACCGTATCCATAACTTCGCAATTCGCTTCGAATTCATGCTACAAAATACAGTGTATAGAAAATTGGCTGACAATTTTCCGCGAGTTTTTTATCAGTTTGGTGACTAGTGTCATTACAATTGTGTACTCACATTCACAAAAAGCATTTAATGTTATGCACAAATAACACATTTTGTTCAAAATTAAAGCTGAAACATTACTCGACAAGCGCCCGTGGGCAAAGCGTCATCATCATCTCACAAAGCGGAACATTTAAAACCAATTTAATCCGGTTTAAGCCGGTTTGTTCCGGTTACAACTCGTTTATTCCAGTTCCACGGCTAATTTCCGCTGTACCCCGATTATGGGGTAATATTTTATGCAAATGCGTAATTTTATGTGCTGGACTTTAATTTGTATGGTGGTCCAAAATCGGGGGTCGCAGATTTAGTGTTTATGATTCCTGAACGGTGTAAGTTGGCTGGAATGTGTGTTCAAATCCGTAATTTAATTATTTTATATTACTACCTACTCCGATATATTATATCGGAAGATGATAGAAATGGCAGAATAAATTGTTTTAAAAATAGGAAATACAACCTTTTTGTATCATAATATGATACTAAAAAGTGAATATCTCTTTGTTCAGGTTTTTAAAACAATTTACACAAAAATGTTCAAAAGCAAAAACAAGATTTATCTGGCTCTCAAAATTTATACAGCCAGCAACATAACAAAAATCACACTATAATTAAAGGAATACGCAGAAATAAACTCAACTTCAAAAATCCGGTTTTAATTGGCTCGCCTTATATATGATTCAAAAGTAACATGGCCGTTAATTGGACATATCGTATGGCATCACAGATTTCCGATAGCCGCCGCCGTCGGTAGTAATAGCGACGTAACAAGATCAGCTGTTACGTCCATTTTTTTTTAAATGTTTTTTGTTGTTCGTAGTTTTTAGTAGTGGCGTTTTTGGTAAAGTTCGATTTCAAGACTTTCATAGATACGTTATTCGTTTTAATGCTCAGAAAGTTGTGGTGGACCAGATGACTTACTTTTTAAGAACTAAGATTTGGTTTTAGAACCTGTCCAAACGTTGCATTTCATTTACTTTATTCCCAGTAGTTCCATGTAGCTAGTTCCACATGGAACTATTGCAACCAAAAAAATGAATACTTTGTACCATTACTTCCATGTAATTTTAAACTAGTTTTATAGCCCGACAATTCTTTCATATGGAACTGCTGCAACTATTTAGTTCCATGTGATTATAGTTGAGTTCCATATTGTACTATTGCAACCATTGCCATTAGTTCCACGTAATTTAACACCAGTTTTACTCAATCAACGTCATTTAGTTTCACAATGACGATTATGTATAAATATTATAATTTAAAAAAATAAAATAAAAGGACACGCTTTTATCACGCATTAAAAATTGTGAATTGTGAACAATGTTTAAAAAAAAATCTGTGGTTCCATTTGGGTCGAGTAGGTATAGAAGTTTTGTATGGAACGACGGACAATTTTTCGCGATTACGATGTTGGTCCCATGGACAAAATGGTCCAGTTCGATGGTCTGTACCACACAGTTAATTCTGACCACACCTTTCTGATACATGCTGTAGAATAGGAGCCTTAAGGAAAACCAGGAACACCTTAATTTATTAATGAATTATTAGGTTTATTTTGAGTACTATCAATAACTCACATAAATCTCACAATGATACTTTAAAGCCGAAGTATTAAGAATTACAAATTGAAACAAAACACATCTACATACAACATGAGATAATACTCATTAGAATTGACATTACAAAGGCAGAGTTTATTTTAATTAATAACTTATGAATAAACCGTAGCGTAGTACGAGTATTACCATATACGAGTACATTCTATTTATACAATGTCTGTATGGTTGTGCTTAAGGAATGTGTGTGTGTGTGTGTATTTTTATTATTTGTTGGTATACATTGTTGTATAATTTAATTTATTTATTTCATTTTTTTTATCTAGTAACTGGGTTGTGGAGGTCAGATAGGCAGTCGCTCCATGTAAAATACTGGTATTCAGCTGCATCCTGTTAGACTGTAAGTCGACCCCAACATGGCTAGATGGCTGAAAGACTTGTTGATGATGTTTGTGGGTGTGATATTTGGGCATCATTGTCGTTCCGAAAGAATTTTAGGACAATTCTGCAAGTTGCAAGCAAATTCTAAAAAGCCCACTCCCACCCACAGCCGACCTCTAAAAGCTATTCATTTCCTGAATTCCCAGCAGATTATTAGAAATTCCTTTAATTTTCGTTAAATGGTTACATTGCTTTACATTGCTTACTTTTATATTTACATTGATTGACGGCACGGTTGGCGCAGTGGTTAGGCGATTGACTGCTGCGCTGCGTGTCGCGGGTTCGATTCCCGCACGGAACAAATATTTGTATGACCTACATGTATTTGTTCCGAGTCTGGGTGTTTTTCTATCTATAATATGTATGTATTTACAAAAAAAAAAATTGTATATAAATAGTTTATCAGCCATCTTGTTACCATAACACAAGCATTAGGTTGCTTAGCTTGGGACAAATGGTGCTGTGTGAAATGTCCAGGGTTATTTATTTATTTTTATTATTTATTGGTACATTTGTAATAGTTTAATCACCTACTATTCATTTCATATCAATCATATTTGGTGTAAACATCGGTGGACCATTTTACGAATTTCTATACAAAACTGTCAAACAGGTGAATAGCGTGATATGAATTGCACACAGATCATATTATGAATTGTCAGTTTGTAACCATTTTACGATTTTTAATATGATTTATATTGTTATCCTATTTTGATTCTGCCAAAGTGGCCTTTTTAGGCCCCCAGCCTTGTGTAGAGTTTGGTAGTTGGAAGGAGATAAGACTAGCGTTTTTAAAGATTGTTGCAGTGGTGTGAGAATGACACCGGTGTTTGAGACTACTATTGGGATTATGTAAACGCTGCCTAGGTTACCACACTAGCAGCTAATTACCTGATGCGTGTCTATCAAATAGCTTGGAGATATTCCCCTTTATTCATAAACGTTGCTTAAAGTTAAGCAGTGATTAGCGACTGTTTAACCATACATTTTTGACGTTTAAACGTTGCTTAACTTTAGTAATGAATAAACCCCATTTAGTCTGTCCTGTCGATTCTTGAAGCAGTTCAGTGTGGAGCCGTTATAAGATTTTCTGGGACCCTATTGGAATAGGCTCCCAGAAAATCTGCTGTTACAACTCGTTTAGAGAAGAACTGATTCAAGGGCTATTTTTATGAATTTTCCCATAGCTTTAGGGAATGCCCACGCAAATGTTGACACCACGTAATGTTGTATGATTTAATTATAGAGTAGTTTTGGCTTTGTTATTTAGGAGTATGTGTTTGTGTATTGTCTAATGTTTTTATAATTGTGCGTGTATGCCTAATTGTTCTACTAATGTACATTTAATTATTTTTTGTTTATGTAATACTTTATTGTTGTACACCACAAAAATAGATAACAAAAAATAACACTACAAACTATACAATGGGCGGCTTTATCGCTTTAATTAAATTAATTTAGGTAATTCGTATCACTAACAGGCTATGGGTCTTCGAAGTCTGATGATAAAAAGTTTTTATTGAATTTAACTTTATTAAAACTGTTAGCTTAGTTTTGATGTATTTTGTTGCTGAAACTGAGTACGTATGATCCAGATTTCATTAATAAATCAGCCTTTGAAGTATGTCAAGCAAATCCAGTAACAAATCTTGTAATCTGCATTCGCAACATATTCGCCAAAAATGCAAACAAATATGAGTTTATGAAAAAATAACTTTAATTCCTGCAAGATAAAGTTCAGTTTACACTACAAATTCAAATATTTTTATAACTTTTTCAATAGTGCTAGTCACTCTGAAATCAACTTAATGACCATAAAAAAAAAGTTGATATTTTAACTTGAAATAACGTCAAATTGAAACATAAATAACATTTGAACCCTTACTGCTCCCACTAGGAAGAGTAATTCCTTCGCCTGTGTAATTCCAATTCGTACTAATTTGAATATAACAGTCCTTTGTTGAATCAATATATTAAACGATAACATTTAACGACTACATCAATGGAACTTGAATTGTCAAATTATATATTTCATTTAATTTTACTTGAAGAAGTGTTATTCTGTAAAGTTCACTTCCAATTTCACTCAAGTGATCGCAGTGCCGATCTATTCTGTAAAAATCTCACCGGGAAAACTTAGGTGAAATGAACTATTATTTCCCTTGATGATGTTCACTTCACCTAAGGGTTCACGGTGAGTTTTTTACAGAAAAGACCGGCTAGGATCGCTAGGATTGACACTATTGACAGCTAACTTCACCTAAGTTTTCATGGTGAGATTTTTACAGAATAGTTCGGCTAATCACATACAATTAAATATTCGATACGTTTGTTTTATATTAAAACTCATTTGTTTTCAAAACAACATCATGGTTCTCAATCACATCTCGACATCGCCGTTCGAATTTCGAAGTGATTTTTATAGAATAACATTATAGAATACATTTCCCGTAATTGATGAAGGTAATGAGATTGCGACTAGATTTTGAACGTTTTTAACGTTCAAAATCTAGTCGCAATCTCATCCTAGCGATCAATCTCAAAAACTTGTCCAAAATGAAGGGAAATTAGAGGTATTTTTGACAGATTGAGATTTAGGTCAGAAGGTCAATTCTCGTAAGTTAAAACGTTCGAAATCTAGTCGCAGTCTCATCTCGGCGACAAAGAAATGTCAAAAATTGAGGGAAATTAGAGGTATTTTTAACAGATTGAGACTGAGATTAGACTGTAAACATTCTTAAAATTACGAGAATTACCCCTTAGCAGTCTAAGGGGCAATTCATGTAATTTTTAACGTTTTTAAAATTACGAGAATTGCCTCTCAGGGGTTATTGGCACTTTGTAAGAATAATAAATACAACTGACAGGTTGTATTTATTAAAGCTTACTGTTCACTGGTTCGAAGGTGATTTCAGGCGTAATTGAATTAATTATATTGACGTTTTCTGAATCTTGTTTAGCTTTTTAATGAATAAGACAAAAGAAGGTTTTAATATTATGAGGTGAAAGTTTATGTAACCGTAAGATCTGTGTATCTATCTTGCAGCGTACCTTTGCCTAATAATTTGGGACGTCTATGAATATATTATTCTGAACGTGTCGCCTTGGAGAACAATCCCAAGAGGATCAACAAAACGTAAGCGTCATAATTAATTCAATTAGCAATTACTACTGAAATTGGCAACCCGAAACAACATTTTAGGCGCTGGTCACAATGAGAATGAACACCACTTAATGCCAAGCAATTCTCACTTCACAAAGAAATCATTTTCGTCAATAAAATCACTTTTCATCTGATCGTGTTGTTCTTCTAAGCTACAAATTGTGATGAAGTTTTCACCATCATTTAGATAAATTATTCTGGAAGGTTAATGGTTATCATCATTATCTGTCTAGCCTTTTCCCAATTATGTTGGGGTCGGCTTCCAGGCTAAACGGATGCAGCTGAATACCAGTATTTTACATGGAGCGACTGCCTATCTGTCCTCCACAACAGTCACTGGGTAATACGATACCCCTTGGTAAGAAAAGTTGCCAGACTTTCGGGCTTCTGATGACCCGTAACGACTGTCAAAGATCCACAAATGACAGCTGATATTACTTAGCCACAAGCTATATGTGTCATACATTAATATTAAATAAAAATTTATCGCCGAATGGTCGACACTTCACGTGACTATGCTGGGTCGTTCTTTGGCCAAAGAATTAGCATTGCCATTCAACGTGGCAATGCTGCCAGTCTTCTGGGCACGTTTCCAGATGACAGCGATGCGGACTAGTACTTCGACGCCTAAAGTGTCCTTTTTTGTATATATTTTTATAGTTAGATAGTAATTTAATTTAGTACCTAGTGTAAATAGTTAGTTGTGTTAAATATTTTAAAAGTTAGGTAAGTACATAATTTTTTTTTTAAACGTTGCCCCGCACTAGGAATTACTCCTGTATCGTGGGTGCGTTCACAAACATTTAAACTACATAGGCCATACAAATATTTGTTCCGTGCGGGAATCGAACCCGCGACACGCAGCGCAGCAGTCAATCGCTTAACCACTGCGCCAACCGTACCGTCAATAATTAGTTATGATAAAGAAATATCTATGTTTTGTCAAGTCGGAAAAAACAAAACAGCCGGTCGATTCTGTAAAAATCTCACCGTGAAAACTCAAGTGAAGTGAGCGTGATGTGAGTTGTCAGTAGTGTCAATCCCTAGCATTATTTGGAATGACAGCTCAGTCCACGCTCACTTCACCTAAGTTTTCACGGTGAGATGGTTACAGAATCGCACTGCAGGGACAGTTCGGTAGTAGCAAAATAAATACAAAACATAATTCCTTACCAACTTCATGAGCAAGTCTTTCGTTTGCGACTATCAACAAGTTGGGAACTTCGGATGTGAAGTTCTGAGATGTGAAGTTCGTTAGCGATAATTCGGAACTTCCAAACTACCGTTATTGACAGGTAACTAAAATGTCTTGCTCTCAACAAGCAGGTTACCCTGCTGGACAACAACAACACCAACAACTAACAACAACAACAAACTAGACAAGTAACAACACAACAACTAACTAGACAAGTAACGAGGATTAGGCAAGTAGGTTCTGAGATATTTAGTAATGCTTAATTTGTTCGTCCATCTGTCACCTTTTCACGCCTAAGCATCTAAAGGTTTAAATAAACTTTACACACAAAGATACACCATGACCTGGGGTAGGACACACAATCCTTTTTACCCCGTTAGTACATTCCTGTGGGACAATAAGGAGTGACCTTATATGTCCTCCTCGGGCATCCGCTCCCGTTTCCATCTGCCTTGTAAATATCTTTTGTTAGTCTCCATAAATCCATCCCCTTAAAATTACCAAATCATCTAATCATACTCTTTTGAATATTCGTCACTACATCTTCTTTTAAACCGCACCGTTACCCCGACATCATTCCTCCGCCTATCATTGATAGTCACACCACACATGCTTCGCAAGGAACGAATTTCCACAGCATTTCATGCTTCTTTTGCCACCCAACATTTACTTCAGTACATAAGCGTAGGCCACACCATTACACTAAATGTAATTGTATAATAAATATAAAAACACGGGACTCACTGTTGAAGATATTTCCAAGGCAGTGGTCCCGCGAATTTTGAAATATTACCGCCTAACAAACTCCGACAGCGGGACTTTGACGATGCTTAGATTAAATCGAGGTAAATACTTTGTATTTCTGTATATCTTGTACGTTAGGTTAGGTTGTAATGCAAAGTCGAAAGCTCATATTGATAAGAATTTTTATCAACCGTTTATTTTGTAGGTAATTTTTCTAAATTGTTCATCTCTGTAGGTGTTTTATTGTGCGTGTGAACTAAAATGTGGTGAGAATTACTCGATACATTATCTAAACATAAACTGCAATTAATAAAATATCACATAAGTATAACCTATATCAATTAATAAATCAAATAGCATCACCTACGTATTTATAAGAAATGTTTACTATTTCATGTTATAATAGATTAACATACACTCGAGAGCAATGAATCCGGGTCACTTGAAGAATCCTAAAAATCTCGGAAACTAAAAATGCTAGGTTAATGCAATAAATTGTATTTAATAGACAATGTAATACTCCTTAAATGAAGTTATTAAAACTTCATAGTTATTGTAAAGTTATATCATAAAAAAATCAAATTTGAAAAAGGGCCACTTTCGAAGATGGAACTACGAAATCACAGCATTTGGTTTTGCTTTTGTTTGTAATCTGTCATTTATGTGGGTACATAAACCATGTTGATAGTGCTCTATATTCATTATTCAAGCTGAAATTATGTCGCTTACGCCTGAAGAATGCACCAGAATACTTACAATGCTGGAAACCGGCCGGAGTCAGCGCGATACAGCCAGGACTGTCGGTGTGTCGCTGTCAACAGTACAAAGAGTTCTCCGACGTTACGAAGAAACTGGTTCTAACCTACGCAGACCAGGAACGGGCAGAACCAGGTGTACCACAGCACGAGAAGACCGATACTTGGTGAACACCATGCTTCGAAATCGCTTTCTCACAGGAACTGAACTCACAAATCAGTTTCGACGCCTCGGAGGAAGTAACCCAAGTGCATGGACAGTAAGACGTCGGCTTGCTGAATTTAACTTAAAACCCCTTAGACCTGCAAACGGCCCTAAACTGGAGCGTGGGCATCGTATTTCAAGACTAAGATATGCCCAGAGCCACGTAAATTGGAGTATTGAAGATTGGTCAAAAGTTATGTTCTCCGACGAATCAAAATTTATGCTCTACAAGCACGATGGAAGACACAGAGTGTATCGAAGACCAGGGGAAAGATTCAAGCAAGCATGCATCGAAGAAAAAGTAGCCTACGGTGGTGGGTCTGTACTTGTGTGGGCCGGAATTTCTTCTGAAAGTCGCACAGAGCTGGTGATCATAGAAAACGGCTCTGTAACTAGCGTAAGATATGTGGAAGAAATCCTCAATGATCACGTTGGTCCATTTATGGTCAATTTAGGTGAGGATGCTATATTTATGCATGACAATGCCCGACCTCATACAGGCAGGATTGTGAATGACTACCTTCAAGAGATGAACATTACTCGTATGGAGTGGCCAGCGCGCAGCCCGGATATCAACCCGATACCCGAACCCTCACAGAGGAATGGGAGAATATTCCCCAAAATCGTATAAGGAACTTGGTGTACAGCATGACAAACCGCGTAAACGCAGTAATGGAAGCACGAGGAGGCAATACGAAGTATTAAAATTCAAGAAAATCGTAATAAAGTTCAAAAATTTCATGTTTCCTATTTTTGTTTTACATAAAGAAAAAAACTGCTGATCTCTCCGATCAGCAGTTTTTTGATACGATGTAATTTTGTGTTAATAAAATGTATGGTGACTCATATTTTTTTTACTTTCATTTAAGGAGTATTACATTGTATATTAAATACAATTTATTGCATTAACCTATCATTTTTAGTTTCCGAGATTTTTAACATTCTTTAAGTGACCCGGATTCATTGCTCTCGAGTGTATGTTGTGCAATGAAGTTGCAACTTTTTTTTTCTTACTGTATAAGAATAATAAATGTACTATCAAATAACATAATTTACAGACCTTCGGCAAATTTCGGCAACTGTCAAAACTCTAATTGAAAGTTTCAGATACGCAAAAATGATATGTCATGAGATAAATATTTCTAGTAAATATATTAACAAATTTAGAGCATATTTATGCATACCAGACGAAAGTATATCTTACAAGCTCTCTGGAATGGTAAAATACTTGTATAGTTTTCATAGCATTTTCACCAGAAAATAATCCTGAAAAAATACAAATTAAGATGTTTTTGTGATAATTTTTGAATCATCGTCTTTAATATAAACCAGTACCAGCCACATGCGTAATTTATGTATAATATAGTAGATTAACCCTCTCTCTTAGTTACAGTTTGAGGTATAACACAAGTACCTGCGTCATTTTTTTACAAAATGTATTTATGGCCAGGCTCTCCTAGGCGCCTCCACACCGGTTAGACTGGAAGCCGACCCCAATATAGTTGGGATAAGGCTAAACAGATTGATTGTTTTCGTGGAAATTTGTCGTGCGCTGTTGCCGTGCTCTAATATCAGTCCCGAGGACGTCTTTGAAATAGAAAGAAAAGAGTATCTCGTATCGTGGGGAAATGGGAATACTGCGCAGGGGAACTGTGCTTTACTTTTTTCTTAAATATTGGCGAGTGTAACGGCAAGATTTGCTGATCGCTATTTACTTTACTAATTTAGCGTTCCATACGAAAATGGCGAATGTGAACAAGCGTATTTTATACGAATATAATCCTTATTTGATTTAAAAATGAGATTCAGGGTCGTTTTGAAATGTGTGAATCTTGCCCTGATTAGGTACATATGTAACATGTTGCCGCTGGGTTGATTAAATTCAAAAGTATCGAAACTCATACGAGTATGTCTACGTACACAGTGAAGTGAAAAGTTGAGTTCCAGTTAAGTAAGTTTGTTCGTAGAGTTAAATTTAATTGCTTTCATACGTCAGGTAACCCGATCACTGCTACATAAACTCAGGGAAATTAATTGTTTATCAAATTCCCTACCAAGTTAAATTACGAGTATATACACACTTAAGTAAACGTATTTCAGCCTTCTTCGCCAAACGCTCAGCATGATTTGGGTTTCCCATATCACAGTGCTGATTTTTTGTGGTCACCTAAAACGACGTACGGAAACCAATATTACATCGTTGATGGATAGATCAACCATTTATTTGGTGCACAGAAAATAAGGCTATTTTCAAAATATTCTAATGAGTCCATCAGTTAGATTATCAAAAAATATTGAACCCGTATTTTTTCTGTTGTAATTTATATACAAAATGATGAAGACATCGCCCGTTAAAGTTCCGCGTGACGTCACTTGCTTGCGACTCTTTTGCAAGCAAGTGACGTCACGACCCCCACTCCCAAATTTTGACGCGCTTTATCTCTGTCATTTTTTGTTTGATTGACAAAAGAAAAAATACGTGTCCATTATTTTTCAATAATCTACGTAACTGACGGACTAAATATAATTATTATTTTTTACCCAGGAAACTACCCTAAATGTATATAAAGAAACACACTTTGTACTGAGAGTAGTGGTAGTCTGGTAGAGCAGTGAAGGACAACATGGTGGCCCAGTGGTAACGTCCGCGACTTATAAGTTATAGATCGTGGGTTCAAATCCCAGGCGATTTACTTTGTGTAAATCATTTCATCACCACTGCCCTCAAAACGGAGAAGGATTACAGCATGTCCTAGAACCAAAAAATCGACGACATGTGACATCTACGAGTACCAACCCGCACTGTGCCCGCGTGGTGGATTACCTACCCACTCCCTCTCGAAGAGAGATGTGTGTCGCAGTAGGAACATTGACGACGGAAACACTGACTGATTATGCTTTATAATGGCGTGATATTATGTTAAGGCTTGCCACTCATTACAGAGCAATACGGCAATACCTTTATTCTAAAAATAAGCACTAGATGACGTGGGTGTTAATTATACGAGTACTTTTCATCCGCTGAGAAAGTTGTAGACGGTACTAATTTAAATCTCTCGCCGCGCGCTCGCCAAACTTTGCCGCTCCTGTATTCAAGATCATAGGTGTACTCTATACTAATAACGTGAAATACTGCTGGCTGGTGCTACCAATAAAAGGCATATAATTTATTTAGGTATCTACTTTATAAAAAAAACTTGAATTAATTCATTAATTCACTGACAGGCAAGGCACAGTATAAATCGCTAGAAGCATGAGATTTTGCACAAGAATTCCTTATTCTACAACGAAATCATTATGTATGGAATTTTGTCATTTTTACCGAAGGGAAATCCTATCGGGCGCACGTGGCTTGTAATATAATATTTCTAGTACATATATCAAGATGGTTCAAAATTACCTTCCTTGCCCAAATTTTATTTTTTTATTTAACTTTTATATGCACTGGTATAACCATGCAAAAATGTATTTGCAGTAACAGTGTAACAATCACTTACAGGCGAACTCCTCAAGCATAAAAAAGTTGTACAAAAAAAAACTGGTTATAAATTACTTATCTAAAAGTCTATATAATTAATATAACAATATAATCAGCAACCTAATCGCGTAACACACTCACAATCACAATCCCAAGGATTTCGACAGCCCAAAATTAAGATTAGATTTTTTTATAACCCGGCTAAAATTGAATGACGCCTGATGGTGGCCTGATCTGTATAAAGCTTTGTTCTGTAACAATAAAAAAATACAACTTCTCCAGCTTCTAAAGCTTTCCATATGCAGTAATCATAGCCAACGGATAACGTTATGGATCTTGATTGCTACGCCACCTAACATGAATATGCCAGTGGTACCTACTGTGAGTATAGAGAGACGAGTGCCAAGTGGCCAGGCGCTGCCAAATCACGTATCATGTAACTTAGATGGGCAATTTGTCCATCGAACGGTAGCAATGTTACGTGGTTTTGCATAGCTGCAGCCACAAAAAGTCTAAGCATTTGGCACTTGGCTGAGGATTTGGCCTTAACAGTTGGTAGGTCCAACCTAACTAAACTAAAGCCCCATTTACACGATGCAAGTTTATTGCCTGTGGCATACATAAAATTGATGCAACAATTTAATTTCATCGTCTAAACATAGTTCAGACGGTGCAACTTTTATTGTTGCTTCAACTTATTGCATACCACGAAGCTAATTTGCAACGTGTAAATCAGGATTTAACCACTTACCCTAATGTGATAGTGTCCCTTAGGCATTCTTTTATTTGCATGAAAAACAAAAGAAAAGATTTGGCTGGTCATAGCCCTTTTGTATCGCCATCGCTTTGCACACGAAAATGCCACCGCTTTTAAAGCGAACTCCACAATTAAAAGAAAGCCGAAGTCGAGTTGCGAGTTGCAGGTCGTGAGTTCGAACCCAAGCAGGCACGGCAGCAGGTCAATTATTTCGTCACTTGCTGCTGACAAAATGATAAAGGAATACATCGTGAGGAAAGCGGCATGTCCTTGAACCAAAAAATCGAAGACATAATATGTATCCACCAACCCGCACTGGACCGTGGAGTAGGCCCACTTCCTCTCACAGAGAAAGGAGGCCTGTGTCCTAACAGTGGCAATATTGCAGGCTGATTATGCTTTATGTTAACTTATCAAGTTACATCGCTCGCAAGTCTTGCAATCAGTGTGTACAAACAGTCGTAGGGCGTAAGCACCGTCGACGAAGTTGTGCTGTAGTTAGTACAACCGCACAAGTGTACCGATCAAACTCACAGGAATTTATACATTTTGTACTTAGCTACAATATAAGTACATGTTAGGAAACAATGGAAATGTATTCAGGAAGGAAGCTGTTTAAAATAACATCATACTTTTAAAACGATTAAAGTGCATATGTAACAGTTGGATTTTTGTAATCATATTTTCATCCATTTTCTGTAGTCCGTTGAGTTTAAAAGTAAACATGTGTATTTTAGGATGACAATACAATATTATGGTGACAAAACCTAACGACTGAACCCAGTAACCTATTTTCAGTTAACTGCTGAGGGGCAATTCTCGTAATTTTAAGAACGTTCACAGTCTCAATCTGTCAAAAATCCTCTAATTTCCCTACATTTTTGACAAGTTTTTGACGTTTGTTTGTCGCCGAGATGAGACTGCGACTAGATTTTAAATGTTTTAAATTACGAGAATTGGCCTTCTGATAGCTACTGATGGTAGCAAGTATAATCATAACTGCCAGAATAATATAATCATACAGATCGCTACTGGTATAGATTTTTGGGACGTTAAACCAGAGATAAATAGGTTTTACTACGGCCAGTAAGCCAAAACTGCTGATAGGTTCCACTTGATCTTTCTTTAGTTATTAAGTAAACGAAGTTGGTTACACTTCATTAATTTTGTGTAACTTAACTTTTGACGTATGACACGACTCTGTGGTTCAATGAACGTAGGATATGAATAGAATTTTTTTACATAATGTGTGCTATGGTGATCATGAAATAAAAGTTAAATAAAACTAGAAAAAAGAAGAAAAGTAAAGAAGAAAAAAGAATAAAAAGAAATATGAAGTAAAAAGATTGGTCAAATACTAGCTTTAAATTTCGTTACTCTATTGGTAAGATTTGTAGTTTAATTGGTTAAAAATGTTGAAGATGGAGAAGAAAAAGGTATATGAAGTATATAAATAAATAAATAATGATTTGTGATCACTAAAGTCAAAGTTTCTTTTCAGAGCAACTATATTCAGTTTTATTTCGCAAGTCCAACAAAACATACAGGGTTTTTAAAAACACTTTATAAATATACAATTACAAAAATCTCATTACCAATTCACAAACAAAAAAAACAAAGTATAATATGTCGAAACCAACTGGTTAAATTAGCCGTTTAGTCAACCACCTGGCTTTTGGAAGTAGTGCTCGCTTCGCTTCGCTCTCTCGGCTCATACGCGGTTGTTCTATTTTTATGTTTTTTGGAGCTATTTATATCTAATTAATGTAAATATTGCGCAAAATAAAAATCATTTTAACAAAATTGAGCATATAGGCAAGCGCTGTCTGAAGACGGAAACGTAATTACTAATAATTGACTCGATAAAAAAAAATCGCAAAGATGACACTAAACCGATATTTCGAACGTACTTCTTAGCCAAAAATTATATTACGATACCATCCAAGTAATATATCAAAAAATAGGTTTTAATATTTTCTAGCGCTGGGCCAGGAAGATTTTTATATAAGTGGTTATTTATTTTCGTAAGAACAAAAATCAGACGATATTCAGCAGTTCAAGCGCTCACGCCTGCCGAGCGGGCCGTTTAGTGCCGGCCGAGAGGTCTTCGAGGACGGACGCACGCCAATTTTCTCTCGCGTTTGCGCTTTGGATTACAAGAAACATTACGCACTAAATAAACTGAAGTGAACAAACATGGGATATAAAAAGAACAAAAGTTCATACAGGAAATTGACACCTCTGGCATTACGAAAATATCAACTCGAAAAATGGTAAGTAATGAAGACTTTTCCGTTCTTTTATTTATTTATTTTTTGCTTTATTGTCCGCGTAATTTTAATACTGTGATATCTTCTAAAGTATTCATTCTAATGACATGCTGTAAACGGCAGTTTTGATATAAATTGAATGCTTAATTTTACTAACATATTTAATGAGATAAGGATTAATACTACGTATGTCAAAATTGCTTCGAAAGTTACTCATTATATTTTATTAATTTTAAAAAGATAAAAATGGTTACTGTGAGTTATCCATAGAATATAGACATATCCCATCGCGAACTTTTTTGAGGGCATTTTCAAGATATACAATTCTGTAGTACATTATTTTGAAGTTCCTCGTATGGTTTAGCCAGCGTTAGCAATATAAGCGGCCGAGCGACGAGTTTTTTTTCCGACTTCAATCACATTTATTATGATTTCTTATGGAAAATACATCTTTATCAGAAAAAAAAATAGCTTGTAGCACTCCTTAATAATCTAACTTCCTATTGAAAAAAAAAATTGTGAATGAATTTTCTAAATCGGATCAGTAGTTTCAGAGATACACCCTAAATATAAGTAAGTTTTGTATAATACATACAAAACTTACAATTTTATGTCTTTATAATATAAAAAATAAAAGCTTGTAAAAAAAAAATACAATAATAATATATAACATATTCTTAGTGTAAATAAATGATTTTCTTTGACGGAAAAGCACGAAAACGTTCCGACCATTGTTTAGACGCGACATTGTACAAAAAAGTACAGTAGGTTTGTTATTGAATTCGTTGAAATGATTATTTTCTTTGCTCAATAACTTCGAAATATTGCTAAACTTGTATAACAATTATAAAATATACTTGTAAAATTATTAATTTAAACGATTTGAAATGCCACTATAATGTCAACATTTTATTTTGCAGCGATTACAAACTTCAAAAAGGGACTAGAAAATGCAATAAAAGAAAATAAAATCCAGATACTGCACTACGATAAAAAAACTGGCACCAATAAATTTAAAAAAAAACGAGCAATTGGTATGCTATCAAGTGCAGGTAATATTTTTCAGTATTTTTTTTTATCCAACTAAGGTGGCAAATAAGCAAACGGCCCGTCTGATGGTAAGCAGTTACCATAGCCTACGGACTGATCGACATAGCTGTGTTATGTAAGCGTTGCCGAAACAATACTGAGGAAACACAACCAAGCTGTTGCCTACCGTAAGGGAGAAGAGAAAGGAAAGGAAGCAGACCGAGGGTGTAGTTTGGCATCCGGTACTCTCATTCACCAAACGAAATGCAACAGTACGGGTACTGCTACTTTAAGTCGATATTCTGTGTGAGGGTGGCGAAATATGGGTGTACTACAGGTACACCTCTGCCTAACCTTTCGGGGAATACAGGCGTGATATTATGTTATGTAGGGTAGTATTTCACCGATCGATCCGGCCCATTAGCACAGGAACTAGCAAGAATCTACTACCGTATGAATCTCGGTAATATTTTCCTGGCAGATCCAACAAGCTCTATTATCTGATTATACAAATTAGACCCCCATTTTATACTTCTTCTTATCAAAATATTATATCCAAATGAAAAATTAATGCAATATAATTTCAGGGCCAACTCCATGTTACCGGGAGGCGATATTGCTTGTTTGTCATATGGTCAGTTGAAACAATATCCGTACATGTAATCAAGATAGTGAAAAATAAGAAAAAATGGAAAAAAAAACTTATAAATTTTTATATCAAAATCAAAATCAAAATCAAAAGTCATTTATTCAAATTAGGCTGAGAATCAGCACTTTTTGAACGTCAAAATTACAAAAGACAGTCCCCCAAAAACGCCCGCCCTTCACCACTTCCTAGTGCTATATCGCTCTAAAGGATATCTTTAGTAAATATGAGGCTTCTCAACAAGACCTGAGTAAGCGCATGCAGGAGGCTAATGAGTTGGCAGACCTGGTCAAGTATAATGCGGAGAGGTATGAGTCTTTGACAAATAACCTCTCTTTTAGCTGTACCTGTTCCCGGGGACCCCAACTTATTACACCCACACCCTCAGTAGCTCAACCAGTAGGCAGCTGTATTAGTGATGATAGCAATAGTACGAATAATTTGATTAATACTACTTATATTTTTTCTGATAAATTTGGTCAAGGTTTTGGTAGCTTGTTAAATCAGTGTTCGCAACAATATGTAATTAATCATTGTTTACCCGGTGCCAGTATTAGCCAATTAATTAATAATATCAAATTGACAAAAATAAACCCCAGTTCAACTGTTATATTATTATATGGGGATAGCTTAAATGTAAAGAAAAAGGACTTAATTGAATGTGTCCATTTGATGTTGCATCTTAATGATACTAATAATTGTAAATTTATTTTTTGTGCCTTGCCTTATTCCCATTATTTAACTGATGAGCAAAATAAGCATATTTATAATTTAAATATGTTCATTTATAATAGGACTTGTCATCACAGTGATGCTATTTTATATTTTGATTGTAATCAATTCATTACTGATTACAAACTGACAAATTATACTATGTATTTGCCACCTAGTTGTAGGAGACAAATTGCTAATCTTTTAGCATACAATATACACAGTGACACTGGTACTTGTAGTGTACCATCGATTACTGTTAGTACTGATACTAATACTACTTTTGATACGCCTTGTAGTTTAAACTATTAGGTGCGACAACGGGTCAGCCACATATGTTGAATGTTGTACATCAAAATATGCAGGGTCTGTCCGGCAAAGAGCTAGAATTAAGTTTATTTATGGAGAACTACGATGTTCAGGTGTTATGTTTGACTGAACACTCAAACTCAAACTCAAACTCAAATCATTTATTTCAATTAAACCATTTACAGGCACTTTTGAATTGTCAAAATTAAATAGTCGGTCAGTTAGTCAGAAAGTTGAAGCTAGTCGCCCATTCCAAAAACGTAGATCTCTATGGAGAAGAACGGGCAAGAAACTCCACGGACACTCTTTTAAATCAAGATATTATTACAAAATCCTGGGTACATTATTCTTATTGCTTCTATATGTGAGAACAATGTAAAAAAAAGAAACAATTTATAACATTAAAAATAAGCCCTGGCAGTTAAGAGATGACCAGTCTCAACCAACGGCGCCCGTTCACGAACATGACGCGTGGATCAGCACCACCTAGCTCAACCATTTTGTAGGGAACCGAATGATCCAACACACACGCCACCATCAGTGAGACATTTAAGTGAGCATGACATATTCTCAACTGCCATGCTCTTTCAAGTCAACACCAAAATATCATAAAAAACGGATCCATGGTTCTTACATTTACAAAATTTTAAAAATGCTTCTAAATTATACAAAACTATAGTTTGCAACTTTCTAACTAAAAATATAAGATGAGAAAAAAAATATATATAAAAAGTTACTACCAATCTGGAAGAGGTATTTAATAGTGAAGTATTCAAAATTAATCTTGATTGAATAAAATAAACATTAAATTCATAATGTCAGAAACACAAAAATAAAAACAAAAATAAAAAGGGGAAGCATCTCCTCCAAAATATAGAAATTGTGATCAACTAGTGAGCCCAAGTGCCTGTGGAGCAGGACCAGCATTAAGCCAAGCATTTTTATCTAGTATATACTCATCCAACTTATAATATGCTTGTCTACATAGTGTGCGTTTAATACATGTTTTACGTTTTTGCGTTTTTTACACTGGTTGAAGGAACATGAAGTAGTGTTTATAAATGATGAAAACTTTACCGTACAGAGTGCATTTGTGAGAAAAAGTGCTATTCGCGGTGGCTCTTTAGTTCTTGTTTCAAACAAGTTGAAATGTAAACAACGTTTAGATTTAGTTAATCTTTCAATCGAGCGCACTATAGAGTTGTCTTGTGTTGAACTTGAGCGATATGTTATAATTTGCGTTTATCGACCCCCCTCTGGGGATTTTATTAGTTTCGAATCGGTAATGGAAGATACTCTCAATAGGTTAAAATCAAATAACAAAAGTATTATCTTATGTGGAGATTTCAATATTAATATTTTAGATGTTACTCCATTAAGTATTAGACTTCTCAATCTTTTGAGGTCTTATAATTTAATTAACTTGTTTTTTGAACCTACTAGGATCACAGCTTCTTCGTCAACTTGTCTTGATAATTTATTTAGTGATTGTGATGCCAAAAATAAATTAGTGTTAACTGACTTAACGTCCGACCACTGTGGTTTATTAGCTAGCTTCCCCATGCCATTACATAAAAAGCCACATAAATTTGAATGCAGGCCTTATACAGCTAGTCGTTGCAAAATGTTTAAAAATAATATAGCTCATAGAATTACACCATCGATAGTAGAATACGAGAATCCTAATGAAATTTATGGTGCCCTTTTTGATGTTGTGCAAAAAGAGTACCAATCCACTTTCAAGACCAAAACTATTAACATTAATGGATCCTCTGTTGGCTTTAACCAATGGGCTACTCCCGGTATTTATAAAAGTAGAGCGAGACTATACGAGTTATATGGTTTGAAAAAATACAGGTTTGATACTCCCTTCCTAGAGTATGTCAAAACTTATTCAAAATTATTCAAAAAGATTAGTGCTTTTGCTAAATCAAAATTTTTAGGCGATACAATAAAAAATTCTACTAATAAAGTAAAAACCACTTGGAAAATTATTAATAATGAAACGGGAAAATCGGTTAAACAAGAAAAACTACTTGAGATTATGGTCGACAACAAATTAGTTAATAAAGCAGCTGACGTAGCTGAGGCATTTAATGAGTTTTTTGCCAACATACCGATAACTACGACTCGCTCCTTAAATTCGTCCTCGTCTAAAGCTGAAAACCTTTTGCACAGTAGTGTACCTAAATGTAGTCCCTTATTTAGTTTCGAACATGTAACCCCGCGTGATGTAGTTAATGTTTTTAATACACTTAAGTCTAAAAACACCGGTGATTATTGGGGCATCTCCACTAAACTTATAAGTAATATAATAGACATCGTAGCCCCCTATCTAGCTGTTACTTTTAATAAATGTGTTGATTTAGGAACTTTTCCTGACCTCATGAAGAGTAGTAAAGTCATACCATTATTTAAATCAGGTAATAAGAATGACGTTGGCAATTTCAGGCCTATTTCTATCTTACCTGCATTTAGCAAAATATTTGAAAAGTTAATACTCAAGCAGCTGCTAAGACATTTTAATTTAAATAGCCTCCTCCATAATGAGCAATATGGCTTTACAAAAGGTCGTTCAACTACAGATGCGGGTGTTGCTCTGTTGAGACACATATTTGATGCATGGGAGAAATCACAGAATGCTATTGGAGTTTTCTGTGATCTCTCCAAAGCCTTTGATTGCGTGCACCATGACACGCTTTTGCGTAAATTACGTCATTACGGTGTCCAAAACGAAGCTCTCAACGTAATTATTTCGTATTTACAAAATAGGGTCCAATGTGTAGATGTTAATGGTGTGAAATCATCCGGGCTACCAGTTCAGTTAGGTGTTCCGCAAGGCTCAATACTGGGTCCATTCTTGTTCTTAGTTTACATTAATGATTTACCATTCCATTTGACGGGCATCTGTGATGTTGTACTGTTTGCAGATGATACCTCTCTTATTTTTAAAGTAGACAGGAATAGACAAGATTTTGACGACGTAAACAGTGCACTCTCAAGAGTTACAGATTGGTTTACGTCAAATAACTTAGTTCTCAATGCCAAGAAAACCAAATGTGTAAAGTTCGCCTTACCGAATGTTAGAAACCTAGGACCCAACATCGTCTTAGATAAAGAGGTGCTTGAAACTGTAGGCTCGGCAATTTTTCTAGGACTAACAGTAGATGCCAAACTTCAGTGGGGACCTCATATATCAAGTCTAGCAGGAAGGCTCAGTTCGGCTGCCTACGCCGTCAGGAAAGTAAGACAATATACTGACGTTGATACAGCTCGTTTAGTCTATTTTAGTTATTTTCACAGCGTTATGTCCTACGGTATTCTACTGTGGGGCAAAGCCGCTGATATACAAAATATATTTGTCCTTCAAAAGCGAGCTGTTCGAGCAATTTACCAGCTAGGTGCCAGAGCTTCTCTAAGAGATTTCTTTAAAGATATTGGTATTCTCACGGTTGCATCACAATTCATCCTTGCCAACATTTTATATATTAGGCAAAATTTACACTTGTACACTAAAAATAGTGATATTCACAGTGTTAACACTAGAAATAAGGACAAACTACGTGCCCCCTTTCACCGGCTTCATAAGGTTCATAACTCATTTGTTGGGCTTGGTATAACCTTTTATAACAAGTTACCCTCTTCTTTTCTAGACTTGCCTTTTAATGCGTTTAAAGCTCAACTAAAATCCAACCTTTGTTCAAAGGCATACTATTCTATCAACGACTACTTAGACGATAAGAATAGTTGGTCACCCTAGTTTAACGCAAGACAATGTTTATGTTCCTTCTCCAGAATTAGCTTACTGCAGAACCCAGCAATGCATAAATGTGTAAGCTGTCACGCCCTTTATGCCTGGAGGCTTTTATTTGGGTAGTAAGTTTTTTTATTTACATTTAAATTAATTATTTTTTAGCTTGAGTACGTACAGTTTTTATTATATTTGTTGGTATATTGGCGTGGCTAGCTGACATATTATGGCAAATAATTAAATTTTATGTTCTGGTTTTGTAATGTTACCTAATTACCGAACATAAGTACCTAGTATTGTATACATTCAAGTATTTTTTTAAATTGAACAGACAGCTGTGCTGCTGGGGAGTTTGTTGCGCCACTTCTTCTTCCCAGCAATAGCACTAGGAAGTGGTGAAGGGCGGGCGTTTTTGGGGGACTGTCTTTTGTAATTTTGACGTTCAAAAAGTGCTGATTCTCAGCCTAATTTGAATAAATGACTTTTGATTTTGATTTTGATTTTATCGCTGGGAAGAAGAAGTGGCGCAACAAACTCCCCAGCAGCACAGCTGTCTGTTCAATTTAAAAAAATACTTGAATGTATACAATACTAGGTACTTATGTTCGGTAATTAGGTAACATTACAAAACCAGAACATAAAATTTAATTATTTGCCATAATATGTCAGCTAGCCACGCCAATATACCAACAAATATAATAAAAACTATACGTACTCAAGCTTAAAAATAATTAATTAAAATGTAAATTAAAAAAAAAACTTACTACCCAAATAAAAGCCTCCAGGCATAAAGGGCGTGACAGCTTACACATTTATGCATTGCTGGGTTCTAAGACCTGGCAGTAAGCTAATTCTGGAGAAGGAACATAAACATTGTCTTGCGTTAAACTAGGGTGACCAACTATTCTTATCGTCTAAGTAGTCGTTGATGGAATAGTATGCCTTTGAACAAAGGTTGGATTTTAGTTGAGCTTTAAACGCATTAAAAGGCAAGGCTAGAAAAGAAGAGGGTATCTTGTTATAAAAGGTTATACCAAGCCCAACAAATGAGTTATGAACCTTATGAAGCCGGTGAAAGGGGGCACGTAGTTTGTCCTTATTTCTAGTGTTAACACTGTGAATATCACTATTTTTAGTGTACAAGTGTAAATTTTGCCTAATATATAAAATGTTGGCAAGGATGAATTGTGATGCAACCGTGAGAATACCAATATCTTTAAAGAAATCTCTTAGAGAAACTCTGGCACCTAGCTGGTAAATTGCTCGAACAGCTCGCTTTTGAAGGACAAATATATTTTGTATATCAGCGGCTTTGCCCCACAGCAGAATACCGTAGGACATAACGCTGTGAAAATAACTAAAATAGACTAAACGAGCTGTATATTGTAATCAAGATAGTGAAAAATAAGAAAAAATGGAAAAAAATCTTATAAATTTTTATATGCAGTGTCTATTGCCTGAAATCATAGATACCCGAAATATTAGAGGAATGAATATAAGAAAAATAAAAACTTGAGAGGTGTCAAGGGACACCCGGATGGAACGAAGTATTAAAAAAACAGGTTCAAGCGATTTTCGACCTTATTCACATTTATGCAAACACCGGATTTTAATGAAGGAGCAATCGAAAATCGCTTGAACCTTTTTTTAACTTGCTATCGTTAAGCAAGTAAAAAAAAACAGGTTCAAGCGATTTTCGACCTTATTGACATTTAAAATTTAGTTTGTTTTTTCTCACATTCTCGTTGGCTAACATTGCTCCTTCATTAAAATCCGGTGTTTGCATAAATGTCAATAAGGTCGAAAATTGCTTGAACCTGTTTTTTTTGACTTGCTTAACGATAGCAAGTTAAATAAAAGGTTCAAGCGATTTTCACCCTTCAGGAAACCTTTTTTTTAAACACATTACCCTCCTTTGCGTCGCGCAGTCGGGTAAAAAGTGTCGTGACAACTTTTCGTAAGAATTTTTTCCGTCTAGCCCCCTTTCACAACGCGCGATAAGGAACTTCGTTCCAAAAATGCGAGAAGATAAAGAAAATATTGCAACACCTGCTATTGTTTCCACTTCTGTATCACAAATAGTGAATTTTGAGAATGTGGCGTCTACTTCCATGTCACAAACATTTAATTTTAATAATGATTAAATACGTTTTTTAACCGACTTCAAAAAAGGAGGAGGTTCTTAATTCAGATAGTTATATTTTTTTTGTGTATAATTTTCATTTTCTTAATTTTTTCTGTTTAACATAAAAATAAAGTTTGTTTAATCGATTTTGTTGTTTTTGTTGCTGACACTACATTATTGACAAGTTGTGAGTGAAGTTGTCCCGAACGTATCTTCTCATCTGAAACGCATAGTATATGTATAGTGAAAGGAACGTCGTTCCATCCGGGTGTCCCGTGACACCTCTCGTTTAATTTTTTTTTTTTGTAAAATGTCTTATTTGGGAGATGTTTTGACATGTAGTTGATTTATGTGTATTTTAAATATAGGTACAAACTTACCTTAGATTTTTTACTTATTGCGTTTCTTTGCCAAACTAACTTAATTTTTACTAACCGGAAACTGTCATGAGAATTTATCAAGCGTAGATGTTAAGTTCCTACATAAAAATTGTATTCACTAAAAATAAAATATAACATCAAAGTTGATCTACTGTATTTGACTGTTTCGTGGCGCGCATTCATTGCACCAAGGTTACTCGCGGTCACAGTGTGTCACGTGGCGCGGTCCCGCTCAGCGCATCGTAGTTAAATACGTACGTCGTTCAACTGGCGGGGGCTGAGGTAGTGTTTTCTATGCCTATCGGTCCGGGAAAACCTCGCCTTAATCACATTTCTAACCTAACCCATTTGGTTGGGGTTCCCTGGCTTAGATACTACGACCAATTCAGCTTGCGTGTGATTGGTTACAGTTCCAACCTATACAATAATTTATTGAATATCATTCAGGCCGTTAGTTGAACGGCCGCCGTTTAGTTAAAAGGCTAGGCGCGGTTAACTAAAAGGCTAATTAAACCAGTTGGCTGCGATATACACATAACACGAACAAACCAAGTATTACACCCCAACATACAACATAAAGCATTTATACCCAATACCTTTACACCGAAACTCCTGAGACTCTCATAAGCCTCGGTACCGGTATTGAGCTTAGACAGGCAGTATTTTATAACGGTAACGTTAACGTTCACGTTTGCAGTTTAATCCGGTACATGTAGTGGCAGGACGGCTAACGTTAACGCTCACGTCCGCGTTTGCAGTTGAATACGGCACATGTAGCGGTACACAAAAGCTGGAACTGTGAGACGAAGTGTGCAACGGAAGACGAGGTGGGTGTACCAGGAAGCGGCGGCGGGAACCGGCTGTCGTACACACCGATGACATAGGCTGAATAAGTTTAAAGCCATGTAAAGTTGTCAAAAAATAAAAGGCCCGTTTTGACATTGACAGTTCTAGTAGTTAATAAAGATCAAATTCGCAAAACACGTATTCGTTTGTATGAAACTGACAGGTGTCAAGAACGCATTCTCAAATGTCAAAACGGGACTTTTATATTTTGACAACTATAATTACTTATTGACGACGAATATTTCGTAACCTCGAACGATATAGGAGTGAACGGTCTCTAATTACCGCTGAAAGTCTATTTAGCACTCCGATACGAGAACGAACTACAGATCAGTCTACCTAGCTTTTTCCCAAATATGTTGGGCTCGACTTCCAGTCTAACCAGATGCAGCTGAATACCAGTATTGTACAGACGCCAGCACATCAAGCTACTACAAGCTGTCAAATTACTTTAATAGATTTTCAACTTTATCGCTAAAGCATTAAGGCTCAATGTTGATTGGGAAAATTTGTCAGTTTCGGGTAGCTTGACCTGCTGGCGTCTGTACATGGAGCGACTGGGTAATACGATAAGATAAGACTGGTTGTCAGACTTTCTTCTGACTACCCGGAACAACTGTCAATGAACGAATGACACCCGGACCAACGGCTTAACGTGCTTTCCGAGGCACGGAGAGGACTCCATATGTTGTGGATCCACAGAACGGCCGATGCAAGCTTAGCTTAACTTTCGACCAACCCGTGCGGCTGTAGTTATTTAGCCACGAGCAGAGAATAGATAGAAAAAGGAACATGATTTAAGTCTATGGGAGCCATACTCTTCTGCTTTCTAAGGGCACAGTAAAAATATCGGCTAGCCTAGCCCAGATATAAAGAAAAGCCTTTCAGTTCTCATTTCAGTCTTTTAAGTAGATTCGATACTGAAATATTGCGGCCTTGTTACTAACAGCAAATCCAATTATTTGAAAAACACATAAAAATAGAACGAATTGTATACAGGGTGGCAGGGAAACGCTTCCGAAAACGAAGACAGGTGATAGGGCTACTGATTCTCGATACGATACCATAAAAAAATGAGAAAAAAAATGAACAATTTTACCTATTTTTTTTTAGCATTTTTCGTACACTATGCTGTGAGAACAGTTAAATTAAACCATTATTTGCTATTAAACACATTTTTTTTCTTTACAACTCTAACAAGCAATGTATTCGTAAATAAATATCATCTGACGCTTGCGCGTGACCTCAAGTTCAAAGTGCGCGCGCGCTCGCCGACAGCTGTGCGGCTGACGACCCCAAGTCCACGTGACGCGCGAAAATAATCAATTTCAGGCGAAAGGTTATTGGTATCCGTTTGCATAAAGGTTGTATATAATCTACGTTCTGGCTTCGGAAGCGTTCTCCTGACACCCTGTATAGTCTACTTGGAAAAGCAACTATTTTCCAGAACTATTCCATTAGATATTCATACCATTACATTACTTACATAAGACACCATTTATCGACGTACTGGTAGCATTCAGCAATTACAGTTAATTGCATACTAGAGCCTTTCTCAGGATCATTACGACATTCCACGTACGCTCTGTAATGAGTAGGCACAAATTGTATTGTTCTGCGAAACGTTAACGGTTGCTGAGCTTCGAATCAGTTCGGTGTGTCAAACAGACAGACTATACTACTAGTGTTAGGTGTGGTAGGTAGGTACTCGAAAGTATTAATTTTAAATTGTTGAAACAAGAGTGCACGCCACCGCGCAGCCTTGCTTTTGTTTTTAAGAGTTATTCCGGGCGGATCCCCTGAACTGATCCCTAAGTTACTGTGAGTTAGTAGGTTTTCATTTGTTTTACCAAGCGAAAGAAAGAAAGAAAAGTATTTTATTTGGAACACAGGAAACACAAATAGTAAAAAAGGGAGCATTTAAAACTAATAAAGTTACATTACCTATAAACAAACCACAAAAAAAAGAGGAAGAAAAGAAAAAGATATAAAATCAAATATAAAATGATAATATTATACGGTTTAGATGCGCATATAAATCCGTTGTCCTGAAGGTGGACGGCGCGGTGCCGCGCCGGCCTAGAAAGAGATGGCGAGATTACCTGGACACGTGGCACGAGGGCTCGAGGTGACACGGGAAAAGAGTTCGTGGAGAGGATTTTGGGGAGGCTTTACCCCGCAGTAGCACAGGCTAAAAATCCGTTGAGAGACTGAAGACAGACAGACAACCCTCGCTCCTGCCCTTTATTAACCGACTTCCAAAAAATGGAGGAGGTTTTCAGTTCGTCCGAAACTTTAATTTACATTCTTTACACATAGGTAATTTGGAGTCGGCGCAGTGTAGTCTGTCTCTCGTATATCTCTCAGCCATCATCTCAGTATTCACCCCCTTCCTAGCCATGATAGTCTCAGTACATGTGTTGGCAAATGTAGGTACGGAAACAGCCGAACAATTTCTTGTAAGCTACCTACATGGGCCCTTGTGTTTTCTAGGCATTTTCTCTGCGAGGATACACATCGGTGTGACTGCAGCCGGCTCCGGAGGTTCCGTGCCGTTTAATTTAGCGGAACACGGCCGACTCGCGATAGATACCGGCGGCCACGGTTCACTAAAGTGTGTCAAATGTTCGCTGTAGTACCACGCTGTTGAGCACTTAATACCTGTGACCGTGTGACTAAGTTTGTGGACGGCAAACGTTTGGCAAGAGGAGTTTCGAGTCTGAGAAAACTTTTGTTTACCTTGTAGTGTTGGTCTCTAAAACAGGCGACACACATAGCTTCAATCATTTGTTTTTAAAGATTTTGTTGGACGGGTTGGCCAATGCGTTAACAAGGAGACGCTGTTGGTACACATTTGTGCAATTGTTTTGTGAAATGTATTGAAAAAACAAGATGGCGACGTTAGTTCCGATTTTGACCACGCGGCAAAAGAACCTTGTAGCGCCAATGATATAATACGTAAGAAGAGCTAGGTAGGTTACCTACCCAGCATAAAATCTTCAAAAACGGCACAATGTCATACTGTTAGATGACACGTGGAAGTAGGATGGCATGTCGTAATTATTTGGAGTGAAAAAGAAACAAAACAATACGTAACCAGGCTAATTAGCCAAGCTTTGACATGCTACTCACAGACCGTGTATAGGTGACCTGTCTACCTCCTTTAATCGAATCTCTCTCTTCATCTCCTATGCTCGAATACCCGAGCCATCGAAATCGAACATCGTGACTTTGTCGGGTAATGTTCTAAGCGTCGAGTATTTGAAATTCGAACGGTGTACTTTAAAAACAAATGAGCTAATTTTGGATTTGTGAGCGGTCACGTGAATGAGGTGCATTCAAAGTGTTTGCAGAATGGCACTATTGAAAAAGAAAACATGGTACAAACTTCGAAAATGAATAGTTGCGAGAAGACATTATAACTTTTTAACCGACTTCTAAAAAAGGAGGAGGTTCTCAATTCGGATGTTTGTATTTTTTTTTTTTTTTATGTTTGTTCGCGCATAACTCGGTCGCTTGCCAACCGATTTGAAAAATTCTTTTTTTGTTAGATAGGGTATACTTCCCAAATGGTCCCATGAAAATTCTATCGAAATCGGACAAGCGGTTTTTGAAAAATCAACAAAAATCTAAAATTTTTATGTTTAAAATTCCGTGCAGATTACGTGAAACTTCTTGGAGCACTTCCGACGTCTGGCTCCCAGACTGGAGCGGGCCGGGGCTGCCTTGAGGCGGCTCCTGCCCAATCTAGGGGGACCAAACGCCTCCTGCCGGAGGCTCTATGCGGGGGTTGTGCGGTCCATGGCCCTTTATGGGGCACCGGTGTGGGCGCGTTCACTGCGGCTTCGACCAGCCCGCCGGTTGAAAGCGTCCCAAAGGGTCATGGCTGTCCGAATGATCCGAGGATACCGCACGGTCTCCGCGGAGGCGGCGAGCCTCCTTGCCGAATTGCCGCCATGGGATCTGGAGGCCAAAGTCCTCGCCCACATATGGGAATGGCGAGAGGAGGCAAAACGCCGGGCGTTACTCCGCTGCCGCGAGAAATCACGGTACAGCGGACAGAGCTGGCGGGAGAGCGGCGGGATCTCATGGCGGCATGGAGAGTGCGATTGTCGCAACCCAGTGCTGGGCACGCCACAATAGCAGCGATAAGTCCCCTCTTTGAGGAGTGGCTAGAGAGGCGCCACGGCGCCCTCACCTTCCGCCTGACGCAGGTCCTCACCGGACACGGTTGTTTCGGGAGGTTCCTGTTCAGGATAAAGCGGGAGGAAACCCCAGGGTGTCCCTACTTTGACGGCATGGTTGGCGCAGTGGTTAAGCGATTGACTGCTGCGCTGCGTGTCGCGGGTTCGATTCCCGCACGGAACAAATATTTTTATGACCTACATGTATTTGTTCCGAGAGTTACAACAAAAAACAAATTGTATATAAGTAGTTTATCAGCCATCTTGTTACCATAACACAAGCATTAGGTTGCTTAGCTTGGGACAAATGGTGCTGTGTGATGTGGATCGCCCGGAGGACACGGTGGAGCATACGGTGGAGGTCTGCCCGACTTGGGCGGAGCACCGCCGTGTCCTCGTGGCGGCGATCGGCGGCGGCGATCTCTCGCGTCCGGCCCTGGTCCAGGCCATGGTACGGAGCGAGAGTGAATGGGAGGCCGTTACCTCCTTCTGCGAAGCAGTAATGCTCGCGAAGGAGGAGGCGGAGCGCGTGAGGGAGAGGCAATCTCGGCGCCCTCACGCCCCTAACCGCCGCAGGAGACGCCCTGGACGGGAGTCAACAGCCGACTTCCGGCCACCGTAGGCGCGGGCCTGCGGGCGGTGAGTAATGGGTAGCTCACCGTCCGATCAGGACCAGGCCCGTGTCGGAAGGCGCGTTGTGTTCCACGCGCGCCTCAAAGAGATGTCAGCAAATGGAGGGGCCCGATAGGGCCGAAGCCTGCCAGGGTAGTGGGATAGTCCGAAAGGGTTACCGCTGCCCTGGAACAGAAAGGGCTAAGGAAGGAACACGGATGGGTTTTAGTCAGTAAGAGTCTGACACTCCCTTCCGCTCCACCCAGAGCGGGAGGGGTCATTTGATGATTTCCCATACAAAAAAAAAAAAAAGGCCACTCAATCGTTGTGAACGTTTCTCTTCAGTTTCATTGGCTAATCGATTGCGAATTAAAGATATACGATGATCGTAATCTTCTTGGCTTTCAGTGGCCAATCGAGTACGAATCAAACTAAGACGACGATTATAACCTTCTTGACTTTCCTCATTCAACCTACGTAACATGTAGGTCCTCTGTTTTGACAGTCTGTTTTCGCGCTGGTCAGGGTTCTCATTCGAAATGCGTTGAGCATTTCTTTCTCTAATTTCTTTTAATCGTTTTCCTTTTTCATTATCAGTTTCAGTTCGACGCCGTTTTCTCATACGAGAAGCATCTTTACTAGGCCTACCCATATTTTTATAAGATTAATAATATGTCACTAAAAATTAACAAATAAAAATTTTTTTTGCAAAAAAAAAAACCGACTTCAAAAAACCCTAAAAGCACTAAAAAGTTAAAAATAATACTATAACCTACCTATATTAATAAACCTAACCTAACCTACGATTAACCTATACTAAAATTTAACAATTTTTTGAAGTCGGTGCCAAGCAATATACGATAACTAAATTACTAATATACCTACAGACTAAGGCCAGAAAAAACAAAACATAAATCTTACAGCTTCTAAATATTCATTCAAATCGGAAAACAACAAAAATACTTTAAGATAGATTTCCTAATACCTAATAGGTATTTAATTTACACAAAGAAAAAAGATACTAACGTTAATTAACCAACTTAATAATAATAATATATTTATACATACAAATCAATAAAATCAGAGCAAACACAGTTTACACAATGCAACGACGCAAGAAAAGCAAGGAGTTCGACGATTAACTTCAAGATCTTGAGTCACGTGAACATAATGAGCAATTCTGTAGCAACCTTACTTGTAGAAATTTCGGTAACGAAACCATAGCGCGATTCAGAAATGAGGCCTCAATGAACAACGCCATCTATCGAGCTTTGTTGTACTAAAACGGAAATATACTCTGGAATTACCAGTCGTTTCATTACTTAGCTTGGCACCGACTCCAAAAAATTGTTAAATTTTAGTATAGGTTAATCGTAGGTTAGGTTAGGTTTATTAATATAGGTAGGTTATAGTATTATTTTTAACTTTTTAGTGCTTTTAGGGTTTTTTGAAGTCGGTTTTTTTTTTTTGAGCCCTGTTATCTATAACAAAATTAATGAGAAATTAAATATATATCCGCTCTCGTTACGAGAGTGTAAACGGAAAATTGAAAAATGGCTCCAAAACCTGACTTATGAGGAAACAGAGAGCCTCATACAAACTTAATTACATTCATATCACATCCTCCACATACACATATACGCACCCTTCCCACACCCACAGACGGACGCACCCTCACACCCTCCCTCACATACACACTCACTCACGAACACACACACACCCTCTTATACTGCTACAACTATTACTATCAAATGTCCAGTTCTAGTTTTATTATTATTAATGTTTATGTCTTGTTTCTACCTATAAGTATAACCAAATTTGTTGTTATGGAACTCAGTGTTTTTTTTGCTCCTGGGGTGAGTGCTAATAACTGCGACACAGTTACTAAACTAACGCAGTATTAACGTAGACAAAAATTGTAGTATGTCTTTGTTCCATTAAAATATTTGTATTTGTAAATGAAAAAGGGAATGAAATTAATTTCTACGAAAAGCTGCGGCTATCAACGGACAAAAGCATTTTTTATGTTTCCGGAATTCATCGGAAATGTAATCCATCCGGGTGCTGTAGAAGCACAGTATTATTTTATTGTACTGTTGAAGGAGACTACATACACACTCGACTTAAGGCGCCTTTTTTATTGATGTTTATTTTGCCTATTCAAATAATTAATGTTTTAGAAGCACTGATCCAGACAAAAATCATTTCCTAATGAATTTCCAAAATAGTATGTACAGTCGCCAAAGGAGATAAGTAACCAGGGTCGTCGGATATAGTTGAAGTTTAGTAAGAAACCGATGGACATTTTCGAATGAAATTTAATTTGATAAATGAACTGCTTGTTTTCTATTAATTAAATTAAATTTTATTCGAAAACATCCATCGGTTTCTTACAAAACTTCAACTATATCCGATGGCCCTGGTTACTTATCTCCTTTGTTGTTTGATATCTTGGAAACGAATGTAAAAAAGAAAGAAAAAGGCATACCACCATTCGTTTCCGGAAAATAAGTATACAGTGTGGCAATGAGGCCATAACACTAATTGAAACCACGTATTTTACATTACGTATTTTAAACATGATGGACCGATCAGGTGAAGGAATCATCGTCCTCTAAATTCTACACGGTAGTAAGGGATGCGCTGGACAGAAACCGGTGGAGGCAGATCATCAGCTCCAGATGCAACTCCGAAGCTGACCACAATCCTTAGACATGAGGGACAGACTACAGAGAGAGATTTTCAACTTAAACAATTAATATAATTAACATTCTAGCCGTGGGCCCTTTTTTCGTTTTAGTGTTCAACGACATTAAACTTAATTTGTGATTAGGTGGCAGGTATTTTGGTAACAATATCATAAAGTTTATGTTGAATTGTTGATAACATCGTCCCACGCGAGCCTTATTATCAAGGCAGTTTATTTCGTAACTATTTTGTTTGAAAAATTAATGTCAAAATCTAATCGTCACTCTATAAACCTAGGCTTCATTTATATAAAAAATATGAATATAAATCTGAAGTTTTTTGTTTGTGTGTCTTGTAAAAGGAAATCATTCTGTGGAAATACTGATCCGATTAAAAAATCTTTTTTACCATCATCTTCCTGACCTTGTCCCATGTAACTTGTGGTCGGCGCAACACGTTTTCTATTTCCATTCTCCCCTGTCAACCGACACTTTATCATTCACTCAAACTCAAACTCAAACTCAAAGTATTTATTTCAATTAAACCAATTACAGGTACTTTTGAATTGTCAAGGGGTCGGTCAGTCAGAAAAATGAAGCTAGTTGCACTCCCTTCTCTCTCATATCATTCCTCTCCTTTTCCATACATCAACATGTATATTCCAAAATTCTCGTTAAAATTGTTAATAAGCGACTCACCTCATACCTAGATTCCAACAACATGCTATCCAACAAGCAGTTTGAAAATCTACAGAAGATGCAGTAAGACTCTTAGTCAATCGTGTGACGTCGTAGATGAGAATGAAAAGTGCATAGGAATATTCCTAGACCTTGAGAAAGCCTTCGACACAGTAGCCATTCCTATACTACTAAAAAAGCTTGAGACGATTGGTATAAGAGGACTGCCACTCCAATGGTTTGAGACCTACCTTTCGAACAGAAGGCAATATGTGAAAATTGGGGATACCATCAGTTGTCACAGCAGTGTAGAATTCGGAGTGCCTCAAAGTAGTGTCTTGGGCCCGACACTATGTATCATCTATATTAATGATATTCACCACGCTATTACTGAAAACGCAGAAGTCATCTGCTATGCAGATTACAAGGCTAATTATCTTTCATAGCAAAGCTTGGGAAACAGTCCACGACAAAGCCCAAAACAGCTTAACTAATATAAAAAAATGACTCGACCCTTAACCTTCTGTCACTTAACATTAAAACAACTAATTACATCCGCTTCCATAAAACTCATTCATCAGCACCAAAACTTCTTTTACAACTTAAAATCCACCCTTCAACTTGCAGAACAGCCCCCTGCACCTGTGAGGAAATTAAAATGGTCGAATCACTAAAATACTTAGGGGTTCTACTAGATCAACGTCTTTCATTCAGACCTCATATCGACCTAGTAGCTAAGCGAATCAGAAAGTGGACTCACGTAATGAAACTATTGCGTAACTCGGCTAACAAAAAAACCTTATACCTGAATCCCAATTCTCATAATTTAAAACGTCCAAAATCTAGCCACAGTCTCATCTCGGCGACAAACAAATGAATGTCAAAAACTTGTCAAACTGTAGGGAAACTAGAGGTATTTTAGACTGAACGTTCTTAAAATTACGAGAATTGTCACTCTGGTGTATGTAGCATTATGTGAGTCTGTTCTTTGCTACTGCATTACAGTATGGGGCGGACGACACACCTTATTTCAAACAATTGTTTTTACGATTACATTAAGTTTATTTTTCAAGTCTATATTTTGATTTTGGTTTACGTTAATTAATTTTATTTTGTTATTTTTTTCTTAATACAATATTATGTAACAAATTTTACAATACGGTATCGACCCTGATATTTCAAATTGTTAAAATTTCTCAAGGACTCCAAGAGACATGCTCAACCCAGTGTGGAGTTCACAAGTTAAAATATAAAGTTATGTTTCCCTTGTAACAATAATTTTAGGAATAGTTCACATGTACTTACTAAGTTATAAGGAAATGTAAGAACACTATTTGGTTAATATACGATTTATTATTATTTATTCATCACTCCCTTCTCAATCATCAGTAAACGTCCTAGCAAAAATGCTACAGAAGTGTAAGTTAAAAAGGTTACAACAAGTACATCTCGAATCAATCTAGGGTAACAGCATAGCATCGGTTGATTAACAAACTGTTGTTTTAGCACAACTTTGTGATTGGAAGCAATTTGAACGATAAAAGCTGGACCGAAGCCCGAAGTAATTAGTTTATAGCGCAGTGGTGGCCTAGTGGTAACAGCTCTGATTAACGAGTCGTACGTCACACGTTCGAACCCAGACCGGCGCTTTACTTTGTGTAAATAATTTCATCACCACTGCTCTCAAAACAGCAAAGGGAAACATCGTGAGTGAACCAAAAATTCGAAGACATGTGACATCTAACAACCCGCACTGGGCCCGCGTGGCCACTCAGAGGGAGTGGGCCGTAATCTACCACGCGAAACTTTAGTTCGACAAACGTAAAGTTCTTAATGTAAATTAGACTCGGGTTTAACGTCAGTTTTTGTATTAAGAACTTTAACTTTGACGGATTATAGGTAGTTCAAAATGAAAAAATGGCTTGATGGTTTAAACCTGGGTCTAAAGATAAACCTTGTTTTGTAATAAGGCAGGCAGAGTTTATCCAAAACGCTACTGAAATACCTATTCACGAATTGTGTACCTACGTTCCTGGGTGTTTCTTGTAAAAAGCCTTTTGGGACAATAACGTGTCCGTTTCAGGAGAAGCCACAACTATTTGTGCAGATATAGCTTAAAACTGGAAGAGACATTGTTTTTTTATGATTTATGGTTCCTTTTATAAGAACGCATAAAATAAAAACATGTGGGGTTAGGGGACCCGGGGGTCCCCTAACCCCACATGTTTTTATTTTATGAAAAACAAAGTTCAAAATAAAAATCCAAGATGGCGGTAGCGAAAATTTAAAAATGAACAAAAAAAATTATGATTTTCGTAGCCGCCATCTTGGATTTTCATTTTGACCCCCGAAAACACCCCCACCCCCGGTACCCCCAAAAACCATGAAAACGACACCAATGACAAAAAAATAAGATTGACGTGTCAAAGTGTTTGTATAAACCTACTTACAGAAAATAAATGTCGCAAAATTTGAAAATTTTCGCAGCAGCCATTTTGTATTTTCATTTACTTTATTTTCGACTTTAGCACCCTCGAAAACCATGAAAACGACACCCATGACGAAAAACTTGAAAAGTTTCGCAGCAAGCGTCTTGGATTTTCATTTTGATTTACTATCGACTTTAGCACCCTCGAGAACCCCTCGAAAACAATCCCTCTTTCTCTGTCTCTTTGTAATATATGAGTCGGAGTCATTCGTTTTACTATTCGGAACGCCAGCGCCATCTCATGGCGCTGGACAGAGTCTATCCTGAGTTCGTAGTGGGACGAGAGCAACAGCTACAAAAGCGGTGTGAGCAGAGCTCTCGAGATGATTGAAACATTGGACATCTTACGAACAACATGTGCTCAGAAACTGTCAGCGTTCCGTATCGTTAAATAAGTATCTACAGTGTGTGATTCGCGATTGTGACTAACTTGTTCGTAAATTATAATCTGATTTGAACTGCAAACCATTTTTCTATTGTGCTTTAACCAACACTACCCATAGTACGCCCACAGTAATTAAAATATGCCTGATGTTAACGAGAGACACACATACCATCTCCGACATATTATGTACTTAATAAAAAGTCGAATGGCATAACGCTTTTTCGTTACGTGATGATTTCTGCCAGTTTAGTTCCTACCGCAAGCTGCGGTAAGAACGCATGCGGTGCTAAGAACTTCGTTTCAATAATAATATATTTCTTTATTCATTAGACAACAGTTTTGGTCTACAATAGGCGTTAATACGAGTAGCACTTAGTACCATGTTATTCATTAAGAAAAAAATATCTAATCTATTTATGTATGTCCACGAAAATAAGGCCAGAAGAAATCGCGTCGAAAATGAAAAAAAAAACACTTTTTGATCATGTAAAGTTCTACAACATGACGGCAACGGCTACTCTTAGTTTTAATAAATGTAATAACTGCGGGTTACCGGAGATTTTACATGGTTAGCGTAGCCCCTAATCTAATGGGCACATGGGCGGCTAACTAGCCAACCTCGTTACTGAATCCGGAACACGGTTAGTTTTGCGTTGCATGCAACATAATAATTATGTGTTGCTTATACTTTACGCCTCGATTCATGCTTGGTATTGATATGCCTAAAGATAAAGTGCGAAAGAAAGCAAACTTGTTACCGCGAAATATAATATAGCCCGCGATATCTACATAAAATATTTCAGAGTGTAGTTAGGAATTAAGGCGAAAGCCTCATGGTTCTCGTAGCCCGCGAAATTCAATTTTTTTTTTTTAACTTTTCCCCACACTACACTACAAATTGGCTTACATATAACATACATAATCATTAATCAGCCTATACTGTTCCCACTGCTGGGACACAGGCCTCCTGTCAGTGAGAGGGAGTGGGCCGTAATCCACTACGCGGGAACAGTGTGGATTGGTATAGTCACATGTCTTCGAATTTTTGGTGCAAAGGACATGCCGGTTTCCTCACGATGTTTTCAATTGGCTTGCGTTTTTTGCCATTCGCAGGTCAGTGTCAAGTGGTATGTTGATTAAAATATGATTCGCGATCGTAACAAATAAGGCTTTTAAAGAATTATAATCATTAGAATCAGCGATACAACTCCTTAAGTTAGAATTGGCCTTAAATGTCACGATTTCATGAAATAGTCATTCAATAGAGTAATATGAACTAAGAAAGTTGTATTGATGATTTTTACGATTATAATTCTACAGATAAATATTTGTTACGGCCGCGAATCATACTTAGATCAACTTACAACCTGATACTGCAGCAAATTGCAAAAAACCGTAAGAAAATTTGAATTTCGCGGGGTACCCTGACGCTTTCGCCTTAACGCCAACTGCACTCTGATATAATTTATGTTATTCATTTGTGAAGATTGGCACAGAACTATGTATATTTAAGTTCCTACTTTTTGTTTGTAAATCTTCCATGCAACGAATAAATAAAATATGGAATCTGACGTCACAGTTTGTAAATCGGCTTTTCCCGCTTTGTCCTAAAATCGGTCGTAACAAAATATAAACCTTTTAAAAGCCCATCCAGTCATCCTACATCCACGTGCCAACATAAATATATTTGTCCAACCAAACACATTCACAACAGGTCCCTTAGCAGACGCTTTCGGGTACACTGGGGCACGTTAAGTACCTATGAATAGACCCCCAAGTTGTAAGAGGAGGCAATATGTGTCAATCGAAAATAGAATGTAATTGTGATGGGGAAAGGTTCAAACTCAAAGCATTTTATTTCAATAAATAGTCTCCGTCCGACTCCTGCGTGATCGAAGTGAAGAGATCCGCAGGAGAACTAAGGTTACCGACATAGCCCGAAGAATTGCCAAACTTAAGTGGCAGTGGGCAGGGCATATTGCTCGCAGAACAGATGGCCGATGGGGCCGAAAGGTTCTGAAGTGGCGACCGAGTACCGGAAGATGTAGCGTTGGAAGGTCCCACAAGGTGGACCGACGACCTTGTGAAGGCCACAGGAACCCGTTGGATGCGAGAAGCACAAAACCGGTCGAAGTGGAGGTGCTTGGGGGAGGCCTATGTCCAACATTGGACGTCTTTAGGCAGAAATGATGATAATGAATAGACTCCAGACTCAGATGGGCCGAAGTAAAGAAAACCGACTAGTGTGGAAATTCACAGATGACTCTGGCCTGGAGTGTAAATGTGGTGCTGTCTCACAAACAATGGAGCACTTAATATCGTGTCCAGTGTATCCTGTTGTCTGCACGGTACAGGAGTTAAGGACACTGCTGAAGGTGCTAAGCTCGTAAACAAATTCTGGACTGACTGTATAAATTAGATTACCATCGATACGTGGAGAAGAAAAACCATTTACAGGCATTTTTGAACAGTCAAGGCGAGTCGGTCAGTCAGATAGATGAAGCTAGTTGGCCATTCGAAAAAGTAGCTTAGGTTCCTTTGGAGAAACGCACAAGAAACTCATTTGTTTTATTATTTATTTTATTTATTTATTTTATTGTCTTTGGGTGGCTTACAGCTATCAAATACAGAAGTAGTAGTGAGGTAATTGACGACAAGCTATTTACAAGCCTCCACAGTTAGCAATAGAGTATTGTTGTACACATTTTCAAATTGACTAACTATTCGTTAACTATAACACTAAGTATAACATTAAAATAATTAACTAATAAATTAAATTAAATACCTGTAACAGTACACACTCCAACAGAAGCTGTGCATGCATCTGCCATGCATTTGCAGCCGCTGTCAGAGTTTATCAGAAACAATATTATACTGCTTAGATAAAACAGTAGTAGTGTAGTAACAAATCGATTGAAGGGTGCTTATTCTTAACAATTTGGTTAAAAATTATGACTGAGCGAACCATATAAGAATTGCTACGGTAAACTGTTTTTGAGAGCTATATTCATTATATATGACGGCACGGTTGGCACAGTGGTTAAGCGATTGACTGCTGCGCTGCGTGTCGCGGGTTCGATTCCCGCACGGAACAAATATTTGTATGACCTATGTATTTGTTCCGAGTCTGGGTGTTTTTCTATCTATAATATTATGTATGCATTTACAAAAAAAAAAATTGTATATAAGTAGTTTATCAGCCATCTTGTTACCATAACACGAGCATTAGGTTGCTTAGCTTGGGACAAATGGTGCTGTGTGAAATGTCCAGGGATATTATTATATATTATTATTATTATTCAGGTATAGAGGTATGAGGAACAGGGTGTAAAGCTCACTCATCCTCCATGGAAAAGGGACGATCCTCCGACCAGACGGGTGTTGTGTCTGGTGGGCCACTGATTCATGTCGGACCATTGCTGTATGTATGCTAGTTGCGCGGTAAATTCTGCTTGCGAGATGCAGGATTTTGCGTGACGTCAGTATGACGCGTGGTTCGCATGTAGATACCGCTTCACAGGAAAGAGATTTATTTATTTTGGTAGGTACTCATGTTTTTAGTGGATCGCACACGACGACGACTGGCACAGGCTATGTGATTGGTAGTGGCTTTGCAAACTAGAACTTGAAACTGATCGATTTATAAAAAAAGAACAGCCACATTTATAACTAAAAAAAATTGCCACTGTCATACACATAACACGGATTCGAGGAATAAAATTAACGTTTGAAAGTTTTTGTGTGTAATAACTGTCAAAAATTCAAAATTATTCCGCAGATAAAATAATCTGGCGTTGGAAAAACCAGCCCTAATTAGATATCTGACTATCCCTCAGATAATTCTAATCTAAGGAATTTAATGAGACGGTTTGACAGCTTTTGTACATAAAACCATCATATTTATTCTTTGGATAAAATTATATGACGATTAAAAAATCAGCCCTAAATAATTGTATTGCCGTTTTCAGTAACATATTTCTTATTCTCAGCTAATGGTTTCAGGCACTCCTGAAAAACTGCACAATGCCTGAAAAAAATGCGAGTATAAAACAATTTCATTTGAACTGCCAGTATATATAACACCGAACTACAAAATTAATGCATTTTCTGTGTACAATCACCAAAGGAGATAAGTAAGCAGGGTCGTCGGATATAGTTGAAGTTAATTAAGAAACCGATGGATGTTTTCGAATAAATTTTATTTTAAGTAATAACAGTTAATTTATCAAATTAAATTTTATTCAGTTTTACAGTTTTTTTAGTTTGGCCGTTTGTACAAACACGCCTCACGCACACATTTACATCATAGTATGCCGACCGGCCGCCATTACGTGACACGACAGCGTCTGGGCAGTTACTAATTTTTTTATTTTTTTATAAAACGTTGCCCCACACTAGGAATTTCTCCTGTGTCGTGGGTGCGTTTACAGACATATAAACTCACATACACAAACAGCCAGACCCGGAACAACTAATTGTAGGTCATACAAATATTTGTTCCGTGCGGGAATCGAACCCGCGACACGCAGCGCAGCAGTCAATCGCTTATCCACTGCGCCAACCGTGCCATCAATTGCGTCAAGTAATAATATAAAATAATGCCATCTTGTGTTGTGAAAAGGTGTAAAAATAATTCTACATCCCAGAAATGTATAAGATCTAAAGAGATTTTCATCCATCTGGTATCCTTCAAATCATGCACACATAGATCGGTACGGTGCTTCACTTTCAATATGCGTGGCGCGGGGTCCATCTTTTTTTATAAGTCTATGATTTTAACTTAAATTATTTCGGTAGCTCTGATTTAACTTAAAACGAGATTTTTCTCCTTTCCGAGGCTGGCTACTTATTTATCCAGCAGGTAAATGGCGTAACACACGAACAGTAGGAATAGCTTTCATTTTGACAGTTCAACAACATTCATTGCGTTATTTACGTTGTTGAGCAGACAATTTTTTCGAACATAAATATGAAGCAATGAATTAGCAATATCCTTCAAAATGATTAAGATTGTGACTGTGCAACCCTGATACTGTGTAATATTTTTTTCATTACCCGGAAAAGACCGCGTTATTCTACTTTTCATCATTCATGGCGTATTCAAATCGATACTATAATATTTCCCATATTAAAACGGATACTTTTTTAAATGAGCAACCGTCACAAAATCCACAAACTGCAGACTGCAGAGCCAGGAAACATGAATCTCGTCACAAATCTCCTTCGGGAGCTATTTTTCACGGAGCAATCGGATCTAGCGGTTTAATTGCAGTAGTAAGGTTAAAATCGGGTCCCCACGGATTTCGTCGGCAACCGAGTTTCACCGAGATCCAATGACGGATCTTGAATCAATTTGATTGCTACTTTTTTAAATGGTGAGTGGGGTAGGCAGATCTTGGGAAGTTGAGGTACAGTGACACTCACTCATCGACCCGTAAGCTTAGCCATATCAGATTGATGTACTCGTAGTATCATGCTTATTGTAACTAGAATTTATTTATTATTGATTAATTATTAAAACTATCGTTTGTGCAATAAAAAGTAAATAACAATTAATTTCTAATCCTACTAATATTATAAACGTGAATTGTATGGATGGATGGATGGATGTTTGTTACTCTTTCTCGCAAAAAATACTGAACGGATTAGGATGAAATTTGGCACACAGATTGAGAGTTTAAAATCAGGATTAACACATAGGATACTTTTTATCCCGATATTCCCACGGGATCGAAACTCATGCGAGTGAAACCGCGGGGTGCAGCTAGTTATTTAATAAAAATAACAAAATTATATCCTTAACTTAACTAAAACTATTCACAAACTAAAATATAGCGTCGAAAAACTCATCCGCATCGCTGTCGACTGGTAATGTACCCAAGACACAGGCGGCATTGCCACGTTGTATAGCAATGCTTAGCCTCTGGCCAAGGTAAAAGCCAGCCCTTGAGTTACGTACTTAGTTTAGGTAGACCAGATACATAAAGTTTTGTATGGAACGGTCTGGTCTCTTGTCACCGCCGGGGTGCCAGCTGTTTTAGAACCCAATGGCTTGGCACGCGACGATGGGAAGAGACTAGACGGAATGTCAATTGACAGCGATGCGGACGAATTTTTTGATGCCCTTTGATTATTTCCCATGTTTTTTATAAACAGGAACCGTTGATATTTTCTCTCTCACTTATTTCATATGCTGCTACTTACAAGTAATGTATTCTCGAAGTAAAAATTTTAATAAAACCCTCCATCGCAATCGGGTAAAAAGCGCATAAGTTGAAACATTGTTTCAATCGCTGGTGGCCTTTTTATCGGAGATAGGAACTTTCGCTGTGCGCATTAAAATTTATGAATAAAATATAAGTGGGTATCCTCAAGATTTGCTGCAATTTCTCAAGTGATGCGACTATAGAATGAACGACGTCGGTGCATACTTCAAATTCTATTTCTTTTTTAATGCATTTTAATCTATGTTAAGGGTAGGGTCAGCAAATAAACTGGTTCTAATCATTATTATTTGTTGTTTTTTTTTATGATTACTATTATGTCTTGGGGGGATGAATTGCGATGAATCGGTCTAAAACCCAACTTATGACGAACAGCACCAAGAGTAGGGTCGAGGTAGATGGGCAGGAAATACATTATATCGATGAGTATATATACCTGAGCCAGTTAGTTTCTTTCGAAAACAGGCAGGAAAGGGAAATCGATCGCCGAATTGAAAACGCCTGGAAAAGCTACTGGTCCATGAAGATGCTAATGAAGGGTGATCTACCAATCTTCCTGAAGCGCAAACTCCTGTGTAACCTGCCCATCCTAACCTAAGGTGCTAAGGTGTCCTGGTCATTTTGCTGTGGGGACGGGCTGCAGATATTGATTATATCTTCATTTAAAGAGGGCTGTTAGACCCATCTACGATGACAGCAGACGCGAATCTCTAAGGGAACTGTTTAAAAAAATTAACATCATGACGGTTCCTTGTCAATATACATAGGTACGAAAACATTATGTACGTTCAAAAAAATCTACATCTTTTAGTAAGATAAGTGGCAGGCATAATTTTAACACTAGGAATAGGAACAAACTAGATCAACAACCGCACTTCAGATTGTATAAAGTAATACTTCTTTTATGGGGTACTGTGTAAAATGTTATAATAATATACCAATCGATATTCTTCAAATAAATGAGAAGAAATTTAAAACATGCATTAAACGCATACTATGTAGACAAGCATAAGTTGGATGAGTATATCTTAGATAAAAATGCTTGGCTTAATTCTGGTCCTACTCCACAGGCACTTGGGCTCACTAGTTGATCACAATTTCAATATTTGGAAGAGAGGCTTCCCCTTTTTTTGTGTTTCTGACATTACGTACTTAATGTTTATTTTATTCAATCAAGATTTAATTCTTGAATAATTCAATATTAAATGCCTCTTCCTGATTGCTAGTATTTTTTTTTCATCTCTTAAATAAATTGCAAACTAAAGTTTTGTATAATTTAGAAGCATTTTTTAAATTTCGTAAATGTAAGAACCATGGATCCGCTTATTATGATATTTTGATGTTGACTTGAAAGAGCATGGCAGTTGAGAATATGTCATGCTCACTTAAAGGTCTCACTACTAGTGGTGGCGCGTGTGTTGGATCACTCGGTTCCCTACAAAATGGTTGAGCTGGATGGTGCTGATCCACGCGTCATGTTCGTGAACGGGCGCCGGCGGTTGAGACTTGTCATCTCTTAACTGCCAGGGCTTATTTTTAATTTTATATTTTAAATCGTTTCTTTATTTGTTTTTTTATACATTGTTCTCACATATAGAAGCAATAAGAATAATGTACCCAGGATTTTATAATAATATCTTGATTTAAAAGAGTGTCCGTGGAGTTTCTTGCCCGTTCTTCTCCATAGAGATCTACGTTTTTTGAATGGGCGACTAACTTCATCTTTCTGACTAACTGACCGACTATTTAATTTTGAAAATTCAAAAGTGCCTGTAAAGGGTTTAATTGAAAAAACAAAAATCTGGTGTTCCCTACATTTTGACGAGTTATACCGTGAGTTATACGAACATAAATGTAGGGAACAGTTGATTTTTTTTTCGCGCTTTCAGGTTTGGTCCCATAGTAAAAGTTGTTCATAATGATGAGTACAATGACCCCCTAGAGTTATGTGATATAAAAAAAACACGTTGTATTTTTTATTATTTTGTAAGTTTGTGCCTACTACGATCCTTTGTTGATCGAATTATTTATGTATTAAAGAGTCAATATGTGAAAATACCTACTTATTCTGAAAATCTCAAGCTTCTTACAGTTTTCCGAATTGAGCGAAAGGTTGATTTATGTTTCCGACAAAGTTGCGAGGAAGTTTCCTTTTTTATAGGGTTAATTAATCTTGGCGATGAGTTTGTATCAATACTTTTTCTCAATTTATTACAAAAACCACGAACAACCCATAAAAAAGTTTATCAAAACAAAAAAAGTTTTTTTATGCAAAATTAAAAACTTCATTTTAAATGTATTTATGTTGAAATAAGTTAAAATGTATTTATTTTAATTAAGTCTAGCTCTGAGACGCTTTCTGTTGCTTTTCTAAGGATACCTATCTATATTGTTGTTCTATTGTGAAATTAGTTCGAATTCAGAAATAATTTAATTAATCATACAATCAAAGCCAATAACATCGTTTGTAGATTTTAAAACTAAATTATTCTCGTTGTCTCGATTAAGTCAATTAGTATGTTGTTGATTTATTTATTTTTAAATTAAACATAATTAGTTATTACTTACCTAAAACATTTTTCAAAAATTCAAGTCGTTTTTTTGTTGTAGATACTAATTTAATTAAGAACCTTTTAGTTAAGAAGCTATTACGTTTTTAATATCTATCTAAGAAACCATGATAAACAAAAAAAAAAAATTAATTAAAAAAAAATTGTTATTTTATTTATTTCTAAAATTAATAAAAAAATCACGCCGTCTTCCCTAAGGACGGGTCCTTACAAACTTTAAAATTATGTAGCAATAAATAAAATTGAAAACTTTCTTAAAACTCTTTACAGTTCGACACATAATCAGCCTATAATGTTCCCACTGCTGGGAGCTGTAATCCACCACGTGGGCCCAGTGCGGCTTGGTGGATATCCCATGTCTTAAAATTTTGGGTTCTAGGACATATCGGTTTCCTCACGGATGTTTTCCTACATCGTTTTGAGAGCAGTGGTGATGAAATCATTTACACCAAGCAACGTGCCTGTTTGGGTTGTAAACTACAACTCGTAAGTGACGACCGTTTCCACTGGATCACCTCTACTATCCACAGTTTGACGCAGCTCGCACCAAATCGTTTTCTTAAGAACCTTTTTGGAAAATAAAATTCGCATTTCGAACGACAAATATAATTTGGTGGCAATACTTTTCACAATACAAGTCCGTCCCAGGCCGGGTTAAAATATGTTTGGCGAAGCTACATTGGACTTTGGCATATGTATTCACTACCTACTTAAGAGTTTTATTCACAATTCCAAGTGTATATTTGATTTTAAGCTGGGGCGAATGAGTTGGTTTTTCAGTTTGAATGTAATATGTTATTTGCTGTATGTCTGCTATAGTGCTTTTGAATTTGACAGCCCAGTTGGTCTCGTGGTTGCAAGCGCGACTGCTGAGCGTGGGGCCCTTGGTTTTATTCCCAGGTCGGGCAGTGTTATTATGTTTTCCAATAAGAATTTCGTAGTAAGAGCCCGGAGTTTAGAAGTAGGCGGTTTAATGCCCCCATGCCTTGGAAAGTACGTTAAGCCGTGAGTCCTGCGCCTGATATCTCCCCGGTCGTGTCGGATTGCCGTCCCATCGGACTATGAGAGTAAAGGAACAGAGCGCACACACTCGTGGACTATAATAAAGAGATATTATAGTCCACGAGTGTGTGCGCTATCCTTACCTAGATAATCTCCGTTGAGATTGGCCACCGTGACCGAAATCGGTCGGGTGGATATAATTATTATAGTGCTTTTGATACCATTTTAAAAGAAGTTCTGAAGTTCTTCGGATGAGGTGTTGAGGACAAGGTTTTTGTCCTTCAGAGGGACGATTACGGATTGGAATTAATCAATATCTATCCTAATAAAATACCGTGACAATTCTATATAATTTACACAAGAAATTAGAATGTTGGCCTACGTTTATAACTTGAATCTACGCGGTAATTCTCGTAATTTTAAGAATGTTCACAGTTTGATCTGAAGTCTCAATCTGTCAAAAATACCCCTAACCTTCGTGTATTTTTGACAAGTTTTTGACATTTGTTTGTCGCCGAGATAGGACTGCGAGAATTGGCCTTCTGTTTCTGCGATAAACATTTATAGAACTTGCTGTTTTTAAACACATCCGCCACTTAGAGAATCGTAAATTTTCATCTAAATCCACTTACCGTGTGCCATGTCAGTCAAATATGAAAGTTAACATCGCCCGCCGTCTGAAAGCAAATCGAACAAAAACAGCTATCTCTCAAAATAGTTTTCACGTCATAGAGTCAGCGACAAAATACTTTTGATGATTTCACCTGTGAATTTTTTACTAATGAGACACAATTCAGGAGTCACACGAGTAGCTAAGTATAGATTACATTAAGAAGTATTTTTTAGAAAAAGCACAGGAAGATAATTATTTTTTTTTTTTTTTTTATTACAAGTTCCTTAACTTTTGACCTCTGGGTTTTTAACTAACATTACATAAACTAAATAGTAGGTATGACACAAACAGAAAAATAAACAACAGTATAAAAGGAATAAAAATAAAGTCCTGTACACTGACTGAAAATCACCCGTGTTCCTTCAGTTGCCTGTGGTGCCAGGGGCCACGGTATCTCTTTCGAACAACCCGCGGCCCTGGCAGGCATCGGCCCTAGCGGACCCCGTCAATTCGTGCTGACATCTCTTTGAGGCGCGCGTGGAACACAACGCGCCGTCGACCTGGGCCTGGTACTTACCAGGTGGCGAGATGCCCTTTGCTCGCCGCCCGCAAGCCCGCGCCTACGGTGGCCGGGAGTCGGCTGTTGACTCCCGTCCAGGGCGTCTCCTGCGACGACTAGGGGCGTGAGGGCGCAGTGATTGCCTCTCTCTCACGTGTTCCGCCTCCTCCTTCGCGAGCATTACTGCTTCGCAGAAGGAAGTGACTGCCTCCCACGGGTACAAGGACCCCTCAACAACAAAATTTTGTCACCAGTGACTGTTATCAACTGTCCCTGATAACCGAGCCGAGTTCGAGTGAGTTGCAAATACCAGTATTTTGGGTCTGCCGCCATTAATTCAGGTTGCACCGAAGAGCCCCACTCGACCCCGTTGCCGAAACGACTGAAACTTTCAATCGCATGCCGATAATTACGGTTCCATGTATATGTGGTTTTTACTAAAATATTGATTGAATTTCGTTGGAGTTGTTGTTCAGTTTTTTCCATATTAGGTACGCATTACTATGGTTTGTTTTGTCAGCCTTCTTTGTCGTGTCGCTTTCTAATCAGCATAATAATTTTCCCATTGCTGTGACACAGGCCTCCTCTCTGTGAGAGGAAATTGGCCGTAATTCAACACACGGGCCCAGTGCAGGTTGGTAGATCATGTCACATGTCTTCGAATTTTTGGTTCTAGGACATGCCGGTTTCCTCACGATGTTTTCCTTCACTGTTTTTAGAGCAGTTGTGATGAAATAATTTACACGAAGTAAAGCGCCTGCCTTGGTACCCACAACTTGTGAGTCGGGCCCGTTACCACTGGGCCACCAGAGATTTTAACACACGACAGTTTTTAAAATCTTGTTGGTACAAAACTTCGCCACTTCCACGGCGTTGACGGTGGTAGGTTTAGGTTGATAGAGGCCACTTTGACTGCATGGTTTGGAACACAGATGGCATTATAAGAGATGGAGCATAGTTTGCGGCACACATCCACACCCTGCTGCCATTCCATGGAGGTAACCCCACTTTACCAGGTTGGAGTTATATCTTCCCACTTGGGTCCGGAGACGGTTCAGGGACTTTGTCAGTAGCAGCCTTGAATTATTTATTTATTGGCTCGCCAAAAGAGGTTACACAGTTACATGCATGCAATTTGTACGTGATTAATATTAATAGGCGTTATACGAGACTTATAATTCTCTATTATAATTATCTAGCGCAATGTAGTACTGCGCTCCTTTGCCTACCTCGAAAATACGAGATTAGAGTGATGTTATGTTATGTTATCTGATGATGTTATGTATTGTGACGTCTGAGTTTGTTTCGGTCTTTCTTCTCAGACTAGTCAGATAGGAAACGGCGACCTCGTATAGTTTTTAAAATATGATTGACGTGTAAAAGTGTTTGTACAAACCTACTTCCGAAATAAAATCATTTATCTTATTAAGTAGTTGGTGGTCAATAAATTGTTATTGTCTTAATGTTATTATTATTACCCTCTCTCTTCCTTTCAGGCCCAATGGATGGAAGCCGAACATGAATTGATAATTAATTTGAAACCAAAATAATAATCTTTTAGCGTCATTGTCCCGAATCCCACTTCCCCAAGCTTCTATTCTTACAAGGTAAATGAGAACAGCATCAAAGCCGGATTTATCTATATCTTCAGATTAAATTCTCAATAGCTATTGATTCACACAGTTCATCTTTAACTGTGATAAAAGATGAACCTTCAATACCAAAAAGAACAGTGGTACGGGGTCTGACACATTATTATACCTTAAGTTTGAAATTTATATTATCTATTTAATTGAAACGTTTAAAATGGAACAGTAATGGGTTTATCTCCAACTCCCCACGACCCTAGCTCTTTCTGCTGAAGTTTTGGCTGGCTGGCAATATTAAGACATAGCTATAGACACCTACTTAATTTGTTAATGATAAGGTAAATTAGTTTTTTAAAGTTCACCTTTTTTTGCTTTAGATTTATTTTTATAACTAACTTCTGCCCGCGACTTCGTACGCGGATCCAGTCCCTTTCTCGTTCCGATAGGAATTTCGGCAAGAGTTTGAACTGTGCGTCGATATGTCAGACAATAAATCAATCAAAACCGATGAAGGATTTCGATTAAGTTTGATATAACTTATATTGAGTGTTGTAGACTGGGTAGGTTATAACTTCATTAAAATACAAAGGTAGAATTATTTTCATTCCGAAATTATGAAGCGAAATTAATATCAATTAGTTAACATTACTATTCTAAAAAAAATCTTTATAAACTATACTTTTGGTTTTTCCGTCGGGTGCCAGAATATAAATCCCGGAAGCGTTGCTAACCCTTGAGAAAGCAACATAAAGTTGGCCATCAGAAAAACAGCCGGTTCTCAAATCAGCACCAGCAGCTTTCAGTTTCTGTCCCTGTGACTTGTTTATTGTCATGGCAAAGCATGTAGTCACAGGAAACTGTGTGCGTTTAAATTGAAAGGGGAAATTCTTGGCGATGAGTGGTATGCGTGGTAAGAACACAGTCTCACCGGCACCACTCCCAGTGAGGATTACAGCTACAATAATATTGCGTTGTAAAACCTCAACTATAAGTCGGGTTCCATTACACAGTTTCGGCGGTGTCAAATTTCGCATCAGCATTATCGGAACACCAACTTTGAGTCTTATTTTATGAGCAGGGAGACCACTCGCTGTGAGTGAATTGAGGAACTCAACTGGGTAATTGGTGGCGGCGTCCTGATTGACTACGTTATCAAAAGAAGTGTAAACGACCTCATCTCCAATAATTTCCCCCAATTTTTTTTCATTTATTGATGCAGCTTGTTCGTTTTTTGGGGTCGATATAACGCGTTCACATAACCACGAATTTTCATGGTTTCTTATGCTCTGAATCTCCCCAAATACTGATTGTATAAGTTCCTCTTCGGAGGCAACAACTTTTCCAAGTATATCAGGAACAGTCACCAGACCTGAGCAGGAAGGAGACCTTCTCCAACTTTTAATAATATTTCTGAAAACTCTTGGGCATGTGAATTACCACCAAGCTGGGCTTATTCTCATTTTTATTGTTAATCTTAGCTTTTGTATGTGAGGCCATAGATACGAATGTTATAATGAGGCGTTAATCTCATCTGTAAAAAGTGATTTTCACATCATGTTCCTGATCCGATTTTTATATTTTTTATTATCTCGGCGGAAAATACTCATCAGACCAAACAAATTTTGTTAAAATGTCATGTTTGTATATGCCATAGTTTAGCTGTGCTCTCCAAGTTCCACATCAGATGTTCCAATCTTCGAGATTTATTCTCCCAGCAGAAAATGCTCATCAGACTGAATAACTTTTGCTAAGATGTTTTTTAAGGCGCCATTTTTCTAACTCTTATAGTTTAGTTGGTCTGTTGCGGTTCTGCATCAGGTGTTCCAGTTTCCAAAATCAATTATAGCCTATATGTTGCCCAGGTTTAGTAGCTAGATAACAAAAAAAGTTTCATTCAAATCCGTCCAGTAGTTCCGGAGATTAGCGTGTATAAACAGACAAACAGACAAACAGACAGACTTTTTTTATTAGATTCGTGTTCTATTACTGTTTCTTAACCCCCCTCAATTATTCTTTTTTAAATATATTCAATGTACAGACACAACTTTTTTACATTCTTATTATAAGTATAGGTATAGATAGGTACGGTGTTTGAGGTAGTTTGTTGTTTCCTTATTTACATTGATACCAAACCACCTGTCCTTTAAATTGTGGTGGGTCTTTGTTGTGGCTTCGAAGGGTAGGTATTTTAATTTCTATGATTTATTTCATCACCACTCTAAAAACGCTGAAGGAAAACATCGTGAGGAAAGACTTGCGCCATCAAAAATTCAAAGACATGTGACGTCCATCAACCGCCTGTGTGGTGGATAATTATGACCCACTCCCTCTCCTTCAACGAGGAGGTCTGGGTCCCAGCTGTGGGAACATTATAGGCTGATTATGCTATGATGCTTCAGTATCAAAATAATATGGAACTAATAGCACTCTTGAAAATCCTGTCACTTCGTTTAAAGAATACCTTGGAAGAAGTTTTTAACCGACTTCTAAAAAAAGGAGGAGGTTCTCAATTCGAATGTTTGTATTTTTTTTTATGTTTGTTCGCGCATAACTCCGTTGCTTGCCAACCGATTTGGAAAATTCTTTTTTGTTGGAAAGGGTACTTCCCAAATGGTCCCATGAAAATTTTATAGAAATCGGACAAGCGGTTTTTGAAAAATCAACAAAAAACAAAAATAAAAACAATATAACAAAAAAGTGAAAATTAAAAAATATTTTACAAACAAAAAAAAAAACAACCGACTTCCTTCTATGGAAGTCGGTTGTTTTTTTTTTGTAAAAAAGTTTTTTAAGTAAGTTAGAAGTTAATAATTTTAACAAAACTAGAGGGCCAGTCAGTCGAACACTCGTTAAAGCCACGTTATAGTTCCACACATTTCTCTTCTCAGTGTCTCATTGAAAAGTTATGCATTTCCCACGAACGTTGGAAAACTGTTCATTATGACAGTCAGACTTACTCGTCCGTTGTAGGTATCGGACGGCCAATCAACGGGACCTCGGTACAATATGCGTTAATTAGTCGGCAATCAGCGTCGGAATCAATCGTCGGCATTTCTAGAACACTACCTACTTTACGCTTACGTTTATGTAGTTATAACTTTGTTTGAATAGAGGCCATTTACTGTGGAAACTGTAGGTATATAAGGAGCGAAATGGGGATCTATAATAATAAGATGTATGAACTGAAAAAATAACATGTCATGTCTGTCTGAAGTCTTAGTAATAGCGTTTTTACCCTTTGTGTACGGAACCCTAAAACGGGGGTAACCAATGAATGCTGGCGCTTAGACGTCTGAAAAACAGAAATGTGCTAAGAATAGACTAAATTGGAAAATGTCAAGAGTTAATTAAAATTCTCTATCAAGTGGCTTCTGTACATTAATTTCTGGTGAAACCTTTTAATAACGTCTCTCAAACATGGTAAATATATTTTCATCATTATATCAGCGTCGTACCGTAAAATGACGACACGGTTGGCGCAGTGGCTGAGCGATCGACTGCTGCGCTGCGTGTTGCGGGTTCAATTCCCGCACGGAACAATTATTTGTATTGCCTACAGGGGCTACAGGTAGTTGTTCCGGCACCCTAATTGCGTAACACACAATCAATCTCAATCTGAATCATTTTGAAGGATATTGCTAATCCATTGCTTCGTATGTTCAAAAAATGTGTCATGTTTCAACAACGTAAATAACGCAATGAATGTTGTTGAACTGGCAAAATGAAACCGATTCCGATTGATCGTGTGTTACGCAATTAGGGTGCGGGTCTGGATGTTTAAGTATGTGAGTCTATATGTTTCTAAACGCATTCACGATACCTGGTGTGGGGCAACGTTTTTTTTATATAAAAAAAAATCTTAATAACTTCTGTAATCCCAGAAGGGTTGAGCAGAAGGGTTGCCTGTAGTGGGTACACACATTTCGCCACTTATGTTTAAGTCGCATGTAATAATGGGTGATCCAGGTTGACCCTATTGCCATGCAAGGGCACATCCGGGCTCCGGGCTGCTAGTGAGAAATTTCTGATTGACAAACTCAATAACACTTTTCCGAACCCAGGACCTTACGCAACAGCATTTGCGACCACTAGACCAATATTTATTTGATCAAAATTTATGCCGTAACTGTTATTTTTCACGATGATGTCACAGGTTGTCTATCATCATTATCTCCACTATGATGACTACCACCTCGGAAGTCTCAGGTGCTAAAATATTTTACACTATATTCCGGCCGTCGAGAGAATGCATTCCGGACACCTGTCAGTGCGACAATTTTAGTAGCTACTAAAGATCAATTCACAAAACACGTACATTCGTTTTATGAAAATGACAAATGTCAAGAATATGTATTGTCGGGCGCACAGTAATATTGTTAGACGTTACAGATACTACTTACTTTATACATTTTGACTCAATTTCTCAAAATGTCTGTCTACTTATTACAGAACGTCACTCAAGCCTCAAGCATTACATAAAACTAGTTTCAACCAATCAAATGGCTCTAAAATAGTTTTTTAGTGACGACGACTGACGTACCGTAATACGGGCCTTATAGGATACGTAGATGCTTGAGAGAGAAATAGCAATCTATTCATTGGTCGCAACTGCGACGTCTCAGACATACTCGTATTAGTTCAAACCAAACCTCCGAAGCGAATACCGAATGTTATCTCCTTCGAAGGTATGGGACAGTGGGGGAATTGAGAACGGCGGGTACTTGGGAATAGCTAGGTAAGTAATACTTTCCCCCGCACTACACCGCTCCGCACCCGTTCAACTGTCGCGTACGCACTGAGGGGGGCTAGACGCGTTTGTTGAACGGGTGCGGAGCGGTGTAGTGCGGGGGAAAGTATTACTACAACTTACTATTCCCAATTACCCGCCGTTCTCAATTCCCCCACTGTCCCCTATATATCTCGCAGTTAGTAACTGCACAGATTGCTCTGCAATATCGATTAGCCGGTGATTCGAAGCTCCACATATTCTACAACTGCCTTAAACTACATGGGCAGACCTAAATTACTTAGTGAAACTATACAGAACACTGCGCAACGCGTAGTCGGGCCAATTCATTCAGAGTTTCACCTATTGTACTACTGGTTACTGTAGGGTACGTTATTAAGTGATAAATGTGGGCCCGGACACACGCGCATGCGGCTGCTGTTACCTTAGAATACCTGTCATAATTATTTAGTGAAACTTCACAGATTGTTATGCGATATCGAGAAGGCTCGGAAGGTCATTTGGTGCTGCTAGGGAGTTGGTTGCAACGAGGTGATCCGGCAAAGTTGTCGACATAGCTCACAGAATAAGCAAGCTGAAGTGGCAATGGGCCGGCCATATTAGCCGTAGAACCGATGACCGTTGGGGTAGACTTGTTCTAGAGAGGAATCGGTAAACGTAAGGTGGGACGCCTTCAGGCTAGCCAATTATTTTTAAAAGAGTAACCGTGGAGTTTCTTGCCGGCTCTTCTCCATGGGAAACGATAATTGGAACCGTGCACCTAGCTTCTGAGTTCCGACGTTTCATAAGTGCCCATGTAGGTTTATGTGAGATAAAATGTTTTGATTTTTGATTTTGAGAGTCTAGATTTGGGTGCGGTTGATGATTATAAGCTCGCTCCCTATCATATGGGTCTTAAACATAACTGAAAAAATGTGGGTATGTTTTAGTTATACCTCTGCCCATCCCTTCGTTAGTAGTTTCCAAACAACAATTGTTTTAGATTACCAATTACTTGGTGCAGCTCGTCACAATTATTGTCGATAATTAGCTAAGCGAAGACAATTAATATGGTGCCAGTTCCTGTACCGAACCGCTTGTAATTATGTTACTTTAGATCCATAGGAGCTTTGATGTCAGAGAATTGATCATACGGTAATGAAGGCTACCTTATGATCAATTCTCGCAATTTTAAGAACGTTCACTATAACAATCTGTCAAAAATACCTCTAATTTCCCTACATTTTTGACAAGTTTTTGACATTGTTTGCCGCTGAGATGAGATTGCGACTAGATTTTGAACGTTTTTAATTATAGGAATTGGCCTTATGAAAAGTCAAGTTACGGCGAATAGTTTTCATTTTTCTAATTTTAAAAATAAATTATGTATAAATCTAAATCATAGATTTACAATTCTATGATCTAAATAGACCGCTCAAATTTCTGTCACGTTTTCGTTCGATTTGAGTGAAAGACTCGGATATGAGTTTTTAGTTCAAAGATCGGTCGGGCACCAAAGGAGATAAGTAACCAGGGCCGTCGGATATAGTTGAAGTTTTATAAGAAACCGACGGATGTTTTCGAATAAAATTAAATTTAATTAATAGAAAACAAACAGTTCATTTATCAAATTATATTTCATCAGAAAACTGTATGTGATGTGGTGACTTTACATAAGCCAAATACCTCAGTACATTGTGTAGGTACCTACTCCTCTTTGCCGTGAAAGTAAACAAGGGCAATTCACTTCGGTAACCAAACCTGATGGATTTGGTCCCCAGCAAATACGAACAGTTTGAGGTACCTAATAGTCTACACAGAAACCTCTCCTCCCAACAGAAAACTAGTTTAGAAATTATTTGCTTATTAAATAGGCTTACTCCCTGTCACAGAGAGGACTCCCGTGTCTCAATCCCTGTAGTGCGAACATTCTGTCATCTGTTAGCTTGTCATTTAATTTTTAACAAAAAATGTGATATATAATTGTAACTTGGCATGCTTTTTCATACCTACTTGATATTTGTACGCCGTTAATGGCAAAGCATAGAGATCTCTGTAAACTCGAACTCAAATCATTTATTTCAATTAAACCATTTACAGGCACTTTTGAATTGTCAAAATTAAAATAGTCGGTCAGTTAGTCAGAAAGTTGAAGCTAGTCGCCCATTCCAAAAACGAGATATAATTACCTATTCTATTCTATTATCTATATTGTACCTATTCTATTTCAAACACCTATTTTTACACCTATGTTTTACGAATAAAAACTTTCACTTTGACTTTATATAGTCAACCTCTAATGATCAAGGGGAGAGGGCCGTTATCCACCACACACACGGGCCCAGTGCGGGTTGGTAGAGGTCACAATGTCTTCAATTTTTTGGTTCTAGGACAGGCCGGTTTCCACACGATGCACGAGCAGTGGTAATAAAATAAGTCACACAAAGGAACATTATATCAATAACACTTTTCCGAACCCAGGACCTTACGCAACAGCATTTGCGACCACTAGACCAATATTTATTTGATCAAAATTTATGCCGTAACTGTTATTTTTCACGATGATGTCACAGGTTGTCTATCATCATTATCTCCACTATGATGACTACCACCTCGGAAGTCTCAGGTGCTAAAATATTTTACACTATATTCCGGCCGTCGAGAGAATGCATTCCGGACACCTGTCAGTGCGACAATTTTAGTAGCTACTAAAGATCAATTCACAAAACACGTACATTCGTTTTATGAAAATGACAAATGTCAAGAATATGTATTGTCGGGCGCACAGTAATATTGTTAGACGTTACAGATACTACTTACTTTATACATTTTGACTCAATTTCTCAAAATGTCTGTCTACTTATTACAGAACGTCACTCAAGCCTCAAGCATTACATAAAACTAGTTTCAACCAATCAAATGGCTCTAAAATAGTTTTTTAGTGACGACGACTGACGTACCGTAATACGGGCCTTATAGGATACGTAGATGCTTGAGAGAGAAATAGCAATCTATTCATTGGTCGCAACTGCGACGTCTCAGACATACTCGTATTAGTTCAAACCAAACCTCCGAAGCGAATACCGAATGTTATCTCCTTCGAAGGTATGGGACAGTGGGGGAATTGAGAACGGCGGGTACTTGGGAATAGCTAGGTAAGTAATACTTTCCCCCGCACTACACCGCTCCGCACCCGTTCAACTGTCGCGTACGCACTGAGGGGGGCTAGACGCGTTTGTTGAACGGGTGCGGAGCGGTGTAGTGCGGGGGAAAGTATTACTACAACTTACTATTCCCAATTACCCGCCGTTCTCAATTCCCCCACTGTCCCCTATATATCTCGCAGTTAGTAACTGCACAGATTGCTCTGCAATATCGATTAGCCGGTGATTCGAAGCTCCACATATTCTACAACTGCCTTAAACTACATGGGCAGACCTAAATTACTTAGTGAAACTATACAGAACACTGCGCAACGCGTAGTCGGGCCAATTCATTCAGAGTTTCACCTATTGTACTACTGGTTACTGTAGGGTACGTTATTAAGTGATAAATGTGGGCCCGGACACACGCGCATGCGGCTGCTGTTACCTTAGAATACCTGTCATAATTATTTAGTGAAACTTCACAGATTGTTATGCGATATCGAGAAGGCTCGGAAGGTCATTTGGTGCTGCTAGGGAGTTGGTTGCAACGAGGTGATCCGGCAAAGTTGTCGACATAGCTCACAGAATAAGCAAGCTGAAGTGGCAATGGGCCGGCCATATTAGCCGTAGAACCGATGACCGTTGGGGTAGACTTGTTCTAGAGAGGAATCGGTAAACGTAAGGTGGGACGCCTTCAGGCTAGCCAATTATTTTTAAAAGAGTAACCGTGGAGTTTCTTGCCGGCTCTTCTCCATGGGAAACGATAATTGGAACCGTGCACCTAGCTTCTGAGTTCCGACGTTTCATAAGTGCCCATGTAGGTTTATGTGAGATAAAATGTTTTGATTTTTGATTTTGAGAGTCTAGATTTGGGTGCGGTTGATGATTATAAGCTCGCTCCCTATCATATGGGTCTTAAACATAACTGAAAAAATGTGGGTATGTTTTAGTTATACCTCTGCCCATCCCTTCGTTAGTAGTTTCCAAACAACAATTGTTTTAGATTACCAATTACTTGGTGCAGCTCGTCACAATTATTGTCGATAATTAGCTAAGCGAAGACAATTAATATGGTGCCAGTTCCTGTACCGAACCGCTTGTAATTATGTTACTTTAGATCCATAGGAGCTTTGATGTCAGAGAATTGATCATACGGTAATGAAGGCTACCTTATGATCAATTCTCGCAATTTTAAGAACGTTCACTATAACAATCTGTCAAAAATACCTCTAATTTCCCTACATTTTTGACAAGTTTTTGACATTGTTTGCCGCTGAGATGAGATTGCGACTAGATTTTGAACGTTTTTAATTATAGGAATTGGCCTTATGAAAAGTCAAGTTACGGCGAATAGTTTTCATTTTTCTAATTTTAAAAATAAATTATGTATAAATCTAAATCATAGATTTACAATTCTATGATCTAAATAGACCGCTCAAATTTCTGTCACGTTTTCGTTCGATTTGAGTGAAAGACTCGGATATGAGTTTTTAGTTCAAAGATCGGTCGGGCACCAAAGGAGATAAGTAACCAGGGCCGTCGGATATAGTTGAAGTTTTATAAGAAACCGACGGATGTTTTCGAATAAAATTAAATTTAATTAATAGAAAACAAACAGTTCATTTATCAAATTATATTTCATCAGAAAACTGTATGTGATGTGGTGACTTTACATAAGCCAAATACCTCAGTACATTGTGTAGGTACCTACTCCTCTTTGCCGTGAAAGTAAACAAGGGCAATTCACTTCGGTAACCAAACCTGATGGATTTGGTCCCCAGCAAATACGAACAGTTTGAGGTACCTAATAGTCTACACAGAAACCTCTCCTCCCAACAGAAAACTAGTTTAGAAATTATTTGCTTATTAAATAGGCTTACTCCCTGTCACAGAGAGGACTCCCGTGTCTCAATCCCTGTAGTGCGAACATTCTGTCATCTGTTAGCTTGTCATTTAATTTTTAACAAAAAATGTGATATATAATTGTAACTTGGCATGCTTTTTCATACCTACTTGATATTTGTACGCCGTTAATGGCAAAGCATAGAGATCTCTGTAAACTCGAACTCAAATCATTTATTTCAATTAAACCATTTACAGGCACTTTTGAATTGTCAAAATTAAAATAGTCGGTCAGTTAGTCAGAAAGTTGAAGCTAGTCGCCCATTCCAAAAACGAGATATAATTACCTATTCTATTCTATTATCTATATTGTACCTATTCTATTTCAAACACCTATTTTTACACCTATGTTTTACGAATAAAAACTTTCACTTTGACTTTATATAGTCAACCTCTAATGATCAAGGGGAGAGGGCCGTTATCCACCACACACACGGGCCCAGTGCGGGTTGGTAGAGGTCACAATGTCTTCAATTTTTTGGTTCTAGGACAGGCCGGTTTCCACACGATGCACGAGCAGTGGTAATAAAATAAGTCACACAAAGGAACATTATAGACTGATTATGCATATTACTAATGCAAAGATTTTTTGACATTTAAAACGGTCCATTAAAATTAGGACACCGCTTCCCAAGGCCTTAGTGAAGGGCTCCTGAAACCTCCACAATTAATACAGTCATCATTACCTCGCTCGGTTGCAGTGCTTCAGTGCTAAAAGCGCTTTTGACCCACTTTCAGCGCTGAATTCGACCGTTATTACAGATAAAGTTATTTGGTGAGATGTTTTGTCATTTGTTTATTTTTTTCTGAATAGTGACAACTGCGGTGAAGTAAAAATATTTTTTCACAGATACTCACGAATAAATAGGAGAGAGCAGAGAGTGGTGGGCTAGTGGTAACGGCACCCACGGCGATTTACGGTCCAACCCACAGTTATGGTCGGGTCGTGGGTTCCCACTCAGTCAGGGGCTTTACTTTGTGTAAATAACTGATCTCAAAACGGTGAAGGGAAACATCGTGAGGAAACCGGATCAAAAATACCACAAATACTGCAACCGACCAAACACCTTTGGAGGTATGAGGAATAAGGTGTAAAGTTCAATCATCCTCCATAGAAAAGGGAGGATCCTCCAACCAGACGGGTGTTGTGTCTGGCGGGCAATTGCCCAACGATTGATGTTGGGAAATTGTATCTATGCTAATTGCGCGGTAAACTCTGCTTGCGAGATGCAGGATTTGCGTGACGTCAGTATGACGCGTTGTTCGCATGTGGCGTTGTAGATACCGCTACACACCACTCACCATAATTATGTATAGAACCAAACATACGAAGACATGTGACATCTACCAACCCATACTTGGCCTGCGTGGTAGATTACAGCCCACTCCCTCTCGATGAGAGGTGGCCCGTGTCCCAGAAGTGGGAACATTATAGGCTGATTATACAAATAGATTTGGACTACCCAGTTGGTCTTGTACGGTTATCAGTTGTGTTGCTCGCAAGCACGACTGCTGAACATGGGGTCCTGGATTCGATTCCCAGGTTGATGACGTCTGTTGCCTGGCCGCTCCCGTGTATGTATGTATTATTATACATGTTTTATCTGTGAATTGTTAGTAGGATTCATTTATTTTAAACCGTGATGGTTTGGATTTCATTCATTTATTAATCGGTTATCCCAAAAAAAAAAGTAATTAAAATTAATGAGCACTCCTCGCAAACGTTCGTTTTCGTCGAAATGAGTTATCCAATTACCATTGTTGTAACGATTATTACTTGAAAATAATTATGAATAGAAATCAAACAGTAATCATACCACGTTAGGTATACAGTTATAGGCCGCATTTTGACCTTGAGCTGGCCTTCCATAGTACGGAGTTTTACAGTACGGCCGACGAGAGAATGCGTCCCTGACACCTGTCAGTTTTATACAAACGAACACGTGTTCTGGGAATTTGATTTTTATTAGCTACTAGAATTGTCGCATAGACAGGTGTCAGGAACGCATTTTCTCGACGGACGTACTTTAATAGAATACGAGGCCATCTTAAACTGGTTCACTGACGAGCCTACTGTACAATCACGAGCACCAATATGTCAACACTTGGCAGCTTTCAATTGCGATTTTTTCGTGAAATAACGAATGCATCGTTGAAATACGACACATTACATAAACCTATGGGCTCGAAAATGTTATGTTCGTAACAACATAAAATTTAATTAAAAAATAAAGTAGTAAATCGCTTTTAAATAAAACCGAGTGTATACATACTTTTGCTCGTGACTGTACCTACAGTATACACACACAAAAAAACTACAGGTAGTCGAGGGCCAATCTTACCTACTATTCTGCACCGATACCTTGAACAAAGGCTACACATCAAGCTATATATACATTTCCAGTTTTAGTTGAACTCGCATTGTATAAGTTTTTCTTACAATCAGAAGTCAGCTTATACTGGTTATGTATAGCTTGATGTGTAGCCGTGCGTACCTACTATTATGTATATTGTGCTATTATCTATTCTGTACCGATACCTAACCTTGCCGATTTTTTAATAATTGACATCTCGCAAGTTAACCAAGAAGGTTGTCAGCTGCGTAACCTGGCTTGTCTGTGGGTGCCTTAACAAGGCCTCCAACCAGGTCTTAAAAAACTCAACCTTACCGATAATATCCATAAGTTTTTTACACAAACAGTTTCTTCGTAGGTATCTACTTAGCCAAATTAGGCATTACCACAGGAAACAGCCCGATCGATTCTGTAACAATCTCACCGTGGAAAGTTAGGTGATGTGAGTGTGGAGTGAGCTGTCATTCCAACTAAATGCTAGGGATTGACACTATTGACAGCTCACTTTCACCTAACTTTTCACGGTGAGATTTTTACAGAATCGCCGTGGAGTCGCCTTGTCTGCGCAGTCGGATTTTAAGACAGTTACAAATACGTATTAATATTTAGATATTTTTAGAACGCAGAAAACGTTGAGTAACAGTTGACATACAAACACTATTTTTAAAAGAAAAACTGTTTAATATCGTTACGTGAGAAACACCGGATAAACGCTAGTGGCGCGGCTGGTCGGTAGAAAAGAGAATCATTCTACTTTTTTAATCTTTTATTCTTAAAGTTTTTGTGATTGAAGTGTGTTTGTAACGTCAAAATAACAGTGTTTTACTTAATGCATATTAAAGTATATACGGTAGGTATATTAACTTTATATTGTGTTTTATATGAATTTATAATAATAATATCCCTGGACATTTCACACAGCACCATTTGTCCCAAGCTAAGCAACCTAATGCTTGTGTTATGGTAACAAGATGGCTGATAAACTACTTATATACAATTTTTTTTTTGTAAATGCATACATATTATAGATAGAAAAACACCCAGACTCGGAACAAATACATGTAGGTCATACAAATATTTGTTCCGTGCGGGAATCGAACCCGCGACACGCAGCGCAGCAGTCAATCGCTTAACCACTGCGCCAACCGTGCCGTCAAACAAACTATATACGTATAACAAACTATCAATTTTTAAATTTTCTGTCTGGTCCGGATAATCTCCGAAACAGCTGGACAGGTTTTGACGACGGGAATTTCACAGGCAGTAGCCTTAGTTATTCCTTATAACATCAGAATGTTATAAGGAATAACTAAGGCTACTTTTATTTTAGAAAAAAATAAAAGCAAAAAAATTAAAACCCATGAAATCCAATTTGTTTTCCGGTAATGCACGCGAACGATGTCACGGGCACAGCTGATATAGAACAAGTTACCATACATACATACCATATTGTTTAATACCTTTAAATATTATATATGGTATGTATGTATGGTAACGGTATAAAATAAAAACCTCTAAAAGTTTAAAAAAATTTAAAACTCAGTTAAAATCTTTTAATATTGAGAAAATTGTTAATTGTTATTTATTGTAATGCTGCCAGCCTTTTGGGCACCTATCCCATTGACAGTGATGCGGACGAATTTTTTGATGCCCAATGAGCTCCTGCCTTTTTCTATATTTTTTCGTATTATATACTTGTATATAATTGTATATAGTATATATTAGTTTTTGTTCAATGAAATGTAAATAAAAACTATCAAATAGAAAATTTAAAACCGGCCCTTGTTTATGTCTTTAATTTACCCACAAAATTTTGACTTTTGTTTCGCATGAATCCTTTGCTGCTACCTTCAATGTCTTGTTATTATTGTTGTCTTTTAATATTTGCGCGTGTCCGTAGTTCCGTTCGCTCATGAATGTCATCTTTATAGTATGAAATTTGTAGTAAATTTCTTTTGAGTAAATAAAGATTCTTTACCCACAAATCAGTGGTTTTCTACAGTAGTATTGTAAACCTAATCCCTATCTCTCACAAGATAAAATCGGCAAACCCGCTTGGGCAAACTACTCGTCAAAAATTGGAATGCGTCAGAGCACGATGTCACGAGTTCGATTCCATGTTGATTACATCTTTGTTGTTATCCGAAGAACTGCGTGTCTCGGCCAATTGAATGTAATGTAAGTAGGAATCGAATCAAATAGGTATCAATTCTAGATAGTGCAGCAATTTATATAAAGTAGTAGTTAACAAAACATTAGCATCGATAACATTATGACGTACGAACGCGATATATGTTTAGTCGCCCCGTCTCGCTCTGGGTCGATAACCGCGGCAACCGCCGACTCGGCCCCGACAGCACACCGAGCATGGCCGAACGCGGCGCGGCACGAGGGCGGCGCGGCGCGGGGGGGACGCGACTCACTCTCGGCGCGGCAACCAATCGGCAGTGCCACGATCGGCTGCCGCGTAGCACAACGCATCGGTCCCGCGCGATAATTCCTAGCTACTTAAATAGGTTATAGTAAAATGGCGGTGGAAATACAGTTGATAAACCAGATAGAGCAACATGAGTTTCTTTATAACTTCAATTTACCACAGTACAACAGGAAGGATATGGTGGAAGACGCTTGGGCCAACATTGCAGCCAACACGAATATGACAAGTAAGTTCGCTGTACGTGCCACAGTCCGCATCGCCGACGCGTGACGTCACTGTGACGTACATCGCTTGTTTTGCTCGGAAAGTGATCTGTTTGTGATGTAACGCACCTTGGTGAGCCAGTAGTGTATTTGGTACCGTTTATATCGCGTCTTTGTTGTGTGGCTCTGTTTCAATGTCATGCCGTAATAGTTGAATGACGGGCTCGACATGTGTGTTGCCAGTGTTATCTAATTTACCGATAATATAGTAGTGATAATGTTTCCTGTAAATGTTTTGTTATCTTCCGTAATTACTATTGGACTACCTGAGTAGGGTCGTAACGATAAGCATGGTGATTTTAGTGGTGCCGTTTCCTGTGGCGTGGTATTTAAAGAGATGTCTAGTCGTATAGGTACAAACATAAAAAACAAACCTTACTTTAATGATGGTGAAAGCAATTCATTCAAAAGTACCTACAACATTAATTATAAAACATAATAGGATGAAGTGAATAAAAGATTTATCTAAATCTTTTATATGTATGACAAAACTATTAATTGCGTTTTACACTGAACATAAACGACATTTACCTATAAAAATCTTTATCTAACCATTTACCATTTTTATATGTAATTACCTTAAACCACAGTGACAACACTGACCATATTGTGATGCATTTGTTTTCGCCCGCACGCCACAGAGGGCGCTATAATTAAATATGAACACTACATTTCGCGGCAAAGTTGGTAAACAGCCAGACGTAGTTACTATACTCTTTGGCCAGACGTCTGGTTCTTATCTTACCTAGCTCCCTATTAATTACGTTGTGTTCTCATTTCAGTTAGCGATTGCAAAGAAAAATGGCGGAACATAAGATCATCTTTCCTGAGGAGCATGAAACCCAGCGGATTTAAAGTGAAAAAGCCATACTACCTTACCGAATACTTAAAGTTTATCCTACCGTTCTTGAAGCCGACCACTGGCATCGAAAGCGCAGACGACAGTCAATACGACTCCCCACAACACACTAGCGAATCAGAAATAGTAGTAAACTTTATAAAGGAAGAACCAGCAGATGGCGAAAATGAAGAAAATACCGAGAACAGTGCAGAAAATGGGATACTGAACGACCTACTCACGCGCAAGGCGACAGTCATGCGCAAGAGACGGCGATTCATACCCGCGAGGAAGAACTTAACAGACCCACAAAGAATTCACAAGCACAAGCCAATGACGTCAACTTTTCCAAGAAACTTTAACACTTCCACAGACTTAACTAGTGCCACAAACAACAATAACAATGCCATGAGAATGTTCCTAATGAGCTTATTACCAGAAATAGAAACAATGACTGAAGATCAAATTAGACTGTTCAAAATAAAATCAATGATGCTGATAGACGAGATTAAAATAAATTACACGCAAGTAAGACAGAGTTCCTCTACCATCAATAATGAACGGTTACAGAAACGATTGATAAATCTACTTTTAAAGAATTTGGAAAAGTCTACCAAAGAAAGTGTGAAGTCAAAGTAATGATGTTAGAGTTTTAGATATTGGCGCCGAATCCCTTGTTCACAAACTAAACTAAATTTAAGTTCGGTGCATCTTTTTCTTTCTATTCCATTAAGAAAAGGACAGAATATAAATTTTAGTTTAGCCCTGTCAAATTTAGATTCTCCATAGCAAGTTTAGTCGTGATTAAAAACATTGCTACTAAAAATAGGCCAATTTACGTCAGGCGCTGACTAATTAATAATAATAATAATATCCCTGGACATTTCACACAGCACCATTTGTCCCAACCTAAGCAATCTAATGCTTGTGTTATGGTAACAAGATGGCTGATAAACTACTTAGGTATATACAATAATTATTAATTAATTTGACAGAACTAAACTATTATTTATCTTCTGTCCCTTTCTTAATGAAATAGAACTAAAAAAATGCACTGAACTTAAATTTAGTTTAGTTTGGGCACAAGGGAATCGGCGCCATTGTTATGATTAATTAAAGACTGCTGATATTTTGATATTTGATTGTGATTGTTAATTAAACTAAGTACAGTTACGGTTTCGTGTTTATTTAGTTCCTTATCAGTCAATAGACGGTCTTGCGACAGCTAGAATCACGCCTGTAATCCCCGAAGAGTTAGGCAGAGGTGGACCTATAGTACCTAACAGTCTAGACCCATATGTCGCTAGTTATGTCTTATTTTTATTTTATTTGATAGGTACACCAACGACCTATTCACTAAAAACATTAACATAATAAAAAATAACATAAGCATAGAGTTGTAAAGGGACGAAATACGACTTGTGGTGTGTGTGTGCTTGCAATCTTGCATGAACTTGTTTGATTCTTCACAAATATAAATACGAATGCCAAGGATAAACGTCACTCATTTGTTCCCGGAATTTCGAAAAGAAAAGTAATGGAATCACTTTTTTCATTGGCCAACTTTACTTTTTTGACATGTGCTCACAGCACAATCAATTAATTAATTAACCAATCAATTCTCACATTTTTTTTCGAAATCTATTAATTCGTGGTTGAACTCAGCCGCAACGCAAATTTCCATAGTTAGATCCAATCTAACACTAATATATACTATATACAATAAATTATATACAAGTATATAATACGAAAAAATATAGAAAAAGGCAGGAGCTCATTGGGCATCAAAAAATTCGTCCGCATCACTGTCAATGGGATAGGTGCCCAAAAGGCTGGCAGCATTAGCACGTTGGATGGCAATGCTGATTCTTTTTGCTAAAAATCCAATCTTCAGATTTTTTTTCGAGTTTTGGGAATATGGTACCTAATGTAGCTGCAGGGGGTTCACTGGAACCAGCAAAATTTTGAAAGTGGTGTATGAGAAAAAAACTCTGGGAACCTCTGCTGTAAACTAACGTTTCTCTAGTTTTTGGCATGTCACAAATCAAAGCATTTTATAATGATTAAAAAAGCATCAGCATATTTATGTCGTGATGAACCAGCGGTCTTGACCCCGCCTCTTATGCTTGTTGTGGGTTCAAATCGGAGCAAGTATCAATATGACTTTTTCAATTCATTAATGTACAGTCGCCAAAGGAGATAAGTAACCAGGGTCGTCGGATATAGTTGAAGTTTAGTAAACAACCGATGGATTTTTTCTAATGAAATTTAATTTGTTAATGAACTGTCGGTTTTCTATTAATTTAATTAAATTTTATTCGAAAACATCCACTGGTTTCTTAAAAAACTTCAACTATCCCTGGTTACTTATCTCCTTTGGTGACCGTACTTTCTGAATGTATCTTGGATTTTAAAATCTCTACTGATATCGGTGAAGGAAAAACATCGTGAGGAAACATGGACTTATAAATTATAGATAAGTCTGAAATCGCCAACCCGTCTTGAGCAAGCGCGATGGTCAATGCTCGTGCCTTCTCGGTATGAGAAGAAGCTTTTGACCAGCAGTGGGAAAATAATGGGCTGGTAATATTATTACTGTTACATCATCCAACTGCTGGGCAAAGGCCTCTCCCCATGACTTCCAGCCCTTACGATCCAGGGCTAAAGTGGACTACTGGTCGTTTGTTTGGTCCAGCTTTTACGGGGTCTGCCGCGACGCCTTCTAGCTGTGTCAGGGCTCCACGTCGTGGTTATGTTGGCCCACAGCTCATTAAACAACAAACAAAACAGCGATATCATAATAAAGCCTACCTTCATTCACCATTCCATTTCATTTCAATATTCAGAGAAGTTGAAACATGGAAAACGATTTTAAGAAATTCTCTGTTGTATTTTCATATTTTTCTCTGATACTGTTTGTTAAAACTCAATTCAATTACAATTCACCCTTTCTTCAATTTCGAAAATGGATTGGCATCTGCCAATGCCCGTCTGCTTTGTTTCAGCGCAAGTTTGTATTTATTTTTCCCAAAACTATTTTACTTTTGATTCCGTGGAGTTTCTTGCCCATTCTTCTCCATAGAGATCTACGTTTTTGGAATGGGCAACTAGCTTGAACTTTCTGACTAACTGACCGACTATTTAATTTTGACAATTCAAAAGTGCCTGTAAATGGTTTACCTAATTGAAATAAGTGATTTGAGTTTGAGTTCATTTCGAATTGCTATATTAGCGACCCACCCCTGCTTTGCACGGTTACAGTCCCTGTATCACGCCGGTATATCCCGAAGGGTTAAGCAGAGAAGTACCTATAGTACACCCACGTTTCACCAGGCATGATTAAGTCCCATGTAATATGGGGGCAAGCTTATTGCCACCAACCAGGAACAAATGCAGACCCCAAGCCCCCCGAGAAATCTAGATGGATAAACCCAACAACACTTTGCCTGACCTGGAAGTCGAATCCGACCTCATGTTCAGACAAACAAGGCATATTTTTAATCCTTCCGGAATTACCTAATTCTCTAAACCGTATCAAAATCCGTTGCGTATTTCAGAAGAACAATGTGGTGATATAGAAAGGAACTAAATGCGGCTTTAATTTATAACAGTGACTTTTTTTTTTTGAGATTTTTTGCTCCATTGGTGTAATTGCTGTATAGCGTTCCAATGTGAGGATAAATAAATAAATAAACAATCATTCTCATTGTCCTTCCTTAAGCGGGGTCGGCGCAACAAGTCTTTTTTTTCCATTGACGGCACGATTGGCGCAGTGGTTAAGCGATTGACTGCTGCGCTGCGTGTCGCGCGGGTTCGATTCCCGCACGGAACAAATATTTGTATGACCTACAATTAGTTGTTCCGGGTCTGGCTGTTTGTGTATGTGAGTTTATATATGTCTGTAAACGCACCCACGACACAGGCGAAATTCCTAGTGTGGGGCAACGTTTAAAAAAAAAAAAAACTTCTCTATTATCTCTATCGTCATCTCGGTAGTCGCCCCCTTTCTAACCATATCATCATTCACACAGTCCATCCATCGTTTCTTTGGTCTTCCCCTACTCTTATAGCCATCGACATTCATACTCAAAACTTTCCTTATGACATTTTCCTCATCTACTTTGATTTATAATATGCATAGGTATTCTGTACCTTCCCAAGTATTGGAGTGATTATCTTCTACTAAAAACATAGATCAGATAGTAAGGTTAAGTTTAGGTAAGGAACTATGCTAATTTATTTGGGGTCGGTCAGCATTATCTTCTCCACCCATATGTCACTATTTGGCACTATCAGGCAATCTATATATCTTATGGTATTCCTGGTATGCAGGCACGAGCACAAAATATATTACTATGGACAGCCCGGCAATAATATCTCACTCCATGATTCATCAATTAATGGAATATATATATGCCATCATTAGTGGAAGGCATACACACGTAGCAGCACATCTAACTATGTGACATGGAAGGAACACCAAAACTATCTGACGATCCAAAATATAGGATGCTGCATCGGCTTTAAAAGGTGTGTCATTTCTTAGAATGCATTAATATCGGACGTCCTGCGTTATAAATAAATATCTGCCTACTCGGTTAAATTCAGGAGATCCTTGTGATCAAAAATATCTGACATCAATTTGGCAGCATAAAAACATTAAAAACCTAACAGTATAATGTTTCCTGTTTTCTTCTTTATCGCAATTAGAGCCCCTCATTATAGTATAAAAAATATGAGAGTTCCAACTGGCAGTAATAATTCAAGTTATTTTAAATATGTAGAAGAAATGAATACTCGTGACTGTACAGTGACATGCTAAGACATATTTCACACAATCAACCATCGTTTCTTTGCTTTTTAACCGAATTCAAAAAAGGAGTAGGTTCTCAATTCAAGGGTATGTTTTTTTTTTTGTGTGTTTGTTACGCGATTACTCCGCCAATTGTGGACCGATTTTCAAAATTCTTTCTTTATTTGAAAAATAAAAACTTTTTTACAAAAAAAACCAACCGACTTCCATAAAAACACTACAAAGTGAAAAATAACTTTAATTTCGGAAATCGGTATCGAAAAACGAAATACAAAGACACCGACTTCCGAAATTAAAGTTATTTTTCACTTTGTAGTGTTTTTATGGAAGTCGGTTGTTTTTTTTTTTGTAAAAAAGTTTTTTACCTATATAATCACCATCGTCATCTGCCTAACCTTTTCCCAACTATGTTGGGGTCGGCTTCCAGTCTAACCGGATGCAGCTGAATACCAGTATTTTACATGGAGCGACTGCCTATCCGACCTCCACAACGCAGTTACTGGGTTATATGATACCCCTTGGTAAGACTGGTTTAATCTTTTTCACCTACATATACTCTCATAACCAGCCAATTTTTCTGTAATATACAAGAATTTTTCCGCAAAAATGGTAAGGTAAGCTTTATAAATATATCTTACACGTTTTTTATCAAATATGTTTCTACCGAAAACAGCTCTCCTGTACTAGAACACAAAATACTGTTATGTTCCACAAGAGTCGAATAGGAATTTACAACCTTACGCGCGAAAATTCACACCGCAGCCATTTTTATTCAAGGCTTTGTGAAAATGTAACACAATCTTTAACAGATGCCAAAGATGAATATTTTACATAACATAACATCACACCTGTAATCCCCGAATGGTTAAGCAGAGGTTTACATATAGTATACCCACCAGTTAAATTTAAGTCCCATGTAACAAGGGGTGAGCATTGGCATCAACCGGTCACGAATTCAGACTCAGGACTGCTTACAGTAGCAGCCCTGAGTCTGAATTCATATATACCTTTGACATCACCTTGCCACAGCAGCCTACGAACAATCTTATAAACTGTACACTCAATACTTATACATATATGTTGTGTTTGTATCTGTTTTACTGTGTGTACATAAATGAGTAGATATTGTTGTACTCTTCGGTACAGTCACGAGCATAAGTATGTATACACTTGGCTTTATTCAAAAGTGATTTACTCCTTTATTTTTTAATGGAATTTTATGTTGCTACGAACATAGTATTTTCGAGCCCATAGGTTTTTGCTGTGTCGTATTTCATTCTGGTTTTTGTTATTTCACGCAAAAACCACTATTTAAGGTTTCCAAGTGTTGAAATATTGGTGCTTGTGACTGTACCGTATTAGGTAGATACGGCTTCTTGATACTTTTTTTCTGTAGATATTATGTTCTCTAACATTCCAGACAGCAAATAGTAGTATTTGCTGTCTGGAATGTTAGAGCCGATGCCGATGCCGTCATATATGTAGATATATGACGGAGAATGTACGTGTGTCTCTCGTTATCATCAGCCATATTTTAACTATTGTGGGTAGAATGCACAATAGAAAAACCATTTGCAGTCAAAATCACATTATAATTTTGCGAACAAATTAATCACACTAGCGAATTACACACTGTAGGTACACGACACAACTAGATACTGAACGCTAGACAGTTTCTGACCACATGTTGTCCGTACGATGTCCAATGGTTAAGAGATTGCTCCACCTTGCTGTAGCACCCTCGTCGACTCCCACGAACTCAGACTAGACTCTGTCGAGCGCCGCTTGGCGCTGGCGTCCCAAATTGTTAATGGAACGACTGACGTATATATCCGACATATACAATTTCGTTTCTTTTCTACATCACATCTATCTACATTTATTTTCAACATTACAAGTAACTGTCACTCTAAAGCGTTTCATTACATAGATAGCAAAATAATAACCATTTCACTTCATTTTTATGTCCTTTTCCTTCATCGCCCATAATTAGATTCCCGGTTCCGGACTCTCCGGTTTCGAAACAAAAGAACAAGTTATTGCTCTTAAATTTTAACCTGTTTTATGCTAAACAGTTTGTTTTTAGAGCGTTTAGTGTTTTATAGGTAGCTTCTTTTATTGAAGTCCCAGTATTATAAAGAATAATGTAACGGTCGATGATAAAATTATAACATCACAACATAAACCCAATATTCCACGGAGGAGCAGGAGTGGTAGCGTCGCCGTGCAGTGAAAACTTCATGTTATAACTGTGAAGTCACGTCCATAAATCTTGAGTTTCACCAACTGGACACACGTGAGTCCAGTCTCTCGTGTCGAATTGGCGAACAACCCAAAATATTACTATGGACAGCTCGGTATCTGATTTCATGATTCATCCATTAGTATCTGTCGTCAAGATGACGGCAAATAGTGATCATTTGTGGAAGGCATAAGTGGCAGCACAAATATGTGTTATCGAAGGAACACCTAAACTGCCTGACGAGACAAGCGACGCCAAAATATAAGATGCTTCTTCGGTTTCAATATCCGTCGTCATTGGACGACGGAGATGTATGAATGAATCATGAAATCAGATAATATTGCCGAGTCTGTCCATAGTAATATATTTTATGCTCGTGACTATACGGCGGAGTGTGCCTTCAGTCTTGTCGTTCCTCCAACTAGTGAGGCAGATATTGTACGAGTAAGTTCGAATTTGGAATTTGAACTCACATCTTTAGAAGCATAGACCGTATTACAGCTCGGCACCCTAATTGCGTAACACACTATCAATCTCAATCTGAATCATTTTGAAAGATATTGCTAATCCATAGCTTCATATGTTCGAAAACATTTGTCTGCTCAACAACGTAAATAATGCAAAGAATGTTGTTGAACTGTAAAAATGAAACTCCTTGCTACTGTAGTGCGTTACGCAACTACCCGCGGGTCATCGGGTTGCTTAGACATGGCGCGCATTATACGACATGTGCCAGTTTGGCGACTAGACACAACGACAGGCGGCTTCCGACAATTTTCATATACTCTGTTCAAAGCTCCGTACACTCGGCGTCGAGTTGCAGAGTCGCAACGACAGGCTAGGGGTGTCACACGCTCTCGCTACTTGTCGCAGCGTCTAGACGCATGGTGCAAGCACACACCCATTGGCAGCAGCATGCAACAGGTCAGCGTCATGTCACATCACGCTGACCTGCCGCATAGTGTGTGAGGTGGTTTAAAAGGAAAACTTAGTATACTTTACCCTTTGTAGATACCGTTACTTCTTCTTCACAAGGACATAGTTGGACATTGTCGGTACTCATTACGAAACTTAAATAGCTAACTTCATACAACTTAGTAAAGTCCTATTGACTCTTGTATTTTCTGTTTCATTTAACTTCTAAGTTTGTGTTAGTTTATCTTAGTAGAACTTATCTTTTTCTAAGGCTGGCCATGCACGGTTTCTAGATTCCGTTTCCGGATTCGTACAATTCCGAATCTATAAATACTCCGTGTATTTACAGATCCGGAATTCTGAGATCCTAGCGCAGACATTCTTTAGTTCATTTGGTATTTTGACACTCACTACAAACAAACAGGAGGATTGTTTCGAGAAATATAAGAAGGAATGTGTCATGTAGAACAATCTGAATGAAATGTGTGCATGCGAGCAGTGCTGGCTCAGTGGTAACGGCCCTGAGTTACGAGTTGTTGGCTGTGGATTCGAACCCAGGCAGGGTTACTTTGTGTAAATTATTTCATTACCACTGCTCTCAATCGGTGAAGGTTTTCCTTCACCGATTGAGAGCAGACCTCACGACGGTTCCCTCACGATGTTTTCATCGTGAGGAAACCGGCATGTCTTAGAACCAAAAATTCGAAGACATGTGACGTCTACCAACCCGCACTGGGCCCGCGTGGTAAATCACGGCACATTCTCTTTCACAGAGAGGCCTACCCTAGTGGGAACTTTATAGGCTGATTATTCGTACATTCGGGTGTCCGAATGGTACCCAAACAAGGAAAACGAAGGAACAGAAAACTAGACATGTACCACCAGCCTAATACCTAGTCAGGTAAGTCTTACAAAAGTCTAATTAGGTATATTGTTAAACAAAACTATTAGAAGAAGAGTCTGTTTATCTTTTTAACTACGTATTTGTGTAACTGATTCACTAATTGAATTTCTTAGACAACTTGTCTAAGATATTTTGGTAGTGAAGGTAAAGGTTCAGGTACTCAAATGGTACTAATGACGTCTTGGTTCAAACTTAAGGGTCAGCCGTATTTAGCTGTCCGGCTATTCAAGTATGAATTTCTTCGTGATTGGCTTTGTTGAAAACGGTAGCTGGATTAGATAACACTAATCCGATTGGTCTATTGTGGTCCAATTCTGGGGGTCATCAAAGACATCGCTGATTTTCATTACATCAGACTGGTAATCGATCGTCACGCCTACATACCGAAGAGCTATAGGCAGAGGGGTAGTCTACACCCACCTTTCGCGAGATATGTTTAAGTCTTAAACTATTTATTCATTTGCTTTATATAGGTACAATAATAATAGTATATAAAGATACTAAACAGTGCGCTATGTTATGCTAGAAGGCGTACAAATGTTTGTAATTTAGTAATCAAGCCATACAACACTCAATAATAAAATAAAATAAGACTGGACGGTAAAAAAAGAAATCACACATTTCATAACAGAAATTAATTAATAATAAATAACAATAAATATCAATACATTACATAACAACACAGACTGAAATAAAAAAATAATACTATGTCAATATACAATACTAATGTCAATATTCAACACTATATAAAAAACCCTATGTGTTAGTCGATATGTCAATATAAAAAACCCTATGTGCTATATTATTATATTCCTTATAATATTCCTATTGATTGTAATACGGTTTCTGTACGAACCCGTTGGTTACCTTAGTCGGGTTTTCAACATTGGAAACCGGTCTTCAACATAATTTGAATTGAGGATCTTGGGTTCGACCTTCTATGTTCATCCAGAAGTATATTGAACACCTTCGTCGGCTCCGGGATCCGGGACACCAAGGTCCCTGGCGCCCATTTACTAATTATTAACATACAAATAACTGGAAGGATATATCTTAAATTTGACCTTTATATTATTTAATTTAACCGTTTAAAACGGAACAGTATTGGGTTTATCCCCAACTCCCCACGACCTACTCGTAGCTCTTTCGGCTGAAATTTTAGCTGGCAATATTAAGATAAATAGCTATAGACACCTACCTAATTTGTTAATGATAAGGTAAATTAGTTTTTTTTAAGGTTCACCTTTTATTGCTTTAGATTTATTATTATAAATATACGTCGTTTGAGGTAGTTTGTTGTTTATACTAAACCACCTGTCCTTTGGGCTTATGTTAGCTTGCCTTAAGAGGCCACAAAGTTTAATTTGTAACAATGTGAAGGAAAACAATACATGTAATTTATTAGTATGTCCGATGTAGTATGTGGCATGTCTATTGTCACCAAACCCTCGAATTAAACCCTCCGGGGCTGTTTCAAAGAAATTCTTATTGAAATACCAAACTTAATCGACCGGGGGATCGAACTCAGGACCCTAGGTTCGGCAGCCGCTCTTGCAACCACTTGGCCAATGGTAATAAAAAAACATTCCGCAATAATTCAATGAAATTGAATTCACCGTAGGAGTCGAAATATTGTTTTGTAAATGACGTACCTATTGTGTTAGTTATGAACATTCCCGTCATTTTTGATTACATAGGTATACATTTCAAAAAGCGTTCTCACATTTCATACCTGCGATATCAGACACATAGGCAGTTCACATAACATTAACCTACCACCATATTGCTGTCGTTTGGATCCCTGCCAGAGGAAAAATGCGCGAATATGAAAGATATTCGCTACCGATTATTTGATAAAAGCGATTGGATAGCACAGGGAAAACTGGCAGGTGTCTCAATGTCTGTATATATTTAACAAGTCAAGACATCTGGAACGCTGCCTCCATTAGGAATTTCGGCTGTATCTTGTCCGTGTTTACAGACATATGTCACACGTGCACAAATATCCAAACCCGGAAAGTATCTGTACTATTATGTAGGCCATATTTGGTACAAATATTTGTTTTATATGGGAAATTCAGTTATACCCTGTCCAGTAGGTAAACCGTGTTTTGACAGCTGTCTTAGAACATAAGTATTCCAGATTACGTAAAAGTTAACGTTAAAATACGTAATAAAATAATTACATAAACTGCCTTACCTTATTGAATTATCTTATTTATGACTTCTTACAGACATTATAATAACGTGTATCAGTTTTGACTAAAATATAAATGTTATGCATATCCATCTGTCAAAAAGCGGTTTATCCATAGATATAGGAAAGAAGGAGATGTGCCCCGGTTGTTGAAAATGTATCAGAACTCAATGTCGTTACCTTGATCCCACCACCGCGCCACTACTACACATGTAGTTCAGTAAAACCAATAGATACAAAGTCACGCGCACACTTACAGTTCATAAATCAGAACGTACTAGACACTAGATTATAAACCTTAACTCATCAAACACAGCGTGCATTTACCATGCGCCGTACAGCTTACTCACACAGAAACATCCGTCGTTATCGTTGTGCTGTGCAAAAGCCATTTATTTTACATATACGCTAGTGATTGTCTAAATCGGAAAGTTATCGATTCTCCCATCTAAAACTGTACTAAAAAAAAAATCTGAAAATTAAATAAATAAAAAAGATATCTCCAGAAAATAATATATTATAAACCAATAAAAAATAGCAGAAAAAAAATTTAAAATAATTTTTGCCCTGCGATAGGCTGAGTTGATTGGTTGATTGATGGGAAAATCAGATGAAATATGAAATCAATTTATTCAGAAACTACATTTTAGTGTAAGTATAAGACTTTCTTAAAGTGATTCTGGCGAAAACGGCAAACAGAAATTGTGTCCGAGAACTCGACAATGAGGGAAAAGTTTAATGAGTAAACTATTGTAACGAGCTTCGGGGCTCGTGACAATTAAAACTGCGGATATAAATTACCAAAAATTACACTTTAATTAAATAACACTAATAACAACTCAAACACACTAATTATAAAGCACAATTTTATTGCACTTAGGTCGCACTTGAAGATCGCTTTCGATGTATTCGCTTGTATCGCATTTATCCGACTCTGACTCGGTTGTGGCTCATCCCGGCCTTATATACTGCCGCAGATAGTTCTAGAACTTTCTATTATAGAAACATCTAGAATGTTCGACTACATACCGGCCCCGACTGACCAGCAGTGCGATTCTGTAACCATCACACCGTGGAAACTTAGGGGAAGTGAGCGTGGAGTGAGCTGTCATTCCAACTAATGCTAGGGATTGACACTATTGACAGCTCACTCTAAGCTCATTTCACCTAACTTTTCACGGTGAGATTTTTACAGAATCGATCGGCAGATGTCGACAGTTCTAGAAAGTTCTAGCATCGAAATTTCTAGAAGGATCTTGATTCTAATAGTTCTGCTACTCGATACTAGATGGCACTAGTGGTTACTAATGTTACCAGGCATTGGCGCGCAACACTATTATCACTGTTTTTGTTCGTCTCTTTGTTATTTTCGATGTTTTACATATATATACCTTAACGTCTATATATTCCCTGAAGGGTTAGAAAAAGCAGGCATAAATCCAGACTCAAGCTTTTACTGAGAAATTCCAGATGGATAAACACTTAGCCCGACCCGGGAATTGAACCCAGGACCTCATGCTCAGCAGTAGAACTTGCGACCACTAGACCAACGAGATGGTCCGTCAGTTATTTTAATATAGTCGGTGCCTAACTAATTCAGTATTCAGTAACGCGTAAAATCAGACAGCCAATATGCAAAATAGACATATTCACTCGTAAAATCTGCATATTCCGATACTGTCGCATTCAAATATAAAATTTGTGTATTCCTCCATCCATTAAGTGCGGTGGAGTCCGGATGCTTGTGAAAAGAGCAAAAAATATCGGAAATACAGGGTGGATTTTGATTTGAGCTGGTGGGTTCCGCACTCAGAAATATTGCGAAGTATTTTGATGTTAGATGGGCAATGTATAATGGAGAAAGTGTAAAAGAAATGCTTTGATGTTGTTCGTTTCAGGTTGGGATGATTTGAAACTTTTGTATTTTTAAAGGATTCAATTTAAATATCTTCTATTCCTCCAGTTTATCATCAAGGCTTAGAAAAATCGAATGCTTCTTAAATATTCAAATTCGAAAAAAAGACGAGCACATAAACATTTTCCTTATTTTATTTAAATTATATGTCATTAATATTTTTATCTTTCGTGTATTTTTCAACCCAGAAAATCCTATCGGTACCAAAGTTGCCAAATATTACGAACTTTTCAGCCAATAGTTAAAGGGCTCAAACTATCACTTACTTTGTTCTATTAACTTATCGTACGTACGTCAGAGGTATCACTTTGACCTTGAGCTCAAGGTCAATGATATAATTATTATTTGTATATTAATCCGTTGTTGCCCTTTTTTGTAAACAGGAGACAAGGGTTTGGGCTGAAAACCAGCGCTTAGCTACCCGCTAGGATACCTAAGCAAAATCCTGACGCTTAAATTTTTTGCTTCCGGTATTATAATATATTATTATAGTTTTATGTAAGAAGTTACTAGCTGTTAACTGAGAGACAATAAACGCTATACTAATCTATTATCTTCTAGCCTAGCCTTTTCCCAAATATGTTGGGGTCGGCTTCCAGTCTTACCGGATGCTGCTGAATACCACTTATTTACATGGAGCGACTGCCTATCTGACCTCGACAACTCCCCTGGGTGACACGACACCCCTTGGGAAGACTGGTGATTATTTGCGAGGTGCGAACCACCTGTCCATTTATTTAAGGAACTCTAAAAATAAAAAATAGAACGTAAACCGTCGGTGTTGTTCGACAAAACATTTTTGCTAGAATTTCATTTAAATTGTACCTACAAAATTGAAATCGCATGGATTAGGGTTGGCAACCGGAACGAATTTATAGGTTTATGTCGATTTTTGACTGAATCGAATGGTCCAGGAGGATATAGGTACCTTCCTACCGCAATTTATATTCGTTTTTTTATATTTGCTTTATCTTCGTCGATTTATTACCTCATAAATGAATTATTTCATTGTAATTCCAAACCACAATTTTCTTGCCCCTGTACCTATTAAAATTTCAGTTTTAGATTATTCTTAAGCACAATAACTGTATGGGAATTCTTTCTATTGTTGGCTAGTTGTATGTACTTTTTGTAGTCGTATAATATTATTAAATTACTAGTTGCATCCCGCGGTTTCACCCGCATAACTGTCGATTCTGTGAGAATATCGAGATAAAAAGTATCCTATGTGTTAATCATACCTAGTTATAAACTATCTGTGTGTCAAATTTCATCCAAATCCCTTCAGTCATTTTTGCGTGAAAGAGTAAACACGTAGAAGGTTGTATGGAAGAATGGATGGTTGTTACCATCTATTCATCCATGCAACCTTCTACGTTTATAATATTACTAGTAGGATTAGATATTATACAATTATTTATTTATCAAAATCTCAAAAATAATACAAATTGTTCTCTAAAGTATAGATAGGTACGTACGACACAGGCAATCGAATTAAAAATGGCAAAGCTTTTAGTAATTCGATTCCTAGTTACTTACACGCTTCTTGCCGACTTGATTGACTGAAAATGTTTTCACCTTTAAGAGTTTAAAGGTCGTCATCTGCCTAGCCTTTTCCCAACTATGTACTACTACTTACGGATATATTTTATTATGACAGTTCTGACATTTGATGTTTAAAACGTCGCCATGGCAACATTCCTTTCAAATTCTTACCTGCCAGCATCTTTTTAACTAATTAAACATGCATACTTAGCAAAAATAAGTAGGTAACCCTGGCCACTATCATATTATATCTCAAATTCATATTTTCTACTTGATATTATTCTACGAGCTTACATTATTGATCCACGCAATGCAGTGATCAGTTCGAGTTTCACCTCTAAAGCGAACACTATAAATAAGGCCTGATACTCCAGAGCCGCCTATCTGCTCTGGTACCTGACGGACCCTACCTACGCCTCCGTCCTCCGTCCTCAGTAAAGGCTAACCTGAACCTATCGGGCCGCATCTCATCTGAGGGCCGCCTCACCTGGTGGGCTGACAGCATCCCCGCCGTGCCTCTTCCTCCTGCCGCCGTGCTGCGTCCTGTCCTGCTGCGTGCGCCCTACTACGGGTGCCCACCGTGCGGCACACGCACCAGCATCTGCCCTCACCTGCATCTGCACCTGTACCTGCACCTGCACCTGTACCTGCATCTGTTGCCAGCACCTGCCTCGCTTCTACCTGCTCAGCTCCAACTGGATCTCCACCTCAGCCTCCTCAACCCACCTATCACGCATCGTCATCCTTACACCCCACCTCCACATACTACACACCACCTTTCAGTCCATCTCCATCATATAATACCTTGTAAATATAACTTTAATGGTTTTCCACCTCCCTTTCTTTAATTTCATCACCCCTGACTTTTAAAGTTTAGTTTTACTTGTCGCTACACGACAAACCTTTACTCTTACAGTAAACACACTTTAACACAAGTATCGTGACGGTCAAAATCAATGTACAGTAGCTCTCATTTACCACAGTGTGCAGAGTCTGACGTGCGAAAAGGAACTTCGTTCCAGATTGTTTTGTATGTACCAACCCTAGCGTCCGTAAATAGGCACGTACGTATCTGATACATGTTTTGTTATGCTATACGCAACGTATGGATTGAAATAATTTCATTTTAGGCATAATATGGTATTTCTATTACATTCGTTACGCTTTTGTTCCCAATAGGGTAAGCAGAACTCTTAGACATGGGGCATATTATGCGATATATGCGACTGCGACAGCTAGGCGACTAGACGCATCGATAGGCTGTTGCCGACAATTTGTGTGCATACTTATGTTTTGAACAAATAAATGATCTATGTATCAGATCAGGGGATCCGACCGGAATAACTCGACATAAACTTACCTATTGTCCATTAGGTTATCCGTTTTTTGACAGATGGAATACGCATAACAATTTTTTTTTGTGTCAAAAATGGTATACGTACGGTATTAATGCCTGAAAGAAGTCATAAATAAGATAATTTCACAATAAGATAAGACAGTTTACATATTTTTTTTACTAAGCATTTTAAAGTTAACTTTTACGTAATCTGGAATAGTTATGTTCTAAGACAGCTGTCAAAAAACGGTACTATAGTACTTACCTCACACAGGATACAATTCAATTTCGTAAATAGGTACCTACAGTAGTTTTGACAGCTCTCGTAACCCAAGGGCTGGCTTTTACGTTAGCCAGAGGTTAAGCATTGCCATACAACGTGACAATGCCTCAGTCTCTTGGGAATATTACCAATAAACGGTTAAGTGGAGAAATTATTCGACGCCATATTTTAATTTGTTGTTAAGTCTCATCAGCATCATCATTTCAGCCGAAAGACGTCCACTGCTGGACATAGATCTATCTATCTAAAGCGTCGCCAAATTGAACGTTCCTGTGCTTTTCGCATGCAGCAAATTCTTGCCGCCTTCACAAGAGCATCGGTCCACCTTGTGGAAGGCATCCCAACGCTACGTCTTCCGGTACGCGGTCGTCACCTGAACCTTTCGGCCCCATCGGCCATCTGTTCTGCGAACATCACCACTTCGAACGGTTCTTTGCTTCCCGCATACAATGGATTCTTGCTGCAAGGATATCGATCCGCCTTGAGGCCTTCTACTACTACGCTGTATAAAGTGTACATTATTAAAATGCAATAGGGTAGTTTCCTGGGTAAACAAATAATAATTATATTTAGTCCGTCAGTTAGATTATCGAAAAATAATGGACACGTATTTTTTCTTTGGTCAATCAATCAAAAAATGACAAAGATAAAGCGCGTCAAAATTTGGGAGCGGGGGGTCGTGACGTCACGCCATGCTAAAAAGTGTAGCAAAGCGTAACGTCACGCGGAACCTTAACGGGCGATATCTTCATCATTTTTTATATAATTGACAAAAGAAAAAATACGGGTCCAATATTTTTTGATAATCTAACTGAAATACTAATTAGATTTTTTTAGGAATCTAGCCTAATATAGAAAGATATTTCCTACATTAAAATAAAACAAAGATCGTTCAAAAACAACTGTTTATTACACAAGAAGACAGAGGGTATAGATAAAAGGTTACAAAATGATACATCATGTATTAGACGGCTAAGTATATATACCTAAATCATGCGAATACAAATTGGCATTACTCATTTACATTGTAATGTAAGCTAAGTATTTCTTGGATTATAGTAAGTAGTTATGCGATATTTTTGTGTAGTTTTAATATAGCAAAATAATAAACACCAAGTTACGCACGCCAGCAGGTCAAGCTACCCGAAACTGGCAAATTTTCTTTAGCAATAAAGTTGAAAATCTATTAAAGAAATTTGACAGATTGTAGACACGTCTGTACAAACATAGGTACTGCTAATTTAGTGATTATAACAATTTCCCAGTGCACACACAAATGCATTTTGCCATTGAAGACCATTTACCAACTTGCACTTGCTTTTAGTTGGATTTCTTTCCGTTAACCTATATTGTGCTACTACTGGGCCCTATATTTTCCACTTTTCTTCGTCCTTAGCTAGTAAGAATTTTTAATATGAGAGCAAAATACAGCCTGGACAAATGCTGTTTTAAGGAGAATAAAATTTGGGGTAGCAATGAGCTGTGGGCCTAAATAACCACTACGTGGATCCCTGATACAGTTAGAAGGCGTCGTGGCAGACCCCGTAGAAGATGGCGGGACGAGCTGGAGTAAACAAACGACCAGTTGCCGACTTTAGCCCTGACTCGAAAGAGCTGGAAGTCATGGGGAGATTCCTTTGCCCAGCAATGGTATGATACAGGTGAAGATTAGTAGAATAAAATTTGGTGATCTTTAAATTAACCGAAGGAGCCATTTTTTTCTTAGTATATTCAATTTCTGTTTGTACTCTTCCTATAGATTTTTCTACACCTCTCTTGTAAGTACAATTGTTATTATTTTTAAATAATTTCATCAGCACTGCTCTCAGAAACCGTGAAGGAAATCATCTGGAACAAAACATTCGAAGACCTGCGACCTCTACGAACCCACACTGAGCCCGCGTGGTCGATTACAGTCTACTCCCTCGAAGATAGGAAACCTTTGTCCCAGCAGTGGGAACAATATAGTCTGATTATGTTACGTTGACCGCAGCGTAATTGCCGGGCGGGTAGCACCGGGTGCCCCTAATTTGCGGTAGCATTATACAAAAGATATAAGCACTTCTTTGATAGTAAACGCTCTATATTAGATTTCCTCACCGCGTGTTCGTATTTGCGAAGATAGTCGATGATTGCCGAAGCGATACTTTCTCTGGGGATCTGTATACGGGCTTTTCCTAAAGTATTTCCACCATCCTTTTGCACGTTTGCAAACGCAAATTATCTACCTTTCGCTCGCATGTATACTTAAAGCTTCATAATAAATTCTCAACTAGGTACATATTAATTCAATAAGTACCGTGTATTCTTCACCATATGTTCTGCATTTTCTTCTCCATTTTATGTGCAACGCAGCCCGTGACGCTATTAAGTGTCGTTCTCAATGTGTTTCATATTATTTATTACTTAGCACTTAGTTAGTATGGCTGGCGGGTTTCTTACAAGGTTTTCAAGCGAAATTACGGTTCGGTACGGTAGAAGGTAAATTACGGCACTTCGAATACACTAAAATGCAAATTATGTTATTTTTTTTTTGCAAAAACTGGAACTCAATTTTACTGGCGTAAGAAAGTATGAAATCATGTTTTTTGTAAGTACTTATTTTCTTTTTGTTGAAATCTTGAATAGGTAGTTGCTCTGTGATTTTATCATAGACAATGTAGAAAGAACTATTATTAAAAACATAAGCGAATATTTAATTATGTACACGAAAATATAGTAACGACACAAAAATATCGCAAAACCTAGTTTCAATAAATAATATTATTTGCTCAACAATTAATAACTTGATATTTTAACAAGAGACCCATATAATTTGATATATTTCTCTAACAATAAAGGAATCAGCGAATTTTTTGGTCCCATCACAACAATGATATAGGGTGAAAACCACAATTAGCAGCCATGCCTTATAATTTATTCGCAAATAAAAATATCTTCTAGCCCTGAGCAAAACCTAATATTACTAGATTATTTTTAAGAATAGATATTGGTTTACAGTACAGTACAAATACTGAATGAAGTTTTTCGATAAGATTTGGTACCAACCCGCACTGAGCCCGTGTAGTGGATTACGGCCCACTCCCTCTTACCGAGCCTGTGTCCCAGCAGCGGGAACATTACAGTTTGATTAATCTAAATAACAAAAATACAGCAGTATTTACATTGACAGCTAACATTCAACACAGACAATCAAAAACACTGAAACAAATAACAAATAATGTATGCTGTGCTGACGTATGTGCAGTGAAATAATTTTGTATCAATATTTGTACTGTAATGTAAAATTATTTATTACTGACATACGACTTGAAATAAAATCAATCGGAATTTTGCATATTTTATACAATGTGGAGGCGATAATACGACAATGAATAAACTGTCAATAATGTAAAGGATTATTTTGAAACTATCACAATCAATTATTTATTGATTATTTTTCTTATTATTGTCAACGTAATAATTGTCTCTATGTTAATGAATGTAATTAGTGTTGTATCGTTTTAATTATCTTTAAATAAGTTTATTCGAGGAATAATTTTGAAATTTTGACAGTTATTTCATACAAAAACTGTCAAACGTCAATTTTATTTCTCGAATAAAAATTATCTGGCGATGGAAAAATCAGCCCTAAATAAACAAAATTAATTTTATTGTCAGGCATCGTGGCCCATAGGGTTAGTGTTACTTCTTACTTTAAAACTATATTAGTAACATGCAGGGACACTAAAAAGAAAAAGACAATCACAATCACAGGAAGGTTTAACAAGCTTTGTTGCTAACATGTAACTTGGTTAACCTCCCCATTGTAGGCCCATCCAGCCTCTCTGCAAACACCTTCAAAATGCTGTTGCTGTTTCCCCTCACTCGGGATATTACTGAGGTAACTTTCTTCCGCATTATCGCAAAGTAATCGTCAGATCGAGAGAGAATCGTCTATGGGTTTTGCCAATCTATGACTAGCGACTAAACTATTAGATATATTTGGTTGATTTTTTGTATGCAGACTGAGAACACTCATTTGATAAGCGAAGTTTAATTTATTATCGTATTGTCGTCCTCCTTGTATGATTACGAAACAGTTACACCAAAAAACAGTAAATAACTAAAAAGTCTGAGTAGGTAAACATTTAATTAGTCCATTAAATATTGTTAGTATTAGCACATTCAAGCTCGACAACCACTTCAAATTTACCATAAATATTTACGTAATACATTACATTACGGCCGGATAATTCATGACCGGTCCGAACGTAGGCTCTCCAAACTTTCGCGCGTGTTCTCTCGCTCACACTCGCCGCATATCACCATTAGGTTCCTAAAAAATAATATTGCGCACCCTTCTGCCCAAAGTTCGGACCGGCCATAATTTTTATCAGCCGTATTGAACTTCAACCATGGAGAAAGATCCATTGGCTTCAAATTGTTAAAGCGATAAAGCAATGCTTCTTTGCGTCAGCAAATTTTAATTATCGTCGTTTGAATTACGTTAAAAACTCACGGAGCGATTGCGGTGCGGTGCCCGCATGCGGACGACATACCGCATGCGGTTGTTGAATCTAGTGGTGGTAGTGCACTGGTTGAAGTTTGTGCGTGAGTGTGATTCCGAATATTTACTTGTGATTATAAAATACAGAAAAACACAGAAAAACACACAAAGTTTCTGTGTTGTAGCGGTATCTACAACGCCACATGCGAACAACGCGTCATACTGACGTCACGCAAATCCTGCATCTCGCAAGCAGAGTTTACCGTGCAATTAGCATAGATACAATTTCCCAATATCAATCATTGGGCAATTGCCCGCCAGACATAACACCCGTCTGGTCGGAGGATCCTCCCTTTTCAATGGAGGATAAGTGAACTTTACACCCTGTTCCTCATACCTCCAAAGTATTAAACACAGAAAGTACAGTGATAGGATGACGGAAACATCCGCTGGTATTGTAAATACGATCCTGTACACGAGTAGATGAAGTCAGGGAAATTAATTGTTTAACAAATAGACTACCAACTTAAATTGTCCCTTTATTAAAATCACAACTGTCATTCTTTGACAGCTGTATGAATAGCTATAACACGGCAAATTGACGTAGTGTGTTAATTTAATATACAATTAATCTCCCAGACATTAGCGCCGATCCCCTTGTTTACAAACTAACTTATAAGTTCAGTGCATCTTTTTCTTTCCATTTCATTAAGAAAAGGACAGAAGATAAATATTAGTTTAGTCCTGTCAAATTAGTCAGCGCCTGGCGTAAATTGACGTATTTTTAGTAGCAAATTTTTTAATCACGTCTAAACTCTTCTACGGAGTATCTTAATTTGACAGGACTAAACTAACATTTATCTTCTGTCCTTTTCTTAATGAAATAGAAAGAAAAAGATGCACTGAACTTTAGTTTAGTTTGTGAACAAGGAATTCGGCGCACGTATCTACCTACAGGAGTCATCTGCTCCACAAGTTATTAACGTAAATCCAACTCATTAATCGTTTACTATCCTTCACTGGGGTTATTGAACCAATTCCAAGTAAAACTTAAGTTACACTTGTACCATTATCTCTGATTAATCCTAAAAGATTAACACTAATGGGTGTTTACGATTTTCTTCGTGTTCCATTGCAAACTCTATTTAAATATGAAAGACGATGACATATAGACATCAATCAGCCGTCAATCAGGCTGAATGATGTCGTTTTAGAATGAATAGACATTGAGTTTGATGACACGTGATTAAATATTAACATAAAGAAGGGTTTAATGGCGCCGCTCCACTACAGCCCACGGCTAAGCTACGCACGTGTACTTAGCTTTTATTTGTTAAAAAACTTTATGCACAAGTAAAAAAATACTGTAAACGGGCGGACTTAATGGCTGAGGCATTTTCTACTAAAACCCTAATTGCGTAACACACTATCAATCTCAATCTGAATCATATTGAAGGATATTGCTAATCCATTGCTTTCTACGTTCGAATAATTTGTCTGTAAAACAACGTAAATAACGCAATGAATGTTGTTGAACTGTCAAAAAATTTTTTACAAAAAAATTAAACCGCCGAAAAAACTGAAAAGCAAAAAATAATAAACCTTTTTTATTTAACCTTAATAACTAAGTTCTTAAAGGTTTATTATTTTTTGCTTTTCAGTTTCTTCGGCGGTTTAATTATTTTTTTGTTTAAAAGTATTTATTTGATAATTTTTTGTGGCTTTAATCTACAAATTTTTTGCCAAAGGGCGCCATATGTGGCACTGAGTAGATACACAACTCAGCATTCGAATCTGTGAGTAAACAATAAATAACCTCTATTTTCCCATCCTTAGGGTTGGAATTTTTCTTTCAAATTTATGTGGGACCAACTTTAAGGTATACCTTTTCCAATAAAAAAGAATTATCAAATTCGGACTATTCTGTAAAAAGTAATGCGTGGTCACACTTAAAAAATATATATCTATACCTACGCGTCGACTTGAGAACCCCCTCCGTTTTTTTTCGTCGGTTAAAAATGAAAACTATTGCTACTGATAGTGTGTTACGCCATTACCTCGCATTCAATCTTAGGGTAATGCATTGAAAAACATGGCAGGTGCAACAAACGGGACATCATCATAACTTTTTAGTGTATGAAAAAGTTTACCCGAATCGCTTTAGCGTGGCAATAGCGATTGCAATAACCTACATTTTCTACTGAACTACACTAACTGAAATAAAGTCCGTTAACGTCCTCAATCAATATCTATCGTGATTTTCAACATAATGTTCCAGTAACGAAAAACCATACATAGTTTATTGTTTGGGTTCCTACGGAGAGATATTAGGGAAAGGGCAGTGACCTTTACTGTCACGGTAAAGTGATTGGGGTATAGGCGGGATCGTGAGACCCGCGGCTACGCTATGTACAGACGCCAGCACATCAAGCTACTACAAGCTGTCAAATTTCTTTAATAGATTTTCAACTTTATCGCAAAAGCATTAAGGTTCAAGGTTGATTGGGAAAATTTGACAGTTTCGGGTAGCTTGACCTGCTGGCGTCTGTACGAATGCTAAACAAATGAACCGCGCAGCTAACTTGGCAAAGCTCTCCGTGCAAATCCTACGTAGCAGTGGATGGTCACCGTTAAACGACATCAATGTAAATTGCTTTAAAGTTATTCGAAAGACCAATTTCGTTTCGAATTTCAGCAGAATTCGTAGAAACTAATTTAACAGAGCAAAACGAGGAAACCAATAAACTTGGAAACAACATCTATCATGTAGTTTTAAATAATTCTTGAACGAATCAAACTCGACATTTATACCTCTAAAGTGTGCTTTTATAATTTTTGATATGACGATATCATGGGATATCGTGGACGTCCACGGCAGGCGATAACACAGAGAAGTAAAATGTATGGAATTACATATGAAGACTCTTTTAAACCATCCACGACAACGTTATATACATGGTCAATTTAATTAGCTAGCGAAACTCTGCAGTCGTGATGAGTATCGTGACGAATATCTAAACACAATAAAATGAAAATAAAAAAGATTTGATGATTTTTTTTAGGGGTCAACGGCCGCTTGTAGTGTTACTTGAAGCAGGAACTGAGAAAATACGTTTTATTGTGTTTAGATTTCGATACTAATCACGTCTGCGAAGTTTACACATAAAAACTGATTTTTACATTGATATTTCTAGTGAATATACTAACTGCGGTCGATGACCCCACAAAAAAAGTCCCCAAATCATTTTTTTTTGTTGTTTTATCGTGGTCAGATACCGATAGCCAACACGTATGCGGAGTTTCGCTAACTAATTTAATTTGACCCTGCATAACGTGCACGTCTTTCCATACATTTTATGGACGTGGAAGTGGACGACCACGATTATATCGTCGCGTTAGAAAATATAAAAGCGCACAATCACAGTAGCATCTTAGAGTCTACAGATCATCATAGAACACTCGAGCTTCTCCTATAGCACCTGTTACCACCACGATCATATTTTCAAGTCCACTAACAATAAATATCACTGTATAATACACGAACGCTTTTCACTCTGTCCCGAGGACCTCACCAGCCTGTTCAGGGTGATCTTCGGACTGCCGCTCGTGCTGTCCGTGTCTCCTTTGGCACAAGTCTTTGTTCTCATTATCATTAGGTCAGTACGGATGCTGGGCCTTCTTACATTGGGAGCGACGACTCCACAGGCGTCTGATAATCTTCTCTTGATGGAGAGGGTACATTTTTTACTTCTACTACTTTGGCTACTGGTTGGGGGTAGTGTGCAGGGGCTACCAAACGCCGTACTGACCCTTTTGTGGTGGTTTGGTGCCATTTCTAAAGGGAGGTTGGCCACGACGAAGAGCTCGTAGAACAGGTCGTCAACGTGGAAGTTTTTCTTCGCTGAGGTTTCCACAAACACGCATGAGGAGTCTTGGGTGTTGCAGTATGCTACTGCTTCTTCAGGTTGGACAGTCCTGGGACAAAAAAAAAACAGATAATTATTCTTCTTTGAAAACAATTGGGGAAGAAGTGGCACCACTCCTGACAATGATTAATTTAATAAGGAAAACTTTACGTTCTACAGTGTAAAAAATGTGAAAATCATGTCAATTGACATCAAAAACATTTTTCTATTGTTTTTTAATCAAAACGTTTTTAAAGAGAGACTGAAAATAAATTGCTACAAACAAGTTTTTGTCAGTCAGTCACTTAGCAGTGCCAACTGTTTTATTGACTTCTTTCTAAGCAAATTAAGAATTAATTGCTTAAAAACACTTTTGTTGAACGAAATTTTATTTCCTTTTACCGTTTTTAATTCAAATAAAAAATGTATTCAAGAGAAAAGAGATTAATTTTCATAGGAAGAGCTAATTTAGGAAAAGTGCGAATTTATTTTAAGCATTTTTTTTCCTACTTATAAATCTTAAATTCCTATCATTAATAGGGTTTGGGAAGTCTCGACATTCTCAAAGTCTCGGGACATGAGACAACCCACGATCAAAATCCCGGGACGTCCCGGGACTTAGAATAAAATTTCAATCAAGTTGATTTTGGGCCAGATGTTGTAAAAAAGCTATTTCTGATTTTTGTAATAATGCCACCGGACAAGGTGAATGTTCTTTCGTTTTCAACAGATATCTCGTCGGGTTCCTTTTGTACTGTAGAGCTCAGTAGCTCTACAGTACATAAGGAACCCGACGAGGTAATAAAAATCAAATCGATTATCAATCGATTTAGAAATAATGGACGCCGAACCTAATACCAGTGTATTAGGTTCGGCGTCGGTTGGGTTAGGTTCGGTGTATTATTTCTAAATCTGGCGTTTGTATACAAGGGATATTTTCAAAAAATATTTCCGCAAAAGCAAGAAGTGCAGATTTACTCAGAAGTAAAATCAGAATCTTGGGACTGCATCATGCTGAATCAGGAGCTGTGATGGCCAGTGTCTCGAGTCTCGGGACCCGAGAGATCTAAATATACAAAACGTCCGAAGACTTCGAGACACGAGACGTCCCGGGACCCCAACCCGACTTCGAGACACGAGACGTCCCGGGACCCCAACCCTAATTAGTAAGTATTCAGAACTAAGCTATGTAAAACTTTACGAATAAGTCGGACATTAGGGATGATACTGTGTTTGAAGCCTTAATGGAGAGAATTTAGTTTTGATACTTTATGACCTAACAGTGTGGCGTTTCCCTTGGGTGTAGTAAAAAGTAATTAACAGAATAGAAGATGGCTACTTGGTTAGCAACAGCCTCTCTCTTCGCACTTATAGGTAACAGGATCATTGTACAGACGCCAGCTTATCAAGCTACCCGAAACTGTCAAATTTTCCCAATCAACCTTGAGTCTTAATGCTTAGCGATAAAGTTGAAAGTCTATTAAAGAAATTTTATAGATTGTAGTAGCTTGATGTGCTGGCGTCTGTACTCACCAAACCTATGGACAATTTAGAGATTACAGCAATATAAAGGCGTAAGGAGATCTTTGTTCAGAAACAGATATACAGGGTGGCAGGGGCAACGACGCTTAAACTAAAACCATGAATTCAGCACATGATTCTAGACTAGCGTAAAAATATGTCGGTTATCAAAAAGAAAATCAGCTGTTCAGTGAAAAAGTGCAATACTTACTCGTATGCTGTTAAAATGGTAATAAAGGCAAGCAATTTTTTTTATGGCCGACGGAATATTCCTGCGCTTGGGGGTTCAGAATCACGTACTTAATCCATGATAGCAGGTTGTGCGTCGATGTCCCTGGCACCCTGTATTATTAAAAACTTATATCGAAAATTATAAGAGTTTCCGTGGTTGGAGGTGGAATACGTAAGCATATGCGGCGCTCCCTGGGCAATCAAACACTGGTAATAAATAATAATAAAAATGTTTATTTCTTCACTTAGGGATATAAATAAGTAAGGTTTGGAGTCACCTTTTAAGCAAAGATTTCCTATATTAGGTGGCTCCGCTCCTCCAGTTTACAATCATTCTACAGATGTGTGCGAAATAAGCAAAAAAAATAAAGAATAAATGGTTATTTAACTATTTCTTTAGAAAGAGAAGAAGTATTCTGTAACTTACTTGAGGTCTCTGTCACACTTATTCCCAGCTATTGCCATGGGTACCCTGGGCACCTGACGCCGCCCTCTGCTGCCGCCGCTGCTGGCGCTGGCTTTTGTCTCCAGGATCTGTTCTCGGAGCCGGATCACCTCTTCGAAGGACTCGCGGCTGTCCATCGCGAATACTAGCACGAAGATGTCACCTGGCAACAAAAGATAACTGAATTAATATAAAATTTATGTTCCAGGTAGCAGTGGTGGCTTAAGGAGCAGTGGTAACAGTCGCAACTGACGACTTGTAGGTCGTAAATTCGAACCCAGACAGGCGGTTTACTTTGTGTAAATTATTTCATCAGCACTTCTCTCAAAACGGTGAAGGAAAACATCGTGAGGAAACCGTCATATCCTAGAACAAAAAAATCGAAGACATGTGACATCTCATCATCATCATTCCGCACTGGGCCCGCGTGGTGGATAACGGCCCACTCCCTCTCGCCGAGAGACGGCCTGTGTACCAGCAGTGGGAACATTATATGCTGATTACGTATGTTATGCAATATTTTAGGTACTCTTCTTTGTGTCAAAAGAGCCTTATTACTATTGAGTAAAGGTCGGTTTAGAGCAAACTATAGAATGCACATTATATCCCCACTCTACCAAATTATTTTTGTGTAAACAGCCAGAGTATTCTTTCGTTAGTCTATTTATTTTTTTTCGTTATATATTTATAATAAAGTTTCAAGAATATAAATAAAATAATGATCTTGCTCTTATTCTGGTTCAATGTTCGTTTGGTCGAAGCCCACCTTAAGGCAGACCACACAACGCGCCACGCGACAAAGTGCGGGAAACAGAGCCGAATACACGCGTTTTTATTAAATTTGTACAGACGCCAGCAAATCAAGCTACTTCAAACTGTCAAATTTCTTTAATAGATGTTCAACTTTATCGCTAAACCATTAAGGTTCAAGGTTGATTGGGAAAATTTGACAGTTTCGGGTAGCTTGACCTGCTGGCGCTGTACATGAAAAAAATCACGTGCAGCGTCACGTGGCGCTGATCGTTGATGGCGTTTGATTCGCCTAAGCCACTAACACAAAGTCTTAATGCCCTTGCCATGAGACAGTTACAGTTTCATTTTATTCACAATTATATCGAATCACCTACGTACAAATTAGGCTCGATGGCACACTAATAAAATTTTCAAATCATTAGGACGAAAGAAACGGGACAACTAAATAAATCATTCAGGTTTCGGTATCTCCTGGGATCACCTTTCTGTATGGAGCAAGGAGAAAGACTCTCACTAATACATTAGAACTAAATCTTGTATAGACACATGTTTTCCTTCTTCCTCACTTCTCGAAAATCCATTGTAGATCACTAATAAGATAACAATGGGCTCAAGAGGGATTACACCTTATTATGTCATGATAGTCATGCTGTAACAACGTAATAGCCCATTAAGTTTTCCCTTGAAAGGAGATTGGACTTGTTAATACAATATTTACGTCACTTACGACCTTTTGGGTCAAGAAATAGAGGGGTTAGTTACTTCCTGTGTCCTATCTCAGATGTAGTTTATATAGTTGGGTCAAAGTTTCTCTCTAGGGCACCGATTAACCCTTACTTAAGCGGGGACTGTCTTAAGTGAGGACAGCTATTTATAAGAGTGAATTTAAGTTTCGACTACTTGTTACTTTTTTTGATTAAACTATGGGCCAGATTTTTATAAAATTAGGAAGAAGGGTAGTCTGAAACCAGCACCCAAATTGAGTGATACACTATCAATCATAATCTGATTCATTGTGAAGGATTTTGTTAAACCATTGTTGCTTCATATGTTCGAAAAAAGTGTCTGTACAACAATGTACAGACGCCAGCACATCAAGCTACTACAATATGTCAAAATGTTTTAATTGATTTTCAACTTTATCGTTAAAGCATTAAGGTTCAAGGTTGATTGGGAAAATTTAACAGTTTCGGGTAGCTTGACCTGATGGCGTCTGTACCTAAATAACGCAACGAATGTCAAAATAGAAGCCATTGCTTGCATTGTTAGTGTATTACGCAATTAACCGCTGGAGAAAGGTCATGATCAATAGCCAATTTTAATCATTCAAACATAAATAATTATGTCAGAGTTATTCGTTTATTGGGAACGCCAGCGCCATCTCGTGGCGCTAGTCAGAGTCTAGCCTGAGTTCGTGGGAGTAGACGGAGAGCTACAGCTACAAGAGCGGTGTGAGCTGGGGGTCTACTCCGATGTAGTATCGGCCGAATGTTCGGGCGTTTCCTGCTACGAAGTTACTATTTGGTTCAGTCGTTCTCGATCCTACACTCCTATACTCTTTCGAATGTTGACTACAGTCCCAACCCAACTGAGTCGCTCCGAACTTTTTTCGAATTTTTCAATAATATTCGGTTTGGCCATGTGTCGGTCCGATCCGAACACTCGCACTTTGCACTTCGGAGTGGACCCCCAGAGCTCTCGGGATCATCGAAATATTGGACATCGTACGAAAAACATTTGCTTAGAAACTGTCTCGCGTTCCGTATCGTTGAGTTGTGTACCTACAGTGTGTGGTTCGCTAATGTGACTAACTTGGTCGTAAATTATAATCTGATTTGTACTGCAAACCGTTTTTCTATTGCGCTATAACCAACACTACCCATAGTACGCCCACAGTAATTAAAATATGCCTGATGATAACGAAAAATAGTCATACCTTCTCCGACAAATATATTTATATATTATTTTTGTTGTCACAAACTTTGTGTAAATTTTTCTCATCATTTAGATATTAGATGTCACACTGATTTCCACATATGTATTATCTAGTAGCTGCGCCCCACGCTTTCACCCGTATAAGTTTCGATCCCGTGGGAATATCGGGATAAAAAGACTCCTATACATATGTTAATCTTGGTTATAAACCATCTGTGTGCCAAATTTCTATCAAATCTGTGCAGTCTTTTTGCGTTATGGAGTAACAAACATCCATCCATCCAGGATCTAATGTCTTTCGTTTAAACGTGTAGGTACTATATTTTTAGTAGCTCTAATTTCACAGAATATCAATTTGTTTGAAATAAATTTCCCACTACAGATAATACTAGTAAATTAAACACCAACACGCAACACTTCGCTTTATCGTTTACCTGTAAATGCTAATAGAATTGGGTCGAAAACCAAACTCGGGTATATTCTATGCTCTACTGCCTGGTGCACTGTCGTTATTAATCCCGGCTTTTGTCAGGGTTTACCTCTCTCCACTATATACGCTCGTTGACTATATTCAGTGAAATTTACACAGAAATTGTTTTGTTATCAAGTTAGTGGTTCCAAATACACAGAATTCATCATGTTAGAAGCTATAACCCATCATGAATATTGGTCTCCTCGCTTGAGTTTCTACACCTCCTATAGATCGCTAGAACGATTACAGACATAGTTCACCATAACAATTATCCTTATGATTTTTATGTAACTTGGCATGAACATTAATTGGTTGGCATTTGATTTAACAACCGATTTGATGGAAATTGAATGGACAGCTGGTTTAATTTAATACGAGTTGTCAAATTTTACTTTAATTTTACTATAAATTATGGTTGTAGTACCACGGGGTCCGTGGCTAAACAATCGCCTCACAGGTCGATCAATCAAGTTAAGCTACGCTTGCCACGGTTGGTCTTTGGATGGGTGACCATCTTTACATACCGAGACCCCTCCGAGCCTCGGAAAGCACGTTAAACCGTTGGTCCCGGCTGTCATTCGTGAAACCCGAAATTCTGACAAGCAGTCTTACCAAGGGGTATCGTATTACCCAGTGACGAGTCCTGGAGTGGAGACCGCGTAATATCGGCAAGCGTAGTGTGGGACGCCCCCCAGCTAGATGGACGGACGTCCTAAAGAAGGTGGCTGTGACAGACTGGATGCGGAAGGCGGAAGATAAGGTGTTGTGGCGCAGCCTGGGAGAGGCCTATGTCCAGCAGTGGACTGCCATAGGCTGAGTTGACTGATTGATTGACGCTCCATTGAGCGCTAAGCGACCATTAATAGGGCTCTTTTTGTAATGCAGCTCCTCCGGAGAAGTACTACTACCATGCCTATTTAAACCGGCAAGAAGTGTTGTTATGTTCCTGTTCAAAGGGTACGGTTGCCGCTGTAATTACAGGCGTATGCAACCGTTCAGTTTTATCTCTGGGTTGGCAACGCTCAAGGCTCCCGCCGACAAGCGTGACGCGACTCTAGTCGAACCACTTCCATGACATTTTCTTAGAAATTATATATTATATAGCCCCCAAGAAACAATAGCCAATCGATTTGATTGAATATAGCCATTTCCCTTTATCTTGAAATTAATGGCTTCCTGAAATATTACGTTTAAATTTCATAAATAAACTAATATCAAAATTAATTAATTTTAAGATATGGAAGTCATTTTGCTTCTTCCCTTAATTTGTGACCTGCGTTTTCCATTTGGATTAGATTTCCGTCTTCAATTTACATAACATAATCAGGCTATAATGTTCACACCGCTGGGACACAGGCCTCCTCTCTGTGAGAGGAAGTGGCTCATAAACCACCACACAGGCCCAGTGTCTTCCAATTTTTGGTTCTAAGACATGCCGGTTTCCTCACTTAAGACGATCTGAAGGAGAACCCTTCAGATCGTCTTGAGTGCAGATGTACGGACACTTTGGGCACCAGTAACTGCGACGTAGTCCAAAAACCACTCTAAGTAAGTAAGTATAAAAAAAACATACTTTTAAAATATTTCTTGCGAAGAACACAAAAATCTCATTACATTAACATCGTAGGTTGTACCTACCTACCTAAAGGGTTAAAAAAAAACATCGTAGGTACAAAAAGGGTCAAGAAACTTTGTACCTGTGTTGTAACAACGTGCGGCTGTCTTAGGTAATAACCATTCATATTTTGATGGAGGATAGAATTGGACATCCTTGTACCTTCCACTTACAATTTAGTTTAGTAACTTTTGGAAAGTGATTTGTTTGTAAGTTTAATCTGGAGTTTGAGAGTTGTTAGAGAACATTTGGAGTTGTTCTTTATTGTTTTGTGAAAGTATTTTTTGTTTTACTTACAAGATGATTTCATTCAGTTGGAGTGGTATTGTTTTTGTAGTGTCTCACACAAAGGACGTCATTAATTTCGTAGGTACTCAAAAACTTAAAGTAAACTCAGAAAATAAAAATACTGTTTTCTTATAGAAAATAACATGTTGAGTATTTTTTACTATTACAACAAAAGTCTATAATTAGCCCCCAGCATCTATTTGAGATTGAAAATGCCAAAAATAATATGTATCATATTATCAGCCGGGGGGTTACTTGTAAACATTCGTTGTATAGTAAAAAATTCTGAAGAGCTCATTTCCGATAAGAAAACAGTAGGTACTGATTTTTTTCTGGATTTAATTTAATTTTTGGGTACGAAATGAACGATATCTTTTTGTTCATTTTCTTCATCTTTCACTCGAATCAGAACGTCTGAACACAAAATGAATCAAAAGTGAAATATTAATTGACCGATAATTGAAGGCTTTAGGAAAGTTATTTGTTTCTCATTGAAGAAGATAATAATTTTGTCTATTTTGAGTTTGAGTGGGTAATGTTATTGAAGAACTTTTGGAGTTGTTCTTCGTTGTTTTGTGAAAGTTATTTTGGTTTTTCTTAGGGCTGGTTTTTGGAACATCGGATAACTTTGTTCGAGGAATAATTTTGAAATTTTGACAGTTATTTCATACAAACACTGTCTACGTCAATTTTATTCCTCGTATAAAAGTTATCTGGCGATGGAAAAATCCGCCCTTAGGCTGGTTTTTCAACAGTCAGATAAATTTTGTCTAAGGAATAAATATGGCGGTTTGACAGCTTTTGTATAACAAATATGTCAAACTGTCATCTTTATTCTCCAGAATAAAATATCAGACTGCTTAAAAATCAGCCCTCACAAGATTATCTTATTCAGTTGGAGTGGTATTATTTTTGTAGTGTCAAAAATACTTGATTTCTCTTTTTTTTTCATTTCTTTTTTTTTTCTAAAGAATCTTTTCAGTTGCGTCTGTTATTTATTTAACAGAATGCTTATTTACGAGTGTATTATACAAGAAGCTCTTATGAGCTTATAGAGGTATTATGAACAGGGTGTAAAGTTCACTCATCCTCCATAGAAAAAGGAGGATCCTCCGATCAGACGGGTTTGTGTCTGGCGGGCAACTGCCCAATGAATCATGTCGGGATGTTGTATAATTATATGCTACTCTGCTTGCGGGTTGCAGGATTTTGCGTGACGTCATTATGACGTGTTGTTTGCATGTGGCGTTGTAGATACCGCTACAAGCTTCTATGTGTAAAAGCTGACACTGTCCGATTATTGAGGCCTAGCTGCGCCCCGCGATTTCACCCGCATAAGTCTCGATCCCGCGGTTATAGCAGGATAAAAAGTATTATATCTCCTTGTCCTGGTCATGGCCTACCCGTGTGCCAAATGTCATACAAATCCCTTTAGCTGTTTCAGCGTGAAAGCGTAACAAACAAATATACAAAAAACAAATCTTTTCTCTTTATAACACCTATAAGTTTAGATTAGATATAAATGTGGATTCTCAATAACCGGCGTGTGTAATCAAATTTTAGAACACTCCCTAACTACTGAAATAACAATTGAATTGTAAAAAAAACTACAACCGAAAAACAAGACATGCCAATATCAATTCAACGAGCGCGGTAATAATTACGAATTGCACCAACACGAAACTTTAATGAAAACCACAGAGCTTTAATTTTATTTTATCATTAAAACATCGTCGTCGCTCGGCGGTTGTCATTGCACGGTGATTGGCACATTTCGTGTCTAATTAATTTATCATTAATTCACATGTAATTGGACACTTTAAGCGAATTTCACTTTAATATTGATGAGATTTTTTATGTCTATACATTTTCTTTACGGTGATGCATCTGTCTAGCGTTTTCCAAACGAGCTCTGGAGCTCTACTAGCATAATCAGTCTATAATGTTCCCGCTGCCACACAGGCCTCCTCTCGGTGAGAGGGAGAGGGCCGTGGGTCATGCGGGCCCAGTACAGCACCCTAAATGCGTAACACACAATCAATCTCAATCCGAATCATTTTGAAGGATATTGCTGATCCATTGCTTCATATGTTCAAAAAATGTGTCATGTGTCTGCTCAACAACGTAAATAACGCAATGAATGTTGTTGAACTGTCAAAATTAAACCGATTCCGATTGATCGTGTGTTACGCAATTAGGGTGCGGGTGGTAGATGTCACATGTCTTAGATTTTTAAGTCATGCTGGTTTTCTCACGAAGTTTTCCTTCACCGTTTTGAGAGCAGTTGCGATGAAATAATTTACACAAAGTGAAGCGCCTGTCAGGGTTCGAACCTACGACCTACAACTCGTAAGTCGCGGCCGTTACCACAGCACCCACAAGGTAATACATCTGCCTAGCCTTTTCCCAACGACTTCAGCATCCTAATTCTAATCTAAATCTGAATCATTTTGAAAGATATTGCTAATCCATTACTTCATATGTTTGAAAAATGTGTCTGCTGAACAACGTAAACAACGCAATGTATGTAGTTGAACTGTCAAAATGAAACCCATTGCATACTGATAGTGTGTTACGCAAAAATCTCGCTGGAGCTCTTCTAGTACTGTATTGTTTTTTGCTGACTTATCTGTATCGCTTGTTAGTGTTAATAATTTCCTAGAAGGGAATAGAGTAACATACAATATTCTAGTACATAACTTACTTCTATGTGAACCTAATTCCTACCTTGGGAGCGATAAACAGCACCATATTGTTATTAAGTCGTACATTACGAACAATATATTGGATTAGTGGTTCGAGAATAATTTATCACCAATAGAGATGAAAGTTAACTAAACTATCATCCGTAGAGAGTTGGGGTTGGCACAACTCTTTACTACTATGCAACATGAAGCGACTGCTTATATGACTCCCACAACCCAGTTGTTAGCCTGGGTAACACGATACCCCTTGGTAAGACCGGTTTTCAACCTTCCGGGCTTCTAAATACCCGAAGCATTATTTGCATAAAATGTGGTAGGTATGTAAGATGGTACAATTTCAGTGCAAAGACACATTCCGCCATGTAATGATGCCATGCAAATATTTAATACTAGCTGTGCCCCGCGGTTTTTTACCCGCATAAGTTTCGATCCCGTGGGAATATCAGGATAAAAATCCTATGTGTTAATCCTGGTTATAAACTATCTGTGTACCAAATTTCATCTAAATCCGTTCAGTAGTTTTTGCGTGAAAGTGTAACAAACATCAATCCATCCATCCATACAAACTTTCGCATTTATAATATTAGTAGGAAGTAGGAAGGATATTATGAAGTAGGTATGTTGAAGTATTCAGTAATAGACAAATATTTTTTCTCAGATTTTAGCGTTAAGAAGTTTATAAATGTCAAAGATCTACAACGTACTTAATTGAAAAGTTCGAAAAGGATGAAACGCACGTTGAACAGTTGCTTAACGTGCTTTCCGAGGCTCAGGGGTAGAACATTACGTAAATGAACATTACAGAGAATCACTTCACATGAACTCTAATACATCTTCAATAACTGTTTACCAATTAAACGCCATTATTTCTCACGAACGAAGCCCGAGATCGTCAACTAAACGTTACAGTAGCTTGTTACGTACCGTGTTACGTAACATGTGCGAACTGGGCCACGTTAATTGCCTCCACTGAGTCACTAACAGGATAAGTACAGAAGGTTAGCTCCACAGAACGTGCAAAAACGCATGCACACATACACGCTGTATGTGAATACAGCGAGTGCAAACGCACTCGCGACTGGCATTTGTTTAACAGTCTGAAATCTCAATTTGTACGCGTCTATGATCTGTTCCAAAATTATCTGATTTGACAAATTGAATGCTTTGATTATATGAATACTTACACCCGAAATTCTGATTTAATATCACCTTAAAGACGTTTTCCATTTGACAATTTTGAGGTGTTTAAAATCTCAATTTTCGTCAGTGATTTTTCAAATACAATTTATAATGTTATTCAAATAATAATTTTTGGAAAAAGTGGGGATATTTAGAGTTGAAATCATCTAAATATAGAGGCTTACTTTGTATCTAATTTCCTTTAGTGATTGATTGCGTAAGAATTTAACCAGAGCAGGGTTTTATTTTCACTTCCATCAGTTACTTTTTGAACTGATTTTATGTATGCGTCAGTCTGTACTTTCTGAGCCGGCCTTCTGTTACTATTTATTCTTTGTCTGAGAAGTGCATCGCACGCCCAATTTGAGCTCGTGATCCCGTGTCGCCCGTGATGCAACGAAGGTTAAGTGCTTCGGGTAATACCTTTTCAGCCCAAGGGTATATTTAGCAACTCAATCTTATATACCTATATATGTTAGGTTTTATACCCACGTGTAACACCTCCTATTGTAAATCTAATCTAAAAAGTAAAATCGTTTATTTCAATGTTCAAAATTACATTATGGATGTATCGTTGGTCTCAAACTAGGCACAGCCTGTATCTTGGGCACTATCACCATAAGTCTAGTTGAAAACCAGCGTCAAGCACTAGTCGTCTGGCATTTTTGCTGAACTGGGCCTTATTGGCACCGTCGTGAGGCACGCTTTCCTGCTAACTTGCACCTGACTTTTCACTTTCCATTTGTTTTTATCTGATGTACTATATTGTGTACCTTTAAGACTGTGCTAAATAAATGTACTTTCTTTAAACATTCGTATACCGCTTCTAACATACCTACCATTCTCCTTCATCTTGCTTCTTTGTACATACCATATCAGATGAACAAAGACAAAGATATTTAGTCTTTGTCAGTCAGGAGCGCCTCCACTTAATAAAGAAAGGACTAGACGGATGATAGACAAATTGATATCTAACCGCGCGCGGTTAGATATCAATTATTTACGTAGGTACCTATACACTTGGTTTTTATTCAAAAGCGATGTTCTCCTTTATTTTTTTAATGAAATTTTGTGTTGTTACGAACATAGTATTTTCGAACCCATAGGTTTTGGCAATGTGTCGTATTTATTTTATTGTTGTTTTCGTTATTTCACGCAAAAATCACAATTGAAAGTTTCCAAGTGTTGACATATTGGTGCTCGTGATTGTACAAGGAGTTACTAGCCACTACCTCAACTTTACGGCTCAATTGATGGGCACTACAGAATAGATAATCTGAGGTTGGACACATTGTCAGATCTCGGGATTACTTTTGACTTTACTGTCTGTACAGAAGTTTGGATGAGGCATTAAGGTGGGCGGCGAGATCGTCCGAAAGGGTTACCGCTGCCCTGGAACAGAAAGGGCTAAGGAAGGAACACGGTCGGTTTTAGTCAGTAAGAGTCTGACACTCCCTTCCGCTCCACCCAGAGCGGGAGGGGTCATTTGATGATTTCCCATCCAAAAAAAAAAAAAGGCATTAAGGTACTTGAGAGCAGTGGTAACCCAGTGGGAACGACGCCAACTTACGTGTGGCTATGGGTTCTACCCACAGCCACACGTAGGGATACACGTCGGGTTAACCTAGGCAGGCACTTTATTTTATGTTATTTATTTCATCACCGCTACTCTTAAAACGGTCTAGGAAAATATCGTGAGGAAGCATGTCCTAGAATCATAAAAATCGAAGACTAGTGACATCCACCAAACCGCGCTGGAACCGCGTGGTGTATTATGATCCCTCTCACAGAGAGGTGACTTGTGTCCCAACATTGACTAAATTATAATTGATATTAAATTCCCATTCCTGTTCTATCTGTTTATATACTTAATAGACAAAATAAACTTCACATACCACAGGCTAAATAGAATATAAGACCGAATAAACATGAGAAACCATCAATTGTAATTACTCTATTTAAATGCGTATAAATGAATTTGAATTTGAATTTGAACAGTGGGAACGTTTACTGATGATGTTACTTAGGTAGTTATTATAGAAACTCGCGAAAATATATACATACGCATAGGTAATTACGCCCTTTTTGCTTGGGCTTTATGCTTGGGCAGATTTATTTGCAGATTTTACATGGTTACAAAAGTTCTTAAGATGGTAGTATAATAATACATTGATTGGTGATTGAATATTTTAAGCTACTAACCTTAACATATTCAATCATAACATAATGACAATTTTATGTTTGTTACCTAAGAACTCCGTTATGTATAAGCCGATTTGCTAAATTCTTTTTTTATTTGTAAGGATAGACTTTCAGATTGGTCCCATAGAAATTTAATCAAAAACGGTTCTGTAGTTTGGTTTTTAAACCAAAATTACGGGTAAAAATTACAACTTAACACGTTGACTGCCAGACAACAGACACAATAGAAAATCTAGTTTTGGCGGACACTACGCTAACTGTTTCGTCACCATCTTTGAACATTTTCAGAATTATCAGAAAACCCATAGTAAATACAACCCATACACTCCATATAGGAACCCTTACCCGCAAAAACATCAACATTACACTTCAGTTCGCGTAAAATGACAAGCTTAGCTGTTACTAACACATCGGAGGCTGTCGCAACGTAGTTAAGCGGTAAACTGGTTAGTGCAAGGAATTGCACGCCAGTGCAATGTTAATTTTGTCTCTAGTGTATCGGGAGATTGTCTTCGCTAATAGTTTTAGTTCAGCAATTTGTGGTGCGTGTGTTCAAGCGTGTGTTGGATTATACTGTATTGTCAGGCCAGAACTAAATCCAATTAAAAAATAGGTAGTTTCGTAAATTAGTTTAATTTGCTTAAATTTCCTAGACCATTATTTGTATAGGTTTAGGCCTATATAAATTAAGGCCTAGGCCAACGTAACATTGGACACATTCATTTTTAATAAACATAATGAGTCACATTGTATTTGGGCGCCTTTGACCCTATCCGGCTCGAAGGACCAAATTGAATGAAGAATTTGAGACAATTTTCAAGTTATGGAACAACAAACTGAATGTCATACAAAGTCCTAATTCCATTGCAACCAAAAACTGTTTTAGGACCTAGATACAATTAATGGTCACTCAAAAACCAACTTAGAATATATTTGACTAAAGTAGATAACTGATTATGTGGGGATGAAATGAAAGTATCCCAGATTATGAACACTGCCTAGTAAATACACTCTCAAAGTCATCTTTGACACCGCATGTGCATGAGCACATGCGGTGTCGTACTATTCCTAGATCGTCTTTTGTTATCACCCTCTACGTTTATATTACAGCTGCAGTTTCTTCTATGTTTTAGTTAATTAACTAGTGCTTATAAGCAACACGACCTACATCTGCATCAGCAGAGTATGTGATTATACCACATTGTCTCACTAAGACCAAGAGATTGTTGTGAGGGAAATAAAATGCGGTCAAGAGGAAGCGCGGTCTGACGGCTGAACGTTTTAAATAATACTTTATATTTAAAGTAATGGAAATATTGTAGTTGTCTGAAGTTTTATAGAAGTTCTTTGTGAAAGGGCTTATCTGGGAAAGTATGAAAATACGACGAAACGCTTTTTTTTTACTACTGAATGGGCCTGCTCTTGAACTCAATCTCGAACTCGCACACGTCTCTTATTTTCATCGATCAGGTTAAGGTACACTTCTCGCGGTCGGTCCGTGGATGGGTGAGCATCTTTGCAAACCGAGACAAACATGTGACAAACAGTCTATTACCAAGGGGTATCGTTGTAGCCAGTAAGTAACTGGTTTGAGGAGGTCATATAAGCAGTAGCTTCATGTAAAATACTGGTATTCTGCTGCAACCGGTTAGACTGGAAGCCCACCCCAACATAGTTGGGAAAAGGCTAGGCAGTTACAAGCATACATTCCGATTTAAAGGTGAACTATTTGCCTGTTTGTCAGCCATAGAAGCATATAAAAAAGTTGTTTTAAGTTGCTTTAATTATTAAAAAGTGATTATAAAATAATACTACATAAAATACAAGTAACCGCAGGGCGATACAATTGAGGACAAGAGGACCACTGTGGTATCAACATAAAAACCGGCCAAATGCGAGTCGGACTCGCGCACCGAGGGTTCCGTACAATTTAAAATGATTAAATTAATATTTTTTATTATCTATAGGTATGATGTAACTAAAAATTTACGGTTTTCGCAATTTTTCCTTTACCTATCTGTGCTATAAGACGTTGCTTCGTACCAAATTTCAAGATTCTGAGTTCACGGGAAGTACCCTGTAGGTTTTGATTCCCTTGCGACTGTCGAAAATTTGCGGCATAAACGGCTGTATCTTTTGTTTGCGTTGGCTTAAAAGTTTGATTTTTTCACAGCTCCAAGGGTCAATAGACTTGAGTATTTGATATAAATTTGAGCTTGATAGGTATCAAGCTCGACGCTACGCGTTCCTGAGAAAAAGGGTCTTCACCGACAGACAGACGGACGGACGGACAACAAAGTGATCCTATAAGGATTCCGTCATTTCCTTTCGAGGTACGGAAGCCTAAAAAGAACGTTTTACATAAAATCCTTTAGATTTAAAGTCATGGTCGCTACCTAGTATGTAGGTTCTATTTTAAAGCCACTGTTTTATGAGTGGATTATAAAACTAGGTACGCACGGCTACAGATCAAGCTTTACAAAACCAGTATAAGCTGACTACCGAGTGTACGAAAAACCTATACAATGCGAGGTCAGCTAAAACTGGAAAAATATAGCTTGATGTGTAGCCGTGTGTACAATGAAATATTAAGTGTATTTGTTTCGATATACATCATCATAATCTTCCTGTCTTTGTCTCATGTTACCACGGCGCGATACGTTTTCTTCTTCCATTCTCCCTTGTTAATTGCCACGCTTTTTCACTCCCTTTTCTTACATATCATTCATATATCGTATTGTTTCCATATACAAACATAGGTATTTTAAATCCTTAATTAAACAACCTGCTTTTATGTTTACTTATTCGCGCTTTAAAAACAAAGTTTATTTAAATAACAAGCAAAAATAGTATAAACCAGCACGTGAAAGTTCCCACGCTCGGTAAAAGTGCTTACCATACTAACCGCACATTGTTATCTTATTAGGGAAAACACTAATTAGGCAACACCTGGCGAAACAAGGTGTACGAACGCTTACATTAACTGGTTACTCTAAGTACCTACCTACTTTTCTCAAGTAGGTAGGTACTTAGAGGTTTTAGCCTGTATGGTTTCCCAATGCAACCTCTGCGGTTATTTTATGAGTTGATGATATGTATAATGAAAGAAAGCAGTAAAGAAACATATTCTGTTTGGGACACGCACAGGAAATACAAACAATAAAAAAAAGAACATTAAATCTTATACAATCATGAAAACAATAAAAAAGAATATTAAATCTAATAAAATCATGAAAACCATAAAAAGTGTATCTAAGATTAAAAGTAACAAAAGAGTGAAAACAACCAAAAAAGAGAAGACCTGTGCGAGGCCAAAAAGGCTCCAATATCAGCATCACGCTACGATATTTGAAAAAAAAGGACCAAATAGGTGCAGGTCTGGTACTCTGATAGAGCCCACTGTGATTTAATGAGATAACCACATTTTCATATTCTGAAGAGGAAATAGTAGGATCAGCTCGGAAAGCTGAGAACCCACGTTTAGATGTAAAATAAGTAGATGCAATTCTAGGAATAATAATTATCCTATAGGTATTAATATTAATAATGCCTTTGATTCGTCCTGGTACTGTAAGGCCGGGTTCACATTAGGTCGGACCGACAGTTTTACCGGCCCGACAAACGTGTCGGATCCATATTGGCGTATGTTTGTCAATAGCGCCGTTCACATTAGGGCGACCCGATCAATGTGAACGGCGCTATTGACATACTGATGTGTATGCGCTTGCCACTCACACATAGTTCCAATATTGTGAATGTGTGAGTGGACCCATGTCAGAGTCAGTAATAAACCAGCGTTCAATGAAGACACTCGTTTCATTATCTCCGCACCCTCAGTTAGAAACTTATCACATACATACGCCAATATGGATCCGATGAATAGCGCCGTTCACATTAGGGCGACCCGACCAATGTGAACGGCGCTATTGACATACATACGCCAATATGGATCCGACGCGTTTGTCGGGCCGGTAAAACTGTCGGTCCAACCTAATGTGAACCCGGCCTAAGGGCGCGCAGAGGTTCCAGTATCTACCTAGGGTAATGCAGGCATCTGTTCATAGATAGATACAAATTAAAAGAGATTAAGGATTATTTATTTCCTAATATAAGACACCACTGACGGGATCGGGTAAATTAGTACGGAAATCAAGAATTACTGACCTTTAGGCGTCGGCAACCCGCAGTGACCAAGTGCGGTGATTAATTTTCATTCTCTGTATGGGAAGAGTTCTTTGAACTCCAATGGGCCAATGCTCTGTATTTCTTTACTTATTAGCAACCCGCCCCTGCTTCACACGGATTTACGACTTAACAAAACATGAAGATTTCTTTATTATATCAATATTTTAGTGAAAAACAAAACAAAAAACCTGCCGGAATAAATTCTATTAATGAAGTTGAACACCGCAACAAACACAGATAGACACAACAAGCGACTTCGTAATAACTTAATTAATTATATACAATATACATATTCTAAACTGAAGTCACTTTTTAAATACATATAATATTTAGAGCACTGGGAATCATCACTAGATCAATTTAGATAAGTCAGACATCTTGCTGGATATATTAATCTAACCTAGATGTTATCTCTTTCGAGTAGTTAGCGGAATGTCCTCTTCAAGTGCTTTTTTTCCCAATACTTCGTACTTTCAAACATCCCGAGATACTCGTAGAAGACATTACTTAAGCGATCTAGAAACTTGGTAATGAAAGCCACTTTGACTCCATCACTACAGCACTAAAACAAAATACGACTCGATATTTCTCAGAAGAAGCTGAAAATCTTTTAGAATATGGCCGTGCATCTATTTTAGATAAATCCCATACGACTTGAGAATATTAATCGTTTTGTTCAGGCTTTAAATGGTGCTTGCCAGTTGTAACTGGATAAAGTTTGAAAAACGTCTGGAATATTAAGTGTCTAGCTGATAAGTCTTTAAGAAACATAATAAGGATTGTTTCCTGTTAATGCCTACTGTTCTTGGACTTTTAGTTTATTTTTGTGTAAAACTTCTTATACTTACGACCCAGTGGGTCCCGCTTAATGGCAAGCGACATCGCGGCAGGCCAAGACGGAGATGGCGGGATGAGCTGGACTCTTTTAATAAAAATTGGTCCTTGGCAGCTCTGGACAAAGAGAGGCGGAAGGAGAGTAGGGCAGCCTTTGCCTAGCTGTGGGACATTGACGGCTAATAAAAAATAAAAAAAAACTTAGACGGCCATTTGATAATTGAACGAGCATGATGTTCTCAAGAGACCTAATAAACTTCTGGAGGGTGGGCACAATGCTCCAAGACTAAGTGCGGAAACCAAACCCACAACATCACAACATAAGTACAACATCTTACAGTATTCCAAGACGATGTTATACACACTTAACAAACTATCTATAAACTATACAAACATAAAATTCAACCATAAAAATTAAATAATAAAAATTACAATATTATGCCTCCTTCAATGCACCTTTGTGCTCCTAACACAAATTTCCGCAGGCTACAGAACATAGAACATTGGACGAGCATTGAGAGTGATATTTCAAGGACCCGTCACGTTTAGGCGCATTTCGTTACATGAGAGAGAAGAAAGATGAAGCTCTCTCCGTCTCTATTTTAAGAAGTATTATTTCTGTCACGCCACGGGACGTCCTCTTTTCTTGTGTCCACGGTCATAATATCATTTTAAGTGTTAACGTTACGCCTTTAAGGACGTCTATTGTGAATGAATATTGGTATATTATTTAAACAGAAGAAAGACTGTGACCATTGTTCATCTTATTATTCTCAACCTCTTTGTGAGTTTGAGTACAATAAAGCTTATTAAACTATTAATGAACTAACCGACCAACTTCATTAATGCTTTTAGAAGAAGCGCGTCTTTAGAAGACAGAGTTTGCTACGGAGAATCGAAAATTGTGGTCTTAATGCGGAGCAGGCTACGCTCCGTAGCAGCGGAGCAGGCTACGCTCCGTAGCAGCGGAGCAGGCTACGCTCCGTAGCAGCGTAGCCCGTAAACGTAGCACTTTATTTAGCAATGTAACAAAGCGACCGTAATGGGTGTGTTTAGGTTTCCATACCTCAAAATGAAAAATCGTTGTCCATCTGTCTGTCCATCCGTCAAGACCTTTTTTCTCAGGAATGCGTAAAGTTATCAAGTTGAAATGAATATCAAATACGACAAATACTCAGGACTGCAATCCTTTGAAGCAGTGAAAAATCAAACTTCTAAGTCAGCGCAATCAATAGATACGGGATAAACGGCTGTATCTTTTGATTACGTTTCGTTTATGCCGCATATTTTGACACTCGCAAGGGAATCAAAACCTATAGGGTACTTCCCGTTGACCTAGAATCATGAAATTAGGCAAGACGCAATGTAGCACAAGTAAAGGAAACAATTTGAAACCCGTTTTGTAGTTAGGTATGTACGGAAACCTCGGTGCGCGAGTCCGACTCGCACTTGACCGGTTTTTTTTTATAATTTTCCTTTTATATTCAGTAGCTTAGTACATAAGTAGGTTTCGAAAAAAACCGCCTCGGTACACTAACCGAAAAACGCCAAATACGTAAAGAAAAATTGAAGCCCTGTTATAATATCTATACCTTTAACTCTGCCGACCAACTCTATTGCATTAGTGGTGACCAGAGGGGCAATTCTCGTAATTTTAAGAACGTTCTCAGTCAGAGGGGCAATTCCCGTAATTTTAATAACGTTCACGATCTGAACTGTCTCAATCTGTCAAAAATACTTTTTAGAATTTTTTTTGACATTGATTGTCGCTGAGATGAAATTGTGACTTGAAATTGAACGTTTTTAAGTACGCGAATTGGCCTTCTGATCTCAGTATCAATCTGTCAAAAATACTTCTAATTTCCCTTCATTTTTAACAAGTTTTTGACATTTGTTTGTCGCCAAGATGAGACTGCGATTAGATTTCGAATGTTTTAAATTACGAGAATTGGCCTTCAGATATTTATTTAAAACAAAATTCGGTCTAGTAAGACAGGCACTTTTGAATTGTCAAAGGAATCGGACATTCCAAATTCTCGAGTTGCTACTTACTCTTTAACCGACAGTAACCCAAAATGCCTACACTTACACTTCACTCATTCTAAGACATATGCTCCAAGTACGTAACTACTTACTGCCTACGTACGCAAGCCGAGACAAGGGCTATCAAATAGTTTAGTAGCGGACATTCCGAGCCCACTAAGTGGAAGTGTCCTTCAATATTTCATGTAACGACACCCAGAACAAGGACAAGGGCAGTTAGTTGTCTTGGTGAAATCTTAATCACATCTTAACGTTCTAAGTTTGATACTTAAGTTATCGTTTTCCAACTATGTTGGGGTCGGCTTCCAGTCCAACCAGCTGAATATCAGTATTTTACATGGTATTTTACTTTCTATCTGACCTCTACAAGCCAGATACTGGGTAACACGATACCGATTGGTAATACTGATTGTCAGACTTTCGGGCTTCTAAAGACCTTAAGTTATAATGTCAGAAGTGAAAGAGATAGGAAGATATACTTTTTTTTAGACTATTATAATTGTGTTTATACCAGTGGTGGCTCACTCCCTCTCGCAGAGAGGAAGCCTGTGTCCCAGCAGTGGGAATAGCATAGGCTGATTATGTATGTATGTATACAGGGTGGCAGGGACATCGACGTGCAAATTGTAAACATGGATTCAGCACATGAGTTTAGACCCCATGGCGTCGAAATTTTTCGTCGGTAATTAAAAAAAAATATTGCTGCTCCATACGTTTGGCCATCCTCTCCTCCTCCATACGAGGCTTGCCGCCTCGCGCGAGATCGAGCGGTAGCCCCGGATCAGCCTTACGGCTACCACCTTCTGGGGCGCGTTCAGATAATGTGCGGCTCGAAGCCGCAGTGAACGCGCCCACACCGGGGCCCCATATAGGGCCATGGACCGCACGACCCCCGCGTAAAGCCTCCGGCAGGAGGCGTTTGGCTCCCTCAGGTTGGGCAGGAGCCGCTTTAAGGCGGCCCCGGCCCGTTCCAATTTGGGGGCCAAACGTCGGAAATGCTCGACGAAGTTCCACCGGCTGTCGAGGACGAGACCCAGGTATCTCATCGTTGCCTCGACGCCGATGTGAACCCCTCCTACCATCATCCCTGCCACCCTGTATATGTATTTTGATACCACGAACAAGTTGAGGTTTTCCTTATAAACGTTGATTAAAGTTACTAACGTTTAAACGTCAAAAATGTATGGTTAAACGGTCGCTAATCATTACATAAGGTAACGATTATAAATAAAGGGGTTTGTCTTTAGGTGCAGTAGGCTAACCCGTAGTTTGCTTCGAAGCGTAGCAGGCGTAGACGTGACGTCATCGCTCGTAGCTGCGTAGCAACGGCAGTAAATGGCATTTACTTTTCACAGTTTGTATTAGCATTCACTTCTAAATCTTCTTCTATACTAACCTAAAAAGGCTTCCCTCACACTTCACATAAGGTACATGTAACTACTTAATATCTACGTACGTGAGCTGAGACAAGGGCTATCAAACAGTTTAGTGGCGACCATTCCGTGCCCACTTAGTGGAAGTGTGCTTCAATATTTCATGTAATGACACCCAGGTTATAAGGCCGCGGCCACACTGATAAGGCGATTGGGACGCTACAAAACCAGCTTATAAACATTAGCTTTGGACGCATCATATTTAGAGACGAGATAGATAGAATACTCTTTATTAAGTACACCATAAAAATTACAGATATAAATGTAGAAATTTTACAAGAGTTGACACAATGGGCGATCTTATCACTAAAAGTGATATTTTAAAGACAACCTTTTGATAGGTTAAGGGAGCAGAATCAATACTGAAGGTATTCTGTGGTGTACCATTTACATGTGTACAATAAATACATACCTAAAACATATTATACTTATCCACAAAAATATTCAATAATAATTGTTTCATACAAGTGCAAAGAATTTTTTTTTTTTGGTTGTCTCCTCTCCAGGGCGGCTGGACTGATGTTGGTCCAGCCATGAACATGACCAGCCAACTGATGCTTCAGTTTGCTTACTCTGCAAGATAAGTCGGAAACTGTGTGTACTGAATCCATGTTTACAGGTTGCGCGTCGATGTACCTGCCACCCTGTACTACAAAAGATCTCTAGTGCTGTATTTGTTCTGCGCATCGCTGTACAGTGCTCCCGCGGCCTTATAAGGGTTAAGCGGTCAGCTCTCTTCGTAAAATCTTAATCACATCTTAACGTTCGAAGTTTGGGACTTAAGTTACCTTGTAAAATCAAGGTTAATGGCCTGTGTAAATTGCAGATTAAAAAAAATAATAGATTTTCTAGATAAAACAGTAGTTGCTTTCTGAATTGAAGAGCAATATGATTTTACTGTCAAATACTCTTACTCTGATCTTTCGAAGTAACTACTTTTAGGTTGAGCTCCTTACGTTCTGAGTTGAACTGCACGATTACAGACAACTGCGTGCACTGACTAAACCGGTCCACTCAATCTGTGTACTTCTTTCCTCAAAATACCATTTCAGACACCAATCTACATGGTCTTCACATGATCTGACCAAGATTATGTCTGGACTTTAAAAGAGACTGTGACTCTGAGTTTGTTTCGGCCTGTCTTCTTAGAGTAGTCAGATAGGAAACGCCGACCTCATCTAGTTTTTAAAATATGATTGACGTGTAAAAGTGTCTGTACAGACCTACTTACGAAGATAAAATAATTTATAATTTAAATCGATACCTATAAACTAAACAACCATTGACTCGATTTAAAACTCTTTTGGGTAGAGGTTTGTTTATTCTCATAAAAGTAGGCCCAAAACCCGAGAACATTGAGGGCATCGGGACACTAATCCTACACACGTTTGTTCAAACTAATCCATCTCTTTAGAGCTTTGACCGAAACCCATTCATATTTATTTCACGCCGTAGTGTACAAACTTTGATGCATCGGACGTATCTATCATTTTACACGATGGATACTCATGAATATGGTCTGGCTTTAATAATACGGCTCTTGTAGGTACTAAACTATACTCAGTAGTGAGCAGTGGTCCATATGATCTAATAATAAATTATCTTTTACTTGTACAATCACGAGCAGTAATATTTCAACACTTGGAAACATTCAATAGCGATTTTTGCGTGAAATAACGAAAACAACAATGAAATACGACACATTGCAGAAACCTATGGGTTCGAAAATACTGTGTTCGTAGCAACATAAAATTTCAACAGCTGTCATTGACCCATCAACATAAATTGTCAATTTTCATTTCAAAAACGGAAATAAAGCCCGTTAACGTAACCCCTGAATCGAAATCTAACGTCATCGTCAACATTTTTACTATAATGACAAGCGTAAAATAGTTTATAGTTTGGGTTCCTATGAAGAGATTAGGAAAAAGCAAAGACCGGTTTTACCTTGCTAAACCGCAACCACTACTTAAGTAATTTGTCTAAGTTATAAAGAAAAATCTTGCCAGCCATCCTCCACAATTCCTTAGCAACCATTTTCGAGTTGACTTTCATCTTTTTTCTCGGCGAACGGCCATTTTTAAACGGAGACCTTTTTCATTGCTGAGATCACGACAAATATTTGAAGTTTAACTTAAAGCTGATTTGAAAAAGGTTACCCTAAGCCGGGTACCTTGTTAAATATTCTTTTGCCAGCCTCTAAAAATTACACAGAATGAAAAAGTAGAAAAACCTGAACATTGTACAATAGTTTGAACGAAATCCGATACTTTAATGAGCTTCACAGATAAAAAAAAAGAGCCGTATGACTACACACACGACTCTTTGTTTTATTTTTTGATGCTGTTACAGAAAATTGTGTTGTGTTAGAAGTTGTTTTAACTATTTAATAGAGTTTTACAGGATATATGGCTTAGCTACATGAATGTGTTTGTGGTAGAAATCTCGTTTTTAATTTCCTGATTTATAATATACTAGCTTCTGCCCGCGGCTTCGCCCGCGTGGATGTCGGAAATTATCCCACGGGAACGTGCTACCAGGATAAAAAGTATGTGCTTCCCCAGGATGCTATCTCTTTGCCAAATCAGAAGGTCTGTGGTTTAGGCGTGAAAATTTAACATACAGTTTCAAGTTCAAATCCTCCCCTAAAAACCGAATTACCTTTTTTTGCCCCGTCAGGGGTCAATTTTCGACAACTTTACATACTTATTATTAATTATTTTCTGTTGAAAGTAACAATACTGAGTTTTGAGTTAATCGGACCGCGCATTCAATTTCTTCCACACAAACTTCAACACCCCTATATCCCCCTTTGAGGGGTAGTTTTAAAAACTTATAATGATAAACTTTATTACTTACTTAGGCAAGTATTGTTGCCAAGTTTCAAGTTTATTAACTAAATTAATAAGATTTTTCATATAAACTGTATACCCGCTTTTCACCCCCACAGGGGTGGAATTTTATAAAATTCATAAAAGTTCCTACCTTGACTCAAAGATTATTTATACCAATTTTATAATCGAGCCACTTATTATAATCCTCCCCTGTAAAATTAACTACCCCTTTTCACCCCGCTAAAGGTGGATTTTCGAAAAACCCTCATACGTGTTATTATTTATTTTTAGTCTTAAGTACACACACAGTACAATGAGTTTCGAGTTAATCGGACCGCGCGTTCAAATTCTTCCACACAAACTTTAACACCCCTATATCCCCTTTGAGGGGTAGTTTTGAAAAACTAATAATTGCTTACTTAGGCGAGTATTCATGCCAATTTTCAAGATTATTAACCTAACGAATAAGATTTTTCATATAAACTGTATCCCCACTTTTCACCCCCACAGGGGTGGAATTTTGAAAAATAATTTGGGATGTGTTCATAACTTGACTCAAAGATTATTTGTACCAATTTTCGAGTTAATCAAGCCACGCTGTAAAATCCTCCCCTTAAAATTGACTACCCCTTTTCAGGCCGTCAGGGGTAGATTTTCGAAAAAACCTGATACACATTATTCTTTCCTTTCAATTTTAGGTATAAGTACTGAGTTTCGATTAAATCGGACCGCGCGCTAAAATTCTTCCATACAAACTTTGAAACCCCCCAATCCCCTTTTAGGGGGTAGTTTATAAAAACAAAAAATGCCCAACTTCATAATTTATTTAGATAAGTATTCGTGCCAAGTTTCAAGTTTATTAACTCAAGGAATAAGATTTTTCATACAAACAAAATCCCCCCATTTCACCCTCTTAGGGGTGGAATTTCGAAAAACCCTTTCTTAGTGGATACCTACTCTTCACGAAAAATACACCCTCCAAATTTCATGTCTCTAGGACCAGCGGTTTAGGCTGTGCGTTGATGTCTCAGTCAGTCAGTCAGTCAGTCAGTCAGTCAGTCAGGACTTTGAATTTTATATATTAGACCAGGGTAGAAGCCTTTAAAAATAATAAAAAGTGAAAAAAAATAATAGTAGGATGAAACCCATTAGAAAAGGAGGGGAATATTATAAAAATGAAAGGAAAAATAATTTACGGGCGATCTGAGGTCGGGAAGGGGATGGGGGTGAGCTTTTAAGGGTAAAAAACGGTTTTTCTCGATTTCCGGCAAAACTAAAAGTCCTATCGAAAAAAGTCAAATGGCAAAGTTGTAGGTAATGAAAAGATCTAAAACTTTTGCATTAACACTTTTTTCACATAACCTCAAAATTTATATGAAAAATTAAAAAAACCAAGTTTTTGGTTTTTTATTTTTATCTTTTACAAAAATCTTTTTTTTTTAACGAAATTTGGTGAAAACTTACCTTTTTATGTCCCAAATACGCTGTAATTTATTTGATTAAAAATATTTATTATTTCACCTTATTTTGAATTAATATCGAAAAAGCACCCTCATTTTCAATCGAAAATTCACCCGTCAAAATATCAGCTTTTTTCAAAAAGTTGGTATGTTTTCTGTTCGTTGAAATCTCTATTTTCCGATGGTGAAAAAAAAAAAATATGTTACTGTAGTAAATCTTCTCAGAAAATGCAATAAAACGAAAAAAACTCGAATTCGAAAACTGATAATCTGAAAAGACAAAATCGAATTATTAATGCCTTCACTATTTTATCGTGAGTATACACCCCCATGAAAAAAAAATATTAAAGAAATAAATGTCAAAATGTATAAAAAATATATTAAAAATCTATAATAAATGTATAAATATATAAAAATATGTATAGTAAATATATTTTTAATAACTAACTTTTGGCTGATTTTCATGTATATTTCATATATTTTAGATACATTCAAAATATATCTTAAAAGACATAAAAAACATAGCTAAAAATATAAAAAAAATATATTTTGAATATATCTTAAATATATTTGAAATATATGAAATATACATGAAAATCAGCCAAAAGTTAGTTATTAAAAATATATTTACTATACATATTTTTATATATTTATACATTTATTATAGATTTTTAATATATTTTTTATACATTTTGACATTTATTTCTTTAATATTTTTTTTCATGGGGGTGTATACTCACGATAAAATAGTGAAGGCATTAATAATTCGATTTTGTCTTTTCAGATTATCAGTTTTCGAATTCGAGTTTTTTTCGATTTTTTGCATTTTCTGAGAAGATTTACTACAGTAACATATATATTTTTTTTCACCATCGGAAAATAGAGATTTCAACGAACAGAAAACATACCAACTTTTTGAAAAAAGCTGATATTTTGACGGGTGAATTTTCGATTGAAAATTAGGGTGCTTTTTCGATATTAATTCAAAATAAGGTGAAATAATAAATATTTTTAATCAAATAAATTACAGCGTATTTGGGACATAAAAAGGTAAGTTTTCACCAAATTTCGTTAAAAAAAAAAGATTTTTGTAAAAGATAAAAATAAAAAACCAAAAACTTGGTTTTTTTAATTTTTCATATAAATTTTGAAGTTATGTGAAAAAAGTGTTAATACAAAAGTTTTAGATCTTTTTATTACCTACAACTTTGCCATTTAACTTTTTTCGATAGGACTTTTAGTTTTGCCGGAAATCGAGAAAAACCGTTTTTTACCCTTAAAAGCTCACCCCCATCCCCTTCCCGACCTCAGATCGCCCGTAAATTATTTTTCCTTTCATTTTTATGATATTCCCCTCCTTTTCTAATGGGTTTCATCCTACTATTATTTTTTTTAGTTTTAAAAATTATCGACCCTGGTCTATATATAGATGTACATGATTCGTTTTGAAGGGTCCTGGTAATTTTATGCCCACCCTGTCACCTGCACTTGTGAGGACCTAATGATTGCCTCAGCGAACGGTATCCGCATTGCTGAATATTGGGTCAGAAAAAAAAAAAATCCTGTTATTTTTACCGTCAACCCGCTAAGAAAAAGAGGATGGCAACGCATAATTCTGTAAACCTTCTTGGATGTTGCAGGTGTACCCAGGCGGAGATAACCACTATGATAGGTATAAGCTGAGTCTACGACCAGTAATTTGAAAAAATATTTCATTGTTTTGTTTTATGTTGTTTTTAATTGTTTTTGTGGTTTTCATTGTTTTTATTTTTATCTATTTTATATTTGACATTCATTGGATTATTTGAAATATATTCGAGAATGCTGCAATTACAAACATAGTTTTTAGGACCTCTGTTATTAACATTATATGGAATTGAAATTTCTGAAATAAATGTAAGTATATTATTATTATTATAAAAAGATGGTCAATATTTATAAACAAGTAAAGTTATTTCCTGAGAGCAATAGGCCAATGAACCCTGTTAACCTATACTAACATTTAAGTAAGTAAGTACTTAGACCCTTGCACGAACGCGTGACGCAAAGTAGCGTAAATTCGAACGATTTTTAGGGTTCCGTACCTCAAAAGGTAAAAACGGAACCCTTATAGGATCACTTTGTTGTCCGTCTGTCTGTCTGTCTGTCTGTCTGTCAAGACCTTTTTTCTCAGGAACGCGTGGAGGTATCAAGCTGAAATTCATATCAAATACTCAAGTCTATGGTCTCTTGGAGCTGTGAAAAAATCAAACTTCTAAGTCAACGCGATCAAAAGATACTCCCGTTTATGCCGCAAATTTTCGACACTCGCAAGGGAATCAAAACCTACAGGGTACTTCCCGTGAACTCAGAATCTTGAAATTTGGTACGAAGCAACGTCTTATAACACAGATAAAGGAAAAATTGCGAAAAGCATAAATTTTTAGTTACATCATATAATAAAAATATTTTTAATAATTTTAAACTTATTACCCCTTTACTCATGAACGCGTAGTGGTATTATATTGAAATTCTTAACAAATACTCAAGTCTATAATATCTTTAAGCTGTAACAAAATCAAACTTCTACGTCAACGCAATCAAAAGATACAGCAATTAAAGCCGCATATTTTGAAACTCGCAACTACTCGCAAGGGAATCAAAACCTAAAGGATACTTCCAGACGACCTGGAATCTTGAAATTTGGCATGAAGCAACGTTATAAAGTACACATATAGGAAAAATTCCGAAAATCTTAAATTTTTAGTTACATCACATAGTATATTTTTTTTAATAATCATAAACTTACTAGCTGACCCAGCAAACGTTGTTCAGCGATTAAAAAAAAAAAACAGATGTTGGCCGATTCTCAGACCTACCCGATATGCACACAAAATTTCATGCAAATCGGTTCAGCCGTTTCGGAGGAGTTTGGAAACAAACACCGCAACACGAGAATTTTATATATTAGACTTGCTGACCCAGCAAACGTTGTTATGCGATTAACAAAAAAAACTGATGGCGCCCGTTCACGAACATGACGCGTGGATCAGCACTACTCAGCTCAACCATATTGAAGGGAACCGAATGACCCAACACACGTGCCACCATCAGCGAGACATTTGAGTGAGCATGACAAACTCTCAATTGCCATGCTCGTTCATGTCAAAAAAAAAAAAACAAAAACAGTTACATTATATTACACGTGGTACTCATATTTACAAAATAAATAAAAAATGCTTCGAAGTTATACAATACTATAACTTTTCAAAAGTTAAAAATAAAAAGATTAAACATTTACTCCAAAAAAAAAAAAAATACGATTTAAAAAAAAAAAAAAAAAAAAACCATGTTTATAAAAATAAAAGGGAGAGCATCTCTTCCAAATATAAAATAAAAGAAAACTAATTAGTGGACCCAAGTGGCTGTGACTGTGGAGCAGGACCAGCATTAAGCCAAGCTTTTTTATCAAGGATATAATCCTCTAATTTATAATATGCTTGTCTACATAGTGTGCGTTTTATGCATGTTTTAAATTTTGTCTCGTTCAGTTGTAGAATCCGCAGTGGTATTTTATTATAAAATTTTACACAATTCCCCATAAAAGAATTTCGTACCTTAGCCAATCTAAACCGAGATTGATCCAAATTGTGCCTATTTCTAGTATTAAAATTATGTCTATCACTTCTCTTCTTAAAGAGATGAAGATTTTTCCGAACATACATAATGTTTTCATATATGTATTGACAAGGTACCGTCAGCTTTCCACATTGTTATGTTATGGATTTCATTTAGCAATAAAAATACCATAACTTTTACTTATATACCTACAGGTTTGTACGGAACCCTCGGTGCGCGAGTCTGACTCGCACTTGGCCGGTTTTTAATCTTACTTCGTACTAATATCCTTCTTCTTAATATCCTACTAATATTATAAACGCGAAAGTTTCTACGGATGGGTGTTTTTTACTCTTTCACGCAAAAACTACAGAACGGATTTGGATGATATTTGGCACAGCAAAATCTAGCTTTATAACCAGGATTAACACAAAGCATACTTTTTATCCCGATATTCCCACGGAATCGAGACTTATGCGGGTAAAATTGCGGGGTACTGCTAATCAAAAATACAACTATCAGTTAGCACTTCAGTTTATTGTTTTCCAACAAGCACAATTAGTGTCACCCATATGAATTAAGTCTTAAAACGAAGTTAATATTATGTGCGAAAGAGTACCACATCTTTGGGAAAAGGTTAGGCATACGATGATAGCACAAACTTTCAGTCTTACCGGATACCGCTGAATACCAGTATTTTATATGGAGCGACTGCCTATCCGACCTCCACAAAACAGTTACTGGGTAACACTACACCCATTGGTAAGACTGGTTGTCAGACTTTCGGGCTTCTGAATTCTCGCAACGATTGTCAAAGATCTACAAATGACAACCGGAACCAACGGCTTAACGTGGTTCCCGAGGTACGGAGGGTCGATATGTTATGAATGATCACCCATCCACAGACCCACCTCGGCAAACGAAGCTTTCTTCGACCGGCTGCGGCTGTTATTTAGCCACGAATTCTTTCATAAAAAGGTGGATAAAGTCTAGATATAGTTTGGGTATTTCCCAAGGGTGACCTGGGACCCTATACTTTTATTCGAAAATACTTATAGTGCTAAAACGCCTCTTGGTTCAACGTGTTGGGATAGACGTTGATAAATGACTCGTTCATCAGGAACTCCTTACTTTTTATACAACGAAATACGTTCATACATATTTTTATAAACATTTGAAGTTGATTGAATCTCCGGTTTTGGGCAACACTTGAATTAACAAAATGATTAATGAAACACGAATAAGACTTGGCCACAACTGCTACTTGAGAGCAGTGGTGGCCAATTGGTAACGGCCCAACGTTTCAAACCCAGACAGGCGCTTTACTTTGTATAAATTATTTCATCAATACGGTGAAGGAAAACCTCGTGAAGGAACCGGCATGTCCTAAAACCAAAAAAATCGAAGACATGTGACATTTACCACCCGCACTGGGCCCGCGTGGTGGATAACGGCCCACTCCCTTTCACAGAGAGGAGGCCTGTATCCCAGTAGTAGGAACATTTTAGGCTGATTATGAATAACTTACAGCCTGCTTAAAATACCACGTATGCTCTTTTGTTCTGTATCTTTTCGATTTAGCTATCGGAACTTGGTGTTGAAACAATATTTTTTAATTCTATTTCCGTAGATACTAACACAAATCCAAGGTCGCTCAGCGCGCTATGGAGCGAGCTATACTCGGAGTCTCTTTGAAGGATAAAATCAGGAATGAAATTATCCGGAAAAGAACCGGAGTTACCGACATAGCGTGCAGTGAAAACAAACTGAAGTGGCAGTGGACTGGCAATCTTTGTCGAAGGACCGATGGCCGGTGGAGCAGATAAGTCTTGAAGTGGAGATCGCGTATCGGGAAGCGTAGTGTGAGCAACCCCCCCCCCCCCCCCCCAGCTAGACGGACGGACGACCTAAAGAAGGTGTCTGGAATGGCCTGGATGCGGAAGGCGGAGGACAGAGGGTTGTGGCGCAACCTGGGACAGAGTGTTGTGGCGCAGCCTGGGACAGGCCTATGTCCAGCAGTGGACTGCAATAGGCTGTGTTGATTGATTGATTGAGATACTAAAAACTTTTTTTACCGTCCCCATCTCTTTATACACGTCATAAACAAAAACTGGCCAAGGTAACTACTCACTAATGAGATTTCTAAGTCCCGAGTGACGTCAAATCACGACCCTAATCAAATACTGATCAAAGAAACTTTCCCCAAATTAGTTACTAATCACAGAAATCGTCACGTACTAATTTCAACCGTATGCTTAAGGATTATAGGTTGAATTTTAATTCTTCTTCCCCCCAAAACGACGACTTAATTTAAGTTAAACCGATAAAAATACGCATTAATTGGGTTTTTTCTACTTGATGATATCAAGAGGAAAATCGCTAATTTTGGTATTGAAAATATTATAACTGACTTTACTTTTTTTCTACCTAACGAAATATTTTCCTTAATTACTTTATTAATAGAACTCACTGTAGGAACTGCTTTACTAAAATTAAGATTTTTATGAATTATTATGTTTATTACCTTTAGGGGCTTGTGGTTAAATAAAAATTAAGCTACGCTTGCTGCTGTCGGTCCGTGGATGGGTAACCATCTTTGTATACTGAGACCCTCCATGCCTTGGTTCGTAGATCTTTGACAGTCGTTACGGGTAGTCAGAAACCCAAAAGTCTGAGAACCAGTCTTACCAAGGGATATCGTACCCAGTAACTGGGTTGTGGAGGTCAGATAGGCAGTCATTCCATGTAAAATACTGACATGCATGACTTGTGTACAAGAGCTGAATACATAGGTGTAAGTGAGACAGATAATGTATGCATGCCAAAGACGTAAGCTTGGAATGACGTAGGAGGTATTTAAAAAGGTAGAATGACAGTTAGCTTTTGAATGATGGAGTGAAGACGTGATTTACCTTTATTCCCAGTAGTTCCATGTAGTTTTGAATCGCAACATATTCGCCAAAAATGTAAATAAATATGAATTTATGCAAAAATAACTTTAATTCCTACACAATAAATTTTAGTTGACGCTACAACTTCAAACATTTTTATAACGTTTTCATTAAGTGCTAGTCAGTCTGATATCCACTCAATTACTGTTAAAATAAAGTTGATTATTGTTTAACTTGCAATAACGTCAATTTGAAACATAAATACAATTTGAATATAGCTATTGCAACCCTAAAAAATTAACTTAACATTACTTCCATGTAATTTTAAACTAGTTTTATAGCCCGACATTTCTTTCTTTAACTAAGATGCATTTTTATGTGTTTACGAGAGCAGTAGTGGCGGTGTTGGTAGCGGCTTCGACTTACGATTAGGTCGTGGGTTTGAACCCACGCAGGCCCTTCACTATGTGTAAAAGTGTAAAATAATATCATGTCCACTGTTCTCAAAACGGTGAAGGAAAATAACGTGAGGAAACCGGCATGTCCTAGAACAACAAATTCGAAGACATGTGACATCTACCAACCCGCACTGGGTCCGCGTGGTAGATTACGGCCCACTCTGTCTTCAAGAGAAGAGGCCTGTGTCCCAGCAGTGGGAACATTATAGGCTGATTATGCTACTAGTTAATATAATAATAAACCAGTTTTAGATAGTCATTTTACTTTCCTTGTTGCCTCAGCCCTTTTATTCCCACACACCAACACCAACTGAGGGGAAATTATAATTTTCTATGAGGGACGGCCAGTATGGTACCGTCTGTCAGCTCATTATGACCCTGACCAGATCTGTCAGCTGCCAGTCGCAGTAAAAAGGGTTCGTGTGTAGGAGTTAAAAATATCCTTATCAAAGTATGTTGCTATGGTTAGATACTTTTGTGACAGTTTGTATGTTCTGTCATTATTGTGTTTCTCTAGGATAAAAGTGTACTTTCCAACTAACCTAATCAGGAACCAGGATATATTCGCCAAAAATGTAAACAAATATGAGTTTATGGAAAAATAACTTTAATACCTACACAATAAAGTTCAGTTTACGCTACAACTTCAAACATTTTTATAACTTTTTCAATAATGCTCTGAAATCAACTTAAAGTCCATTAAATTGGAGTTGATATTGGTTTAACTTGAAATAACGTCAATTTGAAACATAAATACAATTTGAATATAAATAAGTTTGTGATAATAACTTGATACAGTAGAAAACGAATTAAAATTCTAAAACAACACAAAAACGAACTCTGTTTTAAAATATTACAGAATGGCATCACAGGGTGACAGGGACATCGACGCGCATCCTGTTCCTTACCATCGATTAGCTTTAGCGACTGTACAACTCTTTTAGCCTTGGGTGGGATCACACGTCTCACGTAATATTAGTAAACACACCTTCCAATATATAGACATAAAAGGATAATAAACGTATTATATAAATCCTTATAACTAGTGTTTCCTTTGGTGCTCCTCCGTTAACCCTAAGCATCGATTCAGTACACGATTCTGAACCACTCTGCTTTGAAATTTATCGACAGTTGAACAAATAATTTTCTTATTTTCTTTTTTTTTTTTGACCGCGTAGGTATTGCACTTTTCTATGAAACATTTTTTTTTTGATCATCTACTAAGATATCGCTAGTCTAGAATCATATGCTGAATTTGTGGTCACAGTTTACGCCCTAGTTCGCTGTATGTGTTCCGGTTTGAAGGGTAAAAGTGTCGAAGTATTAACAGGCACTTGAGATATTTCAACTTTGTCTCTGGAATGGCAACATTGGCAACGTCAGATGCTCATTTTGAGTGATGGCCACTAATTTATCATCACATAAATACAGCACACTATAACAAGTTATCAAGTATAATATTATAATACTTTCCTTCACAAAAGTATAACACATACTTCCCTACATTTCACTTTTCCCCAGAACTCTCTCCATATATGATGTTCGGGCAGAAATTGAACATAAAAAACTATTTATTGTTCCATAAATCCGGCAAAGTTTGAGTAACACCGACGCGGGGGGGCGTGTGAATGGATTCTGCGAGTTTCTATGCCAACAAGATGCCGACCGTAAATTGTTTTACGTTCCTTCATACGGAAGGAGTTTTGTGTACAAGTTTGTGATTACAGTTTTAGAAATAATGTAAAAATAACATTTAATATAACATCAGGCCGGTTTTGCAGTTACCTTGGGTAACCTGGAGGTCTTTAAACAGACTCTGGACACAGGCTGGCCGAAGCAGGGAAAACCTGTTCAGGTGGAGATTCATAGACGACTCCGCCTTGGAGTGTAAATGTGGTGCTGTTCCTCAAACGATGGGACACTTACATAATATCGTGTCCTGTCAGCTGCACGTTACAGGAACTGATGGATGCTGGTGATGGCGCCAAAAAAGTGCCTGAATTCTTAGCCGAGTCCATTTAGATTGTAATACTGATAGCCCTTGATAAGATTGGTTGGCTGTTGTGTTGTTGACTGGTTGCTTTGGGCTTCCGACGACCCGTGACGACTGTGAAAGATCCACGAATGACATCCTCACCGCATCTTAGCATATTCTGCTAAGATGTGGTCTAAATAATAGGCTAGTTTCCTAAAAAAAATCTAATTAGTCCGTCAGTTAGATTATCATAAAATATTGAACCCGTATTTTTTCTTTTGTTTATTATATAAAAAATGATGAAGATATTGCCCGTTAAAGTTCCGCGTAACGTCACTTGCTTGCGACATTTTTGCAAACCACCCACTCCCAAATTTTGACGCGCTCTAACTTTGTGATTTTTTGTTTGATTGACAAAAGAAAAAATACGTGTCCATTATTTTTCGGTAATGTAAATGACGGACTAAATATAATTATTATTTTTTTACCCAGGAAACTTACTATGAAAGTTTTAGTTGATTCTAATTCGATTAGCAAAACTACGAAGTAAAATGATAAATGTACGCACTGAAACATGTAGAAATATTTGCTTATTTTTTCCTTTAGAATGAGATACATCATCATAATCAGCCTATAAAGTTCCCACTGCTGAGACACAGGCCTCCTCTCAGTGAGAGGGCGTGAGCCGTAATCCATCACGCGGGCCCAATGCGGGTTGGTAGATGTCACATGTCTTCGCAGTTTTGGTTCTAGGACGTGCCGGTTCCCTCACGATGTTTTTCTTCCGAATCCATGGACCCCATGTATGACCCCAATGATGCAACAACAGAGCGTGTTTTTAAGGTTGGTGCACAGATCGCAGTGTTCGATTTTAGTTCGTGCAGAGATCGCAAGCTCGATTTCCGCACCGGAACTGATACCGGGCAGGCTACACGTGTAGGCTTCGATCCCAAATCGGTTTAAAATCTCCGTGTTTTCGAATTTCAGTCATTATAACATGATCACGCTCGTATTCCCCGTGGGGCCCGTGGGGGCGTGGGGCCCGTGGGGCGTGGGGGTGAGGTCTCATGTGTATGAAGCCCGTCATGTTCATGAACGGGCGCCGTCAGTAGGGACTTGGTCATCTCTTTGCTGCCATGGCTTATTTTAATTTAATTTAATAGTTGAATAGTTTTTTGAATTCTTTTAATGTTCTGCATCGTTCTCACATGCATAATTTCTAACATGAATGTACTTTGTAACCATATTATTTTGATTTAAAAGAGTGGCCATGGAGTTTCTTGTTCTCCATAAGTACCTACTACGCTTTGGAATGGGCAACTAGCTTCATTTTTCTGACTGACCGACCTCTTGACAATTCAAAAGTGCCTGCAATTGCTATAATATAACAAATACATACTTTTAGGTTTTTTTTTTGTCCCAATTAATAGGGCAACGAGTCTATAGCACTTTGCTCGATCAGGACCTCATGCTCAGCAGTCACGCTTATTACGACTAGACCAACGAGACATCGAGGTAATTTCAGTCCTGTTTTGTGAATATACGAAACCAAATTATCTTTTGTAAGTTGTTATCAGCTCGTAATAAATTGCTTCACCTCAGTAACTTATTGGAACGGGCCACGGATAGTAAGACCATAAATTACCAATACATAATCAGCCTTTAATGTTCCTGCCTCCTCTCTTCAAAAGGGAGTGGGATGTTATCCCCCACGCAGGCCCAGTGCGGGTTGGTAGATGTCACATGTCTTCGAATTTTTGGTTTTAGGACATTTCGGTTGTCACGATGTTCTCTTTCACCGTTTTGAGAGCAGCGGTGATGAAATAATTTACACAAAGTAAAGCGTCTGCCTGGGTACTAATCCACGACCTAAAACTAGTGGGTCGCGGCTTACCACTGGGCCACCACCTGCTCTCTAAATTACCAATAGCAACAGCAAAAAGAAATTAATTAATAAAAATAATAATATCCCTGGACATTTCACACAGCACCATTTGTCCCAAGCTAAGCAACCTAATGCTTGTGTTATGGTAACAAGATGGCTGATAAACTACTTTTTTCCATTTTTTTTTTTTGTAAATACATACTTATTATAGATAGAAAAACACCAGACTCGGAACAAATACATGTAGGTCATACAAATATTTGTTCCGTGCGGGAATCGAACCCGCGACACGCAGCGCAGCAGTCAATCGCTTAACCACTGCGCCAACCGTGCCGTCAATTAATGGTCAAAGCATTCGGTGTAAATAACATATTTCCTTCAAGAATGCCAACATTCCCGTCTGTCCCTCACTACTACGAACACAAAGCCTAAATATCATACATTCCACGTTTTATCTGTGGCTGTTGTATCTGTCATACGGCGAAGGAAAACACTGAAACCAGCGGGGCAATTGTGTAACACATTAACAGAAAGAATGTTTTTCATTTTGACAGTTTAACAACATTCATTGCGTTACTTAAGTTGTTGAGCAGACAAATTTTTCAAACATATGAAGCAATGGATTAGCAGTACGCTTCAAAATTATTCAGATTGTGAGTTCTAGTGTGTTGCGCCATTAGGTTGCTGGAACATTCAATTCAGAGATCGCCAAATTGCCCTGAACAATATTGGTGATAAAATGTGGTGGCATCTACATTGCCACATACGAACTACACATCACACTGACGTCACGCAAAGTCCTGGATCGCGCAAGAGAAGTTTACCGTGCTAGCATTTACATAACATCCCAAAATCTATAGTCGGGCAGTTACCCACCAGACACGACCACGACACCCATCTGGTCGGAGGATCCTCAATTTTCAACGGCGGATGAGTGAACTTTACCCCTGTTCCTCAGACCTCTTCTTCTTCTTCGTTACACTCTTGTCAGAGTGGTCGTGCTCCTCATATAGTTTCCTGTCTAGGAGCTGATGTGATTCGCCTCACGATTTCTTGCCATCTACTCCGATTTCTGTTATTTTTTGTCTATACAAGGGATCGCCCACTGCGGATTTAATACCTCTATAATTCATCACCAAAATGGCAAAACAAATAAATTCATGGTAAAAGCATTCTATGTAAATACGATATTTCCTTCAACAATGCCAACATTCCCATCTGTCCGTCACTACGACCAACACATAGCCTAAACGCCATACATTCCACGTTTTATTTATCCAATTTGGTCTGCGACACTAAACCCCGGGCTACATTAGCCCTTCCGAATAAAGTTGAGGTCATAAAGTTGTTATTAACCATTCGCATGGACGTTCACCATTACCTAGGACCTAGAGACATGTTAGATGTGTGTAGGGTTAACGCTGCGTAACGCAGTTCAGCTACAGAATCACGCCTCAAATTGGGAAGATTTTTTATTGTATAACTCTGTTAGGGCTGAGGGGCTTGTGGCTAAGTAATAACAGCCGCACGGGTCAATCAATCAGGTTAAGCTACGCTTGCCGCGGTTGGTCCGTGGATGGGTGACCATTTTCACTAACCAAGACCCCTCCGTGCCTCGGAAAGCACGTTAAGCCGTTGGTCCCGGCTGTCATTCGTGGATCTTTGACAGTCGTTACGGGCCGTCAGTAGCCCGAAAGTCTGACAACCAGACTTACCAAGGGGTATCGTATTACCCAGTAACTGGGTTGTGGAGGTCAGATAGGCAGTCGCTTCATGTAAAATACTGGTATTCAGCTGCATCCGGTTAGACTGGAAGCCGACCCCAACATAGTTGGGAAAAGGCTAGGCAGATGATGAACTCTGTTAGGGCTGATTTTACCAACGCCAGATAATTATATCGGAGGAATAATTTTGAATGTTTTACAGTTCTTCCATACAAAAACTGTCAGACGTCAATTTTATTCCATGAATAAAAAATATCTGGCAATGGAAAAATTAGCCCTAAGTAAAATAAAATTTGACCATTCCATTTTAGCCGCAATAAATAACTACAAAATATCACAGGTTCTAAGGTGTCGAAATGCTTTTAAGTCTTTAACACACTTCGTTTAAACGACTTTTTACTGTAAGTAAAAAAAACATAAGATAACATCACACCGTGTTGTCCGCGAAAGGTTGGTACCTTTAGTACACCCACATTTTGCCGTTTTGTATTTATGTCCAATGTAACAAACAGAGGAAAAAAAATCGATGTAAAAAAATGTTTGTTATTCATTTGTTTCCTGCAAGCTACAATACGTGACGTCTGACTGTAGTTTTCAACAAAGACCCACGTACAGCTAACGCTATTCTGTACGCTTATGCCAGCCTGTACCACCCCTAAGGGTAAAGGTGAGATGGACAAAGGCATTTCTCGTTTATCTGCACTTGACTTCGCAACTTTATTGTGAGAGGGAACGGCGAAACGCGTCCTTCAAAGGTAAGTAAAATGACCAGTACTTCAAAGTTATTTTTACACCTTTGTAGCTAGCAATTTGTTGAACTAATTTTCTACTTTTTAATACGCTTTTCCGAGTTTTTCCGGAACTAAGTGCTAATATAGTTCGCTAGAGTACGCGTTACTAAGGCACTGTTTCAAGTAATGGTACCTACTTTAGTTTAGAACATGAGAGATATGTTTTCCACCAAGTTCATATTTTTTTTAAATATATAAACTTCCTTCCGTCCTTTAACGTTCAATTTAATCAATTCCATTCTTTCATAACTGATTTGATTAAATGTTATTATTTTATTTCCATCGCCCCATCGGACTATGAGAGTAAAGGAACAGAGAGTGCACTTGTGTTTACGTACACACTTATGCACTATAATAAATATATTCTGCGAACCTGGCTAATCTCCATTGAGATTGGCCACCGTGACCGAAATCGGTCAAGGGGATTATTATATTTTTTATTATTTAGAGCAACTAGCGTAAGACTTTGTGATTCATAGATTTGTGGCAGCATCTACACCACATGCGAACTACGCATTATACTGACGTCACGTAAAATCCTGCATCGCGCAATCAAAGTTTGCCGCGCAACTAGCATATATACAACGTCCCGACAACAATCATCAGGCAGTCGCCCACCAGACACGGCACCCATCTGGTCAGAGGATCCTCCCTTTCCTATGGAGGATGAGTGAACTTTACACCCTATTCCTCATACCTGTATAGATTGATTGGGCTTTCAGAAACCAAGGTTTATTTAATCGTACGGCTTGCTCAACTTCCCTTACATATGAAGAATGGCCTGTTCTATTCTTAAAGTAAATTAAACAAAGAGTGTTACAACGTCACAACAAAGTATCACATATGTATTGAGCACATTACATACAAAAATTCAAGTAGCGCGGTGTTTCACATAGTTTAAACGCGAGTTATGATAACAAACAAAACAATACACGTTACGTACACTCACGCCACGTTGTCTGATACACGCGAACTTTTGTTTTACTCAGTTTTAATTTAAAATAAAGAAGGGCAGAAGTTTCAGTCCTAATTATGTATACGTATTAACTCTTGGGTACATTAGATGGCGATGTGGAGGAATATTTCGACGCCATATTTTAGTTTGTTAATAGTTTTAGTTAAGTTAGGTGTATGTTATTATACATGTACATATTAATTCTGAATAAATATGAACACAATTAATGTAATCTATCTAATAACATTGAGAATAGTGGTCACAGACACACAAATGGCCAAACCTGGCAAAATCCAAATCTATCTTTCATAATGGGCAAAACTTTTTACTATTGCTTTGGTGACTGCCTGCTTTAGTTGTATGATAGTTGTGTAGTTTCTTCACATCTTGGTAAAAACTAGTTCTAACTCCTATATTCTAGTTATTCACTATCCCTGACAATATCTGTTTCATAGAACAGTGCAATAACTACGCGTTCAAGATGTTCTGAACAGCATTTTTTTTTTTTAATGTGTAATGTAATGGCGTGAAGGTGTTAGTGCCAGTAAAAGACGATGATAACCACGAAAAACAGTTTAATGCAGCACACAACAACAATATGGTCTTTACAGTTTCACATAAGTAAGATTTTGGCGGGAGCGAACGAGAGCCGTGGACGGTGCGAATGCGTAAAGGTAGCCATTGACGATACGTCTGTTTGGAATGCTTCTAAATGGAAGACTTCCATATGGATGTACTTCAGTTTATAGGCACATTGACTTACTTCCATTTGGACGTACGCGCCGCCACTTCGAAGAAATTCGCTATCAAGTCGACGTCGTACGCAAAGACATTAAATTATTTACTTATCTTAAATCTCTTTGGTCGTACCTACGGAAGAATTATTGATTGACAATGGATTTTTTAATGGTGGCAACAGCAGTGTGTATTTCGATAATAAAAACTACTTTTTATTTTTCACTTTTTTGTTGTGATATTTTTTTTGATTTTTCAAAAACCGCTTGTCCGATTTCGATAAAATTCATGGGACCATTTGGGAAGTATACCCATTCCAACAAAAAAATAATTATTCAAATCGGTTGGCAAGCGACGGAGTTATGCGCGAACAAACATTAAAAAAAAATACAAACATCCGAATTGAGAACCTCGTCCTTTTTTTAGAAGTCGGTTAAAAAGACGAAGGAGAAAATGAACATTTACAAATAAAACCGTCCTGGTTTCATAGACTCAGCTCTTTCTAGCACTGTAGCACATGTACCCCCCGTCAACACATAGCAAAAACTGAGACAAAATTTACAAAAAAATGGACGCGGTTTTGCCCATTCACAGACGATTCGAACGGCTTCCAAATTGCGTGTCGCACGTTTTTGACATTGACAGTCGGCCGCGGATGACGTCCATTTGGATTGGATGCATGGATTTCAATCCGTTTGGAAATCCAAAGCTGGAAGGCGTCCATTTGATTGGCATACGTTTATCACATTCACGAAACCATTTTGGAAGACGTCCACTCCATTTGGATTGATGGACGTATCGTCAATGGCTACCTTCGTGCGCTCGACGGGACGGGCGCGCGACTGACTCGGAACGCGGGAGCCGGGAGGGACGCCGTCGGTGGCGCGTGGGCAGCGCGCATGCGCGGCGCTCGGCCGATGTTTAGCTAGCCTTGCGCTCGCGCGCCGTACTGTGTTTGAACCCGAAAATGCGTGTTTAAATACTTATCAATACTTTTAATTTAACCCCACCGTTAAAATTGTTCGAACGTCCAGAATCATATTCAGACTTCATGGTAACAGGTTGCGCGTCGATGCCACCCTGTATGATATTAAAACTATTTTCTGGCGTGTTGTTCTTAGCTATCCGGGGTCCTCTACCTAATACAAAATAATGTATTGATTTAAACTTTTCGCACAAAAAGGTACAAAGGCGGACTTAATGCCTTAGGCATTCTCTACCAGCGGCGGGATCATCCGAAAGGTTTACCGCTGCCCTGGAACAGAAAGGGCTAAGGAAGGAACACGGGTGGGTTTTAGTCAGTAAGAGTCTGACACTCCCTTCCGCTCCACCCAGAGCGGGAGGGGTCATTTGATGATTTCCCATCCTCAAAAAAAAAAAAAGGCATTCTCTACCAATAATAATTTATTCTGAGTTCCTCCTGTTTATCGGTAGAACATTGTATTTCTCCATAACGTGAAGAATCACCTAATTGTTTGCTACAACTTTGTATAAATTCTCCGTGATCGTAGTGAGTTGATCTTCTGCATTTATTTCTATTATTTAACCCTTCAAAGTTTTAATACTGTAATATGTGCGAACATGTCGGAAACGGGCTGAAAATGATTTCACCTTTGAAAGTGTTTAGAAATATCAACTTTACTTCGTATCTAATTAAGATGTTTTGGCTGAGAAAATTTATGAGGGGCTTGTGGCTAAGTAATAACAGCCGCACGGGTCAATCAATCAGGTTAAGCTACGCTTGCCGCGGTTGGTCCGTGGATGGGTGACCATTTTCACATACCAAGACCCCTCCGTGCCTCGGAAAGCACGTTAAGCCGTTGGTCCCGGCTGTCATTCGTGGATCTTTGACAGTCGTTACGGGCCTTCAGTAGCCCGAAAGTCTGACAACCAGTCTTACCAAGGGGTATCGTATTACCCAGTAACTGGGTTGTGGAGGTCAGATAGGCAGTCGCTTCATGTAAAATACTGGTATTCAGCTGCATCCGGTTAGACTGGAAGCCGACCCCAACATAGTTGGGAAAAGGCTAGGCAGATGATGATGATGGCTGAGAAAATTTATGTGACTTTCATATGGAAATTCAATGAGTAGTCAATCAACGACGCTTTAAAAGATAATGCAACCAGTCTTACAAAGGGGTATCGTGTTACCACGTCACTGGGTTGTGAAGGTCAGATAGGCAGTCGCTCCTTGTAAAACCTTGTATTCAGCTGCTAGACTGGAAGCCGACTCCAACCCAGTTGGGATGGAAAACGGCTAGGCTGGTGATCATGCTTTCACTTCAGTTAGTTAGCCTAAGGATGTCACTTCAATCAGCAGGCCTAGAGATTTTTCAATTTGATTCCTTAATTTTAGCATGGAAATACTAATGTTTTATGTGTCACTACACTAGAAGCGAGCTTATCTTACGATGGACCCATGCGCATGAGCTATTTTGTAGCCACAAGCCCCTCAAATAATAATAACGATATGATATTAATATCAACACCGACGTTAAATTTCCCTTACCGTTTGTGATACGGACCGGTTTTTTTGTTACGCTTTCACGCTAAAACTGCTGAACGGATTTGGATGAAATTGGCACACAGATATACCATGACCTGGCTAAGGACATAGGCTACTTTTCAACCTGGATCAAGACGAAGTCGCGGGCAACACAATCAGCCTATAACGTTCCCACTACTGGGACACAGGCCTCCTCTATTCGAGAGGGAGTGGGCTATAATACACGCGGGCCCAGTACGGGTCGGTAGATGTCACATGTCTTGGAATACTGGGTTCTAGGACATGCCGGTTTCCTCATTCATCAAGTGTTCAGTGGTAGAATGCTCGCCTGCACAGGCAACAGCTATACCCTGTCCAGTAGGTAACCGTTTTTTGACAGCTGCCTTAAATCATGACAATTCCAGATTACGTCAATGTTAACTTTAAAATGCGTACCTACCTAATAAAATAAATATATAAACTGCCTTATCTTATTTATGACTCCTTGCAGACATTATAATACCGTACGTGTAACAGTTTTGACAAAAAAAAATATAATTGTTATGCGTATTTCATCTGTCAAAAAACGGTTTACCTAATGGACAGGGTATAGTGACTAATAAAGACACCCACAGAACACCCACAAAGTTTAGCCACTAGGCTTTTTAGTCGTATTCACAAGTTATACGACGGAGTTGAGTCTCGGAAATTCATTCAGACTCGTATACATTCACAAAGCGATTATTACGGATGCGAACTAGGGATGTAGGCGAGTGAAAACAATTCAACTGGTGCTATTGAATGAATAAATACAAATACTCGTAGGCTGTGGCTGGAGCTATCTTTTAGTTGAACAACGGTTTTATAGCGAACGGGATTATTTGCAATGGATTTTTACCCACGCCAACTCGATAGTTCAACGTCCACGCAAAAAGTTGGTGTCCTATTATTTATGGTATATACCCACTACTTGCCTGGTTGGCCGGATCTAAAGTGCTACTGCTGAAACTGGGTTCGATTCCCTGGTCAGGTAAAGTATTACAGTTTTTTGCATTAGGAAATTCTTAGTAGCACTCCGAAGACTGGATTTGCGTCAAACTCAAACTCAAAGCATTTATTTTAGGCAAGTTTGAATTGTCTGGTTAATAGCATACGTAATTTTCCACGTTATTCTTTAACTTAACCAAACATAGAATAAACGTGACCTACACTTCGTGTATTCTATCAATAACACAACATAATACAGGAGTGATGGTATGTTTTTTATTCATAGCATAAGCATAATCAGCCTACAATGTGGAGGCCTGTGTCCCATTCCTGGGACACAAGCCTCCTCTCTGTGAGACGTAATCTACCACACGGGGCCACTGCGTGTTGGCAGATGCTATATATCTTCGAATTTTTGGTTCTAGGACATGCCGTTTTCCTCACGATGTTTTCCTTCACCGTTTTGAGGACAGTGGTGATGAAAAAAAAATACAAAAAGTAAAATACCTACCTGCATTCGAATCCACGACCTCCAATTCGTAAGTTGGGTCCGTTACCCCTGGACCAAAACTACTCTTTTTATTCATAGTTTAAACGAAAAACTAAAATGCATTCGTCAAGTGTCCCATCACTACAAAACAGGGTGTATGCACAGGTTTGAGTACACAAGCCGGCATTGTGATCTCAATGGACGCACACAATAACAGACAACGTGCAGCGCCATCCATCAAATGGGATTAGTGTAGTTAGTGCAGACATTGTTTGGTTGACGCTAGTGGTCTGTTTTTTGTATACACGCTTTTATGTTGTATCCAAACGTGTGTTTGAGTAGAACTGAATATAGCCTCGCCGCGCTCGCTGATCATCCGATATATTCTGTACCTAATAATCTCACACTCACAGTGAAAACTTAGGTGAAGTGTACATGAAGTGAGTTGTCATTCTACCCGATGCTAGGGATTGGCACTATTGACAGCTCACTTCATAGATAATTCACCTAAGTTTTCACGGGGAGATTTGATTAAGAATAGATCGGCTGTATAGGCTCACCTATTACATGGGACTCTAACATAACTGGCGAAATGTTGGTGTACTATAGGTACATACACCGCTGCCCAACCCTTGGAGAAACAAGGCTATGTTATTTTATGTGAACAGTATAAGAGTAACAGTCATCATCATCTGCTTAACCTTTTCCCAACTATGCTCGGGTTGTAATTATCTTCCTGGCCTTGCCCAAAGTAACATGGGGCAAGGGCAGGCATGGAATGACAGCCTATAGGTTATAAACATCCTATCCTACTGACTGACTGGACAGGTCCTCTCAATTTCTGTAGTTCTTTCCTCAAAAGACCATCTCAGACATCGATCTACATGGTCATCATATGATCTGACCAAGATTATGTCTGGACTTTAAAAGAGACTGTGACCACTGAGTTTGTTTCGGCCTTTCATCTCAGACTTGTCAGATAGGAAACGCCGACCTCATCTAGTTTTAAAATATGATTGACGTGTAAAAGTGTTTGTACAAACCTACTTACAAAAATAAAATCATTTACTAATAGGTATCATAAATGCGAAAGTTCGTGAGGATGGATAGATGGGTGTTTGTTACTCTTTCACGCAAAAACTACTGAACAGATTTAGATGAAACTTTACAGTAATATAGCTTATACATCAGACTAACACATAAAATACTTTTTATCCCGATATTCCCACGGGATGGACACGTATGCGGGTAACACCGCGGGGCGTTGTTAGTGAATAAATAAATGAATGTCATTCCGGGACAGCTTTTGGCAGTCTGCGATAAAGCTTCGAAGAAATATTTGCTTATTTTTTTCCTTTAGAATGAGATACATCAACATAATCAGCCTACAATGTTCCCACTGCTGAGACACAGGCCTCCTCTCAGTGAGAGGGAGTGAGCCGTATTCCAGCACGCGGGGTCAGTGCGGGTTGGTAGATGTCACATGTCTTCGAATTTTTGGTTCTAGGTTATGCCGGTTTCCTTACGATGTTTTCCTTCATCGTTTTGAGAGCAGTGGTGATGAAATAATTTACACATAGGAAAGCGCCTGTTGGGGTTCGAACCTACGACCTATAATTCGCGGCCGTGACCACTGTGCCACCACTGCTCCCAGAATGTGATACCAAATAGTTTATATAGGTATAGCGCCTTGTATGATAAAGATTTTTTTTTTTTAAATAAAACTTTGCCCCACACTAGGAATTTCTCCTGTGTCGTGGGTTCGTAGATAAACTAACAAAGGACGTCGCATTTAGCGAATGTCTTCGGAATTTATCAAAGAATTCTCGGTCATATTAGTTGAGAATGGGAAACGCTTTCATTTATAAATTCTCTGGATTTCCTTTATTGTTCCTATTTTTGGAAGAAAGTGGATGGACATTCGTTTTTGCAATTTCTCGATTACCTACCTACCTATATAAACTTACCTACCTAATACAAAACGGTATTAAAAATATACCTTCTTAATAATATATTTTACTAGCTGCGCCCCGCGGTTTCACCCGCGTAAGTTTCGATCCCGTGGAAATATCGGGATAAAATGTGGAAATATCCTATGTGTTAATCCTGGTTATAAACTATCTCTGTACCAAATTTCATGCAAATCCGTTCAGTAGTTTTTACGTGAAAGAGTAACAAACATCCATACACCCATCCATCCATCCATCCGTACAAAGTTTCGCGCTTATAATATTAGTAGGATTACAATTCTGAGCTGACTGATTGGCATACCGTTATATATATTTTTTATTGGCTACTTATCCAGGCTAACATTTGTTATTTTTTTATTAATACGACATTTTATTTTAATTCAAACGATTATACAGGGCATCAGGTGGAGGGTTAGCCAAACAAGGGGGATTTGTAGGTAGACCCATTTAGAAAATACATATTTAGTTTGAAGACCCTAAAGGCTGAAAACCCGGTGGGTTCTCAGACCCCGTGGCCCCTAGTATTTCAACCCCAAACGACTCAAACACATAACTCTCAATAAGTTTGGAATATTTTCCCCGTTTGAAGTTTTCCGTTTTTTACGTTACAAGTAGGTACCTTAATATAGTTCTCCTGAAGGTTTCAATATAGTTGCAAGTTTGCACTTACCAGTAAGAAAAGACAGTCTCCTCATAGCAGGGAAGGGATGGTTTCCCGAGGTATCTAGCAGGTCAAGCTGGTACACCTCCCCTCGGATGCGGTACAGCTTGCGGTGGAAGTCTTCAATGGTCGGCGTGTAGCTGTCCTCGAACTTCGTGCCCAGGAACCTGGAGACCAGCGACGTCTTGCCTACGCGAGCTGACCTGGGGAAGAAAGGAGATGATGCTTGAGTAAGTTAAAGACCAAGGAAGGATTAGATTTAGGATGACTTTTAATACGTAGCGGTCTACTTTGGCTGGTTAACTTCTGCATGAACTGCACTATAATTGCGTAACGCACTATCAATCATAATTTGAATCATTTTGAAGGATATTGCTAATCCCTTGCTTTATATGTTCGAACAATTTGTCTAATCGACAACGTAAATAACGCAATGAATGTTGTTGAACTGTCAAAATGAAACCCATTCTTACTGTTATTGTGTTACGCAATCACCCCACTGGACTATGTATTTTTGATGCCAAAATACAGTATTTAAGATTGTCTAGCTAAACTCCGCAGACAAGATGGGTATAGGTATGGGGGTGGTGGGTGGTACTGCTGAATTGCAGAATGTGCGGTTGCACCGTACAGTATCTATCTACGACAAAATAAAATAAAAAGACATGATGTTTTTTTTAGGAGACCACGACTGCTGTAATTATAATTACTTGAAGTATGAGTTGAGTAAGACTGTTTTTTTAATTACACAAAAAAACAGATTTTTGAAGTGAAAACTTCTTTAGCGGCGTTGTGCACTTTTGTTGTGATGGGTAAAAAATGTTAAACTCGCGTCAGGACACGTGACTTGATCGAAAATTCGTAAGACGGAGGGAGAGTAGACCGCATTCCAAAATATCAAAAATGCACAACGTTAATATTCAAGTTTCCACTTCTGCCGGCACTCCCGGAGTGCAACCCGTTTTTATTTCAACTCTTATTTCAAGTGACTATAATCACTGCGGTTGATGACCCCACAAAAAATCATCAAATTTATTTATTTTTTGTTTCATCATGTTTAAATATCGATAAGTACCCATCGCGTCTGCAGAGTTAAGCCAGCTAATTTAATTTAACCCTGTAGAACAGTTATTTCACTGTTCTATCGGGTTATGAATGATTTTATTTATCCAAAAAACTAAATAATTAAAGGATCGTCATTTTCAACAAAATACTTAATAGATAATAATATTCGTTACACAAATATAGTTGGTATTTGCGTGGGAAAAATATTAGGCGCAGAAAAAAAAAGAATTACAACCTTTATTTTCTACTAGCGCTTCGTCCGCGTGGAGGTCAGAAATTATCCCACGGGAACGTACTACTGGGATAACAAGTCTCCTACCTTGTTATCCAGATTATAAACCATCTGTGTGCTAAATTTCATCCAAATCCGTCCAGCCGTTTTTGCGTCATTAAGTAACAAACATCTGCAATTCTGCAGCCTAATTGCGTAGCCCACTATCCATCACAATCTGTATAATTTTGAAGAATATTGCTAATCCATTGCTTCATATGTTCGAAACATTTGCCTGCTCAATGTCGTAAATAACGTAATGAATGTTGTTGAACTGTCAAAATAAAAGCCATTCCTACTGTTAAGAAAGAAAGAAAAAGTATTTATTGCGACTCGTACAGGAGTCTCTGTTAGATGTTACGTAATTACCCCGCTGAACATACAAGCTTTCACATTTATAATATTAGTAGGAAATAGGATAGTAGGATTCCTTTGATGGAGCCAATCACAAAACAACAAACGATTCTACACGTGCTTCTGTAATCACAACAAGGTTCCAAGCACTGAGTATATCTCAAACGATCAAAGACGTACATTTACTGACAGACGGAACTACGGCTTAACGTGCTCTCAGCGTCACGGAAGCTAACGGAATCCCTAATCCGGGTTCTCTCCAGATAAAAAAAGATATAATACCTATTCCCACTGCTAGGACACAGGCCTCCTTTCTGTGAGTGGGCCGTAATCTACCACGCGGGCCCAGTGCGGGTTGGTAGATGTCACATGTCGTCATATTTTTGGTTCTAGGACGGCCGGTTTCCTCACGATGTTTTCCTTCACCGTTTTGAGAGCAGTGGTGATGAAGTGATTTACACAAAGTAAAGCGCTTGCCTGGGTTTTTACCTAAAACTCTAAGGTCGCGACCGTTACCACGGGGTCACTACTGCTCAGAAAGATAGAAACACTCTTCTAATGAGAGCACAAGCATCTTTTGGCGTGTGGACAAAATCGGAACTAACGCCGCCATCTTGTTTTTCAATACAATTCCTCAATTTCACAAACGCTCACCAACAACCTGTCAATGTCATATAACATAGAAATGCTACATTGTGGCACTTTGGACCAAGTTTTTAAACATACTTATTAACTTTCGAGACAGACGGTACCAAAACAGTAGGCATTTCGGCTATAACCAGACTGAAATCGGACTCCACTGAACCTTTTATTAACCCTTCACGTGGCCATGCTAAAACCGGAACAGTCACACAGACACCCGAAATAAAACCGTATACATTCATGAAACCGTTTTAAAACTTTTAGAATAGATACCCCTAGTTTTACGGTTATAGGTACTAAGCGATATCTGTGAAGACTTCGGATATCGATTTCTGGATTGATGCTTATGATTGAACTTTGATATTTTCAGGCAAACGGGGTCGAGAATTATTCTCTGTTTGTAGGGCTATTGATATAATATTTCCAGTTATCAGTTTCAAAGGATAAGTTTTCGGAATATAGGAAAGTTTTGAACAGTCGTATGGTTTCTTATTTATTTTGTTACTAGCTTCGCCCCGCGGTTTCTCGCGCATGGAGATCCAATACAGGGTAGAGGTACATCGACGCGCAAACTGAATCCATGAATTCGGCACATGATTCTAAACACCCTAGCGTTGAAATATAACGTCGGTTATTAAAAAAAATCTGCCGTTTCTTAGATAAGTGCAATACCTACCCGGTCAAAACGTTTGGAACAGCCATTTCTTTTTTAACGCCCCTGCTTTGAAATTTTTCGTAGGTTATTCGGTAGGTGGTATGCGTAGGTTATTCATAGGTGGTACGTGTAGGTTTTTCTTAGGTTATTCATAGGTGGTATGCGTAAGATATTCATAGGTGGTATGCGTAGATTATTCATAGGTGGTACGCGTAGGTTTTTTTTAGGTTATTCGTAGGTGGTATGCGTAGGTTTCGTAGTGTTTTAGGTAGGTAAGTAGGTAGGCTGGGCCAGAATCATGTAATGAATCCATGGTAACAAGTTACGAGTCGATGTCTTTGCATTTTTCTAGCATGAAAGTATCCTATGTGACTTGGGAATAATGTATAAGGTATCAGAATAAGCTATCAGTGAAAGTTTATTTGTAATCGAATCAGTATTTACAAACAAACAACTTTAGGTACCTCTTGTAATATGTAAATGTCCACACATGTGTCATTTTGTAGGTACAAATAGGTACCCACTATCAGTAGCAGCGATGTGCTAGCATTAAAACTCTACTCTAAGCCAGTAAAGATTGGTAGCGATTGGACTAGCGACCAAGCTCGCGGGCTAGCTAATCTTATTACCAAGGCATAGCTTATTCTTGTACTTAGAGGCAAGAGATGAAATTTAATCATTTTAACATTATCTTCCCTAGAAGCTCAGGCTTGTTAGCAATACTTTGAATAAGTAGGTATTTGTTTTTAAAGCTTCTGTTAAGATGAACTCTTGCAACCTTTTGGGCAACTTTGGTCAAAGGTCGAAAGGTACCTACATAATAATGACCTCAGCTAGATGGACCGATAGCAAGTGAAGTGAAGTGTTGTGGCGCAGCCTGGGAGAGGCCTATGTCCAGCAGTGGACTGCGGTAGGCTGAGTTCATATTTAGATGACCAATCGTATTAAAAGGCTAGACGTTTAAAAAAAATACCCTTCTTTCTCCTTTAGCACAGCTTCAAAAGTGAAACAATCGGAAATATTTGCAAACAGTCTTAAGCCGATACCATAACAGTAGAATTTCCTTCAAAATATTTGATGACAAAGTTCAAAATGATGACTGGTTTTCGTAAATATCTTTCTTATTACGATCGCATCAAAGGCTCCAATGAAATCAGAACTCGAATTTTCGACTCCGGAAACAGGAAAAACGGACGGAAAACCATTAGCTCTCATTCCTCCCAAGGATCTTATTGTATAACAGCTTTGACGATATACTCGTCAGCATTCTTCATTTATTTAATGACACTGATCAAAACGGGCCAAGAGTCAAGCTAAAAAAAAAGACTTACTTAAAAATCTGTGTTTGTTTTCTTTTTTGCGTCATGTTTACCGCAAATAAATGTATTTTCTTTCTTTTTTTTCTTTTAAGTCGTATTTGAGAAATAAATTTTAATTTCCTAGGATCGCTAGGTACCGGTGCCGCCACATAACGGACGCAGTGACGGCTGTCATGAAAATGATGGCAGCGGGGTTTAATTTTACGATGTTTAGGAAAACACACCAACTTACTTTTATCAATAACATTTCTGTGACGTCATTCAACGGTAAATTGCGGACGCCATGTGGCGGTACCGGCCACCGCAGTCTTAGGAAAATTTAGCTTAAGTGTTTTGTTGTCTCTCTAGTACCTACCACGGCCCTTTTACAGTTATTTTACTAGTTAGTTATTTTACACATGAAAGCAGCATACCCAACAGCAACCTTATGGTAACTATAATAAAGATCACTGTGATTTTGACAGTTATGCAAAAACAGATATAAAATAACTATACTATGGAAGGACTGTAACGTGAAACAAAGATAGCCGTACGAATAATTTGTGTAATACAAAAAGGCTTAGGTGTTATTTTTATGTTAACCCTCATTATCCATTTATATTTCAATTCTTAATCCTGTAATTACAAATTTTACAGACAGACACTGGAAGTGCGCATTTTTGGCAATTTGGACACAACCGGAACATTGTTTTTGTAAATATGTGTAGATTATTTTGCATAGAATAAGGGCTGATTTTTCCATCGCCAGATAACTTTTTTTTGAGGAGTAAAATTAACGTTTGAGTTTTTGTATGGAATAACTGTAACTGTCAAAATTTCAAAATTATTCCTCGAATGAAGTTAAAAAAAATCAGCTCTTAGAATAACAAAAGTCTAAACATATTAAAGCTCTAGTTGTATATAGCATGTATCAGAAAGGTCTGGTCATACTTATTTAAGATTGTGGGTGGGGTACAGACCATCAAACTGAACAACTTTCTCAAAAAATTGTCAAGTGTTCCCATACAAAACTTCAACAGCAACTTTCTATCTATAATATGTATGTATTTACAAAAAAAAATTGTATATAAGTAGTTTATCAGCCATCTTGTTACCATAACACAAGCATTAGGCTGCTTAGCTTGGGACAAATGGTGCTGTGTGAAATGTCCAGGGATTTATTTATTTATTTATTTATTTATTATTTTTTCGCGATTATGATGTCGAACCCATGGAGAAAGTTGGTCAGTTTGATGTGTCTTTACCCATAAATATGACTAAACCTTTATATTACGCGCTGTAGACATTCATTTGTTTTTTGTCTCATTAACTTTATACAACACGGGGTTTAAAAATAAATATTTTATTATTCACAACTAGAAAGTACTTATTCATTTATATTTCGCCATTGCATTTTCGCATTCACTTTTTGTGGGTGAAAGCATCGCAATTTAAAACAAAAAACATTGGAGTGCTCCGAATGAAAACCGCGATACGATGCTCATATAAAATTCTTTTAATGTGCGAATAGCGAAAAATGTTCTGTATACAGCCAGTTTTATGCTTTTCGTCATAAGTAACTAGAATTTTATGACTGCACTTTTTAGGATATTCAAAAACAAAAAGTTACACTGCATAGAATGGTAGTTTTAGTAGCATTTCCGATTTATTTTTTCAATGTCGTAGTACCATGTTGTTTAAAAGCCTTTTGGCCTCGTATAGGACTTTCTGTTTCAATTTTCTTTTTGTTGTTTTTTTTTATATAACTGTGTTTACTTTGTGATCTTCCTGTACGAGTCGCAATATATAGGTACTTTTTCTTTCTTACTTTCATTTTTAATTTCTGTTATAGGTAGTTAGTTACTTGTATCAATGTGAGCAAAGTCAAGGGAAAGCTAATTTTAATAAAGTAAGTAAATTAAATAAAGTCCTCCAAACCGAATTTCAGTCATAGCGACCAAACTCGGAGACCAACCTTCGGCGCGGGAGATATTATAGTGCACAAGTATGTGCGCAGACACAGGTGCACTCTCTTCTCTCACTCTGATTGCCCGTTGGGATGGCAATCCGCTAAGAGAACGATCCAACGGAGAGTGATCAGGCACAGGGCCAACGGCTTAACGTGTTTTCCGAGGCATGGGGGTGTCACACCGCCAACTTCAAACTCCAGACAGTTACTAAGATATTAAGTAAGTATATTTTCTATGAAAGGTGTTACTTCCATACGTGACGTTACTTGTACCAATGTGAGCAAAGTCAGGGGAAATTAATGTAAAGTACAAAGATGCCATCTTCAGGATGCTTTTCCACCAGAGATGTACAGACGCCAGCACATCAAGTTACTACAATCTGTCAAATTTCTTTAATCGATTTTCAACTTTATCGCTCAAGCATTAAGGTTCAAGGTTGATTGGATAATTTTGACAGTTTCGGGTGGCTTGACCTGCTGGCGTCTGTACTATGCTACGTTTCTATGGCGTACGCGTACGCGCGTATACGCGTTTGATATCCACCAATCATATTCATTGCTGCACATTGCTTAGTACTGGTGGAAACGGATTCAACTAAGATATGTTTTTTTATATGCAAGGATGCGTGCTATGTACGTGTGCTATGGATGCGTGCTATGGATGCGTGCTATGTACGTGTGCTATGGATGCGTGCTATGGATGCGTGCTATGGATGCGTGCTATGGACGCGTGCTATGGATGGTCGCAAGTGGTGTAGCTGTGTGCCACCCTCGCCGCTTCCCTACTATCGATACATCGCATAGCTCGAGCTGCGCATCTTCCTCGCGCAGCTTCTTTGCGGTGGCGCATCTTCATAGCACATCTTACTCGCACCGCTACATAGCATAGTATCAGTGGAAACGGTCACATAGTTTCACAGCTTAGCTATTACGTCCTCGCTGCATAGCACATCTCTTATGGAAAATCAGCCTTTTTTTTTGTTTTTGAGGATGGGAAATCATCAAATGACCCCTCCCGCTCTGGGTGGAGCGGAAGGGAGTGTCAGACTCTTACTGACTAAAACCCACCCGTGTTCCTTCCTTAGCCCTTTCTGTTCCAGGGCAGCGGTAACCCTTTCAGACGATCCCGCTACCCTGGCAGTGGTAAAGCAGCCCTAATCTTATGTTACAAGACAACCCGCGTAGGTAAGTGCTACGCGGGTCGTCTAATATGACACCCTTTAATTTTTTCACATCGTTAAATAGAATGACTGTACCGTTTTTATTGGCTTCACTTTACTCGTACCTGTTCAAAGTAAGCTCAATATGTTTGAGCTAAGTGGGTTCACGTGAGTAGTGCTAAGGTTGAGGTTAGAACCCACGACTCCCAGCCACCTTGACTGTTGTGACCGCTTTAAAAAATATTTCTCTACCTTTTTTTTTGTGGGGGAAGTCATCAAATAGCTTCTCCCGCTCTGGGCTGTCAGACTTTTACTAACTAAAACCCACCCATGTTCCTTCAGTTGCCCGTGCCGTAAGTCTTTCGAACAACCCGCGACCCTGGCAGGCATCAGCCCTAGCGGACCCCATCAGTTAGTACTGACATCTCTTTGAGGCGCGCGTATTACTTGCCTATTAATATTTCCCTACCTGCGATGTATCACCATAGTTAACAACCAACAGTAACTCTTTGGTCTAGTAGTCGTAAGCGCTACTGCTGAGCATGAGGTCCTAGGTTCGATTCCCAGGTCGGGCTAAGTGTTTTTGTGTTTTTCCGTCAGGGATTTCCCAATAGGAGCCTGGAGTCTGGATTTTGTGCCCGGTTGATGGCAGTAGGCTTGCCCCATCCCATGTAATACATGGGATTTAAGCATAGCTGGCGAAATGGGGGTGTAGGTCAGTGGCGTGCATTGCATAAAGGCATAGAAGCAGTGCCTACCTCGAAAAATCACCATAATCATGTCAATTATATTTTAGTGTGTGTGCCCTATAATTAGGAAACTCACTAAATTACCATACCTAAAAAAAACAAAATCTTCATACAAACACGCGCGGCAGTAGGCAGTCGCCAGACGGCCTACTCGGCTCCCGTGCTATTCGCACATTGTCATTCGTCTTTATTCGTTCAAGTTATTACGACGAAATTAAATTCCTGCCTACCTATTCTGAAAACCAATGCACGCCACTGGTGCAGGTACTATAAGGTATTCGGGAAATACAGGCGCGATGTTATGTTTGTTATGTGTAACGTCCTACATGCCGCCATATCACACCTTCCTGTAACATTAAAAACGCGTTAACATCTTTATAAATCCAGAAAGATCACGATTCCCCACTAATGTGATTTTCAAAGGTCACTTGATCCTCACAAACGACTGTCACAAGAAAAATCCCACTTTTCACGAGAAAACTCACACTTTTTTTCGTCCTTTCCTCTTTTCTTCGTTACTTAATAGGTACCTATATCGCCTCGTGATTGATTGGGTTAGGAAGAACTAATGTTTACCCTTGAAGAGATCAGCCGTAAATGGCAATTTATTTCTGTCCTTCGCATCGGACGATACTTTAGGTATTGCTGCGTAAACGTGATTTTCGACTGGTTTCATGGATTTAGTTGAGCGTTCATATCGTGCAATGATAACAATATTATACTTTATGATTTTTATCGATAGGCGCGTAATTTTGGACTTATGGTGTCTGATTCAGATAGAATATGTAATATGTATACTGTATTTAGTTTATTTTACTGTATGAATACTTTTGATTTTTATTTATAAGATAACACTAAAATAACAAAAATATATCCTAAATTAACTAAAACTATTTACAAACTAAAATATAGCGTCGAAAAATTCATCCGCATCGCTGTCGACTGGTAATGTACCCAAGACACTGGCGGCATTACCACGTTGTATGTTGTTGTATTTAACTGTATTTATTTTTTTCGTCGCAGGCGTCCCTACACTTGTCACATCAATGCCACAGACTGCTTCTGACATTTAGGATAAAAATGTACTCTGTGCATTTAGGGCATAGACAAGTATTGAGATTACGTCTGGCGCGGATAGAATAAATTATTTATTTTATTTGATAATATTTTACATAATTATATATATTTAAATAATAAAATAGATTATTAATTAATTTATTACTGTAACTGCCTGTTTCACAGCGGCGACATCACAGCGGGCCCTATCAGAATACCAGCGCTGCGACATTTATTTTTTAAATGAGATAGGAGCCTTTTGGCCTCGTACAGGACTTTTTGTTTCATTTTTCTTTTTGTTATTTTTTTTATATAATTTGATTTTGTTACTTTTTTTATATAATTTGTTTTATTTTTATATTTTTGATTGTGTTGAGTTTAGTTTTATGATCTTTCTGTACGAGTCGCAAAAAATACTTTTTCTTTCTTTTCGTTGATTCTTGGGCAGCTTTCCATGTAACTGGATGCAGCTGAATACGTTATATTATGTAGTAAAAGTTCTTGTAACGAAAGTCAGTTATGCAGTCCGTGTAAAATACTGATACTCAGCTGCATCCGGTTAGACTGGAAGCCGACCCCAACATAGTTAGGAAAAGGCTAGGCAGACGATGTAGATGAGTAAAAGTTCTTGTACAGGGTGCGCCACCTAGTGTTTTAAATTTGAAGTACCGATCACTTTGACTTTGAAAGGTATAATGACATTCATTTTTTAACAGGAAGTTAGTTTCATGTTTGACATTTTTGCAAAATGGGACGCTATATGCTCGAACAAAATTAGGAAATTATTAAAAACTTACCTCGAAAGTAATGAGTCTTTAACGCAAACTATGAGAAATTTACGAGAAATGATCTGCCTTCAGTTCAGTTTGTGCGTCAATTTGTGAAGCGAGTTCGTGAAAATGGATCGTTACTGGACAAAGCAACCCGTATACGTTCTCGTCCAGTGCGTTCAACCGAAAACATTGCTGCTGTGGCTCAGAATGTGCAAGAACATCCATCAACATACAACAACTCTACATCATTCTCAGGAACTCAACATTTCTCGCACTTCTCGACATTTGGTTTCAACAAGACGGGGCCACATGCCACATAGCCAACGTAACCATCGTTCGTTTGCGCACTGTTTATGAAAATCGAATAATCAGCCGAAATTCTGATGTCAATTGGCCGCCTCGGAGCTGTGATTTGAGCCCTTTGGATTATTTTCTGTGGAGAACCATTAAGGATAAATGTTACGCAAACCATCCAGAGACAATTGAAGCGTTGAAACATGAAATCGAAGTTTCCATTGAAGAGATTCAAGCCGAAACTATCGAAAATGTACTGAAAAATTGGGTTGATCGAATGGGGTACTGCCGAGCCAGTCGTGGTAGACATATGAATGATATTGTGTTCCATTCTTAAATGACAAAGTTCAACCTACCCAATAAAACCAGAAATTTGAAAAAAATAATCATTAGTTTTTTTTAATAGCCGATTCAAATTTTAAATTTTAGATGATTCTTTTTATATTCTTATTCTCACACTCAAGGCATGTGTTACAGATACACTTAGTTTTTACTTTAAACAGCTTTATTTGTAAATATTTGTTTCAAAAATAAATATTATGCTATTCTTGTATTTCACACAGAGCGACTGCGTATCTGATCTACACAACCAGTAACTGGATGATTACGATAGTTTATGATTACGATAGTTTATGATTACGATAGTTTATGATTACGATAGTTTATGATTACGATAGTTTATGATTACGATAGTTTATGATTACGATAGTTTATGATTACGATAGTTTATGGCAATAGGCTCGCCTCAATTCATGTAATACATGGGACTTAAACTTAGCTGGCGAAATGTGGGTGCACTACAGGTACACCTCTGCCTCACCCTGCGAGGATTTCAGGCGTGATGTTATGTTTTCGTAAGTCTCTAAACATCCGCCGTCATAACAAGCTATTCTATTCTCATAATTACTCAATTATTGAAAAGCGGTTCCTAATTACGGAATGCCACTCATTAATATTTCAAGCGAAGGGTATCTAATTTAAGGTCTAGAGTGTAAGTACTTCGAATTTAAATTAGGTTTATAATTAGGGGTTTTCATTAACCTGGCAGGTATTTTAAGAGTCCCACGTTTAGACAGTACATTGGAATTATGAATGAGTGTTTGTAAATTAGATGCTATATTTAGGTAGGTATTCGTTATTTACTCAAGGGATGTGAATTTTGTTCAAATAATTTTCAATTGTGAACAACTTGTATTTTTTGGACAGTTTTCGGACAATTGAATTGCTTGACTGACAGTTCTGAAAATTAACAAAATTATTTCAGTTTCAGGCAAAATGTTTCATTCTGATTCCTCTTTTATTCAAAATTAACGTTGAATATTTATTTAGCATTCCTCTTAAACTTGTGTTTATTTTCCTAAAACCCTCACGCAACTAAATTAAAATAACTATCTACTTGGTTTTAGGTTCTTAATTAACTAAGAGTAAGTACTTAGGTACGAATGATGAATATATTTTTTTAGTACCTACCTACGTAGAATGAATAGGTTTTATTCTTAACCGTATCTTTTAAAGCAAATACGCTTGCCGCGGTCGGTCCGTGAATGGGTAACCATATTTACATACCGAGAACCCTCCGTGTCTCGGAAAGCCCGCTAAGCTGTTGACCCGGTTGTCATTCGTGGATCTTTGATAGTCGTTACGAGTCGTCAGAAGCCTGATGGTTTTCAAGTCAGTCTTACCAAGGAGTATAGTGTTACCTAGTAACTGAGTTGTGGAGGTTTGATAGGCACTCCATCTAAAATACTGGTGTTCAGCTGCATCTGGTTAGACTGGGAGCCAACCCCAACATAGTTGGCAAAAGGCTAGGAAGATAGGAGAATATTTGTACCCCAGTAATAAGAACTACGTTGAAATTCCCACAAACGTGCAAACGAAACGAATACCTCGGAATCAGTAAACAAGATTCCCGATAGGAAATGTCGTGTTCGTAGTCAAAGCCAGGTATATTGATAGAAACAAACAAAATTTCTCCAGGGAAAACATACTGGCACAACCTACAACTGCAATACTCTTAAGCTACGCCTACACGAACATTATTTTCAGCAATTACTTTATAGAGGTGTAGCGGTATCTACAACGCCACATGCGAACAACGCGTCATACTGACGTCACGCCAATCCTGCATCTCGCAGGCATAATTTACCGCGCAATTAGCATACATACAAACTTCCCGACATCACTCGTTGGGCAATTTCCCGCCAGACACAACACTCGTCTGGTCGGAGGATCCTCCCTTTTCTATGAAGGATGAGTGAACTTTATACCGTTCCTCATACCTCCAAAGAGGTACTCATTTTCTCAGGGTACGAGAAAGATCTAAGGAAATTACTATCATCTGCCTAGCCTTTTCCTAACTATGTTGGGGTCGGCTTCCAATCTAACCATGTACAGTTTATAGAGAGATATATGAGGAACAAGGTGAAAAGTTCACTCATCCTCTATAAAAAAGGGAGGGTCCTCCAACCAGACGGGCGTTTTGTCCGGTGGGCTACCGCCTGACAGTTGAAGTCGAGACGTTATATATTATATGCTAGTCACGCGGTAAACTCTGCTTGCGCGATGCAGGATTTTGCATGACGTTAGTGTGACGCGTAGTTCGAATGTGGCGATGTAGATGCCGCCACAACTTATTGCCGGAAATAGTGGAGCAATATGTAGCAACGTATCGCTTCATATCGCTTAATATCTTGTCATATTATTCTGTGTAGCCACAATTGCAACTCCACCGTATGAGGCAATGTGGAGCATTTTAATAAGCTAATCTACGCATACCCAAAGAATATTCGTCAATCCATTTTGGTGACAATTAGCAACTATGTCAGCAATACAGAATATAATAAAGGAGTACTTAAAATAATAATACTCGTAAATCGTTTATTTATAAAAAGGGAACACATTTTACATTGATTACCTTAACTATTAAAAATAGCGCACAGTTGCTAATTTTCCAGAACTAGGTTGAAAACCTGTGCTTCAGGCAACGGACTACCGCGTTGGTCTAGTCCTCGTAAGAGCGACTGCTGAGCATGAGGTCCTGGGTTCGAGTCCCAGGTTGGGCAGTGTTATTAGATTGTTTTCAACAGAAATTTGTCAGTAGCTGCTCGGTGTCTGGAATTGTGCTCGGTTAGTTGCAATAGGCTCGCCCCCTATTACATGTGACTTAAACATAAATGGCGAAAAAAAAAAAAAAAATCTTAGCAGTTAAAAAAAGATTTATCCATAATTTGTACACGAAATTCATATGTTTCAAATTGACGTTATGTCAAGTTAAACAAATATCAACGTTATTTTAATGGAAATTAAGTTGATTTCAGAGTGACTAGCACTATTGAAAAAGTTATAAAAATGTTTGAAGTTGTAGCGTAAATTGAACTTTATTATGTAGAAGTTAAAGTTATTTTTCCATAAACTCATATTTGTTTACATTTTTGGCGAATATTTCGCGATTCAAATTTATCTGCGGCAATTATTGCCTAATTGTAATTGCTGAAAACATTGCCCGTGTGAGCACAGCTTTCGTGTTTCATGCACGTCGCCTCATGCATGCTCATATTTATTTTATTCCGACTCAAAGAGGCTTTAGTACCGAGAACGTATGTGAGAACCTGAGAGACGGAAGCTAGGTGTAAGTGTGAATAAGATTTATACATGGTCTGCCTGTCGAGTTTCCTTCAAAGAATAGAATCAAGTTTTTCTAACTGAACAGAAAGCTGTGCTGCTGGCGAGTTTGTTGCGCTACTTCTTCTTCCCAGCTAAAGAACTATAGTAACTTGTGTCTTACGTAATTATGACGTTATAAGTTAGTTTGAATAAATGACTTTTGATTTAGATAAATATTTTTGGTTTAATAGTATCGCTGAAGATAGACGGCGTTGCCGAGGCCGGCCCCGAAAGATATGGCGTGATGATCTGGATGCATACCGCGAGGGCTGGTGCAACCTTTGCCCAGCAGTGGGACAGTATATGCTAACAAAAAAACAGTATCGCTGAGAACCAACCAAAAAAATATCAACTGTCCCATACAAAATTTCAGTACCTACTCGACCCTAATGTATGAGAGGGCTGATATTTTTTCACGATTACGATGTTGGTCACATGGAGAAAATTGTTCAGTTGTCTGTACCGCACCCTTAAATTTGACCACACCTTTCTTATACACGCTGTATAAGAAGTACCACATCCTGTTTTCATTCTCTGTTACACTATTTCGACTTTTTAAGGTGATAACTTCTTGTGGGAGGGTAAACCGCTTCGTAACGTAACGCGTTACGGCGCCAGTCTGTCTGGCTTCCCTTTCTCTCACGCATACGGCAGCGGTAGGCAGGCTCTTCCTCTCTCACTCTAACCCACATATGTATTTCGGACAGACGCTTCCCCCTCTCTCTACTCAGTGTTTAGTGTGCGATAGACATATACCATAATTAGTTTAAGTTATCACATCTATCGGGCGTCCCGAGACGCACACGTTTTTTTTTTTACTTTTTTGACAGCCCTGTTGGTCTCGTGGTCGTAAGCGCGACTGCTGAGCGTGAGGTCCTGGGTTGGATCCCGGGTGGGGCAAAGTGTTATTGGGTTTTTCCATTGGGAACTTCTGAGTACTTGTCCGGAGTTTGGAAGTTGGCGGTGTAGTACCCCGTGCCTCGGAAACGTGCTCTCCTGCCGTTGGTACTGCGCCTGACCTCTCCCCGGTCATGTCGGATTGCCGTCCCATCGGACAATGAGAGTAAAGGAACAGAGAGTACACCTGTGTTGTCGCACACACTTGTGCACTGTAATAATATCTCCTGCGTACATGGCTAATATCCGTTTGGATTAGCCACCGTGACCGAAATCGGTCGGGGGAGTTATATACTTTTTCGTACCTACCTAGTAACTCGTATGTCTACAAAGTCTGGGAGCTACCTACAGTACCAACGAATTATTATTATTATTTATTTATTAATAACCAACATATATAAACAGTTTGCACTCATACAATTTTCAATATTAGTAATTACACATGTCATACAATCATAAATGAAATTAAATTAAAAGAAACAAAATTTGACAAAATTAGATAGAATTAGGATAAATTGAAATAGAATTATTAATAACAAGAAACTGTTTTATTTAATTGATCTACTCCTAGGAGATTGTACTGGGAGTGGCAATGGACTCCAGGTATCGAGTGGCAGTGTGCAGGAATTCCAGTTCAGTACTCGCAAAGATGAGACTAATGTAAGTTACGGCGGTGCCTATAATCTTCCTTATGTAAGGCGATGCGCGACGTCTAATGTGACGATGCCAATTACGTATTTCACATCGTTAAATTGACTGACAACACCGTTTTTATTGGTTGCACGTTTCACTTGACTTGACTTTGAGAACTTGTCAAATTGAACTTTACCATTAGGCACTTAAGGCGTTTTCTTTAATGTAGATTTTTTTAAAAAAAACGTTGCCCCACACTAGGAATTTCTCCTGTGTCGTGGGTGTGTTTACAGACATATAGACTGACATACACAAACAGCCAGACCCGGAACAAATAATAAAATTGTAGGTCATAGAAATATTTGTTCCGTGCGGGAATCGAACCCGCGACACGCAGCGCAGCAGTCAATCGCTTAACCACTGCGCCAACCGTGCCGAAAGTTGCGTTCTTTACAAAGAAATAATGAATTTTGCAAAGATGAGTTTTGACAAGTTTTCAACTTCAAATTCTCAATTTCGAAATCGGGTGTTAGTGTTAGGTTGAACTTTCTCTTTTTCTGAGATACTACCGAATAGAAACACAGTTTCTCAGTCTGCCTATGAGCAGGACAGTTGGTTTTCCAACGAACTATGTTATTATGTTTATATATTTTAACATTATGTATTTATTTAAGCATTTTTATATTTTATTTTTTTGCATTATAGTATGTATGTAGGTATATTTAATATTTTAGTTTAATACGTCTCAAATAATATTCTTCTCTTCTTGTTCGCATACACTATTGTCTACATTTCTTTTTATTTGTCCTTTCGCAGGTCTACTGGATGTATTTTTTTTAAGAAAAGCAGTACCTTTGTATATGTCGTACCTCTTGTATATGTCGTATTTGTATCTGGTTTACTATACGTACATAAATAATAAAATAAATAAATACTATTATTCCTAAACCATATTTTTAAAAACTCAAGTCGTTATGTGTTTTTCGGTAAAAATGCCCACGAAAATGCAGTTTCTACCAAAAACTGGAACAACAGCGAAAAGAGTCGCGTGCTAAATGCATTTTACGTAAAACCAGCAAAATTCTAGAGAACGCCACATCTCGTTATCTCGTTCACACAAAGACAAAGCATTGCACCACTTTGTGCTGCCCAACAACGGTACTGCACTACAATCTGCGCAGTTAAGTTTCATCTTGAGGGTATGAATAAGATAGAGCTGTACTTGTCTTGTCTTAGAAGTTAGCAAGACCTGACTTACAGACGTCAGCACATCAAATCTGTCAAATTTCTTGTTTCTATTTTAATAGATTTTCAACTTGATCGCAAAAACATTAAGTTCAAGGTTGATTGGGAAAATTTGACAGTTTCGGATACATTACTTTTTGTGCAGCTGCCTTCGTCCACATTATTAGCATTTACCGAAAAATACAACGTTGCAGATGGCAAAAAAGATGGCGTATATGGCACAACGCAAGTGAGTACCTATCCAACGACAGACGTTTAATTAGTCACATTGATTAATCAATCAAAAAGTAGCGTAATTCAGATAGCATTCGTTTTTTTTTTTGTGGTCAAATGCAAGCTTACTTGGCCACCACTTTAATATTATTAGACGTTGATTTATCAGCACCTACAACTGCGACAAAATGAAAAGAAATATTTTTGAACATTTTATAAGTCCCAAGCGTCTGTTTTTTGTCTGGTATTAAAAATGCTTTATTTTAACAACACAACGAATCGACGGTAACATAAACTTCCTGTACCTCGTCTAATTCATCCTCTTTAGTCCCGAGGTTTCGTGGAACAATATTCCCAGGACCATTATTTGCTGGAAATACTCCTGGTGCAAACTCTTTATTTGTTGGGAAATATTTTCCGACGCCCAACGCTCGGGTGCGCGGTGATTCCAGAAGTATTGTATGTCTCTTCCAGCGCTTTGTTGATCGGACCGTTTAAACCTCTACATTACCGTGCAACACTTATTTTATACCTCGAACGGAGTTTTGTTCTAAGAAATGTTGATATTTTAGTTGTTGTCGTAAGTAAACTTTCAGAGAATTCTGCCTTCAATTGTTGCTGATCAAAGTATCCTGCGAAGGTAGAAATAGTGATGGGTTTCTTTTCAAGTTCTATTGACTCGTAGATAACAACTAACCCGTTTGTGAAGGGCGGGCGTTTTTGGGGGACTGTCTTTTGTAATTTTGACGTTCAAAAAGTGCTGATTCTCAGCCTAATTTGAATAAATGACTTTTGATTTTGATTTTGTAAAGAGTACCTATGCTAAAGCATAGCATAAGCATAATCAGTCTTATAATATTCCGACTGCTGGGACTCAAGCTTCCTCTCTTCAAGGGAGGGAGGAAGTGGGCGGTAATCTACGAGGCATGTTGGTAGATGTATGTGTGACGGTATCCTCACGATGTTTTCCTTCACCGTTTTGAGAGCAGTGGTAATGTTTGCACAAAGTAAAACAAGGCGCTTTACTTTATCATGATATTCCTACGGTATCTGGACGTATGCGGGTGAAACCAGCTAGGGTGAAGGCAGCTAGTTTATAATATGTTTAGATGGCCACACAATAAACAACATTCTTTAATATTATTTTCTTACTATTTTTCACCGTTTTCCCTCAACCTAATTCAAAGACATTTAGCGTTACGTACACACTACCTGTATATTTACCGACCTCCTCAAGATTCCGTCCCCTGTTTGTTTAGGTCCAATGCAGGACGCTTCTTACTCACCTGCCGCTGAATAATTAACTGAACCATTCCTTTGACAACATACTACTCACGATGCTCAACTGTTTATGACGTCAGTTGGCGCTGTCTTTGAGGACTTGGACCTTTTCTTGTTTGTTTATGGAGTTAAAATTGTGGAGGGTTTTATGATATGGATCTAATTAGTGGATGAGGAGCGTAGAAGACCCCGTGTTTTCGCAAAATTTTGGAGATGCCTTTGTCCAGCTCTGAAGTTCCATAGGCTGAATTGATTGGCACCTAAATAGTCACCATCTGTCTTGGGGTGCATCATTATAGACATGACCAGCTCCTACGTACCATACAGTCCTAACTACTTACCGATTGACAACTATTTTTAATTTTATGGTGAATGGCTCATTATATTCTCTATATAGACGAAGGTGTCAGGTACACACTTCAGAGGACCTTCTGAGACGCAGGCGCCAAGAGTGGGTACTGGAGGCGTCCGTAAAACTACCCTTGGGAGTGCGGTAACACGTAGTGGTCACGTACTCCCGGGCAACGCAACGGTGTTGCGGAAACGAGCTCATTCCCCCGGGAGCTGACAAAGGCGTAAATAATAAACTATGTATTCTTACTGTCGGAATTTGACACAACTCCATATTATCTATGAACTATTTATGATGTGAATTAATGATTTTGGTGATGATGGTACTGTTGTTTCCTCTAAAACCGACGCCCAGAACAGACACGCCTCGTGAAGAATGAGGAGCTGGCCCCAAATGAAAAGGGATAACACTAGACATCAGAGAGTGGGTGTACTGTCTGTGAAAATCAGCAGATTGTCTGTAGTTACCCATGTGTATACTGATTTTTTTTTTGTATTTTAGTCATTATCTGACCTTAATTTATTGAATCCGATCAGCTATCACGTAGTAATGTATGTCTCTTTCAGCGCTTTGTTGATTGGACCGTTTAAACCTCTACATTACCGTGCACCACTTATTTTATACCTCGAACAGAGTTTTGTTCTAAGAAATGTTGATCTTTTAGCTGTTGTTGTAAGTACCTAAACTTTCAGAGAATTCTGTCCTCAATTATTGCTGATCAAATTATCCTGCGAAGGTAGAAACTAGTGATGGGTTTCTTTTCAAGTTGTGTCGACTCGTAGATAACAACTAACCCGTTCCAACGAATAGAAACCTCTACAGTAGTATAAGCACAATCAGCCTATAATGTTCCCACTGATGGGACACAGGCCGGCACGCTAATTGCGTAACACACAATCAATCTCAATCTGAATCATTTTGAAGGTTATTGCTAATCCATTGCTTCATATGTTCAAAAAATGTGTCATGTGTCTGCTCAACAATGTGAATAACGCAATGAATGTTGTTGAACTGTCAAAATGAAACCGATTCCGATTGATCGTGTGTTACGCGATTAGGGTGCGGGTTGATGGATGTCACAGGTCTTAGAATTTTTGTTCTAAGTCATACCGGTTTCCTCACGATGTTCTCCTTTACCGTTTTAAAAGCAATGGTAATAAAAATAAAATTATCTGTTCCCTACATTTATGTTCGGTTAACTCGTCAAAATGTAGGGAACAGCTGATTTTTTTTTCGCGATTTCAGGTTTGGTCCCATAGTAAAAGTTGTTCATAATGACGAGTACAATGACCTCTTAAGAGGTTGTTGGTGTTTTTCCAATAACCCTGTATAACTAATATTTTTTTCATTTTTTTTTATTTCTGTTGATCTATGGTTATTTCTTTAATTAATGGTTTATTTTTTGGAATTTGTTTGTCGGAAATTAGTTTGTAGTATTTTTACTCTATATATTTTGTACTCGTACTGTTTTGCAGGTTTTGCTTTAGCTTTTAAATTTGTTTTCCCTTCTATAAGTAATTTTCGTGTATTGTATTGTGATTTATTTTAATGTATTCGTCCTTGTCAAACTTGCTGTACCTAGTGAATGATGTGGTCGCCTATAATTGGAGGCACACACTTGTATTTGTCCTTTTTCATGTTTGACATGCAGGTAACACTGTGTAGCCTCTGTTGGTGATCCAAATAAATAAATAAACTAATAATATTTGCAATATCACATAGATACAAGTGGGTGTCGGCTATCGGGTATAACTATAAGGCTGCAACTGTGACTTGTGACCTTTCTGTAAATTGTTTGATGTCAAAGTTAATTGGCTTCCCTTGTTAATTATAACGTAATTTCCGTGTGGTCGTGCTTCGGTAAGACCATTGAATTAACTTCACGAGTGTGTTTGAAGATATTTTAATATTAGGTTTGCAGTATATGTACCTAAGTGTTATTATGCAGACTTAAATTATGTGAGTGAAATAACTTACGGTTTTTATTGGAAAACCTTTTACTTTTTAAATACATAATAAGGCATCATTTTCATGCACAGAAAGCATTGATCATCATATACCTGAGACTGTGACCTCTGAGTTTGTTTCGGCCTTTCTACTCAGAGTAGTCAAATAGGAAACGCCGGCTTCAGCTAGTTAAAAAAAAATTATTGACGTGTAAAAGTGTTGTGCAAACCTACTTACATAAATAAAATCATTTAGCCTCTTAACTAGGTTGGTTTGTAGTCTGACCGGATGTAGCTGAATTTTACATGGACCCACTGATTGGGTAACACGATACCTACTGGTAAGACTGGTTGTCAGACTTTCGAGCTTCTGACTACCCTTAACAACTGTCAAAGATCCACGAATGACACTCCGGACCACCATCTAAACAAAAATAACTGCTAGACGTAGGTAAGGTACAGTCAACAAAAGAGATAAGTATGCAGGGTCTTCGGATATAGTTGAAGTTTAGTAAGAAACCGGTGGATGTTTCTGAATGTTTCGTTTGATAAATGAACTGTTTGTTTTCTATTAATTAAATAAAATTTTATCCGAAAACATCAATCCGTTTCTTACTAAACAACTTACAACTTCAACAGCTATATCCGACGACCCTGCATACTTTACTGATGTTACTGTACTATCACTACTGTAAATCTAGTTACCTAGGTAATAATAGTCCTCCAGAACGTACTTTCTTCTTTCTTTTTCTTTTTTCTTTCATTTTTTTTTTACTTACAAATGACCCCTCCCGCTCTGGGTGGAGCGGAAGGGAGTGTCAGACTCTTACTGACTAAAACCCACCCGTGTTCCTTCCTTAGCCCTTTCTGTTCCAGGGCAGCGGTAACCCTTTCGGACGATCCTGCCGCCCTGGCAGGCTTCGGCCCTATCGGGCCCCGTCCTCTGCTGACATCTCTTTGAGGCGCGCGTGGAACACAACGCGCCTTCCGGCACGGGTCTGGTCCTGATCGGGCGGTGAGCTACCCATTACTCTCCGCCCGCAGGCCCGCGCCTACGGTGGCCGGGAGTCGTCACGTGGCTATAACCAACGGCTTAACGTGCTTTCCGAGCAACGGGGGTATTCTTTATGGAAACCCTCAATACTTTGCCCGACGTGGGAATTTAACCCAGGACCCCACGCTCAGCAGTCGCGCTTGCAAACATGAGACCAACGGGTCAGTTACATAGGTACTGCTGCCGTGAACAAAAAATAAAAATTACCCCAAATTACAGTAGAGCAGCAACATTATGCACATGCACTTTAGTTAGCTCGCACTACTCCAACTCCTAACTTTTGCAGAAAACCATTAGGACTTTAATAGTACATTTTATTACTGAAACTGGAATATATTTCGACTAATACTACAGCGCTATCGCAGAAGTAGGGTAAAATGTTTTGGCGTAGTTTCCATTACCGAAGTTCGCTTTAAGTGGCTTAAAGCGCTAATTGTTCCATTTACATGAGCTTCCTTTGTCGGTTAAAGAAAATGTAGGTCTGTAATTGTTATAAACCGAACAGCAATGTCTCTAGAACGCTTTTATTACACTTTTCGCAATATTACTATTCCTCGTTCCTCTACTAATGTGAATAAAGAATACTTATAGAGGAATGAGGAACAAGGTGTAAAGTTCACCCATCGTCCATAGAAAAGGGAGGATCCTCCGATCAGACTGGTGAAGCTTCTGGTAGGCTACTGCCCGACGATTTATGTCGGGACGTTTTATATATTCTAGTTGCGCGGTAAACTCTGCTTGTGCGATGCAGGATTTTTCGTGACGTCAGTATGGTGCGTAGTTCGCATGTGGCAGTATAGATGCCGCTACATACATGTTATTCAATATTTCGCACCGCGAAATGTTGGAACTTTGCAGATTATCTGTATGACAAACATGACAAAGTGTTCTGCTGACATATAACCAGAACCACTTTCTGTCGTAGGAACTAAGGAAAGATTTTTTAATATTTCATACCCAAATATGTTAAAAATGTAGATACTTACCGAAGTTTGTACAAAAACCGGAGCACCCGTCAGGGTCGAAGTTCCTTACGCGATACTCGCATACACTCTCATATATGAATAGAAGGAGACCGAGAGAGAGATAAAAAGTGTGAATTAAATACGGAGCCTTCTCAAGTCGGCGACATCTTGGATTTTCGTTTTGACTTCGTTAATGTGCATCCACACAGATGTTACTTTTTGTAAAGCAACGATTTTCAACATGATTACATTAAGTAACTTTTTATAACTTTTACTAAGATTACTAAATAATTATTTTTTTATCCTTTGTCGCCCACCAACGCTTGTAGATGTTGCTCCACAAAAAGTTACTTCGGTGTGGATGCACCTTTATCGGCTTTAGCACGTTCAAAACCCACGAAAATGACACCCATGACGAAACATTTGAAAGTTTTCATCTTGGATTTTCATCTCACCCTCACTATCGGTTTTAGCACCTTCGAAAACTATGAAAACGTCACCCATGATGAAATTATTTAAAATTTCTGCATCCACGTTCTTAAATTTCCATTTTGACTTTACTATCGGTTTTAGCACCCTCGAAAACTATAAAAACGACACCCATGAAGAAAATTTAAAAAAAAAATCGCAAAGGCCATCTTAGATTTTCTACCTACTACCAGTTTACTCCTCCAGACGCGTTAAAGAACCTCGTTCCAAAACCAAATTCCACACTTACGGCGTATTCGTGTTAAAACTCTCACATATTTATATATGAAACCACTATCGCTTGCTCACTCCGGCGGAATAATCCGGCAACCTTCGCCAAAGCTCAGTGGAACGCGTATCGTACTTATCTAGCTAATTGGCTGCAGCGCGCCCGCTGTTTACATTTCCATGAAACTCGTTTTATATTCCACGAATAATGATGCAATTTTATACGTGGAATAATGATGAAATTGTGTAAAATTTTGGGAAAGAGGTTTCCGGTAAGTTGTTTGAGAAATTATTAGCCGTAGGTACGGTACGTCGTCACATCATCATCTGTCTAGCGTTTTCACGGTACCGCTTCCTGAATCAAGCCTTTGATCCAGCTGCTCAACGAGAGCCTCCTCAGGTCTATCGCCACAATGATTGCTGAGTCCACATGCCACATGTCGACAACCTCGCGAGCCAAGTCAAGATACTTGATTTGTTTATCTTTCTCGCCTTTCACGAGGTTCTCATCATGCGACGGTTATGTCAAAAATCATTGCGCGCCGTTCTGATCGATCCACCACCACTATATCAGGCTTATTGGCAACAGTAGTCCTGTCAGTGATGATGGATCGATCCCAGTGCAATGTGATATTTCCATTTTCGAGAACTGGGTCGGGCACATACCTGTAGACCTCAGACACATCAGACACCACAACCACCACCTCAGATTCCACAAGACTGTGTTTCAGAGCAAGTTGCTGATAGATTATCCTAGCTACAAGATTGTGTCTATGCAAGTACTCTCCGTTAGCTACATAGACAAGACCACCGGGAGATAATATGCCTGATTGATTCTCCCGACGGATGTCAACCGTGCCGTCATCTCTTTATTACTCTGTTTATTTATTATGGAAACATACTAGTTTGGATTTAGTCGGAACTCATGCAGGGTCAAATTAAATTAGGTAGGTAAGATATTATGCAATGTCGGGATTTTAATACGTACCCGCTGGGATACAGGAGGCCTGTGTCCCAGCGGGTACGTACTCTCGGTGAGAGGGAATCGGCCAAAACCCACCACGCTGGCCCAGTGCGAGTTGGTAGATGTCACATGTCTTCGAATTTTTGGTTCTAGGACACGCCCATCTCCTACGATGTTTTCCTTCACCATTTTGAGAGCAGTGGTGATGAAATAATGTATATTACCTACAACTCGTAAGATGCGGTCGTTAGCAACACTGCTCTCTTACTCGTAAGATTATTATTTACCTGTACGTGTATTCTGTAGTTCATCGTTGTTTTATATAAATATCCAGTATGAAAAGTAGCTTATGTCCTTCTCCAGAACCCACGCTACCTGTCTCTCAAAAATAATGATCGGTTCGATAAGCTTTAAAAGGTTACAGATAAACCGAGAGACAGAATTACTTCCACGTACATCTATACAAATAAATAAAATTGAAGTCTCCGTTTGTAATGTTACAATAGCAGCTTTTAACTAAGGGCCGGTTGTTTCAAACATACGTACGACAAATAATAACGATTACGTACTTGTTATTATTTAACGTAAGTCAAGGCTATATTTTTTTTATTGTAATCTGAAATACGCTTTTTTTATTTGACTATAGTTAGCGCGTTTTGATGTATACGCGTGCATCAAGTGGACGTGAAACAACCCGCCCTAAATGCATCTTAAAGTATGTACTTATAACAAAAAACTGATTTTGGAAGTGAAAACTTCTTTAGCGGCGTTATGCATTTTTGTTGTGATGGTAAAAAAATGTTAAACTCGCGTCGGGACACGTGACCTGATCGAAAATTCGTAAGACGGAGCTCGCGTCAGGACACGTGACCTGATCGAAAATTCGTAAAACGTTAATATTCAAGTTTTCACTTCTGCGGGCACTCCCGGAGTGCCACCCGTTTTTTTTTTTTCTGTCTTTCTCTTTACTCCGGCTAAGCAGAATAAACGGCTAGACCGATTTTAACGGGACTTTCACTGGCAGAGATTTTATGAGTTATAAGGAGTAACATAGGCTTTTTGTCCCGGTAGCTCGTTCCCGTGGGATAATTTCCGACATCCACGCGGGCGAAACCGCGGGCAGAAGCCAGTTTAAAATATAAGAATGGATTAAGGTGTCTTCTGGAAATGCTTCTAAGCAGCTTGCAGCTAAGTTTTATGCATAATATTTTCGCATCTCCTTTCACACTTAATGTAAATTCTTATTTACATATTCATAGTCAGAACGAAGCCTTAGTATGTAATTACCTCGAATTAACTTAACATAAGTACCTAATATCATGCTTGTATTCCTCCCAAAAGGTTGGGTAGAGGTGTACAGTACAGTGTGAAGGTTGTCTGCAAAATGGAACTATACGTCATTTTTTTTTTATTTTACCATTTATGCACACATATAAATAGACAATGAAAAACAGAACAGAAAAAATAGGTACAGAGGTGATGCTTATTTCATAAGAAATCTCTTCCAGCATACCTTAGATAGGACAATAGATACAGAGATGTAGACAGCGTGTGATAGAGCAAAGGAGACAAAAAATAATACAAAGAATCAAAAAAGCAATTCACTTAAAAACTAAACAAAAATTACGAGACTGAACTAACATACATACAAATAAACATACATAAATATATACTTCTAAAATAAATATTACCAGAATGATAATAATTATATCATACTCAAAATAATAAATATATACACAACTATGATGATGTGGACAGATAGTGTTCTTTCACTCTTCACCGTTTGACAGTCCCTAACGTCAGGCGGTAGTGAATTCCACAATCGCACCGCGTGCACTGTGAAGGAGTAGGAGTAGAAATCGGTGGAATGTGGAGGGGCCTTGAGAAGGTTTTTAAGATGCGACCTGCAAGGTCTGTATGTATGTATGGAGGCTGGCAGAAACATGGTTCTGGTTGTATTCGACCACCCAACCGAATTAAGCATCTTAACGTGCTTTCCGTGGCACGGGGGGTCTCGGACGGTCACCATCCACGGGCCGACCTCAACAAGCTTAGCTTAACTTTAGATCGACCCGTGTGGCTATTTTTCACGAGCCCCTCATAGACCGCGCATTAATCCTAACACATTTTTGAAAGTCAGTATTTAGAAGTTACTCACCGAGTTTGTTTTGTAAAACGAAAACAATTAATCAACTTCCACGTCAACCTCGCTAAAAGCATTAAATTTGAAAGGCTAAAACATTTTGATTTACATGGTCTGTAATGGCGTCCAGTAAATAGTATACGAGCCTCCTTTAAAAGGATTAAGGATTAGTCCGCGCGAACTTTTGTGGCGAATTTGTATCGTACATAAACGTACGATCGTAGTTGTATGAATTTAGTACCCTGGGCACACTAAATACTGAATAATTATCCCTTATAAATAGTGCTCTGATTTTCACCATCATTTAGAGAGGTTTATGTACAGTCGGCAAAAGAGATAAGTAACCAGGGCATCGGATATAGTTGAAGTTTGGCAAGAAACTGATGGATGTTTTCGAATGAAATTTAATTTCATTAATAGAAAACAAATAGTTTATTTATCAAATTAAATTTCATTAAATAATATCCAAAGATTTCTTACTAAACTTCAACTATATCCGATGCCCTGGTTACTTATCTCTTTTGCCGACTGATATTTTATTTTTTAATCCCATAGTGGGTTTTATAGATTTCCTTCGATTTATAGATCCGTGCCTCGGAAAGCACGATGACCATCTTTACACACCAAGACCCCTCCCTCGGATAGCACGTTAAACAGTTGCGTTGGCGATCTTTGACAGTCGTTCGGGAGAAGCCCGAAAGTCTGACAACCAGTCTTAGCAATGGGTATTACCCAGTAACTGGGTTGTGGAAGTCAGATAGGCAGTCGCTCTATGTAAAATACTAGTATTCAGTTGTATCCGATTAGACTGGAAGCCGACCCCAATACAGTTGGGAAAAAAGGCCAGGCAGATATTGAGTGGATTTAATAGATTCCGTAGGTGTGTCCATGGCATGGCATGGCATGGTGTGGCATGGCATGTGTTCCAGCGGGCCCTATCAGAATATCATCGCTGCGGTATTTATTTTTTAAATATCGCGGCATTATGCAGAGAAAGGAGACTTTTAGGCCTCGCACAGGTTTTTTTCTTTTTTATTTTCTTACTGTTTTTTTAAAATGTAACTATGTTAGTTTTACATGCTCCTTTTTTACTATTTTTATTTTCTGTGTGAGTCCCAAATTAAAAAAAAAAACTTTCTATCATTACCTACAATTTTTTTTATTCAACTTACCATTAGACACAGCTACACATCAAGTTATACATAACCAGTATAAGCCGACTTCTGATTGTACGAAACAATGCGAGGCCAGCTAAAACTGGAAATGTATAGCTTGATGTGTACCCGTGTGTACATATAACAAAGAAATCTCGTTTTTTTGTCAAGTCGTAAAAACTGCGCGAAGAAGGGGTAGGTCGCAAGTTAAAAAAAATACGAATGATTCTCCAAAAACAAGACCCATATAAACAAAACACAGTAATACTCATAAAACATAACATTTTAATAATACAATATGATATTTGCTCCACATTTGATATTCAAAATCCTAGAATTAATTAGAACCTAAAACAACACCAGAGATATGTGCGGAACCTCACTCATCTACGAGCCTCTGTAATCTCTTCTAATGAAAACCCTTCATTCTAAATTATTATGTATTTAACATATTATAACATCCTTTGTAAACTTGCCTCTTTGGTAGTTAAAATATTGTCTAATAACACAAAGAGGGGGCTGACGGGGGCTCGTGGCTTAATGCTAACAGCTGCACGTGTCTAAGGTCAAAGATCGAAGGTCGGTTCGTGGATGGGTGTCAGACCACGTTAAGCCGTTGGTCCTGGCTGACATTCGTGGATTTGATAGTCCTTACGGGTAGTCAAAATCGCAAAAGTCTGACAACCAGTCTTACCAAGAGGTTTCGATCGTGTTACCCAGTTACTGGGTTGTGGAGGTCAGATAAGAAGTCACTGTATGTAAAGTTCTGGTTCTGCCTGCAACCGTTTAGACTGGAGCCGACCCCAGCATAGTTGGGAAAAGGCTTATCAAAATGTTTAATACACACAACATTTATGTATAAACTTTTCGTAACTATAAAAATAAAAATCTACTTAAGTGGTTGAAAATCCTGCACCACGCAGACCGAATTACTATTACCAGAATAAATTGCCCCTCTAATGTCAGTCTCAATCTGTCAAAAACTACTTCTAATTACCCTACATTTTGACAAGTTTTTGACATTTGTTTGTCGCTGAGATGAGACTGCTACTAGATTTTCAACGTTTTAAATTACGAGAATTGGCCTTCTGATCTCAGTATCAATCTTTCAAAAATACCTCTAATTTCCCTATATTTTTGACAAGTTTTTGACATTTGTTTGTCGCTGAGACAAGACTGCGACTAGATTTTGAACGTTTTAAATTACGAGAATTAGCCATCTGGTATCATAAGCGTTCAATCAGGCAATGTGGATTATAATAAAATTCCAAACACCTGAAATACTTCACCCGGCCCCATTTGTCAATCCTAAACCAATTTCTGGATTGGCTTTATACAATTAGATGGCTCCGAAGATACTTTATCTTGATTTTAATGATTTAGAGGTGTAATTAAGAATCGTGTAGCGACCTTGTAACTTGTAAAGTAGGTACCTACTTACTTACTTTACTATGCTTGTTTAGATGGTTAAAGGCTCTCGCAGACAGGCGCGACGCGACGGTGCGCTATTTTGGTAGAAACATATCCATGAAGTTTTCATAGAAATTGTTCTACTAGAGTCGCGTCGAGCCTGTCTGCGGGAACCTTTCAAGCTTCGGAGTGTTGCTTATAAAGAAGAAAAAAACGTAAGTAGCCATCGCGCAAATTAGACGAGTTCATAGACATCTGAAGGAATAAAATTCATTCAGCCGTTAGGATGCGTCGAGGTTATACAATAGAAAACCACATACAAAGATACGCGTGAAAAACATAACCCTGTCTTTGCTGTCGCGCAATCGGGTAAAAATGTACTGAATCTCTATGCCATTGCCATTACCGTACTAAAATCAGAGTGAATATAGAAAAGACAGAAGATCTCAAAAAAAAATCGAATACCTTTTAACGTTACCGAACATTACCACAAAAGTACGAAAACTCTCGTAGTAATATAAAATATTATAAAACCTGCTAATCCACCTCTTACTATCCATGGCCGCACTTCGTTGCACGAAACGAAAGCAAGAACGCGATTTTATTTCCGCTTTTGTTTTAAAGCGGAAATAAAATCGCTTCGTTCTTGCTTCAGCCAAAAGTAAAAGGTCCGTATTTTATATAAAAACCCTACAACAGTTTGAGAGGCTTGTGGTTAAGTAATAACAGCCGCACGGGTCCATCGATCAGGTTAAGCTACGCTTGCGTGGTTAGTCCGTGGATTGGTGACCATCTTTACACATCAAGACCCCCTCCCTCGGATAGCACGTTAAGCCGTTGCGTTGGTCCCGGCTGTCATTCGTGATCTTTGACAGTCGTTACGGGTCGTCAGTAGCCCGAAAGTCTGACAACCAGTCCTACCAAGGGGTATCGTATTACCCAGTAAATGGGTTGTGGAAGCCGACCCCAACATAGTTGGGAAAGGCTAGGCAGATGATGAGTTTGATTAACTTGCTGTACAAAACATGAATGAGAAGATCGATTCATTATATCGAGTGTTTAATGGTTTAGTGATAATTATCACCATCATCTTTCTGACCTTGTCCCATGTTACTGTAACTACTGGGGAGTTCACAAACATTCGAGAGGCTCTGGAGTCGTAAATGACTTATAGAGGTATGAGGGTGTAAAGTTCACTCATCCTCCATAGAAAAGGGAGGATGAGTGAACTTTAACCCTCTTCCTCATACCTCTATACTGGTGACCCCGACGTGATACCGCTACATCACTCCCCTCCGGAGACCGGAGACCGATAGTGGGCTGAGTCTTGTATCTGAGGTATGAGGAACAGGGTGTAAAGTTCACTCATCCTCTACAGGGTTATTTGTAAAACACCAACAACCTCTTAAGAGGTCATTGTACTCATCATTATGAACAACTTTTACTATAGGACCAAACCTGAAATCGCGACAAAAAAAATCAGCTGCTTCCTACATTTTGACGAGTTATACGAACGTAAATGTAGGGAGGGAACAGCTGATTTTTTGTTTCGCGATTTCAGTTTTGGTCCCATAGTAAAAGTTGTTCATAATGATGAGTACAATGACCTCTTAAGAGGTTGCTGGTGTTTTACAAATAACCCTGTATAGACTCATTTTCGGTTCCCTGATTTGCCTAATCCCTGACCACAAATAGCCGTCGGAAGAAAAGTGGTCGTATAAGTGGTTTAAACTGTAAACATTTTCGGGTTTCGTGTTTGTGACCAGCGTTTAGAAGGCTCCTCCGATAACATTAATTGATGTTCGTTTCGATACCGACCCCAACATAGTTAGGAAAAGACTAGGCAGATGATGATGACGTAATGAGAGCTTTTCCATAAGCTCTAAGAAAATAACCATAGAACTCTAAGAAAATAACCATAGAACTCTAAGAAAATAACCATTTAGATTGCTATCGACACGCTAATAAGAAGGCCATAGATTCCATAGAACTTTAATGACGTCATCATCATCTGCCTAGCCTTTTCCTATGTCGGGGTCGGCTTCCAATCTAACCGGATACAACTGAATACCAGTATTTTACATGGAGCGACTGCCTATCTGACCTCCACAACCCAGTTACTGGGTAACACAATACCCCTTGGTAAGACTGGTTGTCAGATTTTCGGGCTTCTGACGACCCGTAAAGGCTGTCAAAGATCCACGAATGGAAGCCGGGACCAATGGCTTAACGTGCTTTCCGAGGCACGGAGGGGTCTCGGTACGTGAAGATGGTCGCCCATCCACGGACAAACCGCGGCAAGCGTAGCTTAACCTGTTCGATCGACCCGTGCGGCCGTTATTACTTAGCCATGAGCCCCTTAGAACATTAATTAAGTGCCAGAGCTAATAATGCACCTCGTAGTCTAGCATCCAAGTTGCAACAATAGATCATGACAAAGTTGATAAATGACGCCCCTTCCACTGTTCGCACAGTATTAGGTGCATAGTCGACGTACTCTACAGGGGAATCCCGACTTGACTGAATTAATGTAGTGAATTAATTCTAAACTGATTGGCTTAGTTCAGAAAGTGTTAGTAAGAAACTTTATTTCATTCTAAAAAATGTTCTTTGTAGGGCAGCAAACAGAGGGGAAATTTCCGTAATTTTAAGAACGTTCACAGTCTGATCTCAGTCTCACTTTGTCAAAAATAGCTCAAATTTAACTACATTTTTGTCAAATTATTAACATTGATTGCAGCTGAGGTAAGATTGCGAGTAGATTTTGAACCTGAAGAGCTTTTTTCAGCGAGTTCACTACACACGACGCAAAATGACTCGTCATTAGGTAATCAAGTCGAATGAAAAGTACGATGTGCAAAAGTACTATAATATGCATTTCTTTCTTGACTTATTTTGAGCAATGGAAAGTACTCAACCGCAAAAATTGCAAACGTCCAACTCAATTATGACAATGTTCTTATATCAAGTTGACTACAAAGAAAATAAATTGCATAGAATGACATATTTCCTTTGGATAACAGAACACCATAACAGAGAGTATTGCAGCAACTCGTATTATTAATTTCTCTTGTTACGTACAAGAAACAAAGAGCTTTTTTCACATTGTGTTTTTCGTTTGTTCGTTTACATGCATTTCATTAATTCCATTGTGAGATGAAATGTAAGCACGGAGATTTTGAAACAGAATGGTGAAAAATACAAGTCGACCCTAGTAGCTACAGTCCGGCTGATGAGAGAATGCGTGCTCATGTCAGTTTCACACACACGAATACGTGTTTTGAGAATTTGATCTTTATTTTTAAATTATTCTGACATTTTTATTTATTTTTTTTACAATTTTAATTATTATTATTTATGAATATTTTAATTTAATTAGTCACAATTTTATTTTGGGTTTTTATATGTTTATAATTTTAAATAGTTTATAAGTAATTAAAATGTATTTTTTTAAAATATGGACTGCAGTTGTCTGAAATAAATAAATTATTATTATTATTATTTATTAGTTACTAGAATGGTGACATGTGTCAGAAACGCATTCTCTCGGCGGCCGGATTGTAGGCACCCATTCTTTCCAAAGAAAATCACTGCATTAGAAAATACCAGCATTAAAAATGAATCGCAAAATAAAGGCAAACATGACACAGCATATATGTATAAATCGAGATTGAGAGCAGTGATGGCCCAGTGGTAACGGCCGCGGCCCCAACTTACGAATTGTTGGTCGTGGGTTCGAACCCAGACAGGCGCTTTACTTTGTGAAAATTATTTCATCGCCACTGCTCTCAAACCGGTGAAGGAAAACATCGTGAGGAAACCGGCATGTCCAAGAACCAAACATTTTAAGACGTGACCACCAACCTGCATTGGGTTATAATACCTCCGTCCCTCTGACAGAAAGAGAAGGCATGTATCCCAGCAGCGGGAACATTATAGGCTGATTATACATTTGTATAAATCTAAATTCCTCACTATCTAATTTACGTCCCAAACCAACCCGTAACACGATGACAAAATTAACGCAAATCTAATATGAAAATGGCTCATTTCTGTTAAGCATAACTCTATTGCTGGAACCGCTATTTCCATTACTCAAATGCCATTAAATATACCCACCGTGTGTTATACCTGTGTCTGCTTTAGTTAAATATTTGAATAGACAAAAACGCCCCAGGGCGGCTACACTGGCGTGCATGGAATCCCGGCCAATTCTAAATTTATAAGCGTTGAATTTTAAAGAACTTTGCTGTAGACACAGTTCTGTTGCCGTGCTAGACTTTCGTAAATCATTCGATGTGAGCTTGTGTTGCATCGTGTTAATGTCGCTGAAGTTTTTTAGGCCTCAAAGTATAAGCACTATAGTTTTCAACAGTGTAATTCCTTAGCATCAGGTGGAATGACAGCTTACTTCACCTAAGTTTTCAGGATAACTACCGCCGGTCTATTCTGTAAAAATCTCACCATGAAAACGTAGGTGAAGTGAGCTGTCATTCCACCTTAAGCTAGGGATTGATTGTACTGACAGCCCACTTCAAGTTCATTTCACCTAAAATTTCATGGTGATATTCTTACAGAATAGTTCGGCTAAATCGGGTGGTGGCTAACCCAAAAGTTCCTAAATGGAGCATACTCATTTTTCCGGTTTATTTATTTATATATACTGTATTGTTAACCAAAAAATACATTACAAAAGAACTACAAAACATAAAACGTACGGCCTTATCGCATTCTGCGATCTCTTCCCCGTGGTTATAAACTCACCAAAATAATAAAATATTTCTATTTTGGATTGGAACGGGTTATGGAGATGAATGAAAGAAAAAGACGTGTGCACTGACCTCAAATATATTGAGATAAGGCACAAAGATCATTCAGCTTGGAAGAATGAATCACGAAAACTAGAAATCTCGCGTTGTGTATCCCGAAAATATATGTATAACTACGCCCCGCGGTTTTATTCGCGTACCTATAAGTCTCGATCCCGTGGGAATATCGGGAAAGTATTTTATATGATAATCCTGGTTATAAACTTTCTGTGTGCCAAATTTCATATAAATCCGAGCAGTACTTTTTGCGTGAAAGAGCAACAAACATCCATCCATTCTCACACACTTTCGCGTTTATAATATAAGTAGGAAGTAGTATGTTTATCAACCACATTGATACTGAAAACCACGAAACCAATAATACTTTTCATAACATATCAATTGATTTGAGGCTTTAACTCCACAAATGTGTCAACTTTTCAGCGTCACGAGTGTTTGAAAGCGATATATCAGGTTTATTTCAATGAGGTGGGATCGTAAATATCGGGGAACAATGTTCATCCGATGACATTGTCACTTCAACATTGATATATGAGTGTTGTTACAAACTGAATAACAACCGTGGCACTGTCATAATATTTATTTAGTAACTATATACATGTTGGGTTTGCTCGCTTTTCAAGGGCTTGCAGGTGACCCTTCCACGGTACTTACTCACTGAAACTGTGCACCCAAAATTCGTCTATTAATAAAAATGTTTTTAGAGGAGTGACCATCTATTTTATTTATTTTACATGCACGACATTACATTATAGAATCCCAAGGCGTTGTACAGAGCAATTTACTAACTAAAAAGAGACATATAATATATATATATTTAAGTAGGTTATGGAAAATACAATTTTTTTTTTAATGCAAACACGAAAAAATATTAATAAACAAAACACAATACAATAAACACTTGCAAATCTATTGTAACACCTGTGTTTTTCAATTTCTTGAATGTTTTAGGTGGACAACAAACATCATTAATATTTCAGTTTAAAGTACTTATTCAAATATTTAACTTTCGTAAGTGGCAGTAAAAATTGGTGTTCACGGATAAGTTTTCTGATCCATTTGTTTATATTTTCAACACATACTTTTGGAACGGACCATACATACTCTGTAATTTACTTACAGGTAAATCTGTGCGAAATTGTCATTAGGACGGCCATAGGATTATGACTGCCAGTTATAACTAATATTTATGAGTTGTGAAAATGGGACTGGACGGGTCACACCTATAGGATGCATCCACACATATGGGCCAAAGTCGTCACACAGTGGGTGCCTGAAGACGGGAGTTGTCACCGAGGCTGGCCTAAAAAAACGCTGATGTGACGATTTAGACTCGTTTGTAACCGCTTGGACGGAGAAGGCACAGCACGAATAAAAGTGGAAAAATATGGGTTAACCATACGTTATATGGGGACAATAAAGGGTAACGAAAAAAAAATTGAGAGCCAACGGTCCACCACAACAATACCTATTACATCTTCTATTACAAAGTTATTACAGAACACAATGCAATCGCAACGTGTACCAACATGGTCGACTCGCATCGCATATTGATGGCCGTTACACGAGGAACAATGTGGATGCTGCAGGGAATACCTACATTTATGATACGTAGTAGGATATATCATGACACATTGTAAAATAAAGGGAGAGGGATTCAGTAAGAGCTCGTGACTACGTCAGCCGTACGGATCGATCGATAAACGTAATTTTACGCTTGTAAGAAGATCTGAAGATGGGTTAACCATTCATTGCACACTGAGACTCCTCCGTAACTCTGAAAGAACGCTAAGCCATTGATAGATCAACAAGATATATCGAGTGACTAGGCTGTGGCGGTCAGATTAGCAGTTTGTCTACTACACTAAACAAACACTTCCACACGATAGGCATAACGGACAGTCCCCTGTGCAGAGCTTGCATGGAGGCTGATGAAACCGTCGCGCCTGTGCTCTTTGAGTGCACAGGCGTCACCCAGATTAGAGCAGAAACCCTCGGGACACCCAGATCCTACACAGATGTTCTCGACAGACCAGGAAACCTAATAAGCTGCTGGAGGGAGGTGGGTTGGTTGGAATAACCACCGACGGCCGCCATGGCCCATGCACAATGGTCCACCTGAAGGACTAAGTGCGGAAACCAAACCCGTAACATAGAACATAGGCAGTTTGTCCAGGTAACATGATGATAGTCAGTTGCATCAGGTTAGTTAGGAGAAGAAAAATATTTTATTTGGGACACGCCCAAGAAATACAAACAACAAAAATGAACATTTAAAACTCACAATCTAAAGGTTTAAAAAAATTTATGGGGTCGGGGAACCCCAGCAGGAACGAAGTTCAAAATGAAAATCTAAGATGGCGGCTGCAGTTTGACCTCACTATTGACTTCGGCACCCTCGGAAACCTTAGAAACTTCAACCATAATGAAAAATGTGAAAAGTTTCACAGCCGCCATCTTGGATTTTCATTTTGACCTCACTATCAAAAACCATGAAAACTATAACTCTATGTATCTTTCTATGATAAATAATAAAATATCCCATGGAGCCTTCTCGTTACGTGACGATTTCTACCAGTTTACTCCTACCGCAAACTCCGGTAAAGAACTTCGTTGCAAAAAACCTGTGCGCAGTTAAAATCAAAAGCCAATGTTTAAATTAGGTTGAGAATCAGCACTTGTCGAACGTTAAAATTACATAAGACAGTCCCCCAAAACGCCCGCCCGTCACCACTTCCTAGTGCTTTCGCTGGGAAGAAGAAATGGCGCAACAAACTCCCCAACAGCACAGCTGTCTGTTTATATAGAAAACAGAAAGCGAATTTTCAAAATTAAATCAACCTACAACACCCAGTCAAAACCAATAATCACTCAACCTAAATACTCGTAGGTATAACATAATTGACATCTGCAAAAAGCAGATAAGTGTTACCACTTTGATAAATGAACGCGACGCAAACATTCGCGCGAACCAGATTGTTACGTAATGTAATAGAAAATCTACTGGATGGCAGGTAATCTATCAATTTGCCGGGCGAGCGATCAAAGGTAGATGTGAACTACACTAATCTCACACGTATACCGCGCTCATATAATTTCTGTTATAACACCTCTACTGGTTGTTTTCGAGAGTGATTTGGGAAAAGTGAGAAGAGTTTCCGAAAACCAGTGCTGGGGCTATGTCTCGCATAGGGTAGCATATGCTAAGCGATGGCCGTTTTGCGTGGATGGGACGCATATTTTCCCCCAACTTGTTCTTTTTTGTTTGTTTTGTATGTGTAATGTTTAGCACAAAAAGATATTTTCTTAGTTTGCTTGCCAATAGCTTAGGATTGCAGCTGTAACCAGGCGCGGATACAGTGGGGGAACAGGTACCGTTGCCCCCCAAACTGAGTCTAAAACTCTTAAATTAGAAATACACATAGTTTTACATCTTGTATATTTACCTACTTTGTACACAGTTTTTTACTAAGATATAGATAAGTCGTCGTGATCCCCGAAAAGGGGGACATGTTAATTTAATGAAAAGTTATTTAAACAAGCTTCTTGTAAGCTTACTGAATGGACCTTAGCTATGCCCCGATAGGCAACATCCTACTTCCTATTAATATTATAAACGCGAAAGTTTGTATGGATGGATGGATGGATGTTTGTTACTCTTTCACGCAAAATCTACTGAACGGATTTGGATGAAATTTAGCACACAGATAGTTTGCAACCAGGATTAACACATAGGATGCTTCTAATCCCGATATTCTTACGGGATCAAGACTTATTCGGGTGAAACCGCGGGCCGTAGCTAGTCAATTAATAGTTTAAAAAAGTTTACGCCAAAAAGCGTTTTCGTCTCTGTCTTTTTTTTTCAGATGTCAAATCTAGTTGTTGATAAATATATGATACGGAGCAGTGGCACGGCAAGGAAGCAAGCTGAAGTGTCAGTCGGCTGGCCCTGTTTGTCAAAGGACCGATGGCCGCTGGAGCATACGAGTCCAGGGGGTCTACTCCGAAGTGCAAAGTGCGAATGTTCGGATCGGACCGACACATTGCCGAACCGAATATTATTGAAAAATGCGAAAAAAGTTCGGATCGGCTCAGTTGGGTCGGGACCATAGTCAATATTCGAAAGAGTGTAGGAGTGTAGGATCGGGACCGACAGAACCAAATATTAACTTCGTAGCAGGAAACGGCCGAACATTCGGCCGACACTACTTCGGAGTAGGCCCCCTGGAATGGAGGCAGTGTATCGGCAAGCGTAGTGTGGGACGCCCTCCAGCTTCCGACGACCGACGAACTTAAAAAGGTGGCTGGGCTAGACTGGATGCGGAAGGTGGAGGACAGAGTGTTGTGGCGCAGCCTGCTTATCTTCAGCAGTGGAGTGCGATAGGTTGCGTTGATGCAGTGACACTGAGCAATATATCGACTTAGCATAAATGCCAAACACATAAAAAATTAAAAAGATGTTTTCGCAAGGTTTTTACTACAAAATTTGTCTAAAAATCCCTGAAAATGCGTACTAAAAACGACTAATTATTTATATTTTGTAGTTTCTATGCAAAACTGAGTTAATTAAGAGTTTAAACAGAAAACTGTAATTAGTTTTGTTTCGTCCCGGTAGGTAATAATGAATATAAAATTCTGGGACAACCTACCTAGTTATTATAAGTTAGCACATTTTAACTCAAAACTTTTTAATTATGAATTATGTGGAAAGTTAGTTACGAATCTTTACGTTTTAAAATCCTACTCCTACTAAAATAAACGTGAAAGTTTGTATAGATGGATGGATGGTCGGATGTTTGTTACTATTTCACGCCACAACTACGGAACGGATTTTGATGAAATTTGGCACACAGATAGTTTATAACCAGGATTAACACATAGGATACGTTTTATCCCGATATTCCCACGGGATCGAAACTTATGCGGATGAAACCGCCGCGCGCAGCTAGTCAATCAATAGTTTAAAAAAGTTTACGCGTAAAAGCGTTTTCGTCTCTGTCTTTTTTTTTTCAGATGTCAAATCGGCGATGAATAACTTTTAAATAACTTTTCTATGAAGGGAATATTCGAAAGCAACCAACAATCATAGTAATGGATCAATAACCTACCCTGACACTTCGACAAAGGATTTATGGAACCCAAATTAATTTCGTGAAAGATTTTTTAAATCTTGTACCGTAAGCTGAACGTCATTCATATGTAACACTTTAACCTTGAGCTGCACCCTAATTCACACGCTATCAATGTCAATCCCAGTCATTTTGGAGGTTATTTCAAATCCATTGCTTCATAAGTTCGAAAAAAAATTCTGTTCAGCAACGTAAACATCGCAATGAATGTTGTTGAACTGTCAAAACTAAAGCCATTGGTACTGATATTGTGATACGCGATTAACCCGCGGGCCTAGCGACTACACTAGGCCCGTGGGTTAATCGGTTAATGACTACATCATCTGCCTAACCTTTTCCCAACGATGTCGGGGTCAGCTTCCAGTCTAACCGGATGCAACTGAGTAAATGATGATGTAACTGGCCTAGCGTAGTATGGAGTTTCGATAAAATAAGAGGTCAGCTTATATTGGTTTTGTCACCACTGACGTGAAACCTCCCTTATCTTCTTGAAGGAGTATGAATAAGCACATTTTGTTGTATAAAAACAGGTGCTTCCTAAGCACAGTAATCCTTCCGTCCGTCGACTTTATGAACTTGTGTGGGTTTTAAAACAGCTGACAGTCTTCACGTCCCTTTATCCTCACTGACGGATGAAAGGGCCACGTTTTACAATTCGAATGAATGACTTTCATGTTTTTTTCTACAGGGATGGCAAAAGGCTGGCTGGAAAGTGACGAAAAGAGGTGAGAGGACTATTAAACAGGTGTCTAAAGAGGTATAGAACCATGGAGTGGCCAGTGATATACCTGAGGGCCAGTTTTTGTAATTATAAGAACGTTCACTGTCTGATCAGTCTCAATCTGTCAAAAATACCTCGAATTTTCCAACACTTTTGACAAGTTTTTGACATTGATTGTAGCTGAGATGAGATAGCAACTAGATTTTGAAAGTTTTTATTAACGGGAATTGGCCTTCAGATCTAACACGCAGTATTTATTAAATTCGTGTGCATATTTCACCTTTCAAACAATAACAGAACTGTGTTCTGGTTTTCGAACTGGAGTTATATTGTGTAGATAATCGAGGTAACGTAAAGTCCCGTATTCATGGTGAACATTTGTTTATAAGCAACGTCTAATCAACATGTTGTTGAGTTGCTGGCAACATGCTGCTGGCAACACTGCGTGTTGCAGAGTAGATCACGGCATGTTGACAAGTTCTCGCTTGACGAGCGACAACATCTGTTTATCGACAATTGCAACCAGAGGGGCAATTCTCGTAATTTAAAAAAACGTTCACAGTTTGATCTCAGTCTCAATCTGTCAAAAAATACTTCTAATTTCCCTACATTTTGACAAGTTTTTGACATTTTGTCGCCGAGATGAGACTGCGATTGTGAACGTTTCAAATTACGAGAATTGGCCTTCAGTTTATAAACATGGCAGTAGTTTAAAATACATTAGATACAAAGAACTCACACACAAAATCACTTTCTCGGGCAACATTTTAACCCAGACTGGGTTAAAATGTTGCCCGAGAAAGTGATTTTGGCATGCGGACAAGACATATTGATATAAACTGTGTTTCCAGCAGCTTTTTCGTTGCTCATCCAACTGTTGCTCAAATTAATAGTGTTTAATAGCCAATAAGTAATTATAATACGGGTAGTATTATAATTATTGGACAAACGCTTTCTCTATTTATTAGTTGATGATGAAGAAATCACCGATTAAAAAATAAAAATAATTTGGATACAGTCTTACATCTATCTATACTAATAATAATTAAACTGAAGAGTTTGTTGGTTTGAACGCGCAAATCTCTGGAACTACCAGTCGGATTTGAAAAAATGTTATTGCATTTGATAGCCCAATTCTTGAGGAAGGTTATAGGTTATTTAACATCACGCTATGACCCTTAGGAGCCGAGCAAAAAGAAAAAAAGTCAGAAAGAACGCTTAGCAAAATCGGTGTAATATCGCGGGCAGGCGATGCAATGCGACGGGCTGGATCAGGGAACAAGATATCCCACGCGGACAGAGTCGCTGGCAGAAGATAGTTATGTTTATAATCGAGGTAACTTTTAGCTAGCAATAGTGTTTTTAACGGCTAATAATTGTAATACTTCCTTGGACAAACATTTTCTTTATTTGTTAATAGAAGATCATCATCAGTTCATAGCAGTCCACTGCTGGACATAGGCCTCTCCTATTGGACGCCATTCAACTCGATTTTCAGCAACTCTCATCTGCTCCCAGCCATGCTGCGAAGATCGTCGCTCCACCTAGCCTGAGGGCGTCCCACTTTACGTTTACCAATTCGCAGTATCCACTCAAGAACACATCTACCCAACGGTAGTAGAAGATTAATAGACCGAATAGAAGTAAAATAGTTTGGATACAGTGTTACATTCACAATATTTCGTCAATACAATGGTAGCGTCAGACTAGCGGTATATTCAGCAACATATGTAGATGGTTATCAGGAACGTCAACGCTTCGACACGGCGCGGTATTTGCAATTTGTACCGCTGCGATTGTCACCCGGCCTGATTTATTGATACTATGTCTGCACAGTAATGATCTATTTGAACAAATTAAATAGGAATATGGGATAACATCATACTATTGGATATGGTTAGGTACGGTCACCAAAGGAGATAAGTAACCAGATTGAAAGAAAATAAAAAATAGTCAAAAGTGTCAACGAATGACAGTTGTGATTTGAATATACAGACAATTTTAGTTGGTAGTCAATTTGCTAAACAATTACTTTCCCCGACTTTACTAAGTTTAATTTTTAACCCCCGACGGACACAGAGGGTATGGTGTGAGTGGTGTTATCTGTTTGTCTGTCTGCGACATCGCAACAAACGGCTGCACGAATTCTGTTTTTTTTTTTTGTTTTGTTTGAGAGGTAACTTGTAATTGAAGTATTAACTGAAACCATTCTTCAACCAGTCGTGTAAAAATACAGGGAAAATACAGGCAGGGACGCCCATCCTGCTACCATGGATTCAGTACCTACATGATTCGGACGAAAAATAACAACTGTTTCATAGAAAAGTGCGGTCAAAACGTATGGATGCATGAAACAGCTTTTTTTTTTACTAGCCGTTAATATCCAACTGCTGGGCAAAGGCCTCGCTACTCTCTTTCCACCTCTCTCAGTCCAGAGCTACCAAGGACTCTTTTGTCTTTATGAATGGAGTCCAACATATCCCGCCATCTCCGTTTGGGCCTGCCGCGATGTCGTTTGCCATTAAATGGGACCCACTGGGTCGTATGTTTGGCCCATTGATCGTCTGACATGCGGCAGATGTGTCCAGCCCAATTCCATTTAAGCGTGGCAGCTTTCCGAGTGACATCAGTTATTTTAGTGATGGAACGGATTGTTGTATTCTTAACCTGGTCCACAAGTTTAATACCCAGAATACTCCGTGCCATAGCTCTCTGGCTAACCTCGAGAGTGGACCTCTGCTGAATTGTCAAAGACCATGTTTGGGAACCATACGTGAGGATGCGAAGAATACACATGTCGATGAGTCTTCTCTTGAGAGATAGAGGAAGATCGCCCTTCATTAGATCTTTCATGGCTGAATAGCCCTTCCAGGCATTTTCGGTGCGTCTTGCAACTTCTTTGTTTTGTCTTGCCGGGAAATTTTATTTTAAATAACCGACGGATTCATGGTTCCAGTTTGCGTTTCGATGTCCCTGCTATCCTGTATAATGAAAAAACCTAACAGAGATAGGTATCCTAGGATCTATACCTATGATATTACCAACAACAGGCAAAATAGTCTCGCGATACATCAACACGGCGCGGCATTTGCAATTTGTTCTCTGCTCTGTCGCGAACCTTGATTTATTGATTCACTGAGTGCTATCCCGACGTGTTTGCACTACAAGGAGCCACACTAGCGTGTTAGACAGATCATGTAACACCGTGTTTATTTATTTTATTTCGAGACTGTACGCGTCGTCATAAATTAAATTTAAACTTCAATATAAGTTTTAAGAAGGAAAGTTTCGTCTGAGTTATCCTTTTAGTGGGAACTTTTAAGTATGTCGCGGAACTTTAAAAAAGATATACTATGTTTAACTGAGCACATTATTAGAGTAGTTTATCGGATTTCTGTAATTTTTAATATACCTAGTTATTTTTTTTCCCAAAAATAATTAAAACTACGTAAATTACCGTCACACTTCCGCTGTATAGTCAAAACAAACAAAAATGGACGAAGTACTACGCTAGACCCTTATACATACGTGATTGACTGAGTGCGTGCGTAGATTTGTAATGTGACCACAATTTTCTCCTACAATCAGTATAACTAATTTAATAAATAAACAATGTTTCATAGATAATAGTATAAATTCAGTGCATGTATTACAACATAAAATTTTAATTGGGGTGTCGGGTAGTGTGTTTCAATTAATTATTAGTTATATTCTTGTGTTTCAATTGAAAGTAAATTGTTATGATTGATACAATAAATCAATCATAACAATTTACTTCGCATGTGGCGGTGTAGATTACTTATAATATATAAAACACAAAAGCGAGCCTAGATGTTCTACAATTTACAAGTTTATTTTCTGTTCAATAAGCAGCTTTAAATGAGAGGAAAATATCTTGAGGAAAAAACTTCAGGTATCAATTCCACAACATTTTTATTCTTAGAAATAATTTAAGTCTGACACAGAACCTCTTTGCAACGTGTCTGTGCAGAATTTATAAAATTTACAACAGCGTGTTTATAAAATAAAAAGTTTTAGAGAGAAAAGTTACTGCTTATTTATTTTTAGAAGTAAAATAAATCAGTACCTACGTAAATTATACAGGGTCGAATTAAATTAGCTAGCTAAACTCGGCAGACCGGATGTTAGTGTAGTCACTTGAAACATCAGTTTAAAATTCAGTTTTTTTTTGTGTTTAGCTTCACATAAGTATCGGTATCTTAAAATGGTAAAATAAAAGAAAACAGATTTTCTCAATTCAAATAACAACACTACCAGCGATCGATGTCCCCCAAAAAAAACGTCACATATTTTATATATTTTTAAAACCCGAAGCAAAAACGACGGGGTGTTATAAGTTTGACGTGTCTGTGTGTGTGTGTCTGTCTGTGGCATCGTAGCTCCCAAATGGATGAACCGATTTTGATTTCGATTTTTTTGTTTGAAAGGTGAATTAGTTGGGAGTGTTTTAGCGGTTTAGCTATGTTTGAAGAATTTGTTTGTTTGTCCAAGACGGCCGCCGCTACAAAATGGTAGATAACATATTTTTTCACAACTCCTCAATATGAGTATCAAATGTAAGGGCTTGACTAGTAGAATACTATACACTATGTTAAATTTCAAATCCAAGATGGCCGCCACCGCAAAATGGCGAATTACATTATTGTTTTCACAACTCCCTCAATCTGCGTATCATTATTTTATCGTCTTTAGATATCGATAGAGCGAAACGCCGTAGACGTGATGGGTATCCATCACGTCTGCGGCGTTTCGCTAGCTTATTTAATTTGACCCGACTTATTGTAATTGTATATGTAAATTTCTACATTTATATCTGTATTTTTTATTGTGTACATAATAAAGAGTATTTGGAGGTATGAGGAACAGGGTATAAAGTTCACTCATGCTCCATAGAAAAGGGAGGATCCTCCGACCAGACGGGTGTTGTGTCTGGCGAGCAATTGCCCAACGACTGATGTCGGGAAGTTTGTATGTATGCTAATTGCGCGGTAAATTCTGCTTGCGAGATGCAGGATTTGCGTGACGTCAGTATGACGCGTTGTTCGCATGTGGCGTTGTAGATAACGCTACAAGTATTTCTATCTATCAATAGTTAGTTCATCGATTGTAATTGATTTTTTGTAGAAACAAATTAGGAATAATCGCTGTGAATGGTCATTGTTTTCGGTTCCCTGTTTATTATACATTATTATCCTACATTCCTACTTAGGTTATTTAGATAGTTAAAATAAAGTATATAAACTTTACAGATGGCCACTATTTTCCGCTCTCTAAAGGCGCGCATTAATTTATTATTAACGTGTGGATTACCGCACCATATTACGTTTATACGATAAAGGGTTTTACTTGAAAACTCAAATCCTGATCCAAAGAGATCAGAGAGCATCAAGTTATGTTGGAACCTCCTTATGCCGTGTTCCCACGGCCCGTTAACTGATGCGTTGCTACTCCTGTCGAGGCCCGTGCCGAGCATTCGCATATAAACAAAGCAAAAAGAAACGAGTCTGTACAGGCCGCAACAGGCGCCCCCGTGCCGCACCTATTAACTTACCGACTCCTGACGGATCGGACGGGCGGGCGGCCTCATAGGGTGCGATGGTTCCCACGTCCTGTCGGCCTGGCCTGGCGCACGCGGCCTGTGAGAAAGCGGGCCGTGGGAACGAGGCATTTCTGGAGCTGATTAAAAATTTACCGCATTGATGGATACTAAACGCCCCCAGCCGTAATAAAAATAAAACTTTTATTGTCTCTCGTTCAGTGACCCTTCAATCGATTTTAAACAAGGCGCACACCAGACTCATCATCTGCCTGCCTTTTCCCAACTATGTTGGGGTCAGCTTCCCGTCTAATCGGGTGCAGTTGAATACCAGTATTTTACATGGAACGACTGCCTATCTGACCTCCACAACCCATTTACTGGGTAGTACGATTGATTATTAATTAATTAAATTTACCTATATTAAATGTTGATTTACTCTATAATGTTAATAACCCAATAATAATAAGCATGACAACTTTTAATATTTTGTTATTTTTTTAAATTGTATAAATCTATTATTTTGCACCTCACATAGTGACAAACATGACAACACTAATTTACTATTATAACATCTTGTATGCACTTTTTTAAATATGTACACACACATGTTTAAGCAAATAAAGAAACTCTCTATCTCTCTCTCTCTCTCTCTACGATACCCTTTGGTAAGACTGGTTGTCAGACTTTCGAGCCACTGACGACCCGTAACGACTGTTAAAGATCCAATAATGACAACCGGGACCAACGTGCATCCCGAAGCACGGAGGGGTCTTGGTATGCGCACACCATACTCAAAACAGTTTGCTGTTGCAGATTTCCTGTAGATTTTTGACAACTTCGATCTTCCTTCTACTCACATTATGAGACCGATTGTGCGCGCCATTGCTGTTTTAATATAGTTTTAGTTTATTTATTATGTTGAAATAAAACACAGAGAGAAAGTTTATTATGGACTTCACTTAGGAGTTCCATTACAAAGAAAAAACAATGGCGAGTTACACTCTTCCCCCTTATTACAAAACAAGGTTTTTCTTTCGATCAAGTTTAAACCACTGGCCCAGTTTTTGAATTTAGAACCCAACTGATAAAGAAACGCCGTTCTTTATACAAAAATGACAGCTTAGTTCGGTGCTAAATTGTCATTTTAGTATTAAGAACTTTGCCTAAATCGAAATAAAGTTCGAAATACAAGTACTGGCTCAATAGTTTAGGCTAGAACTAAAGTTAGGTTTCGTTTTGTAATAAGACGGAAAAGGTTTCACAGAATTATCAATAAAAAAGTATGTTGGCACACTTAAAATGTTGCACACATAAAAAACAAGAAAAACTAAAAATATTTCATTTGATTCTAAATTATTACAAATCAGTGCAATTACTTAATTTATAATATTTCAGAATATCAAAATTATTGTATTGAACAATTACGTAATAAACTAATAAAAAAAGCCTGTGCCAGGCTTGATTCAGATCAGCATACAGCTTGACTTAGACGACTGAATCATTAACATCCGTAACACATGAATCCATAACCTATCTTTGAACATGTCGGTAAAAAGAAGCAACATCACACATCAATCGCAACGCGTTTAAGACGTTCCTTTATGAGAGTTTACGAGCCTCATTGTAACCGTAAACTTGATTTGTTACGAGATGTAAACGGCACAAAAGTCTTAACTGATTGAACTTTGGCAAATAATACCCCGTAGTTAAGTCTGTATAGCATAAACCACGCAATTTGGAAACGTTAATTTTAAAGCCATCAGTTTGGTGCGCCAAACTCGAGAATTATTTCGGAAGGAATTCAAACGATTCGGGAATTTTAGTCGTGTTAATAACGGTTAAATATGGTGTCTGTTTTCCTTATTTCCTTGTGTTAGTAGCAACTCAAAAAACATACCTATCTTGAGGATATGATCTTGCCATTACGATCATCAAACATCCTCTCATCTGCCTAGCCTTTTCTTAGCTATGTTGGGGTCGGCTTCCAGTCTAACCGGATGCAGCTGAATACTAGTATTATACATGGAGCGACTGCCTATCAGACTCCCTCAACCCAGTTACTGGGTAATAAGACTGATACGATAAGACTTGGTAAGACTGGTTATCAGACTTTCGGGCTTCGGACGACCCGTAAGGACTGTCAAAGATCCACGAATGACAGCCGAGACCAACGGCTTAACGTGCTTTCCGAGGCATGGAAGGATCGTGGTATATGAAGATGGTCACCCATCCACGGGCCAACCGCGGCAAGCGTAGTTTAACCTGATCGATCGACCCGTGCAGTTATTACTTATCCACAAGCATTGCGATCGTCAATATGCTTAGCAAATGCTCTCTCTAAATAAAAATCTAGAATTCAGTCATTCACTGACAGACAAAGAACATCATAAACTGCTGGGTCTAGAAGCGTTTAGACCAGAGTTTATTTTAATAGCGAAGGTGAACAGTAATGAAGGACTTTTGAAAAATCAGTCCCTGAGGTGGTAAATAGAGGATTCTACTTAACCTTTAAAGACTTGGAAAGAAGTAGAATTTCGTCATTTTTGCGGGTAGGTAATCTCACACGGCTTGTGTCAAGATAAAAGCGAAAGTTAGACATTCTCTAAAATGTAGTAAGTTTCTGTAAGTATTTATCTTACTCTTTGCCACCACATGACTTTGACCAAATGACGTAGCATTTGGTCTTATTATAAAATTTCGGGTAACCACTGATAATTAGCGCTGTGCTGTGGGTCGGGGCACAGCATCATGCCGAGTGAAAGCCTTCTAGTCACAGTCATGACGTCCAGCTGTCAACCATTTCTGTTTTTGCTCGTGAATAAAGATCTATTTTGTTTCAATTTATCTTTATTTTTCGAGTTAATTATCGCTTTATATACACGTTTTTCTCTATCAACTAAAGCTATTTTTCCTTATTTTCTTTCTTTCTTTCAATGTTCCTATCAGCTTTAATCAAACTCTAGCTGTTCATAATCTAATAAAAATTATAAGAACCCAATGCCAAAAAGGTGCTCAATACTTCTATCCACGTACACCCCACCTTAATACCGACCCTTGTCTCGAAATACGGCGATACATACATATTAAGTAAAATTCCGCACCTACAGGCTTATTCTGCAATCCAATAATCAGAATGATCGGGTTCCTCCATTGAACCTTCATCGGAATCACCCTCCACATTTGTTGAATCGAATCGATTTACTATGAAGGTTAACTAACCGATCGGAACTCCTGTTCTTGGACAATTTGTTGGATGCTGCAGTAAGTGGAAGTGAATCGATTAGGCATTAGGTGGAATGCGATTTTGAAACGGTGATTAATCTTCTTATTTTACCGGCTGGTTAGTTATCTTAGGAAGGTATAGGTAGGTACAGGGTGAATTTTTGAGATGAGTTTCAGAGCAATATACTAAATTAAACCGAATTCCCATCTCAGAAATTCAACACGCACACATCACTCACTCTCGTTTATATTGTTCTAGTAGGAACGGTAATTGATAGTACCGTGCTATCCTTTAATTTAGATACATGCAAGGTTTATATATGACAAAGACTTTGGGTTAATATTGTGTACATTATGTGTTTAGTTGGTAAGCTTTTATATCGAACTTCCTCCTTCCTCCTACTATACATATAAACGCGAAAGTTTGTGAGGATGGGTGGATGGATTTTTGTTACTCTTTCACGCAAAAACTTCACAAAGGATTTTGATGAAACCTTACAGTATTATAGCTTATCCATCAGAATAACACATAATATTTCAATAATAGAATATCTGCATATTTCAACGTTACTTTTAGTGTTGTGTCAAAACTTTGGGTAAAATAAAAGTAACCTAAGATTTAATATAAGTTTGGTACCGTCTAAAGTAATGTATTTTCGCAATGACAAGTAGAGCAATTTTATATTCCCCAGCGGAGAAGCAACGAGCTTTAATCAAATGTCAGTCTGAGTGATGAATGCTTTACTTCAAGCCGTCACGGCAGAAACCTTCATTGTTTTATCATTTATCTACTGTTATTTTAATATATATTATATTTATTACGTATTTTGCATCATATCAATCTTCTCGGATATTATGGGTTATACAAAGCCACTGGACCAGAGCATTTATTTACAAAATGCAAGTTTTTGATCGTTACATTCCCCCTTCCACGTCAAAAGAAAGTCGCGTTCCGTTTCGTTTTGACATCTCACTCAATCAAGTCTCCTCCTCAGTCCTGAGTCAAGTCACTGCATCATTGTGTGTGACAGTCACACACAATGATGCATTGACTTGATTTGGCTGCCACGGAAACGTCTGATGTGAGCTCAGTCTTCTCAGTATTGAAACTTGACGGCAAATCTAACAATTTAAATATTTAACGAAATGCATATAGGTACTTTGTACATAAGGCACCTGCCCTTAACTTGCAGATATTACATAATACACATAAGGTAATAAATAAAGCTCACTTACCCTAACATAACTAGCCTGTAGCAGTTCTTCGGCGGGGGCACAGACTCGTCACAGGCTTGCAGCACAGGGGCACTTGGCCCCGGTGACCTTTCAGGGTCAGATTCCTCCCCAATCCCCGCCCCCCTTCGACATAGCCACGACGCCCCGCACTTGTCCCTTGCATCCTCCACTGGTGCTGCGAACTGACATCTTCTTGGTGATCTCCTGCCAGTGGCTAAAGAGGACTTAAGTGGGGACGGAGGGGCTCGGACAGGGCTTGAAGTGGCCCTGACTGGGGACGTCGTCACTTTCACTGGGGACGATTGTAAGGACAAACCGCCTCGTTCGGTAGTCCCGTTCATCATTGTTGTTTATTTTTGGCACTTGATTTTACATTATTGGTTTTGTTTTTTATTTCACTCTTTTGTTTTTGGATTTAGTAACTTTTCTGTTTAAGTTTTTTGCGGAGTTAAGGCTATGTTTTGTGTATCAGTGTTGTAACACTAGGGGGAAAAAGCATAATAGAAAATTTCTAATCATATTCGTGGATCTTTGACAGTTGTTATGGCTGGTCAGAAACCCGAAAGTCTGAGAACCAGTCTTACCAAGAGGTACCGTATTACCCAGTAGCTGGGTTGTGTGTGTAAAATACTGGTACTCAGCTGAATCCGGTTAGACTGGAAGCTGACCCCAATATAGTTGGGAAACCGGAAAAGGCTAGGCAGATGATGATGACAAAAACCCCACCGTAATAGGTACGTGCAGAACCTACTCCTTTTCTGAAGTCGGTTAGAGTAATACACGTTTATAAAAATATAAATTCTGCTCCCCTTTTCGATTGTAACAAGTTATTTCGGGTCCCAAGCCCGATAAAGTTATGATCATATTCTACTTTTGTTTTTACAACGCAAAAATGTGGGATGGCTGTATAATCTGTGTATCCTAATCTGGCTTTGTACACACCCACACACGAAACAATTCATGAAGCAGGTTTATGTAAGCGTTTGTCGGAAGGAAGGTAGAGAATGACCGGAAATGTTTTTTAGATAAACACAAAATCTCATTTTTATTATTAAGATGGGGGGCTTCAGGTTAACACCGATGAAATATATTTAAGGAGTCATGCGGACCGACCTTTCAGGTCAGATTTTGATGACATTGTACAACAAAAGGTGATCGTCTCCTTGTGTCCATCTACTTTTAAAAATACATTTAGGATAGATTCCGACAAAACTGGAAAGCGTGTGGAGCGAACGATGGAAGGCGTGGAGGAGGCCTTTGTCCACGTGTGGGACCCGTGAGCGAGACTGGCAGGCCCAAAAAAAATACCTCATCATTGGTACATTAACCTCTTTAATACAACTTTGCCCATTGTCCTGTAGACCGCCATCTACCCAGCCGGTAATAACATTTTCGATCGCGTTAAAATAAACTCTGTAGCCCCGATCCCTAACATTTGTAAGGTAGCCAGGTACTCAATTTAACAAAAATAAAATACAAAACAAGGGTATTATTTTTACACGTTTTCACGCTCCTACATTTGTGAAAGTGGGCTCCTAATAAAAGGTAAAACGATTTTTATTTCAACGTTACGTTGTTATCGTTTTTCACGACAGGCTCCATTATTATTGCCGGGTGTTATCTTAACAGGATGAATGCCTTATATGGCAAAATAATGCTTTTGAAATCGGATATCGGGAGAAAGAAAGGTATAAAATGGGCCTATAATGTTCTCACTGCTGGGGCACAGGCCTCGACTCTTCGAGGCCTAGTGTGGGTTGGTAGATGTCACATGTCTTCGAATTTTTGGTTCATAGATATTTCAAAATCAAAAGTCATTTATTCAAATTAGGCTGAGAATCAGCACTTTACGAACGTCAACATTACAAAAGACAGTCCCCCCAAAACGTCCGCTCTTGACTATTATTAGAAAGAAAGAAAGAAAATACATTTATTTGGCACAAACTAAAAGACACAAGATACATCAGATACATACATCAGATAAAACAAACAATAAAAAAAGATTAAATAAAAGTGTGAAGTCCGATGTAAGAAATTAGCAGGAAAGTGTGCCTCACGGCTGCGCCAAAAAGGCCCAGTTCAGCAAAAATGCCAGACAACTAGTGCCTGACGCTGGTTTTCAACTGGACCTGAATGTGTGAGGTGACGGATGTGAATCAGTTTTACACTGCAACGTGACGTATGTGTGCATACTTAAATATATTAATAAAATCTACTTAAATTATACTTAAATATATTAGGACATGTCGGTTTCCTCACGATATGTTCCTCTCACCATATCGTAAGTCGGGGCGATTACCTCTCGTGGGCTACTACTGTTATCAGTAAGGTGACTGGAGTTATTGCAGTACCTTTTGCAGGATAGGTTAATAGGAGCCAGGAGCACTCGATCAACGTGGTTAATCTGCGCTTGAAATAAATGCACTTTCTACATCGTTCTCGCATGGTTAATTTCAACATGAATGATGTAATCAAATATTTTGTAACAATTTTATGATTTAAAAGAGTGTCCGTGGAGTTTCTTGCCCGTTCTTCTCCATAGGTACCTACGCTTTGGAATTGGCAACTAGCTTCATCTTTCTGACTGACCAACCCTTTAACAATTCAAAAGTGCCTGTAATTGGTTTAGTTGAATTAAATGATTTGAGTTTGAGTTTGATAAGGTCAATCTGGGCTGATACCTGGTGAAATGCGCGGGAATCTGCTGGATGCGAGAAACACAGGACCGATTGATTTGGTGACTGGCTTCCCCAAGGACGTCTTCAATCCGTGAATAGGGAAGCACGTTAAAAGATATGCCCTTAGAATATTCTCTTTATTTTTCCATCGTCTCAATAAACTCTTAAAGGTTTTTCTTGTCTGGCAGATGCAAGAATAGCTCCTCCATCAATCTATCCTAATATGATAAAGTTGAAGAGCTTGTTTGTTTGAATGAGCTAATCTCTGGAACTACCAGTAAGACGGATTGCTACAAAAATATCTTTAACAGTAATTTCTGTTATCTTAATGATAAGATTTTATTGAATGTTAATGTATTTATTTTAATGATGTAATGAATTGTTATGTAATTGTGATTTGTATCTTGGGACTTTATGCCTGAGTAAATAAATAAATTACTAGGTTAAAGCTGGAAACCTGACAAACTGACCACTATTCTAACAATCGAATATCGGTACTGCCCGGCAAATGGAATATATATATAGAGAGAGTTCACATGAAAATCGCTGCATATAAAATACACACTCAGAAGCCAAAAACTAGACGATACCGATATCCCAACGTTAGAACGATTGTCAGAACGTCTAAAACCTTGGAAGTGCTGAACCTTACTTTTTTTTTTTTTTTTTTTTGTGGATGGGAAATCATCAAATGACCCCTCCCGCTCTGGGTGGAGCGGAAGGGAGTGTCAGACTTTTACTGACTAAAACCCACCCGTGTTCCTTCCTTAGCCCTTTCTGTTCCAGGGCAGCGGTTAACCTTTCGGAAAATCCCACCGCCCCGGCAGGCTTCGGCACTGTGGGGCCCCGTCCTCTGCTGACATCTCTTTGAGGCGCTGAACCTTACTTCAAGACACAATATCGCTATCAGCGGTACATACATACCTACATCCTACCTACCTGTTCAGGGAACTTTACCTTGATGGTTATACATATTATATCGCACCGTAATATGGGGATTTGAGTGCGTATCTCGACGTATCCGAAGTCATTAGGTCTGGATGGAAATAAGATGAAACTTGAGCGAGCGAGCAGAATCGATAGTTCATTATGTGAAAAGGAAGTGAGGTAGTACACGAAACGTTTTATGAATCTTTTTTGCATGATATTTTTCAGCGTTGATCAAATCCCCGCCACGCTGCCTCTCGGAGCGTTTTAGGCCTGATCACCGATCAGTCGTGATGGTGAATAATTCAAGAACCGGTGTATAGAGTCCCTACCTGACTAGGTAACAATGTAACACTATGAATGACCAACTATCTATTTAATTTATTCATGGACGCTTTGGTGAGGGGAAATCGGGAATTATACGCAACGTCTCCTACTACCTCATATGTCTGATATAGAAAACCAGCTCTGTTCCTTCAATGTAAGGGAAGTTGAGTAAAGGCCTTTGTCCTGAAGAATCCTACTTGTAGTATTATTGCCTAAAGGCAATGACTCAGCTAATCCAACCTCGATTATCCGTTTTTGTAGAGAACTTTAAAATGTGCCAAGAAAATGTACAGAGTCACAAACACTTCGATTTTAAATAAAATCTGAGAGACAAAAAATAAATAATAAAAAATCTATAAATAATCATTGTTTATTATACTTTATATCCCTGTTCCTCTCAACCAAAGCACCTGCCATCTAATCTCTTCACCACCCTAGGTAGACTAGTAGAGAATGGGTGGCCATCTACCTTTGTACCTTTTTTGTCTGCGAAAAGTTTAAATAAATAAATAACTATAACCATTTTGTCCAATGCAGTCACTGAGGAGTTTGTTGCGCCATGCACTTCTTCGTCCCAGCGAAAGCACTAGGAAGTGGTGAAGGGCGGGCGTTTTGGGGACTGTCTTTTGTAATTTTGACGTTCGAAAAGTGCTGATTCTCAGCCTAATTTGAATAAATAAACTTTTGATTTTGACTGTCCTTTCCAAGATTGCCTGGAAGAGATCGCAGAACGCGAAAAGACAGCCCATTGTATGTTTTGTATTAAAAATGTTTTTTTTTTTCGTTATATATTTTCTGGTGTACAATAAAGTATATATAAATCAATAAATAAATAACATCCGACAAACGATGAAGAAGATAATTAAAAGGAAACTCCCAAACTACACGAGCATAGTTACCGCACTAACAATCTTCAAAAGTGTGCGAAATAAAATCGATAGCCCAGGCTTCTCTCTAATTGGAAGAGCAACACAACGAGACCCGATGGTTTCATGACTTTCAAGGGATGCCTCGGATTTATAGCGCGCGATCCCGGGAATAAACGCGAGATTAGAGTTCGTTTATTATTGAGAGCCCGGACTATGGTGCTGGAAATTACATAATCTGCCTATAATGTTCCCACTGTTGGGCCTCCTCTCTGTGAGAGGGAGCGGGCCTTAATCCACATGATGTCACATTTCTTCGAATTTTTTGGTTCTAGGACAGGCCGGTTTCCTCACGATGTTTTCCTTCACCGTTTAGAGAGCAGTGGTGATGAAATAATTTACACAAAGTAAAGCGCCTGTCTGGGTTCGAACCTACAACCTACAACTCGTAAATCGCGGTTGTTACCACTGGGCCACCACTGCTCATAATGCTGCTAATTCTTGCTGGAAATTATGATGAGGAAATTAATGATGTAAGATGAAATCTTTATTACTATTTTATTTTTATTAACGAAGCATAGCTTCGCTTATTGGAAGAGCAACACAATAACAAGCGTCCATAGGTCCATGACTTCTAAGGGATGCCTCGGATTTAAAGCGCGCTATACCGGGAATAGACACGGGATTATATTTCGTTAATTGTTGCGATGGGACTATGGTGCTGGAAATTATGATGAAGAAATTAATGATGTAAGATGAATTCTTCATAGCTTAGTTTATTTTTATTAAAGAAGTATCGATAGCCTATCTTATTGGAAGAGCAAGACAACAACGACAAACGACGATGTCCATTGGTCCATGACTTCTAAGGGATGCCTCGGATTTATAGCGCGCGATCCCGGACCCTAAACCTACAATATGTTTGCGCGTAATATAATTGACGACCAATAGGTTCAAATTTTCTTCTTCTTCAATAGCTTCAGTTACTAATTTGCAATTAAATTGAAACTCGCTCAAACTTTTGTTCAATAATGCAGTGGTGATGAAATAATTTACACTTAGTAAAGCGGCTGTCTGGGTTCAAACCTACCTACAACTCGTAAGTCGCCGCCGTTACCACTATGCCACCACTCCTGACACATTACTCCACAACCACACCACCATTTACAACAACTATATGCACATTTACGATTTTACTTCTTAATAAATAAAAAAATAAAAATAAATCCCTGGACATTTCACACAGCATCATTTGTCCCAAGCTAAGCAACCTAATGCTTGTGTTATGGTAACAAGACCACAATAAACCACAAAAACCACAACCACCACAAAAACCACAACACAAACCTCATAAACACACCACAATACCACATAAATGATAAATTATTTTATTTTGTAAGTAGGTTTGTACAAACACATTTACACGTCAATCATTGAGGTCGACGTTTCCTATCTGACTAGTCTGAGAAGAAAGGCCGAAACAAACTCAGAGGTCACAGTCTCTTTTAAAGTCCAGACATAATCTTGGTCAGATCATATGAAGACCATGTAGATCGATGTCTGAGATGGTTTTTTGAGGAAAGAACCACCCAGATTGAGAGGACCTGTCCAGTCAGTGCACGCATTTGTCAGAAATCGTGCAGCTCAACTCAAAACTTAAGGAGCTCGACGATTCGACGAACAATACCAAAGAAAGGACATTTGGGTAGGCCACATTAATTACTCAAACTGCCAGACCTTGACAAAAACTAATAGAACAGAGAGAAAAATTAAAAATAATATACGAGTATATAATCCTTACATCCTCCTTTTGCTTAGTACAACAGAAATTTGACTTTTCAATTTCCGAGGTATGCATAAAAGACCTAACAACAATAAACTATTAAATTTAGCGCACGGCCGCACAAAAGACATGCCTAGCATCTGAAAGCACTCGGTATCTCCGTATCTCGCATCCCTCAATTTACCTACTTACTACTTTGTAAAGAAGACGCACTCTGAGCTTTGTTCATTTCTAAGCCAACGTCAAAAACTGAAAGACGATCCCTTTTAAAGGTAGCCTATATGACAACTAGCACCCCAATTGCGTAACACACAATCAATCGGAATCTGAATCATTTTGAAGCAAATTGCTAATCCATTGCTTCCTAAGTTCGAAAAATTAGTCTGCTCAACACGCAAATAACGCAATGAATGTTGTTGAACTGTCAAAATGAAACCGATTCCGATTAATCGTGTGTTACGCAATTAGGGTGCTGGTTTAATATCTAAACTATATAATTATGTTCACATATAGTTTTTAAATCTATATTACAATCAGGCATTCTCGAGTTGGCAGTGCAGTACCGTGTCCCTAAATCACTGTCCAACTAATAAAGCCACTTTTGTTAAAAATAACCTAAACTTGTTTAATTTTGACAAGAACGAGCGCCGCACAACAAGTTAGCTCTACCTGCACCTAGACTACATTTGTACATTTGTAGACTGCAAATGTACAAAAATAGCCCAGAATACCGAAGCATACAAATATACAACAAATTACCTGATAATATCGGTCCACGAAAACAACATGTGTATTTAAAGCTAGGCTAAAGGCATTGCTCTTAAAAAAATGTTACTACAGTATAAATTGTGAAAGTTCCTAATATTAGATAATGGATACTCACTACAATACTGTTAGTATTAAGTTATCTTGCCGCGCCCTAACAGGGTCATGTACTCACTAGTTTAAGCCTAGCGTGTAACTATGGTTGTATACATTGTGCATTAGAGAAATAAATAAATAAACCTTTCATATACCTAGGTCATCTTTCTGTTGCCTTTATCCCAATTTATTTGGGGTCGTCCATCCCATGTCATCCCATCTTCCGTAATTTTCTATTAGTCATCACGTCGGTAGTCCCTTTCTAGCCATATATGAGGGGCAGTTTCCGTATTTTACAGAACAGAACGTTCACAATCTCTCAGTCGCAATCTGTCAAAAATACAATCAGTTGACATAAATTTTTGACAAGTTTTAGACTTAACTGTCGGTGAGATGAGATTGCGACTTGAATTTGAACGTTTTTAAGTACGAGAAATTATGCCTTCAGTTTTCATCGTTTTTTTTGGACTTGCCCTACTCTTATCCATATTCATATCCAAAATTTTTCTCAAGACATTTTCCTCATTCATACATATCACATAATATAATATCCTTATAATAATACTATGACAACCTCTTTCTTTTTTCTAATTACGTAAGTCAACTTGAAATCATTTATGTTATATTTCAAATAGGCATTAAGTGTATTGTTTATTCATTAAAAGAGGACGTCCACCACAAAATTATCTCCCAATCTTACTTGGTCAACAAGTTTCACGAAAACCCTCGATCAAGATAACCTTTTTTACTAAACCAGACTCTTCATATTCCGAATCAGATATACAATCGCGGCGAAAATCTTATACGCCTTGAACAAACCCAATATTTACATAATCCAACTCAGTTTTCGTTCCGCAACTAACCGAGGCCTAATTCGAATTTGGGTTCGGTAAATTCGTGCGTGGGACAACACTGGACTCGTCCAGGGTGAACGTGCAGTGTCTATGGCGGTAGCGGGCGCAGTAGCGGGCGCGATTACGTGACCACAGTGCATCGACAACTCGCGAAGCACGGGGGCAGCATAATCAGCCTATAATAAAATTTTCCCACTGCTGGGACACAGACCTTCTCTCAGTGAGAGGGAGTGGGCCGTAATCCAACAGGCAGGCCCGGTACAGGTTGGTAGATGTCACGTGTCTGCACATGGCAAAAAAACTTTTTTACAAAAAAAAAACAACCGACTTCCATAAAGTGAAAAAAAACTTTAATTTCGGAAGTCGGTGTCTTTGGTTTTTGTATTTCGTTTTTCGCCACCGACTTCCGAAATTAAAGTTATTTTTCACTTTGTAGTGTTTTTATGGAAACGGTTGTTTTTTTAACCGACTTCTAAAAAAAGGAGGAGGTTCTCAATTCGGATGTTTGTATTTTTTTTTTTTTTGTAAAAAAGTTTATATTTTTCACTTTTTTGTTGTGTTTTTTTTTTTTTTTTGTTGATTTTTCAAAAACCGCTGGTCCGATTTCGATAAAATTTTCATGGGACTATTTGGGAACTATATCCTTTCCAACAAAAAAATATTTTTTCAAATCGGTTGGCAAGCGACGGAGTTATGCGCCAACAAACATTAAAAAATAAAAAATTCAAGCATCCGAATTGAGAACGTCCTCCTTTTTTTAGAAGTCGGTTAAAAACAAAAAAGTTAGAAAGAACGCTGAGTCAAAACGAAATAAAAGCGCGGACAGTCGATGTGATGCACAAATGATGATGTATGTGTCGATGTAGACACAAGAAATTTCACGCGGACGAAATCGCGGGCAGAAGTTAGTGTTTTTGATATGTCGCGCCCGCCTTACCACCCGCGCGAACTCATCACCCTGTACCAGGCCTGTAGCGTCGGTTCTAGCTCGATTGTTGGACATTGTCGATGACAGTTCGCGTGGAAATAACGGTGAGCTTACCAGTGGAGTGTACTGCATTGTCGTCATTGTGTATGCTGTTTATCTAGCGTGGGTAAACTGAATTTGGGAACAAACAAGCTTTGAACCCAATTGCTATTGTGTATTATGATTTTCGGCAGACAGTATTAGGATAGCTCTCTAAAAGCGAAATAACGGATGGGCAGTCGCTCCATGTAAAGTACTGGTATTCAGCTGCATTCAGCCTTTTCCCAACTATGTTGGGGTCGGCTTCTAGTCTAAAGCCGACCCCAACATAGTTGGGAAAAGGCTAGGCAGATGATGATTATATATTATACGGGGTCAAATTAAATTAGCTAGCGAAACTCCGCGGACGTGATACGTATCGATATCTTAAAATGATAAAAAAAAAATAATTTGACGGTTTTTTTGTGGGGTCACCGACCGCAGTTAGTGTAGGTACTCAATTGAAATATCAGTTAAAAAAATCTGATTTTATGGGTTTCGATATACTGAAACAGTATAAAACAAAACAGATTTTTTCAACTCAAACTTCAAGTAGCAAAACTACCAGCGGTCGTCGACCCCCAAAAAAACACATCAAATCACATTGTTTTATCGTGTTTAGATATCGACACCTATCACGCCTGCAGAGTTTCGCTAGCTAAACCAAAACTTACAATATGCCTAACTTGGAACTTAGTTTACGTAGTTGGTTTGCGAATTTGAGTACGTTCATTGTACGACAAAAGCGTTCCATACAAAAGGGATTTCTCACCATTGACGAAGAGTTACATCAGAAGGGTCATCCTTCTCTAGTATACACAGACCATTCACAGTTATTTTACCTCTGACAGCAGCATCCGATTAGCAACCATACTTCAACGACAACAAGGATCACTGTGATTTTGACAGAGATGCAAAATCATAGCTAAGCTCATAGCAAGTAAATACATAGATTTGCCTATCTGCAAGGTTGAGTGCTCCCGAGGTACTTGTGGTGCCATCTACAGCGCCACATGCGAACTACGCATCTCAGTGACGTCACGCAAAATCCTGCATCGCGCAAGAAGAATTTACCGCGCAACCAGCATATAGTAAACTCATCTAATTCTGTGACTCGCCTAAGTCGGTGATATTTGGCTATACGAGTGAAATCAATGGTTTGAAATACAACCTTAAACCTCTGTGATAAAGTTCAAATTCAAAACCAAATATCACCGAATTAGGCGAGTCACAGAATTAGATGAGTTCACCTTATATATATATGTACAACGTACCGACAAAAAGCGTCGGGCAGTTGTCCACCAGACACGACACCCGTTGGGTCGGAGGTACCTCCCTTTTCTGTGGAGGATGAGTGAACTTTACACCTTGTTCCTTATACCTCTATACATATAAAAATATCTCCTCTAAAATATCGCAACTCAAAAAGGCTCTTTTCTTTAAAATAGGTATTTTCAGTCACTTCAATTCAGCTTCAGCCAATACACATTACATAACCAAGTTAACACAACCACGATGTGTCCGAAGTTACCTTGTACGGGCAGATTTTAAACCTAAACCTTCGCACATTGAACATTTGGGTGAAACGGACTATTATAGCACAGCAAACACGAAATGAGAATGTAAACAGCGCCCGCAACACCGCGCTTATCGAAAACTGATTATTGTAGTGGTCAGATAAGGGATGTTTGACATACATACAAAGCTATGCTACTGACAGTTTTAATAGTTTGTTGGATGAGCTGTGCGTCTGCTGAGTGTCTGTCTATCTATAACCTGGGAGTTTTAGTTCTTCTAGTGCACCACCGTGATCTGCATAACGGGTGTAAAAAATCACCTATTCACTAGGTGAATTTTCAATCCATTCATTAGCTATTCATTAGGGAATCAACACCCCTAATGAGTAACAAATTATTAGTCACTTTTTCTTCCTGTTATTATGATCTTTCTTTGTACTCGACTATACCTTGGAAGCTGACTTACGGAGATATTGAACTTCCAACTTATAATGCGTTTTTTTACGAAAACAAGTTTAAAATCTTATAACTTAACTTGAAATACTTCCACGATTCCTTTGCCGTTGCATATGGGCAAGCACAATGTTTTGCGTTATACGGCATTACCGTAATTATTAAACAGCGAAATTTCACACCAAAAATAAAAGTGGTTTTCCAGGAATTATTTTTTATAAAGTAACTTACTTCATTTCCAGAATGCGTAAATGACGGATTCGCAATGGGTCGTATTACGCCCTGTATTATCCAAAATAAATTTGCAATATTATTCCAAGCAATCACAAAATTATGCAGACGTCGTGCCTATTGAAAGCTTATGAAAGCCTCTGATTGAAATCTTTTTATCGTTGAACCTCTTTAACAGCAAAACAATGTATAAGATATAAAGATTTATTGTTCAACTACATTACATGGCAAGGTAATCCTACTAATAATATTATAACCGCGAAAGTTATTTACTTCTTAGTGCAGTACATGAATTTTTGTCCGACAGATTCGTGATGAGTTAGTGCCAAACTGTTTTTTTATGTTTTGATGCAAAATAAAGCTCAAAACCTATGAAACCCTCGGGCCGTGGGGTCCGAGTGCGCATGGTCTTTTTAAGGAAATTTCGAAAAGACTGGTTGACACTTCCCATGACCCAAGAGCTGGCTTTTACCTTGGCCAGAGGCTAAGCATTGCCATACAACGTGGCAATGCCGCCAGTGTCTTGGGTACATTACCAGTCGACAGCGATGCGGATGAATTTTTCGACGCTATATTTTAGTTTGTAAATAGTTTTAGTTAATTTAGGATATATTTTTGTTATTTTAATGTTCATTAAAGATGTATGGATGGATCGATGTTTGTTGCTCTTTCGCGCAAAAACTACTGTACGGAGTTGGATGAAATTTGGCACACGGATAGTTTCCTTTACAGGACTTTTACCAGGCTTTTACGAGGATTAACACATAGAATACTTTTTATCCCGTTATTCTCACGGGATAGAAACTTATGCGGCTGAAACCGCGGGGCGCTGCTAGTATAATATAAAGCACAAGTTTAAAGTTTCTTAAACTGGTTAGTGGTTGCTGTACTGTTCTCCTAGACAGGTTGCAAAATAACCTGGTTTGTTACCACACAGGTTACAGAAACAGATAAACTAACTCAACAGCTTCAAATATCTTTGCTTTCAACACGTTGTGTAGTACAGACCTAACTTCCACAAACATTGGTCGATTCGTTCTCACACAAGTTTTAATTGGGTCATTCTGTACAGATCCCGCTACCAACGAAATTAATGGTCACCAATGTTGGGCAATTCCCTAATGATTTCGGTGATTCGTGAAAGTAGCCATCGAACTATTAGGGATGTCGCCCGGTATAAGTTTTTGCTGAATTTTTAAATAAATTGCGATAAGTATCTTGCCCTTGATGACGTTGTAAGTACACGATATAGTATATTTTTGAGACTTGAGTCGATAGCCTGGGTATCAATCAATCTTCCTAGCGGACTCTTCTTAACTGCGTCGGCGTCCAGTCTAATTAGATGCACCTGAATACTAGTATTTTGTTGTGTTTGTTTTTTGTTTTTTTTTTTTAAGTACTTGTTTTTTTTTTGTTTTTTTTTTTTTTGTATTTTGTGTTTCACGAACTGTGTCCAAATAAACGTTTTTCTATCTTTCTTTATTTTACATGGAGCGACTAGTATTTCAAAGATGTACGAATGACAGCCGGCAGTAACGGCTTAGCGTGCTTTCCGAGGCACGAAGTCGAGGAGAGTCTCATACGTAATGTATGGTCGATATTGGTCAACCATCCACGAACCGACCTCGGGATGAGAGAACCTAATCTCTGATCGACCCGTGGGCTGTTAGCATTTAGCCACGAGCGTCTTGATAGACTGGGTATACAGTTTCAAAAATGGGGAAATACCCCACCTAAAAACAATGCACTATTTACCTATGTAACTTATTTATTTGGGTATTTATATTTACTTTATTGTACATCACAAAAATACATTACAAAAAATAGATCGACAAATACAAAATATACAATGAGCGGCCGTATCGCCTTCTGCGATCTCTTCCAGGCAACCTTGGAATGGACAGTGATTACCTTATTCCTAATCTTAAAGTCTTATTTGTGTTATAATATGTATGTCTTTTTCTTCATTTTTCTTTTATATTATGTGCGCTGCTGAAAGTTCGTAAAGTATGTTTATTTCTTCTTTAAAGTAGTTCATTTCAGAAATGTATCATAAGTTTTTCTAAACTGTGATAAATACCTTCCTCTTTATACTCCTAACATAAACTTACACGAACTAGCAAAGTACATCGCTTTTACAAAATATGATAAAAGCTTCTAAAACCAATTTAAAATTCAAGCCAAAACCCCAGATTCCAAATACAAATCAACTTGACTTAACAAAAGACTGTTTTAATTAAAAATTATGAGAAATTGTGACTTCAAAAATTAATAAATTCAGCTATTATCAAGATATTAATTCTTACTTAGTGAAGTAATGAATAGCTTTAATGTTTCAAGTGGTAAAATTAGATGGGGTGGAAATTTACAAGTTCATGGACCCGCGTGATTATTATAGAAACCATTTACAAGAGGAAAAGCCTCTTGTAATTGATCATATTAATATAATGAGCGATCATAATAATGTAGCTGATACTCGTAGTTGGGATCACGATTAAATTTGTCGTTTGATCTTCGGCTGAGAATGACCGTTGTCCAGGCTTTTTAAGGATCAATCTGAACGAACGATTCTGCGGCAAATCGGTCTGTTTTGATGGCAAGTGAAGTAAGGCTGTGATCGAGTGCCGTCGTCGACTGGGAGACGAGGTGTCGGTCGTGTAGCGGCGAGATAAGTGGACGAGATTGCCGCCATCGGAGGCAAAACCTAGATGAAACAGGCACAGGAGGGTGGGGATTGTCATGAAAAGAGGAGATCGAGAGTAAGAAAGGGGCATATATGCTCGGAAGTGTGTTAAATCGGGCTGTGCATAATACACGAAACAATCAGACTGTTTACTTTCAACAATTTGCTTGAAAATCGGCGGCCGTAGCCTCGCAGACCAAGCCAACAAGATCGTTGTCCGTTATAGCCACACACAACACGGATTTTGGTCAGATTAGATGGATATGTAGTTAGAACTAACCACATACCTTTCAATAATTTCCCTCCAACAGACACCAGTGCACTCACTCTGATAGTCAAATGGGACGGCAATCCGACACGACCGGAGAGGGAACAGGCGCAGGACCAACGGCTTAACGTTGGACGATTTTCGAGGCACGAGGGTATCACACCGCCAACATTCAACCTCCGGGCTATTACTGAAAAATTCCTAATGGAAAAACCCAGTAAGTAACAATTTGCCCAACCTATTAAGCATCGAAACGAGGACCCCACGCTCAGCAGTCGGCTGGACCAACGGCTTCATGCCCGCAACGTTTGCACTTAAACATTTTTGAGTAAACTGACATAATATAGAAGTTTGAGAAACGCTGTCCGTGTGTCGGTAGCAGAGCAGCGATAGTTGTAATATATACTTGGTAGTAGGTAGTCAATACAAGTCATCCACTCACAATATTAATAACTAGGTGCTCTGTGACGCTGTAGGAACACTCGGTAAACGCAGGGTATTTGATTTATTCTTAATAATCAATACATAATCTTCTGAAGAACATTGTTTTAACCACACCAACAGTTCAAATAATAGTGAAGATCTCTCAAAATCGTTATCAACAAACAACTTACCGTTATAACTTGACCTGTCTCCCGAAAATCTAATTTGTAACAGTGAAGCAAACTACAGGAGTGAATGAGACTTGAGGGGTCAGCTAAGTTGGTGCCCCTAGGGAGTACACTGTAAGACTATTAGTACTAACTTGGTTGTTGTAGTTTAGATCATTAGATTTGGGTAATCCTTACAAAGGTTGGTTATTTGATAGACGATTATTATTATCGAATTACTTGGTGGAATATGTCACCACTTAGCCAAGCATCTGCAATAGAGTCAATCAAAATCAACCTGCCTAGCCTGTTCCCAACCCTGTCGGGGTCCGGTTCCAGTCTAACCGGATGCAGCTGAATAGCAGCATTTAATATGAAGCGACTGCCTCTCTGACTTCCTCTACCCAGTTACTGCATAATCAGCCTATAATGTTCCCACTACGAGGACACAGGACTCCTTTCTTCAAGAGGGAGTGGACTGTAGTAGATTACAGCCCAGTCCCTCGCACTACCAGTCACATGTCTCCGAATGTTTGGTTCTACGTCATGCCGGTTTCCTCACGGTGGTTTCCTTCACCGTTTTCAGGTGACGAACTTACACAAAGTAAAGCGACAAACTAGGTTCGAGCCCACGAGTCGTTAGTCGTGGTCTGTGCAACTGAGCCACCACGGCTGCAGGTACTGGGTAACACAATACCCCTTGGTAAGTACAGTAGGTATCTACTATAGTATTATTGGTTTATAAAATTATGGTATTAATAAACGCAGTTTATCTAATCGATAGTGCTAGTCATAAAACATTGAGTTTCTGATCACTCACTCAAAAGAGAAACTGCGCTTAAATAAATGATAAATGACTTTATTTCTGTAAGTTTTTTATTTATTTGTTACATACTTCTTTAACATATATATTATATACAAGTATATAATATAAAAATAAAGAAAAAGGCAGAAGCTCATTGGGCATCAAAAAATTCGTCCGCATCGCTGTCAATGGGATAGGTGCCCAAAAGGCTGGCAGCATTACCACGTTGGATGGCAATGCTGATTCTTTGGGCTAAAAATAGGCCAGCCCTCTGGTCACATGAAGAGTCAACCAGCCGCTTGGCGATGTCCCGAAAAATTATGTGAGCACTCGGACCCCAAGGCCCTAAGTCTTTCAACCCCAAACGGCTTAAACATATAGCTGCCAATAAAGTTGATATAGTTGCGCCGTTTGAGGTTTTCTGCTCCTGCAGCAGCCGCTGCAGCACAAATAGCTGTAAGTAGCTTCTTACAAACACTTTTACACGTCAATCATATTTTAACTCGAGAGGTCACAGTCTCTTTTAAAGTCTACACTAGAGAATATAAAAACTTTTTCTAATCAATAAGTACGTCCTCATTCTCCTGCCAGTATCCCAATTTATTTGGGATTGGCGCAACATCCCTTTTTCTTCCATACTTCTCTATTAGTCGTCATCTCGGTAGACATCCCCTTTCTAGCCGTATCATCTTTCTCGCAGTCCATCCCTATTTTCTTTAGTCTTCCCTTACTCTTATAGCCTTCCACATTCATACTCAAAACTTTTCCTTTGTCCTCACTCCTCCGCACCACCATGACGACCGATTTCCACACAACTTTTGATTCACCGGTGCCATATATTGTTTATAACTACCCTAACTATTTCCGTCCTTCCAGCCAGACAACCGATTTCCTCACAATCAATAGAATACGTATTGAAAGTTTGTCTGAGGACCAGAGAAACCGGGAAATAAAGAAATCGCTCCGAAAAACCAGTGTGAAAAATAAATTCTCATTGTATTCTGAAAAGGTCAATTTTTCTATTCAAAGTAAACGGCCATCTTCCGGAAATTCATTACGCATTTGGGAGCGGAAGTGGACTTTAAATTTTTAAAAGACGGAAATTGAAGGCGATGAATGAGTTTAAAAGCGAAATGAAATCCATTCCATTATTGTTGGCATTCAAAATGGAGTGCAAGACCACTCCAAACTCTGAATTATCATATTATTCTAAACGGTTCTCTCATTAGATTGCATTTGAAAATCTGTTAGTGCTTGCTTTATTTTATGTGCCAAAATAAGCACGAAATTGAAGACAAAATGAACTAAAGATTCTATATTTTGGATCACAAGTAAGAAACATACAGAGATGTATATGTAGGGATATACAGGGTTATTTTAAGTGGGCTAGCTAAACTCCGCAGACACGATGGGTATCGACATCTTAACATGATAAAACAAAGAATGAATTAATTTGATGATTTTTTGTGGGGTCATCGACCGCAGTTATTGTTGTCACTTAAAATATAATTTTAAAATATCTGTTTTTTTGTGTAAACTTCACAGACGTAATGGGTATCGATATTTAAACTCGTTTAAATATTAGAAAACAGTTTTTCTCAACTCATACTTTAAGTAACACGTGGTCCTCCCAGAAAAAAACAATCTTTTTTTTATCGTGTTTAGATAATCGATACTCATCTCGTCTGCGGAGTTTACCTAGCCAATTTAAAATAACCCTGTATAGAAAATTAAATTATAAAAGTTCAACAATGGTTTTTGCTTTAATAATTGTTTATGTTTAGGTTGAAAAAAGTTATGACAATAATTTCATACACATGCACATCAAAGTTTGAACCCTCGTAGCCACCTAACTACCCTTTGAATTCCTACAACCGATCAAGTTTTCCACTGACAATATTTACCTGGGAAAATGAAATTATCGCCAAGTTTACCACCTGTTCCCGGTAAACTGTTAGATTTCCCCCGTGGCCGTCGTTCAATGCCCACTAACCCAACAAAACAGCGGCTCACTGCCAATACCGGGTACCATTTTGATTTTCTGTGAAAAGTTGCCACAGAGGAAAACTGTACAGTACGCACTTTGACGTCCGCTTTGATTGTCACGTGTTGAAAAAAATAATTACGGTTTGTTCGTGCATTTTGCAGCACGCAGAATCGGTGAAAATTAAAAAAAAAACTCGTAGTAACTATTTGTACGACTATTTCGTGCTGAAATAGTACAAATGGACAATTAACTGTACGTGTGTTGCAGTTTTGGAACCAGTCCAAATCGTTTAGGGTTATGTTTTCTCTTAAATAGAGCTTTAAGAAGGCTACTTTGTGTTTTTAGTACTCACTGTTAGCACTCCAGTTCAACGATAATGGCTAGGATAATAAAATTTACTCTAAGTGCGAACACGCCGAGAAACGTTAGGACGGAGTTGAAGAAACACATTGATCGACTGTACATTTACAAAATTTATTGGCTGTGGCTACATAATCTTGCTCGTGACTTGACATCTTGAGGAAATATAATGAAAATAACAAACGACGGCACGACGGCGAAAATAAACTTGCAAATGCGTATGAAAGAAAACGGGAAATTTTGGTAATGGCGTTATCTATCGTGTTTCGCGCGTATTTGCGTTGATTTATGTTATTAAATGAGACTTCTTTTTTGTTTTTGCTTGTACTCGAACTTGATAAGGATTTTTTTTTTTGTTATTTACGTTATCTGAGGTACTGTAGGAGAGCTTTACGATCTTTCAGGGTATCAGGAGGAATCCATTAAACCACAGTTTATCGCATTATCATCTGCCTAGCATTTTCCCAACTATGTTGGGTTCGGCTTCCAGTCTAACCGCATGCAGCTGAATACCATATTTGACATAAAGTGACTGCCCGTGTGACCTCCACAACCCAGTTACTGGGTAATACGAGACCCCTTGGTAAGATCACGGTTTATCGCATATGTGCAATAATTATTCCTAGAAAACGTTCTATGTATTTTACATATTTTTCTTTCTCTTACCAGCCATATCTGACGCCTAGTGTTTTCTATTCTCAATGTGTATGGGTTTTTTCCTAAGAATGTGGTCTAAAACTAAAAAGGTTACATGCCATGCAGATCATAATGTCTACAGTACCTAGGTAAATTCAAATTTTATTTGTGACGTTATTTCAAGTTAAACAAATATCACCTTTATTTTAATGGGAATTAAGTTGATTTCAGAGTGACTAGCACCATTGAAAAAGTTATAAAAATGTTTGAAGTTGCAGCGTAAACTGAACTTTATTGTGTAGATCTTAAAGTTATTTTTCCATAAACTCATATTTGTTTACATTTTGGCGAATATGCGATTCAAAAATAGGTACCTACTGTAGAGATATGATCTGCAAAATACATCGAAATGACATTAATGTTTAAGGTAATGACAGGTCCTAATGTAGTACTTGTCGTCGGTTTGGTCTGAAGATAGACATTTGATAGTAAAAGACCCGTGGATTGATAAACTCAAACTCAATGCATTTATTTCAATTAAACCATTTACGCCTGGGCACTTTAAATGGTCAAGTCAGAAATATAAAGAATCTACATATATATTGTCTATTCCAAAGCGTGGTAGTATCCATGGAGAAGAACGGGCAAGAACACTTTAGGTACCTACTAACAATGCATATAGGAACAGAAAGGGATTTGAATTTAAATTCACCAAATACCTGTACAATATTAAACATTCTTTTAGAACATTTCGTTTTTGTCGAATACGAAAATATTCATAAAAATTCTTCTCAGAACTTTATATTGGTTTCGAATACTTGGAACCTTCAAATACCTACCTCTCAGAAGGTTTAAGACTATTTCATTTATTTTATCTATTTTATGGTTTTCAATGAAAGAGTCTTCTTTGGTATTTTATCCCTGTAACGGGATCTTGGCTAAATGATAACAGACGCGCGTGTCGATTGAAGGATAAGCTGCGCTTGCCGCGGTGGGTTCATGGATAGGTAACCATCCTTTATTGAGACCCCTCCGTGCCTCGGAAAGCACGTTAAGCCGTTGGTCCCGGCTGTAATACGTAGATCTATGACAGTCGTTATTGGTAGTCACAAGCAAAAGTCTGACAACCAGTCTTACCAAGGGGTATCGTATTACCCAGTAACTGGGTTGTGGAGGTCAGATTGGCAGTCGCTCCAAATAAAATACTAGTATTCAACTGCGTCCGCTGAGACTGGAATCCGACCCCAACATAGTTGAGAAGAGACTAGATAGATTGATGTAGGTACACACGGCTACACATCAAGCTATACATAACCAGTATAAGCTGACTTCTGATTGTACGATAAACCTTTACAATGAGAGGTCAGCTAAAACTGGAATGTATAGCTTGATGTGTAGCCGTGTGTACTCTGAGTTTGGTATTTTGGAGAAGTCAAACCACCCTCGTAAATTGACGCCCGTTAAATTTCACGTTAATCTGCGTTTGATAATTTTAAATTGAGTTTTAAAATTGATTATGTTGGCATGTTGGCTTAATTGCATTACAATTTCAGAAACTTTTAATTAATACGTAGAATGTACCTATTCTGTGGATGATGTGCTGGTAAATTCGTTTATAAACTTGGCTTAAAAACGCCAAGCATTTACAAGGGCAACACAAAAATAGTTCTTATCGATATGGTGAAAGCTTGGAAAAGACATTTCCCCAAAAATTACATTATTTCATTTTGCCCCGCCAGCCTGTCACCAAAATCAATTAGTGAGACACACGACAAAATTGTAATTTCCACTTTATCCCACTGGTGGGACATATTCGTAAGGCAAACTGCAATAATCCCAAGACGGGTACTTTTTTAAGAATAAAAAACAAGGACCGAAATAAAAACAGCCAGTTTCATAAACAGCGTAAATATAATAAATAAAACAATATGTTCCTATTCTATATTCCCAAAATATCGCCTACACGCAGTCGTTGCGTGTAATGACATACGGTAACAATGATTTAAGTTAAGTTTTATTCATGAACGTATCTTTTTAACTTTACCTTGTATACAGCCGAGGAATCGTACCTACACGCGATTAAAATATATCCTAACAGAAGGGTCTCTATAATTTTTCCTCCATTTCCTTTTTGAACCATTTTTTATCTGATTTGAGGGCCGGTGTATGACACAATTTTTTTATCTTTACGATTTCAGGTTTGTTTCCAAAAACTTTTAAGTTGTTCTTAATGGTGAGTGGAATGACTTCGTTACAGGTTTTCAGTTATTTCAATTATTCCCCATATGAAACAGACTTTCAGATACCATCCATCGTCATCTGCCTAGCCTTTTCCCAACTATTTTGGGGTCGGATTCTAGTCTAACCAGATCCAGCTGAATACCATTATTTTACACTAGCTGCGCCCCGCGGTTTCACCCGCATAAGTTTCGATCCCGTGGGAATGTCGGGATAAAAAGTATCCTATATGTTAATCCTGGTTATAAACTATCTGTGTGCTAAATTTCGTCAAAATCTGTTCAGTAGTTTTTGCGTGAAAGAGTAACAAACATCCATACATCCATACATACAAACTTTCGCATTTATAATATTATTAGTAGGATGGAAGGACTTCCTATCTGACCTCCACAACCTATTACCGAGTAACACGATAACCCTGGGCAAGACTGGTTGTCAGACTTTCCAGCTTCTGACTACTCCTAACTACTGTTAAAAATCTACGAATGACAACCGGGACCAACTGCTTAAAAGGGTTCATGATAGGTAATGGATGGTCACCCATCCACTGTCCAACCTCGGCAAGCGTTGCTTAACCTTGAAAACCCACCCATTTTTTTGCCACTAGCCCATCCAATTTCCTAAAAAATAAAACCTACCTATATATTGCATATTTTAAAAGCCAGCTATTTTCAAAGCTTTTTAGTTTACCTAACATATCAATCACTCGATGCTTTGAGGCAGGCACCTAACCTATCGTACATTGCAGAGTGCATGCTGTTTTAGTCTCGAACGCTCAAAGCTAACTGGAACTGTCCATCAAAATGTTGCGAAATTGAAGGTTTAGTTTCACGACATCTTTACTTTTTACTTACTTTACTTTACATCTAAAGTTAGGAATAGAGGATGTATTCCGGGGCGATGGAGCAAAGTATTTTAGGGCACGTTTCCCATTGACAAGGATGCGGAAGATTTTTTTGATGCCCAAAGTTCTGATCCCCTTGTTTAACGACATTAACTTTTTTATTAAACTTTTACTTTGTGGGTTGTGTGCTTTTTACAATGTGCTAAATAAATGTATTTTCTTTCTTTCATATACCTAATATTATACACGGTGGCATGGACATTGACGCTAAAACTGTACGAATTCAGCACATGATGCTAGCGTAACAAAAAAATATAGAATCTGTTATAAAAAAAAACAGCTGTTTCCTAGAAAAATGCAATACCTACGCGGTCAAAATGTAGATAGACAAATGGTGATATTAGGTACAGACGCCAGCACATCAAGCTACCCGAAACTGTCAAATTTTCCCAATCAACTTTGAACCTAATGCTTCAGCGATTTAAAGAAGAAATTTGACAGAATATAATAGCTTGATGCGCTGGCGTCTGTACCTGCCTACATCCCCGGATGAATTTTAAGTAACTCCACCCCTACTTTCTTTCTATCCATTTACATCGCAATCTCCTTTCCAAACATCTGTAAAAACCTTCATTTTAACAGTCGAAAACCGCCTACAAATATGCGACCTCACCACATGAACCTAACTCAATCCTTTACTCGAAAAAACCGCAACGAACATAAAATATAACCGTTAATATTCCCTTAAACATAAGGGAGGCAATACCTAAGGCGCAGTTCTAAATCACTATATTACAAGGGCAATATCGATGGCCCTCAAAAGAAGGAGACAAAAGGTGTCGGTAATAAATTTTGTTGGCAATCTTACTTGAATGTCAGGCTCGCCCCGTTCCTTCCGCGCGGACGCGGACGGCGAGAAAGAATATAAAAGGAATATGTATGGCTGGGGTTTTAGCTATGAACTTACTTGTTTGGGGCTAGTTGGTGATACACTAGGTGTCCCGCATGTTACTTTATGTAACAATGACGTACGTACTATGTGTAAACATTTTTTAATGTAAGGGGAAAACGAAATGCTGTATTTCTTCGAGAAAAAAATGCTTTTTATAGGAAATCTACTAGTAATTAACACCTCTGAAATCAAGCTCATGACTGCTTTTCCTACTTTCTTCTATTTCACAGTAAGCAAGGAGCGTAGCAGGTGGCGTTTTGTGGTTTCTGCCTACCGACATGAGAAGAGAGCGACTATAATCTGGTATGTATGTATGTAGCTATGTATCTATTTCGCATAAGTTGTGATAGAATTAAGTATTTTTGTGTTTGGTTTTATCAATTCGTATCAATAATACGCATTAAACATACACAACATGTTACTCCTTCAAAGCATTTCTAACTATACAACTAAGTAGGTACTCAACATGAATAAGTACGAAAAAGCCACCGAAATAATTAAAAACTCGTCAGGCAGTTGTTACCTATCTCTTATCACGGCTTAGGGCATTAAACTGATAGCTTATCGCTTTTTCATTATAAACTTATGAATTTTGTACGCTTCTCACTTTTCTATTGTTTGATGTCTAAAAAAAATGTCAGGAAAATAAATAGGAATTTTCCGTTGTGGTATTATAAGATTCTATTTTTACACCTTCGAATATTTATAGGTAGGTATATTTGTCACAGAAACATGTGCATACAAAAAGATAATTAATTCAAATAATAAGTTAAAATAAAAACAAAATATATCTATAATCACGAGCACAAAGCAGAAATAGTCGACGGCGGTCATGACGGTGACAAAGAGGCTTCCACTCAGCATGATGCTGTGCTATAGTAGACCCAACCCCACAGCGCTGATTTTCAGTGGTTACCCGAGAAGGATGTACGGAAACCAAGTCAGATCAAATGATTCGTACTATAGGTAACAAAATGGTAATAATAATAATAATAACTTTATTTCGGGTGGCATAGACCCATAGAAACCTTAACCTAGTACACTTTACAAGACAATAAAATAAAATAAAATAAAATAAAATAAAATAAATTAATGCGCGTTAATTTACACGTTTACAAACATAATATTAATTAAGTGATTCTCGGTGCTAAGCTGGTTAAAAGAACCAACTATTTTGGCGTGTTCTTTTAACGACCTCTTGTCAAAAGAACACGCAACACAAAATAGTTGGTTCTTTGCGTAACTCTCGCATTCTAATCTCAGTCTCAATCTATCAAAAATACTTCTATTTTTCCTACATTTTTGACAAGCTTTTAATTGTCGCTGAGATCAGATTGCGACTAGATTTTGGTAATCGGAATTGGCCTTCTAATCGTGAATCCTAATGCCAGTTTGGCAACAGTATGGGTCCCCAGGAACCTTTAGGAAATGAAAGTTCTTTAAAAAAAATCGCACGTAGCTATTCTGGAAACGTTACAACGCCTTTTACAGTCTACGAGCGTAATCAAATCAGTAAACCTTTCATTTTATTTCAAGTTGAAAGATAAAAGTTTTTAACACCTTCTATAAAAAGACCTTCCGAATAAACGTAGATGGCTATAAACCTGAATGTTTGAATATAACGGCGAATGTTTCACACATAAAAGTTTATCATAATAATATCAGCATAGTACTGTCCCATTGCTGGGCAAAACCCTTCTCTCTTCGAGAAGGAGTGGGCTGTAATCTACCACGCGGGCCCAGTGCGGGTTGGTAGATGTCACATATATGTCTTCGAAGTTTTTGTTCCAGGTCATGGTTACCTCATGATGTTTTCCTACACCGTTTTCACGCAGTGTTGATGAAATAATTTATAAAAAGTGAAGTGCTTGGGTTCTCATATATTGAAGGCACGATCATTGATCATCATCTATTCTCAAAACGAGTTTGTGATTTTAGATTTATATTAACTTCGGGCCCGTGACCGCGACTTCGTCCGCGTGAAATTTCAGTCCAAACCAACTGCATCGCATCCCATCGCCCGCCCGCGCTATTAATTTGTTTTTTTTTTTTGTTTATTAATCAAAAAACAGTTTACATACATTTTTTGAACCTTTAAACATACCACACAAACCATCGCGGATTTAAAAGCAACTCGGTGCCACTATGTACTATGTAGATGTCTAAAAAAAATATCTATGTACCTATACATAGATATTATTTTCTAGATCGCACTGCATTCTTTCGCTTAGCGTTCTTTCTGGCACTTTCTGCTCGGCTCCTAAGGGTCTTAGCGTGATGTTAAATAGCCTAAACCTTCCTCAAAAATTGCGCTATCAAATGCAAAAAGATTTTTTAAATCCGACTTGTAGTTCCAGAGCTTAGCGCGTTCAAAAAAAACAAACATCTTCAGCTTTATTATTAGAATGTAGATAAGTCCAGGGGTCTACTCCGAAGTGCAAAGTGCGAATGTTCCTACATACATACACATCTGCCTATCCTTTTCCCAACTATGTTGGGGTCGGCTTCCAGTCTAACCGGATGCAGCTGAATATCAGTATTTTACATGGAGCGACTGCCTATCTGACCTTCACAACCCTGCTGCTGGGTAATACGATACCCCGTGGTAAAACTGGCTGTCAGACTTTCGGGCTTCTGACTACCGTAACGACTATCAAAGATCCACGAATGACAGTCGGGACCACCCGCTTAACATGCTTTTCGAGGCACGGAGGGGTCTCGGCATGTAAAGATGGTCACACAGGCTAACTGCGGCAAGCGTAGCTTAACCTGATCGATCGACCTGTGCAGAAGTACGCGAAAAAACCCTACATACGCGATACGAAAAATAATAATACCAACACAATAAGAATCCGGTTTTGTCCCTTTATCACAAAACCGTAAGGAAGATAAGTCAACCATTCGTCCAGGATTACCCATATTTGTCGTCTTTGAACAAAGAGTTTTTTCCTTTGTAACGATTTCCAATTGAATAGTAATCGTGGAGTTAGAAAGAACTGGACTTAATCTCTTTGGATTAAGTAGGGAAGTAATACGGTGCCTTGTCTAAGCTGCATTTAACGTTGCCGACTTTGTAAGGCTTAAAGGAAGTAAGGTGACGACAGAGAAGATAGTCGTATAAATTAAATTAAATAATGAATCTATGTAGACAGACAGACATTTTTCTCGCCAGCTTGCTTTAAACTACAGGTTATAGAACAAAATGTTCAAAGGAACTGTGAGCTATATTTGGAAGAAAATTTATAAACGTATAATTAGGTATATTAGTTCAAAACCTAGCAAAACTGTCTTGAATAAAAAAATAATTTGATTTTATTATTTAATGGTTTCATTTCATTTTTCACTTCTTTTTTTTATTTGTTAGAAAAACGTTGCCCCACACTAGGAATTTCTCCTGTGTCGTGGGTGCGTTTACAGACATATAAACTCACATACACAAACAGCCAGACCCGGAACAACTAATTGTAGGTCCTACAAATATTTGTTCCGTGCGGGAATCGAACCCGCGACACGCAGCGCAGCAGTCAATCGCGTAACCACTGCGCCAACCGTGCCGTCTGACGTATTTTTTACTAGGAAGAGGTGGCGGGACGACCTAGACGTATACCGCAAGGGTTGGATACAGGTGGCTCTAGACGAGGGTGCTTGGAAGAATTTGAGGGAGGCTCAACAGTGGAACAGTGCAGACTAATAAAAAAAAAAAAAAACATAGTACAGTGCAACCTCGATATAACAAATCGGAAGGGAACAAGTAAATATTCGTTATATCAAGTAATTCGTTAAACTGAGGTTTAGTTGGTCTAAAATTTGTTATAAAGAGGTAGAAACGTGTCGAAACCTGTCGCGACTGAATCACATACTATTGGTAAAGTTATATAAAGTTTTTGGGTTGACATAATTCGTTAGGTAATAGGTTTACACTTTTTTTTTTGATAGTTGAATATTCGTTATAAAGAAAAAAAAATCATCGCAATGTAAAGGTATATTTTACATTGAATCTTATGGACAATTCAAGGGGATTACGAAGAATTTGTTAAATCGAGGAAGTCGTTATATTAAGGTACGTTATATTAAGGTTGAACTGTATTTATATTTCCTTGACTGGATTAATAATGGAACGGGCAGCCTAAACAACTAAAAAAAACTAATGTAAAAGGAATATATTATTGTTTATACATAACAGCACGCCTGTATCCTGAAGGCTTAGGCAGAGGTGCACCACGTTTAAGTCCCATGTAATACCCCCCCGTATTGATGTAAAAGTGCAATAACAATTTTAAAATACAACTCTTTGGGCGGGATTAGTGAGGACGCAGTTTGTATGGAAAACAAACAGTGTTATTCCGCGATTCCAAACCACAGACGAATTCGCAGAAAAAGCAATATAATATCAAAAACCATTTTGTAATGAAACATTTCCAGGAATATTAATAAGTTATATTAAACCAATATATTGTACTGAAAACCGGGTACGAAAAAATATCAACATTTCTGATTTTCCGACAAAATATTTTCATCACCACACACCGCAATAACTGTTGAAATATTAATTATCAAACATGAATCTATTTTGTTATGAGAACTCATAAACATTACAACTAACTACGGAAAAAAACAGTTTAGAAAATAGTACAGGAAAATGCTGTAGTAGACAGTAATGACAGTTTGTCATGCGGCTATTATAACAATTTGCCTATTTTTATTTTTCTATCGATTGCTCGACTGCTTTCAATTTTTTTCAACTTTTTCCTTGTTTTATTAGGATAGATTGATAACAGTAATGTGCTATCATAAAGATAACATAAACTATCTCTTTTTGAAGATATACGTACTACATAACTGTAGAAAAAAAAACCAACAGAAGAGAAAGCGGGTAGAAAGTTTAGTAGACTTAAGACAAACTAGCAGCGCCCCACGGTTTCTCCCGCATGAGATTCGATCCCGTGGGAATATCGGGATAAAAAATATCCAATTTCATCCAAATCGGTTCCGTAGTTTTTGTGTGAAAGAGTAAGAAACATCCATCCATCCATTCATCCTCACAAACTTTCGCGTTTATAATATTAGTAGGACGTTAATTATTATACATACCTTTGAAACGTGTTTCATTAAAATAGGAAAGGTTTATTCTAGTTGATAGTCATGGATTCCTTTGCAATACATAATTCATGATGATAAATTAGCTTACGAGTACCTTTAATACTCTCTTTTTATGAAGCAAAACTGCCAGCCGTATAAATGTTTATTACAATATTGCTTAAGATTCATATAACATTATTTCAATGTAAAAAAGGACCTAGAATACACAGACACACACAAACTTTTTATTATGGAATTACGTACCTACCCTATTTCTTTATTATCCATTTATTTACATTTCATCGAACTAACACTAATATATACTATATACAATTATATACAAGTATATAATACGAAAAAATATAGAAAAAGGCAGAAGCTCATTGGTACCTACCTATATCAATTTTGCTGCAAATGTGCTAACATAAAGATGATATAAACTATGCCCTATTGAATATATAACTATTGCAATAGCCAACTGTGGCCGATGGAGTAAAGCTGTGACCGAATGGTGGCCAAGGTTGGGCCAAAGAAAACAGCGCCGTCCAAAAGCGCGTTGGGTTGACGATATCGTTGAAGTCGCGGGAAATACCTGGATGAGAGACGCACAGAACAGAGTAGTATGGCAGAAGAAAGGGGGGGGCCTTATACCCAGCAGTGGGTGATTCCGGTCTGAAATGAATTAATGAAAAGCCAACTGAAGGGAAACTGGTTAGCGAGTTTAGCAGAGTACTGTAGAGGTTGTCTGCCGAAGGCAACCTCATTTGTTGCAAGCCGGCTATAATTATGCGCCGGGTTCCATTCGAACGTTCAAGCTAGTGTCAAAGATTCTTATTAGGATTTTTGTTTAGAACAGTCAGTGGTAATTTAGTGAGAAATATGTAAAGACGTTCGCCCAATATAATTTAAAAGGAGTCATATAAGTTGTTTGATTCCTCCTGATTCCTTAGAGGGCTCTTCTAGCCCTCTACAGTACTGTAAAAACGTAATTATACACACAAACATATAAAATGTGTTTGACTTTTTTAGATAAACCAGCTTTATATATAGGAAAGGTTTTACACTAGTTGATATTCATGGATTCTTTTGCAATACATTGATATTATAATGCTTACACTCTTTTGATTCTCAAGAGATCTCTATTTAGGAATGTTTGTATTGATTAGGATTCGTAAAGCCTTGCCATACCTAAACAAATAGAATTGAATCAAGATAGGCTTCCTTTTAATTAAATTATTTCATCACAGCTGCTCTCAAAACAGTGCAGGAAAACACAAAACACCGTGAGGACACCGGCATGTCCTAAAACCAAAAATTATTTAAAATTCAAAGACATGTGACATCTACCAACCCGCACTGGGCCCGCGTGGTAGAGTACAGCCCACTCCCTCTCACCGAGAGCAGGCCTGTGTCCCAGCAGTGGGAACATTATTGGCTGATTATAAGGCTCTCTTTTACGGAATTGCGAGTCTTATTTAAAAAATAAGTTAAGCACCTACAAAAAAAATTGAACTAATAGCAGAATACATTTACTTTTTTCGCAAGACATTCTCAGAAAGTGCTGATCCTTTGTCTTCAGGAATTGATTTCATACGCGACGACACTATCGATACCTTTTTAAGGTTCAAACGACTAGTCTTTTTCTACTTTAGGGATCCTTTCTATTAATAACAAATGAAATATAAGATTTGTAACTTCGTCGGGTAGCTTTTAGTACCGAGTGGTAGAGTTAATTTCGTTGGCGATCTATTCGATTACTTGTGAAAGGTATTCGATATCTCTCGAATACTCTCGATACAAACTGACTCATATTTTGCACGTATATATAAGTATTAATTTCAATGGCTATAAGAGTAAGGGAAGACCAAAGAAACGATGGATGAACTGTATGAATGATGATATGGTTAGAAAAGGGGCGACTACCGAGATGACGACTAATAGAGAAGTATGGATGAAAATGACATGTTGCGCCGAACCCAAATAGGTAAATTAACGGGTAAGGGGTTCGTATTTCCCAGTAACTGGGTTGTGGAGGTCAGATAGGCAGTCGCTCCATGTTAAATACTGGTACTTAGCTACATCGGGTTAGACTGGAAGCCGACCCCAACATAGTTGGGAAAAGGCTAGGCAGATGTTATATAGGAAAACACAAAAGAAGATATTTGCATTTTAAAAAACATTCAGGGTACAAAATCGCAATGTTGATCCAACGTTGATGTTTGTTGCTTACGACACGAGCGCTAGTTGAAACATAATCCTCAAGCTCAGTTAACTCGTTAAACCAATTCGATTGTTGGTTAGAATCGATTAAACCATCAGACATCGAATTAAATGGCGTACCTACAGGTGTTATCCTATAATCGTAGTTAGCTTAATTGGCCAAGTTTCAATTAGTGCAATCGTGGCCTATATCTCTCATGACGTGGTTGTTTTCGTATTCCGTAATTGATAATTAAGATAATTATATGATTAGGGTAAATACGCTATTAGAGCAGCAGTGGCCAAGTGTTAATGGCCCAGACTTACGAGTTAAAAGTCGTGGGTTCGAACCCAGGCAGTCGGTTTACTTTGTGTAAATGATTTCATCACCACTGCTCTCAAAACGGTGAAAGAAAACATCGTGATGAAACCGGCATGTCCTAGAACCAAAAATTCGAAGTGACGTCTACCAATCCACACTGGGCCCGCGTGGTAGATTATTAGCCCACTCCCTCTTGAAGAGAGGAGGCCTGTGTCCCAGCAGTGGGAACATTATAGGCTGATTAAGTACGTCAAGTATTCACGCTATAATTCACATATCATGACTTTACGCCTTTATGGGGATTACGGGGAAGTCGGTAGGAAAAATTCAGATCAAGATCAAAATGTCAATACTATTAAACTAAATTCGCGTCAGAACAAGAAAGTGATAACTAAACTAAGTGTGTAATTAATGTGTGTGACTAAACTAAGTGGTGTTTACGAGTATAACATACGCCAAAAAATTACTGTGCCAACTCAAATTATCTACACAAATAAATAAATTGAAATATCTGATTTTAATGTCAAAATATGCTATTTACTAAATGCATTTTAAATTATACATATACGATACTTATAACATAAAAACAATTTTTAAAATTTTTGTCTGTCTGTCTGTTTGTTCCGTCAAATCTCCAAAACGGCTGAACCGATTTTGACGGCTCTTCAATGGCAGATAACTGTGTGTGTTATAAGGATCCCACCTGCTTTTATTTTAGAAAAATAATTAGGATACCGCGCAAAAAATATTAAATAAAACCCATGAAATCCAATTTATTTTCCGACACGCACGCGAACGAAGTCGCGGGCACCACTAGTGGTTCGTTCGTTAAAACGTGCTTGATTTGAAAGGTAGTTTGACGACTCCAGCTTTGATAAAATAATATCTCCTTTTCATTCTAAACCTAACTCAAGTACCTACCTACAAACTAGAAGTATTTTGCACCTTCAACATCTAATAAGAAAACAGGTGCTTATTTACTATATAAACTCCTTTTCCTTCAGAACTGGACAAAGTTTGAAGCGATATCGATAAAAAGTTTGTCGGCACCAATCGAATGGAACCCGAGCAATAAATAACGCCTAGGATGTCAAAATAACTATAAGTTTGAATTGGTCTACACTATAATAAAAAACAGGGAAAAGTGGTGCATTGTAGTAGCCACGTTTACTAAGTAGGCTCTGCAGTGCACTACAAATAGCTTCAAGTAAGGCCCCGTGCATGGCTTCTAGCGATGCGACTTGAGACATGACTACGCGACTCGTTACGTGACTTGCGATGCAACTTGCGACGCGACTCGCGACGTGACTTGCGATGCAACTTGCGACGCGACTCGCGATGCGACTTGCGATGCAACTCGCGACGCGACTTGCGATGCAACTAGCGACGTGACTCGCGACGCGACTTGCGATGCAACTTGCGACGCGACTCGAGACGCGACTTGCGATGCTACTTGCGACGCGACTCGCGATGCGACTTGCGATGCAACTCGCGACGCGACTTGCGATGCAACTTGCGACGTGACTCGCGACGCGACTTGCGATGCAACTTGCGACGCGACTCGGGACGCGACTTGCGATGCAACTTGCGAAACGACTAGCGACGAGTCTCGCGACGCGACTAAGGACCCGACTAGCGACACGTACGACTTACGTCAAGGAACCAGTCGCGTCAACAATTTCTTCATCTTTTTATTCAACTTCATTTGTTTTCTCCACAGTCGCTGTCACGAGACCCGTGTCGCTTGAGCGCGCAGCTCGTGGCCTAGGGGTCATTTTCCAGAAGAAAATCTAGAAATTTACCACGAAGACTCATTGAAATCATTCCATATAAAACTAAGAGACTAGTACCATATCCATCCCCATCCTATTTTTAAACTGAATAAGTAGATATATAATTTATTATCGACATCAAACATCGACATTTTCAATAAAACACCAAGATCAATATTCATAAAAATAAATGAATTACGAAGATGTCTGAGCGAGATTATTTATTACGTCACAAAATCCAGGATATTGAACGATTAATCCTCGAATCAAAATTCCTATCCGTCTTTTTTCCGTCAGCGTGTATTACGAAGGGTCTTGCCATAGAATAATAACTGTGCAGACGCGAAACTGGGGAACAGTTAACAGAAAATTGTTAGACAGATTGGCAAATTGACGTATGCCTATAGAGCCTATGGGTATATGTTAATTTGCCTTGTTATAGCAATTTCTTACAACTGTCAAATAATGACAGTTGTGATTTGAATATACGGACAACTTAAGTTGGTTTCACCTGATTGAGACGAGTCTCTTCAAAGACGAACTTTAAATGTCTTTAACTTTAACTGGGCTGTGCCATATTTACTGCCTAGTGTTGTAGTTTCTTCTGTACGTACAGTCGACCGCACGTCAGTGGTAAAGCTTTGACCTTGAGCTCGCTTAACCTAGTCAACTCAGCCTATCGCAGTCCAATGCTGGACATAGGCCACTCCCAAGCTGCACCACTACACTGTCCTCGGCCTTCCGCATCCAGTCTACCCCAGACACCGTTTCAAGGTCGTCGTTCCATCTAGCTGGGGACGTCCCACACTACGCTTACGGATACTAGGTACGGAGCGCGGTGCGGCGCAGTACCTAGCATAGTACGGAGTTTCAAGAATACGAGCCCAGCTTATACTGGTTTGGTTACCACTGACGGGCGGCGTACTGAACGTACACCAATGTGGCACAAGTGATGTATCTGTCTACGTTGGCCAAAGTTAGGCAAGGAGTTCCGAACAGGAGTTTCGCTTCTATCCCTTTTATTCTATGGTCTTACTTATTCATAAGGTGAGGCGACACCTGCGAGGGTCGACTGAATCAACTAAATCCAATTCGTGTGTACAATTTATACTATAGGGGCCTAATTTAAGAGGAGAGATTTTGAAATTGGTCTGTGTTTAAGGGGTTGTTGAGTAGACAGTTTCATCGTGGTCTCACTCTTTTGTAGAAATTTCTGACCACTGTAAGTAGAAGAATTGGTTAGTGCTTTTTAGGACTCGATAATGAATTAAAAACAGATGGGGTACGAGAGTGTCTGTGTTTTAAGAGTAGTGGTGGCCCAGTGAAAACCCCCGCGTCTTACGAGTTGTGGGTTAGAACCCAGACAGGCGATTTATTTTGTGTAAATTATTTCATCACTACTGCTCTCAAAACGGTGAAGGAAAACATTGTGAGGAAACCGGTATGTCCTAGAACCAAAAATTCGAAGACATGTGACATCTACCAACCCGCACTGGGACCACGTAGTAGATTACGGTCTGCCTCCTCTCACCGAGAGGAGGCCTGTGTCCCAGCAATCCCATTGCTTGCAATCACATTATAAGTGATAAATGAATACAAATGATTTTATTTTTCTAAGTAGGTTTGTACAAACACTTTTACACGTCAATCATATTTTAAAACTAGTTGATGTCGGCGTTTCCTATCTGACTAGTCTGAGAAGAAAGGCCGAAACAAACTCAGAGGTCACAGTCTCTTTTAAAGTCCAGACATAATCTTGGTCAGATCATAATATGAAGACCATGTAGATCGATGTCTGAGATGGTTTTTTGAGGAAAGAACCACACAGATTGAGAGGACCTGTCCAGCCAGTGCACCCATTTGTCAGAAATCGTGCAGCTCAACTCAAAACTTAAGGAGCTCGACGATTCGACGAACAATACCAAAGTAAGGACATTTGGGTAGGCCACATTAATTACTCAAACTGCCAGACCATGACAAAAACTAACAGAACAGAGAGAAAAAATAAAAATAATATAAATAAAATGACCCACATAGTCTTCACATTCACAATAATTAAAGTAAGCAAATGTCATAGTATATATAAAATTCATGAATGTCAAAGTGTATATAATAAGTAAAAAAACAACAACAAGACAGAAAAAAAAACATTCAATATGTAAAAATTGGAAGCACCTTAATCCCAATCCTTTTTGTCCTCGATATAATCCTTAACGGTATAAAAGGCTTTCTGGCACAACTTACGTTTAATGAATGATTTATATAGTCACGTTTAATTAATGATTTAAGCTTATGCTATAAAGTTACTTTTAGTTCCCTATATTATAATCATCTACTCTAGTGATTCAACAATGTAACGTACATTAAAGACCGCCCACGCAACAGAATTTTATCCCACCACCTTTCATTTCAGTGTTTCTAAAGTTATACAGTAGTCCCATATGGTTACTAGTTTAATCAAAACTTCTATGTTCAAATGATCCCTGACTTTAGGCTCTATTGCAGGGATGGCCAACCTATGGCACGCAAGACACGGCAGCTAGCAAATTATAGTCACATCAATGTAGTAAAAAACATAGCGTATTTCTTTTTATTGCATTCTTAGATACAGGCAGAGGTGTGCTTAATATTACACCCACATTTCACCAGTTATTTTTAAGTCCCATGTATTAGTGGCGAGCTTATTTCTATCCACAAAAAACAAAACAAAAATCCTTTATTCAAATTAGACTAAGGATCAGCACTTTTCGAACGTCAAAATTACATGAGACAGTCCCCCAAAACGCCCACCCTTCATATCACCACTTCCTAGTGCTTTTGCTGGAAAGAAGAAGTGGCGCAACAAACTCCCCAGCAGCTCGAGCACAAACCTAGCCTCTCGTTCTGCGACTGTGAAAATCCGAATGGAGAAACCCAACAACCCTTTGCCCGATCTCGAAATGGAAACTAAGACCTCGCGCTCACCAGTCGTGCTTGCGATCACGAGGCCAATGAGGCAATCAAAGAAGAAAATTCAAGTTGTTATGCTACGCATAGTCGAAAAAGTGACAGCCAACAAATCGACACTGGGCCCGCTCCGGCCCACTCTCTCTCACAAAGGAGGCCTTATACCCAGCACTGGGAACATTATAGGCTGATTCATCATCATCTTCCTAGCCTTTTCCCGACAATATTGTTGTCGGCTTCCAGTCTAACCGGATGCAGCTGAGTACCAGTATTTTACATGGGTCGACGGCCTACCTGACCTCCACAACCCAGTTACTGGGTAATACGAATCCCCTTGGTAAGACTAGTTATCAAACTTTCGGGCTTCTGACGACCCGTAACGACTGTCAAAGATCCACGAATTAACGTGAACAACGGGTTAACGTGCTTTCCGAGGCACGGGTCTTGGTATGTAAAGATGGTCACCCATCCACGGACCAACCGCTTAACCTGATCGATCGACCCGTGCAGCTGTTCTTCTTCTTAGCATGTCGGTAGCAATATAAATGGACTCGGCCCAGAATTCGGCTACTTGTTTGGCGCCATCATCAGTGTCCATCAGTTCCTGTAACATGGAGCTGACAGGACACGCAGGACACGTTATTAAGTGTCCCATCGTTTGTGGAACACACAAGCCCCTCCTCTCATTATAGGCTGATTGATCGTGCATATTTAAAAATGTTTACCATCCCTGCTGCTTTGAAAATCGCGTGTACATAACACTAAGTTCTACTTACAAGAAGTATTAAGTTCACAAGGCTTATGTTTGAAGCCCGGGGGGACTTCGAAGTCTCCCCGGCTTAATAAAGAGGAACTCGGCAACTAATTTGATACTTGACTATATAAATATATTTTTCATATATTTCTGGGTTGATTTAATTGATTGGTTTTTCGTCGAAAAACAGTAAAATTGGTCAAGTCTGACTTTGACATGGTTTTTATGGTTTTTGATAAATTGTTATAACATTACACCTGACAAGTGTTATTTATTTATTTATAATTAATTACAATGGCTTGCGCCAATGACAGTAATTGACAGGTAAAACTAAACTAAACATAAAACTAAACACATTACATAATTAACATAATTCAAAAACAAATAACAAGTCGGAGATCAAACATACTTAAACATAACTTTAAGAAGAGAAAATAAAATAAAATCGAATAAAGTAATAACAACATACAACTTATTTACCTAACAAACATAGCTTTTACAGAACATGAGACAATTTGACATGATCACCCTGAGTGTGTCATTAAAGTTATGTTATAACAATTTAGAGATCATCGTTACAGACGATAAACACAACAAAGAATCATTTTTTTACGCGTTATCCTTTTAGGGATATAATATATTGATTAGTATTTATGTATGCAAATGCTTTAAATGCCAAATTCCAACTCCATTATTATATTAAACACACAAAATGCATTATGACCGCAATTATGTCAATTACGTTCTGAATAAATTGAAACTTAAATGAAGTACTCTAAGTAACAAGTATGTATGTATATTTATTAACCAAACGTACTTAGGGCGCATTCCACTAAACTTTTATACCCGGAATAAGTTTTATTCTGAGCACAAATTTTGAATTTTTTTTTTCCATACTAGAACTGTCAGATATCAATTTTAATCCACGGATAAAATATCTGTCTTTGGTCAAATCAGCCCTTATCGTAAAACAAACAAAAAATAACTTCCTCTGAGCACGAAAAAAATAAAAATTGCTATAGTTATTCGAAAGCTCCATTTTGGTCTCCAATAAAATATTTCAATGTCTTATAAATTCTCTGCTCTCACAAATTCATGTGACAAATCCAAGCTATATTGATACGGGAGAAAATGTACCACTTTTATAAAATACTATCACATTTTATCTTCAATGTCCAATGATCCAATAATGTTATAACTAAGTGGAAATCTCCTTATATACTCGTAGATAGCTGTTACCAAACTTGACGATTTTTCTGCAGAACTATGTGACCCTGATTACAATTAGGTACTATAGAGGTTATAGCCTATTTGATGCGTACATACAACCTCCACGAGTTCGTTATAAATAGATGGCACAAATACGAGACAAACATTAATTTGGTTTAAGATTAGAATATAAAACAAGTAGGGGTCTGTCTAGCTGAAAAGCGGGAAGACAGAAGATGAAAAAATCATCATTATCTCGCTAGGTTTTTCCCAAAAAGATGGTCACCCATCCAACCGCGCAACCACGGCCTACCAACCGCGGCAAGCGTAGCTTAACCTGATCGATCGACCTGTGTGGCTGTTATTATTAAGCCACGGGCCTCTCCTAAAATAAGAACGAAAGGAGATGAGAACATATAAAAATGTAAAAACGTAAATACTTTCTAGGAATAGTTTATGGTATATTACAAACTGTCGTCGTTTAATTTACTCATCCCGGTATGAAGAGCTCTCACAGTACCTACCTATCGTTAAAAATGTATTCACATCCGAATTAATTTCCTTCTAAAAAGTCTCGACTAATACAAACTCTGCCTCAGATGTCAAAAACATCTTCGAGTTGAGGAGATATATCACAACTTCCGTAATCAGTAATAAAAGCACAATATGTGTAATATTAAACAGAAGAAACTTCTCTACAAACCTCCTTATCAGTAAACCATAGACAATAAATCTCCATACACATAGACTAATACAATTTTCCGCTTCGATGAAATGCATTCACAAAGCCAACAAAATCTTATGTAGCGAGAAAGTGGCTTCTTCAAGAGATAAGCCCTGAAGCTTACGTGGGACTTACAGGAATAATATTACAGTTTAGGAACGAGACCAGACGGTATTGACCCTGGCTACAGCATCAGGGTCATGGTCAAATTGTTCTACTATCCCCGGATAAATCTTTAGAACTGTGATCTCAATGCTTAAAAAAATGTGACAAGACTTCGCCAATTAAAATCTTTTGTACTTTGAAATAAGGTTTTTTTTTTCTTTAATCTAAATAGCAACTTAATAAGGAGGTAGTCTAGTTCACATTAAGTTTATCTAACCTCTATACCTATCCATACTAATATTATAAATGCGAAAGTAACTCTAAACTAACATAATAAAAATGACAATATTTTTTTCAAATTTGTATGCGCCTTTGTGCTCCTGATACAAACTTCGGCAGGCTGTCTGTCTGTCTGTATGTTACCTTTTCATGCATAAATCTCTGAACCGATCGTTATACATATTTAAAAGATATATAACCTGAGAGCTGGAGAAGGATACACGCTACTTTTCATCCGGATCGCAGACGAAGTCGCAGGCTACAGCTAGCCCGCCCCTAAGATGACCCACTGACCGAAACATAAATTAAACCAAGAAATAAAATATATAAATAATAAAATAACAAAAATAAAACAGCTGAATTGAGAACCTCCTCACTCACTGAACTAAGTATGTCCCCTATAAACTGTTGTAATTATATGGAGGGTTGTTTTTTTAAGTAAAAGAGAATTGCTGTATTTACTATCCCTAGTCGCCTTTTACGATTCCCGTAAGACAGCAGGAAGCTTTCTTTACCAAGAACCACGAAGCTAAGGAATTTTTATATCTCAAACTCAAACTCAAACTCAAACTCAAAGTATTTATTTCAATTAAACCAATTACAGGTACTTTTGAATTGTCAAGGGGTCGGTCAGTCAGAAAAATGAAGCTAGTTGCCCATTCCAAAGCGTAGGTACCTATGGAGAAGAACGGGCAAGAAACTCCATGGACACTCTTTTAAATCAGAATAATATGGTTACAAAGTATTGGTTACATCATTCATGTTAGAAATTATGCATGTGAGAACGATGCAGAACATTAAAAGCGTCCGTAATGAACTGATAAAAAAAAAACAATTCAAATATAAAATTAAATAAAAAATAAGCCATGGCAGCAAAGAGTTGACCAGTCCCTACTGACGGCGCCCGTTCACGAACATGACGCATAGATTAGCACCATTCAGCTCAACCATTTTGAAGGGAGCTAAATGATCCAACACACGCGCCACCATCAGCGAGACATTAGAGTGAGCATGACATACTCTCAGCCGCCAAGCCACATTCAAGTCAATGAAAGACGTACCCAGTAAATGGCAGCTTTATAGTATGTACATAGTACTCACATTTATGTGCTATGCAATTATACAATACTAGGAGATTGAATTTATATAATGCAAAAATAGTATTTTAAAATCTTCATCAGCTCCAACAGTATGTAGGTAGGTTAGGCGTGTGTGAGGTATTTCCAAATGCTAATCAATTTATTTATGCGTCCTGTGGAGCAGGACCAGCGTTTAACCAAGCATTTTTGTCAGCGATGTAATCCCCCAACTTATAATAAGCTTGGCTACATAGTGTGCGTTTTATGTAAGATTTGAATTTCGTTTCATTGAGTTGGAGTATGTGGGGAGGTATTTTATTGTAACATTTTAAACAGTACCCCATGAAGGAAGAGTCAACTTTAGCCAGTCTGAAACCTGGTTGAACTAATTGGTCCCTATTTCTAGTTCTATATGTGTGTCTGTCACCTCTTTTACTGAAAAGATTTAAATTTTTCCTTACGTACATGATGTTTTCATAGATATATTGACAAGGTACCGTCATGATATTAATATCTTTAAACAGGTCCCTTAGAGAATCGCGCCTGCGGAGGCCATATATTGCTCTGATGGCTCTTTTCTGCAGAATAAAAATAGACTCGATATCTGCAGCCCGTCCCCATAGTAAAATACCGTAAGACATGATACTATGAAAGTAACTGAAATAGACTAGCCTCGCGGTATCTACATTAGTAAATTGACGGATTGTTCTTACAGCATATGCTGCTGAACTTAGCCGTCCTGCAAGAGATGTTATATGAGGACCCCATTGCAGCCTTGAGTCGAGCGTTATCCCCAGGAAAACAGTTTTATCGACGAATTCTAGTTTCTCCTTATTCAATACTATGTCACAATCACTACTTTTAACATTCGGTAAAGCAAATCTTATGCATTTAGTTTTTTTCCCATTTAATACTAAATTATTAGCAGTGAACCAATTTTGCACTTGCAGTAGGGCGTTATTTACGTCGTCAAGATTTGATGCACGTCTATTTATCTTAAAAATTAAGGAAGTATCGTCAGCAAATAACACCATTTGAGGTTGGTTTTTTAATAAATGGGGTAGGTCATTTATATATACTAAAAAGAGAAAAGGACCTAATATCGAGCCTTGTGGAACACCCATTTTTACTTGTAAACCAAGTGAATTGACACCATTTACTTGAACTTTTTGTTTTCTATCATGTAAATAAGAGTTTACTAAACTGAGCGCAAGTTTACCTAGTCCGTAATGCTCGAGTTTCAAGAGTAAGGTTTCGTGATTAACGCAGTCAAATGCCTTGGAGAGGTCACAAAAGATTCCTATGGCATCTTGGGCTTCCTCCCACGCGGCAAATATGTGTTTCAATAAAGTGACACCGGCGTCAGTCGTACAACGTCCCTTAGTGAAGCCATATTGTTGATCGTGTAAGATTTTGTTGCTGTTAAAATGATTAAGCATTTGATTGAGCATTACCTTTTCGAATACTTTGCTGAATACCGGTAACACGGACACTGGTCTATAATTATTGGTGTCTTTGCTGTCCCCAGATTTAAAAAGTGGAATAACCTTACTGTGTTTCATTAAATCTGGGAAGACTCCTTGATCCACACATAAATTAAACACTAAAGCTAAGTATGGTGATATAGTCTCGATTATGGATGTACAAACTTTGATAGACATTCCCCATAGATCTTCGGACAATTTGATTTTTATTTGTCGAAAAGCTTTTATAACTACCATAGGGTTTATATGTTTAAATTGAAATTCAACCGGGCAACCTGGAACGTTCGCTCTTAGTAAATCAACTGATACGTCCGGTGAGGAATTTAAGGCTTCCGTCGTTTTCAATGGTATATTAGTAAAGAAATGTACAAATTCTTGAGCTACTTCTAAATTAGAGCATATGTCACCACGTGAAGACTCCAATGTGTAATCAGTGTTTCGTTTTTTATTCCTACTAGTTTCATTATTTATAATTTTCCAAACTGTTTTTATTTTGTTTTCTGCTGATTTGATTTTGTTGCTAATGTACAGGGCTTTGGCTATCTTGCAGGTATTTCTAAAAATTTTGGAATATGTAGCAACATACTTGTTGAAAGTTTCTGTATTGATGTAAGGCTTAAGGCCATACAGCTCGAACAGTCTTTCCCTACTTATCCTAATACCTCTAGTTGCCCAGTCACTAAATATAAAATTAGGGCAAATATTTTTAGTTTTCTTTTCAAAAGTTTTATTGAATTGAGTGTGCACAACTGAAAAGAAATCCTCGTACAATTTATTTGCATCATTCACATTATATCCCAGATCATTTAACATATTATTTAGGATACAATTGAATCTATTTAGTTTACTAGTTGTTATTGGCCTATATTGTATTTGCACTTTTTGCAAAGGTGTTTTAAACTTAAAAGTTACCGTTTGACCACTATGATCAGACGGCAGATAGTTTACGATGGCTTTATCTAAATAATCACAATCGCAAAAGACATTATCGATGCAAGTAGCAGAAGTTGGAGTTACTCTAGTTGGTTCTGTAAAAACATTAGATAAATTGAAAGATTTGAAAAGGCTTAATAATCTACTGGTATTTGAATTATTTTCCAAAATATTAATATTAAAATCACCACAAATAATTGCGGCTTTGTTATTGGATGCAAGTTTCGCTAGGACATCTTCCATTATTGACTCAAATAACGAAAAGTTCTGATAATTAGGGGGTCTGTAAACGCACACTACAACATGCTTATCGAGCTCAACACAGGACAGTTCGATGCAATGTTCAATTGATAAACTCACTATGTCATTTCGTTGTTTGGATTTTAAACAATTTTTAATCAAGATTAGAGAACCTCCACGCAGCATAGATTTACGATTAAAACAACTGCCCACACTATAGTTCTCATAATTAATTAGCATTTGGTAATCCTTTAACCAATGTTCAGTACAACAAACAATGTCAAACTTTGTTTTTTCTAAAAACATTTGGATTTCTAGTAATTTGGAACAAATACCTTGAATATTTTGATGAAATAGTTTCAAGGCATTCTGCTGATCTCCTTTTTGATATTTACTTAATTTATAGCAAGAAGATACCTTGTTGTTGTTAGGTATAAGAATATTATTACTGGTACCTTCTGTTGTCTTACAAACTAGTTTAAATGATTATTCGGAGTTAATCCCAAAACTTCAACGTCATCACCAGGCAGTGATGAGCTCATAGTGCATGAGGGAAATGGAACCTCCTTCGTACAATTTGTAAAATTATTTATATCTATTTTAGTATCCCCGAATTTCTTGGTGACTTTGATTCAAGGCTTTTTATAGGATATTCATGGGATATCCGCTATGCTCTTGGGAAGGATTTACTATTTATTACCTCGACTTGATTACAATTTATGGCAACGAACGTGCATGTAAGGAATATTTAATAAACTTGAGTGTCACGCGAGCTTTGTGTTTAAACAGTATGTGTGTTTTTTGTCGTCCTATATTTGTGGCATAAATTATTAAACGGAAAAAATACACTTAAGTTTTTGTCATAAACTTACTGAAACGTTTTCATTCACCAACAAAAAGTGCTTTTAAACTCCTCAAACAGATGTACCGGTACTAAAATAATACATAAAACATAGCCTAAATTACTTTTACACTCGATATAATATCGTCATAAAAGACAAATTGCACTAAAATGTGTTTACACTGGCCGTTTTTAAAACCATTCACTTCACTGGATGAATAAAAAAAAATGTGTCAAAGCAAAACGGGAACATTCACTGCATTCGGAACGTAGCACAAAAAAGAAATCTCGTAGCCACAGCGAGTTCGTAGCGCTACGGCGTAGACTCGTAGACCTACGCGGGTGTCCGCACGCGAATCTCACCCGACACTGGCGTTCAACCGCTCTGGGGATGCCAGATGCGAATCAAATTACCCGATAACTTGCTAACATCTGAATAATAGAGTGGGGAGAAAATTTTGCCCAGCTGCGTCATAGCGATGGTCTGCGTAAAAGTTTGCTCATGACTTTTGGGAATTAATGAACAAAATGTGACTTCTTGTAATAATGAAATTTTCTTTGCCGCAGCTTTTTATGAAAACGTTCAATTTGGAACTGGGTTTGTATTCGGAAATTCGCTACTTTGCAAGCTATTCATGAAGTTGCTTACCAATAAGTATGTAATATAATCTGATTTTATCTACGCATACAAATGTCGTTATTATCATACATTTAAATATTTTCACCCTCGATATTTTTGTGTACATTTCATCCTAATTAAATCATGAAAAATTTTGTATCGAAAATATTTTTTGATTACGAGAGTTGTAACATTACATCTTCCCATTTTTCGGGGTAAATACCAATAGGCTGGCCACACCGCTAGCAACAGATATCTGTTGCGCCCCCATCACCCCATACAATTAATATTAGGGAACCATAGTTTACGATCCCATTTGTCACAAATATTACAAAAGAAAAACTCTTTCATAAAAGTTACGTTATGGAGTAAAAAGTATGCGTTCGGCATATTTGAGAAGAACATTTTGATGAAGGATATTTATGTAGATAGTTTTGGTAAAAAATATGAGTGGATGGTATTAAAATGACCCTATGTTGGTTATAACCAAAAAAAAACCTTATGTATGTTATTAAATTTCTAGCTCCTAACAAATACTGTAAATTAAAGCATACATAATGTTGGCTTTATTGTAGCACCCATGGTCTATCGCCAAAACCTATATCTGACCATTTTGAAAACAAAATCCCATGCACATGATGACCACAGCTGCGTCCGTATGTAAAACAAAAGAGGATCCTTTTTAGATCGACTAATAATATGCGCTGCAAGCAGGAATAGTCCTTACGGTGGTCAGATATAGATTTTGACGGTAGTTCAGTCATTCTGAGTTATACCAATGTTTATTATGGTTATACTAGTTCTTATTGGATTTTTTAGATGACTAAGCTTCTGCCCGCGACTTTGTCCGCGTAAAATTTCACCCCGACGTCGCATCGCATCGCTTCTCCGCGCTAATACTTCGTTTTCGCTTAGCGTGCTGATGTTAAGTGGCCTATAGCCTTGCTCAAGAATTGGGAAAAGAAATAACAAAAGAATTTTCCAAATTATAAGTTCCAGAGATTAGCGCGTTCTAACAACGAACTCTTCAGCTTTATTATAAGTAGATAGATATTTAATAATCTAAAAGATACATTAGGTTTCCTGCCTTTGTTAACTTCTATAATATTTTCTCCAAGCATGCCAATATCAGTCACCCATCCTCTGACTGCCAGATGAAGCAGGTAGGTTAATCCACCACGTTCTTATTTAGCCAATTAGCCATGCCAAGGAAGTAAGCAGAAGGAGACCAAAGGTGCAATTCACGCAATTTTAAGAACGTTCACAGTCTGATCTCAGTCTCAATCTATCAAAAATACCTCTAATTTCCCTAGATTTTTGACAAGTTTTTTACATTGATTGTCGCTAAGATGAAATTGCGACTAGATTTTGAACGTTTTTTATTACGGAAATGTTCTGTAGTTTCTGCCTACCTCCATTAGAAAAAAGGGTGATTTTATGTAAGTATGTAGCCAGGCCATTATAAAAAATCAATACTTTATGTAACACACATGTTTTATTCCAACTCATACGAGAATATAAAAACGATAATCCAACCCAATTTATCTCTGAAGTAAAAGTTACAATTCCGGACCGAAAGTTAAAAACGGAATCCAAACTGTCTCGAAACTTTTCGATATCCAAAAGTTCGATAAATATAGCTAGGCTAGCTTATCGGAGGAACCCGTTGGATGCGAGAAGCACGGAACCGGTCGAAGTGAGGTGCTTGGGGGAGGCATATGTCCACCAGTGGAGGTCTTTCGGCTGAAATGAGATGATGATGATGAGAGGCTAGCTTACACGGTACGGCGAACTGCAGCGGTTTTACTGTGAAAACTACATATTTATTTTGTTTTTGCACGGTTAGTATTTCATTTCTGCGCGACTGCTGAGCGTGGGGTCCTGGATCTGGCAAAGTGTTATTGAGTTTTTCCATTGTGAATTTCTAAGTAACAGCCCGGAGTTCAACAGTTGGTGGAGTGATACCCCAGTGCCTCGGAAAGTACACTGATATCTCTCCGGTCGTGTCGGATTACCGTGCAATCGGACAATGAGAGTGAGGGAAGAGAGCGTGCATCTGTGAATGCGCACACACTTGTGCACTCCGCTGAGATTGGTCGCCATGGCCGAAATTCGGTCCCTCACTCTCATAGCCCGATGGGACGGCAATCCGACACGACTGGACAGAGATCAGACCCTGTTGGTCCCGTGGTCGCAAGCGCGAGTGCTGAGCGTGGGGTCCTGGGTTCGATTCCGGTCACTCCGGTTTCAAAATACTTACCCAAAGGATGTAGATAAAATAATAAGTATTCTAAGTAGTGATAAGTCTGAAGGTATAGATAAATTAGAGTAAAGGAAATAAAATTCTTGAAATCATAACTAAGCCCGGTAATAGCTTTATTCATTAACTTATGTGTTGAAAATGGTTTATATCCTGATCAGTTAAAAACGACATTAATAAGACCTATATTTAAACAAGGTGTCCACAGTGATTACTCAAATTATTTTAATTGTGGAAAAGTTCATCATGAACCAGGTTAGTGTTTTCCTGGAAAGCAAAAATATTCTGCCAAATGCACAGCATGGTTTCCGACGTGGATGGAGCACGGCGACAGCTTTGGCACAGGTTTCGGACGCCTTCAATGAGTGTTTGGATCAAAGGAACCAGGTGGTGGTGGTCTATATTGATTTCAAGAAAGCATTTGATACCCTGGAACACCTCCAGCTGCTTCAAGCCATGGGGGAATGTGGCGTTGCGGGACCACTTAACAGGTGGTTCCGTGCCTACCTTACAGGCCGGGCACTTAGTTATAGGTAATGTTTAGCGGTAAATGTATTGTTTATAAAATATAAAATTGTATAAGGGAGGTACATCTGCCAACAAACTGCTTTACGATTTGGCAGAAGTAAAGTTTGTTTGTAAAATTTAGGCTGTCACCACGAATAAACGCTTTTTCATTTCATTTTCATTCATTTCATTCCCAGATCGGGCAAAGTGTTGACAGGGACAACCAAGCTACTAGAATCAGGGGTCACTTTTTATTTTAAGATAACCTACACTACCCCACCGCTGGGCTAAGGCCTCCCCCAAAACCTTCCAGAGATACTTTTTCAGAGCCACCTCGATCTAACCCTTGTTATACGCGTCTAGGTCGTCTCGGTGCGCTGAAAAGGACAAGCCAAAGCCATTCATTCAATGATTGAATGGCGAAAACCTGATCGATCGACCCGTGCGTCTGTTATTACTTGGCAACAAGCCGCAAGTAGATACTCGTATGCGCGGAAGATGCTGCTCATTATCCTAACACAATACTTTTGTGCTTGTCCTTTTAGTCTTGTTGTATCTAAAGTTTATAAATACATAAACCCACGCCTTCTTCCCATGGGGATAGGCAGTAACTACAGAACGCCACCTACTACGATCCTTACAAACACATTTTGCCTCGTTTACGTTTGTAGCGGTATCTACAACGCCACATACGAACAACGCGTCATACTGACGTCACGCAAATCCTGCATCTCGCAAGCAGAGTTTACCACGCAATTAGCATAGATACAATTTCCCAACATCAATCGTTGGGCAATTGCCCGCCAGACACAACACCCGTCTGGTCGGAGGATCCTCCCTTTTCTATGGAGGATGAGTGAACTTTACACCCTGTTCCTCATACCTCTAAACGTTCATACATCAAGTTTATACAAGTTTATAGGGACTGCGATACGTCATCGATAGGTGTTCTATTTCAATCAATCAATCTCAAACTCAGCCTATCGCAGTCCACTGCTGGACATACATAGGCCTCTCCCAGGCTGCGCCACAACCCCCTGCCACGCCATTGGTAATGGAAAAACGCTATTAATTCCTCTAAGCCCACGCAGCTGTACAAAGTCAACTCTAAAACCGACTTATAGGAAAAAAATTGGAGCACAAAGCATTAATTAACTAATAAAACCCAAGTTTAATTAAAATACTGTGACAGGAACGCGTTTTGTGAATTTAAAACGAAATTAGTACGCCGGTCCTATTCAAGATGGCTTATGCATTTTTTCTTTTCGTTCTGACGATATAATTGTTTTGTTACGAAAGTATATTCTCGTGTTAAATGGGAAGTTAAATTACTCATAATTTCTTTTTAAGTCAAGCTAAGCTGTTACAAAAATTATTAGTTTAGAAGGTAACAAATGAGAGTGTTAATCTAAATTTCTATACTACTCGTGTAATAAACATTATGAAGGGGTAAAATTTGTCAGTTTGTAAGTTTGTATGTAGGTGGTAAACTCTGGAACTACCATTAGGATTTGAAAAATTCTTTTTTCATTTTATAGCCTAATTCTTGAGGAAGGATATAGGTTATTTAACATTACACTATGGCCCTTAAGAGCCGACCAAAATGGAAAAAGGCAGAAAGAACGATAAGCGAAAATGAAGTGATAGCGCGGGCAGGCGATGCGATGCGACGCGGTGGGTCGGAGGAATAAGAAATGTCACGCGGACGAAGTCGCGGGCAGAAGCTAGTGTTTTATAAGAAAATCTTTTTGAAAGTACCAAGTTTGATACTTTCAAAAGATTTTTTACTTTACCAATCCGTGCAAATTGAAATGTATGTAGAATTAGCAATATGCTTAATTTTTTAAATTGGCTCATTAGGTGGGTACTTTAACGAGTTTCATGTATGCAAAAATAATAATGTTATAATTATAACTTATAAGATATTGCCAATCCTCTTTGTCCTGTTGGCTGCCCTCAATGTGTAAAGAATTGCCAAAATGCGTGTGGCACACACATTACCTATGTTTAGCTTCGAAGGCTGTCATACTCCTCTAATGGTATCCTATACATTTCCAAAATCACCCATTTGTATTACCATCAAAGGAAGACATTTGCATAATATTGTGAAATCGATGCAAAGGCAGAACGTGTTAAATTATGTCAATTTATCACTGCTATCATACGACCGATTAGTTTAAAAAATATATTATAAGCAAAATCAGCCTATAATCTTCCCACTACTGGGACACAGGCCTCCTCTTTTTAAGAGGGAGTGGGCCATAATCCACCACGCAGCCTCAGTGCGTGGGTTGTCTTTGAATTTTTCGTTCTAAGACATGCCGGTTTCCTCACAATGTTTTCCTTCACCGTTTTGAGAGCGGTGCATGGTGATGAAATTACATACACAAAGTAAAGTGCCTACCTGGGTTCGAACTCACGACCAGCCTGATACCACCAGGCCACCAATGCTCTCATTAAAAAATATAAGAAGGCATATGAATGTTCTAATTCCTTAACGAATTTAATTATTTCCTGTCCATAGATACAATAAAAAACTCTTCAAAAATACTTTGGATATGTCACCCGTGGAGTATTTTTAAACATACCCAGTGGTAGAAATTTCTGTAGAAAGGTGGATGAATACAGTATGAATGAGCGCACTCTTCGACGTTACAAAGAGGAAAGAGTACACAAGCAACAATTTTAGAGGCTCTTGAAATAGCACGTGCCCTAAAAATGGTCGGCCTGCTTCCATAAAATCTGTATCCTAAAAATATTTTGGCATTTCTTTTCACGTATTCAGTACTATGAGATTTCATAGAATCTTCAGCGTATTGAAGGAAATACGTGTCCGCATAACACATTGGATTTTACGGGAATACAGGTGTCGTTTTTTTTTTGTTTTCACCCTTTTTTGTGGTGTGCGTTTTGATTTTATTAGAGAAGACTACTAAGACTACGACACGTACTGTATTTGATATAAAAATGTAAAGGTTTAAACCACTATTTGACCAGAGCTTCATAATAATAATGCACCAAATAGGACACCTATCGATGAGGTATCGCAGTCCCTTTAAACTTCGACCATCCTATGACCTGCCGATCTATTATGTCAATATCTCATCATGAAAACTTAGGTGAAGTGAGCTGTCATTCCACCTGTAGTGCGATTCTGTAACCATCTCACCGTGAAAACCTAGGTGAAGTGAGCGTGGAGTGAGCTGTCATTCCAACTAATACTAGGGAGCGACACTATTGACAGCTCACTCTAAGCTCACTTCACCTATCTTTTCACGGTGAGATTTTTACAGAATCGATCGGCTGATGCTAGGGATTGAGACTAATGACAGCTCACTCTAAGCTCACTTCACCCAACTTTTCACGGTGAGATTTTTACAGAATCGATCGACAAATGTATGAACGTGAACGAGGCAAAAGGAGTATGCAAGGATCGTAGCAGGTGGTGTTCTGTAGTTACTGCCTATCCCCATGGGAAGAAGGCGTGGGTATATGTATTTATAAACTTTAGATACAACAACACTAAAAGGACAAGCACAAAAGTATTTTGTTAGGAAAATGAGCAGCGTCTTCCGAGCTTATCCTACTAATAATAATATATTATAATTATATAATATAATATACATAATTATATAATATAATAATATTATAAACGTGAAACTTTGTATGGATGAATGGATGAAAGAGAGAAAGAAACATTTGGATGAAACTTGGCACACAGATGGTTTATAACCAGGATTAACATATAGGATACTTTTTATCCCGATATTCCCACGGGATCTAAACTTATACGGGTGAAAACGCGGGGTGCAGCTAGTTATAATATATATATTTATTAAAACTTGTGCATAATGTTTATATAAATAAAAACAATAAAATTTTGTATAAAAAAAAATAGTGTACAAAGGCGGACTTAATGCCTGAGGCATTTTCTACCAGTCATCCTTATGGTGACGAAGAAATAAAACATTGCAGTTCCAAAATGCGAGATAAATAGCTTAGGAGATGACTATAAAATACAAGAATAAATACTAATACATACGAGTAGATGGATATACTACTACTTATCATTAAAACATTTACTGAGCGACAAGGTTTTGGAAATATTCTACGACCTTTTCTGTTACCAGTCTACAGCTGTCGATAATCCATATTAAAGCAATACGATGTCTATAAAATCGTAAAACATACAATGCCTCTAGAACTTCAGAAAGAAAATAATACTATTCTAAATAATCCCAAGAGTAGTTTTACCTCCACAAACTAGAACTGACGCCCGGATTCAAAAACGATTTATCTAGATGAGTCGCCTCAGGTGTGCATAGTGGAATTACTTCTCTGACACTTCCAGCGCACCGGTAAACCGACTCGACGTTATTGAGTCTAAGAGTAAACGAAGAAGTACGGTGGAGAATTGTTTCGTTAATTGTTTAAAACGTCCTCTTAATTTATTGTAAAGGGGATTTGTTTTTCATTAGAGAAGGTGAACTTTTTTAATTTTGCACAGACTTAACAGCGTTTTCGCCCTGACCGAAAAGGCGGTACTTTTGGGGAGGCGTTTGTCCAGCAGTGGAACTGGGATGATGCTGGCTGAATAGTAATAACAGACTTCAAAATCATTAGCATCCTTTTGTATGCTTTCAAGTCTCATCTGCCTAGCCTTGTCCCAAATATGTTGGGGTCGGCTTCCAGTCTAACCGGATGCAGCAGGAATACCGGTATTTTACAGGCCAACCTGACCTCCACAACCGGGACAGTGGCGTGCATTGGTTTTCAGAATAGGTAGGCAGGGATTTAATTTCGTCGTATTAACTTGAACCAGTAAAGACCAAAGACAATGTGCGAATAGTACGGGAGCCGAGTAGGCCGTCTAGCAACTGCCTACTGCCGCGCGAGTTTGTATGAAGATTTTGTTAGGTATGATAACTTAGTGAGTTTCTTAATTGTGTGGCACACACACTAAAATGTAATTGACAGGCTTATGGTGATTTATCGAGGTAGGCACTGCTTATATGCCTTTATGCAATGCACGCCATTGAGCCGGGACCAACAGCGTAACGTGCTTTCCGAGGCACGGAGGAGTCTCAGTATGTAAAGATGGTCACCCATCCACAGACCAAGCGCAGCAAGCGTAGCTTAACCTGATCGGCCTGTGCGGCTGTTATTATTTACCCACGGGCCCCTTTGCCTTTAAGTCTGTGCTATATAAATGTCTTTTCTTTCTTTCTTTTTGACTCTACCGCAGTCGGATAGAAAAGAGAAGGCTCTTTATTCAACGGATAATTTTATGCATATGCAAACACCGCAGTTCCCGACATCTCGTGTACGTACCTAAATCTCATTAATATCTGTCTCTGTATGTTGAATCAAAGTTTTGAACCACAAACCACATTGTGTTTGTCTTCACGCAATTAGTGAATCTTGGGGATCTCTAGTGCCCCTCAAGTTACCTACGTGTTTGGTTTGTCCCGGGGGCAAGAAAGGCACTTCCCCAAACACTTGCGGTGCACGGTAACATCCGGCACTACGTGTTGCCATGCTCCCCAGTCCCCAGGGCCGTTTTGCGGATGCCTCAAACCCACATTCTGAGAATATGGCGATACGCAAAAAAAAATATTTTCTTAAGTAAATAGCTTTATGATCTTTCTGCTTTGGCACTTGTGACTCTCAAATACCCCACGAATGCCCTAAGAAGTCAAATAGCCAACAATTACCATTGCTCAGCTTATTGCTGTTCATAACTGGAAAAAACTCCTAGTTTCTCCAGATTATTCTATATTCGGGATCACTCTAACTCAAATACCTTCACTCCTAAAAATAAATCCCGCTGGTCTATTCTTACTTACGTAAAGTGAGCGATGAGATTTTTACAGAATAGATATCATGCTAATGATTGACACTTTTGACTTTTACTACGACGAAAACATTTCGTTTCTATGATCCGTGCTTACCATCCGTCCTTTCGGGAATTTTCTGACTGTACTAAAGTATACAGAGTGGCGATTAGGTTATCACATTAAATAATACAGCGGTCATTACAAGTTGTTAAAAGTCTGTTAAGATAATAAAATTTAAATTTGACTAAAAATAGAAAAAAAAAAACAATTAAAATAATTAGCGTAAAAATTGTCATGAAATAAACCATCCTTCATAATAAGTCACTAGACACGCGTGAGGCAATGGTATCAAGAATTCAACCAGACTTTACGCTACTTAGTAAACACAAATTAAGTTGAATGTGGTTAGGTAAATACTGAAACGAAAAAAAGGTCCCACGATTAAAATGTTAATTGTTATTAATTCTTTTAATTGTGTATGTTTAATATACGTTATGTAGTTAGCGTGGTTTCAATTCATGTAATGTAATGTTCATGTTCAATAACCTAATCGCCACACTGTATACTAATAATATTAATATAATATTACAAAGGGGTAAAGTTTGTTTTATGTATTAACAACACGCTATGTTTAAACGCCGAGCAAAAATAAAAAAAGGCAGAAAGAACGCTGAGTGAAAAGGAAGTAATATCGCGACAAGGCGATGCAATGCGACGGGAAATTTCACGCGGACGAAGTCGCGGGCAGAAGCTAGTGCTGTATAAAGTTGAAACCTAAATTCAGATGCATGTGTTACTAATTCTCTTTAGTAAATGATTCCGTGTGATTTCAACCTTCCAATCTCTCTTGATCTCTCTAGCTATCAATGTGTCAAACCAGGGGAATGACAGCTCACTCCACCTAAGTTTTCGCGTTGAGATTTTTACACGATACTAGCTGACCCGGCAAACGTTGTTTTGCCATATAAATTATTTCTAGCTGCCCGGCGCTACTTCGTTCGCGTGGTGTGCTACCCCCTACCCTACTCCTACACTACTCCTACCCTACTTCTACCCTACTCCTACCCTACTCCTACCCTACTCCTACTCCTACTCCTACCCTACTCCTACCCTACTCCTACCCTACTCCTACCCTACTCCTACCCTACTCCTACCCTTCTCCTACCCTTCTCCTACCCTACTCCTACCCTACTCCTATTTTTCCTGAATGTTCTTTGCTATAAACCTCACGGAGCCCGAGACCTTTCCAACGAATGCAAAACCGTGGAAATCGGGTCGTGCGTTCTGGAGTTATAGCGTCAGGAAGGAAACCCGACATATTTTTATATAGTAGACGAGTACATCGGCTGTAATCTCTTCTTTAAAGGAACGCGCAAATACTTCAACTTTAGCTCCCCTGTATATAAAATACAGGGGTTGAATAAGATCAACAGATGAAGACGCGATGGAAGCCAGTTCACGTATAAAATGTCAATAATTTCCAGCTTATCCTTAATCAATAACTTGACAAGTATTTATGGGGATCGCAATGTATTTCGGATAAATTTTGGGGTACGTAAAATGTTTCATTAAACTTTTATTAAAAATAATAATTAAATTCCTTTTTCCATGGGAAAAATTTCATTGGGACAAGCTATTTTATTGCAAAATTTAAAGAATATGTAGCGGTATACCGGTATCAATATTTTGGTATATGGTTATGAAAAACAAATACCCCACATCGTGTTAATTAACGGAAGAAGTGAACAACAATATCAACTACTAGCTACACCTCGCGGTTTCACCCGCATAAGTCTCGATTCCGTAAGAATATCGGGATAAAAAGTATCCTATGTCCTAATGCAGGTCATGGTCTACCCATGTGCCAAATTTCATCTAAATCCGATAAGCCGTTTTAACGTGAGAGCGTAACAAACAAATATACAAAAGAAAAAAAAACTTTTCTTTTTATAATATTAGCTTATCTTATATACTACATACTCGTAAGTAAGTAGCAACAGGTTTTTGGCCCATTGCCCGCCATAGACAAATTATCAAAATCATATTAAGTAGTCTCTTAGCTTTTTTGGTGATTTGCCAGCTATGTCTTCACCCAATTATTTTGTTATTTAAAAATTTAAGTTTCTAGTAAGCCATAGCCAGGTCCCGATAAATAAATAAAATTAAAATAAGTAAAAATCTGTTTTATAAAAGTGATAACAAGTCCATTCAATTAGCTGACGCTACTCGTCTTCACGCACACATTACAGCGTGTTTGTACACTTGGTAAACACAAGTAACGCGCGTGTCACTTCGTGAGATCCAAATACTATACCTATAAATAAATATCTATGTATATTCGGTTGAACATTATCTATATACTTAATATTCATTATTAAACTTTTTTAATCAAGAAGTGACATTTTAGGGCTCCGCCGAAGTATTTCGGCATGTTGAGAACGTTTGAAGTCGGTTTAACTCTCAATTTGTTTGGACTCCGTTAGTCTTGGCATAATCGTCAACACTAGACCTACATAAGTACAAGGTGAGCGAAGATATCTACATACTTTTAGATCTTATTTCATAGCTGTATCTTGTTTTTATCCAACTGCCAGAAAGAGTTTATCTTCCCAGTTTTATTTTCCTGTTAAAAAAAGCAACAGTTTAGTTTAGAGCAATAGTTTATTAAGAAATCAAATGAGAATGATGACCGTAGGGGTAGACGTGTTCTGAAGCAGTCATGCTAGCAAAGGAGGTGGCTGAGAGGCTGAGGGAGAACACCTCACGCCTCAGCCGCCGCGGGAGACGCTCCGGGCGTCGGGGGCCGCGTGACGACTCCCGGCCACCGTAGGCGCGGGCCTGCGGGCGGTGAGTAATGGGTAGCTCGCCGTCCGATCAGGACCAGGCCCGTGCCGGACGGCGCGTTGTGTTCCACGCGCGCCTCAAAGAGATGTCAGCAGAGGACGGGGCCCGATAGGGCCGAAGCCTGCCGGGGCGGCGGGATCATCCGAAAGGTTTACCGCTGCCCTGGAACAGAAAGGGCTAAGGAAGGAACACGGGTGGGTTTTAGTCAGTAAGAGTCTGACACTCCCTTCCGCTCCACCCAGAGCGGGAGGGGTCATTTGATGATTTCCCATCCACAAAAAAAAAAAAAAAGGGGTAGACGTGTTCTAGAGTGGAGACCACGAATCGGCAAACGTAAGGTAGGACGCCCTCAGGCTAGGTGGAGTGACGATCTTCGCAGGATAGCTGGCAGCTGGATGAAAGTTGCCGAAAATCGAGTTATATGGCGTGCAATAGGAGAGGCCTATTGCACGGCATGGCCAGCAGTGGACTGCTAAAGGCTGGTGATGATTAAGAAATCGATGCAATTTTCTTGCTTAGTTCCTTGTGGCAGTTCAAGTTACTTTTCGTGTGTCCTAGCGACCGCTTAGGGCTTCTAAAATACACCATAGATTTTGATACGGTTTTCACCATCATTTAGAGCTTAGAGATTCCGGTAGGTTTAAGTATGTGTATTTATTTATACTTAACTTAGATTTGTATAATAATGTTATGGGTAATTAACTTAGATTTTTATAATAATCTTATGGGTAATTATCTGTTGACTGGCTTTTACCTTGTCTAGAGGCTAAGCATTGCCATACAACGTGGCAATCCTGCCAGTGCCTCTTGGGTACATTACCAGTCGACAGCGATGCGGATGAATTTTTCGACGCTACCAGTATATTTTAGTTTGTGTATAGTTTTAGTTAAGATAGGATATAATTTTCTTATTTTTATGAATTAATTAGGTACCTAAGTATTAGATTTTGTTATTTATTTACGTATTATTTAATTCTCAATAAATTTTGCGTACACTAACCCCCATCACTTAATTTAGTGCGAGTCGCTAGTACATAATATGTCTATGTAGATAGGTTTATGTAAGAGGCTGGATTACAAAAGCTAACAAAGGAAAGGCTACCACCTCACAGTTTGTGAGTGTTAATATAAGCTTGAGCACAATTTATTTGCGGTTACCTCAGTGAGAGCAAGCTTCTTTACTCATACAAACAGAAATGTAGGAGAAATCTTAGTGTGAGAAAATGCGAAAATTTTCTTGTTCTAGAAAATAGAAAACGCCAGTCAAGTGCGAATCGGACTCGCTCACCGAGGGACCTGAACGAATTTGTAGGTATTGCTGGGCATTGGATTTTTTCCTTTACTTGTGCTATATGACATTGCTTCTTGCCATATTTCATAATTGGTTTTGGTTCCCTTGCGAGTGTCAAAATATGCGGCATAAACTGAACATAAGCGCCCGTATGTTCTGATTGCGTTGACTTGGAAGTATGATTTTTTCACTGCTTCAAGAGATTGAGAGATTGATTTGGTATTAATTTCAACTTGATAACTCCACGCGTTCCTGAGAAAAGGGGTCTTAACAGACGGACAGACAGACGGACAACGAAGTGATCTTATAAGAGTTCCGTTTTTCCTTTTGAGGTACAGAACCCTAAAAAAAAAAGGCGCTACTTATGAATATGAACAACTTTTACAGCGCGACCAACTCCGAAAAAACTAAAAAAGCATCTGTTTCATGGGGTGAGCACAATGAGCACGTCTAGCACTTTTGTATGAGATGGAAATATAAATTAATAATAATAATAATAAGTTTATTAGTACATAAATAACAACAATTCAATGTTTCGGAGCGGAATTCTAGTGAAAGTAATCTCATTTAATTTATTACAATGTTATATTTTATTACAAAAATTCTCGACAAAAATTGTAAGTAATATAAATATATAATATTCTTATATACAATATACAGAACACCAGTATTTGACATTAAGATGGATGCGCTCGTAGCCCGCGGTAGGAGGAACTTGTGGCTAAGTAATAACAGCTGCACGGGTCGATCGATTAGGTTAAGCTACGCTTGCCGCGGTTGGCCCGTGGATGGGTGACCATCTTTACATACCAAGACCCCTCGGTGCCTCAGAAAGCACGTTAAGCCGTTGGTCCCGGCTGTCATTTGTAGATCTTTGACAGTCGTTACAGGTCGTCAGAAGCCCGAAAGTCTGACAACCAATCTTACCAAGGGGTACGTATTACCCAGTGACTGGGTTGTGGAGGTCAGATAGTTGCTCCATGTAAAATACTAGTATTCAGCTGTATCCGGTTAGATTGGAGGCAGACCCCAACATAGTTGGGAAAAGGCTAGGCAGATGATGATATAAATGCAAGATTCAAAAGCGATTTTCTGCTAAAGTATTAATATAAACTTTACGATGTTACGACTGTTACGAGCATAGTATTTCCGGAACCATACTAAACACCTAATACCTTACCCCTTATGCCTTATGAAATAGGTCTTTTCTCAAAGTTGCAAGCGGTGTTTCATGAGGAAATTGCTTGGATTTTGACATACGGTATTTACGCTAAGCCGACCCCAACTCAAACTCAAACTCAAAGTATTTATTTCAATTAAACCAATTACAGGTACTTTTGAATTGTCAAGGGGTCGGTCAGTCAGAAATATGAAGCTAGTTGCCCATTCCAAAGCGTAGTAGGTACCTATGGAGAAGACGGGCAAGAAACTCCATGGACACTCTTTTACATCAGAATAATATGGTTACATCATTCAAGCGTCCGTAATGAACAGATAAAAAAAAACAATTCAAATATAAAATTAAATCAAAAATAAGTCATGGCAGCAAAGAGTTGACCAGTCCCTACTGACGGCGCCCGTTCACGAACATGACGCATAGATTAGCACCATTAGCACATCCATTTTGAAGGGAGCTAAATGATCCAACACACGCGCCACCATCAGCGAGACATTAGAGTGAGCATGACATACTCTCAGCCGCCAAGGCACGTTCAAGTCAATGAAAGACGTACCCAGTAAATGGTAGCTTTATAGTATGTACATAGTACTCACATAATGTGGTATGCAATTATACAATACAACATAGTTGGGAAAAGGCTAGGCATATGATAATGATGAATACGTCCTGGATACAGCAATCAGACAAAAAGCCTTCAACACAGACATTACTTACATTTTTTATAATTACAAAGCTGCGTATTAAAAAAGGGATTCCACATTTACAAAAGAAAACGTTTTCTTTCGAATCTTTCTAGGCGCACTTATTTTAATGATGATTCTTCAGCACTTTCAAAGGCTGACATTTAATATTTTAAAAATGTCTAAGTAATTAAAAGCAGCTGTTTTATAAGTTGTAGGTAGGTATTTATATGTAATGCGTTTCTTCAGGACTTTGGAAACTATACGAGTTATTCGAGTTCTAAGTAGATACTTAGTTAAAGTAATGATTGGAACTTCTACGTCTGGATAAAAGATAGTCTAAAAATCTATCTATCTCGTCTGACCTGATTTTTTTTTCTACCCTTATTAGTATGATAAAGAGGTAATGAGCCTGTATGTAGGGGGTAATTTTCGGAACAACTGATACGATTCCGAAAATTCTTTCAATAATGAGAAGCTACAATTATCTCCGAGTGTCATAGGCATTTTTATGTTAAAACGAGGAACTTCTCGGGAACGAAGTCGCGGGCAGAGGCTATATTTTTTTGTAAAAGTTGGTTTGTACGGAAGTACGCATTAAAAGGGTTGCCTGCTACAAATCCGTATATAACTCAATTCGGTGCTGAAAGATAGGGACACCATGTCAACAGTTTTTCCGAATTATTCGCATTGCAGCCTGGTAGCTGACACGTCATGTTAAACTAGGTTTGCCGTGGCGGGAGAGGAGTGCCGGTATTGCGGTGCGCCGCTCTCCCTACCTTCCGCGGCCTTGATGGGGACGCGGTGGGGCCGCAGGGGAGGAGGAGTGTTGGTACGACGTTGGCCGCTCTCCCTATCCTCTGCGGCCGAAATTTGGCAGGCGGCGGGACCAATGACCTGACCCGTTGCAGGGGGACCAAGGGTGCCCAGACACGGGGTCGTCTAGCACCCATGTGCTGGTTTGGTCCCTGGGGTGGTCACGGCGTGCTATGTGTTCTGGTGCGCCGGTGATAGGGAGTACTCCCTAGAGGAGGGTCCGGTGACGGACAGCCGCGGCGGGTTCACGGATGAGTGCTAACGCTTGCCCGTGTTCCCGCCGTAAGCGGCAGAGGAGAACACCGTGGAGTTTTAGTGGGTTAGAGTCCCACATAACTGCACTATCTCCCCGTGGTAGTGCAGAGCATTTCTCCACGATAAAAAAAAGGTTTGCCGTGGTCGGTCCGTGCGGATCTTTACATACTGAAACCCCTCCATGCCTTGGAAAGTCCAGGCTGTCATTCAGGGATCTTTGACTGTCGTTACGGGTAGTCAGAAGCCCGAAATTCTGACAACCAGTCTTACCAAGGGGTATAGTGTTACCCAGTAACTGGGTTGTGGAGGTCAGATAGGCAGTCGTACCCTATAGACGTTTTCAAAACTCAATTCGATCACAATTGACCTATCGATTCGCAATTAGGGTTACCAGATGAAAAAATCAAAAGTCCGGAGAAAAGGCCTGATTTCCATGGAAAAGTCCTGAGATTTTCTACAGATGAGAATTTTCTCTCAAAAACGTATTATTATCGTTGTATACACTGCGGATCTTGCGCACGAGTTTTACGCGACGCGTTACAAGCTTGTATGTACATCGCACTCAAAACAGCGGGGCGGAGGGAGGACGGATGCGCCCGTCGCCCCGCAGCGCGGTTGCCGCTCGCTCGCTCACTCAGTCAGTTTGTCTTGCGCCATTGCGAGGGTTGGACTACGCTCCATCTGTTGGATTTATCTGTTGATACGAGTTTAAAATGTCTTCAAGTACCAAACGACCACGATACGTGTGTACATTCACAGATACTTTAAAACAAAAATTTCCGATTATGAAAGATGGAAGAGAACCTACCGAAGTGTTTTGTTCAATATGTAACAATCATTTTTCAATTAAGTTCAAGGGAGCTGCTGATATTGAAAAACATATCCTAACGGAAAAACATAAAAAAAATAGTCTGACTGTTTCAAGTAACACCAAAATCGACTCTTTATTTCAACCACAAAGTTCTGGACTGACAGACCAAATATCCGCCGCTGAAGCCACTTTAGCTTTCCACACAGTGAAACATCACCAGTCATTTAAATCTATGGATTGCACCAGCCAACTGGTTAAGGCTATATTTGCTGATTCCAACACTGCGAAGAGTATTTCTTGTGCACGAACGAAGACTGAGGCCATTGTAACGGGCGTGATATCTCCGTGGGTAATTGAACAGGTACAAGTCTCATTACAAAATGTCAACTTCTTGGGCGTTTCCACAGATGCAAGTAATCACGGTGCTGAAAAAATATTTCCAATTATGATACAATTCTTCGACTGGCAAGAAGGAATTAAAACAAAACTGCTGGATGTGCTGAGCACACCCAATGAAAATGCTGACACTATAACAGAGATAATTAAAACAAGCTTGCAAAAGTACGACTTGTTGATGAAATGTGTATCATTTACAGCAGACAACGCTAATGTTAATTTTGGCGGAGTAAATCGGCAACCGGGAAAAAATGTTTGGACTAATTTAAAAAACTTTCTGGACAAAGATATCGTAGGAGTTGGGTGCCCAGCGCACATACTACACAATTGTATTCAACATGGCACTGATAATCTGCATATTGATATAGAATCTGTAGTAATGAAGCTGTTTAATTATTTTTCCGTATACACCGTACGCACGGAGGCGTTGAAGGATATCAGCGAATATATAGACGTCAATTATCAGAAACTATTGTTTCATAGCAAGACCCGATGGCTTAGTCTGTTTCCAGCGATCGAAAGAATATTGAAGATGTATGAACCGTTGAAGCAGTACTTTTTATCTACTCCTGGTGTACCAATTACTTTGAAGAACTTTTTTGAAAATGAACTCAGCGAAGTTTATTTATTTCTTGCTCACTCATTAATGTCAATATTTCAGACGAAAATTGAAGACATCGAAAAAGAAAACAATTCTGTTTTAGATATTAAAAGAATCCTCGAATCCACACATGAAATTTTAGTTGCACGAGCGAACGCAAACTTCATGCCACTTAAAGTGCGAGAGTTGCTGGCTAAGTGCACTGCGGAAAACCAAGAAGTTTTCAAGCACGACCTTAAAAATATGTATAAGACTTGCGTAGAATATCTGATCAAGTGGATGACGCCTTTAGATGATTTCAAATTCTTTAATTGGTTGATGCTGAAAAAGGGCCAAATGATCGACTTTGATCAGATTGCTTTATCAATTCATTATCTAAATGGAAAAGGAATACACATAGATGATGTGAAGTTATTCGATGAAATTGCATCTCTGAATAGTTTTTTGACAAAACAGGAAGAAGCATTTTTTGACGTAATGCTTCATGCGTTGTGGGCAAACATTTTCAAGACAATAGGTATTTCACGATTGCCAGAGATACTGCGTATTTGTCAATATATATTTGCAATAACAGCTCAAAATGCAAACGTAGAAAGAGTTTTTTCTATCATGGGAGCTCAATGGTCGAAAGAAAGAAACCGACTAAACGTGTCTTCAGTTCGAGCTCTACTTTTAGTTCAATATAACTTGAAGAGTTTAACTTGTGAGGCATTTTATAAATCAATAATCAAAGAAAAGAATTTACTTAAAAAGGTTTCTTCAAATATTAAATACGACAAAATTAATTAAGTACCTATTTGGATAAATAAGTATTGATTTCACCTGCAAATGTTGGTAACATTATTTTTAAAGATGATTATTGAAGATGATTATTTTTAGTTTGTTTTACTTTGATAAATAAGGATTGATTTTAACTGCAGCTGCAATTGTTACCAAAAGAAGATTGTTTTTAGTTCGTTTTACTTCGATAAATAAGTATTGATTTTAACTGCAATTGTTACCAAAAGAAGATTATTTTAAGTTTGTTTTAAATTAATACATAAGTATTGATTTTAACTGCAATTGTTACCAAAAGAAGATTATTTTTAGTAGTTTAATAAGAGAGATCTTTAAAATGTAACCTGTTTTTTTTTAAAAATCCTGAGCTATCACTAGATTTGCTAAATCCGGCCGGAATCCTGAGAAGAGTCGAATAATCCTGAAATCTCAGGACAAATCCTGAGATATGGTAACCCTATTCGCAATTGACTAAAGTCAACTATGAAAACAAAGGTTCCTAAAGCATAGCTTATACAATGATGTTTTCAGAAATTTGGTTTACGCGTTTAGATATCAAATTGGAAATTGTTTTACTGACTGTGCCTAAGAAATTATTTCTCTAAAAACAGGATTATCTTATTAAGATCGTCAGTATGGCGTTGCGAGCGATCGGCTGACGACGCCGACCGCCCGTCGCCTCTAATGGACTAAACTGAGAACCTTTTAGATTAACACTTTTCAAACTAAATGGGTCAGCGCCTGCTTATTTACTTAGGATGTTTCTGCCTTTTTTTTTGGCATGTTTTTTATGTAGGTCCATTATTTTCATCCATCGTTGATCATCTCGACGCGAAAGTGTGTCAAACCAGGTTCAGAAAATAAGAGAGTAGGTACAGTCACAAGACAAAGAAATTTTTTCGTCGGGTATGGTAGGTACAAAGTTGATTGGTATATATGATAAGTTTAGGGGGTCTCCGACCCAACTGAGCTGATCCGAAGTTTTCCGCATTTTTCAATAATATTCGGTTCAGCCATGTGTCGGTCCGATCCGAACATTCGCACTTTGCACTTCGGAGTAGACCCTCTGGACACATCCGCCGCTAAAAGTGGCATACGAATATTCAAGTCGTCAAGTGCGTAAGTGACTTAATCGTGAACAAACTGACCGACTGTATAAACATTCATCTTGTCAGTGGAACCTTTCCAGATCAATTAAAGGTAGCCAAAGTTACTCTAATCCACAAATCTGGGGTCTACTCCGAAGTGCAAAGTGCGAATGTTCGGATCGGACCGACACATGGCCGAACCGAATATTATTGAAAAATGCGAAAAAGGTTCGGATCGGCTCAGTTGGGTCGGAACCATAGTCAATATTCGAAAGAATGTAGGAGTGTAGGATCGGGACCGACCGCACCAAATAGTAACTTCGTAGCAGGAAACGGCCGAACATTCGGCCGATACTATTTCGGAATAGACCCCCTGGTGTCAAAACGGATCCTAACAACTATAGACCTATCTCAGTCCTTCCGATTATCTCTAAAATATTTGAAAGAGTCCTTTATACACGCTTAGATGAACACCTCACCTCAATAAATTTCCTCTTTGAAAGGCAATACGGGTTTCGAACACATTCTAACACCCTGTCAGCTACTACGGATCTAATTACGACAATACAAATGAACATTGATAAAAAAAAACATGGCGCTAGGCTTATTCATCGACCTTAAAAAGGCTTTTGAAACAGTTAGCCACCCTATACTACTACAAAAGCTAAAAGACATTGGCGTATCAGGTATAACATATAAAATGTTCGAATCATATTTGAATAATAGGCTTCAGATGGTTAAAGTTGGTGAATACAAAAGTAAGCCGCACAATATCACGTTCGGTGTTCCCCAGGGATCACTGTTAGATCCCCAGGGATCAATATTAGGTACACGTGGGTATAAAACCTTACTTATATTACTTAATATATTCTAATAAACAATACAAAACACTTATACTATGGACGTACCTATATACTCTAATCCTACTAATATTATAAATGCGAAAGTTTGTATGGATGTATGGATGTTTGTTACTCTTTCACGCAAAAACTACTGAACGGATTTGGATGAAATTTGGCACACAGATAGTTTATAACCAGGATTAACACATAGGATACTTTTTATCCCGATATTCCCACGGGATCGAAACTTACGCGGGTGAAACCGCGGGGCGCAGCTAGTATACAATATAAAATACAAACACCACAATAACAACATTTCTATTATACAACTAAATAAATCTAGCTCTTATACATCTAAATATTTTTTTAATAATACCTTATATTATTAAAAAATATTATTTACTTATTTACCCATACAATCAAAAAAATCTGTTAATGTGTAAAAAAATTATGGTGAGACCAAGATTTTCGCTTAGCATAAATACCGTATGCGTACGCAAAATCCAAGCGATTTCCTCATGAAACACCGCTTGCAACTTTGAGAAAAGACCTATTTCATAAGGCATAAGGGGTAAGGTATTAGATGTTTAGTATGGTTCCGGAAATACTATGCTCGTAACAGTCTTAACACCGTAAAGTTTATATTAATACTTTAGCAGAAAATCGCTTTTGAATCTTGCATTTATATCATCATCTGCCTAGCCTTTTCCTAACTATGTTGGGGTCTGCTTCCAATCTAACCGGATGCAACTGAATACTAGTAGTTTACATGGAGCAACTGCTTATCTGATCTCCACAACCCAGTTACTGGGTAATACGATACCCCTTGGAGACTGGTTTTCAGTTTTTCGGGCTTCTGACGACCCGTAACGTCTGTCAAAGAACCACGAATGACAGCCGGGACCAACGGCTTAACCTGCTTTCCGAGGCACGGAGGGGTTTTGGTGTGTAAAGATGGTCACCCATCCAAGGACCAACCGCGGCAAGCGTAGCTTAACTTGATCGATCGACCCGTGCGGCTGTTATTACGTAGGCGTAAATGTAAGGTAATTATACTCGTGATTGTACACCGATTTTATTTGACCTTACACGCTTACTTTTTCACCTCAGGCTAGATGAGCGACGATTTTCACAGGGTGAGTATTTGAAGAGCCCTATGTCCATCAGTGTATTGCTACAGACTAATTATGATGATATTACACCCACCACTGTTTGTCTCTGCATCACACAAGGGTTTCATTAAGTCAAGGGTGGCATTAAGTCCGCCTCTGTACATTTCTGTGTTTAAAGTAATAAATAATAAAAAAAAAATATTTTGCCAATGTGTCTTTAAACGTCCACTACCACGGCGTTGTCTGTGGCAGCGCAGAGGTAACTTTGACTGCATTTTTTGGGACACAGAGGGCAGGATAGGAGGTGAAGCATGGTTTGTGACAAAGCTCCACAATCACAGCCTACTGCCGTTCCGTCAAGGTAGCCCCACTTTACCAGGTTAGACTTACATCTTCCCTCTTATATCTGGAGACGGCTCAGAGACCTCCAAATGGATCACCGACAACGCCGTGGAAGTATCAAAGTTTTGGGAAAACAAGATTTAAAATAAAGTCGTGCTAGCTACACGAAGGTGAAGAAGAACGTGAATAGCACCACCCACTGATACAGTCATATTATAGAACGAAATTCTATAAATTAGTTGAAATCGGTTGTCATGGTATGTGTTACGGAGAAATGAGGAAAACGTCGTGAGGAGAGGTTTGAGTATGAATGTCGATGGCTATAAGAGTAGGGGAAGACCAAAGAAACGATGGATGAGAATGTGTGTATGGTGTATGGTTATGTATGTACGACTAATAGAGAAGTATGGAAGAAAAAGACATGTTGCGCCGACCCCGAATAAATTGGGATCCCTAAGGGAAGGAGAATAATGATGTACCTTACAGGTGGACAAGGAACTCTAATAAGATCATGTCTCCATTCCAGTCGTACAAAGCTCAAACTAAAATATGGAAAATACAAATAAATCGTAGCTAGTAACCCGTTTACGAAGAAAATTGCACTGAAACCTTTTTTCTACTTTATCGCCGTATGCCGAGTTCCTTGTAGTTCATGCTGCGTTTAAATTTTACTTTTTTTGGGTGATAGATAGCTGATACTCGTACTAATGAGAAACTTTGTTCAGCCGATCTCTTCTGTAAAAATCTCACCGTGAAGACTTAGGTGAAGTGAGCTGTCACTCCACGTTTGATGCGTCACCTCAAGCTTCACCTTAGTTTTCACTGTGAGATTTTTACAGAATAGATCGACAGGTTGAAATCTCACGTAGGTCATCACTTACTAAAGGGAATTAGTAACACCTTCATCTGAATTTAGAAGGTTTCAACTTTATACATCATACACCAGTAGGCACAGTCAGTGATCTCCCGAAAGGAGTGATGAACGCCGTCGTATAAAATATAGCGAACAAGTTAGGCAACTTACATGAAGAATCTATGGCGTGTTTATGATGACCTCATTATTATATCACAGCGTCTTCTTACAGAGTCTACCCTTTTCTTGGAAGATGGGTAACATTATTGCAGGCATATTATCATAACCGTTGGATAACATCTCAATAAATCTAAATTAAAATGTTCTTATCAGACAGTCGTTCAAGTAGAGCTTCAGTTCAAACGCAGCATAGGACAGGTACCCGTCCGCGCGAGACCCTTGCCCCGTGTCTTCGACTAAAGTGGGGGGGTATCACACGGATCCTTTAAACCCACTACATAAGGTTGCATATTCATAGAAATAAGATTCATGTCTATTTGATACAGGCGCTTAACTTTGTATAAAATTATTTCATCACCACTGCTCTCAAAACGGTGAAGGAAAACATCGTGAGGAAACCGGTATGGCCTAGAACCCAAAAATTGAAGGGACGTCGCGGGTAGAAACTTTGTTTTTTTTATGTTCCAGTGCAGCGGTAACCCTTTCGGACGATCCCGCTACCCTAGAAACTAACTAGGATAAACTCTTGCAGCTATGAAGGTATTATTAGTTTAATAGTGCTTCAGTTTGCAAAAAGGCATATAGTGTTTGGAGCCTCCTTTTAAGCAAACAATGCCTGTGTTAGGAGACTCCGCTCTTTCATAGTATAGCATTTTTATTTATTCTAGTTAACAAAAGCCGTATAGCCTACCTATAGGTACGGTTTTTTACTTAAAAATAATATTGAATGAAAAATAAAGAAGTATTAAAATAAAATGATGGATGTTAGTGAGAGTATGTTCCGAGTGTGAACATCTTTGCGTATTGTGTTGTCTGCGAGAGTGTATGTGAGCGTGTATGTGAGGGTGTATGTGAGGGTGTATGGGAGAGTGTATGCTAGTGTATGTGTGAGTGTTTGTGAGAGTGTAGGTGAGAGTGTATCTACTGCTTTATGTGCTCCAAAAGGTATGCACCTAAACTTCGTTAGTGTCGAGTTTAGTGAAGTTAGTTGAATGTAGTTTCTAAGTAAATTAGGTACTCCTATTTCAAAGGTATCCTTATATGCAATTCCATACGTCATGTAGGTAGGTAAGATCATCAACAGTCTAGCCTTTTCCGAACTATGTGGGTTCGACTTCCGGTCTGTCCGGATGCACCTGAATACCAGTATTTTACATGGAGCGACTGCCTACCTGACCTCCACAACCCAGTTACGGGGTAATACGATACCCATTGGCAAGACTGGTTGTCAGACTTTCGAGCTTCTGACGACCCGTAGTGACCGTCAAAAATCCACGAATGACAGCCGGGACCAACGGCTTAACGTGCTTTCCGAGGCACGAAGGGGTCTTGGTATATGAAAATGGTCACCCATCCACGGACCAACCGCGGCAAGCGCAGCTTAACCTGATGGATCGACCCGTGTGGCTGTTATTACTTAGCCACAAGCAGGGGCTAAGGAATGACAGCCGCACGGAGGGGGGGGGGGGGGGGGGGTAAGACCAATATCTGATAGATCGAAGAATCCAAAAAAGATAAAAGGAATCTTTAAAGCAAGCGTGGGCTGAAATTTGTTTTAAATTCGAGTGGGAGAAATCAATTAAGGATTGACACATTTCATTCCACAAATATAAGTAGGTACTACTAACCTACCATTTTTATAGCCAATGCTAAATTGGCCGGGTTTTGTTGCAAAAACTTACCACTTCGCTTTTCTTAGCAGCTTAAATAGAGTTGATATGACAGAGGGGCATTAAATTACACTACGTAAGAGTATACTATACGTGTTTAGTATTAATTCGATACGGTATAAAAATAAAAAGCGCCAAAAATTAGAAAATATTTTTTTCTAAATAGCTTACAAATCAGAATAAAACGCAACCTCCCTTTGTAAATAAATTTGACTGACCTTAGATACCTCGGTAACAAAGTGGCAACGTTATCGTTGTAAGGTGCATGACCTATGCTTAGACATAATCAGCTGTAAGGTAAGATACTCGTACATCGTGTTCAAACGGTGCAAAAACTTAAAAAATAATTTGCGACTAAACTACTGCTCCTATTGAATTGATTTTTGGTACAGAGCTTGAAAATGGTACCTAGTATAGGCAGTTTAAAGGAAAGCCCCTCTGTCGTATCAACTTTGTATACATAGTACTTTAAGGTCTGATTGTTCCATCGCCAGATAATTTTTATTCGATGAATAAAATTGACGTTTGACAGTTTTTGCATGAAATAACCGTCAAAATTTCAAAATTATATTCCTCGAATAACGTTATCAGATGATTGAAAAATCAGCCCTAAGTTAAACTAACAGGATAGCAGGGATATCTACGCGCAACCTGTTACCCCATGGTAACAGGATGGCGTTCAGAATAGTTTACTGAATCCATATTCAGTATTCTTTTTAATTTTTAAAGGATTTTGAACGCCCATGCGTTGAAAATTATTGTAGGTTATTAAAAAAAAATTATGTAGGAATGTGTTGCCTACATAGCACTTTTTTTAACCGGCGAAAGAACCCGATTTCTCTGCTAAATAACCTCGTAAAGAACGCATGAAATCTACAGCCAGCCCCAGCCTTTTGATGCTCCACGTCTTTTACTTTTAAGCCCACATAAATCCCTCGGGCACTTGATCCATTTTAAGATACTTCCAATCGTGAATTTCCTATGAACAGTTTCTGTTTAAAACACCTTTACTTTTTATTGACGAGACGTTACCCACGAGGTAATTGCGTAACAGCCATAGGTAGGTACCTAAAATGACAATTGATCGAATTTTCTTTCATTTTGACAGTTCAGCAACATTAATTGCGTTATTTGCGTAGTTGAGCAGACAAATTTATTAAACCTATGAACCAAGTATTAGAAATATGTAATGTGTTACGGAGGAATGATGAAAATGTCGTGAGGAAAGTTTTGAGTATGAATTGCGATGGCTATAAGAGTAGGGGAAGACCAAAGAAACGATGGATGGACTGTGTGAATGATGATATGGTTAGAAAGGGGGTGACTGCCGGGAGTGCGACTAATAGAGAAGTATGGAATAAAACGAGATATTGCGCCGACCCAAAATAATTGGGATGAGAGCGGGAGAACGGTGATTATGAAGCAAGGATTAGAAATATCCTTTAAAACTCTCAATTCAATTAAATTCAAATCTTTATATCATGTGTTTAAAAAATCTTAATACTTAATATGCAAAGTTCACATGGATGTCGGGCACAACAATTCAACTCTAGGATTGTGAATGAAACTGTGTTTCACAATTAGGGCGCTACTTGCGCCACAAATCACTAAACACGGTTAGCGCTAAACGAATTTAAGACATTGTTCAGACTTTCAGAGACAGAATGATGTTTTAAATAGATAGGGTTTTAGCGTCTAACGTATTTTATAATTTTAGGTGCAAGTGGGCATTAGTATCTGCCTATATCTAAGTGAATATGTAGGTATAGGTATATATAAAAAGGTAGGTATATGTAAATGGTGCTGTGTGAAATGTCCAGGGATATTTATTTATTTATTTATTTATATATATTTATGCGAAACTTTCCAATTCACTAGGGTCCGGGGCAGCATATTCTTCCTCCATACATTCCTATCACTTGCCTTCTCAGTATTCATCCACTTTCTTTCTCACAATCAACCCCTGCTCTTAAACATTATCCACTTATCCACATTCAAACTTAAAACTTTCCTCACGACATGTCCCTGATTCCTCCGCATTGCTCATAACAAGATAATCGACCCTATACCCATTTAATTAAAAGTTATTATTGTGTAAAGAAAAGGCTTCATAATATCTCTGAAGGCTACGCCGCCCGTAAAAAGATCCAATATGAAAACAGATGACGTGATCCTTGCTGCTACGAACAGCGATTACTAATATCAACTATATGAAGTGAATATTATTTAGAACATCTTGACTCACATATACTGAAGCTGAAGAACTATCCGTCCATTTGTCCTGAGTTTTAAATTATTCTGGAACGTTCTGGCGGCAATCTATGAATAATGTAGACAGTATGAAGGCCAATGATGGATAGACTGTGTAAGGAATGATATGAATGAGAAGGGAGTGAATGATAGCGTGACGGTTGACAGGGGAGAATGGAAAAAGAACACGTGTTGCGCTGACCGTCGTAGACTGTAGATTTGTTGACCATTTTCTATTTTATTAAGTGCCGTACTGGTTGACACCCCTACACTGTCTTCCCATACCTATTATCACTGTAATTTGAAAACATTGTAAAAGCCAGTTTTTTTTTAAAGAGTAGGTAACCGTGGAGTTTTTTGCCGACTCTTCTCCATAGGAAACGACCAATTGAAACCGTGCACCTAGCTTCTGACATTTATTAAGTGTCCAAAAAAAATGTTTTGTCAAATTTTGATCCCAAGTAACATGGGACAAGGGTAGGAAGTTAAGATTGACTGCCACCGAGGTCACCGGCCAACAATAGATTTTCTATTGTGTCTGTCGTCTGGCAGTCAACGTGTGAGGTACCTACCTACAGGTTTTTTTTTTGTCGAACTCGTCGCAAGTTTTACTCTTGAAAAGACTGAAAAGATGGCCAGCAGATATCCTGTAATTTAATCGTTGCATAACTTTTTCTTGAAGGAGTTAATTTTGCTCCTGGACGCTGCTGATGCCGACAAACTCTTAGCTAAGTTCTGGCCGGACTCAATATACCTACCTAGGCATTATACCTAGATTGTCCTCGACTGGCTAAGGAGAAGAAGAGTTAAGAATTTAAGATTACATTCACCTTTTGTGTTTTGTTTTTTTATTCATGGAAACCTATGTTCTCTGCCCACCCTAGAGGCGGAACAGGTGAGATGTCCCCCGCTCCGCCTCTTCCTACGGTTCTTCATTTCTTCATTTTCGTCTACATTTCTTGCTTAACTTATAATAAACCGTACCTAGTCAGCCAATCAATGCTCCTAGTCTTTTCCCAACTACGAGTATGTTGGGGTCGGCTTCCAGTCTAACCGGATGCAGCTAAATACCAGTATTTTACATGGAGCACCTGTCTATCGGACCTCTACAACCCAGTTACTAACATCATACCACTTTTTTTTTGGCACGGAAATCTTCATTATGACTTCTCCCGCTCTGGGCTGAGCGGGAGGGCGTGTCAGACTTTTACTGACTAAAACCCACCCGTGTTCCTTCAATTGCCTGTGCCAGGGACCACGGTATCTCTTTGAAACGACCCGCGGCCCTGGCAGAACATACCCCTTAGTAAGAGTGGTTGTGTGAGACTAAAAACGTAGGTAAACTTACATCGGACTTTATACTTGATTTTTATTTGTTGCTATCTGATGTACAGACGCCAGCAGGTCAACCTACCCGAAACTGTCAAATTATCCCAATCATATTTGAACCTTATTACTTTAACAATAAAGTTGAAAATCTATTAAAGAAATTTGACAGATTGTAGTAGCTTGATGTGCTGGCGTCTGTACCTATAGTGTTTTTTAGTCTGTGCTAAATAAATGTATTTTCTTTCTTTCTTCTTTCTAAACCGTAGTCATTCATTCGCTAGCAAAAAACAAACAAAACCGCATCAAACCTCCTAGTGAAATATATTATTACAAAACAAAACGATTCCCAGCATGAGTTTATAACCGACGTGCCTGGTTTAACGTTGGCATAAAACATAAGCAGTCGGCCCTATATGAATTCAAGGCGTGTGCGATACAGAGCGCAATATGTCGGGCAGACTTGATTAGACGGCACGATTCCCGCGTTTTTACGCGTAAAGCCGCGAACATATGTGTTCACGGTTACCGCTTACAGGGTTATTTTGTATGCAAATGCCTTAAATCATTTGTATAACAGTGCTGAAGCGCCATTTTCGCAGCAATCGTGACGCTGTAATAGCCGCCTTGAGTTTAATACAAAACTAGATTTTGGCCGCGGCTTCAACCGCGTAATGTCGGAAAATATCTCACGGGAACGTACTAGCGGGATGGAAAAGTGCGCTCGAGGAATAATTCCGTAATACGTTGTTTTCATAGAACTATTGGGTTATGAAAACAACGTAGGTATTACGTATTACGGCGCACGCCAGTAAAGTTCCCAGTCGGCAGGAGATTAACCCATATTCAACAAACATTGTCATATTTCAGACAAATTGCACAAAACCGTAATTAATTACACTTAAACCTTCGTCATGAATCGCCGTCTATTGGTGAAAATAGTATGAAAATCCGTTCGGTAGTTTTTGAGTTTGTCGCGTTCAGACAGACAGACACGCGGCGGGGGAACTTTGTTTTATAATACGTAGAACACCTACTTCTACAGTACAAAGACTACGGAATGTGAATTCGTTCCTACCAATATACTGAAAGCAGAGTCTGCTTGAACCTGCAGTGCGATTCTGTAACCATCTCACCGTGAAAACTTAGGTGAAGTGAGAGTGGAGTGAGCTGTCATTCCAAATAATGCTAGGGATTGACACTACTGACAACTCACATCAAGCTCACTTCACTTGAGTTTTCACGGTGAGATTTGCGCAGAATCGACCGGTTGGACGTGTTTATCTACAAGTAGGTAGGAATGGAGCCGATCACAATCATTGTTGGGGAGCAGCTATGCAAGCTGCTTCGTTTTTTACGTTTAAAAAAGCTGTACCTACCAATAACGAACAGTTAGGTAAAGTCATAGACTATACACTAATAGGGTAAAGTAGTCAAAAAATAAAAGGCCCGTTTTGACATTGACATTTGACAGTTCTAGTAGGTAGATAATAAAGATCAAATTCGCAAAACACGTATTCGTTTGTATGAAACTGACAGGTGTCAAGAACGCAATCTCAAATGTCAAAACGGGCCTTTTATTTTTTGACATCTTTAAGTAGGGTAAAATCCTCCCGCCCCATTTCATCTCCAAAATATCCATGTATAGGAACGCAGCCTTATTATTTTAAGACGTAGGTAATGTCGGTACATACAGATGTGGTATACGTAACGGTATACCAAGATAAAACGATTATAAAATATAAAAAAAAAACTTCGGTCATTGTTAGCGTTTTTGAACCTTTGTAAATTGCGGCATAAAGTTTCATATTCAGTAGAGATAAAGGACAGGACAGGAGACAGGGACATAATCTTATTATACAACCAAAATCAATTCGAACTTTATTTCGATTTAGGCAACGTTCTTGATACTTTAGAGGTATGAGGAACAGGGTGAAAAGTTCACTCATACTACATAGAAAAGGGAGGATCCTCCGACCAAACGGGTGTTGTGTCTGGCTCTGGCGGGCAATTGCCCAACGACTGAAGTCGGGAAGTTTGTATGTACATATGCTAATTGCGCGGTAAACTCTGCTTGCGAGATGCGGGATTTGCGTGACGTCAGTGTGACGCGTTGTTCGCATGTGGCGTTGTAGATACCTCTACAATACTAACATGACAACTTAGCACCGAAATAAGCTATCATTTTTGTATACATAACTGCATTTCTATAACAATAAGGTTCTTAATTTAATAACTGGCTCGGTGGTTATCTAAAGAAAGCCCTTGTTTTATAATAAGGGAGTAATTGTTAAGCAGATTGACACACTACGTCAATTTGCCGTGTTTAGAGCCATTTCATGCGACGAATGTGTTGTGGACGTGGTGCTGACCAGCTGACCTACATTTAGGTTTTAATCTTTCTCGCGTCATACTTACCATTGCGGTCCCACCATACCACTAGATAATTATGGCAATATTTGTCTTTCAAGATCGTTTTACATATCATACATCGCTCTAGATGTAATACCTCGTAACTGCAATTATTGGTCAATTTTACATTTTGATGCGAAATAGTCCATCACGCAATTTTCCATCTTTCCGGTAATACCTTGTATGTACAGGAGGTTTACTACACTTAAAAACTGACTTTCAGTGACATCTAGTAACAAGACTGAAGCACTTTGTAAGGTGGGACCTTGTAAGTTTAATAGACACCAAGCATGCCAAGGTGATTTTTTATGTACAGACGCCAGCAGGTCAAGCTACCCGAAACTGTCAAATTTTCCCAATCAACCTTGAACCTTAATACTCTAGCGATAAAGTTGAAAATCTATTAAAGAAATTTGACAGATTGTAGTAGCTTGATGTGCTGGCGTCTGTGCATACAAGAAAACATACGGTATTTTATTTAATATTCAATAAAATAACCAAAAGCATGCAATATACATAATTATCAAAACAGTTTTTTCTTTTTGTCTCTCCTGAAAAATTGACAGCTTCGTTTTTACGAGGTCTCACATCTAGAGCGACGATATGGAAATGGCATTGTGGTGGGTACACATAATGTGAAACGCAACATGGAATGTAACATACAGTCCGAATCACAGTGATCTTTAATTTCGTTACAATGTGATTGATGTTAGGTTACTGCTAACGTACTGTAGACGAATTTGTTTCAACGACTGTTACATTTCATGTTACAGCCAGATTCAAACTTTATGGCGGCTCGGAAAATGAGGCAAGTCGCTGCGCAGTAACAAATTCACCTGTCAGCGGGGGTGAGGGGTGAGGTACTGCGCAGTGGGTAGCGCACTTCAGAGCGTATATAGCTTATATATAAAGTTTGAATTGGGCTGTAACATCATATGTAACAGTCGTTGAAACAAATCTGCCTAGTTGTTGGCTGTAAGTTTCACTTAAGTGTACCCACCTTGATGGGTACACACTTATCTAATGATAGACCTGTTTGGAGGCGTTTGGTAAAACAAAATGTTTATCACTTTGATGACCAGCTGAGGAGAGATCTTGACAGCAGGCGAGATCACCTCTAGAGTAAACCGCCCTCCAACATACAATACCACTACTACAATGGCATTCTAACGTGTGAAAATAGGTTACGTTAGCCACATCGCACACACACGGATCACAGATCACACGCCCGTAACCTATAGTTGTCGGACAATAGCAGTCACCGTAGCCGAAATCGGCTTGGGATGTATATTATATTATCTATATATATTATATAAGGGGTCATCGAATGGATAGCAAAACATTAATAAAAGAATAAAACTATTTCAATAATCATTTTATTTGTTTACAAATTGCTTATTGCCTGTATCTACTGTCATCTAACTCATATTAATTCACCATTGATAACTGAAATAACATCCTACGCCATCGCCAGTCAAATTATTTATCTATACAATTTACATACAGTAGGAATTAGGAATAGATAATAATTATATACTTAAAGCCAAGGAATAGGAAAGATAAACTACCCAGGTCTATTCTCTACGAATGATTTCAAAGCGGAAATTATTTAAGTTGCAATAAAAAATTAATGGGAGAATGATTAAAACCACTTTTTAAGTCGTTTTTTTTATATTTTTTACATCTACATTGCTGATTTTGTAGACCTATACATACAATTGTACACAGTACTAAACTTTTTAAGGAGAGACCCCGGTGTAATAAAAACAAAACAATCATTTTAAAAACAATAAAACACATATAAGATTGAGCAGTGTACAATAAATAATGTTTTTATAAAACTACTTAACACTAGAGGAATTAAAATAAAAATTATATATATATTTTTTTTGCTAATTTCACCACCTTCATAACTTCGTTTTGTAATTATTTTACGTAATTATAGGCAGACATTTCGATTTAGCTCAATATTTTTTTTATAGAGTCACACTATAAAATTACACGACTGACTGACTGTATGCTAATTCCATTTTGAATACAAAAAATATTCTTTTTAAATCGAACTCTTTTCACCAAAACTGATTAGTTATAAAAGATTTATCTATTTGTGATAAACACTAACATTAAAATTTTAAGAAAAGCGGGTTTTCAAGATGTTGTAACCCTGATTGGAAGGAGAATGACCACACTTTTATTTGATTTTTTTTCTCGTAATTATTTTACAACAGCCTATTATTTTTAGACAATTTACACATTGAGGTATGGCAACTCTGCTCCTATTGATTATTTGCCTCTCAGTCACACGCATTATCTGCGAGCGAGAGGCAAATAGTGGAGCTGTCATCATTGACAGAAACAATTGGTCACACTGTGCAGCACGCAAGCACAACGTTTTGTCACCCTTTGCTTGTCCATTCCAGTATTTAAATTGTTTTTAAAAGGGAAAAAGTCACTCTCCTTTTCCATAGTAAATGTACTATCATGGCTGTCCCGTGTCCCATAAAGCCTGTTTTGTTTTTTTTTTACTGGCAAGCGAAAACGATATTCTGAGTGCTAAATAAAACAATAATATCAAACGTCACATTGGGGTATGGGAGAATCTAAATTATTATAGTAAAAGATAATAACTGTTGGGCTACTACGGCTAGCTCAAACTAACTTACTGAAGAATCAGAGGTTCCTTTTAAGCCTATGCGCAAACATAGTCGAAAATCAAGTCTCAAGAAATTTGTATGTTATTTGTGTTCATAGTCACAGGACTATTAGCACAAATAACAGAAGAATAACTTTAAATCGGATCAATGACAGCATTGATGCGTTTTAAAGTCATTCCTTTGTAGTTGATGAAATGTAGGTAAACTTTCATCGGGTACCAACTTTTCAGGTGTCAGCTTGAAGTAGGAGTTGCCAATAGGTCGCCATTTTATCGTGGGAGCAGAAATACAAGGCAGCTAGTGTGTCCCCGTCGTCTGTTCCGCGAAACAGTTTTAAGCTTTAGTTTCCTAGGAGAGCGGTTCCGTCAAATTACGTTATACGACGGCCGTTACAGGCATGAAAATCTATCATTTTCACCAGTATTTGACATTCAGGTGTCAGCAGTATAAGTAGTAGTATTTTGACAGCCATTATTGTGTAACCGTTCACCGCTTTCTTAAGAAACCATCGCTTTAGACAGCGTTTCGTTCGCTTCAATGACGGAGCTATGAACTCTATCTTCGATTGTTCAATACTCTAAAATGTCTAAGACTTGTCGAACTGTGCAAGTAACATTTCCACTAATCACCAACGCCCAGGATATGTTAACAGTAAGGGAATGATTACAACAGAAGCGTATTTATAATAACTTTATAATATTATAATATACATTGGCAAAATAACATGTCGGCCTCTAAAAAATTGAAGACCACAAAATTACAATAATTATTATATAACAAGTAAAATAATTCTAAGAAATGTGTGATTCGATACACTGGTGTGCTAGTTACTTGCACAATGATAAGAGCCGGTGAACATTTGAGGAGGCATAGCGCGGTTGTCACAGCAAACAAATATCGACCTTGCTAGGTTGAAATAAAGTTGAAAATAAATAAACTTCCATTCGCTTGAGAAAGTATCAAAGCGGACAGAGGTGCGTATCTCAGGTTTATTATTTTTGACTTTATTTTAAGGCACAAAATGTTGGTATTTGTTTAGCTGTGACAACTTCGTTGCGCTTCGTCAGATGTGCGCCAGCTGTAAAGCGCCTTATAGAGAAGAAATGCTGAAGAGCGGGAGCGGTGTGTATGCTTTAAAGCGCTTTCGAATATCTATAGCAAGCAGCCATAATATCTTATAATATATGACAGTAAATAAGGAATTATAGAATATTGCGACTGCTTCAGTAATTAAGCTTTAATCTGCTAAAAAGTTATTGTTTAAGACAATAATGTGGGGTGCCGTACATACAACCCAGATTTAATTATGAGTCATCGAATCGCGGTTTTGTTCTTCACTTGTACAATCAAAGAAATTGATCGTTTAGCAGACTGACTACGTCTACACACTATGTCAATCTGTAATGTTGTAACCATTTCATAGGATTGACTGTTGTGATTCGAATTCACGGAAAATTTCAAGCTCATAGTTAATTTTCTAAGCAATCATTGTACACACGTACAGCCGCTCCCCTTATAATATTGTAATTAAAAAGTTACATGTGGGGATAAAACGTGTCCAGTCGATATAAAATCCGATTCTCTCACTTTCGCGTCTTTTAAAATATTTATAATCTTTTTTTTACATAAAAATAAAATTTCATGCCGATTGACTTAGGTATAATAAATACGAGTGATCAAAGCTCAATCGAATAAAGTTTAGTCGACTAATGACAACCAGCAACCGAATTGGTAAAACTTTTACCGATTTCAAACAAAGATTTAAATCGTTAGATTTACCCTCACCATACTAAGGACGGGTTGTTTCACGTCCACTTGACGCACTTACGTCAAAAATGCCGCTAACTATCGTCAAACCAAAAAATCGTTGCTTCACAAAATGATGGCCTTGATGGCCAAATAATAACGATTACGTAATCGTTATTGTTTGACATACGTTTGTACGTATGGAAACTTCTTTTTCTTGCGACTTAAGGCCGGTTGTTTTAAACGGTTGGTTACGTTAACCAACAACCGATCTCAACTAGCAAGAAAAACTGTCCATAGTAAAAAGAGTCAGCTCACAATAATAATGGCGTTTCTATCACAATCAAGTCAAGTTCCTGCGACATTGTGTGAAGCAGAGGTGTCAAAACGAAACAGGAACGCGGCCATCTTCTGACGTGGCAGGGCGAATCTACGATTGAAATCTTTGATCGACTTTTCTGATCGATCACTTTCTTTACTCGACTAAAAAATTATTCGATTATTTATTCGAACATCGCATTGCTAACATTTAGTGTTCTCTTTAGCCATTTTTGGTAAACGTTCCACATGTTTTAAGTGTAGTCAAAATAATCGAATGAATATCGATACTTAAACTAATTAAACTTTCCGATTTCGTGACATAGGCGGTGAAAAGACGATTCACAATGTGCTAATTACTCAGCTTGGCTCAAATAAAATAGCGTGGCTATGAGATCTAATGTTTCTATACAAGGAATGCCAATATTACGTGGGTTTAAAAGTTTAGTGACTAAGACATTTTTATTTACAAGATATAGTGAATATCGACTAATTCAAATAACTTTGTACCGATCAGCATTTCGCTTGGGAAGGACTACAATGACCTAAAGTTGAATGTGAATTTACTTTAACCATTATAATGCTTACCTACCCACCCCCATTTGATCAGTAAATAATTTACTGTTTCGAGAAAATTGTTATAAAAAAAGATTACTTAGCGAGGTAAGATTGCCAATGAGAATCCCTATTTAAAAACAAGTTTCGCTTATAAGAAGGGTCATAATTACAGAGATCGTTGGTGTCTATCACGCGCCTTGTCACGAGTGACGTCATCGCGATGACGTCACGTTCAGTTGGCGGGAAGGGTGCTCTGCTGTTGTTGTTTGTGTCGCCGGTGGTCGTAGTTGACGAGGCGCTGGCCCACGAGGTACTTGTCGTTCTTTATGTGCTCGTACAGTTTGCGGAACTGGCGTAACTGAGGGTGAAACATTTCGGGTCAGTTTTATTTTTACGGAAATTAAAAGACATTTCCGCCAATTGACTTTTGCGCGAAAAACTTTTTCGCGAAACAATTTGCGCGAAAAAGTTGCGGAAATGAGATTTCTTCATAACATAACTCCTGTATTCATTCAAAGGGTTGGGCAGGGGTGTTAAGTACATCCACAATTCGCCACTAATTATTATAAATATTTTTTTTTTTTTTTCTTTTTAGTTATTTATAGCACCCTCGAAAACCATGAAAACGACCCATGATAAAAATTCGACGATTTTCGCGCCGCCATCTTGGATTTTCATTTTGAGCCCAATTTTGTTATCAGCGACCTCGAAAACCATGAAAATGACACCCATGTCGAAATAAATTAGAAACTAAAAAGAAAAATACCGGCTGATGGCAATAGGCTCGCTCCCTGTCACATGGGACTTACTGGCGAAATGCGTGTGGGTACACACCTGGAAGACAGTGAGCGCCAGCACGAGCGCGGTGAGCAGCAGCGCGGGGTACACGCGGCGCGCCAGCAGGTTGCGCTGCGCCGGCGTCGCCACCAGCAGCGGCAGCAGCGAGTGGGCCAGCGCGTACGGCACGGCCAGCGCCAGGCCCAGCCAGCACACGCACGGGGCCGCGATCTCGCGCAGGATGAACCTGGCGTAGCACATGCACGTTATAAGACGTCCTATTTTATATATCTTAAGATCTGGGAAAGTAAATAGAGCCGAAGAGTTTGTTTGTTTTGTTTTAACCTCTGGAACCAGTCTTGAAGGATTTTTCAGGATTTGAAAACTTATTGCATTTGATAACTCAATTCTTGAGGAAGGTTATTTATCATCACGTTACGACCCTTAGAAGTCAGAAAATGAAGTAGTAGCGCGAGTGGGTGATGGGATGCGACGCGATGGGTCGGGGCCTGAAATTTCACCATTTACCAGCGATGTGAGCATCACAGCCGCAATACACTCAGTGAAAATACTTTTGGAAATACACTGAAGTGAAGATTTGTGGAGATCGCATTTTCAAAACTTGTACTTTTTTTTTGTTTTTATCGACCTCGAAAAGGCGTTCGACGGAGTTGCGGAAGAGCTTATCTGGCAAGCACTGAGAGCAAAACTCACAGTGCTATAGAGACAGAGCATTATATCGAGCACCTTCAAAAAATTGTACTACAATGTATATACAAGTGGTCAGCCCAGCAGGAACAAGTAAAGCATTTGAGGTCAGAGTTGGTGTTCATCGGGGCTCGACCCTGAGTCCTCTACTATTCAACCAGGTAATATCAGTACAAACACAAAAACCAGCACCGTGGTCACTACTATATGCCGATGATGTAGTTCTTAATAGCCGAATCGTTGGTAGAAGTGCAGGCAGACCTGACGGCATGGCAGGAGTCCTTGGAGAGGAGAGGGTTTAGGAGTCAGTAGACAGAAGACCGAATGTACGTATTGCGACTTTTCCGGAGCCAATGTGGGTGTCATACCATGTCAGACCTCATATAAGAGTTGAAATGTTCAAGTATCTCGGATCTATTGTAGCACCAAAAGCCAGATTTGTCGTATCTCAGTCATTATACATGCCACGATAACTTTGTATGAACGTCTACGTAAGAAATCGAAAATTCAAATTCATACTCCTAATTAATTACTTTGTTATCCATACACTATAACAATGAGTATCATTCGTAAGCAAGTTTCACTTCATATTGGCAAAATGCACTCAAAAACACGAATTATTCGTTAATTAATATTCCGAGAGGACGTTATTACAATGTCGTCTTTGGGTTCGTTGCCGTAGTGTTGTGACCGTTATAAGCCCTTTTTTGACCCGATCGATACTTTAAAAAAACATTACATTTAGTAAAAGAGAGATACGTATAATTACTGTATTAGTAAATGTTTAAACATACAAAAACATTTGATCACATATATTTTTAACTTTTTTATTGTTAATTTTTTTCTTGACTAGCGAACCGCCCCGGGTATCAGTAGCGCGCCTATGGCTTGCCTCTAGGTATGCCCTTGGTGCATAATATACCACGTATTATTATACTGTAATATATATAAACCTTCTGGAAGAAATATATGCCCCGTTCCGTATGTCGGATTTTAGTTTATCTTGGTTTGGCTTTTATTTCGGCCAAATTTGTCGTGAGTATAAATCCAAATCAATCCGTAAAAGACGTATTGTGACAAACATACAAGTTTCGGAAATGTTTCGAGTTTTTTTGTTTGGTCTGTGAAGTTTCGCCAACCGCTTTTGCCTGTTTAAGACTACGCTATAAAAATAAATCACAATTATACATACTTGAGGTCCATTTCTCTAATTCCATCACGGTAGGCCTTCTCGATGGCTCGTCGCATGGCCCAGTCGGGGCCCATCATAGTCAGTGCACACACTATCTTTGTGTACAGCACCCCGAGCGCCCAATCTTGCCAGACGAATAGCACCGGCGACTGTTCTATTGGCACGCGGAGAGGGATTACTAGCACCTGTGGATAGAGGATACATAAAATATAAATTATTATTTTCTAAAAAATAATATAATTATGTTTGTGAGACATACCTAAAAGCTGCAAGGTAAAAAATATTTAAGAACATTGTGAGTATTCGGGCGACTGGGACCACAAACGACGAGACGCCAATTTATTGTAAAGTTGCTAAAGAAATCAAACACCATAATACGTAATTTATACCTGACTTTAGGCAGAGCCCAAAAGGGTTGCGTTACTTTCATTTTTTTTGCTAGGAAGTTTCTTTTCCAATTTTTTTTTTTATTTAATTCGCGAAACTCCTTTTTCGTTTCCTTTAACAGCCTTATTTGTTGTTTTTTCAAAGGTATTTCTCAGTTTATTCAGTGCCAGTGTTACATTACGGTATCAATAAATACAACTCACCAACTCAAGCAGCAACCCAAACATGAGCGGCACCAGGCCCAGCAGCGCCAGCGCGGCCAGCGCGGCCCTTGCGGCCACGCGGGCCCACAGCGCGGCCCGCGCGGCCAGCACGGCGCGGCCGCCGCGCGCCCAGCCCGCCGCCAGCGTGCCGCCGCGGCCCAGCGCCCAGCACACGTACATGCCTAGGATGATAGCTACATATACCAGCGTGTAGAGCTAGCCGCGTGCCTGGGCTCTCAGGGTATTCTGCTGTCCAACGCTAAGATGACGCTGCCATAGTATAACATAACATCACGCCTGTAAACCCCGAAGGGTTAGGCAGAGGTGCGCCTAACCCTTACCTATTACGATCGACCGGGCACGACTACAAACTCCGGGCTGATACTGAGAAATTCCAGATGGCAAAACCCACCAACACTATACCCGAACTTGGAATCGAACCCAGGACCTCAGCAGTAGCGCAACCGACCAGTACACCAAGGCAGTCAAGCTTAGCATAAGCAAAACATATTAATAACACCACCAGCACCAGCCTATTACTGTCCCACTGCAAGACAAAGACTTCTCATACAGAGGAGGCACGAGCATTGATCATCACGCTTGCTCAAGACGGGTTGGCGATTTCAAACTTATTATTAACTGACTGTAAGTTCAAGTTTCCTCACGATGTTTTCCTTCACTGATGTCAGTCACATCCAAGATACACTCAGAAAATAAATATAAATTGAAAAAGTCAGATTGTTCCGGGTACGTGCCCGGATTTGAAACCACAACCATAGCATAACTAGCATCTAATGATCCCACAGCTGGGACACCGGCCGCTTCTCTTTGAGAGGAAGTAGCGTTTAATCCGCTACGCGCGGGCCAAGCGCGGATTGGTAGAAATTACATGTCTTCGAGTTTTTATTTCTAGTGCATGCCGGTTTCCTCACAATGTTGTCCTTCACCATATTGAGAGCAGTGGTGATGAAATAAATTACCGTTATCACTGTGCCACCACGGGCCATGCAACCTTGTTGTCATCTGAATACTATCTACTATACTGTGCCACTGCACGGCATGGTCCTCCTCTTATATTCAGTAGAAGTTCAGCGGTTGAATTAGTTGAATACGAGGGTGAATCAAAAAGTTCTTAGAATTGCATTTATATATAAAACCTTTTTGGGAGAAGTTCGATATTCAAATTAAAGTGTATCAACCACACGATATTTATGCAAACTGTCACTTGTTTTTGTCAGTTCGTTCGAACGTAAGAAATTGTTTTGTGCAACGAGTTGCTAAAAACCCACAATTATGGATAAAAGTGAGTTACGTGCGGTGATAAAATATCTCAGTTTGAAAAAAATTTCTACGAAGTAAATTTTTTCGGACATTCAGCAGACATTAGGGGATGATGCTGTACCCTATTCTACGGTTGCGTACTAGGTGGCTGAATTTAAAAGAGGTAGATCAAGCTGTAAAGGAGACCCGCGTTCTGGGCGGCCTTCAGCCTCCGTTACAGAAGAAAATGTCAAAAAGGTTGAGAATCTGGTTTTGGAAGACAGAAGAATAACTATAAAACATATAGCTGAGATCCTAAAGATATCATTTGATAGAGTTCAATCCATTTTAATTGATTCACTGGGGTTCAAAAAAGTGTCGGCAAGATGGGTGCCACGAATGTATATAAGTAATAATTTTTGCCGTCGCCTTGTCACCATGGATGAAACGTGGGTCCACCATTTAGATCCTGAAACTAAGAGACAAAGCATGTCTTGGAAACGACCATCCTCTCCATCCATTAAGAAATTTCGAGTTGCTCCTACCGCTGGCAAAGTTATGGCCTCAGTGTTCTGGGATAGTGAAGGAATCCTTTTTATTGATTACATGCCAAAAGGCCAGACGATTACTGGACCCTATTATGCAAATTTAATCCCGAAATCGCGTGAAGCGATTAAAAAAAAACGTCGTGGAAAACTATCGTTGGAAGTGTTGTTTCTTCAAGATAACGCTCCTGCTCATCGATCGGAAGTTGCGCTCAACGCAATCCGCTGTGCTGGCTTCAATCTCCTTGACCACCCACCATATTTTCCGGACTTAGCCACAAGTGATTTTCACTTATTCCCAAAATTAAAAGAGGACATTCGTGAAACAAAATTTTACGATAATGACGTGGTTATGGCTGCCGTAGAGGAGTTTTACCAGAGTCAAGTAAAACATTTTTTTTCACAAGGAATAAGAAAGTTAGAAACGCGTTATTCTAAATGCATTGCATTGTAGGGAGATTATGTAGAAAAATAAAATATTTTTGTTTAAATCTTTGCATTTTTTAATATTGATTCCAAGAACTTTTTGATTCACCCTCGTACAATATGCTTGTACGTGTGACCATTGGTAACTGCCCCGACTTACGAGCTATAGGTCGTAGGTTCGAAAACAGACAGGTACTTTACTTTGTGTAAATTATTTTTCATCACCACTGCTCTCAAAACGGTGAAGGAAAACATCGTGAGGAAACCGGCATGTCCTAGAACCAAAACTTCGCCGACATGTGACATCTAAAAACCCGCTCTGGAACCGTGTGGTAGTTTACGGCTCACTCCCTCTCACCGAACGGAGGCCTGTGTCCCAGCAGTGGGAACATTATAGGCTGATTGTTCATAATATTCTTGTACTCGAGTTTTATCTCAAAATGGGGTTGAGATACAAAACGGCGAAAAATGTGAAAAAATAACATTTTCTACGCATTATGCGCAAAGCATACGCTTACAATTATATTGTCTCATGGCAGTTGTGAATAAATATAATAATGATTTCATTTACCACAGTCTCCCTTTAAGTTTGCATGTAATTTTTAGGTACTATAGAACTACAATCATACCACAAGCGGCGGTGTAAAGTTCATGAACACCATCAGACGCCTTTGGAAGCCATAGCGCCATCACTCGCCTTCCAATAGCGACGGGAATCACCTACAAATGAATACATAAATAATAAATTCAACATCATCATCATTTAACTCGAAAGAGTTTATATTGTGCTGATCTGCCAACCAACAAGGTGCAAAGTACTGTTGTAGAGGAACGCTGACGCACACGTTTTGTAAACTACAGACACTACAGTTCATATTTTTCCTGTGGCAACACTACAGCTAACAGCTGTTTAAAATTTGTTCTTGTAATTTTTAATCTTGAAATATTAAATTTCGTTGTTTTTGCGGCATATTTCCAAATACTCTTCAAGTAAATAGGACAATAATGTATATTTTGTGATAAATTCACATAGCTAGTGCCAATTAAGTGTAATTATTTCAATGAAAATCGGTGACAGTTACCGGCACAAGTGAATCTTGCATTGTCATCTTGCTAACAGGTACAATACTATAAATTTTACTTGCTATTGGTTTGTTTACGTACTTCAATTACATCAGCAATTACTTTGTTCACTTTTAGTAAGGCTACTTATTGATGCCAATGACCTTAGAACGTAAACATAACCTTAATTTGGTTTGGTGACAGAACTCCTTTTAATTACATCTAAATTTCATTTTTCCTTTCAACTAATCATCTTTTCAACTTCTACCACAACTACCTTCTCTCATCTAATTTCTTGTCGCTTCCTTACTAGTCTTAATCATGATCATGACTCGCAGCGCCCACGCTCGCCTCGAAGAGTCCAAACTCAATGAGGCTTTGAGCGCATTAAAGGCGTCAAAGGAATCCTGTGACCAACTAATTAAGGAATTGGATGACAATGAAAGGGTGCTCTTTGATGCCCATGAAAAGAATAGGAAGTTAAAAGTTGAAATGGGTCAGATATATACTCAATACACTGATGCCATAGAGGAACGGGATAGACTTCAACTTATTGTGGACGGGTTCAGCCAGTGTAGCATAGAGTACGAACAAGCTCTTAGTCAAAAACATATATTACAACAGCAGCTACATGAGGCTCAAAGTCAAATAATACAACTTGAGACAAGCAATCTTAACATCACCGCCTCGCTGAATCAAAGTCTGTTCAGTGAGTTGATGCCTATTGCCCCGTCAATGGTTTCTGCCATAAATCCCACAAACACAATTAATTTGACAGATGATGATGAATCTAAAATATATAATTCAGTGAGGGTAGTAAGCAGTAAAAATAAACTTAAAAAATACATCAAAATTAATAAGTACATTGTTAAAACTCAAAAAATGATAAAAAGACAAAGGTTCTTTATCAAAAATGTTAAATTGAATAGAGAAAGGTTGAATTTGCTCAAACAATTAGACATGTATTCCTATAACTTGGAGCAGAGTACTAGGAGGTACAACATTGACACAGATGCCATGCAATCAGAACTTGACCATCTACAGGAGAAACTTAGTTCAATGACTAATAAGTATAATACCTCTGAAGACCTAATGAGGGAATATGTGTTGGCAATGAATGAACTGGTAAACTCACAAAAAACTAACTGTGAGCATTGTCTGACACCATCCATTGATCTTACACCGGATCATTCATTGACAACATGCAACACCTCCTTACTGCAGCCCTGTGTTGATTTGATAATTCCTACTACTAATAGCTCCAATAAACCTTGTAAACAAAGTCTAAAGGATGATATTGTGTTATTTTGTGATGAGATAGGTAAAGACTTAGGTCACTTATTGACACATGAGTATCCGGGACACTCAAAATTAAATTACTGTATGCCTGGTTGTTCTTTATTTCATATTATGAAAGAAATTACTAAATGTAACTTTACCCAGGATACAACATTATTAATTTTTATGGGTAATAGAGGAAATGTAAACAAAGGAGAACTGCTTGAGTATCATAGAACATTATGCAAACTTAGTTTAAGAAAAGTTGTGTTGTTTACATTCCCTTACAGTAACAGTTTGCCACAGGAAGAAAATAGGTTAAGGTTTGAATTGAATATGACAATGCATAATTTGACATTTAATGATAACATGTTCCATTTGATTGATACTAACAATTATGTTAGTAATAATTTATATTTGACAAAAGATAGATATAACATTGTTATGTACTATCTTCCTAAATATCATAAGAGACAGATAGCTATGTCGCTATCATATTTTTTTTCTATCACAGCCAAAAATTTGGCTAAACAACTTGCTTCTTTTGAGCAATGCAATGACAGTATAAATAATTTGGTCACAATTACTGACATTGCCAATAATTTAAATTAGAAATTAAGACAATAGAGGCAATCTCTAGCTATAATGTTCAGAATTGCAAAAACAACTCAATAAAAAGTTTAGAATCAGTAAATAGTATCAACCTGGTGCATCAAAATATTCAAGGATTTATGAACAAAGATTTAGAAGTAGAATTATTTATGAATTTTAATAGTATTGATATTCTTTGTTTAACAGAACATTGGCTGAAAAGTCACCAGTTCTTGTTCAATTTTAGTAATCACCAGGTTGGTAGTTCGTTCAGCAGAATAAATGCTATACATGGTGGCTCTTTAATTTTAGTAAGTAACCAGCTCAAATTTAAAGATCGTAACGATATTGTGAGCCTATCTGTTGAGCGTACAGTTGAAATTGCCTGTATAGAATTGGAGCACTTGGTTGTATTAAGTGTGTACAGACCCCCTTCAGGATTGTATGACTGCTTTGAAAAGGTAATGGATGAAGTGTTACACAGGATTTGTAATTCAAGCAAGTCCGTTATCATTTGTGGTGATTTTAATGTCAATTTGTTAGAAAACTCAGGTTCTTGTAGTAAAATTTTAAGCCTGTTTCAGTCCTACAATCTTGTAAACCTATTTTTGGAGCCCACAAGAATAACACCTACTAGTGCCACATGCCTAGATAATATTTATACAGATATTATACCAAGCCACAAAGAAATTATAAATTTACTAGATTCTGATCATTGCGGGCAAAGGATTACTATTCAAAACCAAAACAAAAAAGTGGCTAAAAAGGATATCACTGTTAACCCCAAAACTGCGAGTCGCTTGGAGGCTTTTAAAGTTAAACTCATTGATAAATTACCAGTTTTGTCAACTCATGCTGATCCTAATAATCTTTATGATATTTTTTTTAATATATACTGTAAACAATTTGATTCCACCTTCATACCCAAGACTATCTCGGTTAATAGTAACGCATCTTTCAGTGATTGGGCTACCATTGGTATTCATAAAAGTAGAACACGGCTTTATGAACTGTACAATGAAAGGTCTTATGTTAACACTGATGAATTTAATTTGTATGTTAGAAATTATTCAAAATTATTTAAAAAAGTTTGTTATATGGCCAAGTCACGTTATTTGGGTTCAAAGATTAAAAACAGCAGTAATGTAATTAAAACGACCTGGACTATTATTAATAGTGAAGCGGGGAGATCTAGCAATCGAGATACTGACTACAGCCTGTCTATTAATGACAACATAATAAAATCTGACTCACAAGTCGCCAAGGCATTTGAAAATTTATTTTCGGATATTCCCGTTTCAACTACTAAATCCCTAAACTCATCACCTTCTGTTGCTGAGTCTTTGCTTAAGGAAAATGTTAATGGTTGCGATTCGGAATTTCATTTTGAACATATTACCTGTAGAGATATAATTAAAACCTTTCACACTTTAAATGTTAAAAAGACTGCAGATTTGTGGGGTAATTCTGTAGAAGTTGCTAAGTCTATTATTGACATTGTGGCACCTGCTCTAGCTGTTATCTTTAATAGTTGTATAGACAGTGGGGAGTTTCCTGATCTCATGAAAAATAGTAAAATAATACCTTTGTTTAAATCGGGTAGTACATCAGACCCCACAAATTATAGACCTATTTCTGTACTACCTACCTTTAGTAAAATTTTTGAGAAATTAATTTTAGAACAAATGCAAAGATTTTTTAATAAACACAAATTATTACATGGCAAACAGTTCGGTTTTACAAGGGGTCGTTCAACTACTGATGCCGGTGTTGAACTTTTAGGACATATTTATAATGCATGGGAAGATAAATGCGACGCCTTGGGCATCTTTTGTGATTTGTCCAAGGCATTCGATTGCGTTCTTCACGAAACGTTAATCAGGAAACTCCGCCACTACGGAATCCGGAACAATGCTCTGAATCTTCTTACTTCATACTTGAGTAACAGGATTCAGAGCGTTGTCGTTAATGGAAAAAGATCTCCCGGATCTATAGTAACAATGGGAGTCCCACAGGGCTCAATTCTTGGTCCTTTCTTGTTTCTTATTTATATAAATGACTTGCCGTACCTGATAAAGGATAATCATGATATAGTGTTGTTTGCCGATGACACTTCACTTTTATTTAAACTTAAACGTCAGCAGCTGGTTACTGACGATGTAAATAGCGCGATCTCTAAAGTAGTCCACTGGTTCAATGTTAATAATTTACTTTTAAACGAGAAAAAAACTAAATGCATTAAGTTTACGCTACCTCACGTTAGGCAGGTGAAAACGAATGTGTTGATAAAGGGCGAAGAATTGAATCCTGAAGACAGCACAGTATTCTTGGGCATAACTTTGGATGCTAAGCTTCAGTGGGGTCCACATATAGATAAATTGTCAAAATAGCTAAGTTCCGCAGCATACGCTGTTAGAAAAATTCGTAATTTAACTGATATAGAGACAGCCCGCTTAGTGTACTTTAGCTATTTTCATAGTGTAATGTCGTACGGTATTCTATTGTGGGGAAATGCCGCCGATATTCAGACTATCTTTGTTTTGCAGAAGCGAGCTGTTCGATCAATTTATAAATTAAGTCCGAGACACTCGCTCAGAGACAAATTTAAAGAGATTAATGTTATGACTGTGCCTTCTCAATATATTTATGAAAATCTTTTATATGCCCATAGAAACATAAAATTGTTTAAAAAATACAGTGATATCCATGATATAAATACTAGGAACAAACACAAATTTGTTGTACCTATAACAAGGCTCAAGAAAATAGGTGGCTCGTTCAGATGCCAATGTATACGCTTTTACAATAAAGTTCCAAGCCCCGTTCAAGATCTAAGCCTTAATAAATTCAAATCATTCATTAAACGTAAGTTGTGCCAGAAAGCCTTTTATACCGTTAAGGATTATATCGAGGACAAAAAGGCTTGGGATTGAGATGCTTCCAATTTTTTACCTATGTAGTGTTCTTATTTTTCTGTTTTGTTGTTGTTTTTCTTTTTTATATACACTTTGACATCAATGAATTCTATATATAAGTACTGTGACATTTGCTTACTTTGTAAAGTATTCTATTATTTTAATTATTGTGAATGTGAAGACTATGTGGGTCACTTTATTTTTATTATATTTTATTTTTCTCTCTGTTCTCTTAGTTTTGTCATGGTCTGGCAGTTTGAGTAATTAATGCGGCCTACCCAAATGTCCTTTCTTTGGTATTGTTCGTCGAATCGTCGAGCTCCTTAAGTTTTGAGTTGAGCTGCACTGATTTCTGACAAATGCGTGCACTGACTGGACAGGTCCTCTCAATCTGTGTGGTTCTTTCCTCAAAAGACCATCTCAGACATCGACCTGCATGGTCTTCATATGATCTGACCAAGATTATGTCTGGACTTTAAAAGAGACTGTGACCTCTGAGTTTGTTTCGGCCTTTCTTCTCAGAGTAGTCAGATAGGAAACGCCGACCTCATCTAGTTTTAAAATATGATTGACGTGTAAAAGTGTTTGTACAAACCTACTTACAAAATAAAATCATTTATCATTTATCATAATCTCAGATAATTTACGCCGATTGATCACTTACTCAACTACATACTTTAGAGTTGTGTATTTAAAGTAGATTTTTGAACAAAGTTCCTAAATAAATTTAGGTTGCAATGGAATTAGAGCTTTGTTTTGTTTGACCGTCTTATTACAAAACGAAACCTAATTTTAGTTCTAGCCTAAACTATTGAGCCAGTATTTGTATTTCGAACTTTATTTCGATTTAGGCAAAGTTCTTAATACTAAAATGACAACTTAGCACCGAACTAAGCTGTCATTTTTGTAGAAAGAACTGCATTTGTCTATCAGTTGGGTCCTTAATTCAGTAACTGGTCCAGTGGTTTAAACCTGATCGAAAGAAAAACCTTGTTTTGTAATAAGGAAGATCGAGTTTATTATTTCAAAACTTAATAATTATCTATGATTCTGAATTCAAATAAAGTTGATTAAAGTTACAAGCGCAGTGAGTTTCAGTTGTCTCATACCCCTCGATACAGACACGCGCCTTTCGATTTTCGCGCCTTTTCTTTATAAAGTACATCCATTGTATTGTGTATCGTGAGTAAATTAACAGTAAAATAACTTTCCACGTTTGATTAAAACGTGGAAGGCTCTCTGTGCATATTCCTAGGAACATTACACGCACCCATATAAATGTCAAGCGCACGTCACACTTGATGAACTACAAAAACTGCCCTTACAGCTACGGAATAAAATCGCTGTCAAGTTCAAATTGTTACCACAGACGTGAAATGGACTTTGCAAGCTACGCATATAATTGAAGCTCATCCCATAAAAAAAAAACTAGCACCAACTTCCTCTCTTTAGGGCGGTACGAGAATATTAAAATATTATTCTCAACACTATTATTTCTTCTTAACAAACCATATGCTCAATGGGAAGTCCCATCGGCAAAAATAACTAATTTCCGTACAAACTATCATCCCCTACTGAACCCCTTTAGGGGGTGAGTTTTCTAAAATTCTTCTTTAGTGCTCACTTTCACTACAATAAGGAACTCTTGTGTTTTCTGGCTTCTAAATCCAGGGATTTAAGCTGTGCGTTGTCAGTGAATTTAAGTTTTTGAGTAGATTTTTTTACATGGTGAGTACCTATATTGCACAAAAAAAAATATGTTGCTTAAAAACGGCCATGGTGAGTATAAATTACTTACAAGAGTGAGTGCGCTGGCTAGGACCAACGAAATGGAGACTAGGACCAACAACGCGCCCAGTCGAACAGGGAACCAGGACACGCGGACGTAAGGCTCGAAGCCCGCAGGACCGTCGCGACGCATCAACGCCTGAAACAATAACAAAACTAAAATAGAAGAGGAAAAAGTGAAGTTATGTCTGCGTCAATGTTTGTAGAACTTAGCACTTTATGCCCGTGACAATAACGTGTATTATTCAATGTCGTTAGACAATCCTCTGCCCTATGGCCTTCAAATTGATTCATTGACTATGTTTGAATCTGAGAACTTTAAGTTTAGTATTTCCGTTTTTAGGGTTCCGTAGCCAAATGGCAAAAAACGGAACCCTTATGGATTCGTCATGTCTGTCTGTCTGTCCGTCCATCACACACACACACTTTCCAGTCACACACAGACACACAGTCACTTTTTTCCGAAACTATAAGAACTATACTATTGAAACTTGGTAAGTAGATGTATTCTGTGAACCGCATTAAGATTTTCACACAAAAATAGAAAAAAAAACAATAATTTTTGGGGGTTCCCCATACTTAGAACTGAAAGTCAAAAAAAAATTTTTCAACAAACCCATACGTGTGGGGTATGGTAGGTCTTCAAAAATGATATTGAGATTTCTAATATAGTTTTTTTCTAAACTGAATAGTTTGCGCGAGAGACACTTCCAAAGTGGTAAAATGTGTCCCCCCCCCCCTGTAACTTCTAAAATAAGAGAATGATAAAACTAAAAAAAATATATGATGTACATTACCATGTAAACTTCCACCGAAAATTGGTTAGAACGAGATCTAGTAAGTAGTTTTTTTTTTAATACGTCATAAATCGTAAATCAAAAAAAAAAAAAAAAACAAAAGTCATTTATTCAAATTAGGCTGAGAATCAGCACTTTTTGAACGTCAAAATTACAAAAGACAGTCCCCCAAAAACGCCCGCCCTTCACCACTTCCTAGTGCTATCGCTGGGAAGAAGAAGTGGCACAACAAACTCCCCAGCAGCACAGCTGTCTGTTCAATTTAAAAAAATACTTGATTGTATACAATACTAGGTGCTTATGTTCGGTAATTAACATTACAAAACCAGAACATAAAATTTAATTATTTGCCATAATATGTCAGCTAGCCACGCCAATATACCAACAAATATAATAAAAACTATACGTACTCAAGCTAAAAAATAATTAATTAAAATGTAAATAAAAAAACTTACTACCCAAATAAAAGCCTCCAGGCATAAAGGGCGTGACAGCTTACACATTTATGCATTGCTGGGTTCTAAGACCTGGCAGTAAGCTAATTCTGGAGAAGGAACATAAACATTGTCTTGCGTTAAACTAGGGTGACCAACTATTCTTATCGTTTAGGTAGTCGTTGATGGAATAGTATGCCTTTGAACAAAGGTTGGATTTTAGTTGAGCTTTAAACGCATTAAAAGGCAAGTCTAGAAAAGAAGAGGGTATCTTGTTATAAAAGGTTATACCAAGCCCAACAAAATTAAAAACAATTGTACGGAACCCACGGTGCGCGAGTCCGACTCGCACTGGACCGGTTTTTTTAAAACAGTTTTCTTTTTTTCGAATATTTTTAACGGTATTTAAAGCCACAAGAAGTTCCTTTAGCCCCTTTTACAGTAGAAAAACTTGCAAGTCATAAAGATCTAGATCTATCTTACCTGATGTGCCGCCCCAAGTTGATGCGGTGGTCTCGGCGGGTGCGGCATCGGCTGGTCTTGTCTCATCTCGCCCAGCAGGTACGAGCGAAGCCCCAGGGCTCCAGCGGCACAGGCGCACCAAGTACGTACGCCTGCTTTCAGCCAAGTTCGAGTGTGGGACTGTTCTAACAAAGCTGGCAGGATCACCTGAATAATACCAATTCGGGAAAACTATAAACTGCTTTAAGGCTACCATCCCTTTTAAGACTTCAGAAACGGTTCATCTGAAAACAAATGGTATCATGTGTGGCTTTGCCGTTAATGGGGGGTTAAAGAGTATTCTATTCTATTCTATGCGATCAGGTAGCCCGCAAAATTAAATCCATTTTCTTACGTTTCTTCCAATTCGCCGGTCATTTGGCAGGTAGTGCGTTGATCAAAATGTGATTCGTGACCGTAACAATTATGTATAATGACCGGCACGAGTCGTGAGCACAGATGGGCAGTAGTGGGGGCAAGCTCGCGCATTGTACACTTTCGGCCAAATTTATTTAGCTTTTGCTCAAATTATTAATAGGTACTTACGCAAAGTATAATTAAAATATTAGTGGTACTTGAAATTTTACTTTGATACAGTAATGTTGTAGGCCTATGTGACTTACGGCCAGTTTCTTCATCAACACAATCAGTCAAAGTATTAACTTTTACTTGACCTTTACTGATACTACAGCAAATGTTTTCTTCATTCAAGTAACTGCTAAAATAGTGAAGAAGCATCGAGCATCGACAGACGAGCCAATCGCGTTCAGCCTCGGTGCCCCCCGCCTTCTTCATTCCGCCAAAGAGACCGAAAAATGAACTACTGCGCAGGTGTCAGTTTGTGCTCACGACTCATGCCGGTTACTATACCTATTTATAGAATTACAGTAAACCAGGGTCAAATTTAAATTAGCTAGCGAAACTCCGCTGACGTGATGGGTATGATATCGATACACGATAAAATAAAATAATCGAATGGTTTTTAGGGGGTCAACGACCGCTGTTTTGTTACTTGAATTTAGAGTTGAGAAAATCTGTTTTCTTTGGTTTTATCGTGTTTAGATATCGAAACCCATCACGTCTTCGGAGTTTCGCTAGCCAATTTAGTTTGACCTTCTACACAACTCTCTCAGTTAGAATTAGCCTCAAATGTCATGATAGAGGAGATTTAATTTATAGAGTATAATATAATTAGTATAGTAGTGTATTGAAGATTTTACTATTAGGTAACCCATTTCGCCTAAAATTCTGTAAAGTCATATTTGTTAAGCTCGCGAATCATATTTTAATCAACATTCAACATGACGTTAACCTGCATACCGCCAAAAAAGTAAGAAAACTTGAATTTCGCGGGCCTTAAGATTGATCTCTCCATGCAAGGAATGTTGGCCTTTAGTTTTGTCAATGTTATAATAATTGGGCACTTGACTGTAGACAGACATTGACGTTAGTTCAATACCGATTAAGTACCTTATCTTGAATGATAGGGCCACAACAAAAAACTCATAATCGTTCCACTAAGCAGTCGGATTAGTGCTTGCAAATGTAATGTAATTCTTAAGTACAGTCACCAAAGAGATAAGTAACCAGGGTCGTCAAGTATTGTTGAAGTTTAGTATGAAAACGATGAATGTTTTTGAATAAAATTTAATTTAATTAATAGAAAACAAACATTTTATTTATCAAATTAAATTTCATTCGAAAGCATCCATCGGTTTCTTACTATACTTCAACTATATCCGACGACGCTGGTTACTTATCTCCTTTGGTGACCGTACATTTCAAGACACAGTTACCCTTAAAAAAATAGTCATTTATTGAAATTATGCTGAGAATCAGCACTTTTTGAACGTGAAAATTACATAAGACAGTCCCCCAAAACGCCCGCCCATCACCACTTCCTAATGCTTCAGCTGGGAAGAAGAATTGGCGCAACCAACTCCTCAGCAGGAAATAATCGAACTCAATATTAGAATAGAATACACTTTTTTATACACACCATATAAATTACAGATATAAATATAGACATTTTACACAGTGGTGACACAATGGGTGGCCTTATCGCTAAGAGCGATCTTAAGACAATCTAGCCAATATTCACGATTCATTATCTGTCTAGCCTTTTCCCAACTATGTTAGGGTCGGCTTCCAGTCTAAGCGGATGCAGTTGAGTACCAGTATTTTACAAGGAGCGACTGCCTATCTGACCTCCACAAGCCAGTTACTGGGTAATACGATACCCCTTGGTAAGACTGGTTGTCAGACACAGGCTTCTCACGACCCGTATCGACAGTCAAAGATCCACGAATGACAGTCGGGACCAACAGCTTAACGTGCTTTCCAAGTCACGGAGAGGTCCTCGTAGAAAAAGATGGTCCTCCATCCAAGGACCAACCGCAGCAAGCGTAGCTTAACCTGATCGATCGACCCGTGCGGCTGTTATTACTAAGTCACAAACCCCTCTAAATATTCACGATTAACGGTATTAATTTTGCGATCATTCGTCTTTGACACACCTCAATACTGACATGACTCAAGACAGAATAATTAATTCACTTTAAAATCTCTGACAATACAATAATGTTTAAATTATTTTCATCAGTACATTAACGTATATGCAAAACAGTACATGTTTCTACATGTACAACAACCTGCTTTGCATATATGTATGTCAGTACAGACTTTCATACGTTGCGTACAGCTTTTGTCACGAAGACAAATGCATGTTGTGTTGATATGCATGGATTGAAGTTGCTCGTAGTATGCATGCATGAATATTGAATATTCGTGGCTAAATAATAACAACCGCACGGGACGATCGAAGTTTAGGTTATGCGAGAAAGATCATTATATTCCATATTTAAATCATTGTTGCCAATTGTCTTTATTGCCACTCAAACGAATAATAACTTTATACTAGCTTTAATTAAGTTCATTTCAGCATGACTAATATTATTGAAAAAGTCATAAAACTGTCTGAAGGTGTAGCGCAAAATGAACTTTATGTGTGGGTTTTAAAGTTTGTATTTCCAAAAACTCATATTTGTTTACATATTTGGAAACAAAATCGCGAACGCAAGAAAACTATCTACAGATAGAAACTGCTTCCATCTTTAAGTTCGAGGCTAAACATAGGTGCTGCCAGTTTTTGCACCCTGTATAAACTACAGTTATTTACATAGCCATTGTAATTGTAATTAGATTACATTGTATTGTTTAAATTAAAACAAATATATTTTTGACACCCAGGCTGTTTTAAATCAAAGTGTCATTGGCGCCGATTCCCTTGTTCACAAACTAAACAATTTTTTTTTAGTTCAGTACATCTTTTTCTTTTTATTTCATTAATAAAAGGACAGAACATAAATAAAGAAGATAAATGTTTTCATTCACCATTTTGAGAGCAGTAGTGATGAAATTATTTACACAAAGTAAAGCGCCTGCCGGGGCTCGAACTCACTACCTACAACACGTAAGTCGAGGAAGTTACAACTGGACCACCACTGCTCTCACATTTCAATGCCTTACAGCATCTGCTTTGATTTGATACTTTAAGACGTTTTGGTGTCGAATTATTTCAGCATGCAACAGCTATAATACACATAAGTTATCTTTACCTGAAGCAACAGCAACTCCAAGCTGAGTTCATTGACCGGTGCGTCGGTGTGCACCGCAACGGCATAGGGCAGGAAACCAGGCAGGACGTACTTGATCACTCTGATCGGCAACCATAACATGAAGAGGACGGCTGTGCCGAAGATCATGGCAGATACCACCAGGCGACGGATGTGGGACCATACTGAGAGGTGAATCATTTCCTGACGAAAAGAAACGATGGTATAAAATAAAAATTATGAGTTGCACATAACTATTCCTTCGACATTCTGCCGAAAGACGTCCCTTCTGTACATAAAATTATTTCATTTTTTCTGAATTAGAAAGTTTAAGAAGTAAATTGCACCTACTTGACTTATGACTGTATGAATGAAAAGTTGACTTAAATAAAATATATTAAGACAATAATTACATTCTCTTAATATCGCTTTGACTCGATTTAATCTATTTGACATTTCCATACCTAATAATTAATAAAATTTAATTTTGTTACGATAGGTATCATAGAGAACTCTTACGGGTGAGGTACGTCTGAATGATCGCCAATTTAGACCAGCTTGGAGAATACTGACTTCCCTGGAGGCGACTGACCCCCATAGGGAACAGTTATCTATGTTCTAGTAAACACCGTAATTACAAAAAAAAAATGCTTGGCTGCCAAAATAATAAATGCACTTGTATTACAAGGAGCTTCATATTTAAATAAACAAACCTGCACAGGACTGAAGTCAGGATCATTCAAATTCTTCAAGAACCATAGCACACCGGGCCTCAGAACTTCCCTCAACAAAAGAATGAACGACGCGAAGTAATAAACGTAGACCATGCCGACCAGCCAGTGAATGAACATTAGGGTCCAGGGGGCCGCTTGCAGACTCGACTCGCGGTCCTTCAGGGTAGCGTCGAACATTGATAACGAGCATAGGTCGAGCCACCAACCGCATACGAGAGGAATGACTCCAATCTGAAACAAAAGAGGAATAAAATTTTATCCATACTATCCATAATATAAAAGAAAGAAAATACATACATTTATTTACACACATACATTTTTTTTTTATATACTCATCATTAACTTGCTCCTATCCAAATTTATTTGGAGTTGGCAAAACATTTGTTTGTCTTCCATACTTCTCTAATCTGAGATTATGGAAAAATAACTTTAATTTCTACACAATAAAGTTCAGTACGTTACAACTTTAAACATTTTTATAACTTTTTCAATAGTGCTAATCACTCTGAAATCAACTTAATAACCATTAAAATAAAGTTGATATTTGTTTAACTTGAAATAAGGTCAATTTGAAACATAAATAAAATTTGAATATTGTTGTTGACATCACATTAGTAAACTTCTTTCAAGCCATTCATCATCTACCACACATTCCATGCTAATATTCTAGTCAATACTATCCATACTTAATATTGTAAATTCGAAAGTAATTCTCGTCTGTTTGTTACCTGTTAAGGCCCTGAATGGGTTTGAAATTTGGCACACAGGTACAGTGGCATACAGGTAGGGTTAGGACAGCATACTTTTTATCCTGGACGTATGTTCTAGTGGAATAATTTCGCGAGGAGAAACCGCGTGCAAAAGCTAGTCAAGTATATATCAATTTCAGTATTGAAATATGGCCTAAGGGTTTCTGGTGACTTCATTAATTTTTTTTTGCACTAGGCTTCGGTAACTAGATTATGAAAAAGTGTTTGCAACATGCATGTGTGTGTAATTAATTGCAAAATCAAATGCCAATGTCCTATTAATAGGGTTATTGACTACTGATTAAAAACCAACGGACACAATCAACCCAATTCAACTGCAGTGAATAGATCAAATTAAGTACATTAAACATTTATTTTGGTTTTGTAAACAGACCTAGACCTTAGATTAGTTTTCTATTAACTATTTGAATGTTGAGTTCTCATATTAGGATTAATTCAATCACTATGGAGTCTAGTAAATAGGTATGTAACAAAAAGTTAAAACTGCTATTTATAAACCAGCTTTATTTAACTTCCACTTTTTATTATTATTAACTTGACCTAAATAAACGAACATGTTTGCGTTACTTAGGTAAAGACTGGACACGACCCAGGCAATGCTAATGTGGGGTCCAAGGAATTTGTAAAGATCTAGCACTTATGGCTCCTTAGGCACATTATAATCTGTACTAGCTTGAATAACCACCGACAGCCACCATGGCCCGCACAAGATGGGTCGACCATAGTGCACGGGCCATAGGGGCCATGGGCCATGAAGGACTCTGTGCGGAAATCAAACTCTCTTGAAAACACAGTAAAAAGTTTTAAAGCAACAAGTGCAAGTTTTAAGTTTTTATTTATTTGTTGAAAAATTTATTTAAAACCTCGAAATTCTTTAGCATGTATACAATGCATTTAGCATTTAAATATTTCTGAGCTTATTAAATATTCATTAAGGCATTGACTACTACCGCAGTCAACGGTGAATAGATTTCCTATTGTGTCTGTTGTCTGGCAGTCCACGTGTTAAAAACAAATATTTAACATGTTTTGATATATTCATTTCAAATATTATAAATTATAATCAGGGGCCAATTGCTCACAGTTGATGCCTAAGGGTTATGTTATGCTATTCAAATTTTGAGTTAAATATGCTTGATATGATAGCTACTTTTAAGAATAACATTTAAATAACTATGAAGGACAGCTGTTGATATAGGTAAATAGTTTCTGCATAAAATATTGTTTTAGAGAGTTCTGCCTGGATGTAAGTTGCAATTTATTTCCCTATGGTACCAATCTGGCCACCACCAGTAACATACTGTTTTTATAGCTAAATCTAATTGTAGTGATTTATTGGAAAAGCCCAAATGCCTATTTGGGAAAACCCAAAACCCTGTCATAAATTTTGCTATTTCCTAATTTAATACTAACTAAATTAGGGCTTAATAATACAAAATAATTGAACTCACCTCAACAACAGACAGCAGCGCCACCTTCACAACCACATAACAGAATCCCAATGCCTTTTTAGCACTTCGCAGGCGTAGCAGAGAGGCCATGCCGTGTAATACTGCCAGAATCGCCCCTACCAACACGTACCCAGCCAGAGCAGTCAGGGGCCCCGCAAATGGACCCTCTGCTGAGAACCCTGCCATAGCAGCCCCCAGCCTTCCAATATGATACGGACAGAATGCAAACACCACTATAAACAATGTATTCAGGGACACAACCCAGAAAACATGCTCCAGAAACACCATTGAACCATCCAAGCCAAGCAGCCGGGCCCATGTCAGCTCCTCAGCAGCAGCACGGTCCCATTCCATTGGGTTCCAGTTGGCTTCATCCCCAACCAAAGGGTCTTCACCAACTTCAGCATTTACTTCATCTCTTATCCCAACTTCTCCATCCCCCGCCCCATTGTTCACACGGTCATTATTATTATCCTGTAGGGGCAGATCTTCAGGGGGAGGAGCTGGGAGGTTCTCTCTTTCCATCCAGTCGGGACCTCCACCATGCATGATTTGCTCTCTCAGCCACACAAGACCAATGAAGGAGAACAGTGTACAGGTAACAACAAAACAACCAGAGAAGACATCTTTAGCAAGGTTTTCTGCTGACACTATGTCAAATGGTAATGAAATCACTGGGTCTAGAGAACCCGAGAACAGGCAGCGGTAGGTTCTGCATGCAGTGAGCGGCACGATACCGAGCCAGGCAAGCGCCACCAGCGTGTAGTGCAGCCAGTCTTTAACAGCGGACGCCACGGACGTCACCAGCCCGCCCACCACGTCACGGATAGGCAGCCTGCGCGGCATGTCCGGTGAATATATCGGCATAAACGAAAACCGGTGACCACACAACTCGCAAATCTCCTTCCTGGAGTATCGCATCCACTGCACTAAACACTCCTGGTGGATCCATTTTATTGAGCCCGTGCAGATGCACGGATGGAACAGTGGTCTGTCAGACGAAGCCTCCGAGCGACAGAACCGGCAGAAGTCCGCGCCGGACGAGTCCGAATCCATCATTTTCTTCAATCCAGTTTGCCTGGTTGATTATGCGATCTGCGAAAGTTATCACATGATTATGACATGTAAGAGCAACACACAACACTAACAGTTGGACGATATTATCGTAAATACACACCTTGACGCGTAAAAATAATAGACAGCACAAAATACAATAGATTTATAGGAAAAATAGGTATTTTCTCTTTGTTTGACAACCAGACAGCCACAGCAATTAAGTGTGGCCAGAACTAGGTTTATAAAAAATCTACCAAGGACAGTTAGTGACAGCTGTGAGCTGTGCAGCAAACAAACCGGATATGGATGGTAAGAATACTTTTATACAGGTTTTTAATTAGAATGCAATTAGATTAATGAATAGGTACTGCTCAAAACATCAATTATTCAAGAGAATGTAAATAATAGACTAATTATTTAAATGTATATACATGCGGAATAACTATATAATTGGGCTAAGAATAATATAGCATCATTTTATCCAACCTTTTATCGATATTGTTGATTTCTTAATATGTTTGAATGTCTCTACTCGACAACGTACATAACGCAATGACGCTTTTCGGCAAGAACAGTCATCATTATTTTGCAATATAAAGGTTAGATTTTAAATAAAAAAGTTTATTTGTTTTACAATCACGTTTATTACCCCACAAGTCAGTATAGACGGTGTTGCCATTCGCTAGAAAATATCATTCAAATAAAGGGGATTCCCCGAATTCGTCAAAGAATAAGTAATGAAAAATTCCGTGCTCTTTTCAATCGGTCCGAATTTATAGTTGCGTTAAAAATATGAAATGGTTCAAATATATTTTATTATGTACTGTGAAATTTTGCCGCCCCCTAAAACGTGCCGCTGGGGGCGGGCTGCCCTCCCCCCTGGCCCCACTACGCTACGCCACTGGTGTGAGAGTATCTCTACTTAAAGTACAGGCTGTGGAATCAATCTTCGTGAACGGCGGATGGCTATGTCCAACAGCAGCAAAAGGAAGCGTTTCTCTTGATGCAGAAATAATAATACGGCTAATATGTCTTCATAGGGCTTCAGGAACAGTTCCGGATTAGCCCTTAAGCAAATTAAGCAATTGTTAGGGCATCACATCTCTGGGGGCACCATAAACCAGGCGGTCCTAGAGGGGGGTCATTACCCCCCTCCAAAATCATTCAAGCTGTCGAAAGCCTGAATGATTTACTTACTTGTCTTACTAACTTAAAACTGTATTTGAGCAACGGTGACCTCGATGAGCATAAACAAGAACATTGGGGCAGTCGTCGGGAATACCGACAGACGTGAAAACTTAAAACGATGAAATAACAATGATTTTTTAAAAGGACAATGCTCATAGATGTATGGAATCCCGTACCATGCGTCCATGCTGCATTAAAGTGAAACTTTGTTTTTTATAGGGCACACTTATCATAATAATATTAACTCGTACAAAAGTTCTTTTTGTAAACAAAACCCGGGTATCGGAGCCTAAAAACTAGGTAGGTACTTTATTTTGTTTGACATGACGTCATACACGAACGGCCATTATTGTTCTAAAAAAATGATAATCGTTTAAATAAAAATTCTATTCTATTTCATTCTAGTTATTTTTAATTAATGTAGAATCGGCAAAGTATAATAAAGTCTTTTACGTTTTCTGAAAGACGTGATCATGACATTTTTAAATAATCCTGTTTGAAATTGAAATGGAACGTCATTTAAAGGGAATAAAACAATATAAACACTTTTTTACTTTAAATTATTTTCCCTGTTCAAAAATCAAATCCCCGACATTAGAGATTATTAGCAAATCACTCAACACGCTTAAAGGAGTTTTTACTCCAATAAGCCCCATTAGAAAATATAGAATCTAGATTGCAAGAGCGAGCGGATCAAGCTCGGAAATTTGGGAACCCCGCTCGTACGTAAGATTCGAAAGGCTAAGATTAAGGCCAGATTCGAAAACCTAAGCTGCTGTAGAACGAGTTGAAGGTTTTCGTCATAACTCGACAAAGTAAGTTATCTCTAAGTGTAATGGATAAAGGAAAACAGAACCTATTCAAGGTAGGGTGCTAACATTTACAGGCTCGCTTCGCTTGCTTCGCTCGCTCTTGCATTCTGTGTTCTTTTGACGCTTGAGCTTTTCTTCATAAGTCGACAAAGGGACCAAAACAGCAAATCTTTCCTATTCGACAGTGTGCAAAATTTTCGACCTCGCTTCGCTCGCTTTGCATTCTAGACTACATTCTCATAATTACTTGGGTTTTTCCTGCATAAGTCGACAATGTAGTCGTAACTCCTATTTCGGATTGAAAATATGAAACAAAACCTAACTTTACCGAGGCGGGTTAAGTGTTAAGATTTTCAAGCTCACTGCGCTCGCTCCGCTCACCCTACATAATGTATTATGAGGTTCTGACTTCTGAAACTTTTCAAGCTCGCTTCGCTCACTTATGCATCCAAGGTTCCCTTTGAAAAATCACCGTTAATCTGCCAGCAAGAGCTACCAAAAAAAAAATGAAGATTGATTTTTAACTGACTAAAAACGAGGAGGCTCAAGAGGAGTGCTCAGGCAGGTGGATTCCACGCTTTTTCAATTATTATTTTTTAAACTATAAAATTATTTCAATAAACTTAAGTTAGTTTAAAGTGTATTGGAATCATCAGAACGAATCAAGTGACCTCAAACTCAAGGTGTTTACTAGAAGGCACTGAATAGTTCCATTATCCACCTCCTGGCTTTATCATCAGATTAGGTCTAACATAGCAAATTTTAGTTTTGTCTTCCGAACTACGTTACACATACAAAGATTCATCAAAAGGCCCCAAACTCACCCTCCAAACTCGAGCGGTTTACTAGTAGTCACTAAAGAGTTCCACTGTATATCTCTTGGCTCCATCACCAGACCCTCGTTACCAAGCCCAATCTATTGGACATATCAGAACAAATCATATGAGCCCAAACTTGCGGGGTTTAGAAAGTTGGTTTGTAGCCACTGGAGAGTTCCACTCACGGAGCAAATTGCTCCGTGGTTCCACTATCCACCTCCTGGCTCCATCATCAGATCAGCTCTAAGATACCAAATTATAGTTTTGTCATCCAAACTACATAAACATACAAAGTTTAATTTCGATACGACAATTAGAAGTAGGTTAAAATTGACTTCTAAGATTTCTTTACCTACATTGTTTGTTACTTATTTAGTGTACAGACGCCAACAGGTCAAGATACCCGAAACTGTCAAATTTTCCCAATCAACCTTGAACTTTAATGCTTTATCGATAAAGTTGAAAATCTATTAAAGAAATTTGACAGATTGTAGTAGCTGCGTCTGTACGGACGCCAGCAGGTAAAGCTACCCGAAACTGTCAAATTTTCCCAATCAACCTTGAACCTTAATGCTTTAGCGATAAAGTTGAAAATCTATTAAAGAAATTTGACAGATTGTAGTATGTTGATGTGCTGGCGTCTGTACATACAAATGAAGCTAATAAAATCGTGTTAAAAAAGAAAAAAGAATACGTTTTTTTAAAGGTACAAATTAATATTACCCCGAGACAGACTACAGACTAACTAGCTTGGGGCTTACTGGTAAATAATACTTTTTGACCTAGCTGTTGGTAATATTTTAAGCTACTCCTGTCGTCTCAACTTAGTGTTGACCTGTAAACCTCCTTACTGTATTACCTGGACAATAAACTATTTTCTGTTACACAACTAACTTTTAACACTAGGTACTAAATGAAATGACTAACAAAAAAAATCAAAAGAAGGACACTTTGGCGCCAAAGGACTTGTCCACATCGCTGTAATTCAGAAACTTGCTCAGAAGTTATTCCGTAAGTTTGTACCAAAACTTTCCTATTTTTTATTAGTGGCAATGGCTTGCGTAAATCACGTCTTGCCAATAGAAAAAAAGTATTTATAGTTTTATTTTTGTGTAAAAAACGTAAATAAACGCAGGTAAAACAAAACAAAATGCTACATTGAATTGACGACTTGATGTTTTAAAGACAGACATTTACACATATTGCACTCTTTTTTTTTGTTTTTAATGTCTTCATTTTATTTGCATCATGTTTTAATACTTGGGCAGCAAAGTGCAGTAAAGCAGCAGCAGCTGCAGTTGTAGTGTTGACAATATTTTAATGTTGACATGACAGAAAAGAATTGACAGATGACATTATCGCCGTTTCGCGAGCGGTGTCGTGGTATAGGAGGATTGGTTACTTGGAACTTCTCAATTTTATTTCACTTAGTTCACACTTTCAAATTAATATGTAGTGAGTATATAACTGAAGTTTCTACACTCAATTCCATCACGGTAGGTTTCGATAAAATCTTGAAGGTGACGTACGCAAACTTTAAATCATAATTTTGTAATACAATTGCAGTGCAAGTGGAGGTGAGCGCGTATTTCGTGCTGTGATCGCAAAAAGCTGCTGTATTATTTATCCAATTAGTGATACACTGTTACTAATTAGTAATTAGTAACAGTGTATCAGAGTTCTTAGAAAAGTTCATTGAAAAATGATGTGCACTTGAAAAATGCGTAGTAAACAAAATATAAATAGTACTTTTTGTGCAATTTTAATGGTTTAGTAATGACGTGAAGCCTGTTTTTATTTAATTGGATGTAACACAGTCCAATATCTATTATTCTGACCATGTGGAATCTTACTGGAATGGTATTTTTTCACAGAAGTCTAATTGGATATTGTCGGCGCGTCTTATCGCCGACATTCATAGGCAAATCACTGCAAAAAAAAAACTTTAATACTGTTAAAATCACACAGAGAAAAATAAATATTATTTTAATATAAGTACATAATTATGAAATATACATGCACTATAGACTCCATTTCATTTCCATTTTTTTTATTATGTTTATGAGCTGCACTTCTAGTAAGATTTAGCAACAGTGCCTCCTAACAGTTGTTTCAAACTTTTATTTTACTCTGGTTTTGCATCACTTCCAAATCACAGTAATCTTTAATTTTCATTATAATAGAGTTGCAGATGGTTTGCTGCTGTCATAGGTAAAATAACTATAAAAGGACTGTACCCTCCTTCACTCTGCACTGACGGCACTGTGACTGAACATAATTATGAGAGTACATGTTAGCCGATATTGTGTGGGTGTTGATAACGGCTTACACGGTGTAACGTTGGCAGTTACAATAAAACAATATTTTATTTATGTAGGTTTTGTTTGTTTAATAGTTGAACGTTGAAGGAAATATCATAGTTGATTGATGTTAATTTGAGTGGTGACTGTAAATTAAGACTTGACTATGACCCAGGAACCGTTAAACGATTATATCTCGACACATCATGGGACAGTGAGTAATTGTAGCCATCACAAACATAATTATCACAAAGTGCAGACACGTCTATTCAGCTATAAAAAAATATGTCTCAAGCCATTTATTTCCAAACTTTGGGTACATTGTTTGTTAGCAGAAAGTATTTGGGCCAAAAGAAAATCATAATATGGCAGCTTGTTGTGACTTTTGGCCTTCTCCAACTGTGCTGCAGATGTTTATAATGTCCCTTTATACCATAATTCTTTTTCTAACCTCAAGTTATAAATTCACAAAACTTTTTGAGTTTGTCACCAAGAGGTTCTAGGGACAGGAATGGCATGATCATGACTTTATCCATTATCTGCATCTTGTCATCTCTGTATGCATTGCACTATATAAAAACATGAAATGGATAAGAAAACAAACAGCCATGCCTGATTTTGTGTGTGGTTTGCTCCCTCTCCATGTGTTTTTCATCGAAACCATGTTTTAAAAAAAAAAAAATTATTTCCAGAAAAACTCAAGAAAGCTTCCAGAAAAGTGTGATGAGTCTGGAATGATGGCATCTCAAAAATCTGTGATAACAATGAATCAACCAAAAGATGCGATAATACGTATTGATGTGCCGAGTACCAGTAAAAACATCCTACGGACTGAGCAAACAGAAATTAACATACTATGCTTTAACATAACTCCATACAGTGAATTAACACAGTTTATGTTTTGTGCAGTCTTTGTATTTATATTTTATTTAGCCTATGGATATTTTCTAGAGTTAATATTTTCTACATCTGATGTGAAACCTGTAAGTTTGTACATAACATTAGTTCAATTTTTAATGACGATGGCATTAAGTTACCTTGAGTCCCTGATAAGGAATCCTATAAAAAGGAAGTGAGTATGGTTTTTTTTTTAATTTAGATACTCCATAGACAGTTTAGATGTGATTAAAAACATGTCTATTAAAAATACAAAAATAAAAGACGTGTTGAAAGGACTGTTAATTTGACAGGACTAAACTAATATTTATCTTCTGTCCTTTTCCTAATGAAACAGAAAGAAAAAGATGCACTGAACTTAAATTTAGTTTAGTTTGTGAACAAGTGAATCTGCACCATTTACAATGGGAAAAGTTTAAAAGAAGAAGACCACAGTATAAAACAAATAATCTTCATTCCATTCACTTTCAGAGTACCACTAAGAACATACGCGTTACTAGCAGCTCTAACACTTGGAACCATGTCACTCTCAAACCTTGCACTAAGCTATCTGAACTACCCGACCCAGCTGATCTTCAAGAGTTGCAAACTAATACCAGTAATGATCGGCAGCATTATCATATTGAGCAAGCGGTACGGGTTCCTGGATTATGTGGCGGCTGTGGTCATGTGTATTGGTCTCACTATGTTCACTCTGGGTAAGGATTTTATCAGATTTTTATAATCTATCAATGACAGCAGAAATAAGATATTATTTTTTTATGTAACCATATTCAGCTTCCAAAAAATGTGTGCTTCATGGCTCTCCACTTGTTCCTTTCGTCACTGCTTTGGTGGAAATCGGCCCTAAAGCTATCGCCGATTCGAACCCCGCTCAAGCTTTTAACTCTTTCTATTTGCCTATGTTGTCCGACTGTTGGACAAAGGCCTCCCCCATATTCTTCCACCTTTCTTTGTGATGTGCCTTCTTCGTCATAATAACATGTAACTTGTAACATAATTGATACAAGTTACTTATTTATTAAGTACATATTACAACACACTTGTACAAATATCAATGTGTTAGTTAAGACAAAATAAATGCCATCTGTTCTATCGTAAACATTGTGATGGATTTACGTAACAACGATAAAGTAAATTGTAACGTGTTTCTAGCTAGCCAAAAAATAGTAGCGAAACGAAGGTAAACCAGAATAATAATAGCCTCCCGACCGATTTCGGTCACGGTGGCCAATCTCAACGGAGATGAGCCAGGTACGCAGGAGATATTATAGTGCACAAGTGTGTGCGTAAACACAGGTGCACTCTCTGTTCCTTTACTCTCATAGTCCGATGGGACGGTAATCCGGCACGACCGGGGAGAGATCAGGCGCGGGACCAACGGCTTTACGTGCTTTCCGAGGCACGGGGGTATCACACCACCAACTTCCAAACTCCGGGCTGTTACTAAGAAATTCCCAATGCATAAACCCAATAACACTTTGCCCCACCCGGGAATCGAACCCAGGACCCCACGCTCAGCAGTCGAGCTTGCCACCACGAGACCAAAGGGGTTATATCATTCAACTCTGCTTACTCCTTCAGTACAGGCAAGCGTGATGTTACATCGTTTTATGTTATATTATGTTTCAGCGGACTCGAGCACCTCACCAAAGTTCAATTTCCTAGGCATAGTCGTAATATCTCTAGCGTTACTGTGCGACGCTATCATCGGTAACGTCCAAGAGAAAGCGATGAAGCAGCACAATGCTTCGAACAACGAGGTCGTCTTCTATTCGTATGCCATCGGGTGCGTTTACCTGGGTGTTATTACTGGGTTCAGCGGGGTCATGACTGAAGGCTTTGATTATTGTTTGCAGGTGAGTTTTGATTTATTAGTAGCGTTAAAAAGTACTTTCAATCAACTCAGTCTATCGCAGTCCATTGCTGGACATAGGCCTCTCCCAGGCTGCGCCACAACACCTTGTCCTCCACCCTCCACATCCAGTCTGTCCCAGACACCTTCTTAAGGTCGTCGATTCAAGCTGGGGGGCATCCCACACTATGCTTGCCGATACGCGGTCTCCACTCTAGGACTCGTCTGCTCCACCGGCACTCGGTCCTTCGACAATCATGGCCAGCCCACTGCCACTTCAGTCTGTCCTCCGCCTTCCGCATCCAATCTACCCCAGCAACCTTTAGGTCGTCCGTCCATCTAGTTGGGGGGCGTCCCACACTACGCTTGGCGATACGCGGTCTCCACTCCAGAACTGGTCTGCTCCAGCGGTCATCGGTCCTTCGACAGACGTCATAGTTTACCAACACAAAAAGTTCTATGTAAGGACTCAACACACAAGAGTCAGGTAGCGTTTGTGCTTCTGCCTACCCTCATGGGATAAAGGCGTGAGCTTATGAAAGTTCAAGTCACGCAGAATAACTAATATACTTGTCAGAATAACAGTAATTTTGTATACTACATTCTGAAACACCTCATTAAGACATGTGACATCGACCAAACCGCACTGGGCCCACGTAGTGGGTTACGGCACACTTTCTCACCGACAGGAGCCCTGTGTCTCAGCAGTGGGAATATTATGGGCTGATTATGCATGCTGAGTTGAAGCCTCCTTGCTTGTCACACTCACAACGTATCATTAAATATTACCTCTTCAATGTAATAGGGTGTTACAAGGGGCAATTTTACTACAGAATATGTATAAATACTGTAGAGTTTGTTTATACTTACGTTAAATCGACTACTTGTAAATAGCGATAACCTTTTTGATAAATAATTAATAACCCTTTAAACGGTTCTCAGTGTACTTAAGACTCTTTTGAGTACATTCCACGTTTTATCCATGTTTTTACCGGTACTTAAAAGTTTTTATGGACCTTACTGCAACATGCAACAATAAGGTTTTATTAATGAACCATTGTGTATTTTGTATGCATGAAAAGAACCTTCATGAGTGATGATGCCAAGTATGTTCGGTCCGCCATCACATGAGCAATCAGTTCCACTCCCGACTTTGCACCCTTGCTAATCTCTTCTCAACGACATGAGCGTGTGTCGTAACTCGTAAAACTCCGCCGAACTACTGAAACGAAAGAAGATATTAACAAGGTTACACCTTGTCAGAGCCTGAAAAAAACTACGAATTCTTACTAGTAGGTACTGTTTTTCCTACTTAGGAGTCACGCACGGCGGCGCTTTATCTGCACCCCGTCGCGTGGTGCGTTGTAGTGTGTGATCCGTCTTAGTCCACAAACAAATATTTGTAGTTTGTAATTCAAGTTCAAAACTCTAACAGAACTATCTTTTATTTCCAGGATCCTGTCTCAATATACTCAAAAATATTCTTCCTAAGCCTGAGCGGATACATGGGTTTACAAGCAGTACTCACCCTAGTGCGCATTTGTGGCGCCACCGTCGCAGTCACAGTTACTACGTTCAGGAAAGCGCTGTCCATCATCATATCGTTCCTGATATTCAACAAACCTTTTGTTTTCCAGTAAGTATTTTTTATAGTTAATGCCAGAGTTCTTGGCAGGCGCAGTCATGCAAAGTCAGAGAGAGCCGACACAACACTAGTTTTTACGGAACCCTGTTACTAAAAGCGGTTCTGCACTGCATCCAATTCGAATTCAAGATCCGAGCTCAATCCGAATTGGGAATGTTGTATTCGGCCGGACAGAGTTCGGATCTAGTGCGCATTTGTATGAGGGGTCATACAAATGGTAATATGGCTACTGCGGACCGACATTTCTCGGATTCGGATCGGATGCAGTGCAGAACGGCTCTAAAACGCAGGCCACACTGCTGGCGGGCGGGCGGGCGAGCCGAGCGAGGCATCGTTTCACCTCTTTTCATACTTGGGTTCACACCGCGAACTACAGGGATAAGCTACCGAAGTATGAAAAAAGGTGAGACAATGCTCGCTCGGCTCGCCCGCCCGCCCGCCAGCTGGCGGTGTGGCCTGCGCTTTAGGTTTCGCTGTCCGTGTTCACGTATTATTTTTTCGCGATTACGATGTTGGTCCCATGGAGAAAGTGGTCGGTTCGATGATCTGACCTCAATTTTCTGATACATGCAAATATTCGAAACAAACCAAGAAATAAAACAGTCCAAAGTGAACAAAGTAATTGAAAACATGTTCATAATTTCATCTCTTTCTTTCAGATACGTATGGTCAGGTATGCTGGTCGTGCTAGCCATATATCTGAACCATTACAGCAAGAAGCATCCGAGCTACGTCCCCATAGGAGTGCTGACCTGTTGGCATTACATGCAGAGCTTTTACCAGTCGGAGTACCGATATCTCAGGATTAAAAGCAAGATGTATGCTGATACGGTTTAATAGTAAAATAGTTAATTTAATGACCTTTATAAGTATTTATTCATTGTGGCATATGGCAATGTGGAATATCCTGGGAAGTTTTTTGCCCTAGATAATTTATGGAACTTTTAAAATATATTCTTTAACGCGTAATTTCGCTGATTCTTGGCAACGTTGAAGACGCATTTTTAGCAGATCCAATTGTTCTGGATTTCGAGACAAGCGTATAAAACACATTAAGGGATCAACCATTAATGTGTTTTATACGGATTTTCAAAAGACAGATAACCTTATCTGAGAAACAATTTTTTGAAGTTTGACAGCTTTTGTATAAAAACTATTCCAAACGATCTTATTTATTCTTCAGATATTTTGTTATCGGACTGTTGAAAATTCAACCATAGGACAAAGTTCCTGCAAGAGAGTATGTACTGATCCTTTGTTACTAAGCGCACAATGAGTTCTATAAGTTTGGACAAGGGCAGGATCGGGAAAATCAAATCAACTGCTGATAGAGTTGAAATAGTGAAATTCCACAACTCATTTACTTTATAGTAGAACCAAACATCATTCCGTAAAGGCTTATTTACAAGAAAGAAGTCTCTTTCCCGCCTCGAAGGCAAAACTCGCCTACGAATTTAGGACGAAAGCGTCAGGGAAGCCCGTAACAAATATTTATTTAGAGAATTATAATCATTATAATCAGCAAATAGCAAAAAACATTTCTAGAAAATTATAATTTCGCGGACAACACTGACGCTACTACAAAACTTTAAATACCTTTTTTTTTGTTAACACGGACGCTTCCAATATACAAATTTTATTTTTATATTCTTTTGTTAATCGCCTATTGGAAGCGAGAATGTATGCTCGTGTAAATGAGCCATTACACCTATTTAGTAAGTTGAACATTACTGACAAAGTCGTAGTGTCACGTAATTTTAATAGTAAATCTTTGAATTAGCATTTATTTTAAGAAATTGTGATTTTAATTATACATCATATCATTATTGTCTGTTTATCTATTGTAGAAGATAATGTTATAGTACCAATTTATTTAATTATTTTAGGTAAGTAGATATTACCACCTTATACCATGAACTAAAAAAACAAATCAATCAAAAGTTTTTTTTTTAAACAAACGGCTTCTGTTTGAACTCAAAACTGTCACATAAAAATTCCTGTACATTTTTGGCACTGGATATATTTTAAACTTATTTATATAAAGTTTAGGTTTAGTTTTTTATACAGTACATTCGAAGTGCTCCGTCATTCTATGGAAAAGCAATGGTATAATAATATTCTTACTGAGATTTATAATGTAGTAGAATACGTATGGTATTCCTCAATCACGAACTACGTTAGTATAGCACCCTAATTCCGTAACACACTATTAATATCAATCTGAATAATTTTAAAGGATATTGCTTCATATGTTCGAAAAAATTGTCTGCTCAACAACGTAAATAACGCAATGAATGTTGTTGAACTGTCAGAATGAAAGTCATTGCTACTGATAGCAATGACACGATTGCGACTGATTGGATTGAATGGCATGATTGCTGATACGCAATTACCCCTCTTGTTCAGGCGTCCTTTCATTTTACCTCCAATTTTGTATCCCAGTGATGTTTATTATTATTGGCATAAGGTTCAAAATAAGCGTACTTTCAGAGGTAAGACTACTTCCAGGACTAAGTAGGGTGTGATATTAAATGCTGAATATGACTACTTTTATAAACTTTTTTGGTTAGAAAATTTTGTTTTGTATCAATTTGACATTTTAAAACAAATTGAATTTTATTGTTGTCTGCATTTATGACCTAAACCCCAATGTAAATGTAACATATTGTAAATAAATAAAAATACATTATTTAAATCAATGACATTTATTTTCATTGTATGTACAAAATCTTATAAATCTAAACGTTTTCATACAAAAGTGTCCAAATTTAACGTGTTTGAATATTTGGAATGTTATTAAGACACTATTTTCATTGGCTTTATACATGTTCTAGGACGACAAAACGATTAAGTGGTTAAAGCATTTTAATACTTTTAGGCGAAGAAAATAAACGAATTTGAGGTTAAATTTTGTGGTTACTTGAATAAACAACGGATCGGTGATCAGTCGATATTAGAATCCAATTATATTAACACTTTAGAGTTTAATACATGCGTCAAAAATTGGAATATTGGTCAAAATAATTAACATTATACAGGTCACAATGTCTAACTACGCTATAAATTAAATACGCTTCTCTCTACATCTATCATTCGATCTTAATGTACAATTAACTCTTTGGTATATGGTCCTAAAGCTAGTATTATTTGTCTTTATACAGGTAGGGTAGTTGGCCCCTTTGCAAGAGTTGTACGGAATTGTTGAGCACAGTTTTATCACAATGAAGTACTTACTAGACAATTTTGATTGAGGGAGCTACATGACAACTAAAAGGGTCAATTAATTTAAGTATATTTTTTTTCTATATAATCATTTACATGATATTGCAAAGGAGCCTCGAAGAATTGATCAGTTCTGGGCCAATTCACTATGACCACTCAATGATTCCTTCAAAACCACGTCTCCTCGCGATAATTTCGCGCGGTTTCGTCCATTGTGTCATAGAGAATACGGCCCCTGTTCGTTTGTCATTTCCAAGGGCAGTTACAATTTGTACGCAAAATAAGTCAAAATGTGGAATTGTGCATGATTTTAGAATTACTTGGAGTTACAAAGCACGAGTGAAGCGTAGGACTCTGAGATCTTAAACTTACTCCAGTGTCGGGCCTTAAGTGATAAAAAAATATCACATATCACTTTAGAATATGAAAATATCGTGTTACATTTCGTTTTAAACCTTATGGCTTATGCCATAGTGAACAATTTAGTTTTTACAAAATGCAAAACAACACTACCAGTGCTTAAAAGCTACATAAATAATATTGAAAGTGAAATTTGCTCAATACTATAAATACTTAAGTTTATTTTAGTGGACTTAATCGTACATCAGTTTCTGTGTTTTCTCATTGACTTAGGCTAAGTATTTCGATACCAATTTTGACTCACAAAACAGAAGAGAAAAGCCGTCGACCAATAAAAAAGAAGCTCACACATTCCTGTATTGTTTTAGTTCAATAATGCTTTGAGTATAAAAATACTAAAAGGTGGTTTTATAAGTGTGTGTGGATACGGCATTGGAACGTTCGTCGTACGTGATCCACACACGAGTTATAATTCCAATATTTGCTAAGAGGACCCTACACATCGTCTCTCACGCTGCACATACAAAGTTATTATTTCACTATATCACAGCACTAGTCTTGCACTTCTCTGTACGGTATCTCACTTGTCACTGTGAACGATTCGAAGTAATGATTTAGGAATTCGAACGTGGGCCGTTTTTCGGGAATGGCGTCCCAGCATTGTAGCATCAGTCTATATATATCGTCGGGGAGGTAGTGACCGACTGGTTTAGGCATTCTGTATCCTCGTTCCACTTGTTCGATGACGTCCTTGCCATGTAAGCCGGGGTACGGTATCTGTCCATACGTGAAGAGTTCCATTAGCAGAATACCGTACGACCAAACATCACTTTTGATGGAGAATCTTCCATAAATGATAGCTTCTGGCGCCGTCCATTTCACAGGGAAGCGGGAGCCTTGTTTAGGACAATACTCGTTGTCTTCAATCACCCTAGCGAGTCCAAAGTCACATATTTTTGCTACGTTATTTTCACCTATTAACACGTTCCTAGCGGCTAAGTCTCTATGTATCAACATTTTAGATTCTAAGTATTCCATGCCGGACGCGACTTGCGCGGCGACGTACACTAGGTCCTCAAACTGGAGGAACTTGCCCTCTCCGTTTCTGAGGAACTCGAGCAGTGAACCTTTGCTCATGTACTCTTGGACGATGTAGACGGGTTCCTGTGTTGAACAGACTGCATATAGCGCCACAAGGCGCTTGTGGCGGAACTTTTTCATAATGGCCGCCTCTTGTAGGAAGGCTTGTGTAGACATTGTGCCTTCTCGTAGGGTTTTTACTGCGACCTGTAATGGGAAATGGGTGTTAGTACAGTTGGGTAAGAATGACTTTGGCCCTTTCTATCGAACTGATGATATGATCCAAAAGTCAGGATATCTGTCCCATATATTCAAAACCTTGTTTCCAAATTGATGTTATTTCCACTAATAGAAATATCAACTTTATGGTAGTGTTTATTAAGTTGATTTCAGCGTGTCTGTTGCTATTAATCCAGTCACACAAAAAGTTTGAAGTTGCAACGAAAACTGAACTTTATTTGTGGGTTTTAAAGGTATTTTTCCTAACAAATTGAATTGCAAACAGGATAATGCTACCAGTATTGAAAAGAGAATATTCTATTTCTTGCAAATTATTTACTAAATGATGTAAACGATACAGGGAAAAGGTATGTTTCCTTGATTTTAGTTCAACCGTTTATACCTAAATAGTAATGGGTAGCCTAATGGTTGCAAAAAAATTGGATATTAGCAATAATTTCCTTGTAATCAGTTGACGTGATGACGTCAAACAGGTACCTACTAAACTAGGAAAATCCGTTTACCAAAAAGCCAGTGAACAGTTACAAAATAATTTACGTCCAGTGTTAAAATAGAATGGCGGGGGCTTGTGGCTAAGTTATAATAGCCGCACGGGTCCATCGATCAGGCTACGCTTGTCGCGGTTGGTCCGTGGATAGGTGTGCTCCGTGAGTCGGAAAGCACGTTAAGCGGTTGGTCCCGGCTATCATTCGTGAATCCCGAAAGTCTGACAACCAGTCTTACCAAGGGGACACAATGTAAAAAAGAAACAATTAAAAATATAAAATTAAAAATAAGCCCTGGCAATTAAGAGATGACCAGTCCGAACATGACGCGTGGATCAGCACCATCCAGCTCAACCATTTTGTAGGGAACCGAATGATCCAACCCACGCGCCACCATCAGTGAGACATTTAAGTGAGCATGACATATTCTCAACTGCCATGCTCTTTCAAGTCAACATGAAAATATCACAAAAAAAAAAACGGATCATTGGTTCTTACATTTACAAAATTTAAAAAATGCTTCTAAATTATACAAAACTATAGTTTGCAATTTATTTAAGAGATGAGAAAAAATTACTACCAATCAGGAAGAGGTACTTATTTAATATTGAATTAAGAATTAAATCTTGATTGAATAAAATAAACATTAAGTTCGTAATGTCAGAAACACTAAAAAAACAAAAAAGGGGTTAGCATCTCTTCCAAATATTGAAATTGTGAACAACTAGTGAGCCCAAATGCCTGTGGAGCAGGACCAGCATTACGCCAAGCATTTTTATCTGCGATATACTCATCTAACTTATAATATGCTTGTCTACATAGTGTGAGTTTAATGCATGTTTTAAATTTCTTCTCATTTAATTGAAGAATATCGAGTGGTATTTTATTATAACATTTAGGGAATTCAGCTGCATCCGGTTAGACTGGAAGCCGACCCCAAAATAGTTGGAAAAAGGCTAGGCAGATGATGACGAGTGTTAAAATATAATGTATGTTTAGTAGAGAGATTTATACCGGTTGAATGCCGTAATTACAGAAACAATTTAAAAGCCATTTTGTCTCTCGTGGATCCACGTTCATACGAAGGATTAAAACACATCCTGTGTTTTAATCCTTCGTATGAACTGTTTATCGACTCTCATATTTTTTTGGTACAAAACTTGGTGATTTATTTCATAGTCTGTTAGTAAAATAATACGTATAACAAAATCATCACCTCAATATTGTTTCGCCACTTTCCATAGTAAACCTCTCCGAAGTTGCCTTGCCCCAGTTTCCTGATGAGCTGTATCTCGGCACGCGGGATCTCCCATTTGTCTCGTAACTCTGGTCCGAGGTCCCACATCTGTGGCTCGGGCTTCGGGCACGGCCGCGCGAGCACGTGGCACAGACCTAGCGCGTTTTCTGAAAAAACATCAGTATCTTTTATTTAGATAGGGTTGTGTTAGTGATAGAAGGGTGATGAAGTGTTTAAAGGTGTGTTCAGTTGCGAAAAAGAGATGTTTCTATTCGTTCTGTAGCCCCACTGACCTATATAAACAAGTCCGCTGAACTTCATACTATCGATGACAAAATGAAGACTTGATTTTCGCCATTTTGGCGCTGACACCAAAGTGAGCGTCTGTGGAACTAATGTTTTTGATAGCGAGTTTTACAAGATATTCTCATGATAAACATGTTCTAAATATGTATCTCTTAGTAAACACAAAGTACACAAAAAAGTCTTATTCCACGATTTAGACCTCAATCATCAGAGACGTACCAAAAACAAAAAACGACGGCCATTTCCGGCAATGTGTTAATTTTAGTTCCTAAGACGCTCGAGCTTTGAATCGGCACAAAAACAATTGTCTTTTCAGAGAGGATATTTAGTCCAGCGTACTTGTATAATATAGGTCAGTGTAGCCCCATTTATTTCTCGCACCAGAACCACACAGTGAATATAACACATCAGAACGAATGGTTTTTAGTATAAAGCCAAGACTTGTAGCAGACGCGGTCATAAAACTTGCGAATAAGACTTTGAATACAACATGTCATCTTGCTCGCTTCCACGTTTCATGACCACGGCAGCTACGAACGTTAACGTATAACTTATAAGCATTCGCATTTTTTTCATTTTCTAATTTGATAATTAACTGAATTAAAACTGAAATAGAGTTCAAAGCGTGAGAAAAATACTGGCAGTGTATTATGATACGAGTTTAGATCAGGGGGGAGGGGGGTCTTATAGCCGGGCAGAAGTTGAACTGCACTGGTTTTTTGTTCTGTGACTAAGTACAAAAAAGCAGTACAGTTCAACTGCTGCCCTGCTATAAGAGCTGGTGGTAAGCCCCCAGGCTACCTTATTAGAGAACGCCTTCATAAAAATAAAAAGCCAACTCACTCGTATACGACATGACAAGCGCCGGCAAACTCGGGAAAGTCTGATTCGTCGCGATATAAAACCCTCCATTGTCCAAAGGCTTGATCTTGTAATGCTTCACATGATACCCTCTTCCCTCCTCCCAATCCTTGACGCTCAGGCTGAATCCGTGAGGGTTATGTTCAGCCGGCCTCACGAGGAAGGTACCTCGAGGGTTGATTTCAGCCAACAGCAGCTTGTCAGCCTCTTTCCGGGACACGTGCGGAAAGAACCAACTGCAACATGATGTTTGCCTTTAGCGAAAAGTCGCCGATTAATAACACGGAAGAGGGTTTTTGACCCGTCACCAGTTTTGTTACCGACATCAGTTGTTGAAGCTGTAAATGATTAGTAATGTTATCTGGAACTGTTATTGTTGTCCGTCTGATGTGTCTGTAAGAAATTGAGTAGCGAACGGCTGTATTTACATTGCGTTGGGCTAGCCTGCATGTAGTTCCTATGTTATCTTTGAATTAAGACTATCTACGTTAGTTTATACTTAGTGCATATAAATGGAACGCTTTTAAACCCAAAATATTGTTGAAAAAGTGCGCTGTATGCAATATTATGTATTAATAATTTTCATTTGACAGGGCGACACTCAATTTCATGATATTATTATAGTAGTTTCATCTCACGAAGGCAGATGAATCGTAACAAAATAACTCTTATTTCGACGTCATAAAAGTCACGTAACCCACCTTCGTGAGATAAAACAACTTTACCTCCTTATTGCCCTGCATAGAGCCCGCGTGGTTTACAACGGCCCACTTCCTCTCACAGGGAGGAAGTGGACTCCCAGCAGTGGGGAAACTGTAAGCTGATTATGGCGATTAGCTATAGCGCTCCATTTATTTACGACTAATTATAGTATCCAAGTTTACAGAAAATACTCACTCTTCACATTCCACAGAGCTTTCTTCCGCGACGAAGTTGACTGGCACGAGACCTTCCCGCCTCGTCGTGAGGTGCAGGACTCTCCACCAATCAGGTTCAGCGTCACTGAGAACTTCCATGCGGTCTCCCTTGCGGAATGAGATGTCTGAGTCTGCGCGAGCCGTGTAGGCACATAGTGCCTTCACCACGCGACGTCCACCGTTCGTTATACCTGGAAAAAAAAATTAAAAAAATAAAAATAAATAATAAAATTAACTAAGAGATTAGGTTTGTTTTAGTTAGTAGTATTTAACTCCACTCACAACCAAAAAAACCTAATATCTTTTGAGATATTAGGTTTGTTTTAGTTGTGAGTGGAGTAATGGAGTTAAATAATATAAAGGAGGACAGTTAAGTAGGTAATGATAAACATTTGTTTAACCATACATTTTTGACGTTTAACCCTTCGTACGTGGATCCACGCGAGACAATAGCTTTTTAATTGTTTATGTAACTACGGCATTCCACCGGTTAAACATCTCTTACCTTTTAGCAACGTTTATAAATGTACCCTGCAGTCTTCCTTTGGTTGTTAGAAGCCTGAACTAAGACTAATTAGGGGAGTTTCCATGTACCTACTCTTATGGGTCAGGTCAATATTAGGCGAAAACTAAAGTTGCCTGCGATTTTGTCAACTTGAGTTGGCCTGTGCCCTGTAAAAGATTATAGGAGGGCCGCAGTTCATAATTTCAGCCGAAATACGTCCACTGTTGCCTTCCCCAAGCACCTCCACTTCAACCGGTTCTGTGCTTCTCGCATCCAACGGGTTTCTGCGGCCTTCACAAGGTCGTCGGTCCAACTTGTAGGAGGCCTTCCAACGCTACGTCTTCCGGTACGCGGTTGCCACACCAGAACCTTTCGTCCCCATCGGTTATCTGTTACTGCACTGCCACTTAAGTTTGGTAATTCTTCGGGCTATGTTGGTTACCTTGGTACCACAGTTCAGTTGTCAGTATTTTAAGGTTTGAAATAGGGAATTTAAGAAAAGACTCGTCTTTTATTGGATATTATTTCTACCGCTATTAAGTCACTCCAGATTCAGAACTACATAACGACACAGTTTCTATTTACTACAAAACTATGGATGGACACTTACATTTGCCAGGATTCCGTGTGCGCACGATGTCTGCCGGAGGTCGCGACAGAACTCTTGTGTTGGGCTCTCCTGTGTACCGCGTCTCCAACGACGACGGGCACGCCGTGAACCCCGCCTCGTTTTTGTACGCCGGATATACTGGAAGGATAACATCGTTGAAGTTAGTGGCAATCCATTTATTCTTAGATTTTTACTACCAGTTAGCAAAAACTGGTTATGAGCCAGCCGTATAAACCATAGAACCAGTGACCGTTGGAGTGTTACGTGTTCTTGAGTGAAGACGTAAGATAAGACGCCATGCAGGCTAGGCGAGCGTCGATCTTCGTTAGGGTGACTGATAGCAGCAGTATGGAAATAGGTTGAGGTTCGAGTTGAATGCTGTGCGATTTGGGAGACCTATGTTTAGTAGTGGACTTCTATAGGTTGATGATGACGATACACCAAGCGAGGGTAGGTGAAGGGAGAAAGATTTATGCGCTTGTTCAAGCACGGGTGCAGACGCAACGTAATGCCTTTGTTACACAAACGCATACTCTGAAAGTAGACCTTGGCAAGGCCACATCCCTTAAAGGAAGCGAACATAATATCTTAAACTAAAGCTCACCCAAAAATAATCAATTGCGTAAGGTAACACTTAGCTACAGAACAGACCCCACCCGGACCAAAGCTGTTACTTTTATTTATTTATTTAAAACTCTTAAATCTTTTAATTTAAAGTAAGTAGATTCAAGGGCCTGTCATCACGAACCATAAGTGGATTCATTTAGTACGAAAGTTTTCACTACTTTTAGTTTAAATATTGACGAAGTCATAAATAATTCTCAGGCTTCTCTCTTTTGACTTTTACGAGTCTCGCCAACAGCTGACACGTTTTATGTGTTTCTTCAACTGTTGAAGTAAAACGAAGGGGAATCTATTCACACGAGCCAAATCTAGCGAAGGTCTACTTAGGCAAAACTTTTGGGCAACCATAAGTTGTTCTTAACAATTGAATTTACCAACACGTGTACAAAATGGCTTCACATATTTCTTAAGTGTTCTTGCAGATTAAATTCTGGGTGTTAAAATCACCCTTGACATTTCAGAGTACAATTAATTACTAACATCGAATCTGTAATTGGCATTTGATTCATATGACCATTGAGGTGCAATTAATGTTGTTTCCAAACAATGCATGTGGCCTCAAAATGGCGGCTAAGTAGAATAGTAACGAATGAACGCGAATTGCGTCTAATGGTTGGTTTTTAACATCGTGCGAAAAAATCTAGTAGGTACCATTGTTCTCTTCAAGGAAATAGGTTCCGTTCGGCTGTTTAAAAGGAATCCACTTTTGTTGCTCATGGCTTTGTGATAAAAATACACTGGTCTAGGAGTTGTTTGTAACGAGTCCTTGATGAAAATGGTTTTTTAATTTTCAGTTTTTTTGTCAGATTTGAAGCGTAATCTCGTGCATCATAAAGATTTGTAGCATGTGGGTAAGTTAGCCAATCAAAAATATAGATTAGACGTCTGTATGAGATCAGCTAAGATTCCATTTGTAATACCTACCCATTCTATATACCCAATATCCTCTTAGTTTTGAACAGCTAAAAGGGCTCTGAGACCTAATAAATAAGTTATGGAGACCTGTTGACCTGACAACTTAGTTTAAAATCATTGAATATTCAACACTGTACCCATTAAGAAGTAAGGAATCCCAGAATACTGCCTACAATTATAAGTTTCAAGTTAAATAAGTCACAGTAGTTTAAACTCCGAACTTAGTTGATTATTTCTCCAATTTCTACTACATACTCGTAGATTGTATTTATCCGATTTAGTGTCGGTAATACACCTTTATTAAAGCAGATAGGTACAATCAATAGCGATAGATAAGTTATATGTATAGGTATGTGACTTGCATGAAATACACCAAAATTACAAACAAATATTTCAGCTGAAATATGGTATCATACTTATATTGAGACAGCCTCAGTAATTTACAGAAGTACTTGTGTTGTGTCTCACTCTTCCCTTAAGTGCTTAACTATTATGAGGGTAACAAGTAAATAAGAAAAAAATAAAATTTAATAAAACAATAATTTAGCAGCTCTCGAAATTGCTCTATTTTGTTTTTACTGAGACTTGCGGAAGGCCCAAGACTTAGAAGAATGGCATGACACGTAGAAGACCTACACTAAAATGGGGGATAGTGGATAGAAGGGTTGCAGAAGAGTGAGAAAGATATACAAGGTGACAGGGACATCGACACATCCATGAATTCAGCACATGATTCTAAACCCTAGGCCCTAGCGTGTAGTAACAGAGGGGCAATTCTCGTAATTTTAAGAACGTCCACTATCTGAAGGCCAATTCTCGTAATTTAAAACGTTCAAAATCTAGTCGCAGTCTCATCTCAGCGACAAATAAATGTCAAAAACTTGTCAAAATGTAGGGAAATTAGAAGTATTTTTTGACAGATTGAGACTGAGATCAGACTGAACGTTCTTAAAATTACGAGAATTGCCCCTCTGATCTCAGTGAAAATCTGTAAAAATACATCTAGTTTGGCTCCATTTTTGACAATCGTTTGTCGCCGAGATGAGACTGCGACAGATTTTAAACGTTTCAAATTACGAGAATTGGCCTTTAGGTTGTGCGTCGATGTCCCTGCCACCCTGTATACGTATTAAGGAAGCCACACACTAAAGGCGTGAGTGGGCGTGAGTCCTAAGGTCTCGTATTCAGTCACAAATGATGTGGCACAAAAATCTAAGACCCAGACCGAAATCCCAGCTAGTAAAACGAATATAAAAGCACTCCGCACGTAAACCAAAGTCCCCTTGCTATTAAAATAAGAAGCAAATATGTTTAGTATTGTCGTAAAACTCACTAAACTCACCCAAAGGCCTATCTGGGTCATGGCGGCGGCTGCAGCACTTGTTACCCATGGCGCGGCCCGCCGGTTACGCCGCGCCAAGCCGCTCCTGAAATAAAAAGAAAATTACGTTAGCGACAAACGAAACGTGGCGTCTATACAAGGGTGTGTTAGTAAGTTGGGAGTCTCATTTCCTACGAAATTTATGGGAAAAGATTTTATTTATTTATTTATATAAATACTTTATTGTACACCAGAAAATACACAACACAAAATACAATTGCAATTAACAATTGTAGTAGTAAACCACAGTTGGACCGATAGAGTTTATTGATCCTGATAAGAAACAGGATCGGTTTACACCAAAAACGGTTCTTGCAAAAACTGCCCATTTTCTTGCTAACTGTAATTTTTTTTCAGAATCTGTGAATGCCGATCAAAATTTCTTAATAAGTTAAGGACAGTCTCCTAATAATGGTTTCCAGTGGCGACAGCGGTAGAAGTACCTAGCTTTACTGCCCCATCTGAAAAATCCACACTGTATAACGAAGGTGAGCATTGTGAGAGGGGATGAAAGTTAGTCATTTCTGCCAATGAGAATTCCCATCGGGGCACGGCTTCTCTATTGAAGAATTTCGCCTTCGTTGTTACACGCTCTTTGTTCAGCTTCGTTCTTTATTCAACAAACCGTATTACCATACCTTGACTTGCAGACTGAACTATATCCAAATAATTACCACCGAGTTTAGCCCTTTCTTTTTCAGGATCTTTGCTATCTGATTCTATTTTGTCAGTATTATAGTTGAATTTCTAACGTCTGACTACATAAAACTAACTGCTTTTGCGTACGTTTCGTAATAGAACTCATGCAACTGTTTATAATAAAGCTTATGTGACTATCAAGAAGTAAGTAGGTTAAATTGTTATCAAAACTGATAACAGTAAAAACAACGGTTCAGTTGATGGGAGTGAGTGTTTTGGTATTTACATATTATGTAGGTCCGTCATATTTATTATAGTTTTCGTGATTTTAAGAGAGGCCTTCACAATTTTGTAGATAAGCGAATATTTCGACTTACCTAATCTTTGAATTACTAAGTAGAGTTGTATTATCCATTCTCAAATGGCATTTTTTGGTAGATATAAAATATTTGCAAAGTATGCGTTAATTAAGTGAACATAACGGTTTAATTAGTTAAACTTTGGAGGAGATATTTCTGCTTCACGAACAGTTTAGCCGCTGTTCTAATATTTGTTCTTGTTGTGTATAAAATAACATAATCAAGCAAGAAAACTTCCTAGCGTTTGCTTTTGGGAAACAAATGTACGTGGTTGGTAGATAATTAATTTTATCTGAAGCAAGTCAACACATTTCTTTTGTTCTACTATAAAAGTCTGTCTTATTAAATTGGCTGATACAAAATCTGGAAATGTACCTATAGCCAATTGTCCTCGTATATACCGAGACATTGGCAATAGATACGAATAAACTATGGGGTAATAAAAAATATGGCATGTGTGTGACTCCAAGGCTGTGTCGTGGGGTAAAATTCCAAGTAAGGATGTCGAATGGAGCGAAAGAGGAGAGAATTTAGAACAAGAGACCTATGCAACAGTAGCTGTAGAATAATGGAATAAGTATATAATTACAAAATCACCTGGATACTTTTTTTACCGAGTATTGCTCGGTATTATGTTTACCGAACCGAGTACTTTGCCGAGTACCTCGGTTTAGTTGACGCATTGTTGAGAACATATAAAACGCTTGAAATATTAGAAGAATGCCATGCAAGTTTTTGGTATTGCTACAAGGAATTACCATCTACAGCGCCGCAGCCGTTTTTTTTATATCCCATAACTCTAGGGGGTCATTGTACTCATCATTATGAACCACTTTTACTATGGGACCAAACCCGAAATCGCGAAACAAAAATCTGGCGTTCCCTACATTTTGACGAGTTATACGAATATAAATGTAGGGAACAAACAGCTGATTTTTTTTTCGCGCTTTCAGGTTTGGTCCTGTAGTAAAAGTTGTTCATAATGATGAGAACAATGACCCCCTAGAGTTATGGGATATCAAAAAAAAAACACGTTGTATATTATTGACATCAAAACTCACAGACAGATCGCAGATATAGACTGAGACTGTTTAAAAACAAATAAAGTCATTACTCATTTTGAAAGTCACGTCGGATTTTTATTAGACAAGAAGGAGTTTGTGCTTCCTCGATTTGGGGTTGAAACGGCCACGTCACGTTATCAGCTGGTGCTAATGAACTTGGGCTGTTACCCCGCGTTTGATAAACGGTGGAGCGATAACTTTATAGCACAGACGTAGTTTAATAACGATATGGAATATGGAAGCTTCGGGGAATTCAGAAGGGAATATTAATTAAATGCGCATTTCAACTTCAAGTATGCTGTTTGTGTTACTTTTGGCTTTTGTGGAAGTAAACGGATAATATACGGAAACATTTTGTACGTAATTGTGTATCATTTCTACTACCCAAAGCCAATTAACAAGGAAGGAAAATAAATTATCGTATTTGTCAGTGTATTGTACATACAAATAGGGATTATTACAGCTTGTTTACGAATCAAAATATAAACATTTTATCATCATTTCAGCCGAAAGACGTCCACTGTCCACTGCTGGACATAGGCCTCCCCCAAGCACACATTTCGACCGGTTCTGTGCTTCTCGCATCCAACGGGTTCCTGCGGGTTTAACAAGGTCTTCGGTCCACCTTGTGGGAAGCCTTCCAACGCTTCGTCTTCCGTTCGCCACTTCAGAAGCTTTCGGCCACATCGGCCACGGCGGAACATCATCATTTATCCCATATATTTATTATTTCGGGTCGGCGCAAAATGTCTTTTTCTTCAATGCTTAAAGAAAGAAAGAAAGAAAGAAACAAAACGCACAACTTCTTCTTTCTTTTCTTCTGCTTCTTTATTAGACGTCATCTCGGTAGTCGCCCCCTTTCTAACCATATCATCTTTCACACAGTCCATCCATCGTTTAAATCCAAATCTTCTTATATATAAAATTCTCGTGTCACAATGTTAGTCTGCATACTCCTCCGAAACGGCTTGACCGATTTTGATGAAATTTTTTGTGCATATTCAGTAAGTCTGAGAATCGGCTACTATCTATTTTTTTTTTTTTTTTTCAAACCCTTAAGTGATAAGGGATGTCCACCCTAGGGTAGGAGTAGTGTAGGAGTAGGGTAGGAGTAGGGTAGGAGTAGTGTAGGAGTAGGGTAGGAGTAGGGTAGGAGTAGGGTAGGAGTAGGGTAGAAGTAGGGTAGGAGTAGGGTAGTAGTAGGGTAGGAGTAGGGTAGGAGTAGGGTAGGAGTAGGGTAGGAGTAGGGTAGGAGTATGGTAGGAGTAGGGTAGGAGTAGGGTAGGATTAGGGAAGGAGTAGGGTAGGAGTAGGGTAGGAGTAGTGTAGGAGTTGGGTAGGGTAGGGGGTAGGACACCACGCGAACGAAGTAGCGCCGGGCAGCTAGAAATAATTTATATGGCAAAACAACGTTTGTCGGGTCAGCTAGTATAATATAAATCTTAATATGCCTGATAATTATTTTCAAATAAGTAAATAAAGAAAATATTACAAAAAAAAAAGAGTAATCAAAATCCTTTGTTACTGAGTTTTGAACTGTAGCCATTGAAACCTGACGATACCATTTCGCGTCGTTATTGAATAAACGAATAACTGGAAAACGCTGACATCGGTATATGTATCCGATGATCATTACTGAAAATTGTTTGCTTTTATTTTTATACATAAAATATTATATTTAGCCCATTATTTAGGTTGGTAGTAGAATGGTAGGTAATGACATCGTTATAACATTAATTGTTAACAACTAACCGAGGCTCTGGATTAGTCAGGATATCCACTAGGATTTCCGGCCCTTTTCGTAGCCGAGACGAGGCATAAAATAGGAACGGCGGCCTCTTAGTGGCCCATGGGTGTTGTTAGCGTCGGTCGAGGGTTTCTCAACGGTAAAAGGGTCAAGACTTCAAGAGGATAGACAGGAATATTTACCTGTTAACTATAATTTTAAGTTGGGTTTCCTACCTGTTCTCAAGGTTTAGACGTATTCACGTGATCCTCGAGTATTTTCTTCGAGTTTACAGACAAGTCAATGACACCTTTTCAGCTATATTACCTTGGCATGGCCTCATATATTATTATATCGTAAGCATAAGCATAATCAGCATATAATGTTCCCACTGCTGGGACACAGGCCTAAAATCTTCCACACGGGCCCAGTGCGGGTTGGTGGACGTCTTCGAATTTTTGGTTCTAGGACATGCCGGTTTCCTCACGATGTTTTCCTTCAGTTTTGAGAGCAGTGGTGATAAAATTAAAGAGTACAAACTAAAGTGCCTGTCTGGGTTCGAACTCACGACCTACAGCTCGTAAGTCGGGGCCGATACCAACCACTGGGCCACCATTGCTCTATATATATACAGGGTTATTTGCAAAACACCAACAACCTCTTAAGAGGTCATTGTACTCATCATTATGCAACATACAACTTTTACTATAGGACCAAACCTGAAATCGCGAAAAAAAAAATCTGGCGTTCCCTACATTTTGACGAGTTATGCGATCGTAAATGTAGGGAACAGCTGATTTTTTTTTCGCGATTTAACCGTGACCATTTTCACATACCAAGTCCCCTCCGTGCCTCGGAAAGCACGTTAAGCCGTTGGTCCCGGCTGTCATTCGTGGTTCTTTGACAGTCGTTACGGGTCGTCAGTAGCCCGAAAGTCTGATAACCAGTCTTACTAAGGGGTATCGTATTACCCAGTAGCTGGGTTGTGGAGGTCAGATAGGCAGTCGCTTCATGTAAAATACTGGTATTCAGCTGCATCCGGTTAGACTGGAAGCCGACCCCAACATAGTTGGGAAAAGGCTAGGCAGATGAGTAAAAGTTGTTCATAATGATGAGTACAATGACCTATTTTCCTAACGAACCACCGGGGATGAGATGCATTCCTGGTGACATTACCATATACCTATTATAGGTTGCTTAGCTAACTTCGAATTTAGTTTGAAATTAAACTCATTGTTTATTCCATTCTTGTATCCATCCAGTTTTTCTCTTATCACAGTGAGTTAAGAGGTTGCTGGTGTTTTACAAATAACCCTGTATAATTATATCGTATTAGTTGTGAGGAAAGAAATACTTACATAATGTATCACCTATAATTCACTAATAAGTATGTATGCAACAGCTGTGATACCAACAGTAGTGGCCATCTCAGCGCCAATATTATTTAGATCTACGGATAACTTTATCATTTAATTTGGAAGGTTATGAAGAAACTCGTGCTCAATCAGTCGATTATATTGAGCTAGGCAATCTGTGGTATAATGGGCGGTTACAGGATGATATCATTGTTCATTATGGCGGTCAGTCTATCGAACTATTACCTAAACATACACCAGCCTGAGGCAAACAGTTCTGAAAAATTTCAATATAACCACAAGCACAAACATTTCCCGAGTACCTACGAGGAAAATGTTATTTTGGGTATATTAAATAATTTTCTAGGCAATATTTATTATGAACTTCCTTGTTGGTTTGATGTCAACAAACCCTAATAAGGATTTTGGTACATATGACGACTATCAGTCACAAACGAAATATTGGTACAGACGCCAGAAGGTCAAGCTACCCGAAACAGCCCAATTTTCCCAGTCAACCTTGAACCTTAATGCTTTTGTGATAAAGTTGAAAATCTATTAAATAAATTTGACAGATTGTACTAGCTTGATGTGCTGGCGTCTGTACCTAAGAAGCCTGTCGTAAATTCGCCCTGGCTACGCATGCTTTTTACACCCTAACAAAAGTCTAGATTTCTTTATTTTTATGTAACTTTAATATGAATTGTATGATACATAAACCTTCCGGAATAAATTCTCTAAATGATGGTGAAAAAAACCACCTCAAAATCCGCAATGTGGTCACACAGACAGCCACGAAACGCGACTTTATTTATAATAATATGTAGATGAGTTTTTATTGTGTCTAACGGCAAAAACGCTTAAACGTTTCATGATTCGTAGTAAAGGCTGCATTACTTAATTACATGGAAGTCCTATCAAGCTTTTATCGGTAGTAATCTCTGGCCTAGTTGAACCGGTTGAACGGTGTTCCCACGGCATGAAGCTCATGATAACAGGTGATGTATCGACGCGATCGTGTTTGCCGATGATAAAAACAGTGATTTATAGTGCCAAACACTTACCTGGACTAGTAGGGGAAAGTTGGGTATAAGATAAGGTTTTGGTGTTAGCTTTAGCTTTTGGAGAGCTGAAGTGGGACTTATTCCCAACTCGGGTCTGCGAGAGTGGTTACGGGGACTCAGAAGCATCAAGAATGAAAACTGGGTCTAACTGTAGAATGTCAGAGGTCTTTACCTCTGATATTCTCCAATTCAATTCCATTCCAATTCCCAGTATTGTGTAGCTCAGATGTGGGTGGAAATGAAATGAAGCTGTCTATTCTTTAAATAGGATATCGGAATCAATTTTACACGTGAAAAAATAAGCGAAAGAATCATAGGGCATCAAAAAATTCGTCCGCATCGCTGTCAACAGGAACAGTGCCCAAAGGCATTGCCACGTTGTATGGCGATACTAATTCTTTGGCCTAGGAACAGGCCAGCCATCTGGTCACGTGAAGAGTCGACTAACCGCTTGGCAATATCTCGAAAAACCAAGTGGGCACTCGGACCCCATGGCCCCAGTGTTTCAACCCCAAACGGTTCGAACATATTTTGATTTTTTGATGCCCTATGATTCTTTTGCTTGTTTTTTCACATGTACATACATAATATATTATTATTTTAAATGTTAGCTTATAACGTAAATATTATCTTGATTAGGTAAATAAACAATTTTACACGTCTTAAAAATAAGCTAGGCTGAGTCAACATTCGCTATCTGACTACCCCTGAAAAGAAATGGCAAAACTACTGAAGGGTCACAGTTCACGTCCAGATATAATCTTGGTCAGATTATGTGAATACAATGTAGATTAGTGCCTGAAATGGTTTTATAAGAAAAATAAACCATACAGATTTGAGTGGACCAATCCAATCAGTGCACGCATTTGTCAGTAATCGGGTGGCTCAACTCAGAACCTTGATGAGGTCAGAAGGCAATCCTGCAATTAATATATTGATTTACGCGTCTACTTAGCCTGGAACTTAACCCCTAATTAGTAGGGAAAAGTTAAGGCGGTTTTAAATATTTTTCTTTTTGAATACTATCTGCTGAATCGACCCCTACTACAGCATGGAACCTTATTCGAGCATAACATTGTATATATATTATTATACTGCCTTTTGCTTCGCGGATCACAGGCGGTTATAAACAACAAAAAAACTTTTATAAGTAAGAAATAACGAAGACATGTGTGGTTTCGATACAGCCGTCTTAGGGTTCCGGTTTTTTATTAAAAAATTATATGAACGGTTGCCACCTGACGAAGTAATCATATGTCCACATGAAAGGCTACAGGCAGGTGACGTGTTGGGTATTAGTATGGATTTAGTACTTAATCATGAAGAAAGGACCTCCCACAACTAAACCTGACGATGTACTTTACAATAAACTGGAATAGGACTTGGATAGGCGGTGATAGAAAAACCTTAGTTATAAGATATTGAACGCCAAAGTAACAAGAACAAATTCACACAAATGCGAAGCATTTATTTCGATTAAACCATTTGTTTTTGAATTGTCAAGGAGTCGGTCAGTCAGAAAAATGAAGCTAGTTGCTCATTCCAAAGAGAAGGTACCTACTAGGTTCCTATGGAGAAGGACGGGCATGAAACACCATGGACACGAATAAGAAGAACAAATAAGAAGAATATCCGATTTTAAAATACATACGCGATGGGCAAAATATGCCTTTAATTGCGACCTCGAAATCGTTCCCTACTGACCGAATAACGGCAAAACCTGATGTTAATTGATGCCGAAACCGCTAATTTAATACTTCGCTGTTAATAACAGAGGTGAGATACTGTTTTAATTTCAACCGGCTTGCTAGAAACTGATTAAAAATATGGGTATTTATTTAATTATTTTTTAGTATTTTAGTATTCTGTAAACTTTGGAAAACATTTTCAATTAACGTGAATGATGATGAAATATTTATTAGTTAGTTTAGTTCAGTTTAGAACACAGTTCAACAAATGTTTTTGATGGGAGAAGAAAAGCGTAGTTTACAACGTTTTTATGATCGTTTTCATTGCTTTCTATTTGCAAACCGGTAGAGAGATTGTGTTCAGTTTTACGATGCAATATTTTTAATTCGACAAGGATTATAAAGTTTACATAATTATTTTTTTGTTATTAAACCCGTTTAACTAAACATGAGTACAAAGTAAAGATTTTTTTAAAAACCTTATGCTTCTAATTCTCTTTGTTTAAAACTGAAGGCTTTTAATTCTCCGACGAGTTAATTTTCTCCAGTTATATTTTCATTACATTTTGGATTATTCAAACGACTGTCAACTTTTTCTTATTTGCAAGGGTTTTTGAACAAATTTAGTGCACAAAGAAAATCTTTATTTCTCTCTCAGGTGTCCTTTGTAGACAAATATTCTTTGTAATAACACTAAGAACGAATATTCACTTTCATCTCTAGTTCTTTGATGTCTCGGGTATAGGACCTAGAAAAATTTTCCATGAAAGTTACTCTCCGAAATTGGGAACCCAAGTAGTAAACGTAGGTGCCCTAAGCTTTGTCATAAGATCAGTCTGATATCTTTTTCGTTTCATTATTTTCATGGCCAACTTCTAATATGATATGATATTGTTTGAGAACGAAGCAAACGGGGTATGTTGGGATCGTAGCAAGTGGCGTTCTGTGAGCCTCAATAGAAAGAAGGCGTCAGTTTATGTATGTATATACAGTTTGATATTGTACCTATCTTGTGTTTGAGTATTGACAACTAGTTTACCGTTTTGTATCCGCTCTTCGCAATCGTGATTGGTTGTTATAACAACGTTTTCCTTATAAGTACGGAATTCGTAGTTAATTCTGAAAGCACTCGACATGGACGTTCGACGTTTTGTCAACACTCGTCGCGTATGGAATACACAATAACATCCGCCCGTTTCACACAATACAATGAATATCAGATTAATATCCTACAGTTATCGCTAAGACTCGACAATTCGTATGCTTTTCTGTGGTAAACATTTTAATTTCCACTTGTACGTGATTTACATTCCCGTAATTTCATTCATACCGATCCTACATATTGTCTAATTTGTCATTTTCCCTGGATGTATAGGGAATCCTTTCCCTTTTTGTTCCTTCCTCAGTTAACTTATACAGAAACAGACTCCAAGGACGGAAGAAATAAATTTTAATTAAAATCATTCTCGCTCCTAATATAAATAAGTAAGATATCAGAAACCTGAATAAATGAAGGCCCAAAATTAACAAACACAGACGATACGGAAGACGATAGCATTAAATATACAAGGCGACAAAACCAACTTGGACATGGCTGAGTGAATTCGTACGTTTTTTTTCCATTTAACAAGCGGAAACTTAAAATAGAATAATGGTAACCACGTATTTAGGTAAAAACCATGACAATGGTAATCACATAACCACTTAACGTTGATGTCAGGCGTAATTATCAATAACCTTCACAGAGGAATATGCAGGTGAGGATGGGTCGAGTTTCTACATTTTATGGTCCCAAAGTACAATCAACAATCCATTTATCAGCGTCATCACCACGTTGCCAACAACTAGGGAGGGTAGTGGAGTAAACAGTAACAGCTTATCGATAAATTGCAACCAACTACGGCGGTCGCAGCGCACGGGATTTACACACAACACACCAAACAAATTGACTGGGAGAGATTGATCGCCGGCGGATAAACACGCTTACGTTGCTATCGACTTGATACGCCAATAAAGATAATAGTACAAGAAACAACAATCTCGACATCACGATTACAGCACTAGAAGGAACGGTTAAAACGCAATTCTCACAGATTTTAATTAAGAAGCATTGTGCCATTAGAGGGCAGCCGGGTCTTTATTTTCATTATTAAAATACTTAGCGTTAATTGTCATTTTTCATTTGAATTAGCCGTTCCAATTTTATTAACGGGGGTTTGAAGTCGTTTATCATAAACATAATTAGGCGGCCTTGGCACATAATACAATAAAATACCTTACGAAAAACTATATAATGAAGATTTACAGTTCCAGACAAAGGTAGAACAAAGGAAACAAATAATTCAGCATTACTTGGTTGTCAATAATGGATGCCTTTTGCAGGATGTTGGAGATTTCTTAAAAGCTTTGTTTGGTCTCCGAGAAGAAAGTGAAGGTGATGGTGCGGAGCAGTAAGCGGGGGGGACGCCCCAGCCACCTGTTGCTACCAATCAATAACATCACCAACGCACCATTGTTCCCACAAACCGACGACTAGTCCCCACCATAGCTGAACCGTTTGAAACAGTTTCCAACTATCAAAAAGTTTTGATATTACCGACAATAATACAAATAAGCTTTGTGGTCATGTCTAATGTCAGTCAGATAACTTTTGATACAGTTACACAACATTGAGCTGTTAAACTTTTTAGACCTAGAGAGACGAAATGTAAAGCCAGAACAGAACGGGACGCTAACAAAGAAATAAGTGACCGGTTTCAAAACCAAATCAATGTCCTCCGCCAATTGTAGTTAAGCCGCAAAGGGCAATAAAAGGAGCTAACGAAGCCTTGTTCAAACAGAACCGCTTAAGATAAGAGGATAATCAATACCCCAAAATGTTTAATGAACGCAGTATCTTGCAGTAAAGACGCTGTCGATGAAAATAAACCGAGAGACAAGAGACAACAGAGGATAGTAAAAACGAGATTTCAGCTTGGAAAGTATAAAAGCAATCCTGGGATTTGTAATTTCAAAGCTAGATTTTCAATTCTGTAGGTGTTCGGGATAATCGTAGAGCATGAAAAGTTAGTTGGCCCGTCGCGCATGTACCGAGGCCGGTCAATAACCCAGGCGGGCGGAATCTTGAACTTGAACCACAAAGCGAATACGGAAACACCTAGATTTTTTATCCGCTATCCAATTTTGAAAGACAAATGCGAAGTCTGATACTCTGATCGCGAATGAATTGGCTCGCTCAGGTTCCAATATAAATCACGAACTCGAGCGACCTGATGAAGTCGACAATACAGAAACTATAGAGACACGAGATGTGAGACTGGAAAATCGTCGGGGTAATTGGCTGTAGTTTATTATCTGAACAAAGACCTGGCGCGGGAAATTCACGGGTAATTCCAAAACATAATATGTCTTACAACCAAATAACTCCGAAAAGGCGTTTTTTTTCTTCAAAACAAATTCAAAGATATTTATCAAATTGGCACGCATTGTGAACATTTGAATTATTCAGTAATGAGATTTCCAGTCGCAGGCGAAATGTGTGACATTGAAATGAATTTTCACACGTTTTAAAAATTCGAAGCGTGCAATCAAATTGAATAAGTTATATGAAGTTATAATGCGGAATACGAACTATACTCGGGGTGGCAATAAATTCTGTTTGCATGTCTGAGAAATCTGCTGATAAATCCCACATACGAAGCTATTATGTGGGTTTGCGTGAAACCGCAAATGTAGGAAGTAACTTGAGATCTAATAGTCGTTAGTTACAAATGTGTTCAACAGCATGTCAATCTGTTAAGCGTGCATATCATTGCTTGAACATAGACTTTATATAACAAGCATTGTGGGAGACAGGTTGCAAGAGTTATTGTTGTCGAAATATTTATTTGTATAGAAACAAAAAATTGCTCTAATAATGCGGCTACATATGTACCTATATGAATGCGGCATTATATATTCACTGTTTCTTAACTTTAGGAAGCCTGTTAATTGAATGTAAACCTTCATTGGACAATGCTTTAAATTCTGTTAGGTTGCGGAAACATTAATTGTATGTTAGTCTATTTCAACTCTAAAAGCTTTATATTACCGAGTCTTCACGCGTTTCTTATGTTGAACTTGACAATGATTTGTATTTAGAGGACGTCGGGTCGTCAAGCACAGCTGTGGACAACACAATGGGTTGCTTGCCTGCACTGAATGTTGTTATGATTAAAGTGCTCACTATCTTTACAGAAACCGACGCGGCCAGGCGAAACACGAGGATAACAGAGCGAAAACAACGGCATTGAGAGACGAAGGAGAAAGCACGAAAATAAATATTAAAAGGAAACTGGAATATAGAGCAATACATTATTGCAGGTATTAATAAATTAGATGATTATACAATTACCACACAAAACCACTATTACACTAAGTAATACGCACACATAAATTTTCATTGCATAACGCGAATTCATGGCGTGGATTAATGAATTCTGCATGTAACTACTTTATTGATTGGTTATTCAATCGAAACGAGCTGAAAAGTGTGACGTTTATGCAACAATCCAGAATTTCGAATGCGAAAACTCCAGTCCCACTTAAAACAAGTACCGAAGTTCGAAACACATAATTGATTCACGACAGTGAAGTCATCTGAAATTGCCTCTTGAGAAAAATCTTGGCGTGAGCCGCTCTTAGTACCTAATTCAGACTTTTAACTAGTATAAAAGCTTTTAGGTCAAAGAAGTGCTGGAAACGAGCAATTTGTCCGCGAAAGGCGTCGCAACTGGCCTAAATTATTTACCAAACTTGGCTCCTACTTTAAAAGTTGTCATTTCATACGGCTGCAAATAAGGCCATCCCATTTCTTTTAGCGGGTGTTTTAAATTAACTTAAGTTATAATATTATTTTAAGTCCCTCCGTTTATAATATTTAAAATTATTTGCTAAATTGTAAGATTGGTGGATATCATGTTGGATCTCTAGTAAACGATCGCCTTGAACAAAGCAATCAAAAACTTGCTAATTAGCCAGTAATTCCTTTTAACAAGCGGTCTCAACGAAAGCAGTTAACGAAGATTTCAGAGCATTGTTTACATTTTGTGGTGCTCAAGTAAGTTCCACTAGACAATCAGCTCAGCGGAGCGTGTAAACACAAACTATGAAATAGGAAGCTCACGAAGCAGACGACTTTGATTATGTAGGAAACAATCTGTTGCCGTATGGTAAGTTTATAATAACAGATGTAATGAGGAAGGATCGGCGGCTTCATGGAGTGGCTGAACTTTCCGTTGATTGATCATTTGATTATTGTGTGGTTGATGGTACTTAATTGTTTGAAGAATTCTACACATGACGACTTCATAATCAATGTATTTCTGGTTTTAGGTCTCCAACGAAAATATGCATAAGGGCATTAGAACTTTTTTCGAAAATGAATATACTGTAGTACCTACTTGGGGCAAGCTGCAATGACCTCTTACCATTCAATATCATACCGAAAACCCTATATTATTTATATCAAGAGTATCAAGGCACCAAAAGCTTCTGATATGCCGTAATGACCAACACGATACGCGATAAGGCTGATGGTTTAACATATCCGAGGCAATCGGAGTCAGATGTCTTTCTTGATATCGGTAATATATGTATGCATTGCATATGCTGTACAAATGTATGTATGTGTGTCTACATATGTATTCCTAACGCGTTTTGCCTTAAGGTGAAGCTAAAAGCGTCGATATCAGGGTGTGTCAAGTCAATGAAGCTTGAATGACAATTGTTGAACGTGAAATTCTTAGCTTGAGGCAGCTTTTAGGCTAACCTATGAAGAAGGGCTAAAGTCACTAGGTACTCAAATTTTTATGACATATCTGCTATGATTTTTTCAGTTGTTCGTTGTGATCATAGATATCCGTGGTTATGATATATTTAATGTTCCACAATTTGTATTTAGTCTTTTTTGGGCTGATCGGGACTTGCATCAGAAAGACATGGCACTTGCCAGTTTCATGACTATAATCGCTTTCATTATTCCCCAAGACACCTAATAGCTTCTTCATTGTATCCTTCCCATATTACTATGGAAATCTACTATCGACAAAGTTTATATAAAGCATGCAAATTTCGTAAACCTATGCACAGAGACAGGTAAGAATCTTTGAACGTTTAATGAGCCCTTTTAAAACTCGGGGCACGTTTGAATGAAACATCGAAGAAGGTATTGCAAGACGCTATCCGGCGGAAATCTCGGCTGAGACATAAAACCTTGTACATCGATCATGCGATCTATTCAAGATTATATTACGTGCTTTGGATTATGCTGGTGGTGCAAATAAGCGGGTATTATGATCGTCCTGATTAATAAGTTCTTTGGAAATGGAGGAAAAGTATAGAGTAGGATATACGCGTAAGATGACACGCAGATGCTGTTATTCTGGAAAGGATGATTGGAAGTTAACTCATATAAGTAATGGACTAGCAATCTGTAATAACTGATGATCTTGAAGGTACTGAGAATTTCAAGAGATGAATTTAACTCAAAGCGAAATTAATTGCTTAGACTGAGAAGCTTTGCAGACCGTTAGGGGAGAACTATTAAAAATTCTGCTAAAACTATTAAGAACAATGCCATTCCGACGCTGGTTTAATTGCACTTGATTGTTCAATAGCTCCAACTTATTACAAGTTCACACGCTTGAGTAAAGTTTACTCAATGTCACGATAGTGTGAGTAACGTTTAGATTCGTACCGTTAACCGTTAACTTCGACTCCGTACACGAACGTACAATATCGTCTGTGACAATAGCTGTACAAACAATAGAACAGATTACCGAGACGAACGTGTGATTACGCACTGAATAGACGAATAGATGCGCTTCCGTACCACGTTTAATTTGACTGTCAATAAACGAAATCCCTTTCGATTACAGTTTTACTGCAAGTCCCAAAAATTGACACTCATATAACTGCCAATAAATTCTATTGACTCGAGGGTGAGTCCTAATGAAATTCTGGACCCGCACTGACAAAACGCTCCGATGAAGATCCAATATATCAACGGGCTCCTAGCGAAGATAAACATGGAGGTGCCTTCTATCTCACGCCCTAAATCTTCGTTCCCCTACAAGAAAATATCTTGGATATTTTCCCTCTGCCATAACCCTCTCGGGTTGGGCAATTTCCGTTGACCGTCCGGATACACTGCGACTCGTAGATACAGGTAGGCGTTAAACGAACACTTTATGTTGTATATCAGTTTCGCGGAACCACTAGCTGTAACATCGGGGCACAAACGACAGGATGACACCACAATGCACCCGCATTCACGCCCGTTGGATAAACAAAGATGAATTCCATTCCGGTAATAACAAGATTATAGTTCCGTAACTCTTTTGACTAACGGATGGTAACACGATAAGGGTGAAGCAATCTGTGTGTGTAGAGTAAATTGAAACAACGGAGCAAACTTAATCGTAAAGTGATTAGATTATATTTGGTTAACCCACTTCCTTCACTCACGGGATGTTTGCGTCCGAGCGGCGACGCAATGTTTGTATTGAAAACACTGGACTACAAACTGGGACAAATCTCCCGTTCTTTGGATACTGTGTTCAAAAGAAACACAGTTCCATTAGGGAGATTACAACGGAATAACAAGTAAACAGACTGATTAAGACACCACAATGTAAGATACCGAACCTAAAATAGAAGAATATAATAAATATAGTCACATTACAGAATGTAACTAAATATATCTCAGCAATGGTAATAACCATCCAGATTCACTGCTGATTTCTCTTGGAAGCGAAATGTTCGTATTTTTGGACAGACATAAAATAACCCCAGGAAACAAATTTTGGGTTTGTACAGCTATTTACGACATTTGATAGCATTACGTCGAGCGCTCGACAATTTATATGAAATTGCGTTCGGTACTTTATTCATAGGAGCACAATGAACTTTCAGGCTCAGGGTCGGCGATTAGACGCAGGGCCATTGGTACAAAGACCTTAGAGTTCGGGTCGTGGAGGTCGACAGACGGACGGTTGCCCTACAGACGAGCTTTTATTAAATTAAACTAACTATTTATCTTACTAATATAATTTTGTTTATTAAAGTAACATTAATTAGTTAATGTAAGTCCAACTACAGTATTTTTCTTAACAGTTTGTTTATTAACTCTCTTGAGATGGTTTTTTTCTCAGAAGTACCGAATTAGCTCTTTGGCTGCGTGGAATATTTTTTTCTATTACACATGTTGAGCCCATCGGAGTGTTTACGGGAAGCCGGGAGCGCCCTCCTGTCGCCGATGGTCATAACGCGTGGGGCGCGAGCGATCAATACACAGGGCTTCCCTACTGGCATGCCGTCGACTGTGTAGCCCACTTCCGAACGACGCTCACGCAATTTCGTACACACCAATTATTAAGTACTTTTAATTCTTCGAGAAACAATTAGTCCTCGAGCTGACGACTCGAAACTTTGACGCGCCCCCAAGTCTTTATGAACGACGCTAATAGACGACTGAGCTGATCAAAGCTTGCCAAAGTTGGTAAAATTAAGCGTTCCGTCAGCGTTAATTGTGAATGCGTCTGTAATATGCAAATGAAGGGAAATACCGGTCCATGGATAATTATTAGGAAAATGGATGCAGATGAGAACTAATTTGAACCAGCCCATGTAGAGATAAGTGGTATCTAATTGTACATTATATCGAAAATTACGATAAGTACAGGTAATATAGCCTAGGTGGTATCCCAGTGTGTTCTGTGTGATATTTGTCTTCAGTTTTGTAGCGATGGCGTGCGTATACGTGACTCAATGAATCCAGGGGATATGAGGTAGTTTTATTCGTCGTACAGGCAGCAATTTGAGGGTTTATAACGAACCACATGAGGGAGTGTCGGAACTCGGGAGTAAATGTTGGTGTCACGGGGATCGACACACGTCATATGTTTTTTGGGCAAAATATTTTTGTTGGATACGAATTAGATTCGGTACAGCTTTCATTGAAGAATTGATGAGAAACACTAAACTACTGAATTTTATAATTATTTTCTTCACTAGAGCTGCTTTTGTGGCTTATTTTCGCTTTATGAGAAAAGGAAGGAACTTTATTTTACTTTACACCGCGCTTTAATAGCCTCTTCTTAATTTAGGTATACTTGAAGCGCCAAGGAAAGCCGGGGCATAGTTCTTTCATGAAGGTAAGTACTTGTCGTCGGCTGCAATTTATGGTCTCATTCCGGAGAAAATAACCGTCTGCATTATGGAAACTTTGCTGAGGTGTAAGGTAAAGTGCGTTTTATCGTACCAAGGTAAAAGTACAAAAAAATCTTGATTAGATCTTTCATGAATACTGATGATGAAGTTAGAAAGTTATCTGGTAGCAAAAGGGTGGAGATGGGCTAATCAGATAAACAGCACCAATATGCTTTTTCAAACCTAATTTGGGATAATCGCCAAAGTTTAAGGTAGAACAACTTAGATGACTTTATCAAACGAAGAGTCCCAGAGTTTGACCATCTCATTGAACTGTAATTCGGAATTGAGAACGATGATGAAAATATCAAAGAAATTATACGGTCTACGAATAAAAGCAGAAAATCGAATACTTGTGACGTTTTCTTGACGGAATCCAATTTTAATTTAAAAGGAAAGATAATTAATTTAACATTTATTCAAATAAGTCCCACAAGTGATCTCAGGAGTAAGCGAGAAAGTCATAAACCATTTATTTTCTGATTTTAAATCACAAAGTTGAACATTTCGGTTTGTGTTTGAAAGAAAGTGAAGACTAATTAAATGTTTACGTGTAGACGACAGTTATTTATTAGGTTTTTACGTGGAGTAGAAATATGGAGGGGTGTACACTCCCTGGGTTATTAATAGGAAGTTAGCTCGAATGTCGGTACCGACAACATTCGAGCAAATTCTATAAGTACTATGTCCGCAGCTATATGTATGTATTTGTATATTCTATAAGTACTATGTCTGCAGCTATATGTATATTCTATAAGTACTGTAGGGGTTTTGATTCACGCCTACACTTAGATGATAAATGACTGCTTCTCGTTGATATAGGCAGGAAGATCGCGAATTAGATGATAAATAACACAGCCTTCTGCGGCGAGAGTTTATTTGATATGTTTATTTATACAAATGATAAGGTGCAGTGATACAGTTACAGTTTAAATACCGTATAAAAGTACTGACGCGCGGCGCGAAAATAATAATGTAGGTATATAAAACAAAATTAAACCTGTACAGTTGTCTGTACAAGTACTATGTCTGCAGCTATATGTATGTTCTATAAGTACTATGTCTGCAGCTATATGTATGTTCTATAAGTACTATGGCTGCAGCTATATGTATATTCTATGAGTACTATGTCGTCCTTGTGAAATTTCTTGGTCTCCCGACCCACACCGTCGCAACGCATCGCATGCCCGCGGTATTGCTTCGTTTTCTCAGCGTTGTTTCTGATTTTTTCGTTTTTGCTCGTCTTTTAAAGGCCCTAGCGGGATGTTTATAGTAGCCTTTCTCAAGAATTAGGCTACCAAATGCATCAAGAATTTTTCAAATCCGACTGGTATTTTTAGAGATTAGCGCGTTCAAACAAACTCTTCAGCTTTATTATTAGTAAAGATACAGCTGAGTGTCTGAGACGTAACTCTTCAAAGGATTACAAGTTTGCATAGTTTCTCTAACCTAACTAATATGTATACAGGGCGTGTTTATTGACTAAATCGGAGACGTGAAAGTTTTCATGATCAAAAGGTACTGGTAAAGTTTAACACGTGTTGTTACCAATTCTAATTAATTGACTTATACTTGTAAATAGATATGTATTAATACTTTTATACGCAATAATAGTGGCGGAACTTTATTGATTAGCAAGTTACCATGGTTACCAAACATCGAGTCATAATACTTTGGGATTTCCAGGAAAAACCAAGGCTTCATAAACTAACTCTCCATTTCTACGTATAAATAGAGTAATATCCATCTATTTAAAGAGCCTAATTAAAAGCCAGCTAATTTGTAAATCTCTTGAGTACTGAAGTCATTTAGTAATTAAACAGCCCTCTATAATTTTCTACTATTTCAGCCTACAACGTAACAAAGTACATCGTACGCTAGTTTAATTAACAGAACGATAACTTATAGGCCGTTTTATGAATTTATTGTTTCCGACCGCACCCGAAGAGCGACCGGCCCGTCCGCATCCGTTTCGTGACACCTGCCTCAACGGTCGAATACAAAAAAACTAGCGTTTATCATCTGAACTGAATGCCTAATTATTATAAATGTAGTATCTACATGGTCACATTAAATTTGCTAGCGAAACTCCTCAGACGTTATCGGTGTCGATATCTAATGACGATAAAACAGAATAATCATAATTCTGATCTCTTAATTTTAAGCTTTTCTTTATTTACAGCTGACTACGGGTTTAACAACCGCTTATAGCGTAGTTACTTCGAATTATGAATTGAGAAAATCTTTTTTTGTTTGTTTTATCGTGTTTAGTTATCGATGCCCATCACGTCTACTGAGTTTCGCTAGCTGATTTAATTTGACCATGTATATGCAAAGCACACATAAACATAACACGTTTAATTTAAATATATTTTTGCTCAAAACCACAGTCTACGTTGTACTTACGAAAACACTGCCCATTATGACAAATTTCGTTATTCTCACCCTAATGGGTGTAAGTACCTACTATTGTATCCAACTTTACGGTCTACAATTTCTACGAACCTTCCACCCCTCAAAATTCTCGATGTCTGAATGTTTCGAAACTTCGCTCTCCCCTTGCGATTTAGCTATATGTAAATACAATTTATACCGAAAGTGTACTTGTAACTGTAAAGCAACGGCCGTATATAATTCGCTTGTATGTAGTTTTGAACATAAAACACCCTATTGTTGTTCCCTGGAGTGCCTTTGAGAACGCTTTATATGCTTCAGTTGGGCACACCTTTGGCTGTGAAAGATAGCTAAAAAATTATAACGCATACGAATAGAGGCTGCGTTTACGACTTTCACCCGATGTGAACTTGCATTAGATATTCCGACCTTGAGATAAAAAAGCTCGTTTTTTCGTGACTATATTAACATAATATTATTTATGCTATTACTGCAACATGTTACATGGCAAATAAGAGAACATCTGGTGACAGGTTCTTTGACCCACACCAAGTTCAATGTATGTTTGACAATTGAAGGACGTGATCCCGAGTCAACTGTGTAGCGAAATTAATATATTTTTACAACGTGCTCATAAAGTTCTTCATCTTTAAGTTCATTAATTAACGAAACCTATAAAACGCGTCTATAAAAGTAAGAAAGAAAAGATTTTGTTGTTACAGAGGAATTTCTACAAGCAATCACGGCAATCAATCAAATTACGATAAACATAAACATTTTGCAAAAACTTTGTAACTTTATGGCTATCATTGTTGAAGATTTTTGAAGACAAACATTTGGAAGGAATCAATCATATCGGAGTCCCGATCGAAATTTAAACATCCGATGGGGAAATTGATGAAAAAATATACATGCCAAAGAAATACAAGAAACGAAGGGCCAACAGAAAACAAAACAAGCCGATTGCAATCAAACAGAATATTCACTTTCACCATTTGGAGTTTGAATCTCCAATATCTTGGAAATAAATAAAGAATATTGTAAACAAGACGGAGCAGAAGAAATCAAGAATACTTTAATAATAATAATATCCCTGGACATTTCACACAGCACCATTTGTCCCAAGCTAAGCAACCTAATGCTTGTGTTATGGTAACAAGATGGCTCATAAACTACTTATATACAATTTTTTTTTTGTAAATACATACATATTATAGATAGAAAAACACCCAGACTCGGAACAAATACATGTAGGTCATACAAATATTTGTTCCGTGCGGGAATCGAATCCGCGACACGCAGCGCAGCAGTCAATCGCTTAACCACTGTGCCAACCGTGCCGACTAAACCACCATTTGGAGTTTGAATCTCCAATATCTTGGAAATAAATAAAGAATATTGTAAACAAGACGGAGCAGAAGAAATCAAGAATACTTTGATAATTTCAAAGCAAAACTAAGTCAAGAACACTCAATTTTGAAAACAGATTCTTAATCTCGGGAACTAAAAGAGGACGTTATTGAAGAAACTGAAGCTGAAATTATTTCTAAGCAAAACGAACCTCCGTAAATGAGAGTTAAAGTATACTATAGCCATAAAGATTTGAAAGAAACCGTGACGATGTAGCCGTTGATTATGTATCGTGACGTGAGTAACGTTACACCGAGGGGCCACGGCCGAACACGAGTTGCACGATAATCGTATATGACTTCACACTGTAACCAACCGCTACGGGGAAATTTAATCATGACATACGTATTGAATAAGCAATACGAACGATAGAATAGGAATTAAGGATTAACAATAATTTGTATGTCGATGTCGTGGATGAATATTTTGAATAGTTGGCTCATAAAGATTAAGAGCAAGAAGGAAGATGCGGCTTTGTTTAAATGTGTGGGCTGGCATGGGTAGGCTGCATTAAAATATTAGGAAGATAGAGAGAGCCATATCGATGGGGAGTCAATAGCAGATTACAAGTTTAGCCTATTTAAAGTGACTTCACACTCACTATAACCACTACGGGAAAATGTTATCATGACATACGTATTGGATAAGCAATACGGACCATAGAATAGGAATTAAAAATAATTCGTAGATGATGTCACGACTGATAATTTTGACAATTAGCCTCATAAAGATTATGAACAAGGGAGATTCGGCGTTGTTGAAATGTCATGGGTTAGAATCTTAGAAACATTGTGATAGAAAGAGCGATATGGATGGGGAAGTCAATAGCAGATTACAAGTCCAGCCTATTTGAACAGGTTATCGTTTGGGAAAATGTATGAATGAATATAATGTTGAAGATGTCAATGAAATAATGACTATATGTATAGACGATGGACGAAAACACGGAATTTAATTTAGATTGGCTATGATAAACTAAATCGGATTCAGTAGATTGCTACTTATCTTTTTATTTATCACTTAGTGCATATCAGAACTTAAGGGTTTCTTGGAATAGTAAACAGGTGATACAATCTGAGATATATATCTCTAATCAAAAACATTATTTTGTGGTTCCATTATTTTTGTTTTATTTGTGTTATTATGTTTTATTTGTAAGTTCAATTTGAGGCCCATGGTCCATGGTGGTGGTTGGTGTGAGGCCAAAGGTTTTGTTTTTGTAACCAAGCTCCTAAAATGTTTTAAAGTCTTTTCTTTAACACTTTAATGCGTTATTAAATTTGTAGCAGTTATAATAATGAAATGAATATGGTTTTATACTACCTACTCACATTGTGATGACACTTTAGAATGAATCATGTCCAAAGAATTGTTACATGCAAGCATAGACGTATTGTTTTATGAAACATTATTGTAGTAGACAAAAATACTGATTATTGAATTCTAGACCACTATTACCGTACCTATTGCAATGTCCCAGTTACCAGTTTTCGAGGGCAGATAGTGAAAAGAAAGAGGTTGTAACGACCACTTACAAGTGCTAACTGCGATAATTTTATCAATGTAGAGTAGTTTTGTAATCTAGTTTTTGTTTTGCTATGCTCGTTCGTACCTAAGTAAACAACTAACCCGACCAACGTTTGCTCTACTCTAAAATAAGAAATGCAAACTCTGGTAATTTTCTCATACAGAAAATGTCAAGTAAAAAAGACCTTTAGGTGCTTCATAAAGATACAAACATTATTTGTCCCGTAGTTTTAACAACAACATAAAAAGCCTTGTCACAAAATTTCTAAAGCCTCACCTCGAGAAACTGGTAAATAATATACTAAGATATTCCACTAAGTTGAAGTTCAAAGGCTCTCCGGAGAGGCGTCTAGAATATCCGAAGCGTAAAAAGCCACCACTAGATAATAAAACACCGGGTGTAGACCGTTTAAAAGGTCGATTTTATACAACCAACAATCATGTAGATAACGAAGAGAATAAAAAACAGCATTTGCTTGAACATAAATATTCACTGCAGTCCGTACAATGGTAATACGTGGGTGTTGAACCTTTCTACCCACGTCGGGTGATTATTTTAGTAAATTCTCATATGTAAAATCATGTTTATTGTTTACATAATATCCTGTTCAATAGCATCGCAGTCGTGGCTAATCTCTAAATCTTCACAACGGCAATATCCAATGGGCTCCTAGATACTGCAGCTCTTTATTACCCCAGGGATTTGTTTGTTATGGGTTTTTGTCATGTTTCCGTGTTAGGTAATGCCGTGATCGATGTAGCGATACGAGCTTTTCTTTGCTTACATTACTGGCCATTATGCTTTCAACTTATGGCTCTTATCGCCACTTCCATTTATGGAGTCAAAGTTACTGCGGTGAAAACTAAAAGAAATTATATTTTATTTTGTCATCGGCCTTTTGTAACACTAAATCGGGATTAGCGTAAAGTTTCCGCGAAGGAATATCTGGTACTATATAACAGTATTTGTTCTTTATGCAAATAATTGCCCGTGTCGAAGGTCGGGCTTGAGGGCTTTCTCTTGAGGTTTTTATTAGACAAGATAGCAGAGCCACTTATGGTTTTCACTGTTTATTTTTATAGGAGCAGAGATTGGTACGTGACCGTAGCTTCACGTTACGTTTGTGAAATAGTCCGAAGGATCTAAAACGTGATCGGTTGCACGTGTTTTGGTATGGTCAGGTACGATTATACAAACAGTGCGTTGGAGGTATGTGTGTATGTTTTATGTACTTCGTCTGATATGTGGTCACGTATAGCTGTTTAGATGTTTATAGGGTACTCTAGGGTTACCACTTTTATTGGCACTTGTAAACTGGTAATCAAACGTATACAATATAAACATAATAGTTGATTAATAGGACCGTTTAACAACTGTTAATTACACGTATCGTGCTGCTGTCAAGATAAAGTCTGATACAATCAATTAAGCAGCTGATAAGTGTGCTTACTTTGTTTATCGCGATTCATCAGCACAATTAATTAGTACTTCGTTGCATCATAACTTCATAAGTGATAACTTGTTTGTTGCGGTTCACAATCTTATTCATATTTCCTTCGTTCTTTATTCTAACAAACACTTCTCCGACATTACCTAGTTCAGGTTCATTAAAATAAACACGGTCTGAACGACTCGTGGAAGCATTATAAAACCATTTTACTTGGAAATCTGTTTTGATAACCTGATACAGCTCAATTGTTTGTGTTCTGGTTTAAAATAGAATATTCACGGCAAAAATTTCCACAATGTATGCGGCTCATTTAATTTTAAAGCTATTAATTACGGTAATAATCTGGATAACGCTGGGTTGTAAATAGGTATTTAACGTTAATGTATCGAGTTACAGAGGCCAGCCCTGCGGAGTTCGTTCCCAGAGAATGGACACAGCCGGTCAGCGCGCCACGTATCATATGCTCAATTACACCGCTCTGCGACGGAACGCCAGTTCCCAGCGACCCTACCTCCTGGTTCAATGCTACTTCTACCTTTTCGATCCTATGCTTGTCTAGTACTTTGATAGAACTTGATTAATCGGATGAATTTGGACAATGGCAATTCAAACACAATTTGCAAGTTGTGGCAAGGGCATTGTTCCCAAAAACAAAACCATTTTCTACATTTGTTTGGATAGAACGCATTTTCACGAAACCGAAAATAAATCAATGTCAACGCTCTTCCATTCATAAATCCTGAGCGGAACGGGTGTCAGCATTTCCAGTGTCTGTAATTTAATTTTGCTACATGGGGAAATTATTCTATTATCTCTACCCTAGCACCCTTTGCAGCTTCCCCGCCAAAGGAGCATCTGGAATCACTGCAAATAACTAAGGACTCCGTTTATAGCCTAGCACATTCTTGAGATCCGTTTACGAGGAATGTTCGATATGAGAAGTCAACCAATGCGACGAGCTATCTTCGGATATTGCATTATACGGCAAACATGTAGGTTCCATAGAGCACCATAGTGCAGTAAACATAATATTTGTTTAGCGTGTCGAGCTTAAAGCTAGAGAAATGGAAAATATAAACAAGGAGAGAGAATAAAAATTTGTAAAGCCATTTTCTAAAGCGGTGCGGATAAAAGGCGAAACGAGCTGAATCTGTAACGTCGAGCGTCTCACAATTATCTTTAAGAAGGACTGTAAAAATAATAACGTGTTTTACCGACGAATGGAAATTAAAATGTTCAGACTAGCTGTTAAACGCGGGGTAGAGTTAACTTTAAAGGGAGGAGTGAGGACGTTTCAGTTTCACCCTGTCAAAGGTTTGAAGTTGCTCGGGGCGCGTTCGTTTCATGCATGATTATGACATTTATTAATTTTCGCACACACCCTACTCTGCTTTCACACATCAACGTTTCGTTGGTTTTTATATTATAGGGAAATTAAATAGACAATTTCGATACAAATATAGACTGTAGAGAAACGGTACTTATCCGGAAATTCAACGACACATTTGCCGTGGCATTTTCTTTTGCTACTATATTCGAACTACTAATGGCATTACTCCTATTCTCTGTTGTGCCATTGGTTTTCCACTATCCGTAACCCATTAGAACCAACAATCAAATCAACAAACATCATACAATCGAATGATATCGATACCAATATTATTTTTTCCTAATCTCGGGCCGCGAAAAAAACCCGTGTTGAAATAATACAATCTTGATCATGGTAGGCAGGAGGAAAAAACTGTATTGTTTTGTGGTGTTTGACGGTGTTTGCCCTCCGTGTTAGACGGAGCGGCACAGTAAATACATTACCAGGTCCATGAACTTGAGTCTCAATTGCATATTATATTTTTAGCCTGGTGCGTACTAAAATTGTCCGTAACCGCTTATACTATTTCGGATTTAGATGTAGGTAGCAATTATATAAGGTACTAGCTTCTGCCCGCGGCTTCGCCCGCGTGGATGTCGGAAGTTATCCCACGGGAACGTGCTACCAGGATAAAAAGTATGTGCTTCCCCAGGATGCCATCTATCTCTTTGCCAAATCAGAAGTTCAGTGGTTTAGGCGTGAAAATGTAACATACAGTTTCATGTTCATATCCGCCCCTAAAAACCGAATTACCCCTTTTTGCCCCGTCAGGGGTCAATTTTCGACAAGATTTTCCGAAAGGTTAACCGCTGCCCTGGAACAGAAAGGGCTAAGGAAGGAACACGGGTGGGTTTTAGTCAGTAAAAGTCTGACACTCCCTTCCGCTCCACCCAGAGCGGGAGGGGTCATTTGATGATTTCCCATCCACAAAAAAAAAAAAAAAAAAGTGGTCAATTTTCGACCACTTTACATACTTATTATTAATTATTTTCTGTCGAAAGTATTAATACTGAGTTTCGAGTTAATCGGACCGCGCATTCAATTTCTTCCACACAAACTTCAACACCCCTATATCTCCCTTTGAGGGGTAGTTTGAAAAACTTATAATGATAAACTTTATTACTTACTTAGGCAAGTATTGTTGCCAAGTTTCAAGTTTATTAACTAAATTAATAAGATTTTTCATTTAACTGTATCCCCGCTTTTCACCCACACAGGGGTGGAATTTAAAAAAATTCATAACTTGACTCAAAGATTATTTATACCAATTTTATAATTAATCAAGCCACTTATTATAATCCTCCCCTGTAAAATTAACTACCCCTTTTCACCCCGTTAGGGGTAGATTTTCGAAAAACCCTCATAGGTGTTATTATTTATTTTTAGTCTTAAGTACACACACTGAGTTTCGAGTTAATTGGACCGCGCGTTCAAATTCTTCCACACAAACTTTAGCACCCCTATATCCCCTTCGAGGGGTAGTTTTGAAAAACTAATAATGATAAACTTTATTGCTTACTTAGGCGAGTATTCATGCCAAGTTTCAAGTTTATTAACTCAAGGAATAAGATTTTCCATACAAACAAAATCCCCCCATTTCACCCTCTTAGGGGTGGAATTTCGAAAAACCCCTTCTTAGTGGATACCTACTCTTTACGAAGAATACACCCTCCAAATTTCATGTCTCTAGGACCAGCGGTTTAGGCTGTGCGTTGATGTCTCAGTCAGTCAGTCAGTCAGGACTTTGAATTTTATATATATAGATAATAAAAGATAAGATAAATGTAAGCTGTAAGCAAACGATTAAATTATATAATTTCCGAAAAAGATACTCGTATGAGCAACTATAGTCTATTCATTGAAAAACAAACCTACTATTTACATTAAGGATATAGTGATAAGCGGACCCCTGCCCGATCATTCCGATAATCTTCACAGGAGATTTGTCATTAAAATTGCCGCCATCTACATATACCGAAACAGTTACCAATAATGGTTCTGAAGCTGCATACAAATAGTCAGAAATATCGTTGATAACAGACGGCATTATGAGAAATCGTCACGAACATGTCCATTGTAAATCGTGACCAACACATTCGCATATACTTGAAATGCATTCATCCGTACGTAAACGTCCAGATCCAATTACAGCAGTCGGATGAAAAAATGAACCAAGTAACTAAATTCCACTAGTTTAGGAATTCCGTTCGACGTCGTCACGTGTAGCAGTAAAAATTCATCGTCGACGAAGGAACCGAGTTCCAGCACAATTTGCTTTATGCTGGCTAGACTAAACCCGTTGGCTGTATGAAATTACAAATGAAATACGTAATATTTCTCTTGCAAGTCTTTTTATTGGTCCAGTAGCGAGTTTAAAATTCCTCTAGAATAATTTCTTGTCATTGACTGGTGAATTCCGTTTCTAGCTCTGGTACTCCGTCATCAGCGGACTGTGTATGACAGTATCAGGCCATCACGCGGGGAAAGCGGACGTCATAATTAGTCATATTTTTTACACTAACGCTGCAAAGAAACGAAAGAATTCAACAGCTGACTGCATTCTAGTATAAACATGGTGATGTAACATGGCAATACCTACACAACTGCTTGCTGATACAATGAGGTCCGTTACGACATCACAGGTCTGCTTGTAAACAAATATTCAACAATGCACTGAATCAAGACATAGGCACGGTTCGTTTTCAATAGTTCTGGAATGCAAACAAAGTTAATGCAGTGACTATGAAAGAACATAAAGTACTCCAAACCATGGAACCATTTAAGAATCTACATCAAGTCTGGTTTCTTGTTTGACTCCATCTACTTCATATAAATTCGAGACTACAATCTCCATATTATTTATTCGATTGCACGAACATACTCCGTCGTTCGACGCATGTGCTGCGGTCCTAAAAATTCCATCCCAAGCCGAAATAAGGCAGTCGACGTGCCCTTGGCGCCTCGTTTTTCGGCAAACGAGCCCCATCGGGCTTTCAGGACCCTAACGGTGGTCGGCACTCGACCCGAATCGACCGTTTCTATATAAATTGAAAGCTAACATAAAACAAAGAGTTACTAGTGTTATTGCAATTTCGCTTTGAGCATGTTGCATGACTCCCGTGCACTTCAATTATTACTTTGGAGACGTTTATTTCTGTTAAAATAATGAAATATCATGGGGTTTCCCAGAATTATGGAACTTAAAGTTTTAAAGTAGTTGCAAGTATTCTGCGGACAGTTTTTGTTCTCTCGACAAGGCCCTCGTGCTAGCCTCGGTGCGAGGAACGAGGACTGCTTGTGAAATTTCAACATTTAGACTTGGTATTTGAGAATTTGTTGGAGTTGGAAATAAATTGACAATAAAGGCAGATACTGTTATGTTGATGACTTTAAGCTTAAGCACCGAGTTACACTGCAATGAATTGATAAGTACTTTGGCATTTGATGAAATTGCATTTTTACCTAGGTCATTTCCGAAAAGGTCGTTGTTTTGCAAAGTGCACCTGCGTGTGTACCCATTGTTTATGTATTACAATGTCTTTTTAACGTACTCACCGTCCCGCCATCCATGGCCATAAAAGACGCAAACTGCTGTATACTCCCATGTTTACTTCAATCACGTTGTTAGACAGCTAGGTGAAGTGTAGCAGACGTGAGAATCTTTCTGCGGCGAGTTTCGCGGCCAACCGCTCATTGCTTTGACGACCTAATGGTGGGTCGGTTGCATAATAACTGCAATTAAATCGCAACTGATCCCCGCAGGGTGAACCATTGTCAGCCTTGACAACGTTTCATTATAAGCAAGGACTGGCTTAGTTGTATTGTTGGTATTATTACGCGCCCTATTTAACTCAATCCTGTGCCGCCGTTCCCATACACCGAAACGGGTCATTAGAGTAAATAATGTTCTCTATTAAGAAATTCTGTGGAAATCACATAGGTTCCTTTCAAATCGCAGCATGCGATTCGGTAATTGAGTGGCCACAGGCAGAAAAAGTAAAAAACAATAAGTTAAATTCAATCCATTGAATAGTCACAGCACCGTTTGTTTGGATAAAATCCAACGTTTTTTAAATGAGTGGAAAGTGATTAAACGACCACTATGGGGAAAATAAAATTCAAATATTTGGCGATGACTATAACGAGAATTGGTTACAATTTATTTGAAATATTTACAGTTAATGCTATTTATTTATTTGTTTAAACTTTTCGCATAAAAAAGTACAAAGGCGGACTTAATGCCTTAGGCATTCTCTACCAGTCAACCAAGGGTGGTGAAGAGATTAGATGGCAGGTGCTTTGGTTGAAAGGAACAATGACAAAAAAAAAAACACTATTAAAACTAAACAGGTCCTACACTCTTTACATGATACTTTTAGATCGAGAGCATTTTACCCTAATTGAAATCAGAAATAAATTCATGCACCTTGCATCAAAAAATTAAAAATACTGCCGTATTGAAAAGAATCTCAGTAATTTTAATGAACCTCCAGCAATTCTTAAAATGGCAATTTAAAAAGGAAAATTATTTCTCGTCTATAAAGGCACATACGATTACCTACTCATTAATTTATTAGGGTTCAAACGTAATCTTTCTACGGTTAAATATATCGATGTTGGTCGGATTTTCCTATCCTGTAGCGGTCAACAAACCTCTGCAGGGTTGTAAAACCAGCTTAAACCTATACTTTCCGCGGTTCAACGATCCGATACACGCAGGGTAACAATGTAAATGAAATTCTATAACTTTCCACCATGGAGACCATAAAAATGACCGCGAAAATAGATAGGTGTTCGGTAAAAGAATACCGTATTGGGGGGTTTAAGCTCTAGAAATGTTCTTTCAAAATAATCTTTGCTTTCCCGATTACAGCAGGTAAACTGAATTACAGGTAATATTGATTGACTACACAAATGTAATCTAATATCGCGACATATTCGCCAAAAATGTAAAGAAATGTGTATTTATGGAAAAATAACTTTAATTCCTACACAATAAAGTTCAGTTTACGCTACAACTTCAAACATTTTTATAACTATTTCAATAGTGCCAGTCACTCTGAAATCAACTTAATTACCATTAAAATAAAGTTTGAAATAACGTCAATTTGAAACATAAATAAAATTTGAATATAGTTACACAGAAGTTTTAAACAAAATCAAAAAGATTGAATGACTTCTAAAAATTATCAACGTAAAGATTGGCACATTATGGCCCTTTTTTAGTCTTAAAACTTGAAACCTTGGCATAAATTATAAAAAAAACATTCACCCGCAGTAAATTAGTTCTAGTAAAAAGTAATAGAGTGCGAAATTACCAAAATTGCTTACCAGCAGATTACACAAGTAGCTAATAGAAACCATAATGACAAATTACTTTCGTGATAATGCTTCAAATTTCTAAATACGCATCATATAGCATGTTTAATGCTACTCTAATGGTCTATTCTAAGCACGTTTAATTACAGATTTCACGTCTTTTAGTAATGACAATAGGAAATAAAGAACAATACGGATAAGGAATAAACGCCATGACGCTATACATAAAAACTTTTTGTTTAAAAACCATTACGTAACGAATTCAAAATGGCGGGAGCAGCAAGATGGCTGCTTTTGATCCATTTGTGTATATTGCTACAATGTTGTGTAAAAGAAAGGGTAGATATATCATACTTTCCTCCCATATAAAATTACTTTGTTTTAAGAATATTAAACACGCCACTAAACTCACCACTTTTACCAGGCTTTACATGTCTCGTACCTGAAAATAAAATAATAATAAAGGCATTAATGAAATGTATGATTATAATGGTTAACTAATTATTTTACAGTCAAATGTGTGACTCATGAAATTGCGGCAATTAGGTAGGTACGCTACGTAATACATATGTATTTAAAATTTTATATATTGTAGTCGTTATCCAGCTACTACGGTAAATGTGAACTTTGGGATTAAATAAAATGCTAGCCATTAACTCCTGTATAGACATCCAAAATTGCTATGTAACTACGGTTATACATTATATATTTGTAGAACGTATCTCAGCATGGAACCGTGAAAATCCAATATTATTTTCGAGTATTTTAATGTTGTCCTCAGTCCCTAATGCTGGGAGGCTGCCTGTCCTAGACTCGTGTAATGGAGCCTTCCATAACATACGCCTGAAATTTGCAAAAAAAATATGTCTTAAATAGTTTTAATATAAATTCCTCAGAAAATTCTCTCTGTAAGCATTTATTTAACAACTGTCAAATCATGAATGTTTCTCTCCGCCTTCCGAAGTAGGCTAACAATCACACAACAATCAGAATCTAATAGAACGCTCGCTTTCTAATATATTCGCTTCCATCCTCAATCTTCATTTCTGAGAAGACATGGATGAATAAACATATGATTCGTGATAGTGTTGCGATCCGTTGAAATTTATCGGCCATTACAATTACTGTTCATCAAAATACTTTCAATGATTTCATCAATCGTAAACGTCGTTTCTTAAGACGCAATTTACTCAACTGTTTATGAATTTGCATGGTGGTTGCAAAAATATTCTTGCAAACGCTAATTAGGTCTATGTTGAAGCGAGTTAGCTGTACCTAGTTAATACTGACCCAAATTATTAGATTGATTAGGTATTATAATTAGCTCCTACTTTAATGGCTCAACAAATTACCTGCGGTATCGTAATGAGGTATGCTGACATTGCATTTGCATGACTAGCTATTGTAGAAAACAATGAAATTGTAGATATAACATGTGTTTATCGCTTTCTACCATTCAAGACTGCTTTTCATACAATAAATAATATATGTTGTATATGTTGACCCAGGAGAAGCTGGCGGGACGAGCTTGACGCATACAGACTGGCTTGATCTACACTAGCTAAGACAGAAAGGAGTGGAAAAGAGAGAGGCCTTTGCCCTGCAGAGGGTAGGACAACATAGGCTAAAAATAAAATAATTGTTTATGTACTTAAATAAAAAAACTGTCATTCCAAATGTATAACTAAAAAAGATACAGTTACTATCAATATTCTTACTATATCTACTGATCACGGTGACCAACACAAAATATTGCGTAAGTTCGTTAATAGCTTTGAGGGACCGGTCTATTGTTTGGGCTTTGAGCAGCTCAACTGTTTCCGATAATACGTCTCTTTGTGTGACCAATGCGTACTACTCCAAAACTTCTAAAGTAGAGGTGTTTTAAATCCAGTCGGGTAAAACTAAAAAGTTACGAATTGATCGGAGCATGATGTCGATTTCGGTTAACGGCCACTCAAGCGAGGTCAGCGCACCACAAACATCGGAGACGCACTGCCATTCCGAGTTTTATGGTGTTTTATCAAGGTACCGTTGAGGCAACTTCAGTTTTACTACTCGACAACTTTGCTTGTAACAGCATATTCTACTCCCAAACAAATATTTGTTGAAACAATATCGTCAGGTTCACTTGGAATACTACCAAGTTCAGTGTTCCCCTAAAATTCTATATTTATCTTTACTATTTTTGTGTTCAAAAGGAGTGTTCACATTTCAATCATCGTAACAGTGAACGTCAATTAATAACTAGTTCGTTCTGTACCGTCACTACCGTCCCTTTAAATGGTTGTGATTGTGACTAAGCCCTTTGATGTTCTGCTCAAGAATATGATATATGGCAAGACGAGTCTTCTGCAACACTGATCGTCTATTCTTTTCTATTTATCACTCTCTGAACACGATATTCCAATAAGATACATTTCCAAGAAATCTAAATATGTAATATGAAAAGGGTTTATCGGTTTATGATTTTTAACACGTGTAAGTATTGATTACCTGCCCAATTACCTAGGTGCTTTGATATATTGAAGAGAAGATTTATTACGAGTAACGACTAAGCTTAATGCTGACGACGTTGATCGTAATAGTATTGAAATTATAATTGGATATTAAGCTGTATGTAGATATGCTATGTATAGTCATGTCAATGCTATATCCCTAGACACTTGGGTCACGCAACACTAATTATATTACTCCTTGGGGACGGAGCTTTTATGGGTCATAGCTAATTTGAAAAAGCAAACAACTCAACATTGAAACCCTCCTGCTTCTTGCTTCTTAATATATTATACTCCTAATTTTATTTAAAAATCCCTACTAACGTATTTCATTCGAAACGACAAATTATTGCGATAAAGTCCAAACGAAGAAGGAGTATAGGTGTGTATCAAAAGCTATTTATGATATTTACCTATAGTACAATATATACGAAAAATCGTATTTATAGGATCTCAAACACGAAGCTTAGCAGAGCATAAACAGACCCGCTTAAACTTAATCACCCGAACAATACGATTCTATAAATAAATGTTTTATGTGCTATATCTCGACCCGCATACGTACACCCATAACTTGGTAATCCCATATAAGCTACGATTTTATTACCCAGTGATGATGGAGCAGATTAACTAATGGAAGTCTGCTGCGTTAATTGGATTTAATTTAGTAGGTATTGCTTACACGCCCATTGAGAAATCTCGGCTACAGCCTCTAATCTTGCTGTGAACGTCGATACTTTTATGACGATTGATGTCTTGAAAGTTGAATATTATATTATTCATGGCGAAAATGTGAATTCCAATGCCAAATTGATAATGGGGGAAATGGAATGTGAGAATTGAATTTCTTTCCCGATACCAGCTGTTATTTGTGGCCGTTTCTATAAACTATGTCGATGCAATTTTGGAAAGTTATAAGTTAATAATAATTAGACCCTAGTCCAGAAGTTTTGCTACTTCACGATGAACATAACGCTAATCCCAAAACAGGAGAAACAGACATTAAATGGCCAACGCGGCCTGGAGAAAGAACCCATGACACTAAAAGCGAAAGCGTTTCGATAGTTACATATTACTAGGTCAATAAAAGCCGTGATATTAATTGAGAAAGTTAGTTTAATCTCCGCAGCATTAAGGTTCAAATCTCTATCGGTTCTTAATAAGATTTTGACCTAAGAAATATGTAAAGAACCGTTGTCTCTAATGAGGTGCTGATATTTTTAAAGATGACAAGTAATTGAAAAGAAATCGTTATTACCAGTCCAATCGTGAGTTCGTGACACTTAGCAAGGTTTTTAATGACCCACAAGCGATTAACCTTTAAATGCTTAAGTAGTCGGCTAAAACCACAAAGTGAGGAGTTCGCAATGGACGGAAATGTAGACCTCTTTAAACCTGTGCTGAGAACACTACACGTAAATATCCAATAGAAAATATGCATACCAAACTTATATTCAGCTAGCAAACATAGAATTAATTTATCCTTGAAACCATAATGACAGGCAGTCGCTGATGGGTCCGACCTCCGTAACACCATACTTAGGCACGAAGATTACGTGCAATAATCACATCGAGTTCCGAAAGTCATCACTAAGCTCAGTGCATCAACAAGTGTTTTAATGCCGGTAATCTCCTGAGCCACTCTCGTGCACAGTCTATCAACGAACAGCGCTTCCGTTCACACAAACATAAGGAAAAAACTTTTCCTGTACCATGCAACGTGGTCACGACTTGAATTACTGTAATTACATTTGTTCTGTGATACAATAATATTGTAAACATTAGCTGTAGCGATACAATCATGTGTTCTGACTTTGTTTTATCGTTAGCTTTGTTTGTTTGCGTCTTCTTCATCGTGTCTTCGATCAACATCAGCACGTACCATTGTTTGACTCTGTTTGTAAATAGCAACACAAAAACCGAGTATCAATATAAAATATTATATGTATATAGTAGTTTATTATAGTATCAATATTACAGTCGAAATGTATGTACCAAGGTAGACTGTTTTTGCATGTTTATTTTTTTTTGTTTGCAGTTGTTTTGTGAATTATTTTCCTGTTTTGTTCAGCATCTTGGGGGAAATACGCTGTTTCTTACTTTAATAATTTTCGGTCCATGCAGATAAATTAATTAAGAAACCACCAGAAAATTATGCTCATTTTACGCGATATCAAATTTTGTTTTCATTTTAACTATGCGGAGACTTTCTCAAGGCCTAAATGATTTTATACGGGCATTTTTCATTTGACATGCTTGTTGATTGCTTTATGTCATGTCTTGAGCATAGAAGTGTGATTCGTATCTCTCAAAGACATTACCTTTATGAATTATATCAGAATATTCTCATCAGATAGTATTACCGTCAGACAATGTTGTCATGCTTTATCTTGACGTCTTCATCAACTGATTGCTTGAAGTATTGTGACCGGTTCTATTAGATTGCAATATTCTTAATGGTTTGTACACACAAAACGACAGCAGATTAGTTATCTTGGAACCTTGACTTGATTTGTATACCCAAACCTCTTCCCTAAGCCGCAACGTTAATATCAGCAGTATATACGTAATAACAAACTCTTGGAAAAGTTGTCGCTTGAGTGATTTCCAAAGAATAATTTCTCTCTCTTCGAGAATCTACCATCTCTTGGGGATATACCTAATTACCTTGTGGGTGTGCCTATTCGTGTAATTCTTTGGATGTATTAGTGTCAAGATTAGCGATGCTGGTGGCGTTCGAGGGTCATGAGTATTCGTGGAAGCTCTCGGTAAGTTTCGCAACAACCGACAACCGACACGTCGGCCCACGTCCGCTCGTCAATGTTTTCTTGATTTTATGATAATGATCTGTTTGATCGTGAACGTACAAGCAAACTATAAGTAAATAAGTAGGCACATGTTATTTAAGTCGTGTATTCGAGCTTTACGGAAACCGAAATCAAAATTCTAAAAGAGGGCCAAAAACTAGAACACGATTGTACACTTCGGTTGCATGGTGCAGCGCCATCCATTTCCATACAAAATTGATGCAAGCCACCGGCAGGAAATGGTGACTGCGATACCAGACACTATCTCGTCGTGAGGTGCATTCGTCAGACTTCGGTCGCATTATATCACCCGGTACGACATTGTTATACGTACTGGCTAGACAGAACTATAAAGAGCTCACAGCCAAATGCAAGCAAACAATTCTACGTTAACTTGTTTGCTCAGCTTGAAATGACCATACTATACATGAACAAGGTTGCATACATAGAAAAAGCGATCTTAGACTTTTGTGTGTGTAATTAACACGTATTCAGACAAGTAGGCGGATGGTGTAATGGACAAACACACTCAGGTGTCTACTTCCCCGAAGCGCTGGGTGGAAGAGTGCGCAGGCCATAAATATTAATGACAAACACCGATTCAATAGCCAGGCGGCAGACAGGTCAGCGGCCTTTGATCCGATTGTTAGATGCTCATTCTTAGATGTAATTAGAAATGCCTGGTACAGCTAATATGCTCCAGAGAAGGAACGACCAAAATGAATAAAACATAACCTTCAGAAGCCTTTAACGTTAAAAAGGAATATTGAAAAGATAAAATCGAATGATAAAAGAGACACACAATAAACAGATGTAATCAATCACATACATCATGACATGATTTCGTATTTACAATAAACATCGTTAGCCTGAATACATTCGTACATTTTAGTGCACAGCTTAAATTCTCCAACTCGTTGGGTAAGCCTTCAACAAGTCGAACAACATTGCAAGCGATATACCAACTAGATTATTGAAATAAAGTATAGCGATAAAAAGTAAAATTGAGAATATCAGGTCAGTAAACGAGTCATGCAAAGCAGAAATGGTATTTAATCAAATGGTAAAGTTGTAGAAAGCAGAATTCGTATAAAATGTGGCCGTTACTGCAGATGTGATTTATTTCACTTGTGATTTATTTAAAACAGATTTCACAAAACGAAGACGCCCTAACCCGATAATTAAACCGCATTTGTGAGCCACAACGTGGTGAAAGATCGTCTTCGTCGGAAGTCGTCACAAGTGACGACGGTTACATCCCAGTAAGAGCATGATTCATCTCTCAAGCATTCAAACTTAATTTGAATTTTAAATCCAAGGCAGGTTTATGTGGACCATCTAACAGAAAAGTATAATCAGACGGCCTTGTGACCAACAAATACTAAGATCTGTTACAAAGAAAAAACAGACGTATATGTATGTAGCAGACATGAATTGTGAGATACATTACGTACTCGTAGATAAGTGATGTCAGTAAGACAATAAATCGACTAGTAAGTGATCGAATGGGTCAGTGTCCTCTACATTGATTGTAAGCGAACGTTGCAGACAATAAAGCAAATTATACTATCGTAGATACGACTAACCGATTTCAACACATCAATAAGGCGTTTAAATAACAAGCGTCAGTCAAATGAATATGTTATTGTTAACCTGCAAATCAAAGAGATTATCAACACTAGATTACTTTAAAAAGTCCGTTTCAAATGTTAATGCTCAATATGATTTAATAAGTGAATGAATTAAGTGATACAAAATTACGAACAGTGCACAAGGGCTTGGTTGTTGTTAAATTGACAGCTAGTGACCCTTGTTAGGTCGCCGGACGTTTACGTCTCGTTAAATAAATGTGTGTGAACATCATGGACAACCATGTCGCAATAAACACTGCTTACATGGCTCCGTGACCATATTCGAATTTGGGAAACATGAGCATTATTTTCATACAATCAACGTTTTCTTGGAAGGATCGCGATTCGCGATAAATATCTCTTGATTTCGGAATTATCCACTCAAAAACTTGTACAGACATAACAATATATACCTAACTATACAGTTTCATTTTATCAGTGCTGACATCGTATGATGTGGTTGCATTACATATTTACTTAATATTCTTCATGCAGATTCTCATGTGACGAATGTGTTAATCCAGCCACCATGCATTCATTAGGTATGTATGAAAAAACAATCTATTTGTTAAAGTAGAAAGCGTGATAGTAGACGGTGTGCAAGTATCTACTTTTTGTAAAGCAAAACGTCGAAATTGTACACTGGCACAATGAGCTCTCTTCGGGAGTTACAAGCTAATGTGTGAAAGGAAAGTATTGTCTCGTGTGAAAGTAATCCAGTTATGAAAAATCATTGTGTTGCTGTCACATAATAAATGAAATGTGACGAGATATATTGAGCTGGAGATTTAAAAGTTAAAATTGACTCAGATAAAGCATGCTTTAACAAGTGCAGTCATGTTGGAACTTGTTTGTCTTTGGGGTCCCATACTATTTTGTTAAAACTTCGACCGGAAGCAGAAACCGACGTTCTATGCGATGAATCGGATAATTTCTACACGATTTGGAACTCAAAATAAACAAACAAAGCTGAAAGGAACCTTGAGACAAAGTATGGGAAAGAAATTCAAAAGCTACTTATAATATTAACTCAATAAAAAACAAATTGTATAAACTGACTGCCTGCTAGTATTCACACGGAAATCCCTATCGTGTAACTGTATATACTTGGCAACCCCTCTCTAAAGGAGATATACCACTGTCTCACTCGCACACGACGAATTCACCCTCCGTCATAGGATCGTGGGATAATTAAATATTTATGTCATCACAAACGGCATGATGAACTTACGTATCTGCTAAGAATTCCAGCTAATTAATCATACAAAAACATTCGATGATAGGTAGGTAGGTACAGGAGACGTTGTTCAGTAACTCAGAACATTTTAATGAATTTATTCCAGATAACAGAGCAATCCTCAGAATCTCCAATACCATAATATAGCATTAAAATATATAACCAACCTTTATATTTATCAAGATCTTAATTCACCAGAAACATCCCGTAGATAGATGGAAAGCACTGTCACGAACTTAGTTAAAATAAACTATGCCGACACTACCAAATCCGTTTACAAACACTCAGCTTATAACTTAAGTAATGAATTTATAAACACAAATCCACAAACATCAGATTATTAAATGCCCGAGAAGAATAACATATGACAAAACAGAAGACACATAATTACAAATCTCTACAAAGCTCGAACTCGTTAAGCTTTTTTTAACTAAACGACGTGAGGTTCCTACGAACGTTCGATACAGACTGCATCACTCAGAACGGAGGGAGACGACTGCGGTAGGGGACGGGGGGGAACGCAGTAGGGGGCGCTCGCGTCGAACGCTACCTAGCAGAGCCGTCGAACTAGCCTATGTCACTGTCGCTGATATGATAACGAATCTACACAAAGCTAACGATATTATACCACAATTTACGGACCTGTGAACGAAAGAGATGACAACTGTAGCCCTGTAGGTACACGCAGGCGGAAGATATCAAACGCCGACCGAAATGTATTTAAAACCCAAGCTGACTGACGATAAGAAGCAACCAAAACAGATGTCTATTGACAAAGCGGGTAACAAAAACAAACAATAAATGGTGAACACGCGGAGAGAACAATAAATCTCTCCTAGCAAGGGGGTTGAGTTATAGTATGGAACTATGTTTCTGTCGATACAGTCGTGAGTTGCAATCACAATTAAATCTTGAAAAAATGCTAATTGATTTGATTTGTATATTCGTTCTTGACTAAATCAAATTAAATGTCTACTTACAGAAATCTGTAAGTAGACATTTAATTTGATTTAGTCTAGAAAAAAAAAGGATTAGAAAAACATTTGGGACCATCTTATTCCTAGAGTCTGGGAGCTTTAAAACTAAAATAGATTAAAACAAACTTCACGATTTTGTAGCGAGTTAAAAAATTATCTTCTCCGCCCTTTCACGTCGTGATGCATCTAACTCCAAAATAAACATTGACAAGAAAGTGTCTCATCTTTGCGTAATTTTAGTCACGTTTGGGAAACCATTAACTCTATGAGAAGTGTGCTATTGAAGGGAAAGTGAATTATGATCGAATCGAACCTGAACAAAATATATATACAGAACAGAAGAAGATAAAGATTTTATGTTGTTTCTTATTCAGGAAAGAATGGGGATGGCAACAGCAACACATCCGAGTAATAAAGCTGATAACAGCAGTCGTAATCATGCAAAATGTTTTACGTCTCGCAAAAAAAAATCAGAATTTAGTTTCAATAATTCAGAGGTAAAATTCGTTATACGGAGCAAAGTAGTGGAAAAATGGAGTCGAAAAGTTTGATGAATTTCCCCGATGACACTTTAAAACCGATTGCAAAAAGTGGCGGAAAAAGAGGACGCTTACAAACACCACGTTTTGATAACTTCTCTCGTGCGCTGTTAAAAATTATGTTTGCATTTCGCATGTGTTGGTTCCCGAGTGAGTGTAAAAAATAGGCGTATCTTTCTGCCTCAACGCTTTTAGTTATGAAACTAACAGGCTATATTATTTTATAGAAACGTGTTTCTAAATAAAACTATAACTTCACATGCACATTCAATGTGTGTCTAATGTGATCTTACATTTTCTTTTTTCAATTTCGTATTGTCACGCTAAGCCTTCATGAATTCCTAACTAGAACTATTTTATCTCTAGAAAAAACTAGTGTTAATTGATTCTGAGTATTCAAGTTAGCTGCTATATTTAAACCCATTACACTCGTGTTAAATGGGACCATGCCCAACTCTCCTGCAAATGTTTTGTTGGTAATCTAAATATATCCAGCGATTGTGTACTAGTTCGGTCTTCGCTAGCAGCTTAAATATGAACATTGCGTGATTACGGAATAGTTTTAAGTTTCAAGTGAAAGTATGTCGTTAATTTTGGGGCGTAAAAATACCATCGTTAACTGCGACTCAGTTAAACAATACCTTAGTCATGAGAAATAAACGAAAAGTCCTGTTACACACATCCACATCCCGTTTTAATGAATGCACTGTCGCTGATTCACACGCATCGTAAAATCAGAGTGCAGTCAACCGGCCACTAAGTTCACAGCCAATAAAGGGCTATTGAAGTAGAACCCTTCTAAAGATACAAGGAATAGAATATTAACTCTATTTACATGGGCATACGGAGTTTGCTAAACAAAGGATGACGATTTTAATAAATAGAATAATTAAAGGCCTAACAATGTAAATCATTCAACGATATTGACTCATCCATACATTGGTGAGTAGAAAATCTGGTACAGATGCTACGAAAACGGTAATAAATTACTTAAGTCACGGCATCTCGCACGCTGCGAACGTTTTGTTGTTCCTCATGATCGTTTAATTTTAACTCGGTGAAAATATCCAGCAAGTCGCGCCGGAAGGTCCCCGGGAGCACAAAATTTACTTATAGGTTCAAATCGCCTAGTTTTGTAATAAACATGTTCCGAAGAAAACAATTAACACGATCTTTTAGAATTTGATAAGATGTAACAAGAACAAATGGTACGCCACGCTGTGCGAAAGTTAAGTGTCCTTTACACCGACAAAGTGAGGCAATAAAAATATACGAGGACCACGCCCGAACGCTGCAAGCGTGTCGATCGGCTCCGTCCGAATTCGCTTGTTGTACTTTGTATTTTCAGGCGACATTTGGTAAGCAAACATAAAGAAGATTTATTGCGTTCGGCGTGTGTGGCAGGTCTCTTTAACTTTACCCGACGCTCCATCATGTGTATTGATTTCTTTTGTAGTTTCGGCATCCTCTAATCCTCCAAGTGTTTTCATAATGTAAGAACTTCGAAATTGTTATGTCAAGTTTCGCGTAGTATTTGATTTTATTTGCCCCAAGAATAGCTCCTACTTCAGATTTATTGTTGCAGTTATCTGCTTCGATGACTTAATGAATAATACTTAGATATTATCAATGAATTATGATGTAGCTCTCCTTTTCCATCATATTCATTCATTTCTGTTTTCACAAATGTTTTTCTTATCATGGACTTATTAATTGAATTAAAAATTGTTGTAAAGATCATACGATATACAGATTACACTGGTTTATACAGTGATTGTAAAAATGCAATAATTCACAACATTTTTTAATTCAATAAAACAACACTTGTTTTGCATGATATATGTACTTAATTGGAGTTGGTACCATAATACAGTAATAAAGATAATAGTGAAGTAACATAAAAACAAGAATATACTTTCGAAACGAACAGCGAAACGAAATATAATCGTATATGAAGGGGTCTTTCGTTCAGGCTCTAAATCAGTTAGCAATCATTATTTAAGATAAGACAATGCAAGAGAAATCGTCTACATCGGAAAGTTACACACCAGTTTCCCAGTGAAAGTAATAGGGCTAATTACGGCATAATAAAATGACTAAAAATAGTTAAGGAGGAAAAACGGAAGACGTCGACGAGACGAGAGGAAAAAACAAAGATAAAATAAACTAGCCATGTTTAAGAATAGTGAAAGAAAAGTATTTTCTAATCATAGAAGGATCAAACAAAAGGATGTTATTTGAGTCTATTTTGTCGACACAAGAGATCTTACAACCAATGGATGGAAGCACAAAAATCTTTCACTAACAAAATGAGCCTTTAACGTCGTTTTTCGTTTAATTTCACAAAAATGGAATAAGCTTCTCAACCTTAACAATCTCATACTTGACGTTTCTAAAGGGAGAGGTTTTTCGACACCGCAACGAAGTAATCAGAAGAAAGTGGTATTTTTGCCACGTAAATAGCTATTTTATCAAATGAGATGTCACCTGCCCTTCGTTTTGTTTGAAGCATAAAAACGCGAAAATGTTTTCGAATGCCTTACCTATTACGTTTTTGCAGCCCCGTCCCTTTTTAGACGAATTCGAATTGTTCAATTCATTTCAGTCACCATTTGCTTATATATGTATATTTTTTATTACACATTTTCGTCTACAACTCCTTGTGCATTACCAACGTATCTATGGCTTTTCAAATGTGAGAAGTTTAGCTTTATGGCAGAAAAGTAAGAATTTAGATCGTTTTAGCATGTGCTCAGCTCGGGGAGATGGCCCCTCAAAGTGTATGCAGTGCTGCATTCTATGGAGAAGCAGATGTGGGTGGGGCACGGCATTTGTGTAACGGTCCTAGCATTCCGGTACCGAGGGGTGAGGAATCTCTTTTAGAGGGCCTTAGGTAAGCCTTTCTAACGCAAAATTATTGAATGAATAATGCTCACGTTGATTCCGCTAATTGCATTCAATGTTTTTGTGATTTATTTTAAAACAAGCCGTGTGCCCGATGAGATTTTCTATCGGCAAAAATGACGCAATTCCATACAAACTTTCAACCCTTTTTTAACCCTTTAGAGTTATGAATTAAAAAACCTTTCTTGTCCACTTTCGCTACATCAGGAACTCTTGTTCTAATTTCATGCTTTTAGACTCAGCTATTTAGGCTGTGCAATGTTTATTAGTGAATGAATTTAAGATTTTTTTTTAGTAGTGAAAAACTGGTCTGTAACTAATTAACAAAAAACTCACTGCACCATTACAAATAAAATCTTTTTCCTTAAGAGATCGATTAGTAACCTCGGTTTCAAACTGATGCCGACTTTTTGCCGAAATGACATCATGTTTCATTCACGGTGATATCCAAAAGTAACAAAACGAAGAATTCAATGCGATAATACTCCGTGACGGTTTTGTTAAGGCGTTGCCATTATTATCAATTCCACGGCAAGTGAAAAAAAAATTGGTATTCTTTATTTCATTGTCAATTATAAATCGCATTTCGACTTTAGCCGCTCATAATCCAATCAATCGAATGATCTTAAGTGCCAGATGTCTTTATCGACGTTCCGTATCGGCGAAATTTAATTGGTAATAATTATAGACTAGAATTACAGAATGGTGAACTGATGAAATGCTAAGTTCAAAGAGTTTGAAACGTACTTACTAAGTTAGTGAACAGCGCCCACATTAATATTAAAGGGGATGAGCGAATGTCATTCAGAATAATAATTATTTTGAATATCAATAGGTTTATTCGGTCACTACCTCTATAACTCGTGTGAGTTGAATGACATTTCTTTTCTTTTGTTGAATGTTATTATGATACAAATTCTTAATTTAAAGACTTTTTTTGTAAAACTAATGTTGAGAATAGGTAAGTCCAAACTTACCTATTCTCAACATTAGTTTTACAAAAAAATCTTTAAATTAAGAATTTGTAGGGGATAACCATTAACCATACCTCCAAAATGAGGAATTATTTCAATTAATAGTTTTAGCACACGAAAATTAATAAACGACCGACAAAAAGCTCAAACATCTCAATCTAAACTATCAAACACCTGATACGTTTTCTTTGGGATTGTGCATCCAACTGGCAATAGTGAAGATGAATGAAATGAGATCGTGCTCTTGCGCATGAATGAGCGCACGACTATTGCAAACTTGACCCTGGCAGAATTCCCACAGATAGTCAGAACGATAGTAAAGTTTAATATAGTTTTCTTATATTTTGTTATATGACAGAAAAGTGTACTTAACCGCTCTAGACAAACCCACAATTTTATATCTGACGAAGAACTTGAAGTCACGAGGTTGAATGACAATAACTTTAATGCAGCTGAAATTAAGTTCTTAGAATTTGAAAAATATTCATTAAAAATGAATAATATGATTCGGCGTTCGCCTAACAGTAAACACCAATAACTGAATTTGTAGACGAGACTGACGGCTCAGTGAGACGTATTCGCCGAGGCAAAGGGCAGACGGTGCACTGAACTACCGAATCTTTGTAAGGACGATCATATTATTATTACTTGTCTAGACGACTTTAGTAAAATACTAAATTGAGATAAAGGTTAGAATGACTATTTATTTAACGTGGACAACTTAATTGGGTTTCAAGAACTCAGGCAATGAGTCAGTCACCTGAAATATGAAAAATATCTTGGAACAAATAAATAACATAAGTTGTCTAGTTACAAATGACTCCTGCAATTGACCTTATAAGGAAAGGATAACATGCAAAGTAGAACAACACAAGTATTTGGCTTTGCATTAAATACAGAGGTTGAATGAACTAGGTCATGATTCATGAGACATTCGCGCAAAGCTTAATGACGTCATATATGGAACTTGTGAATGTTCATTACGTATGAGATCTACGACAGGATTATTGATAGCAATCTCTTGTTCCTTTAAAACTGACCCGAAACAACGAAAGTGAAAATTGTGAATCATATCTCCAAGGACCAAGGAGTCAAAACATATAAATTGACAAAAGCACACGTGTGCTTTTGTCAATTTATATGTCAAGTTGGCTATTCAGCAGGATTAATACAGACTGCTAAACACAGTTTCTACAAGTTTTTTCGGCCATCTTGACGAAAGTTTAAAGATTTACCGCATTCTCAGGATGATGTTGGTGAAACCCAAGACGGAGATTTCCAAACAGGTTAGCTCTAGCCCGCAGCCATTCGGGCGTCTAAACAAAATAAAAACTTTTTGCGGCGGAACGCTAACCTTGACGAACCTGTTGATTGGTGTCATTCCAATAATTGCCATAACCAAAGATAGCTAGGTCACTGAACTTTCCGAAAACATTCACAATAGAGAATCAAACCTATTGAATTGGATTCTATATAAAAGGGACGTTGGGTTAGTGAACTTACATCAAGTGTCAATCCGTATTACAGTTCTAATATTGCTCCCAATTCGAAGCATTTAAGAATATGAACAAAATCGAAAAGCTATAGAAGATATCAAAATGAATGAACTCTTTGTTGTTGATGACATCATATTTTATCGAATCGTTAGATTTGATTTAATCGATACAAACTTGTTATCTGGATTAAGTATAGGCACGTCTTTAACAGTGATCTAGTATCTGTAAAATGATGATCCTGCCACACAGAGTGAGGCTGTCACGTTAACAGGGTGATCGATACCTTCCGCCCCTTAAATTACCAAGTAATCTCACTCGGTAATTACTCAATTTACTCAAGACAGGAGACGATACCATCAAAGTGCCGCAGCGTGGATTAACTCGCCTATAACTCACTTGAGAGGTAAGACTTAATGAAAGCTACGTTTTAATAACTAGCCAAACAGTGTATTAATTATCATTAAAAGCTACTGTAGGTAAAGGTGGTATTATTATTTATTTATCATTATTATCACTATTCTAAATGGTGCAAGATGAAGTCCTTTTGCCAGATTACAACTATTATACAATGTTTAGTATACCAAATGTTCCAATGCATTAGAAGAGACGAGGTACCACAAGAGTACATATTCCATTTCAAAACATCTAAAGCGATGAGTATATGGCACACAAACAGAAAATTAAAAGCATGGTATTCAAACACCATAGCAATGCCACGCCTAATCGTGAAATGGCACTTTGTGGGTGATGAAGCGACGCATCAGCAAAGATAATTATAACTGGAGCGGACGCGACCTAAATACATGCACACGAGAACGACTATTTCCAGACAACGGAAAGGCAAAACAGGTAGATTTCGAAATAGCACCTTCACAACAGGTATAAACAAACCTCCCGTTTATATTCAACTCAAAGGTAACAAAGCTATCATTAAAAGAAGACTCCGTTAAATAATTACGTGGTGATTAGACTAATTACTTTACGTGATAACGTCATACAAGAAGGATTGATAATCCGTTACTTTACATTTACTCGACGAAAATAGTTTGATTTGTAATTGAGAGATATGTATTGTATATGAAGATTATTGAATGTTTGTTTTATCGAGCAGGTTGTAGCAAGAAACTGAGCGAGATGTTTTTTTTTTGCGCAATGTTGTTCATAAAAGGCAGATCAACTACTTGCCACTATACTACAATCTTTGAATACACAGCATTTACTCGTAAGACGTAGTTTTAAATAACACTAAGAGATAGTGTTATTTAAAACGTGCTTAGTGTTAGTGCTTCTATAAATCCCGAATTGTATAAACACAATGCAACACACCAACAATAGAAGTCCAGTTGCCTAAATGGATACAATCGACATGAAACAGACTTCAATTTAAACTAACTCTGTACTCTATATCTTTTCTCTACATCACGAAACAATAAACACGCGTATAACAAACGGTAACGTTAGCTTTGGCAAATATAGATCCTATAGTAGTTTCAATATTGTCCAAAATTGCTCTGTAGGTATATTTAAAGGAACCATATAAATGACTATTCGTCCAACAATAGCCGCAGATGTAGGTACAAGAGAGCAGACGGGATGCAAATAACAAAAATCAATACGCCGAGCGGGCGAACGCAGCATGCCCAACTTGCATAAAATTATCCTCAAAATTTTAACACACTTCTGAATCGACGAATTATTAAATACGCAAACCACCGAATATTTACAATGTGCAACGCCATCAACAATCATGGCGATGACGATAGAATACATACAAAGTATGCACGAGCAACGAGGTCCAGACATAATTCTCAGACAGTGTCAGAGACACAACTAATAAACAATAGAGCTTCCGTTTGTAGACGTCGACTGCCTAAGAAGTAGAGTGCAGTACCTAGAAATCAAAACTGCATCATAAATTCATGTGGTTGGGAGCATTCGCATAATGGTCTCGCAAAGCTGAATTTAACGTGACTTTGTTATGTGTATAGCACACATGAAACCTCTAAGTAAGTGGCTGAGAGACTTCGCGTCTCTGAGCTGGTACTCGAGCGAACCTGTTGACCCAGTGCGCAACGCTCGCGGCAAAAACTTCGCCTGCACCTGCTTTGGTGTTATAGGCGCCTAGTACTACGTAGCTGTGGCTATTCAGACGAAAACCATTGTTTGCGACCTAAAACCATGGTGGGAGCACTCGCGTGTAAGAGAAAGAAAAAAAAGGTTCGGAATACCATTGTCTTTCGGACCATATGTGATTTTCAGGCCAATTAAGGTCACCAGTGACGTCTTAATAGCGTTCATGAATTATATTTGTGTTAGAAATAGAATCCATATCAATTCAGACAATAAACAATAGCAACGATAAGCGAGTAAGTACTGAGAACTTCATTTTAGATGAAAATGGCTTCAAAGACAGGCAAAATAGAAACAAAGGCGTTTCGATTGTAATCGATACCCTACATTCGATCATTAGCTCCTTTCTAATACAGGTCTGCGTAGGAGGATCAGTAAGTAGTGCATAGTCGTCATAGAACCTTCTAGTTGGGACTAGAAAGTTATGGTAGGCGAAGTATTTACTTTAATTTACCAAATATTCAAACATGTCCAAAACTCATTTTAATCTCCACTACTTAGCATAATGGAGACCTGTCAAGTGTTTTCTATTTAGGCGAGTTGAGTAATCTTCTGAAGATAAATTGCTATGCTTTAATAGTTTTCCATAATTCAATTGCGATTTAACGAGTGAAGACCTAGTGCTGTCTATTATCGCAAACCTCGATATCTTTCAAGTGTATATAATCTACCCAGAAGTAAGTGTGACGTCAGAGCAAAACCACTCATCGACGTTATTGCATTTTCTATTAGTCATGATTAAGAAATGATAAAAATAAGATGATCCTATAAACTTTATTTTATTTAGGTATAGACATCAAAGTATGTTTCATACCTTCTAGGTCTATTTATGACTCAATTTTGAAACAAATAGCGGTGATTGGAAAATACCCGAACTCAGGCTTGCGACTGACGTTTCATTTTGGGGACAAAGAGTCGCCAGGAAATTTGACTGTGCCCAAAATGTAATTTCAATTCTGTCATTTGAAGGTTCCGGACCAAATTCATATCAAATAATCGAGAAAATAAGAAAAACATCTTATTGTGACCATTTCTCTCATTGTTGATGATATTTTGGAATTCAATTATACTCATACTCATATCAATTATTTTATTCCGCAATGTTTATAAGATTAGATCATGATCAACAACAGATCAGGAAATAGCGTAATGTTGTTGTTTAAATATTATGAAAACAAATCACTGCTCCAAAACAGTCCCCCTCAGTCCTACTCAAATTCGTTCCGTTTATTTTTATGTTTTTTATATTTATGTTACATCTTAATAATTTGTAACAAAAATGTAAATTTAATTTCTATATAACTATTGTATGCCCGAAGGGCGGGACATAGCTGATCACAATTTTATTATTTATGACCTGTATTATGTACCTACCTATGATCCACAATAAAGATATTGATTGATTGAAAACAAATTACTACAAATTCTAGAAACAATCGATATAATCTCAAACCGAAACTCTTACTCCATAGAGACCCAAAAATAAAATAAGTGAGCGAATACGTTACCATAACCCAATTTTCGTCCTTCCGTTCTCACCCCAACGGATCTCACGAATTTAGACACCCGTAATACTCCAAAAAGGGTCTGTCATCGGGTCATTGACAAGTACATGAATGATGTACCTTATCTCCACTCCTCGACCTGTGTCAAACTCGTTGACCTACTGCGGGATCACCTCGACGGCCGATTACGAACCTCTTGAGTCTCCAATACGCTGACGAAGAGGTGGGGCAGGTATAAGAACTCTATACTTAGAAATATGATGACTAAGTACTTTCTAATTTTTAAGTTGATGGTTGAAATACGTATTGAGGTAGATAATGACAACGAATTAGGAACCAATTCTGTTGCGTTCTTTAGTTATCAAAGGGCAGCTATTTCTGGATTTCGATATTGGAACCACACTTTGGGTCACGTAACTCAATTATATTGAGTTTGTTTCTGAATTCTTTTGTTTATTCAGGATACATATCGATTGGATGTGGTTTTAGGGAAAAAAATGACGGTAGTCTAAATAAAACCAGAACAATATTTGGAAAACATAATAGACATAACAAATAACATTTGGATAGTTTTTATGTTTATCTAAAACCTTTGCAAAACAAGACAGCAGTGTGGTAGAGCAAACATAAAATACGGTTTTAAATGTATCAGTAGCTGCACCCTCGTCAAAACGGTTTCCATGGCAAACGATATACTTTTCAAGGATGCAGACAGTTTCAAGCCCATTGTAAGCTAGACACCTCTTTCAGGGTACGCGTTTGAGTGCATCCATTTCATAAGGTTTTTGTAACTATAGCTGGTAGGTTCTGATGTAAGTTAAAATTTCTGAAATGACTTTTCTTTACTTTTCATAATTAATGAAGCCGATCATTTGTTTGCAATACCTTCAGCATGCAAGCTATTTTCCCTGGTTCAGAATAGAATAGATCATGACAAATGATTTAAAAAAAATATATTCAAAAGTGTTTGTTAAAATATTTCATCTGGTCATAGTAAAATTACTATTTACTTTGGCAGCTGACACCATTGTTTTAAAACAAACGACTGATGCGGCCCTCAGAAACAAACAGCGTGCAGAGACCACTTAAATAACAGACAAAACGTTTTATATCCAATTTTACAACGAAAAGAAAATGTCGCGTTTGGAAAATAGAATGGTAAAGCGGCACACATATCCAATGATGCACAAAAGAGAAACAAAACAGGAAAATGTACTGCACAACAGTATCTTCAATTTCACGCTCCACAATTTCATTCTTACGGATTGATACAATGTAGATAGGTACTTACTTCTCTCAGCAAATTTGTTTCCGAAAACTGTTTCTAAGCGGTGCAAGAATGATGGAATAGTTTACAAAACTTGTCGTTATGCGGCCCACCTCCTTTCGAAGTTATAAGCTTGTTGAAAGACACGGTAAACTTTCTCCTGGTCCTGAGTGAATCCTCTTCAATCTTCTGTTTTACTTTTCTCGGCTGCTTAAAGCAACTGCTGTGCGCTCATTCATTAACAAAGCATTCATTTTTACGTAAAGAAAACAACTTTCTCACTTCTGTAATTCTAAGATGTGAGAATTTCATAACTTTCGGTTAACAATTACAGGCTCCTAAATCAATTTCAAGAGATAAAAGGTTCTGGTTGCAGATAATTCGAACTCCAACGTGTAAATGGAAAACACGAACATAATTGGCACAATTGTTACATATTAAACGTGAAAATCTATGATCTACATCAATTACGGCGAAAATTGGTGCGCCGAACAAAATCAACATAGAATTTGGGCGTGAATGGAAATACATTTCCATCGCTCGTCTCTATGTAAATGCAGTACCGAAACGTAACGTTGTTACTGGAACGTCGGTTAATGGATTATGCTATCTGCAGTCGCAATCGGGTCCTACGAACGTAGGGCGCCGTATTGCACTCCGGCTGAGCAACGTTTTTAATATGCTGTAAAATTTAGAACGATCCCAGATACTTGCATTTGCGGAAATGAAGTAGAGCGCGCCTCCACCAGGCTATATTAAGAAAGAAATGAAGCTTATATAAACGAGACTAGAGTGGTGATTGCTTCAAACGTCTTTCCTCCCGGTCAAGATGATATTTTAGCCGAACGATCGAAAATACACGACGATTGATCACATAAGAAATCAAAGCTACAAGAACAGACGTTTTCTGACTAAAAGCCTCCCGTTACAGAGAGTCGTGATGCCGTCTGCGTTATGTATTACAACAGTTTATTGACTATCCGTTAGTTCCGTTTGGCTACAGTTAACGTGAACAATGATTGTTCACATTCGGAGTCGGTCACCCCCAAAAGAGTCCATTTCTCCGCGCTACGCTCAACAGCATCGAATTCGCTTTGACGTTCACCGATCGTTGTACACAGATATGTTCCGGTTCTCCTGATGTAGTTCCGATGCTCGGTAAACAGCGCTTCACCGCGGTTATAAGATCACGTATATTTCACAAAGTTGAAAAGTTTTCTAGTCGTTGCATCTTCTCAAAATGCACATTCATGATTTCAGAGTCGAAGCACTATTTGAATCCCCTTTATCGTTGTAAATTCATTCGAATTACCTAGTCGTATCATGTTAACATCAATCGTATAACTACTGATCTAGATTCAATTTACGTAAGTGTTATTGCGTGTTTAATAAGGCTACAAAGTACATATTTGCATCTTACTTCATCAAGTCAACGGCTTTGAATTCATTAAACCCAAAATGGTGGAGCGGCGACATTCGTTCGCCCATATTTGGAATACGCAGAACATTGCCCTATAATCTTTAATCTGTTGTTGTCATGGAATATTTTTTATCCATAAATACTTGGCAAGTTCTTTAGGCGTTTTCCAAATAAGAATAAAAGTAGCGGTTCTAAAATAAGTTGAACTCGTTCGCCGTGTTTCTCTTCTTTTAAAATAAATAAGTGTAAATAAAAATAGCAGTTCCATTCTGGGCACCAATTATTCACGGCTATACAGTTATTTTTTTGGATCCTTTAGTCATCCGTCAATTAACTCGCTGTTGTTGTCGACGTTTTACATGTGAACATTAGTCAGATTTTTATGTAATACCGATTGTTTTATAAAAGGAAGTTTACGCAGTATCCCTAACACGAGGTAAGAGATTTGAGCCAGCCGCGAACAGTAACTTTGTGGGCAAAGTTTAACTCGCTGAATAATTGCTAAGCTAAATGTTAAACTGTGTGCTCCGCAGATGTGCAGATGCCAGGCGAGTTTTGCAAAAGATTTCCTTCGTGGAAGTGTATTCGCATTGCCTAAACGTGCATTTGTTGCTGCATTCCGCCGTACATGTGTGCTCTTTGCCAGTCTCATTAAGCAAGCTTTCCCACGTAAAAGTTTTAGTTAGAAACTACAATCAAATTCCTTGCTGTGTGTGTGTTCCTTGGTGAGGTAATTCACGGTTTTGGAATGCGAGTCTTGAATATACAGTATGTTAAATAACAGAGGGCGTTCCCTTAAACTCGCTAATCTATATCATTAATAGATAAAAATATCAGCATAGAAAAATAAGCATAAAATAATCCGAAATCAAAAAAATTATTAATTGACAATAATCTCGAAACCTCCTGTTTAACCAATTAGATCGCCGCACACGCGGCCCGTGATTCATAAATAAATTGCGACGTTGCCGTCCTTCAAGTACGCGTTCACAGAGTGTTTCTTTTACGTATCAATTTAACATTTTTTTGTAAATATTTTAATATTAAAAAAAAATAAAACATTTTCTTTTCGAATGGTAATATTTTTTTTAGCATGTATGGATGCTATACTATTGCGGGTTAACGGGAACGCCCTCTGTTAGTTAACATACTGTATATAATCTATATATATAAAATTCAAAGTCCTGACTGACTGACTGACTGACTGACTGAGACATCAACGCACAGCCTAAACCGCTGGTCCTAGAGACATGAAATTTGGAGGGTGTATTCTTCGTGAAGAGTAGGTATCCACTAAGAAAGGGTTTTTCGAAATTCCACCCCTAAGAGGGTGAAATGGGGGGATTTTGTTTGTATGAAAAATCTTATTCCTTGAGTTAATAAACTTGAAACTTGGCACGAATACTCATATAAGTAAATTATGAAGTTGGGCATTTTTTGTTTTTATAAACTACCCCCTAAAAGGGGATTGAGGGGTTTCAAAGTTTGTATGGAAGAATTTTAGCGCGCGGTCCAATTTAATCGAAACTCAGTATTTATACCTAAAATTGAAAGGAAAGAATAATGTGTATCAGGGTTTTTCGAAAATCTACCCCTGACGGCCTGAAAAGGGGTAGGCAATTTTACAGGGGAGGATTTTACAGCGTGGCTTGATTAACTCGAAAATTGGTATAAATCATCTTTGAGTCAAGTTATGAACACACCCCAAATGATTTTTCAAAATTCCACCCCTGTGGGGGTGAAAAGCGGGGATACAGTTTATATGAAAAATCTTATACGTTAGGTTAATAATCTTGAAAATTGGCATGAAGACTCGATTGAGATGATGACTCGGCTAAGTAAGCCATAAAGTTTATCATTAATAGTTTTTCAAAACTACCCGTCAAAAGGGATATAGGGGTGTTAAAGTTTGTGTGAAAGAATTTGAACGCGCGGTCCGATTAACTCGAAACTCAGTATTGATACTTTCGACAGAAAATAAGTAAAGTTGTCGAAAATTGACCCCTAACGGGGCAAAAAGGGGTAATTCGGTTTTTAGGGGAGGATTTGAACTTGAAACTGTATGATACATTTTCACGCCTAAACCACCGAACTTCTGATTTGGCAAAGAGATAGATGGCATCCTGGGGAAGCACATACTTTTTATCCTGGTAGCACGTTCCCGTGGGATAACTTCCGACATCCACGCGGGCGAAGCCGCGGGCAGAAGCTAGTCTTTTCGTATACGTACTCTCGTAATGAACACGTCCTAACCATTCACTCAAAAAGAACAATCCAAATCAGATGTTAATTCATGAAGCCGACACCTTCCTTGAGTAGGACGGCTTACCATTATAATGTATAATGACAAGCTACGATTCTTTCGAAATTCACACTCACAGTAACATCCTTTTGCCCTTCAAAAGCTTTAGAATAAATTATAAATAATAAGAGAACACGGCAACCAACGGCAACACATACTCTATTGTTTGCGAGACATTACGAATCAAAATATCTGATTAAATTAGATGGTAACTTGATAAAACTCCGGTCTTATTGCGCCCACGCACCATCGCACGCTGCTATACAGACTCCAGTTGAGCCTATCTCTTACTTCTCTCTTATTGACCAGCTTCGATGGTAATTGGAAAGTGTATATTATTTACAAGGACGCATACACCCATGACGTCATTCGTAATGAACACGGCAGCTTTCATCGTTCGGAATTAAGGGCGAAGTATAAAACATGACGTTACGAATTGTGGATAGGGGAACCCTTGTTCAATGTTCAGTGAATGCGAACGACTTGCATCGTTCACTAACAATCTCTTATGGGTCGAGAACTCCAGACATACTTTTATCCATGTCCCACTTCACACTCTCTTCCATATTTGGCAATCGGTAACGATTTTCGCTTACTGCCTCGACCCGTGATTGGAGTCCACTAAATGCATAATAGATGAGGTCCATAATAAAATCATTGAGTATCCCGGCCGTTGCTCCATAATGATATTTTCGGAGCTTTACAGTTGGTAACTGAATGAACTGTTCGAAGCGTTGTGTTTCGAGTCAGTGCAGTATTTATCACAATGCTATTTAAGGTTTCGACTTCGAAAGCAGTTTAAAACGAGAAACTATATTTTGAAGCTATAAGTCTCAATAATTAGTGGTAACTGTTACAAAATTTACGATTTAAGCTATGACGTAAATACTCTTAACGATCTCACTTAAACAATAAACCATGTCTAATGATTTTAGAAACTCACTACTGTATCTTATTCCGATAACGAAAAGTGGTGGCGAGCACCATCACTCAAAGCATTGTTAGTTGTTACATATCGTCGTCTACGCTGTAACATAAAATGGATTTCACTCGTTTTTCGTCTTAGACACGAACGGTTGTTTAACTAGAAACCCGTAGACAAATGGAGCTTCGAGCTATTGATAAAGTGCGTTGCTTGCATGAAACTGATGACGTAGAAAATATAATTTTCGGTACAGTATCGAACAAACATTGAGCTATGGAAAGCTTTCGTGCGTTCACCGTCATTTATTTTCAGATATTAATGCACAGATTACACACTGCGCCGATGTAAATAGGTCACCATAACGCGGGGTTGAGCAAGATAACCCCCTTAGCCATGCCATAAATTTTGTATTAAAAATATTGTGTTGTAACCAAGATAGGAGGTACACCAAAATACAGAGTACAATAAATTTTATCGGCAATTCATATTTCTGTAACACGCTTTACTGCGAAGTGTCAGACCTATTGTTCACCAGAAATATGTGCGGCAATTAGTAAACTGGGTTTAATTTCAGAGCAAATAATGAGCAAAGCCCGAACTCTGTAATTAAGAATTTCTGACAGCTTTCCACAACACGATCCGTTAGATATAATGCGAATTTTAGGCAAATTAACATGGCGTGGGTCCGCTGAATCACTTCGCTTTAATTAGAACCGGAATCTTGATACCGTTCGGACACTTCTGGTGAACTCATGTAGATGTAACAGTATGCGTTCCGCGAATGCAACATTTAAACGCGACGCGTGAATCAATGACCAATCCGAATGTATTGTTGAGAGAGCTGGCGCTCGTAGAGATTTGTTCCAGTCAATCAAAACTCAGTGGTTCTCGGTCCATCGGACGCTTGATCATCAACACTTTCCGTAATCGATGCAAATTTTATTGTATATCGTCACGCCTCTCGTTAATCTCTAGTTACGTTGCAGATTATTTACATTCTTAGATCGACTTCAATGAAATCAAATTATGCTTCACGTATGTATCACTGCATATACTTGCGTAGGTATACACTCACGTTTCTTATTTCCTTGATAGGCTTAACATCCCACATCCATTCAAAATTATTAGAAAGATTTTTTTTCTTCATTTAAGTAAGTACAAGTTATATTTTAGCTGTCTTTTGAATGTTAATCAAGCAACTACTTAATCGACTTGTTTAATATAGAGGATTAACCGCAAGATTAGTAGATTCAGTAAGTCAAATATTGCATCCATTTGAATCTAGTGTTACCATTGCATTAATATTCCAAGATACGGAGAAGGATCCAAAGAAAATTGCAAATGCAGCGGAAGATATTCTGGGCGAAAATGTTCAGGCAATATGCTTTCTTGGCCCAGATTTGCCGGTTCGTCGACCGATTTCGTGTTGGGAACGCGCGGCTTGCATATCACCAGGTGATGCTCGCCTTAAGCCGGCGTTTCCGATGCGGGAATGGATATATTTTTAGAGAAACTTAAATTCTATTTCTGCAACAAGCGGTGTGCCATCGAATATCGTTAGAAAATTGTTTTATGGCATAGTAAACACGATTTCTTCGTGGACATCAATCCGATTCCGATGTCGTTGACTTGTTCTAGTTGACAAAACTACTTATTCCAATTTTGAAAGACTCCAAAGGTTTTTAGCATCTGGAGATTTTCAAATTTCGCTTCTCTCGTTTACCGCAATGTCTTTCCAGGAGGTCATGTCGGTATCGAATCCCAGAAAGCACTCAGTTTTCTGGCTTTTTAAGCGGACACGAGAAAGTTTGTGTCCATATATGGCATGATGACTGTCCCCTTCGTCTCCATTCCGTTGGGCGTATGAATAAGGCTCCCAGGGGCACCACAACCTACCTTTTCACAACAATTACAAACTCAATCCCATTATTAAGAGACAAACATCATTCCAAATAAGTTTCAAATGGCCAGAGGCATCTCAATCTTTCGAGACGGTCCCGTAAAATGTTATTTTCAAATACTGCAATAAACAAAAGAGCTGTAAACTACGAATTAAGAGGTTTAAAGAGGTTACAATCACAATAAGTGGCTGGCAGTAAAACATCCAGTTTAAAAGTAAATGACAGGTAAACACACTTTGCATTTGTATGAAAAAAAAATTGCCGGGAGAAGCAAAGCTATACGAAAACTTGAGCAGTTAATTTCATTAATATTTATGTAATGTATTGCCAATGTTTAAAACTCATTTGGCAAAGAGTACTATCGCTAATAAAACTCGCATTATGCCTGGAATGTTTTCTGATAATAATTAGTTACGCGAATATTATATATACATTGGAACGAATAGGCGATGCAGTTTCAACTTTTTCAAGGTTATTTGTCGGTAATATTGTAAGGTGTTTAGACTTTTTGCAGGTTTTCGCGTTATTCAAATAAGTTTCGCCTTCCGCAACAAATTCTCATAGGATACATCCATTTTTATCCCTTTCGGAGTTGTTGTTCCTTGTTTATCCTGTCAGTGACGCGGGCCCTTTGAGATGGGCCACGCGCCCACAAAGGTGAGGTTTACCGCTGTTTACCAATCATACCTATATGATATTTGACCTAATTACCACAATGATATTTTTGAAGGGGTCCCATCAGTTCTGGGCGACATTAACTATAGACGGCGGCGACACGAGGCGCCAGGATGGCGCTGCCTATGAATAGGAATGTTGATGTACTTATGTATAATATTGTACTGTACACGAGAAAGGAGGTTTTATCATATTTTTAGGCATTTGTTTTGTTAGGTCGAAATACCGGATAATCATGTTATTTTGTATGAACATGTATTTCAAGGATCCATAGAATATTGTTGTTGTAACCTGTAGGTATGTTTATAGGTATTGAATTTCAGAGAATTTAGTACCTAAGCAAAGTAGTAGTACCTACTTGTATTTAATTCGTAATAGGTCCAGAATATTATAAACGTGAAAGTTTGTATGGATGGATGTTTGTTACTCTTTCACGCAAAAACTACTGAACGGATTTGGATGAAATTTGGCACACAATTGGTTTATGACCAGGATTAACATATAAGTAGGGTACTTTTTATCCCAATATTCCCACGTGATCGAAACTTAAGTGAGCGAAACCGCGGGGCGCAGCTAGTGAATAATAAAATGACATAACATCAAGCCTGTACTCCTGAGGTTAGGCAGAGGTTTAGCCTGTATTACTTAGGTACCTACATCCACATTTCGGCAGTTATGTTAAAATGCTTGCTTCTTTCATTTTGATAAACTGTCTGCATTTTTTTTTACCCACTTATTTCAGAAAACTAAGGTCATGAAAAAATAATTTATTAAAGGCATAGCTCAAATATAACTTATATTATTATTAAACATGTACCTCTGTTGGTAACTAATTGGGACTTACTTAGAATTCAATTTCCTTTAAAGGTTTATTTATACCAATAAGGAATTTGTTACATTATTAAATTTAAAAAAATTACTTGTATAAATTGTAGCCACTTGATCATCCTGTACGGTTTTTCCAAGTAGCAAACAGTACTCATTATGAAATGAATGTTAATACATAATATTATTAGTTAATTGCCAAGATCGAAGAAACTTCTTTCTTATTTATTTATTTATGGACACACAGTAAAATACATTTATTCTTAGGATGATAAGAATAGAACGAAAAAAAAAAACGTTTTTTTAAATTGTTTCGCCCAAAATTAAACAATGCAGATAACATTAGCTGATGCAGCCATTAGGTCCTCATGTGTGCAGGTGACAGGGCATGCGGTGCAAAAAGGGAGGTGAACCATTGTCATTGAAGAAACTTTGAACCAATTACTTAGTCAATCATAAAACATATTTAATGGTTTACTAAAACATAAAATTAAAATTAGAGGAATCGTTCAATAACAATCTATATTAAATACAAATAATTATGTCATCTGTACATGTTTTGTCACAATAAGGATATTTATTAATATACCTGATGGGCAAGAATTAGACAATTAGTCGTACAATTGTCTACTGACCTACCTATATGATTTCTCAATATTATATAACATAAGATAAGATAGTAACAAAATTGTAAGTACTAACCACTTACAATTTTGTCACTATCTTTTGTTTTGTGGAGGCCAATGTCCAGCATATTTATCGTAATCTGTCAAATGATTGCTTACTAAAAACCCATTAGTGTGGAACTGGTGGTCCTCGGCACCGGGCTGCAGGCAGTCCAAGGAAGCCATGCCATCATTAGATGGCAATCTAACCAAAAAAATACTACGCCTGGACAGGAAAGGACTGCGCCTGATGACGGGGACCATCACGGAACACTGCTCACTAAACAAACATTTCTACACGATAGGCATAACGGACAGCCCCCTGTGCAGAGCTTGCATGGAGGCTGATGAAACCGTCGCGCATGTGCTCTTTGAGTGCACAGGCGTCACCCAGATTAGGTCGCAAACCCTCGGGACACCCAGATCTTACACAGATGTTCTCAACAGACCAGGAGACTTAATAAGCTTCTGGAGGGAGGTGGGCTGGTTGGAATAACCACCGACGGCCGCCATGGCCCACACACAATGGTCCACTTGTAGGACTAAGTGTGGAAACCAAGCCCGTAACATAGAACCCATTAGTGTGTTCAATGGTTTTCACGATTATGTTGGATGTAGTTTCAAGTGTATTTTTCATTATGAAAAATTGCTGGCTCAAATGCCATTTGTTGATTGAATACAGTGCTGAATGCCTTAACTCCATTGGAATTGATATTCATTGAAGTGATTGGTGCTACCTAGGCAGTTGGTATTTCTGATTATTCTGGTGTCAGCACAAGAAACAAGTTGTGGGTCCACCATTATACAAGCTTTCATTCAATGTTACATAAAAACTAAGGTATTTTAGTCTTTAAAAATATACTCACAGATACTGGGAGGTGGAGCTTCCCCTGGATCTATGCGTTGCTTACTTAACTTTAACAATGAATTTTGAGTGAAACCACTGAGGCAGGAAATTCTTGATGATGGACTTGAAATTAGCTCAAAATTCAAAAAGAAAGGTGTAAGGAAACTAATCAAATAAGCTGAAGGTATACATGTAATGTCACCTTGTGATCTAAACATTTGCTTTTATAAGTAATTTTTACTGAAAAAGTGATGTCTGTAGGAAATGGATAAATTAACATCCTGTGATAATAGCAACTAAGTATTATGAGAATGAGTAGCATGAAATAAATAACAACGAACAATGAATAACTTGTCCTTTTGTCTTATTTTGCATAGCTATTTATTAGTATTATATTTTATATATTAGAATTTAGTCAAGAAATGTAATAAATTAAATTTATAGTGTTAACATGCCAAAGTTAATTCTATTAAATGTAAAAAGTGTACTTACTTACCAGCTAATAATCTTCAACGCCGGTATTAGCACAACAACTTAGTCTTATAACGCAGTAACAGTTCAATTTTGAGTCAGTCAAATTAAAACAAAACACTATTGATTGGATAATGTTCACAGTCAATACAGGGTCGATTTTCAAATCTGAATTAATTTGTACACAACAGAAACAAACGACAATCACCTATTCGTCCGTTGACCCTCGCGAGAAATAAAAGCCCTTGTTATTTCCCCGTTCTGACAGATAGATAATACTTTAAAAAAAAAAACCATAGTGCTCAAAAAATTACAGAGTTGTGCTCAAAAAATTACAGAGTTTTTACATTGGCCCCAAACTAGGCAAGCCTGTATCTTGGGCACCAATATGGAGGGTTTACCATAGTAACATTTATTTGAAAAACATGTTCAAAATTTCGAATCAATACGCCGTCGTCGTCGTCGTCGTACATACATATAATATGTTTGCTTCAAATTACAACAAAAAACTAAATAAAATCTAAGAATCAAAATTAAAAAAATACCTAACAACCAAAACGAGGATGAAAAGAAAATAACAATAATAAAACTAGAGAGAAAAACGCTATTATTATGTGAATGAGTGTGAGTATAAGTGTGTCATCATGTGTGTTGTGAATGAGTGTGAGTGTGTGTGATCATGTGTTGTGAATGAGTGTGAGAGTGTGTGATCATGTAATGGTATTTAAGCGAGAGTAGTAGTAGAGTAGTGTATGTGAGACAAACCAACGAATTGTATGAGTGCAAAAACTATTTGACCACTGTAATAATCTTTTCTGCTTCGTCATATGACATGTTTAGTAACCAGAATGTGAGTGTATTTTTTATTTGTTTGCGAGTGCAGTTTCTTATATAGCACTGTTTGATCACCGCGTTAAAGACGTGTACAGACGCCAGCAGGTCAAGCTACCCGAAACTGTCAAATTTTCCCAATCAACCATGAAAATAAAAAAAATTTAGTGATAAAGTAGAAATTTGACATATTGTAGAAGCTTGATGTGCTGGCGTCTGTACCTACATAAATGTAGAAAATTTGGGAGTCTGTGCGTATGCGGATTTTACTGGGGGATTTGGAACTCTTATTTTGTCTTATTTTAACTTGGCTGAACAATAATTTTATTAATTTAGTTTAGTTCAGTGATTTACAAAACGATTTATTGATTTAGTCCAGTATTTATTTTTTCACGCTTTTATTTCAATATCTTTAGGGCCTGTGCACACCACGTTTTTTAAACGCGCCGTTGACGCGCGTTTGTAGCGATACAGACGCGATACGTACGCAAGTCAGACGCAGCCTGTAGACCTTTGCACACCTGCATATATTCAAATACGCGTTTGAATTGATACAGACGCGCGTGTGTAGCGATACAGACGCGATGCAAATGCGCGTGTTTAGCGATACAGCCGCAATGCAAACGCGCGTGTGTATCGATACAAACGCGCTGGCATTTTGCGTTTTTAAGCAGAACCTCGTCAACAGTAGCAAGATGGCGTCGACTACGAAACTAGGGACAGCATTGAACAAACGCTATACTAACGCGCGTGTGTATCGATACAGACGCGCTGGTGCCGCGCGTTTGAATCGATACAAACGACAACAAACTGCTCTGTAGGATAAAAGCGCGCCGTTGACGCGCGTTTCTAAAACGTGTGTCGACGGCGCGTTTAAAAAGCATGCTTTTTAAACGCGCCGTCGACACAGGCCCACAGGGCGTGTGAACAGGCCCTTATCCGCTCGAACGTAACTGTGTCCTTTTGTGCCAGATTTTTTATACAAGTCTACAACCAAAATTAAAAACTTTTTACTTTCAATAAAACTTATTTATTTAGTTTGAAAAAAAAACAAAGGAAAATATACAGTCATTATTTATTCAGGAGCAGAACGTAACATCATAATGATCATAATATTCAGTAGCATTTGACTAAATAGACGAACGTAATACTCGTCAAAAGATGAATTTATGAATAGTGAACGCGACCATTTTACGGGAAAATATAGATTTCACGTTTGTTGCGTAAAGTGTCAGACCGTGACGTAATTGCAATACGTCAAGTTCATTCATGTTTAGTTTATTTTATTTCGGCGGCTAAAACTTTGATATTGGTTATTTTTGCTTTAAATCCTTTATTATGTGTAATTAGACAAAAAACCAACACAATGGAAGAAGAAAGTAAGTAAAACATTAACAGATAAATAACTGCTAGGTTAGGTTAGTTCCGTGTTTATTGATGCTAATATTTCAGAACTAATTCGAAGAAAGAAGAAAGCTTTAAACGGGAGCAATAGACGAGTTTTAGCTGAAGCTTACAATGATTTGGCGTCGTTTTATTACAAACACAATCGTTATATTGATGCTTTGGACGAGTATAAGAGCGAGGCAGCTATCTGCAAGGAGTTGGGACTTCGTATGGAATGGGGGACTTGCAATCGGATGATCGGAGAGATGTACATGCTGTTGGCAGAGTTTGACAAAGCTCTGAAGTATGAAGAGCGACATTTAGGTAAGTACCTAATTAAACTAAAGGTAAACAATGAAAATTGCTGTACTGTTACTGCAATATTCATTTCATGCCACATACATATAAAAACATACAATACAAAAGTGTAAACAGGCATTTCGACATTTTTATCACTGTTATTATTATTATTAGCCACTAATATCCCACTGCTGGGCAAAGGCCTCCATACTACCTTTCCAACTCTCTCTGTCCAGAGCTGTTGTTGTGTCATTCCTGCAATAATCAAACATAACAGAACAAGTTATCTAACTAATCTAATACATTCATACTTGCTTCAACTTTATTTCAATATTCTTGTTTTCTTCCACAGCTGTAGCAAAAGAGCTGAAGAACTTGGTTGAGGAGCAGAGGGCCATGGCAACACTTGGCAGAATATATTTATTACAAGGACAAAGCACCAATGACGAGGATGAGGCTAAAACCTCACTGAGAGCTGCTGAAAAAGCATTCATGAAAAGTCTTGTTTTGTGTGAGAAGTAAGTGTAAATCCTTTAATCCATCCTCAATTTATGAGGGCCTCAGATGAACTCATAAACTTTTTGATTTTACAATGCTTTCTAGTAAAGCAGTTTTCATTCTTCTCTTTTTTTTACTGAGTGATCAGAAAACTATTTGTCAAAGCCTTGAACTAACAACTATTAAATACAATGAACTTTGATTAAAACTCATCAGAATCTGGGCAACAGAAAGCTATAAGCTTGAGCAAGATAACAGGAGCACCATTCTTAGTATTTTTCCATTGGACAAAATCTTTTTTCAGCTTAAACGGCAAAATAAACAAACATGAATTAATGGACATGAGAGCCCGTCTGCTTCTCAATATCGGAGTAGTACAGGAACATCTAGGAAACCTTGACAAAGCCATAGACTGCATCAACAAAGCCATATCAATATGTTCAAGTCAAGATTTGTATGAAGTTCTCCACAATTGTTATACTACGGAGGCTTTGCTACTTTGTAATAAGAAGAAGGATCATGCTAAGGCGTTAAGCTGCTTGAATAAAGCGCTTGAGGTTGCTAAAAGGCTTGATGATAAGGTAAATATTAATCATTTATTGTTTTTAATCTGAATGTTAAATATCTGTTGCATGTCAATGTCATCAGAAGTTAAAACTAAATGATGTCCAATTTTTCACTACCTGTAGTGCATTTTTGTAACCATCTCACCATGAAAACTTAGGTGAAGTGAACGTGGAGTGAGCTGTCATTCCAACTAATGCTAGGGATTGACACTATTGACAGCTACTCTAAGCTCACTTCAACTATCTTTTCAGGGTGACATTTTTATAGAATCAATCGGCTGAAAAGTAATTTCATACTAAAATTGGTTTCAACTTTGACTTTATCTAGGAAATAGTACCTATTTAGACATCTTGAAACAGTAGTCAATCTCTTTAATTTGATGGGTTTACCTACGTAGAAAGGTTTCATATAGAAAAATGAACACCAAAAATCAGTTTAGTTAGCTAACTATTGAGCCCAATCAATATAATATATATAGACACAAAAATGTGTACTTTCTAATTTTGTATGCACCATTTCCAGGTTCTAAAGACATGTGAAACATTGGCATCTAAAGCTGATATTCTGTGCAAGATGTCGGACTATCAGAGTGCTAAGCAAGTGCTGCTCAAGGCTTGGAAACTGAAGACTCCTGACGAGGACGAGAGTGAAACCATTGAGGCTAATCTTAGAGTTGGTGAGTGTTTGTATGATTCTTTAAATACTATACCTATCCAAACATACACACAAAAACTCATTTTTACATAGAGAAGGCAGAAATAGAGAAAACCATTGAACAATCCTTTGTGCCTTTTACTTGACTGAATGTGCATAATATAATCTTACAGGTTCATCTTGAAATTCCATAAAACTATATCAATTTCATAAATCATAATTATAATGTTCCCACTGCTGGGACACAGGCCTCCTCTCTGTGAGAGGAAGTATGTTAATTTAAGCAGTCTACAATAATAAGTCTCATCATCACCTGCCTAGCCTTTTCCTGACTTTGTTGGGGTCGGCTTCCAGTCTAACTGGATGCAGCTGAATACCAGTATTTTACATGGAGTGACGGCCTATGTGACCTGCCCTGAACAACCCACTTGGTTAATGCAATACCCCTTGGTAACACTGGTTGTCAGACTTTCGGGCTTCTGACGACCCACTGTCAAAGTTCTACAAATGACAGCCAGGACCAACGGCTTAAAGTGCTTTCCGAGGCACGGAGGGGTCTTGGTATGTAAAGATGGTCACCCATCCACGGATCAACTGCGGTAAACGTAGCTTAACCTGATCGATCGAACCGTGGGCCTGTTATTTCTTAGCCACAAGGCCCTTGCTCAAATATTGACATCAATTATGACTAAAAGTTTACCCACTCAAGCATAGAAATGGATTAAGATTGTTTCTATATTCAGCGGATTGAATTGTGCTTGTCCATCAGTCAGACACGAAATTATCTGTATTATGAAATTGTCCAAATCATTCCACATTCAATATTAACTTTTCCCAAACAGTGGCAGCAATGTGCTACACAGAAGATCTACTAATTTCCACGGACCCGTCAGACCACGAGACCTTTAAGAAACACTACGAGAAGCTTGGTGATGGAGCCTGTCACCTACGTAACTACGCGGGCGCGGCAGAGTACTATCTGAAGATGTTAGACCACGCGGAACTGGCGGGCGAGTGCGGGAAGACGCTCATACCGATCTATGTTAGGTATGTTCTATAAGTTTAGTTAGATAGTAACCTTTGTGAATCACTATGAGAAGGTTGGCGACGTACATAGCTTGTTACCTACGTAACTACGCGGGCGCAGAGTACAATCTCAAGATGTTAGACCACGCGGAACTGGCGAGCACATTAGACCATTCAGCTTTATCTCTTGGAAGGCAGCAAGAATCTGTTATGCTTTTGAAACCCGGCCTGGCCAATCAGTTTACATTACAGTATACCAGTAGAGCAATAAACTGATATAGACCAGTTTATTGTGTTCAATACAAGCACGACATAGGATAATTCACTTATTTAATAACACTCACTAATTCACACACTCACTAACTAACTTTTTCACTAATTTAATTTTTTTTTTTTTAATTCGGTTTCATAATTATTGCTATTAAGATTTGTAACTTTTCAGCTAATCCCTTACCATTATTGTCAAGTGGCAGCTTTCCACCTTCAGTCAGGCGGCTCACCTGACTCCGCATCATAATTTTGCGACAAACAAATACGCGATAAATCTTTGGGCGACAGTACGATATGTCGACTATCAGTAGTGCGACAGCACATCAGCTCGACGTACGTTAGTGCGACTGTTTTCTCGATAAACGACAGGACGATGGAACTTTTGATCGACGAACGATAGCGCGACACAACTTTCGCTCGACAAACAAACGCGACAAACGTTTATATATTTTGCAACTATGATGCGGAGTCAATACATAATCAGGCTATCATGTTCCCACTTCTGGGACATAGGTGGGCTCATGGGCTGTAATCTACCACGCGGAGTCAATGTAACTGCCTAATTATATAAAAAACACTAGCTGACCCGGCAAACGTTGTTTTGCCATATACATTATTTCTAGGATTTTTTTTTTTTTGTTTGAAAAATAGATGTTGGCCTCTTCTCAGACCTACCCGATATGCACACAAAATTTCATACAAATCGATCCAACCTTTTCGGAGGAGTTTGGTAACAACATTGCGACACGAGAATTTTATATATTAGATTACTATGAATTTCAGCTTATACCAGACCTACAAGGACATGGGGGCTTACAATGAAGCCCTAGACTACTACGAGAAGGAATACGAACTAATAAAAGACGTGCCAAAGGAAGCTTACACGACGATGTACAATATTGCTGAGACACTGTACTTGGCTAAGAAGCCGTATGGACAGATTGAGAAGGCGTGTTTGGAGGCTAGGCGAGCTGTAAGTACACCTCTACCTTAACGGCTTAGGTCCGTTTGCACCACAAATAATTAAATACTAGTGTCCGACCGAAAGTTCGGTTTCGGTTTCGGCCAAAAATCAAGTTTCGGCGGCAGTTTCGGTTTCGGCCAAAATTGGCCGAAACTTTTGCCGAAACCGCAACAGTAACAATTAGTGATTGGATTTATTGATAACTGATAAACATTTTGCTATGAGAACTTAATTTGAAAAAAATAAATTATATGACACTTAAAAATACATGTTACAAGCCAATCACAATAAGAAAGCACACGATTGTATTGCCACAAATCTGATTCTAAAACCCTAACTAGGCCTGGACCTGTATTTTAGGGGTCAGCGTTCATCCATGGGTTCTATTTTCAATCTGACAGCATTGAGAGTTTTGCTACAGAGTTGACAGCCAAGGTTAATGCCATTTGGTAACACATATAGGTAATAATTAAATATAGGAATTACAATTAAAATTACAGTTAAAAATAAAATCAAAGTTATAATGCTAAAGGGTTATGTGCGTTTGTATGTCTGTGTGTGAAAGTGTGTGAATGTATGTGTGTAAGTGTGCATGTGGTGGAAGTGTGTTGTGTGTGTGACTGTGCATATGGGAGTGAGTGAGTGTCTTGTTTGGTTCGCACCTTTGAATGTGTGTAAGGACGGGAAAAAGTAAGAATGGGTGACAGTGTGTATGGATGGATTTTAGATCATATTATATTATGTATGTGAATAAACCTTCAGTCTCCTGATAGTCCATCTTTTGGAGCCAGTTTTTAATTTCCTGCTGACACATTTTGACTATGTTTAGCTTTTTGTTTGCGAGATTGTAAAGTTTGCTGCTTAATCTATTAAATTGGTATTTGGCAAATGAGGTCCGGCAGGGTATAGTAGGGCATATGTGATATGGAGGATTTGCTTCGCTTATTTGGGTCAGGTAAAGGAACACTTCCTTGTCTTCTTTGGATGGATTTGAGCACATAGCGCTGGCGGACAGTTAGGACTTTAAGCTCAGAGAATAATAAAAATATTATTAATATTTTTTTTATAGTATATTAAATAAATGATTACAACAAAATTAAATACTGTGTTTCCATTTCATGTCCTAATTAATGCAGAATAATGAGTAAAATGCACCAAATTTCAGTATTTTAAGGTATTTTATATTTAACCACGTGAGTTTCGGTGTCGGCCGAAACTGAAGCCGCGACCGAATATTCGGTTTCGGTTTCGGCCGGAAAACCAGTTTCGGTCGGACTCTATTAAATACGTTTAACGCTAAACGAATGCTATGCTTCGGGCCTCAAATTAAAACTAATTAGAGTTCCCAAAAAAGACGTATTATCATTTTTTGTTCTTTAGGCTCGGGAATGGAATAAAAGAAAATACGAAATCAGAGTACTAAAAAGCTTACTCAAATATCAAGAGGAATACGGCGAGATGGACAGAATGGAGCAGACTAAAGATGACCTGAGGGATCTAGGATACGATAATTTGGATAACCTGGAGAATTCTGAAGATGAGCAGAGTTCGGCTGGAGGGGGTGATGAGGATACCACGCATATTGGGGATGATATATGTCTTGAAGATCTTACAGGTACACATGTCGTAATTACCAAGATATTACTGTACAGACGCTAGCACATCAAGCTACCCGAAACTAATTTTTTTTTTCTTGGACCTAATGCTTTAGCGATAAAATTGAAAATCTATTAAAGAAATTTGACAGATTGTAGTAGCTTGATGTGCTGGCGTCTGTACTTTTTGTCATATTCTTGGGCATGTAATTAACTACTCTTATTTGATAGCGGTTTTCCAAAGGTAAGCGCATATTACACCAGCATCAGGGGGCCTACAAAGGCCACTTTGACAGAATCATACTAGGATAACAACATCAATCATATTAAAAATCGTAAAATGGTCACAAACTGACAATTCATAATATGATCTGTGTGCAATTCATATCACGCAATTTACCTGTTTGATAGTTTTGTATGGAAATTCGTAAAATGGTCCACCAATGTTTACGCCAAATATGATTGATATGAAATGAATTGTAGGTGATTAAACTATTATGTGTAACCATTTAACGAAAATTAGAGGAATTGCTAATGAACTACTGGGAATTCAGGAAATGAATAGCTTTTATAGGTATTGCTCAAAGTGGCCTTTTTAGGCCCCCAGGTCGCAACGCATCCCCTTCCTATACAAAAAAGCTCAGTGCGGTTCGTAGTCCGCGATGGTTCATACAAATGTATGAAAGTGACGTTTTAGGATTTTTGCGTTGCGGTGCTGCCCACCTCAATATGTGTAAGCCATATAGTCCTTTAGATGTAGAATATCATTGACGGCGTTTAATATCCCATTTATACAATCCCTTTAAATGTTATTAATTAAATCATAAGCATAACAGACTGAATTTGCAAAAGGTGTCTGTTATCTGTGCTTTGTCAGAACCCGAAAGTCGGGCAACCTGACTTACCAAGAGTATCGTATTTCCCAGTAACTGGGTTATGGAGGTCAGATACGCAGGCGCTGCATGTAAAATACTGGTATTCGGCTGCACCCGGTTAGTTAGGCAGATGATGAATCTGTCTTCTTCTAAAGTTTGCCTTGTTTTGTAGATTTGTCAGATACAAACGAGGAAGAAGTGAAAGAGACGAAACATGAGACGCGTAAGCGAGGCAAAGGATATACCATTAAGAAGAATATGAAAGGAGAAACACAGTTGCATGTCGTAAGTGTTACTAATTGCTGTGATCAGGGGGAAATTACACGACACTTTAAACTTTTTCTCTAACGTGGGCAATGCATTGGCAAACTATTTAGTGTTGCTTGTGTCTATAGTTATAGGCGCCGGTAACCACTTTCCATCAGATTGATCATCAGCTGGTTTCCCATAATAACAAATGATGAATCGAAAAATCATTGATGATAAGAAAATTAGATAAAGGAAATTGAGTACTTCAATGTCGACCTTTCTAGAAAAACACAAAGCACCCTAGACACTCTCTCCGGCTCCACCACTTAATTTTTAATGGGACGAAGCAGTGAAGCGAAACCTTCGTGCTCATACACACGAGCGACACGCGTCAACGTTGGCAACGACAGCCGTCGACAACATGCCGCTCGTGTATTTGAGTACGGTGGTCAAGTGTCAAGTGACGGCACGGTTGGCGCAGTGGTTAAGCGATTGACTGCTGCGCTGCGTGTCGCGGGTTCGATTCCCGCAAGGAACAAATATTTGTATGACCTACATGTATTTGTTCCGAGTCTGGGTGTTTTTCTATCTATAATATGTATGTATTTACAAAAAAAAAATATTGTATATAAGTAGTTTATCAGCCATCTTGTTACCATAACACAAGCATTAGGTTGCTTAGCTTGGGAGAAATGGTGCTGTGTGAAATGTCCAGGGATATTATTATTATTATTAAATACACGTTGTCGACGGCGCTTGCAGTTGCCTCTGAAGTTGACGCGTGGCACTCGTGTGTATACACATTTCGATATAAACTACTTATTCCTATTTTTATACTTGTTCTCCAGGCATCAATATCAGGTAACAAACTCCTAGTAGAGCGACTCATAGCGCAGGGCCATCCTGTAAACATTCGCGACAATGCTGGCTGGCTGCCGTTACATGAGGCGTGCATACACGGCCACGTCGACGTTGCTAATATACTGATCAATAATGGTGCTAATGTTAACGACAGAGGGGGCTCGAATTGTGATGGTGAGTTTTATTTATTAATTGCCATATTTTATGAGATAGTCGGATTATAGAAGAGGATCCCAAGAATCCATCTGCTAGTATAGATATATCTGATAGGTACTTAACCAGATACAACAAAAAATGGAAAAGGATTTGTATGAAATTATCTGCCATGCGATTATCGGAATTTATTCAAAGATGGTGAAACAGGACCTCGGTTGTTTTTAATACGTTTAGGATTTAGCATAAAACTTATTGTGTCCAATCTTGCTCATGTCTAAAACTAACCCCCAGTTAGCCTATTGCAGTTCACAACTGGATTACTGGGCATGGGCCTCTCAACATGCCCTAGTAATTGTATAAAACATTATAACTTTTAAGGTGTTTCTTATTTTTGCAGGCATCACTCCTCTATATGACGCGGCAAGCAACGGCCATTTAAACGTAGTTCAATTATTACTAGAAAAAGGCGCGATACCAACACTGAAGACTGACTTCGGCGAAACACCTCTACACGTCCTACAAAAATGGCGAACAGGCACAATACTTACAAAAGACGAAGAAACTATATACAACAACATATGCAATAAAATACAAAACTCAGAAAGAAATAATACAGATATATTAAATAGGTCTAAGTCAAAAACTCCAGTAAAACCAATAAAAGATATTTCTCCACCAAGTACGTCAAAAATGACGAGTAAAATCAAAGAACTAGACACTCCAGTGTTTAAAAGACGAAATATAATTGACGATGACAGTGACGATGATGTTGATCTCTCACAAATTATAAGAAATGAAGCGGCTTTCCCATCCGACGACTCAAATTCGTCTGACGATTGTAAGACTAAAGATAAGAAAAAATCTACGGGTGTTAAAGAATATAGAAATGCTATAGAAGCACTAAGAAATAGAAGTACAAATGAATTCCCAGAAGTTGACGTAAAGAAATCTAAAGTAAAACCTGCTTTGTTAGACCCAGAAGAAATTGACGATGACTGGCTAGATGACGACCTAGGTATCAACAAAAACAATAATAAAAAAAGGAAACTCAGTGATCCTCTAACTACGGTAGCTAAAAAACCTTCATACGAAAGTATTAAAGACAAGATAGAAGAAATCAACAAAATATCTGAGCCTCTAATAGAAAGTAATAAATCCAACGTTAAAAGGAAATCAAGAGTCAGTGACGTCATTGACGTAAGCGAGAACAGTTCGGATTCCGACAGTTTCGCAAGAAACGAAAATGTCCGACCAAAAGTATATGCAGCGGAATCTATGAGAAATATTACTAGAGAACTCAATGACTCTAAATCTAGAGATACTCGTGACAATATGAAAAGACGATGGAAAAGACAGAGTACGTTATTAAAAGCTGGTTTCCAAAGACAACGGGATGGCGACCAATCAAGCAACAGCGGCAGCGACAACGAATATTCTAGAAGAGAGATAAACAAAAGACTAACCCCTACTGGAACATTCTCTCGGAAATCTTCGGGAGAAAACTTCCACTACAATTCTAACGATGGTTTTAACATAATGCAGGGTATGAATCCCAATATAGTGCAAGCAATGAATGTGATACAACCAATTAATATCGTTCAGTCTTCTAAGAATGGAAGACCGGTACAAACGCAGATTTTGCCGCCGGCAGCGGTCAAGGTTCAGGTTGAGGATAAAGTGTTGTTGATCTCTTTGAAGTTGGATACGATTAATAGGTTGACAATCAGCTGGCTGGTTGAAGAAGTTAAATCTAGATATTATAAGTAAGTAGCATATAGATTTATATTATTTAACTAGCTTCCGCCCGCGGTTTCGCCCGTGTGGTGTGTCGATAAAAAGTATAAGCCTATGCCTATACTTTGAATTTCATCAAAATCGGTCCAGCCGTTTCGGAGATTACCCGAAACAAACAGACACACAGACAAAAATTTTAAAAATAGTTTTTTTATATTATCAGTATAGTAACCGGCATGAGTCGTGAGCACAAACTGACACCTGCGCAGTAGTTCATTTTTCAGTCTCTTTGGCGGAATGAAGAAGGCGGGGGGCACCGAGGCTGAACGCGATTGGCTCGTCTGTCGATGCTCGTCGTCTATTGGATTCTCACGTGTCATTCGGCTACTGTACACTTTCGTGCAATTTTAGTGACTTACGTTTTTAATTTTGAAATAGTTTATTTTTGTTAATTCGTATTTGTTAAGTCAAAGTAACGGTTAAATTTGTTTCTTCACTATTTTAGCAGTTACTTGAATGAAGAAAACATTTGCCGTAGTATCAGTAAAGGTCAAGTAAAAGTTAATACTTTGACTGATTGTATTGATGAAGACTGGCCGTAAGTCACAAAGGCCTACAACATTACTGTATCAAAGTAAAATTTCAAGTACCACTAATATTTTAATTATAGTTTGCGTAAGTAGCTATCAATAATTTGAGCAAAAGCGGTACTAAATAAATTTCGCCGAAAGTGTACATGCGCGAGCTTGCCCCCACTACTGCCCATCTGTGCTCACGACTCGTGCCGGTCATTATACCTACTTATATACTTCCATATGCATTTAGTAAAAAGCTGTTATTTTGACATTACAAAGACACTTCAATTGTTTATATTTGTAATAAATCATTTAAATATCGTCATTATCCTCCTGCATAGCTATTCACAACCACTCGATGCGCTACTGTTCTGCATCGAACATCAATAAATGTTATCGTAGGAGTCCTCTAAACGCTGTTCACAAGTCCAAAACCCGAACATTTTGTCAGTTGAAATTAAATAGACGACTGCTATTCTTCCGACACCTGATTGCTGTTGGGGCAAGGCAAATCAGGTTGTCGAAATATGTCATTTTCAATTCTTAAATTGATTTGGAGTTGGCTCAGTATGTCATATTCTTCCATACATCTCTATCAGATTCCTCAGTATTCATTATTCACAACATTTTAACATAATATCTATTTTCACTCAATCCTCCTGCAGTGCGATTCTGTAACCATCTCACCGTGAAAACTTAGGTGAAGTGAGCTGTCATTCCAACTAATGCTAGGGATTGACACTATTGATAGCTCACTCTAAGCTCACTTCACCTAACTTTTCACGGTGAGATGTTTTCAGAATCGATCGGCTATTAAATGATAAATGATTTTATTTTGTAAGTAGCTTTGTACAAACACTTACACACGTCAATCATATTTTAAAAACTAGATGAGGTCTGCTTTTCCTATCTGACTAATCTGAGAAGAAAGGCCGAAACAAACCCCCTGTCTCTTTTAAAGTCCAGACATAATCTTGGTCAGATCATATGAAGAGCATGTAGATCGATGTCTGAGATGTTGTTTCCTCGGTCTACCTCATTTCTTATACTTTTCTCGCGTCATGCCGCTCATCATTCCTTCGCATCACATGTTCGTACCATAAGTTCAAGACAAACAATCGGCTTCGTTGGGATTCCCCACGCAACTTCTCAACGGAAATCCGTAATTATGATTACAGATTAATTGTCACGATGATAATCTTCATTTTGACGAAAAAATGGCAGACAATGGTGTCTAGCTTGATTCTAGGTTTTTACCATGTAGTGATGTCAAATCATTGTTATTTGCAAAACCTTTGATGCTTACCCCAAGTATCATTGTATATTTTTATGATTATTCCTTTATTTCACTAAACACATATAAATTATATTTTTAAATATTAGAATATAAAAAAAAAAAATACAAAAAATAGTAGCCCACTGGCATCCGGAACAGGGTCCAAGCTACGGCGGTCAGGGCTCCAGAGAGAAGAAACTCCTAACAATGCGGGCCGTGTCCAGAAGTACCGCTTTCTGATTCAAGCCCTTGATCCAACTGCCCAACGAGAGCCTCCTGAGGTGTTGGTTGAGGCTCTTGGCTATTAAACCATTATTATTAGCTATTAATGTCCGACTGCTGCTCAAAGGGCTCCCTACTCTCTGTCCTAGGGCCAATCTTTATTAAAAGAGTCCAGCTCATCTCGCCATAGATCTCCGTCTGGGCCTGCATTGTATATCTATCTATAATATAAAAATCAATCGCTGAATGTGTTGCTAAGCGCAAATCTCGAGAACAGCTGAACCGATTTCGCTAATTCTTTTTTTAGAATATTCCTTGAAGTACGAGGATGGATCTCACGCGTAGAAATTTTTTAAAAATAAGGTAGGTGTAGGATAGAAGTAGGGTAGGAGTAGTGTAGGAGTAGGGTAGGAGTAGTGTAGGAGTAGGGTAGGAGTAGGGTAGGAGTAGTGTAGGAGTAGGGTAGGAGTAGTGTAGGAGTAGGGTAGGGGGTAGGACACCACGCGAACGAAGTAGCGCCGGGCAGCTAGTTACGAATAAAAGGATTCACTCCAAATGACTTTTCCAAAATATTCATTCACTAGCGTAAAATTTCTTGTTCCTGCGACCCACCCCGTCGCATCGCATCGCCTGCCCGTGCTATTTCTTCGTTTTTTCTCAGCGTTCTTTCTAACCTTTTTGGTGTTTGCTCGGCTCCTAAGGGTCCTAGCGTAATGTTAATAACCTTCCTCAAGAATTGGGCTATCAAATGCAAAAATATTTTTCCAAATCTGACTAGTGGTTCCAGAGATTACCCCTTACATATAAACAAACAAATTTTACATCTTTATAATATTAGTATAGATGAATAAAAGGATTCACTCCAAATTACTCTCAAAATATTCATTCATTACGTAATTATTTTCAGGCTAACAGGAGTCCGTCCCGTATTCAGTCTGATGACGTCAGACGGCGCAATACTATCAGAAGACGATCCACTAAGCTTGGTCCTTTCATCTCCTGAGCTCAAAACTTGCATTACCAACTGGAAGGCGTCACCCGCTGAGGAAAGATATCTCGAATGTTGTGACGCTTTGAGTATACGTAAGTACCTATTATGAAATTATACTCCTCCGTGCCTCGGAAAGCACGTTAAGCCATTGTGGGTAATCGGAAGCCCAAAAGTCTAACATCCAGTCTTACCAAGGTGTATTGTGTTACTAGTCGTCTTAAATGATCCACAAGGACCACAATTTTATATTTATTGGTCGTTTGCTGCGAAGTACAGTCTTGTATTCCGCTATTTTAGATTGAGAAACTTTTATGATATACAAATCGATGTATTTTTGTTGTTTTCAGCGCCTTGCGAAGAAATACAACAAGCGGTCGGCCGAAGCCATACGACCCGCCGGATAGCACTAGGAGCAAAAACATTATCATCATCACAAATACGTCCACTTTTCAGAGCTCTAACACACCAAACACACATCACAGCTATTATGCTATCAGATAACAATATAGGAGACGCAGGCGTCAAGTACTTAACTGAATGTATGTGTACTATGAAGCATTTAACACACCTAGATATAAGCAGGAATAATGTCACAGCCGAAGGGACAAAGGCACTCCTAAATATTTTCGAAAAAGCCAACCGCCCTGCCTGCACATCCCTAGAAGAACTTGATATAAGCGCAAACCCTATTTCAGACAATGGTTTCAGAAATATAGCCATAATGACCCAACATATCCGCCTAAAAATACTAAAACTAAATTACTGCGAAATAACACAGAATGCAATTAACGAATCGGTTAAAACAAGCATGAATTTCGATTGTTTGGAATCGATTGATTTGAGCAATAATGAGGTGAAGCAGGGCGTCGTCAGTTGTTTGATGACGTCATTGAATCCGAATGTGTTGGTTGATTTGGAGTTGGACAATGTTGGTGTGGAAGGGAATGTGGTTGGGTGTGTGGCAAGTTTTATGGATTCTGCTAAAGACTTGAAGATTAGACGATTTGGACTGTCTAACTGTAAATTGGTTGATGGACAGTTTATGAGGATATTTAGGTACGATATTATTATTTAATTAACAACTTATATTAATAGATTTTCTTATTTTTTTAAGAATTTAGTTTGTAGTTTGTTTGATTTCCATCTTTGTTCAACAATAGCACTAGATTAAGGATTAGGAACCAAAACTCATCGCTCAAGTGGCCGCGATTGCATATAAATTGATTATAAACCTTAACTTTCAAACATAAAGTTTATTTTCGTTTGCACTATATTTACAACTTTGAGTAAAAGCAAAATATTTATGGAAAAATTGAATATAATTTTTAAGAGATAAGGTTGAAAAACCCATATTGCAAAATAAGACTTTTCCGGCCATTTTTAATGCGCTCGTCGGAAATCTAGTACCTACTGCTGTTGATCGAAGATTTCCATAATGAAACTTTGTAACTTAATCTTGTTTTTTTTTTTAAATAACACACTAGGAATTTCTCTTATGTCGTGGGTGCATTTACAGACATATAAACTCACATACACAAACAGCCAGACCCGGAACAACTAATTGTAGGTCATACAAATATTTGCTCCGTGCGGGAATCGAACCTGCGACACGCAGCGCAGCAGTCAATCGCTTAACCACTGCGCCAACCGTGCCGTCAGTCATGTCTTATTATTGAATCAATTATTTTGCCAATTTGCAGGAGCATCGGCCGGGCTAAACATCTGCAATCAATAACACTAAAGAACAACAACCTAACTTTCATCACACTGAAGAAATTATTACAGCGGCAGCCTCCAGTTCCTCAAATAAACCTGCAGGGTTGCCAGGACATATTTAAATATTCTCCCGACTCGGATTTTTGCGTTTGGTTGCCAGCAATCGATTTCGGGAGATGCATACCAGAAATAAATGTCACTCCGGTGTCGAAAACAGATGAAGAACGGGAGAGCTTCAAATTGTTTTCTAAAACTTGGTTGAATTGTTTCAAAGGCAGAGGAATGATCGAGCATTGTGAAGGAGGTGTCATTAAATTCACTGCTAGATGAGATTAGGTGGATTTAAACTTAATTTGGTTGTATATCAATAGTACCTGATTCCGTCATTACTTGAAGTAAACATTTTATGCCGTGCCATCTCTTGAAAATTGTTATGCACGCCAAGAAAATCAGTCTCTTTTTTGTGCCTACTGCACCCTAATTGCTAATTGCGTAACAAATTCAATCACAAACTGAATCATTTTGAAGGATATTGCTTCATATGTTCGAAAAATTTGTCTGCTCAACGCAATGAATATTGCTGAACTCAAAATGAAAGCCACTGTTAGTGTGTTACATAATTACCCCGTTGATCAAGTTATAGAGCCAAACCTAAACATCGGTAGAGGTTTCTTCTCTATCACAGAGCAGAGGATTTTCGGAATTTTCTGATGACATTGAATAATGAACTTTATAAATTGGTGTCATAAAGTGCAAACTAAACGGCACAAGTGCGAGATGATGTCTAAGAAGGCGTTTGGTGTCATGCGTCAACGTCGTACAACTCAGAACTTTTTATTCCTTAAAATAATGTTCATTATTAAATGCAATCGGAAAATCATTTTCTCTACGCTCCCTTATCAGTCTACACTCCGCCTTTCGTGGCAGTTACTCGCATGTAAAACCTAACCTGATATGCCTATGAATTTATAATTATATCGATCAAGTTGCAAAGGCATATGTGTAAGAATACTGCATTAGTGTTCTTACACATATGCCTTTGCCTAAAGTGCTATGTGTTACGATATGTAAATAATTAATTATTAGCTTAATAGATAATGTAGGTTAATTTATTGGTTAGGAAAACTTAATTACGTTTATTTTTGTAAAACCTTTAAAATCTAGATAGATAAACGACAAGCAAATAGATGATTTTGAAATACTTTTGTAACTACTATTAAGAAAATAAAATAAGTGGCACAATATAAATAACGGATTTTATTATATTTCCTACTGTATGGCTTTATTAAGCACATACTAATAAATGGTTTGGGGGAGAGACTCACAGCATTTATTTCAAATAAACCAATTACAGGCATTTTTGAATTATCAAGGGGTTGGTCGGTCAGCCAGAAAGATGAAGCTAGTTTCCCATTCCAAATCGTAGTAGGTACTATGGAGGACTAGAAGAGCCCTCTAAGGATCAGGAGGAATCAAGAAACGTATATGACTCCTCTTAAATTATATTGTGCCAACGTCTTTACATAATGCTCACTAAATTACCACTTATGACACTAGCTTGAACGTTCGAATGGAACCCGCGCATAAATATAGCCGGCCTGTACCAAATAAGGTTGCCTACGGCAGACAAGCTCTACAGTAGGTACCTACCTACCTATGGAGAACAACGGGCAAGAAACTCCATGGATACTCTTTTAAATCAAAATAATATGGTTACATCATTCATGTTAAAATTATGCATGTGAGAACCATGCAGAACGTTAAAAGCGTCCGTAATTTAAGATAAAAAAATGGATTTGATATCTCAAGAAGTTATTGCTAAATGGCTGTCGTGGGTAAAGAGCCCGATTCAGAAGGCAAACGTAGTGAGGAGGTTCACGATAGCTAGCTACCGTTTGGTAACAAAGGGTAAACCCCGAAGGCCTTCCTCACTGCAAGTGGACCACGATTTTTATATAATTTTTATTGCCCGTCGCATGGCCGTTTCCAGAGAAAGGCTAGATATTGAAAAAATCAAGTTTGACTTATCCTTGTTTGCAACCTACTTTGACACTGCAGAATGTACTTACCTAATGCTTGCTTGGGTACGGAATGGAACTTCTGGTTGGTTCAATAAAATGAAATAAGTTCCAATACTTCATGGAACTTCTGGTTCAGTAAGTAAGCGGGCGTGGTCCGATGTCGTGTGGGGGCATGACCCCCCACCAAAATCATTCAAGCTGTTGAGTCTGCATGATTTACTTACCTTACTAACTTACTACTTGGTGACACAGAGTATGTATGTACATTTTTATACAGGGTGGCAGGGACATCGACGCGCAAACTGTAACCATGGATCCAGCACATGAGTTTAGACCCCATTGCGTCGAAATTTTTTGTCGGTTATAAAAAAAAATATTCTGTTACATAGAAAAGTGCAATACCTGCGCGGTCAAAATGTATGGAACAGCAATATTTTTTTTTAATAACCGTCGAAGAATTTCGACGCTATGGGGTCTAAACTCATGTGCTGAATCCATGGTTACAATTTGCGCGTCGATGTCCCTGCCACCCTGTATAGGGTACTTGGTGACCCCCCAAAATCTTGGAGCAAGGACGAAACTCTACTAAAACTAATTAAGTATTTCAGAACGAATCAAAGATGACATTAATTTGACAGCTATCCATATAACAAGTATAAACATGTGACTGGTCCTAAATTACCCTAGGCTGATAAAATTTTCGTTTTTCCGAATTATGTGGAAATGTCAGGAATAAAGGATCGGTTTCCCCTTTCGGGGAAGAACAGTACAACACAACACAACATAACGCAAAAAATCTGTAAAAATGGCTGAACTAGAGAAACAACGTATTGAGGATATGATCAATGAGTTGGAGCCTTGGAGCAGATGCGAAGAACACAATTGTACGACGACGAAGAAATAAAGTAAGTACAAACAAATGACATGCATTCAAACTGTTCCATTGCAAAGTTTTAAAGAATGATGTTCAATAAAAACCATGCACAAACACCGTACTTATTGGAAATAATTTCACGCTTGTAATTATTGATAGCAAGGCATTATCTTACTGTAAGTAAGGTACCTTTAAGAGGGGCTTGTGGCTAAGCATGGGTTGATCGATCAGGTTAAGCTAGGCTTGCCGCGGTTCCGCCCCGGTGGGTCCCCCCCGGTGGGTCCCCCGCATTGTCGAGGCGGGGGGGCTCAGTAGCCGTGGCTTGCCTGCACATACCATGCGTAATCATAATCAGTTTTAAAAATGACTGAACAAATATTCATTACACCTTTAAAAATTACTGAACAAATATTCATTAGGTACACCTTTAAAAAATAATGTAGGCACCAGTATTGTTACGCCTCATGCAGCTGTCACCATATTCGCTTTGCGACTTGCAATGTACAAGCCTCTTATTGCTACAAGAAAAAAGGAGCTTTTCAAGTAAAACCTTTGCTACTAAAACAACTTTTGCTAGTTGTCTTTTTTCAGTTCGGAGTTAATGAACTAAATAGGTGACAACTTGGGCACCAAACTGATTTTTTTGTTGTTTTTTTATTTTTATTTGATAGGAATAACAAACAGCAGTATATTACATAGTAGGCACACAGTATAAAAACTTATAATACTTAATAAAAGTAACAAATACACTACTTAAGACGTTATCCACAGATTACTATACAGAATAGCTAGCTGTTAGCAGAACAAATTAAAAAGCAGTTATTAGCTAATTACCAGGGTTATGATCTCTTAAAATAGATCATAACCCTGGTAATTAGCTAATAACTGGTTTTTAATTTGTTAACCACCTTCACAACAAAAAAATATCTGCGCAGGCTGATTCTCGCACTCCGGTGCCCAATATGATTAACACGGCCCTGACAATAGTAGTCTATGTATCCCTAGTGCTAGAACAACTCTGATGCGCAAGGGAGTCTGCTGTGCTGCATGGCACCGGTGATATGTATTATAATACCAAGTTGTTGGACTATAATTTGACATTATTCAAAAAAAGACTGGAACTTTTTCGTCAACAAAGTTATTATAGTGTTGCAGATTTTTTTATTGGAGAAAGAAATTGTTTGACTACTTATATATTGTACTTATTTATATAACTATTAGAAATTGTGACATTAATTTATATTATTGACTGATGAATTAGAATTATTGTAAGTATTTCTTGAATGAATTGAATAGTTGAAGATTGATAATTAATAGTGAATGATGAACTAGAATTATATTACATATATAATGGAATAGTAAGTATTTATTTTAATTGTAAACTCTGTACTCTTGTAAATGGCAAAATATGGCTGTTTCTGTTTTTATATTAAGTGCCTATTATATATAGTAAGCTATTATATATATATATTATGAGTTGTACAGACACCAGCAGGTCAAGCTACCCGAAACTGTCAAAATTATCCAATCAACCTTGAACCTTAATGCTTCAGCGATAAAGTTGAAAATCTATTAAAGAAATTTGACAGATTGTAGTAACTTGATGTGCTGGCATCTATACATTTGCAAAATGAAATATCTTTATCTTTAGTTAACGTTCAAAAACTTCGATATTGTTTCGTTAGCGCTTGTCAAAACTGTAACTTGGCTACCATTTGTATGGGATGTAGAGATCAACGTTGTAGAAATGATTACATTTCATTCTAAAATTTTGAATGAGTAAACTTGGCTATGAATTTTCTATTCGTTTGTTCTGACCAGGGGGTATGAAAGTTCCGAACAAACATACGATTCGAAGTTAATATGACTGCTACTAGATGGCAGTAAAACACTAGACGATGTACCAATAACTATATTTAAAATGAGAAAAATATTAGAAATGGAGAAATAATTGCAGAAATTTAATCCAAGCATAAAATTTTAATTTATCATATTAGAATTTACAGTTTTTTTTTTTACAATGGCAACACAAATGATGGACTTCAATCAAAGTTTTCATACTAATCTTGTCTCTACCCGGACCATTGACATAGAAAAGTATGGACTGGAAATACCTACACAGCACACACGGCACAGCTAGTCTGAGAATAAAATGAATGTCAAGTGTTTGTTCTGCGCAGAATTCAAAAAAACTTGCTTGCAGAATATGTGCTTTCGCATATTTTACCTCTGGGTTGGAAAGCCAGAGACCCGCCTAGGGTATTAGTGTTCTGTGGCCAGAGAGCAGGAACTAGTTTCGGAAACTATTACGGCAAGTCGGCAACGGTAACGGCAAACGAATGAATTAACAAATATAATAAAAAGGCCTGATAAATGGAAATGAACCCAAATATCAATACTGTACCCATAAATTAATGATCGCGTTGCAATTGTATCATCGAATGTGTATTATTGTATGTATTAATGCATGAAAGCCGGCTATTAACCTGTGCAAAAACAATGAGGTGGATTTTCATTCTTTCTTGCACCACACTTCACAATACAACACAAAGGCATGTTGAATTTCTGTTTTCCAACATTTACATGCAGTTTTAAAAGGTAAAATCCTCATAGTTTTCTCGCAAATCTCAATAATACAAACAACCATTTGACAGCAGAACTACCACGAAACTCGTCGCCTAAGATGGCTGCTACTGCACTTATCTACAACTGTCCCTACGTCACGACAAAATGTGGCCATAATTAGCAACAAATTAAAATATAGTTGTCTCTTTTATCAAATAAGATTATCTCACTAGAAAGAATGAGACATAGCGATATTTCAAATTCTGAATCATATTTCACTCATATTTGTATAAGCAAATGTATGTATAGAATAACGCGGCGTCTCCATGTTTTTCCTATCCCAATGACCCGGACCCGCCTTTAGGTACTTCTCGTTTGTTTCGTTGGTGTTTGCGATTTTCCGTGTATTTTGGTAATTTTCCACTCAGTTTATAAGTGTATAGTCTATGGTTCTGACCACGTGACTTATCGTTGAGATGATGTAATTCCTATACATTTGATTAGTTTTTTTCTAATAACGTTAACGATTGTAGATTGTCAACTTGGCTAGGCCTTTATTTTATTTCGGCGCCTAACTTTGATATTGGTTATTTTTGCTTTTAATCCTTTGTTACGTGTAATTAGATAAAAAACAAATACAATGGAAGAAAGAAGAACTGAAAGAAGTAAGTATCTAAAAATAAGTCGACTTTTATGTTACTTCCGTGTTGTATATGAATTGAATATTTCAGGACTTATTCGAAGAAAGAAGAAAGCTTTAAATGGCAGTGATAGACGAGTCTTAGCTGAAGCTTACCGTGATTTGGCGTCGTTTTATTACAAACACAATCGTTATAGTGATGCTTTGGACGAGTATATGAGCGAGGAAGCTATCTGCAAGGAGTTGGGACTTCGTATGGAATGGGGGACTTGCAATCGGATGATCGGAAATATTTATAAGGAGTTGGCAGACTTTGATAAAGCTCTGAAGTATGTAGAGCAAGATTTAGGTAAGTAGGTACCTAATAAAATTAAACAAGTGAAGTAAACAATAAAAGTGTCACAAAGAGATCTAAGTTACGTACAATAATTTTATTACAGAGAGGCTATGCAAAGAAATGTCATAGAAAGACTGTGATCCCATGTCTCGGTGACGCCATCTAGCATAATATAGCAAAATTAGAGCGGCAATTGGAACATCAAATAGTAAAAATGAATAAAATTATAAAAATATAATTATTCAGCTATCGCTCATTCGCTCGGTAGGTGGCCAGTGTGCAGGGTTGCCAACCGTAAAAAAAAATCCCTCGTACATATTATTATGCAGCTAAAAATCTCGTATTTTGACTTTCAAACCTCGTACATTTATTATGCATAGAAAACGTGCTAAAATCAAAATTAAGTCATATTGAACTACTGGATTTAGGACTTTTTACTTAATGAAATAAACTATTGCAAGTTTCCTACTAAATAAAACATCACTTTGTGGTGTATTTAAAAAAATCTTTATTATTATTACTCAAGTAAAATCACAAAAAAACTAAATCCCTCTTATTACAAAACGAAATCTAACTTTAGTTCTAGCCCAAACCTTTGAGTAAGTATTTGTATTTCGAACTTTATTTCGATATAAGCAAAGTTCTTAATATTAAAATGACAACTTAGCACCGAACTAAGCTGTTTTTTTTTGTATAAAGAACTGCATTTCTGTAACAGTTAGGTTCTTAATTCAATAACTAGCTCGGTGATTCAAACCGGATCTAAAGAAAACCCTTGTTTTGTAATAAGGGGGTTTGTGTCTATGTGTGACAGAGACGACTAATGCGAAGAACGAAATGTTTTATTAGTCGGGAATTTCCCGGTTGACGGGATAGCTGCGATAGATAATCATCGCGTAAATGCGGCAATGAAAGTTTTGGTGTAAGAAGTTCTTACAAGTTCTGATAGATGGCACTAGCTTTTACTATTATTATGATGGTGATGCAAAATGGTCGTATGGCATTTTATCAAAATCTAAACATACACAAAATAAAAACTATTAACCTCGTACATAATGGTACGAGGTTGATAGTGTCCTCGTACCTCGTACGGAAGACCACAAATCTCGTATTTGTACGAGGAACCTCGTACGGTTGGCAACCCTGCCAGTGTGGTCAGTGTTGCCAGATCCGATTTTCAATCCGTGGATTAAGCTTGAAAAACCTAATAATAGTATATGTTCAAGGTATTGAGGTCTATATCTATTGTTCGGTGAAAAGAAAAACTCGTTATGTCTTTACTCAAAGGACATTTTATTTGAACCAACTTACATTCGAAATTGACTGAGTGAACTGTGAATGAATGAGTGAGAGAGTGAGTGAGTGGACTGTATGAACGTTGTTTGAATGTATGTGTGCAGTATGTGTGTGTTAGGAGACTACTTGTATGTATCTTAATCCTTTTAGACATACCGCCCACCAAAGGACGCAGTACTTTAATAAACCATATAAACAATTCAGTATAAACAAAATATAAACTCAAAAAAAACAAATCTGTATCCTAATTTAATTAAAGTGTACATTGTGTACTTATGTCTAACCATGTCTATATGGGAAATGCTAGTACTCAAATGCTATATTTATGTAATGACATACATTACTGTTATCATTTTTAATAGAACTAAAGAATTACTATTAGTAATTATCCAATTCGTTATCTCTATACAAAGACAACCGCCCACCGTGAGGTTACATGGCAATTCAATGAATAATTGTCTATGAAAGGTTTATACATCTAAGCATTGCTAAGCAAATACTTAGTATTCCTAATTTTTGAAAATGATAAACTAACCGGTGGGTGTGACAAAAATGCAAAAAAAAATAAAGTTAAAATTAACACAAATTATAGTTGTGAAAACATGACATCATGGATATACAAACAATACAATAGCAAGTAAACAATCAATTCACTTAGGTAAAATACATAATTTACTAATGGGACGTTTAAATTCGCCATTCTTACATTTAACAGATACAACCCGTGCAATATTGTCAGGCCCTAAGTATAATTTTGTTATTTTTCCTAAAATCCATTTAGCAGGTGGGATATTATCATCTCTCAAAATTACTATATCACCAACTTCAGGCTCAGATTTCTGGGTGTTCCATTTATATCGTTGGTTAAGGTTAACTAAATACTCCCTATACCATCGCTTCCAAAAATTATTAACCATTTTTTGCGTCAATCTCCATCTATCCAGACGTATAACATTATGATTTGAATTATCTTCATCGGGAATACTTATTAATGGCTCACCTATAAGAAAATGACCTGGTGTTAAAGCTTGAGGTTCGTTAGGATCATCACTCATTACTGTAATTGGTCGGGAGTTGAGGCAAGCCTCGATCTGTGCTAAAACAGTAGACAATTCCTCATAAGTAAGTGTGCTATTCCCAATTACCTTATATAAATGTGTTTTAACACTACGTACACCGGCCTCCCAGAGACCTCCGAAATTAGGTGCGTGTGGGGGTATAAAATGCCATGTTGTGCTCTCCAAACTTAATAATTCTTCAATTTCACGCGGCACAGCGGATTTAGCTCGATCAAACATATCACGAAGTTGCTTGTTGGCACCAACGAAGTTAGTACCATTGTCACTAAATAAGTCTTGACAGTGACCTCGTCGTGCTGTGAAACGCTTAAACGCTGCAATGAACGCTTTTGAAGATAGATCAGTTACCACTTCCAAATGGATGGCTCGAGTAACCAGGCAAATAAATAGACAAATATATCCCTTGTAGGATTTCGCTCCTCTTCCAGGAGAAAATCTCACACTAATAGGCCCCATGTAATCACAACCAGATGATTTAAAAGGTCGAGTCGGTTTCAACCTATGTTCTGGAATTTGACCCATCAGTTGATTGCTTTTAGACTTGGAATGTCTCAAACACTTAACACACGCTCTGTAGTGACTTTTAACGATCTCCTTTGCTCGCAATATCCAATATTTCGTTTTTAAATAGCACAACATAGCCTGTGGTCCTCCGTGACAGGTTTTATTATGAGCATCACTAATTATGAGCCTGGTAAGATGACTCTTAGCAGGCATAAGTATAGGATGCTTTGTATCATATATGACTCCTGACTCATCAATACGACCGCCAACTCTTAGTATTCCATTTTCATCAAAAATGGGATAAAGGGTACGGAGTCTACTCCCTTTGGGGACGAACTTCTTCATCTTTAACTGCTTAATTTCTTCACTGAAATGCTCCTCCTGAACCTGTTTGATGCATATAACTAAACTCATATTTAGTTCTGTAGGTGTAATTATGTTTGAATATAATTTTTGTTTCTCTTTTGGTAATCTTAAATTCTGTAAAACTCTTCTCCAATATGATATGGCCTTTAAGGTTTTAGACAGTGATGAAAACATAGTCCAAAAAAATTCATTCTTCAATACAGATAAAACAGTTAAAGATGTATGTCTTTCTTCTTCATGAGTATCCTCAATATTATCATTACAGTTATTTAACTCTGCAGTTGATTGTGAAAGCCACGACGGACCTGTCCACCATAGGAAATGTTCAAGTAAATCTTGTGTAGCTATACCTCTTGAAACACAATCAGCAGGATTTGATTCAGTTGTAACATGCCTCCACTGATCGTAGTCTAAAATATTGAGAATTTCAGACACACGATTGCTCACAAAAGTATTCTAGCGGCTAGACCCTCCTCTCAGCCAGGCTAGAACTATTGTAGAATCGGACCATGCATACAAGTTTTCCTTTGGTATGTTCATTATTTGTGACACCTCAAATATTAACTTCGCTGCTAGAACTGCACCGCACAACTCCAGTCTTGGGATAGATATCTCCTTCTCAATAGGGGCAACCTTGCTTTTTGCTGATACCAAACTCACACAAATTTCGTTATCATTATTGATAACACGAATATATACAGCAGCACCATAAGCCAATTTAGAAGCATCAGCAAATGCATGTAATTCGACCTTTGACCCCGGACTGAAATGATACCATCGTGGTATGTTTATTTTTTCTAAATGTATTAAACTTGTTCTAAATTGTAACCATTCACTTGTTAAGTCTGTACTCAATACATCATCCCAATCAAGCTTCGACTTCCATAATTTTTGGATGAATATTTTAGAGGTGATTATCACAGGGGCAATCCATCCTAACGGGTCATACAGCCGGGCCACATCCGATAATACTTGCCGTTTAGTAATAGGTTGTTTTAAGTCTGGTAAATCAGTGTGTACTGAAAACAATCTATATTTCTATGCCATTTCAAGCCAAGTACCTTCATGACAGTAGTTGTTTTTAATTTTAATGAATCATTGTTACTGTGGCTGTTTCCTTCTATGTGCGTCAGTAAGTCTTGATTATTGGTACTCCATTTTTGTAGTTCAAAACCACCACAGTTCATCAATTTGTTCATCTCACTATAGATATGAATGGCCTCTGGTAGAGTGTCACAGCCAGTCAAAAGGTCATCCATGTAATAGTCCCTCTTAGATATTGTTGCTGCTGCCGGAAATTTTGTATGTTCTTCATCACCTAACCTTTGAAGGGATTTTACAGCTAAATATGGAGCACACGCAGTACCAAAGGTCACTCGCAATAATTTAAAATGTCTTAATGGCTCGTCTATTTGTGGCCTCCATACAATTCTTTGGTAGTCTGTATCCTCAGGATTAACCTTCACCATTCTGAACATCTTGATAATATCTGCTACTATGCAGATCCGGTGGCTTCTCCATCGCATAAGAATGTGTCTCAAATCTTGTTGTAACTTGGGACCTACCATAAGATTATCGTTAAGTGAAAAATTGTTAAGACCTTTACATGAACCATCGAAAACTACTCGGACTTTTGTTGTTTCCTTATCCTCTCTAACTACAGCATGGTGTGGAAGATAAATCGCCTTGGGATTGTCTATGTCTTCCTTTTTTATTGGTTCCATGTGATTCATGGTAAGATATTCTTGCAAAACCTTGTGATATTCTTCTTTTAAAGTAGGATTTCTTTGCAGTCTTTTCTCTAAAAACTCATATCTTTTTGTAGCTATAAGTACTGAGTTTCCATATTGACACTCTGGTTCCTCTTTGTCCAAAGGTAGCTTAACAATAAATCTCCCTTTTTCATCTCGGGTAGTTGTCCTGTCATAAAATTCTTCACATCGTTGCTCTGTTTCTGTCATCCTTTTCTGTATCAAGTTGGGCTCATTTTCCATTTCCCAGAATTTCTTAAGTAGCTCTTCTCCACTTAAGTGTAAGTGCATGGTGATTATTCTATTGACAGCAGAAGTTGATTTTTGTGACACCCTCCCTGATAATACCCAACCTAAGGTAGTGTTTTGTGCCAATATTTTATTGTGACGTACTATACCATCCAATAATATCTCACTGTAAACTTCTGCTCCAAGAAGAATATCAATTTTACTTGGTGTGGCATAACCTGGATCAGCTAGTGGTAATTTATCTAAATGGAACCAATCAGGTGTGTGTAACTCGGTTGAAGGAAGTAATGATGTAACGGATCCCAATACATATGCATTTACTTGGATGGTTACTTCAGGATCATGACGTGATACCACTTGGAGAGAAACCATGTGCTTTACACTTGTGTGGCTACCACCGCCTATACCGGAAACCGTACCACTAACATGTTTACGAGAAAGTCCAAGTAATTGAACTACTGATTCACTAATAAAAGATGCCTGCGAGCCTTGATCCAACAATCCTCTCAATTGTTGTCTGTAACCGTGATCATTGTGGGCCCAAACAGAAACAGTTGCTAACAAAACTTGACTCGGTTCAAATTCTTTACTCGAAAAATTTGTTGAAATTGTACTCACGGTTTTGTCTGACTCACTCTGCACAGATACATCCTCACTCTTGCTGCTCACCTCCCTTTCAAAATGTAATAACGAATGATGCCTCCTGCCACATCGCTTACAACTCACTGAATGACGACATTTCATAACTGGATGAGATGGAGAGAAACAATTAAAACACAAGTTATTTTTTTGAACATAATCTTGCCTATCTTTGACACTTAGTTGACTAAATTCCTTGCAATGGTATAAATAGTGTTCCCCTTTACACTTAATACATTTGGTAGTTACGTTAGAATTACTCTTATTATTATCAATAGACCCATGAAAAGACTTTGACTTTGTATTAGTGTTGTTACGTACCTTATTAATGTCTATCATTTCCAACGACCTAAATTTTGATTCTAAAAACTCAGATAATTGAGACCATGTTGGTAATTCGTCACTAAGCATACCTAACTGATATTCCCACTGCCTAACGGATTCAGGATCTAATTTAGAAACCACTAAATAAATAACAAACACATCATTAATTCGCTCAGTACTAATTCCCATACTACGTATCGATTGTAAACAAGTTGTAGTTGTATCTAATAATTGTCTAATGGCACTTGCTGATTCACTCGTAACTGGTTTTTGCGTAAACAATGATCTCAAAAGCGCATTACAATTATAACGCTTATTATCGTAACGTTTTAGTAACTGTTTCCAAGCTTCTTCGTAATTATCATTAGTTGTAGAAAAATTACGTAACAAACCTTCCGGTTCACCTGACAAGTTGCTTTTAAGATAATGCAATTTTTGCACCGGCGTTAAATTACTATTGGTATGAACAAGTGAATGAAACATATCATAGAACGTTTGCCACTCCACATATTTTCCACTAAACGTAGGTAGTTGCACACGCGGCAACTTAACCTCACACTCACTAACAACGTGTCCAGTACTGGATTTCTGATTTACGGACGAGGTTCCACTCGATGAGGCTAGATAGGGCTGCAGGGCTTCCTTCAATGTAGTCTTGTATGATACATATGCTTCTTCAAACTCCTCATACATATCCTCAGTAAAGTAGGTACCCTGCCTTTCCTTTTGGGTCGCTCTGCCTGTGATAGATTTGTGTCCATCTTTGAAAACTGTCCATAACTGCTCCAAATTGTCCAATCTGGTTTCTATATAAGGTTTTTTGATCTGATCTTTGGGTGTCTTTTTGTAGTTTTTCTCCGCTTTCTTTAAGTTCTCCAGTATTTCTTTTTGATAGGCTAGAAGCCCCTCCATTGTGCACAATAATGTATGAAACGTTGAAACTCCAAATCCAAAACGAAATAGATATAGATTTTGAATGATTATTTTGCTATGACTTGATACGACGCTCGATGGTAGCAAGATAATCCGCTCAGGAATGCTTTTGTTCTCACAGTGACGACGATCGCCCGATGTGACTCGATAAATCTGGCTCGATATGGACCATTATGTTCAAGGTATTGAGGTCTATATCTATTGTTCGGTGAAAAGAAAAACTCGTTATGTCTTTACTCAAAGGACATTTTATTTGAACCAACTTACATTCGAAATTGACTGAGTGAACTGTGAATGAATGAGTGAGAGAGTGAGTGAGTGGACTGTATGAACGTTGTTTGAATGTATGTGTGCAGTATGTGTGTGTTAGGAGACTACTTGTATGTATCTTAATCCTTTTAGACAGTATATTATCAATCAGGTAATTATATATTGAAAACTAAACAAATTATGCAAAACTTGTCTCAGACAGTAAAAACTATTTTAGAGACTATTCATTGTCCGTGATACCGTCTATGGCTAGGTATCAGTTTCAAGTGTGTGTTTTTTATGTACATTTTAAAATAAAATAATTTGAAAAGTGCATTGCCTCCGAATTATTATATCAGCACTCAGTTTATTACGATTTTTGTGTAAAGTAGACCTATTATGTCACAAAGCGCTTTTTTTGCAATAGGGTAGTTTCCTGGGTAAAACAATAATAATTAAATTTAGTCCTTCAGTTAGATTATCGAAAAATAATGGACACGTATTTTTTCTTTTGTCAATCAAACAAAAAGTGTAAAAATAAAGCGCATCAAAATTTGGGAGCGTTGGGTCGTGACGTCACTCACGCCAAAATGTCGCAAGCAAGTGACGTCACGCGGAACTTTATGAGCGTTTACAACGCACGGCATTTCATACAAACTTTCAAGTCCTTGTTTTTCGAAATAAATGAACCGAATGAAACTTCCTACGCATAAGCAGGTTATATTGCCAATATAGGTCTAAAAAGTTAATTGAAAACATTTTCGAAAAATAGTGTTACAGCTAAATTTGACCGATTTTAAATTTTCCATAGTAACAGAGATTTTCCATTATCCTTTTTTAAATAAGACATTTCGAAAATGTTCTTTGCTAACTTTTTAGACATAAGTATACTGCTTATGCGTATGAAGTTTCATTAAAATCGGTTCATGAATTTCGAAAAACAAGGACTTGAAAGTTTGTATGAAACGCTCTTAAGGTACTGCGCGAAATACAAATTTTCTTACGTTTTTTAAAATTTGCTGGTCAGTACTAAGTTGTACGCTGATTAAAATATGATTCGCGGCCGTAACAAATATGTATTTACAGAATTATAATCATTAAAGTCATCAACACAACTCTCTAAGATCAAGTAATCCTACAGAATGACTATTTCATTAAATCTTGACATTTTAGGATTATGCTAACTTAACAAGTGATATTACTGATTCTAATGACCTTAACGGGCGATATCTTCATCATTTTTTATCTAATTGACAAAAGAAAAAATATACGGGTTCAATATTTTTTGATAATCTAACTGACGGACTAATTAGAATTTTTTAAGAAAATACAAGAACACAAGACTTCTGATAGGATTTCCTGGAATCTATAATCAACTACGTTATGTTTTTTTTTTTTTTGTTTGGGTCAGTTGTTTCAGAGATATTGGGTCTATTTTCTTCAAAACATAACTTTTTTTAGTTATTAAGCAAATATATTTGAGACACAACAAGCCCTTTCATTTGACACGGAGGAACAGCAAGCAAAACTTTTTTTTTTTTTAATTCGCCCCCAAAAAGTGACCCCATATTCAAAATTAATTTATTTACGTTACACGTCCGTATTTGGGTCACAGAAATTCATATGTGTACCAAATTTCAATTTAATCGGTCAAGTAGATTCGAAGCAAATAAGAAAAGACAAGAACCACAGACACGAGTGATCCTGTAAGAGTTCCGTTTTGCCCAGAGGACACGGTGGAGCATACGGTGGAGGTCTGCCCTGCTTGGGCGGAGCCCCGCCGTGTCCTCGTAGAGGTGATCGGCAACGGCGGCGACCTCTCACGCCCGGCCCTGGTTCAAGCCATGGTCCGGGGCGAGAGGGAGTGGAGGGATAAACAACATCACATCTCAACAAGGCAGTAGTAAAACTACTCAGCATTATTATATAAACGCCCTGTTTATTACAAAATTAGCAAATTATCTAAATCTATTTATGAAAATGATTTAATTCTAATTACTGAGTAAATATAAATAATTCATGCATAAATAAACCGAAGTTAGGTCCAGCCGATCGATTCTGTAAAAATCTCACCGTGAAAAGTTAGGTGAAGTGAGCTGTCAATAGTGTCAATCCCTAGCATTAGTTGGTCGTTGGAATGACAGCTCACTCCACGCTCACTTTTCACCTAAGTTTTCACGGTGAGATGGTTTTGGTTACAGAATCGCATTGCAGTTGTTTTACCATAACAAGATTTGCAATATCGTAATGCGCAACTGGGCATATTTCCTTAGAAAATATTTGTCTTTTGGTGGACACGAATGCGTCATGACACGCAGGCGTATGACACTAGACTGAGCGACTTTTGACCACTAGGACAAATGTATTGGATTACGATTTTGTTCGTAATGTCCTGTCTATTGTCAAGTAAATAATTTAATGTCTTTGCATACATACAATGCAAAAGAGTAAGCGGGCATTTCACCATTTTTTGTCACTGTAACAATAACAATAAACAAACAGAACTTAACTAGTTATTACTAATCTATATATATAAAATTCAAAGTCCTGACTGACTGACTGACTGACTGACTGACTGACTGAGACATCAACGCACAGCCTAAACCGCTGGTCCTAGAGACATGAAATTTGGAGTGTGTATTCTTCGTGAAGAGTAGGTATCCACTAAGAAAGGGTTTTTCGAAATTCCACCCCTAAGAGGGTGAAATGGGGGGATTTTGTTTGTATGAAAAATCTTATTCCTTGAGTTAATAAACTTGAAACTTGGCACGAATACTTAACTAAGTAAATTATGAAGTTGGGCATTTTTTGTTTTTATAAACTACCCCCTAAAAGGGGATTGGGGGGTTTCAAAGTTTGTATGGAAGAATTTTAGCGCGCGGTCCGATTTAATCGAAACTCAGTATTCACACCTGAAATTGAAAGGAAAGAATAATGTGTATCAGGGTTTTTCGAAAATCTACCCCTGACGGCCTGAAAAGGGGTAGTCAATTTTACAGGGGAGGATTTTACAGCGTGGCTTGATTAACTCGAAAATTGGTATAAATAATCTTTGAGTCAAGTTATGAACACATCCTAAATGATTTTTCAAAATTGCACCCCTGTGGGGGTGAAAAGCGGGGATACAGTTTATATGGAAAATCTTATTCGTTAGATTAATAATCTTGAAAATTGGCATGAATACTCACCTAAGTAAGCAATAAAGTTTATCATTATTCGTTTTTCAAAACTACCCCTCAAAGGGGATATAGGGGTGTTAAAGTTTGTGTGGAAAAATTTGAACGCGCGGTCTGATTAACTCGAAACTCAGTGTACTGTGTGTGTACTTAAGACTAAAAATAAATAATAACACGTATGAGGGTTTTTCGAAAATCTACCCCTAACGGTGTGAAAAGAGGTAGTTAATTGTACAGGGGAGGATTATAATAAGTGGCTTGATTAATTATAAAATTGGTATAAATAATCTTTGAGTCAAATTATGAATTTTTATGTTTTTTTTTCTTTATTCCACCCCTGGGGTCTGAAAAGTGGGGATACAGTTTATATGAAAAATCTTATTAATTTAGTTAATAAACTTGAAACTTGGCAATAATACTTGCCAAGTAAGTAATAAAGTTTATCATTATAAGTTTTTCAAACTACCCCTCAAAGGGGGATATAGGGGTGTTGAAGAAATTGAATGCGCGGTCCGATTAACTCGAAACTCAGTATTGATACTTTCGACAGAAAATAATTAATAATAAGTATGTAAAGTTGTCGAAAATTGACCCCAGACGGGGCAAAAAGGGGTAATTCGGTTTTAAGGGGAGGATTTGAACTTGAAACTGTATGTTACATTTTCACGCCTAAACCACTGAACTTCTGATTTCGCAAAGAGATAGATGGCATCCTGGGGAAGCACATACTTTTTATCCTGGTAACAAGTTCCCGTGGGATAACTTCCGACATCCACGCGGGCGAAACCGCGGGCAGAAGCTAGTCTAATATATTCATGCTTGCTTCAACTTTACTTAAATATTCCTGTTTTCTTCCACAGCTGTAGCAAAGGAGCTAAAGAACTTAGCTGAGGAGCAGCAAGCCATGACTGCACTAGGCTTAATATATTTATCACAAGGAGAAGCCATCACTACCGACAAGGATGAGGCTAAAACCTCACTAAAAGCTGCTGAAAAAGCATTCAGGAAAAGTTATGTTTTGTGTGAGAAGTAAGTAGTAAATGTCAAATAACATCTTAATTGGGCCTGTTATATAAAGTGTGGCGATTAGGTTATCACATGAATTGAAACCACGTACCTATTCTACAAATCATATATTAAACATACACAATTAAAATAATTAATAACAATAACATTTTAGTCGTGGGACCTTTTTTTTCGTTTCAGTATTTGCCTAACAACATTAAACTTAATTTGTGTTTACTTAGTAACAATAAAATAAAGTTTCTGTTGAATTCTTGATACCATTGCCATAACATAAAGTTTCTGTTGAATTCTTGATACCATTGCCATACCTAACATAAAGTTTCTGTTGAATTCTTGATACCATTGCCATACCTAACATAAAGTTTCTGTTGAATTCTTGATACCATTGCCTCACGCGTGTCTAGTGACATAATATCAAGGATGGTTTATTTCATGACAATTTTTACGCTAATTATTTTATTTGTTTTTTTTTTCTATTTTAAAATTAATTAATTTTATTATTTTAACAGACTTTTAACAACGTGTAATGACCGCTGTATTATTTAAGTAATGTGATAACCTAATCGCCACTCTGTAAATTGGACACATACTCAATTTATTTTTATTTTTTCATACTCAGATGAACTCACTAACTTATTGATTTTAAAAAGTTAGAAACCTTTATCTGACTAAGATTATGTCTGGGATTTAAAAGAGGCTGTGGTCTCTGAGTTTGTTTCGGACTTTTTTCTCGGGCTAGTCAGATAGGAAGCGCCGACCTCGTCTAGTTTTTGAAATATGATTGACGTGTAAAAGTTTGTATAGTAACCGGCATGAGTCGTGAGCACAAACTGACACCTGCGCAGTAGTTCATTTTTCGGTCTCTTTGGCGGAATGAAGAAGGCGGGGGGCACCGAGGCTGCACGCGATTGGTTCGTCTGTCGATGCTCGTCGTCTATTGGACTCTCACGTGTCATTCGGCTACTGTACACTTTCGTGCACTTTAAAAGACTTACGTTTTTAATTTTGAAATAGTTTATTTTTGTTAATTCGTATTTGTTAAGTCAAAGTAACGGTTAAATTTGTTTCTTCACTATTTTATCAGTTACTTGAACGAAGAAAACATTTGCTGTAGTATCAGTAAAGGTCAAGTAAAAGTTAATACTTTGACTGATTGTGTTGATGAAGAAACTGGCCGTAAGTCACAAAGGCCTACAACATTACTGTATCAAAGTAAAATTTCAAGTACCGCTAATATTTTAATTATAGTTTGCGTAAGTACAGCTATCAATAATTTGAGCAAAAGCGGTACTAAATAAATTTGGCCGAAAGTGTACAATGCGCGAGCTTGCCCCCACTACTGCCCATCTGTGCTCACGACTCGTGCCGGTCATTATACAAACCTACTTGCAAAATAAAATCATTTATCACATATTTGTCAAAGCCTAGAAGTAACGACTATCAAATACAATGAACTTCGGTTAAAACACTTCAGTAACTGAGCAACAGAAAGCTATAAGCTTGAGCAAGATAACAGGAGCACCATTCTTAGTATTTTTCCATTGAACAAATCTTTTTTCAGGTTAAACGGCAAAATAAACAAACATGAACTAATGGACATGAGAGCCCGTCTGCTTCTCAATAGCGGACTAGTACAGGGACATCTAGAAAACTTTGACAAAGCCATAGACTGCATCAACAAAGCCATATCAATATGTTCAAGTCAATATTTGTATGAATTACTCCACTATTATTATACTATGGAGGCTCTGCTTCTTAATGATAAGAAGGATCATGCTAAGGCGTTAAGCTGCTTGAATAAAGCGCTTGAAGTTGCTAAAAGGCTTGATGATGAGGTAATATTAATTTTTCACTACCTGAAAAGTAATTTCATACTAAATTTTGTTTGAACTTTGAATTTATCTAGTAGATAGTGCCTATTTGGACATCTTGAAACAGTAGTCAAGCTCTTTAATTTGATGGGTTTACCTACATAGAAAGGCTTCAAATGGAAAATGAACACTGTTGGTGTTCATTTTCCGTTTGATGTTTACATACTGGGCCTAATCAGTATGATATAGATGTACCATCCATGGAAAAAAAAAAGTTAGTTACAAATTAGACACTGAAATATGTCCTTTTTAATTTTTTGTGCACCATTTCTAGGTTCTAAAGACATGTGAAACATTAGCATATAAAGCTGATATTTTCTGCAAGATGTCTGACTATCAGAGTGCTAAGCAAGTGCTGCTCAAGGCTTGGAAACTGAAGACTCCTGACAAGAACGAGAGTAAGACCATTGAGGCTAATCTTAGAGTTGGTGAGTGTTTATATGATTATTTAAATGCTATACCTATCCAAACATACACAAAAAACACACATTTTACAGATATTAGCATAGAGTAGGCAGAAACTACAGAAAACCAATGTACGGTCACCAAAGATGATGGATGGATGTGTAGCAGCATCTACAGCGTCACATGTGAACTACGCATTATACTGACGTCACGCAAAATCCTGCATCACGCAAGCAGAGTTTACCCCGCGACTAGCATAAATACAACAGCCCAATATGCACCATCTGGCAGTTGCCCACCAGACACTACACCCGGTCTGGTCGGAGGATCCTCCCTTACACCCAGATCCTCATATCTCTAAAGATATTTTCGAATAAAATTTAATTTGATTAATAGAAAACTAACAGTTCCTTTATTCAATTAAATTTCATTTGAAAACACTAATCGGTTTTTTACTAAACTTCAGCTACATCTGGCGACCTTTTGGTTACTTAATCATCTCTTTTCGTGACATCCTTTGGGCCTTTTAACTAAGTGAATGTGCCTGAAGCTTAGAGTTCCATAAAACTACGTTAATCTAAGCAGTCGAAAATAATAGGACTGTTACTTTCTTCAAATATTGACATCAATTATGGCTAAAAGTTTACCCACTCAAGCATAGGAATGGATTAAGAGCGTTGACACCGAACGGCATTTCATACAAACTTTCAAGTCCTTGTTTTTCGAAATGCATGAACCGATTTTAATGAAACTTCCTACGCATAAGCAGGATATATAGTTCTAAAAAGTTAGTTGAGAACATTTTCGAAAAATAGTGTTACATGTAAATTCGACCGATTTTAGAAACAGAGATTTCCAATTATCTTTTTTTAAATAAAACAATTCGAAAATGTTCTTAAGTAACTTTTTAGATCTATGTATCCTGCTTATGCGTATGAAGTTTCATTAAAATCGGTTCATGCCTTTCGAAGAACAAGGACTTGACAGTTTGTATGAAATGCCGTACGTTGTCAACGCTCTTAAGAGTGTGTTTCTATCTTCAGCGATTTAAATTGTGCATTGTTTGTCCATCAGTCAGACACGAAACTGTCTGTATTATGAAATTATTAGTTCAAATCATTCCACATTCAATATTAAATCAAACTTTTCCCAACCAGTGGCAGGAATGTGCTACACAGAAGACCTGCTAATATCCACGGACCCATCCGACCACGAGACTTTTAAGATACACTACGAGAAGCTGGGTGATGGAGCCGGTCACCTAGGTAACTACGCGGGCGCAGCAGAGTACTATCTGCAGATGCTAGACCACGCGAAACTGGCGGGCCATTGCGGGAAGACGCTCATACCGGTTTATTTCAGGTAAGTTTAAAAGACCGCACTCGGGGTCTGTCAGCGAGCAATGGAGCGCAGTATCCTTGGAGTTAACTTTCTGATCGTATAAGGAACTCGATACTGCGTTCTAAAACTCAAATTGCTTATGTAGGTCATACGGCTGCCAAGCTAAAATGGAACTGGGCTGGTCACATCCGTCGCATGCCGGAGGAACTATGGGCTAAAGTAACCACACAATGGGTCCCAAACAGCAGCAAACGGCAACGCGGCAGGCCCAGAATGAGATGGCGGGACGAGCTCAACTCTTTCCACAGAATTGGCGTTTAACAGCACTGGATAGGGATAAGTGGAAGGACTGAAGGGAGGCCTTTGCCCTGCAGTGAGACAGAAATGGCTGAATAAATAAAAATAAAAAAGTTAGAGAGTGACCTTTCAAAACACTATGAGAAACTTGGCGATGGTGCCTGTCACCTACGTTACTACGCGGGCAATATATATTTTTCAGATCACACATAAAAGTACGCACAATCCACATAGTAATACTAGCAACGGCTTAAAAACGATGTTAGTAAAACTAACCTAACAACAACTAATAAATACGTGACTCAACACGTCATGTTGACACGTCTCTGCACACAGTGCCTAATAAAAGTGCCGTCTTGTCTACGTTGTCAAACAATGTTTGTGGATGCTGTTGGAGCTTCCGCGCAACCTACACTTTATTGACGTTGCTCTTTCTCATTATGCCATGAAAATCAACAATACGGGCTTCCACGAACATCTGCGAGCCGCTGCTGAAGCGCGCAAGCCCCATCAACATCCTAAATCAATTCAAGCAGCCAATTTAACTGCCTAATCATATAAAAAATTAACTATTAATTTCAGCTTAAACCAGACCTACAAGGACATGGGTGCTTACAATGAAGCCCTAGACTACTGCGAGAAGGAATACGAACTAGTAAAAGACGTGCCAGAGGATGCTTGTTTGACGATGTACAGTATGGCTGAAACACTGTACATGCTTAAGAAGCCGTATGGACAGATTGAGAAGGCGTGTTTGGAGGCCAGGCGAGCTGTAAGTAAACCTCTACTTTGACGACTTAGGGCCGCTTGCACTACAAATAATTAAATACGTTTAGCACTGAACGAATTTAAAACATTGTTTTTTTTCTGTCAACCCTTTGAAGATGATAGAGACATAATGACGTAATTATGGCAAACTGTATTGTATACAATCAAGTATTTTCTAACTGAACAGATAGCTGTGCTGCTGGGGAGTTGGTTGCGCCACTTCCACTTCTCCCTAGCGAAAGCACTAGGAAGTGGTGAAGGCCGGGTGTTTTTGGGGACTGTCTTTTGTAATTTTGACGTTCGAAAAGTGCTGATTCTCAGACTAATTTGAATAAATGACTTTTCATTTTGATTTTTGAATGATGTTTTAAATGTGTTTACACATGATTATCTTTTTGGTGCAAGTGGCGTTAGGCGTAGCGAATGCCTTAGCATCGCTGGACATACGAAAGTTACGAGTCAACTATATGTGCGTTCCGCAAAACGTCAAATGCACGCGTTTGGAAGATTGGTCGATTACTTTTATTGTTGAGACCCAATCGTTGCCGGTGCTATGCTTCGGGCAAAGTGTTATTGAGTTTTTCCATTAGGAATTTATCAGTAACAGCCCGGTGTTTGTAAGTTAGCGGTGTGATACCTCCGTACCCCGGAAAGCACATGAAGCCGTTGGTCCTACGCCTGATCTCTTCGGCCGTGTCGGATTGCCGTCCCATCGGACTATGAGAGTGAGGGAAGAGGGAGTGCACTTATGTCTGCTGTGTGCGCAGACAAAGGTGCACTCCCTCTTCCCTCACTATAATATCTCCCGCGCCGAAGGTTAGTCTCCGTTGAGTTTGGCCGCCGTGGCCGAAATACGGTCTGGAGGACTATGCTGAAATCCCAGTTCCCAAAAACGACATATATTATATTAGGGATATGGACTTATGTGACCATAAGTCCATATCCCTAATATAATATATGTCGTTTGACCCATTGAGATAGGAAAAACATGGAGACGCCGCGTTATTCTATACATACATTTGCTTATACAAATATGAGTGAAATATGATTCAGAATTTGAAATATCGTTATGTCTCATTCTTTCTAGTGAGATAATCTTATTTGATAATAGAGGCAACTATATTTTAAGTTGTTGCTAATTATGGAAACATTTTGTCGTGACGGAGGGACAGTTGTAGGTAAGTGCCGTAGCAGCCATCTTAGGCGATGAGTTTCCTCGTGGTAGTTCTGCTGTCAAATGGTTGTTTGTATTTTGTATTATTGAGATTTGCGAGAAAACTATGAGGATTTTACCTTTTAAGACTGCATGTAAATGTTGGAAAACAGAAATTCAACATGCCTGTGTGTTGTATTGTGAAGTGTGGTGCAAGAAAGAATGAAAATCCACCTCGTTGTCTTTGCACAGGTTATTAGCCGGCTTTCATGCATTAATACATACAATAATACACATTCGATGATACAATTGTAACGCGATAATTAATTTATGGCTACAGTATTGATATTTGGGTTCATTTCCATTTATCAGGCCTTTTTATTATATTTGTTAATTCATTCGTTTGTTTACAAAAATATGTCATAATAGAGTAGTGTTGTACCGTTGCCGACTTGCCGTAATAGTTTCCGAAACTAGTTCCTACTCTCTGGCCTTACAACCCAGAGGTAAAATATGCGAAAGTACATTTTCTGCAAACAAGTTTTTTTTTTCATTCTGCGCAGAACAAACACTTGACATGCATTTTATTCTCAGACTAGCTGTGCCCTGCGACGACGAATAGAAGTCGTAAGATACACAGTATACTAAAATAACAGCCACACTAATAAAACTCATTCTTCCCTCGACTGGCCGCATTGCATCGCCCGCCCGCGCTATTATTTCGTTTTAACTTAGCGTTCTTTTTGCTCGGCTCCTAAGGGTCATAGCGTGATTTAAATAGCCTATAACCATCCTGGGGCTGCAGTCTCGACATTCATAGCGATCGTTTTACGACCGAATTCGGTCGCAAAGTCCTGTCACTCCATATATTACACCTGTCGGGTCTTTGCGACCGGATTCGGTAGTAAAGCGATCGCTATGAATGTCGAGACTGCAGGGGCTGGCTACCAGGACATGGTGGAGCATACGGTGGCGGTCTGCCCTGCTTGGGCGGAGCCCCGCCGTGTCCTCGTAGAGGCGATCGGCAACGGCGGCGACCTCTCGCGTCCGGCCCTGGTGCAAGCCATGGTCCGGGGCGAGAGGGAGTGGGAGGCAGTCACCTCCTTCTGCGAAGCAGTCATGCTAGCGAAGGAGGTGGCTGAGAGGCTGAGGGAGAATACCTCACGCCTCAGCCGCCGCGGGAGACGCTCCGGGCGTCGGCGGCCGCGTGACGACTCCCGGCCACCGTAGGCGCGGGCCTGCGGGCGGTGAGTAATGGGTAGCTCACCGTCCGATCAGGACCAGGCCCGTGCCGGACGGCGCGTTGTGTTCCACGCGCGCCTCAAAGAGATGTCAGCAGAGGACGGGGCCCCATAGGGCCGAAGCCTGCCGGGGCGGCGGGATCTTCCGAAAGGTTAACCGCTGCCCTGGAACAGAAAGGGCTAAGGAAGGAACACGGGTGGGTTTTAGTCAGTAAAAGTCTGACACTCCCTTCCGCTCCACCCAGAGCGGGAGGGGTCATTCGATGATTTCCCATCCACAAAAAAAAAAAAAAAAAAAAGGGGCTGGCTACCAAACGCAAAAATAATTTTTGCATGGCTTTTTTTATTTTGCGCGGAACATAAGTGTTTAGTAAAAAGCTGTTATTTTGAAATTACCAACAGACACTTCAATTTTATTTATTTGTATAGATAACAGAAGGTAAGATAACCTACTCATCTTTTTCTGTTACAATTACAACGGACTTTAAGTAAATACTATAATATTAGGTATGATCCAAACGTGATAGTAAAACTCGTATTTAGTATCGATACTCGTTATACTAACACTTATGTTCCTTGATTGGCACAACCCTAGCAATGGCAGCCATTTTATGAGACAATATTAGTTGTAGGTATGCACCCTTTTTTTGTAGGTATTTCCAGTCCATACTTTTGTATGTCAATGGGTCAACCCCATAAAGACGCAGGTTGAAGTGGTGGGCAGTTCTAGGACGGTCTCTAGAATCAACTGGACGACCCTTCCCCAAGTTTCTTTAACAACTCAGTGGTTCCCTTTATTTTATTTTATTTTATTGATAAGACCTTATCTTGGACTGCCCAGCTACATGAAGTTAGCCGCAAGCTATTTGCATCCGCCGCGTCTTTGAAGAGATCCGTGATTTCCTACCGACTGCCACCAAGATTGTGCTTGCACAATCGCTTCTTCTACCCATCCTTGACTATGCTGATGCCAGCTATCTTGATCTTACCCAAGAGTCCCAAGACCAACTAGATAAACTTGTGCGGCTTCAAAAATTTTAGATTCGGTCTGCGCAAATATGACCATGTTTCAGAATTTCGTGTGAAGCTCAAGTGGTTATCAATTCGCCTTCGCCGGAATGCTCATATTCTTTCCCTTCTATTTAATGTGCTCTTTTCCCCTTTCTTCCTTCTCTATCTCAAGAAACCTTTTTAGTTTCTTTGCGACTCCCACACGGAATTTTTAAGGTCATCAGATAACTTGAAGCTCAAAATGCCTATGCATTCCGCAACTTTCCTTGATAAATCCTTTACTGTCCAGGCCGCTCGTTTGTGGAATGCATGGCTAGTTGAAATAAAACGCGCGCAGTCGTTACAGGTGTTCAAAAGACTCGTAAAGGAACACTACTTGTCGGTGTGATCTTGTTGTCCTAACTGCAATCATCTACAGTTTTCTTTTATTTTTCGTTGCTTATATTTAGTATGTATGTATTTATGTATCTTTACTTTTGGATATATATATATCTGTGTATCTATTTTAGTGTATTGTACACATAATATTTGCACCAACGACAGCCCCATTTTATGTCCAGGAAAATCACTGTCCGTTCTAAGGTTGCCTGGAAGAGATCGCAGTAATGTGATAAGGCCGCCCATTGTATATTTTGTAGTGTTTAATGTATTTTTTATGCTATGAATTTTTGTGGTGTACACAATAAAGTATATATATGTAAATATTATTATTTTTGGTTCTCCTTTCTAGGCTCGAGAATGTAATAAAAGAAATGACGAAATCGGAGTACTAAGAACCTTACTCAAATATCAAGAGGAATACGGCGAGATCGACAAAATGGAGCAGACTAAAGAAGACCTGAGGGATCTAGAGAACGAAAATTTGGATAACCTGGAGAATGCTAAAGATGAGCAGAGTTCGGCTGGAGAGCGCCATGAGTATACCACTCATATTGGGGATAATGTATGCCTTGAAGACCTTACAGGTAGGAATGTCGTAATTACCAAGATATTATAAAAATATGATACAAAAAGTAAAAAACTAGCTCGAGCGATAGGAGATACCGGACTGGCCGGCAACGACTCGCAAAGGACAGAATTGTGTGTAAAAGGGAGAGGGGGGCCTTTGCCGTGCAGTGGGACACAACAGTCTATATTAAAATTTTGTTTATGTTTCAAATTGACGTTATTTCAAGTTTAACAAATATCAACTTTATTTTAATGGGAATTAAGTTGATTTCAGAGTGACTAGCACTATTGAAAAAGTTACAAAATTGTTTGAAGTAGTAGCGTAAACTGGACTTTATCATACCTATTTGTTTACATTTTTGGCGAATATGTCGCGATATTAGATTAGATTAGATACTTAAAGTACAGTCTCTTTGTATCAAATATTGCGCATGTAATGAACTACTCTTATTATTATTTAATTATTGGTTCACAAATTGGGCAATACAATATTAGTTATATTGTATTGCCCGATTTACATACTAGAGAACAGAAAAAAAACATAATACTGCATGCCCTAAAATAGTGAATTAATAGCTGTTTTTCAAAGGTAAGCGCATATTACAGCCGCATCGGGTCGCAACGCATCCCCTTTCAATAGAAAAAAGCTAGTTGGGGCCCGTAGTGTGCGATGGTTCATACAAAATGTACAACGGGACGAAGGACGTTGTAAGAGACGTTGCAGGGTTTTTGCGTTGCGGTGCGGTCCACCTTAATGTGTGTAATTCCTTTTGATGTAGAACCTCGTTGACGGTGTTTTATATCTTATTTACTTGTACATCACTCACGAGCAAAAGTATGTATACACTCGGCTTTATTCAAAAGCGATTTACTCCTTTATTTTTGAATGAAATTTTATGTTGTTACGAACATAGCATTTTCGAACCCATAGGTTTATCTAATGTGTCGTATTTCAACGTTGCATGCGTTATTTCACAAAAAATCGCTATTGAAAGTTGCCAAGTGTTGACATATTGGTGTTCGTGACTGTACAGGGTCAAATAAAATTAGCTAGCGAAACTCTGCAGACGTGTATATATGCGATATCCATCACGTCTGCAGAGTTTCGCTAACTTATTTAACTTGACCCTGTCTACTTCCTTTATATGGTATTCATTGAATTATAACACACTGAATTTGCAAAAGGTATCTGTAATCTGCCCTCTTCTCACGTTTGCCTTGTTTTGTAGATTTGTCAGATACAGATGAGGATGAAGTGAAAGATACGAAACACGAGACGCGTAAGCGAAGCAAAGGATATACCATAAAGAAGAATAGGAAAGGGGAAACGCAGTTACATGTCGTAAGTATTGGTAATTCCTGTGTTCAGGGTGATATCACATCACACATGAGATATTTTAACTTTGTCTCTTATGCATCGGCAAACTTTCCATCAAATGGATCACCAGCCTGTTTTACATGCTACGAGGGCTGCACTAAAAGTATCGGGAATGGAATATTTCCACTGTTCCTGTCATATTAAAATCTTTTTAATTGAAAACTCCTTGGTTTTAAAAATCGATTACCATTTATTTATTTAAAAAAAGATTCTCGGTCTTGTCACAAGGTTTTGTCAAACTTGTTTAGTCGTTGAGAAAATGGGATTGACTCGAGAAAATTCAAGAGCGATGATTTATTATGACTTTCGAAGTGGTTTAACACAAAAACAGTGTGTTGACCGGATGATTTCTGCATTTGGTGATGAAGCCCCATCCAAAACCACGATTTATCGCTGGTTTGCTGAATTTCAACGTGGACGTGTCAAGCTCAGTGATGATCCCCGTCAAGGTCGTCCAAAAACTGCGGTCACCCAAGAAAACGTTGATCCTGTGCGTAAGCTGATTGAGGAAGATCGACATGTGAAATTCAGGCAACTTTAGACATTGGCATGAGTCAAATACAAATAATCTTGCATGAACAACTAGGTGTAAAAAAGTTGTTTTCCCGATGGATACCGCATTCGCTTTGTGAAGAGCAAAAAGCGGTTCGCGTTACTTGGTGCGTCAGAACTCTCGAAAGATTCCACGCAGGATCCTCAAATGCTGTATACAACATCGTATCAGGTGACGAATCCTGGATATACGCGTACGAACCCGAAACAAAAAACCAGTCACGAGTTTGGGTGTTCGAAAATGAGTTAAAGCCAACAAAAATTGTTCGTTCACGGAGTGTTGCAAAAAAAATGGTGGCCATGTTTGTCTCCAAAACCGGCCATGTTACGACTATTCCTATGAGGGACAAAGAACGGTTAATGCAGAATGGTATGCTAGCATTTGTTTGCCACAGGTCGTTTCTGAACTCCGTAAAGAGAACTGCAACCGCCGCATCATCCTCCATCACGACAATGCGAGTTTTCACACCGCGCACAGAACAAAAGAGTTTTTAGAGCAAGAAAACATAGAATTATTAGACCATCCGCCGTACAGCCCCGACCTAAGCCCTAATGATTTCTATACTTTCCCTAAAATAAAGAATAAATTGCGTGGACAGCGATTTTCATCACCTGAAGAAGCTGTGGACGCCTACAAAACGGCCATTTGGAAGACCCCAACTTCCGAATGGAATGGTTGCTTCAATGATTGGTTCCATCGTATGGAAAAATGTGTCAAATTTCGCGGAGAATACTTCGAAAAGCAATAAATACATTTTTAAATAGTAATGTTGTGTCACTTCCTTGATTCCCGAAATTTTCAGTGCCGCCCTCGTAATAAAACATAAAACGAAAAAAATCTTTGCCGAAACGAAAAAATAAAAATTGTCAAAGTTCAAGTAATAAAATAATTGATTAAATTGTACGAAAGAAATTGAGTTCTTCAATGTTGACATTTCTAGAAAAGCACAAAGTACCCTTGCTCACACACCACGACTTCATTTTGAATGGGAAGAAGCAGTGAAGCGAAACCTTCGTGCTCACACACACGAGCGACACGCGTCAACAGCAGAGGCAACTGCAACCGTTGACAACATGCCATTCGTGTATTTGAGCACCGTACTCAAATACAGGAACGGCACGTTGTCGACGACGGGCGTCGACGGGTGTCGACGGTTGTAGTTGTAGTTGCCGCGTGCCGGTCGTGTGTATACACACTTCGATATAAACTGCTTATTCCTATTTTTATACTTGTTCTCCAGGCATCAAAATCAGGTAACAAACTCCAAGTAGAGCGACTCATAGCGCAGGGCCATCCTGTGAACATTCGCGACAATGCCGGCTGGCTGCCGTTACATGAGGCGTGCATACACGGCCACGTCGACGTCGCCAATATACTGATCAATAACGGTGCTGATGTCAATGACAGAGGTGGCTCGAATTGTGATGGTGAGATTTTTCTATTGCAGCATTTTAATAATAGTGAAACGAATGAAGGGCTTCCCCACTTTCCTAACTTATGATTAATTTTATGAATATATTTGCTAGGGCTTCTTTGATCAGCTCTAAATGGGACCTTTCACCATAAATAATAAAAGATTGAACATAATTTGTATGAAATTATCGGTAAAGAAATGTAACCTTAGTGTTGTTTATAATTTAAGTTGGTTTGGAATAAGAGAAATCATGACCAATTTTAACTAGCCTTTTTAGACCAAAACTTGACGTAAGCCTTTCAAGATACCATAGTATTTATCTAATAACTGAATAACTAAATGAGTAAAAATTCTCTTTCATGTTCCAGGTATCACTCCTCTATATTACGCAGCAAGCAACGGCCGCTTAAACGTAGTTCAATTATTACTGGATAAAGGCGCGATACCAACACCAAAGACTGACTTCGGCGAAACACCTCTACACGTCCTGCAAAAATGGCTAACAGGCACCACTCTCACAAAAGATGAAGAAACTATATACAACAATATATGCAATAAAATACAAAACGCAGAAAGAAATAATACAGATATATTAAATAGGTCTAAGTCAAAAACTCCAGTAAAATCAAGAAAAAATATTTCTCCACCAAGTACGTCAAAAATGACGAGTAAAATCAAAGAACTAGACACTCCAGTGTTTAAAAGACGAAATGTAATTGACGATGATTTTGATCTCTCACAAATTATAAACGAAGCCGCTTTACCACCCGACGACTCAAATTCATCTGATAATTGTAAGACTCAAGATAAGAAAAAGTCTACGGGTGTTAAAGAATATAGAAATGCTAAAGCTTTGAGAAATCGAAATGGGAATGATTTACAAGAAGTAGCCGCAAAGAAATCTAAAGTAAAACCTGCTTTGTTAGACCCAGAAGAAATTGACGATGACTGGTTAGATGACGACTTAGGTATCAACAAAAACAATAGTAAAAAAAGAAAACTCAGTGATCCTTTAACTACTTCATGCGAAAGTATTAAAGACAAGGTAGAAGATATCAATAATATATCAGAGCCTTTGATTGAAAGTAATAAATCCAACGTTAAAAGGAAATCAAGAGTCAGTGACGTCATTGACGTAATGCAGGGTATGAATCCCAATATAGTGCAAGCAAATAATGTGATACAACCAATTAACATCGTTCAATCGTCTAAGAATGGAAGGCCAGAACATACGCAGATTTTGCCGCCGGCAGCGGTCAAGGTTCAGATCGAGGATAAATTGTTGTTGATCTCTTTGAAGTTGGATACGATTAATAGGTTGACAATCAGCTGGCTGGTTGAAGAAGTTAAATCTAGATATTACAAGTAAGTAGCATATAGATTTATGTTACTTAACTAGCTTCCGCCCGCGGTCTCGCCCGCGTGGGGCGGTAGTTAGTTATGTAGTTAAATTCACAACCACTCGATACGCTTCCATACAGGATCGAACATCAATAAATGTCATCGTAGGTTGATTCACACTGACAAAATTTTCGGGTTTTTTGACAAAATTTACGGGTTTTTTGACAAAATTTTCGGGGTTTTTTGACTTGTGAACAGCGTTTAGAGGACTCCAAACACTGTTCACAAGTCAAAAAACCCGAAAATTTTGTCATTAAATCAAATAGACGAGCGCTATTCTTCCGTCAGCTGTTTGCTGTCGGGGCAAGGCAAATCAGGTTATCGAAATGTATCATTTTCGATACGATAGCCTGTCGGATGGTTGTGAATAACTTAGGCTGGTCTCAAAACGGTGAAGGAATACATCGTAAGGAAACCGGCATGTCCTAGAACAAAAAATTCGAAGACTTGTGACATCTACAACCCACCCGTAATGGGCCCGCGTGGTGGAAAATGGCTCATTCCTTTTCACTGAGAGGAGGCCTGTGTCAGCCTATAACGTTCCCAGCAGTGGGAACGTTATAGGCTGATTATGCAAGCATGTACTATTTATAGTTTGTTTGCCTCTGCTCTTTCTTTTTCATTGCATATTTGGCAAAGTCACTAGTTGAGAATTGCAGATTGGATCTTAAATTGATTTGGAGTTGACTCAGTATGTCATATTCTTCCATACATCTATCTCTATCAGATGCCTTCCTCAGTATTCACTATTCACAACATTTTAACATAATATCTATTTTTGCATCCGGTTAGACTGGAAGCCGACCCCAACATAGTTGGGAAAAGATAAAAATGATCTATTTTTGACTCAATCCACTATTTTATTTTGTAAGTAGGTTTGTACAAACACTTTTACACGTCAATCATATTTTAAAAACAAGATGAGGTCGACTTTTCCTATCTGACTAGTCTGAGAAGAAAGGCCGAAACAAACTCAGAGGTAACAGTCTCTTTTAAAGTCCAGACATAATCTTGGTCAGATCATATGAAGAGCATGTAGATCGATGTCTGAGATGTTGTTTCCTCGGTCTACCTCATTTCTTATACTTTTCTCGCGTCATGCCGCTCATCATTCCTTCGCATCACATGTTCGTACCATAAGTTCAAGACAAACAATCGGTTTCGTTGGGAATCCTCACAGAACTTCTCTACGGAAATCCGTTATTATGAATAAAGATTAATTGCCACGATGATTGTCTTAATTTTGACTAAAAAATGGCAGACAATGGTGGCTAACTTGATTCTAGGTTTTTCCTATGTAATGATGTCAAATCATTGATAATTGCAACACCTTTGATGCTTACCCCAAATAGCATTGTATATTTTTATTATTTATTATTAGCCACTAATGTCCCGGTGTTGGGTAAAGACCTCCCTACTTTCCACCTCCCTCTGTCCTATCCCAATCCAATCTTTATTAAAGGAGTCCAATTCATCTCGCCATCTCGTCTGGGCCATTGTACAGTCACGAGCACCAATATGTCAACACTTAGCAACTTTCAATTTCGTTTTTTTCGTGAAATAACGAATGCAACGTTGAAATACTACACATACATAAACCTATTGGTTCGAAAATGCTATGTTCGTAACACCATAAAATTTTAATCAAAATTAAAGGAGTATATCGCTTTTGAATAAAGCCTAGTGTATACATACTTTTGCTCGTGACTGTACAGGGACTGGGACATTGTATACCTATATGAATAAAAGGATTCACTCCAAATGACTTTTCCAAAATATTCATTCCCAGCGATAGCACTAGGAAGTGGTTAAGGGCGGGCGTTTTTGGGGGACTGTCTTTTGTAATTTTGACGTTCAAAAAGTGCTGATTCTCAGCCTAATTTGAATAAATGACTTTTGATTTTGATATTGATTTCATTCACTAGAGTCTGGCCGCGATTTCATCCGCGTGAATTTCTTGTTCCTCCGACCCACCCCGTCGCATCGCATCGCCTGCCCGTGCTATTTCTTCGTTTTTTCTCAGCGTTCTTTCTAACCTTTTTGGTGTTTGCTCGACTCCTAAGGGTCCTAGCGTAATGTTAATAACCTTCCTCAAGAACTGGGCTATCAAATGCAAAATGAATTTTTCGAATCCGACTGGTAGTTCCAGAGATTACCCCTTACATATAAAGAAACAAATTTTACATCTTTATAATATTAGTATAGATGAATAAAAGGATTCACTCCAAATTACTCTCAAAATATTCATTCATTACGTAATTATTTTCAGGCTAACAGGAGTCCGTCCCGTATTCAGTCTGATGACGTCAGACGGCGCAATACTATCAGAAGACGATCCACTAAGCTTGGTCCTTTCATCTCCTGAGCTCAAAACTTGCATTATCAACTGGAAAGCGTCACCCTCTAAAGAAAGATATCTCGAATGTTGCGACGCTTTCAGTACACGTAAGTATTATGAAATTATGTTTCACAGCTTCATTCGAAGCGATTTATTGTTTACGTATTGTAGCAGCGCCTCCATCCATCCAGCCTTGCACGGATTTTTAGAGGTAAGTAAAAGATTTCTTTTTTTTTTGTTTATCCATCTTTCATTTCACTGGCAACATGTATCCGTTTACCCCTACTTTGCCCCCCTAACACTATGTCTCTGTAACGGTCCGCACTCCGCAGCCATTTTAATATCATTCCGCGTTTCCGTGCTCAAACCTTCGCACGTCTCTCGCTCTCGCTCCTACAAATAGATCCAGCTGCTCAGGATGACATTTTCCTGCTTTGTAAAATATTCTATTATTTTAATTATTGTGAATGTGAAGACCATATGTGGGTAATTTTTTTTTCTCTCTTTTATGTTAGTTTTTGTCATGGTCTGGCAGTTTGAGTATTTAATGTGGCCTACCCAAATGTTCTTTCTTTGGTGTTGTTCGTCGAATCGTTGAGCTCCTCAAGTTCACAAAGCTCCTTAAGTTTGACAAATACGTGCACTGACTGGACAGGTCCTCTCAATCTGTGTAGTTCTTTCTTCAAAAGACCATCTCAGACATCGATTTACATGGTCTTCGTGTGATCAAATCAAGATCATGTCTGGACTTTAAAAGCGACTGTGACCTCCGAGTTTGTTTCGGCCTTTCTTCTCAGACCAGTCAGATAGGAAATGCCGACCTCATCTAGTTTTAAAATATGATTGACGTGTAAGTGTTTGTACAAACATACTTACAAAATTAAATCATTTGTCATTTAAAAAATAGGCAAGAGAAGGAAGATAGAAAAAATTGAAGTAGAAATACTGCGAAAAATTCAAAAATTGCAAAATAAATTGTGCAGGCAACGACTAATCGCCGTATTAATTCTTCATCTGAAGAAGACTTGCACATTAAGTTACAGAATTATTATAAAACTATTATCAGCGATGCGAGGTTACCAAGTTTGGGTCTCCTCTCTCATTATATAAAGTGACTAGCTTCTGCCCGCGGCTTCGCCCGCGTGGATGTCGGAAGTTATCCCACGGGAACGTGCTACCAGGATAAAAAGTATGTGCTTCCCCAGGATGCCATTCAGTAGTTTAGGCGTGAAAATGTAACAACATACAGTTTCAAGTTCAAATCTCCCCTAAAAACCGAATTACCCCTTTTTGCCCCATCAGGGGTCAATTTCCGACAACTTTATATACTTATTATTAATTATTTTTTGTCGAAAGTACCTATCAATACTGAGTTTCGAGTTAATCGGACCGCGCATTCAATTTCTTCCACACAAACTCCAACACTAGGGGTGTTGGAGTTTGTGTCCCCCCTGTGTGTGTTATCCCCTTTTGAGGGGTAGTTTGAAAAACTTATAATGATAAACTTTATTAAGTACTTACTTAGGCAAGTATTGTTGCCAAGTTTCAAGTTTATTAACCGAACGAATAAGATTTTTCATATAAACTGTATCCCCGCTTTTCACCCCCACAGGGGTGGAATTTAAAAAAATAATTTGGGATGTGTTCATAACTTGACTCAAAGATTATTTATACCAATGTTCGAGTTAATCAAGTCACGCTGTAAAATCCTCCCCTGTAAAATTGAATACCCCTTTTCAGGCCGTCAGGGGTAGATTTTCGAAAAACCCTGATACACATTATTCTTTCCTTTCAATTTTAGGTATAAATACTGAGTTTCGATTAAATCGGACCGCGCGCTAAAATTCTTCCATACAAACTTTGAAACCCCCTAATCCCCTTTTAGGGGGTAGATTATAAAAACAAAAAATGCCCAACTTCATAATTTACTTAGATAAGTATTCATGCCAAGTTTCAAGTTTATTAACTCAAGGAATAAGATTTTTCATACAAACAAATTCCCCCCATTTCACCATCTTAGGGGTGGAATTTCGAAAAACCCTTTCTTAGTGGATACCTACTCTTCACGAAAAATACACCCTCCAAATTTCATGTCGCTAGGACCAGCGGTTTAGGCTGTGCGTTGATGTCTCAGTCAGTCAGGACTTTGAATTTTATATATATAGATGCGTACTGCCATACTGGGGATGATACTGTCACATAATAATTATTTACCTAAGTGATGCGAGGCTACCAATTTTGAGTTTCCTGTGTCACGTTATAAAGTGATAAATATTACATTCATTACCGAACGTATTCTAAATAGAATCGTTTTTCGCAGATTTGTCACACTGCTTGTTTCAAGTTTCACCGCTTCGTGCCTCGCCACGTGCTTGTTCTCCGTGCCCTTCTTCGCCTACGCCCGGCACCTCAGCAGAAGTACAGCCAGAAGCGATGGAAGACCAAGACTTGGATGAAGACACCCTGCAGTTTTTTGCCGAAGCTCCAAAGACGGACATAACCATGGCTCCGTCTGTTCATAAGGACATTGCCAATCGTTGGCAAGAAATCCTTACTAAGGGCTTGGCTAAGGATGTAAAAGAAAAACTTTTTAAAAGTTATTCCGCCCCTAAAAATTGTGACCTACTGCTAGCGCCAGCTCTCAACCCGGAAGTAAAGGCAGAACTGCAGGATACTCTACTGAAAATCGATTCGGCCCTCATGGACAAGCAAAATCAGCTTGGTATAGCATTGTCAGCCTTAGCATCCGCTACTGACATGATTATTTCAAACGAAACGTCCAAACAAAAACTTTTAAAACCAATTAGTGACGCTTGTCGTATATTATGCGACAGTCATTTTTGGGAGACAAAAACAAGACGTAACTTTGTCATTTCATCTATTAATATAAATTTAAAGGACGCCTTGCTTGAAACAAAAAGGGGTGTTTTCTTATTTGGGGAAAATGTTACCGAAAAGGTTAAAGCCGCCAAGACAATACAGCAATCAGGAGATGCCTTGAAACACACCGTAAGACCTAAATATAACAAGCCCAAGGGGGGTACCCTTGGGCTTGGCAAAAGGGGCAAAAGGGCCAAATAAGGGTCATTTAAACTGCAACCCTCAGCACCGCAAGACGGACAACAAGCCGAACAATACGAGGCGAGCTGCTCGCCCTGCGTTTCGGCTGCACATCTGCGACGACACCACCGCATCGAAAGTAACTGATCAGGTACAAACCACACACATCTCGCCGCTAGAGGGCGATACCGACAGTTTACTTAGAGCGCAGCTCCGTATTTAACAATTATAAAAAAATAGTGAAAGTGAATAATTAGTGACTGTAATTGCTGGAAGTCATAATTAGTACCGTTGCCTAGTGCTAAAAGAAGTATCTGTGCTGGGACTAAACTAATAGGTGGTTCTCTGTGGTTCGTATGATGAACGAAGTATTTGACTAAAAACTAAGAAACCGGAACGAAAACCTCAGTAATTGTCTCCGGACTAGTTAAACATTGTATATACAGAGCTTCTACGGTGTCCCCACCTCCCCACAGCAATTGTGAAGCTTTGTTTACCATCTTGACTAAGTTGCTGATATATCAAATTCGCAAGTCATTTATCGATCCTGGCGCCATCTGTTGATTTCCCTTGGTACTACTGTGTCTTGTCTTACCCATCTGGATCGAACCGAATTGACACATTGCTACGATCATTACACTGCTGCCGTATATCACATACTTTCAACGAAGCAAACTAGGTGGCGCTGTCATCTACTCGAACTTTATTTACATCAAGTTTAAAATGAATTGCTGCCAAGGCGAACCTTCTGCTGCCCGTGATAATACCCTTCTGTGCTGTGCATGTGAAGGAAAATATCACTCTTGAGTGTCTCAATGTCACGAAAAGCCAATATGCTGCGCAATTCTAACTTCTGTGAAAAATACCAAGCTACTTTGGCGTAAAATTAACGACATAACCCATTACCAAAAATCCAAGACGTCCAGTGTACACCTACTTCAAATCACACCGCATCCTCTCGACTCTTGGGAAATCATTGGCGGAAGAAATCATGACTAACTGGGCAAGGATGCAGACCTGCTATTATCACTTCAAATACACCATCACAAGCCAACTCATTTGTGCTGCTGGAGACAGATCCAGCAGAAGTTGATGCTACACTCATGGCACTTGACTCAGCAAATGCCTCAGGGTGGGATTGCATATCAGTGAGTTTCCTTAAGTTATCTCGAGACTTTGTAGTTCCTCTCATTTGCAAATTAACCAATCTGTGTTTTGAAACGGGTGTATTTCGTAATGCGCTGAAACGATCTATCATCACGCCTGTGCACAAGGATGGGTCATGGGGACAAAAGAGATGTTAACAATTACCGACCGATTTCAGTCTTACCGTCACTGTCAAAAATAATAGAAAAAATAATAAATAAAAGCAAATTACTTGAATAAATATAACATTATTTCCGCCTCACAATATGGTTTCAGACAGGGGCGATCAACCCAGGACGCGGTTATAGCGTTAACGTCTGAAATTACAGATAAGGTAGACAAGGGATATAAATGCGTTACGGTGTTTCTAGACCTGAAGAAAGCGTTTGACACCGTATCTGTTCCCATCCTTGTGCAGCGACTCGAGGCTATAGAGACCAGAGGCAAGGCTCTTTCTCTTTTTGACAGTTATCTCCGGGGTAGGAAACAACAGGTTAAGCTGGGTAACTCGTGCAGTAGTGAAGAAAATGTGGTTTTCGGTGTTCCGCAGGGCTCCGTGCTTGGCCGGCCACTGTTTCTAGTGTATATTAACGAGCTCTGTAAGCTACGAAGCAGTGGTGGGAAAATCTTCTCATGTGCGGATGACACTGGTATTGTCTACTTTGGCGACACTTGGGAAGGGGTACGTAGTAAGCTCGAACAAGGGTTAGTGGTCATAGATAGATGGCTCAAAGCAAACTTGCTGACTCTTAATATTGCTAAAACCAACTACATTTTTTTCTCTCCAAGTGCAAGGTCTAAAGCATGTAGGTACCTACTAACTTCAATATGCGTATCCATATGTGTACAAACCGCATAAGGCAGAGCTGTGACTGCAAACCCATCAAACAATTACCGTCTGCAAGATATTTGCGAGTTATAGTCGACGAGTGTCTGACGAGGCACTCGCATGGCGCGGTTATTATGTCGCGTGTTCGAAAATTGATATGGATTTTTTAAAATCTACGACATGTGATGCCTCAAAAGACACTCAACTACATTATATAGCACTCGCGCAGTCAGTAATCACATATTGCTTACCTGTTTGGGGAGGGGCCGGCAAAACTGAGTTTTTAGAGTTAGAAAGAGCCCAAAGGTCACTTTTAAAAGTAATCTATTTTAAGCCATATAGATATCCCACACTCGATCTATATAGAATTGGTGGCCTATTATCAGTCAGGAAACTGTACCTTTTAAACATCATTCTATATTTACATAAACACCTTCCAGTTAACTCAGAAATTCAGGCTAGCAGGAGAAAAGATATTGTGGCTTCCTCTACACGGTACGGTTTTTGCAAGGCGTCAGTATGTATGCCAATCAGCCTATATATACAATAAAATTAACGCTAAACTTAAGTTCCACCATGAGGTCTCGCATCACTGCAAAAAAGTTATAACCGAGTGGTTAAAAACCCTAAATTATGAAGAAACATTATTCTAGTCAGACTTACATGAATACTTCTCTTCTTTATCATAATGTATGTTATAATTTGTGATCACCTAATTGTATCTTTAACTTCGATTTATAATGGCACTGTCATATAATACATAAACTCATACATAAACACAAACACACAACATAAAACACACACACACACACACACCCCAACACACGATCACACACTACTACGGTCACACTAGCACATACTCACCAAATACACAGAGCTGTTAATTACTTTTTATGTCATTGTTTTCTCTTTGTTTCTAAATTAGTTTAATTTTAATTGTTACAGAGTCTCAATAGTGTATAAGCTATCAATTAAGGGAAAGAGCGAGACAACCCCAACACAAGTATTATTAATTACTTTCTGGGGCTCTCTCAATCACAACTGCAAAATAAATGTAACTGTTTGAGACCCAATAAACAATTTTATTTTATTTATTTATCTTATTTTGGCTTTCTACAGGACACCTTAAATGCACCTAACGTCATGAACGTTTACATCGTCGGTGATTATAATCTTCCTAATGTTGCGTGGAGCGCGATAGCGGCGGGGCATGAGGCTTGTGTGGCATGTGTGCACACACCCTATATGCTCGGAACTGCCGCATCTCATGTCTTCGCTAGATGCACACCAATATAACAGTACGCCTAACAGTGGGGGAAAGACCTTGGATTCTTTTATCTCAAACACTTGCTGTTCGACTGGCCACCTTAAAGATCCGTTATTACCAGTCGACCCCCATCACCCTACTTTTGTTATAACCGCACCTGTTAGCCTATCCGTGCAAATGATGAAGAGAAAGCCGATTAATAAATATAATTTCCGTAAAGCTAATTACGATCTCATCAATAAACACATGGACGAGGTCAATTGGTCCACGCTGTTTGACAATCTATCATCGGAAGAAGCCGTGGAGGCTTTCTATAGTATGTTGAGCGACATAATTAGCCCACTGGTCCCCCCTGCAAGGACGAAGTCACTTTACTTCCCAATCTGGTTTACGCCACAATTAGTTAGATATTAAAAAATAAGCAACGTCTATGGATAAAGTGGAAAAAATACAGCAACGTCAAAGACTATAATAACTTCTCGGAATGTAGGTCTATCTTCAAATATATTTGTGTAAAACCTGTTATTCCAGTTATATTGACTCGGTTGAAGATAGTCTCTCCAGTAACATAAAGCATTTTTGGTCCTATATTTCTAACCGTAAAAGTCAGGCATTCCGTCCAGTGTGAGTCTATCTGGCAGGCCCCAACGAGATTTATCAAAATGTGATTGCTTTTCTTATAGACATTATTTTGTACCTAAAGGAAATAAATAATATATATTTTGTACCTCGACAGTTTTTGATTGAATGACGTTTTTATGAAGTGTCTAGCTAGCGGGCTCCTTATGATTATTTTGATTGTTATTATACTTTCAGATCGCCCAATAGTGCTCGGAGTTAGAAACTAGTTATGTACCTTACAAATCCAAAATTTCGACTTTCTGTGAGATATATTTCAGAAGATATTCGTAATTTACACAAACGTCCAGCCAGCGGGCCAGGAGGCCTACCACGACCTCTTAACGCGATCCATTTTAGGACCTAAACTGAACTGTACGTCTAATTCGTACCATGACGTCAGTTTAACGATTCAATTTAGGCCACGCCATCTGACAGCGACTATCCCAAACTGAGTCGCATGTTTTGGTTTCATTCATTCAATTTTGTACTGTGTTTGGTACCATGACGTTCATAGAGCAGCCCTAACTGAAACGCTAACTGCCAAAATAAGCGATTCAATAAAAGTTACAATTTCTCTAACATAAACTGCAACGTTTGGTGAATTATTGGCGAAAACGAAGTATTTTAGTGCTATTTTAGTGGAATTTTACATAAACCAATGTAAGTGTACTTTAATCTTTCTTTTAAATAGTCTAAAATACCTATTTTACATGCATTTGTTTTTCTTTAACAGATGTCTGATGAACTACTTTTATATGAGTTTTTTGAAGAAGATTCTGCCTCACACTATGCCCAAAAACGTAAGAGGCTCCAGACACGCCGCCAGTTGGACCCCTTCAATAATTTTAAACTGACAGTGACATGACCACTCAAACTTCAACTTTTTTTACTCTGGTACGTTCGAAACAGAAACATTGTTTTATTACGTCGAAATAGAAATATTTTTTCGCATAAATAAATAGCAAAACGTAAATAAATATCTAAAATGACAAAGAATTATTGTAACAATAGTTACCAAATTAACGTGGAATCTTAAAAACAACTGTTGAGTGTCTGTTTTACTTTAAAGTAATGATACTGAGTTAAGAACAAATAAAATGTAAAAGGGATATATAGTCCAAAGTCCTTTTTATACACTAAAATGTTCTTTATTTCACTCAACAGATAACTTTCACAATTTGTCTTTAATATGATTAGTTATTTTACACATTCACTCATGAAATGATCGTACCGCCCCCGAACAAAGGATGACTGACTATATATAGGCTGGCTCGTCACTACCCCACTCTGGGCTTGGCTCGATAACGTGGCGTCGCTGGATTGGCGGGCAACTATGGCATGTGGAGTAGTGACGTGGCTATTGGCTGGCTTATAGGCTCGTCGGGGCATCCCCGGCTGGTCAGCTGATGGCAGTGCGTTACACTCGGCCGTCCTGCAACAATTGCTCCCGCAATGGGAATAAAACACTCCATTAGTTACCTATAACACTTGAAAAATTTATAAATAGGGGCAAGTCTAACTCTCCAAGAGATCGATAAGGTCCTCTGTCTCGACCTGTTCATTAGTGCTACTTTCACTATCAGACATAGGTGCTACACTTTTGTATGGCCTAATAGCATCTGCAGAGACTAATCCAGTGAACTTCTTGTACCCTCTTAGCCCCTTTATACTCCTTATCCTATTACCTGTCTCACTCGGTTCAGTAGCCCTAAGTGCATCCAAGATGGTGCGATTTGTTCGCTCCACTTGTCCATTTGCTCGTGGACAAGCAATAGTACACAGAGTATGTTTGAATTGCTTCTCAGTTGCAAACTGTTTGAAGTACCTACTCGTAAAAGCCTTTCCGTGGTCAGATACTATGCGATCAGGAAACCCAAACAGGCTGAAAATCTTTTTCAAAGCCCGGACTGTCTCTATTGAGTTTACAGTTCGGGTAGGCTCAACAATCACAAACTTTGAAAAGGAATCTGTTACCACCAGCATGTATTGATAACCTTTCTTTGTCTAACAGAAAGGTCCAAGGTGATCAATGTGTAACATTTTCATCGGTTCCGTGGGTTTAGGTATGGGGTATAGTTTACCTTGTTTCTTTCCATAATCCCCTTTTCCGTACGCACAGTGAAGGCAACTTGACACGTATTTCCTAATGAACCGTGACATCTTTGGAAACCAGAAGTCGGCTTTAATAAGCTCTGTGCATCGTTTCAGACCTACATGACCGATGTCATCGTGATGCATTTGCAAGATTTTCCAGCGTGCAAAACTCGGAACTATCAGGCGATTACCGTTAAGTGTCTTACGGTACAATCGATTATCAATTATTGCATAATTATTCACTATATCAGAGTCTGTACAGCCACTATTTATTAGTTCAATTATTTTATTTAACTTATCGTCTTGTCGTTGAATTGTATAAAACCAATCTGTCACTTCTAGTTTTTTTTTTTTTTTTTTATTTGCCCGAAGGGAAGGCTATAGTCTTTCAACCATATTGCCTAGTCTTACGTCCAAGTATTTTCTTTCGTGATAAGTTTTAACAATAATGTCTTTCGTATTTTTTTCATATTTATTTATTTAGTTTTCATAATGTTTTTAATAAGTCCATGAAAAATTCGTCCATTTTTGTCAAATCCAAGGTAATTAAACGTCATTACAGATTTCTATGTCAATGTCAACTTGTCAAGTCAAACGACTTGGACATACATACATCATCATAAAGTCAAATTGAAATTAAAACTTCTCCTCAAAAACTAAACCTAAACCTACAAAATATGGTAAGAAATGAACAACAATTTTAATAAAGGTTAAATTTAGATCAAATGTATTATACAATTAATATCCATTAAAAAAAAACGAAATGTAACTTATATGTCATTTACAGTCTCTGTTAAAAATTTGTACAAATATATCTATGTTGAGGCATTCCTAAGTAGCTCCTGAATGCATTGCGGGACCCTATCAGGTTTTTTATAAATTTTTAGAAGCTCATCCGACAACACAAGGCGCTGAATGTTGAAAGACGAACACTCAAAGAAGATATGATGCAAAGATTGAACTTTTTGTGATTGACAATACTCACAATATGGAGAGTTAACCATTTTAAGCCGATGAAGATGATAATTTAAACGACAATGACCAAAACGCATACGACAAATAAATGAATAAAACTTTCTATTTATAAAACTGCTATTTCTGCAAAACCAAGGTGTGGAGTTTATTTGTTTATCTAGAAACGCATACCAAGTGCCTTTATTTTCAATCTGTGTGGACTGGTATGAATGTCTCCCCCACGATTGACACATACGCTGTCTTAAAAGACTAACAGCGTCTGTATGCGGTATGGAGACATTCATATCAGCATCAGCATTTGGAATTAGTTCATCTAGATCAATAATCTTTTTGGCCAGATAATCGGCCTTTTCATTTCCTGCAACGCCAATGTGTGAAGGCACCCAAACAAAACTAACTTTAATATTGAATTGAGACAGTTCGAACCATAGTTCTTTTATTAGATAGATTAAGTAGTTAGTGTTAGCATGTAATTTATTATTCGCTAGATTTTTCAGAACACTCATGCTGTCACTTACTACAACCCATTTGCTATGACCCGAATTGCAATTTTTTATATGTTTCAAAGCACTCAAAATAGCAACAGCTTCAGCTGTAAATATACTAGCATTTTTATCAATTTTTCGACCAAGACCTATATTTGAGGTTGGCTCAAAAATAGCAAAAGACACTGCACTATTGTTTTTAGAACCATCACTATACACAAATTTATGATCTGACCACTCTGACAACAGTGCATTAACTTCCTCTTTTGAGGACAGGTCCTTTTTATTTTTTATAATTATATTTATGTCTGGAAATTTTGCACTATAAGTTCCTTGATAACAAGGCAGAATATAAGATGATTGATAAATGTTTATATTTTTAATGAAAATTATGAAACTATGAATATCCTGTAACATATAAAATGACTTTACACCTAATCTAGAATTGGAATGCAACAAATTGGTGAACGTCAGAATCGCCGGTCAACAGTCGTATTTAGATTTGAAATTGTGTCTAAAAATTACTTATCAATTGCTTATATTTGCTTACCATGATAAGAGAATTGCTTATTTCATAATTTTATAGAATTAAGACATTTAAGATTGACCGACCATTCTGATGTCAGAATGGCTGGTCAATCTCTGTAGAGTAGTAACTATGTGGAATTATTGAAATTTTAATGGGGCAAAGATTGCTTATTAATTGCTTATTTCACAATTTGTAAGCCTAGATCTGTTATTCTTTTTATAAGCTAGCCAAGAGCTTAAAAGCCCCTGCGCCTGATAAATTTATGAGAGCAAAGTGACGTATGTCGAAAATTGCGTTTATATTTCAAAAGGTATTATTATTTATTACTCGTTTCTTTATTTTCTGTAATAACCAAGTGGTGTCTAGTGTCTATATTACATACTTTTAATCATGGCTGTATTTATTAACTATGTACCTATATCTTACTGACACAGAGTACTTAAGTATTTATTAGTGGCTTAGCCGACCTTTTTTAAAGTTGCCTGCCAATATTGAGATGAAATTAATCTACCCTACATTAATGTTTTTCGAGGCTTTGGCATTATCATCAGCCTTTTTCCTACAGGCCTTCTCTTTGTGAGAGAAGAGGGAATGGGCCTTAATCCACCACGCGGGCCCATTGCAGATTAGTGAATGTCACATGTCTTCGATTTTTTGGTTCTTGGATTTGCCGGTTTCCTCACGATGTTTTCCTTCACCGTTTTTAGAGCAGTGGTACTGGTACTGACATAATTTACACAAAGTAAAATGTGCCTGCCTGCGTTCGAACCTACTTGCCGATCACATAAGAAACTCAAACTTTTTAACAACAATACAACAACAACCAGCAACCGACAACCAACAACAATAACAGCAGCAACAAATACAACTTTTATTTAATTTAGTACCTACTTGTACTACACTATACAACAAACTAAATGATTTAGTCTCTGTTCGTAACCTAAACAAAACAGCTATTAAAAGGAAAATAACTGACTGGCTTCTTACATTAGATTATACACAAATTGAAGATCTTTTCAAAACTATATCTTGACATAAAATTTCCCTTTGGAACGCACATACAAGTACCCCAAACCACACACACTCTCACTCCACATCACACACACTCATCCCACATACATTCACATACATCCTCCCTTGCATGTATTCTTAATAATTTACTTTATTTTCACGATTTTTATAAATCAAGTTTAATTTTTAAAACAAATTATAATATTGCAATACTGCCCGTATTGCAATATTATAATGTGTTAGATTTTTATTTCAATATGATATACGAACCACATTCACATACATCCTCCCTTGCATGTACTCTTAATAATTTACTTTATTTTCACGATTTTTATAAATCAAGTTTAATTTTTAAAACACATTATAATATTGCAATACTGCCCGTATTGCAATATTAAAATGTGTTAGATTTTTATTTCAATATGATATACGAACCAGATCGTCTCCAGTGCAACAAAAATAATGTAAAACTTTGATTAGGGGGGCCTGGTGACCTGACATACAGGTTTTGTAAAAAAACTTAGTTTAGGCACCAGTCTTCCACGAATTAATTATGAAAATGTGTCTGTAGACTATTAATTACTATCTCTGTAATTAGCGGTAAGAAATAAATAACTTAATACAACAAAACAAAAAAGATATACCGAAAGGAAAAAAAAAATCTAATTACCGAGTCTGTTCTGAATAAATATGATGTATATTCCCTCATCATAATCCGTTAAGCCGTTTGGACAGTAGAGCGTTTTAGAGAAACGGACATGCATACATACATACGCTACATACATAGACGCACGAGCAGTGGTGGGTGGCCTGGTAGTAAAGGCCCCGACTTAAGTGTCGTAGGTCCGAACGCAGGCAGGCACATTTTACTTTGTGTCAATTATGTCAGTACCACTGCTCTAAAAACGGTGAAAGAAAACATCTTGAGGAAACCGGCAAGTCCAAGAACCAACAATTCGAAGACATGTGAATTGTGACATTCACTAATCCGCAACGGGGCCCGCGTGGAGCCACCATTTGGTTATTACAGAAAATAAAGAAACGAGATGAATAATAATACCTTTTGATATATAAACGCAATTTTCGACATACGTCACTTTGCTCTCATACATTTAACAGGCGCAGGGGCTTTTAAGCTCTTGGCTAGCTTATAAAAAGAATAACAGGATCTAGGCTTACAAATTGTGAAATAAGCAATTAATAAGCAATCTTAGCCCCATTAAAATTTCAGTAATTCCTCATAGTTACTACTCTACAGAGATTGACCAGCCATTCTGATATCAGAATGGTCGGTCAATCTTAAATGTTTTAATTCTATAAAATTATGAAATAAGCAATTCTCTTATCATGGTAAGCAAATATAAGCAATTGATAAGTAATTTTTAGACACAATTTCAAAGCTAAATAAGACTGTTGACCGGCGATTCTGACGTTCACACAAATTGTCCAAGAAACTATTATTAGTGACACTAAAAAGTTTTAGTATAAATCTTTCTTTTAAATAATCAAATCGGATTCTTAATGGTGGAATGTTACATTCAATCTGCATTGCATTTATAGGAGTACTTCTGAATGCCCCAGTGATAACACGCAAGCATTTATTTTGCAGGACATCTAGACTATATACAATTTTGGTATCTGCAGCAAAACAGTAAAAACCTTATTCAAAGTGACTACGAACTAAAGATTTGTACAGCAATAGCAAAATTTTTGGGTCTGCACCCCAGTATGTACCAGATAATGATTTCAATATATTAAAACCTTTATTTGCTTTATTAATTACATGTTTGGTATAATTATTCCAGGTTAAATTATATGAAAAAAGGACCCCTAAAAATTTGACTTCATGTGAACTGGGCAATGCGCAATTGTTATATTGTACGGGAGGCATATTATGACACTGTTTACCAAACACAACCACTTTGGACTTTGACGGATTGACATTCAGATCAAGGTAAGAGAAATATGTACACAGATTTGACAAGGCATCATTGACTATATGAACAACCTGTGATAAATTGGTTCCAGAAGCATAAACAACTAAATCATCTGCAAATTGTAAATTTTTAACTTGAGACCCTAAAATTAAATTTAATCTACGTATATACAATATAAATAATAAAGGAGATAATATTCCTCCTTGACAAACTCCCTTTGAAGCAAGTCTAGGACCATATAGATGTCTATTAAATTTAGCGAATACTTTTCTGTTGCTCAGAAAATTTCTGACCCATATTATAATTTTTCCAGGAATCCCTATTTGTAATAGTTCATGGCATAAAATGTCTATTTTTACACTATTAAAAGCTCCAGCCACATCAAAGAATACTCCAACCAAATTATTATTGGCCACTAAAGAGTTATGTATATCCAGCTGCAATTGACAGACACTTTCCCTAGCAGACCGATTTCTACGAAAACCAAATTGATTAGAAGGTAGAATATGATTTTTTTCAACATAAAACTCTAAACGCTGCTTCAACAATTGCTCAAATAATTTACCAACACACGAAGTAAGTGCTATTGGGCGGTAAGAATCAGGACATAATTTGGGCTTTTCTGGTTTTAAAATTGGTACAAGACAATCCACTTTCCACTCTTGAGGTATAATATTATGTTCCCATAACATATTCAGGACTTCTAAGAATATTTTGACACCAGAAATGCTAAGTTTTTTAAATAATATGTATGGCATTCCATCAAGACCATAAGTAGTGTCTCTTCGGGAGGAGATGGCAGATATTAATTCACTGATTGTAAATGGATTAAGTAAAAAACGATGGCTGGAGTTAGTACTGTAATCAAACGAAAAACTTGGGGTATGTGGCACAAAATCTGGAGTGTATTTCTTCAAAAAATCGAAAATCCATGTGTCATTTTCATGATTATTAAAATTATATGTTTTGTTATATTTGCGCATGAATTTCCATATGATAGATATTGGCGTGCATCTGTTGAAAGTTTCGCATAGAGACATCCAACTTTTTTGACGTTCTGTTTTTATAATTAGTTTTTTAAGTGCTCGTAGTCTTTTAAATTGAATATAAGTTTCTTCTAATGGATTATTTTTAAAATTTATGTAAGCTGTTTTGAAATTTGACACGACCTCTGTACACTTTTGATTCCACCAAGGAAGGGCAGTTCTACTAGTCCTTTTTGTAGGACATGAGTGATTGTTGGTATTTTTATTGACCTTACAATTTGGAATGGAATTAGCAGCGGCTGTATGTAAAATTGTACCAAAATTATGATATGAATCGAGAGGACATATATTAACTGTTTTGAAATCAAGTAATAATTCATCCACATTATTACTATACATTTGCCAATCTACCATTTTGTAATTTGGATAGGTCGGCAAATGTTCAGTACTTGAACAATTTCCACAGGAATCATTATTTTGACTATTACTAATCACTACTTTTATAATTGCAGGGATGTGATAACTACTACCAAGAGGACTATCATGTACTTGCCATTCACAATTAAGTGCCAATGATGAAGAAACCAAAGACAAATCCAGTGCATTAGGACGCCATGTTAGAGAGCCAACAGTTGTTGCCTGACCATTATTAAGCAAAATTAAATTATTTTCGTCAATGACTTCTAAGACATTTCGACCACGTGGAGAGTCAGAACCACAACCCCAAGATGTGTGATGAGCATTAAAGTCCCCAGCAAATATAAAAGGACCAGGGATAGACTTCACCAATGAATCAAATTTATCCTTACTGAAAGCTGGATTAGAATTTAAGGGACTATAGAAACTGACTATACTCATCTCCTTATTATTAACTGTAATTTTTACACAAATATTTTGTAAAGAATTGTCGTAATAAGTGTTAATTTTATTATAATTAATACTTTTATGAATTACTATGGCAACTCCGTTGTGTTTGTTACCACAATCATTCCTTTCAATATCGTAATTTTTTATTTTAAAATTTTGATCAGTTTTAAACCATGTTTCACTAACTAATGCAATGTGAATATTGTGTGTGTAGAGGAAATTGGTAAATAAATGTTTGTTGCTATTAAGACTTTGTGCATTCCATTGCATTATGTTTAAATTTGATATACCCATTATGGAGGTGAAGGATTTTTATTACTTAGAGTTTTTTTTAAAACCTCTTTAATTGATGATGTGTTTATAGGGACATCTTTATTACTAACTATTTTGGTAATTGTCTCTACTAATATATTTATAAATATATCGGATTTCATTAAGTTATTAATTTGTACATCTATATTTTTTGCTGTTAAAGCTGGAAAAGCATTAATATTAAAAAGATCGGAGTATGTGGCACTTTTTGACTTAATTTTATTTTCTTCAATTTTCTGTTTTTTTAAAGGACAAGATGAGGAGATAGCTATGTGATCGCCCTTGCAGTTTGCACACTTAGCATCTTTTGGATCGACTAGACAATTCTTAAAACTATGATTTAATGTACAAATTGAACAAACCTCGCTATTGCGACAAAATTTGGCAATATGTCCATACCGTAGGCACTTTAAACATTGCTTTACTGGTGGCACATATTTGCTTACCTCGTGGCGCCATGAGTCTAGATAAATGTAAGGAGGAAGAATGGTGGAAGCGAAGGTAACAGCAACTGCCTGCGTTGGAATAAATTCAACTCCGCCGAAACCCTTTACCCTGCGCATGAAGCGCCTGACCTGTATAACATTTTTCGAGCTACCGATCAATGAAAAAATTTCCTTATTGGCCATGTCAACAGGGACTGAAGTGAGGACCCCAGTTACCTCTGTGTCTGCGGCAGGGATGGATGCTCTTAATGTTAACTGTTCCAATAATTTTTTATTTTTAATAAACATATTTGCATTATTCGGCAAATCAAATGTGATGCCGACCTTGTATTTATTGATGGAGCGCAAATGCATGACACCTGAGACTCCATGCTCACGTATTCCTTTTGATAAAGCCATACGATCCCTATCACTAAATGGTTTATTTTCTTCTAAGTGGTTTAAGAATACAACCAACTCTTTTTGATTGGTATCTTCTGGGTAGTAGCGAGTGTATCCCTTGACTTTAAAAATTTTATATTTTTCCTTCGGGTCCTTGTCAGCAATAGTTTCCTTAAAAGAAAAGCAAGTTACCGCCGATTCCGCTGAGTCGGAATCGGTGGATGCTACCTGCTGGGGATCCGGAGGCGGTTCCCCCTCCTTCCTTTTTCTCTTCTTCACCATTCTAATTAATTAACTAACACGTCTTAACACTAATAAATATTTACAGAGATATTATGCAAAATGTACAAATAAAATATTTGGAAATCAAAAAAGCGCGCCTTATCCCTATCACGTTTTCCCGCCTTTTCCTGTCACTTCTAGGCGCTTGACATTAACACTGTCAATGACCGGATTGATCGGTTCCGAACGTTCGGATACGCATACATGTTCATTGATATCTACTGTGCCTTGAGCGACCGGGATTGGTTGAAGGTTGACCGGGACCGGGTTTCGACTGAGTGCGTCTACATGTTTCATTCGCTCACCCGGTCTATAGTCAATGTCAATGTCATAATCTTGTATAGCAAGCCGTGTACGTTACCCCAGCAAGAAAGTGTCTCCTAGGGTTATAGGAGTAAAACGTATAATTTGTGCCCTAACTGCTGTAAATGTGCCCCCACATAAAAAATGTGTGCCCCCTGTCGTTTTGGAAAAAAACGGAAAAAACGATTCCTGCTGGGGTAACGTTTTTCTAGCAGGAAAATTCTAAACGAATGATCGGAGAGAGAAAAATTGTGCATGGCCAGAGAGCTTATATGTGTGCTAAAATGTGCCCCCAAAAATAAAATCTGTGCCCCTTCAGGTTTTCGAGATATTGCATTTCCTGCTGGAGTAACGTTTTGATGAATCGTATATCTCTACAACCATAGCATGTGCCCCTGTGGAATAAACATACACGAGTAGCTCTTAATGTGTGCCCCTATGTGCCCCCAATTAGATTTAAGAAAATATTTATAGTTTTCAAGTTATCGCGGTTTCATGAAAAACCGAAAAAACATCGCAGCGCCTAAATTAGACAAGGCACAAGTTCGCTGAAAACTGTGTTCGGTCCTTCTTGACGCTAATAATAACCATACAAAGTTTCAAAACTGTTCATGCATGCGTTTTTGAATAATCTTGCTAAAAGTCAAAACGATGGTGTCATAACTTTGACGGCAAAATACAAGGAACCGGCTCAATCCCAGATGTGTAGGTGTAAACCAAAATCATGTGCCTTTATTCAAAAATATATGGTGAAAATATTCAGCTTAGAATGTTTCGTATTAAGTAAATATTAACAAAAAACCAAAATATGTAAGCTACGGCTGGTTATCCGATCAAATTTGAATGACTACTAAAAAGCGACGGATTCATACATAGCGATGACCTTCTTTATTGGACGTATTATACCTAAGCTGTTGTCCGTACAGTCGCGTTCAAAAGTTTTGAGGGCTAATTAAAAAATATATTAAATGCACCCTGTGACTATAATAAATGAAACAGCTTGTTGATGTGAAAATTATTATTTTTATTCCCTTAATTTTAATTCTTAAAGTAATTATTGCATCAAATCACAGATCAAAGTTCCTACCTATAAATATTAGAAATTATTTGCACGTTGTGTAGTAATTATTATTTAAATCACAGATCAGTTTTTCATCTAAGTCTAACATATAATTAGTAAATTCGCATCACAAAAAATCACAGATCATCCAATAACAACTTTATTTTATTACTTATTACTTTTCTAAGTCGGTGTACTCAGGCACAACACGTGTGAACCGGTTAGTGAGTAAAGTAAAGAAGGTCATCGATATGTATGAATCCGTCGCTTTTTAGTAGTCATTCAAATTTGGTCGGATAACCAGCCGTTGCTTACATATTTTGGTTTTTTGTTAATATTTACTTAATACGAAACATTCTAAGCTGAATATTTTCACCATATATTTTTGAATAAAGGCACATGATTTTGGTTTACACCTACACATCTGGGATTGAGCCGGTTCCTTGTATTTTGCCGTCAAAGTTATGACACCATCGTTTTGACTTTTAGCAAGATTATTCAAAAACGCATGCATGAACAGTTTTGAAACTTTGTATGGTTATTATTAGCGTCAAGAAGGACCGAATACAGTTTTCAGCGAACTTGTGCCTTGTCTAATTTAGGCGCTGCGATGTTTTTTCGGTTTTTCATGAAACCGCGATAACTTGAAAACTATAAATATTTTCTTAAATCTAATTGGGGGCACATAGGGGCACACATTAAGAGCTACTCGTGTATGTTTATTCCACAGGGGCACATGCAATGGTTGTAGAGATATACGATTCATCAAAACGTTACTCCAGCAGGAAATGCAATATCTCGAAAACCTGAAGGGGCACAGATTTTATTTTTGGGGGCACATTTTAGCACACATATAAGCTCTCTGGCCATGCACAATTTTTCTCTCTCCGATCATTCGTTTAGAATTTTCCTGCTAGAAAAACGTTACCCCAGCAGGAATCGTTTTTTCCGTTTTTTTCCAAAACGACAGGGGGCACACATTTTTTATGTGGGGGCACATTTACAGCAGTTAGGGCACAAATTATACGTTTTACTCCTATAACCCTAGGAGACACTTTCTTGCTGGGGTAACGTACACTAGCAAGCCACCAACGCGCGACTCGGGGAATTAGGTCACGTCCGTCACGTTTTGTTAATGTAGCGCAAACCGCAGTACAGTCAGTAACCACCCTTACTTTTTTTCCAAAAACATAGACGCGAAATCTACGCAATGATTCGACCACTGCTAATGTCTCGAGTTCATAGCTGTGATAGACGCTCTCTTCTCGGCTCGTTACGCGACTATAGTATGTACAGACGCCAGCAGGTCAACCTACCCGAAACTGTCAAATTTTCCCAATCAACCTTGAACCTTAAAGTTTTACAATAAAGTTGATAATCTATTAAAGAAATTTGACAGATTGTAGTAGCTTGATGTGCTGGCGTCTGTACATTACGGGGCGTAATGCGTTGTCATTCTGTTTCTGCATAAGTATGCCGGCAATACCTAGCTTGCATGCATCCGTGTGAATTTCTGTTGGCAGCGAAGGATCGTAAATAGCTAACACGGGTTCACTACATAGCTTACACTTGAGTTCTTCAAAGCTCTTTGTTTGTTTTTCACCCCAGAGCCAGACCCATGGAGTGTTTTTTTTTGTGAGTTCTGTGAGTGGCCGGGCTATGACAGCGAACTTATAAATAAATTTGCGGAAGTAACTGCATAACCCTATAAATTGTCTGATTTCGTGTACATTGCGCGGTGTAGGGAACTGAGAAACAGCTGCCAACTTTAATTCACCCGGCTGTATACTGTTCGGAGAAATTTTATGACCTAGGTAGGTGATTTCTTTTTGTAGAAATGAGCATTTACGTATATTCAATTTCAGGTTTTCAGTTTGAAGTTTAGTAAGTACTTTCTTTAATAGCTCTATGCCTGTTTGCACGTCAACCGATGGTAACAATAGATCATCTAGGAATGCTAGAATCTCTGTGCTGCCTATGGACTCTACTACTTTATTAATTAAACGCATAAAAACTGATGGAGCATTAGCAAGACCAAAGGGAACTCTAGTATACTCGTAGTGGCCGTGTGGAGTTACGAATGCAGTTTTATGTGTATCTTCTGGACTTATAGGCACTTGGTGGTAACTTTGAGCCATATCTAGACTGGTAAAATAATTTTTGCCTGCTAGCTGGGACAATTGGTCATCAATGTTAGGTAGGGGAAAGCGTTCGCGTATAGTAATTGCGTTTAATGCGCGATAATCGACACACAGTCGTCTATCTCCGTTTTTCTTTCTGACAAGTATAACTGGTGAAGCATAACAGGACTCAGATTCTTTAATGATACCGGCACCTAATAGATCAGAAATTTTAGACTTGACCGTTTCCAGCTCGTTGTGGGAGAGTCTATAGGGACGGTAATTAATAGGTTGGTCGCTCTTTAGCCTTATCTGCATCTGAACTAAATTGGTGCATCCTAGGTCGTTAGTGTCACATGCGAAACAGTCATCATATTCGATTAATAATTCGAGTAATGCCTTACGTTCGGCCTCATTTACGGGGCCTATTTCTAAATCGGTTATAGCTATACCTCCTATCTCTTGCGGGTTTTTAGGCTTTGCTAGGCTGGTACTTAACACACACTTGGACAGAGGTGATAATAAGGTAGTGGCATTTGGACTGACCTGGCTAATTGATGCTTCCTGGCAACTCTCGGCCCGCAGCAGAACAGTGCCCTCGCTCCACTCCACATCCTTGCTTCCAGTATTGACGACTTTCAGGTAGCCCTCGCTGCCACTGAGCAGGGTGGCTGGCAGCGAGTAGGTGACCCCGTGAAGGTCAAAGTGTCGGGTTGGTGTAACCACATCGTTGCTGCTTCGGTTTCCACGAATGTGGACCTTGAAGATGGAGGTCCCTGGTGGTATGCGTTCCTTCGAGGCGACAGTAACCTTGAAACGTTCGTTTTCTTCAGCTACATCCATGCGAGTGAGGATATCGGGTTCAATCATCTGGAGTAGAGCAGTGCCGTTTCTAACTGTCAATGACACTCCCTCGTTGTTTATGATGGGCTGACCAACCAGTAAATTGACTCCGTCCATCTCGACGTCAGTTAAATGGGCGGTGCATATCATGTCAAGACCGTCTAGTTGTAGATTGAATTGTACTTCCCCCTTGCTCTTGATACTACTTCCATTAAATCCTTTTAGCATAATAAAAGATGGCTTCACATCTAAGTCAAGAAGCTCCGCAACTTCTGTTTTGAGTATATTCACTTGACTACCGGTGTCGACATATGATTTCACATACACGCCATTGATCTTAGCAGTCTTCATATAAATGTTGTTGTAGTTTTGAATTAGTTTTATATCCTTGACGATTTTGACCGCGTTATCACTTCCCTTAATGTTACTTGGGCAACGTGGCGCTATGTGACCTTGAGAACCGCATTTAAAACATGTTCGCTGATCGGGTAAAGGGCAATTTCGAACCAAATGCCCAGTCTGTCTACAACGTGGACAAGGGTCCGTCTCAATGTTAATAGGTCCTTTGTTCCCTTTGTGCTCTGTTCCCGCGCGAGTCGTTCCCTTGAATGTAATACGAGCCGTGTCGGTCTGTTGCTGCGGTGTGCGATAATCGTCTAATGCGGACAAAAAGTTTTCGTATAGCTCATCCGGTCGATCGCACTGGAAGGCCCTCGCATTCGATTGTAAAGCTGGGGGAAGTCCCCGAATAATACATGATACTGTAGCGGCGTTGGATAGTTTGCATCGAAAACACATGGCATTTTTCTCTTGATAATACTTAGTCATAGTTTCGTGAGGCATTTTCTTTCTGTTGAGCATTTCTTCCAAAATATTTGCGTAATCGCGATGTTTTGGGAATGCGCGAAGTAGCATCACTTTCCAATCCTCCCACGAATAGTCATACTCTTCAAGGCGATTGTACCATTTACGAGCTTGGCCTCGCAGTTTATCTTGTAGGTAAAAAGATTTTGTTTTTTCGTCCCAGTCATGGATCTCACCTAATTGATCGATTTTCTTGAGCCAGGTTTGCACAGTACAGTCCTCGTTTTCCGGATCAAACTCAGGAATCAAAGATACTGCTCGATGTTGTTTAGTGCGGGAAAAAACAGGTACCTCGCCTTCCAGGTCTTGCAGTGCCTTCTGTACTTCTTGTGCCAAAAGACTTTTCAAAATCTTTCTTGCCGGTGGTGTAGACGTGCCATCTTCGTTATCTCTCTCCTCATCCCCAGAGTTGGCTGTAGAAAATTCCCGACTGACACCGGAAATGTTCCGCTCCGCGTCGTAGTTATGTGGGCGTTTGTGTCCACTCGTAGAACGTGTTTGCATGTTTGTAGGTTTTAATATCCCACTCTTCTGAATTTGTAAAAGGGATATATAGTCCAAAGTCCTTTTTATACACTAAAATGTTCTTTATTTCACTCAACAGATAACTTTCACAATTTGTCTTTAATATGATTAGTTATTTTAAACATTCACTCATGAAATGATCGTACCGCCCCCGAACAAAGGATGACTGACTATATATAGGCTGGCTCGTCACTACCCCACTCTGGGCTTGGCTCGATAACGTGGCGTCGCTGGATTGGCGGGCAACTATGGCATGTGGAGTAGTGACGTGGCTATTGGCTGGCTTATAGGCTCGTCGGGGCATCCCCGGCTGGTCAGCTGATGGCAGTGCGTTACAAAAATGTTATTTGCTTCTGAACGTGTCTGACACTAAAATGTGCGCGAAACAAACTTATTTGATAATAATAGCGTTGTCTCTTTTTCACCAAAAACGTTTCAAACGCGGCTCAGCCACAAATTGCGATCTTTCATTCACTTATAACGATCCAAATGCCGCTGAGCGTATTGGACGTCATGGTACGACTTTGAAGCGATGCAGTTTAGGAACCTAAACTGAAATGTCTTGCTTTTGAATCGTTTTTAATTAGATCATGGTAGGCATCCTGTTGTGTACTAAGCATAGGTAACGCGCTGCTGCTACGTGGCCGAGCGAGAGCGAGATACCGGTCCCCGATCGCCCGCTCGAACCCGCGCGCCTCACCCCGGATACTGTGACAGTTGCATGTTATGTTCAAATAAACGACATTGCGTTTACAGCCAGCGATAGTTTTACTTGTCCCGTGTCCCGTACCTAACAGTGGCGACGAGAGCAACCCACGCTTACGCTTTATACAATGGCTCAGTTTAATTTCGGGATTTTAAATAACTTTGACCACACAGTGCACGAATGGAAGGCGTATAAAAGTCGCCTGCGGCAGTGGTTTGTTTATACTGAAACTCAAATCATTTATTTCAATTAAACCATTTACAGGCACTTTTGAATTGTCAAAATTAAATAGTCGGTCAGTTAGTCAGAAAGTTGAAGCTAGTCGCCCATTCCAAAAACGTAGATCTCTATGGAGAAGAACGGGCAAGAAACTCCACGGACACTCTTTTAAATCAAGATATTATTACAAAATCCTGGGTACATTATTCTTATTGCTTCTATATGTGAGAACAATGTAAAAAAAAAGAACCAATTTAAAATATAACATTAAAAATAAGCCCTGGCAGTTAAGAGATGACCAGTCTCAACCAATGGCGCCCGTTCACGAACATGACGCGTGGATCAGCACCACCCAGCTCAACCATTTTGTAGGGAACCGAATGATCCAACACACGCGCCACCATCAGTGAGACATTTAAGTGAGCATGACATATTCTCTACTGCCATGCTCTTTCAAGTCAACATCAAAATATCATAAAAAACGAATCCATGGTTCTTACATTTACAAAATTTAAAAAATGTTTCTAAATTATACAAAACTATAGTTTGCAATTTTCTTAAGAGATAAGAAAAAAAATATATAGTAAACGTTCGGTGTCGGAAGCAAACACAATTCACCTTTAACACTTTGTCTTTATTTTACTAATGAACATGATACATGGCTCGGAAATATATCCATACAACAACAATCACAGGAAATCATAATCAATTAGATCGCGAAGACCCGAGCGGTACACGCACGAATGCACATGCGGACTTCCGAGCCCTTCCGATCGACGACTGGCGCGAACGCATCACACCACCGCGATCGGGGTGTAGCGCCCCCTCCCGCAGGCTTCCCACCCGCGCGGGCCCTACGCTCTATTAGAGCAGGGATGAGCGCGTTACAATAGGTATAAAATGTTACTACCAATAGTACCAATCAGGAAGAGGTATTTAATAAAATAAACATTAAGTTCGTAATGTCAGAAACACTAAACAAAAACAAAAATAAAAAGGGGAAGCATCTCCTCCAAAATATAGAAATTGTGATCAACTAGTGAGCCCAAGTGCCTGTGGAACAGGACCAGCATTATGACAAGCATTTTTATCTAGTACTAGCTGCGCCCCGCGGTTTCACCCGCATAAGTTTCGATCCCGTGGGAATGTCGGGATAAAAAGTATCCTATATGTTAATCCTGGTTATAAACCATATGTGTGCCAAATTTCATCCAAATCCGTTCAGTAGTTTTTGCGTGAAAGAGTAACAAACATCCATACATCCATACAAACTTTCACGTTTATAATATTAGTAGGATATACTCATCCAACTTATAATATGCTTGTCTACATAGTGTGCGTTTAATGCATGTTTTAAATTTCTTCTCATTTAGTTGAAGAATATCGAGTGGTATTTTATTATAACATTCTACACAGTACCCCATAAAAGAAGTTTTTACTTTAGACAATCTGAAGCGCAGTTGATGTAGTTTGTTCCTATTCCTAGTGTTAAAATGATGCCTGTCACTTATCTTACTAAAAAGATGTAGATTTTTTCGAACGTACAGACGCCAGCACATCAAGCTACTACAATCTGTCAAATTTCTGTAATAGATTTTCAACTTTATATCTAAAGTGTTAAGGTTCAAGGTTGATTGGGAAAATTTGACAGTTTCGGGTAGCTTGACCTGCTGGCGTCTGTACATAATGTTTTCGTATATACAGTATGTTAAATAACAGAGGGCGTTCCCTTAAACTCGCTAATCTATATCATTAATAGATTAAAATAAAAATATCAGCATAGAAAAATAAGCATAAAATAATACAAAATCAAAAAAAAAAAAAATTGACAATTATCTCGAAACCTCCTGTTTAACCAATTAGATCACCGCACACGCGGCCCGTCATTCATAAATAAATTGCGACGTTGCCGTCCTTCAAGTACGCGTTCACAGAGTGTTTCTTTTACGTATCAATTTAAGATTTTTTTGTGAATATTTTTAATATTAAAAAAAAATAAAACATTTTCTTTTCGAATTAATTCATTAAACTACTTTTTTAAACTTTATTGCGTTAAATTTGTAATAATAGGTAGAAATTTCGTAAATAAAAGACAAAAAGGAAATATTTTCGGAACCCTTGGGTAAAAATGGTTAAAATTTTTAATTGTTATAGTTAATTATCTGGTTCATCGAATCCTGAACGGTGGACCTCTACTTACACCACCTGTATAGCGGTGTTCGTGTGCATGGCGACCAAGGCCGTGCACCTAGAACTCGTTTCCGACCTGAGTTCAGCTGCCTTTCTAGCAGCATTAAGGAGGATGGCAGCCCGCAGAGGAGCTCCAAGCCATATCTATAGTGATAATGGGACAAATTTTGTCGGAGCCAACAAGGCCTTGCGTGAAGAGTACATCAACGTACGATCAACTCTTCATGACGAGTTCTAAAAAGCTGGTGGAGGCAAAACTTCACAGTTTGGCTCACCGGCGAAGTGTTGCCTGTCTGTCCGTCTTCTACAGACTGTACCTCGGGGAGTGTGCTCAAGAGCTACATGAGCTCATCCCGCCTTCACCTTTTTACCATCGAGAGTCCAGACGCACTGCGGGATACCACCCCTATTTGGTTAATATACCTACCCTATATACGCACTAAGCGCTTCTCATCATCTTTTCTGATGCGCACAGCAAAGGAGTGGAATTGTCTGCCTGCGTCTGCATTCCCGAGTTCATACAACCCTAATCTCTTCAGGGCGAGAGTGAATAGGCTTCTTCTGGGCAAGCTCGTTCCACCGTAGATCTCATCCCTGCCTCTGGGCTGGATTGAGGTCAAGAGTGAGCCCATTGTCAATAAAAAAAAAAAAGTTCTACAGAGAAATCACAGATATGCAAATACAATGGCACTTTAACGCGCCTTCCTGGCCGAGCGCTGGGGGGCTCTGGGAAGCGGCTGTCAAAAGTCTCAAACACCACATCAAGAGAGTTGTAGGTGAGCAGAAACTAACGTATGAGGAGTATTCCACATTACTAGCACAGTTGGAAGCCTGCCTTCATACGAGACCTCTTTGCGCCATCAGCGAAGATCCGGATGACATGGATTACCTAACTCCTTCGCACTTTTTATCGAGTGGTCCTACACTAACCATCATTGAGACGGAAAGAGACGCAAGAACTCGATGGCAGCTTACCCAGAAGATTTTTGATGACATCTGGAAACGGTGGAAAACCGAGTACCTGTGTCAGTTATCAGCACGTAGCAAGTGGCGGCAGCAGCGAACAAACTTACAGATTGACGACATAGTTATCATCCAAGACGCTTACTTACCACCTGAGAAGTGGGTCCTCGGCAGAATCATAGAGCTGCACCCCGGCAAGGACGGTTATGTTCATGTGGTATCAGTAAAAACAAAAAACGGGGTACTCAAGAGGCCAATCACAAAACTTTCCCTGTTGCCAGTCCACGAAGATCAACAAATTGGAAAAAATGCAGAGCAAAATAATATCACAACAGAGAAGACCGATCAACCTTCGGTATCAAATGAGAATGAGATATCGAAAAACAAATCAAGACGTCGTCTGAGGGTAAAAATCGGCAATCTCATGTTTTTTATGTTAATCATAACACCATCTACACTCGAGAGCAATGAATCCGGGTCACTTGAAGAATCCTAAAAATCTCGGAAACTAAAAATGCTAGGTTAATGCAATAAATTGTATTTAATAGACAATGTAATACTCCTTAAATGAAGTTATTAAAACTTCTTAGTTATTGTAAAGTTATATCATAAAAAAATCTGGAAATGGAACTACGAAATTACAGCATTTGGTTTTGCTTTTGTTTGTAATCTGTCATTTATGTGGGTACATAAACCATGTTGATAGTGCTCTATATTCATTATTCAAGCTGAAATTATGTCGCTTACGCCTGAAGAATGCACCAGAATACTTACAATGCTGGAAACCGGCCGGAGTCAGCGCGATACAGCCAGGACTGTCGGTGTGTCGCTGTCAACAGTACAAAGAGTTCTCCGACGTTACGAAGAAACTAGTTCTAACCTACGCAGACCAGGAACGGGCAGAACCAGGTGTACCACAGCACGAGAAGACCGATACTTGGTGAACACCATGCTTCGAAATCGCTTTCTCACAGGAACTGAACTCACAAATCAGTTTCGACGCCTCGGAGGAAGTAACTCAAGTGCATGGACAGTAAGACGTCGGCTTGCTGAATCTAACTTAAAACCCCTTAGACCTGCAAACGGCCCTAAACTGGAGCGTAGGCATCGTATTTCAAGACTAAGATATGCCCAGAGCCACGTAAATTGGAGTATTGAAGATTGGTCAAAAGTTATGTTCTCCGACGATTAAAAATGTATGCTCTACAAGCACGATGGAAGACACAGAGTGTATCGAAGACCAGGGGAAAGATTCAAGCAAGCATGCATCGAAGAAAAAGTAGCCTACGGTGGTGGGTCTGTACTTGTGTGGGCCGGAATTTCTTCTGAAAGTCGCACAGAGCTGGTGATCATAGAAAACGGCTCTTTAACTAGCGTAAGATATGTGGAAGAAATCCTCAATGATCGTTCGACGTTGGTCCATTTATGGTCAATTTAGGTGAGGATGCTATATTTATGCATGACAATGCCCGACCTCATACAGGTAGGATTGTGAATGACTACCTTCAAGAGATGAACATTACTCGTATGGAGTGGCCAGCGCGCAGCCCGGATATCAACCCGATCGAGCATGCTTGGGACGAGCTAGGCAGATGCGTAAAACAACGAAACCCTCCCCCAATCACGCTTCGTGAGCTCAAAATTGCTCTCACAGAGGAATAGGAGAATATTCCCCAAAATCGTATAAGGAACTTGGTGTACAGCATGCCAAACCGCGTAAACGCAGTAATGGAAGCACGAGGAGGCAATACGAAGTATTAAAATTCAAGAAAATCGTAATAAAGTTCAAAAATTTCATGTTTCCTATTTTTGTTTTAAGGAGAGATCAGCAGTTTTTTTCTTTATGTAATTTTGTGTTAATAAAATGTATGGTGACTCATATTTTTTTTACTTTCATTTAAGGAGTATTACATTGTCTATTAAATACAATTTATTGCATTAACCTATCATTTTTAGTTTCCGAGATTTTTAACATTCTTTAAGTGACCCGGATTCATTGCTCTCGAGTGTAGTTGTGATTACAAAACAGCACCTTTGAATAGCAGTCAGAGCATTTATTTCGACAAGATCTCCAATTATGCGTCTCGAACGAGACGAGTGGAAGTTGATAATATATCATGATATGGAGCCCTATTGGCAAGGATTAGATCTGCTTAAAAAATACGTCGATCATCTGAGCATTATATGTTCTAACACAACAAAGATATCACAGTGTGACGCAATCCTCATGCAATTACGTCACGGTAGCAATGAACTTGACCATTACAATAGCATGTTGCTTGGTCAGCAGTTCATGGGAAACGTGCAACATAAGCGCGGTCTTATCAATCCTATAGGAAGCATAGCGCGAAGTTTGTTTGGAGTCTTAGACGACGAGTTCGCACAAAAATATGCCAAGGATATCCAACAAATCAGACGTAGACAAAAGCTTTTGGCTTCCTTATGGAAAAACAACACATCTATTGTTGAAGCACAGAACAATATCATCAAAAGAGTAGAAAATGCGATGGATAGACATCACAAGGTGTTTAATCAGCACCTGATCAGCTTAGAGAAGGGATTTAACACAATTCAGGAAGGAGTTAAGGAATCACTAATGTCTAACAGCTTTAGTGTATCATCTATCATTGCCAACAGTGTCCTGATGAACTTGAAAACTATCCAAGAAACCATCGTGGATACTATTATGAATCTACACCACACAGGATTCAATTTCCACCTTCTAACACCAAAACAGCTGACGGACGAACTTAATGTCATAATAGGACAGTTAGCAAAAGAATTGACTCTTCCAATAGATAATATTCAATCGGATTTATCTAAACTGTATCATTTACTGAAGACTAAAGCCAGAGTCATGCAGCAGTTTATTATCTTCGAAGTTAAAATCCCATTAGTGAGTAGATACAGCTACGAAATTTACAGAATCATAACAGTTCCGCAGCAGGTTGGAGGGAATATGATCAGCGTAATTCCCATCGCGGATCTTCTCGCAATGAATATACAAAGGGACGCTTACATTCCAATGACGGAAAACGAAATCCAAACCTGTTGTACGACACAGAAACATAAATCTGCCCTTTGAAGGGTCCGATTCATCAAATGAGATCGGATGAAAACCTCTGTATCAGAGATCAACAGTCCAATCGTTGCAGCACAGCATCTAAAATCTGCACAAACCGTTGGACAGATAAATTAAACACATTATATTTTTGTTGCGGACCGTGCTCGTTACGAATCATATGCGAGTATCAAGTTACGGCCGAACAATTAACCAAGGCTGGCGTTATCATGCTCGGCGATGGATGCGTCATCAAAGGCGATACTTACACAGTTTACTCACATAAGCAGCTGTCCAACATTCTGAAGACTACGGCAGACGTTCTGCGGATTGATATTCCACCAGTCCACCTATCAATCAACATAATCAACTTATCGATACCTATCGGTGCAATCGACGAACGTTCTGACCATACCTACATCGAGACTCAAGGTCTGGTAAAGGAACTCCATGATAAGTTGAGCCAGATGAAATATAAACCGAGCATTGATGAAGATTTGGACGACGGATTCTCATATCACGACGTGCATCACTACACGGTGATATACTTAGTGGTGTTCGCCCTGTGCGCGGCAGGAGCCGTGCACGTGTGGCGGCGCTTTCGGCGTGTGCGCAGCGTGGCTCTGCCTGTGCCCTCGACTCATCAGCAGCTTCAGAGTGCGAGTGTAATCAGTGTTCCGCGTATCAGTGTAAATGAGCAATCGGGACCTAGTGACATTGAGCTCAATACAATTTCGAGTGTAATCAGTGCGCGTAAACATAACAAGGCTACGTCGCCTGTGTTCCGCGAATCTATTTTCGGTAAAAATGAATAAGACTTTTCAGAGACTCATCCGTATCTACCCAAATTGTGCTTTCGATTATCATTGCTTTCTTTAAGTATAGGTACTTACTTAAATGTTTTAATGCTTTGATTTTGATTTTTATATGTTCACTTTTTATTTTTATCTAAGTCTCTCGTGCCTGGGAGCATGTACGGTCCAACCGTACAATTCATATTGTTTTATGCAAAATAAGCAGTTTTGTACCGCGTGCGCAATTACGTTTCGCGTTCGGTCTTCGCCGCGTGTACTCATTATCATAATATCGTAGCAGTTCGATATCCTAAAATCATCCTAACATTACTGATCACTGTATCAATTAGCTATAGCATTATATCAATAAAATTATAATTACAACTCTATCACACCTTATCATTTAAAGTTGTCCCGTACAATAATAAATAAAGAACTTAAAGGACAATGACCAAAACCAGTCTAGAAAAGTTGCACGTATGAAAACCAAATTAATATACAAATTATTTGCTTATTTTTTACAAGCTTTTCACTTCAGGAATTTTGTTTTCGTATCCGGAATTATGATTTTAAGATAAACAGTAAATTAACGATTGCTAGGTACATTTCCGTATAGTCATGATGGACGTTTCGTTCTCTTCATTTGTACGAGTTACGTAAGTATACTTTTACATAAAAACATCACAAAAATGATATTAAACTCATAAATAGCTAAATAATTAGTAATATCATAATCATAACGTAGGTACTGTATAATTATGTATTTCATAGTTCCATTGTGAAAATATTTATTTTTTCGTTTCGTCTCACGCAGATGCAACTGTCAAGGCAGATGAAAGACGTACCGGTAGGGATGCGATTATTCCTAAACAAGATCGATTTTTAAATCTGTCCGAATCGGAGGAAAGAATCGATTCAGCAATTAATTGAGTTCTGATAGATCTGTTCCCGCCATTATTCTACATCGACAGCTTTACTATAGATAATCACTTATTCGTTTTTGCCAGCATAATTAGTCAAATGTAATGAATAAGCGAATACAAAATAAATTAAATAATATTCTTGGTTACAAAAAACAGAACAAATAAACTGCGTATCAAAACTTAAAAGTTGCAATCCGCAGGAAAAACATCGGAACTCGTTTTCAAGTTTCTAAAATCGATTAAAAAAAAAATATACATTTAATTGACCTATAAAATCGATTCTAGATCGCCATCCCTAAGCCGGCGCCTGCGGAAGCCGCCATAAGCCATTACTGTTTATGTGTCAAGTGTGTCAACTGAGAATAGTCACCGCGATTAATCTCTCCACTTAAATTGTAATGCTTACGGAAATTCATTGGTGTATTTGCTTTAAAAAACTTACCGTGTTTCATGTAACTAACGACAAGACGTTTTCATTTTAATTGTGTTTTATTACGCCAGAACGTTTTTGTGTTGTGTTTCTAAACTCTTTTGAGATTCTAATCATGTCCATGCATGATTCTGATGAACCGATGCCGCTGCCGGTGGTAATGAGAAGCCGATGGGTCAATTATTCACTTTTGATACCCAGAAATCACCTGCAACATTTCTTGCAACAAACGTCTACGACGATGATTACTCTAATACGATCTTTGATAACTCCTACTGAGGTAAGTTTCACTATATTACCTACTTCTAGATTATCAGACATGCTAGCATCCTGTACTTTGAATAGCTGACTAATATCCAATAACCTTAGTGCGGTGCAACATCTAACTCTAAGTTGTACCATGATAACAGACCTAACAAAGATTTTCTATTGATCCTATAATTAAATCTTGGAATAGTGAACATTGATGTGAAGAATACAGCAATGTAATATACTGATGTAGGTACTGTATAATAAACCAGAATACTTCTTTGATTTGTTTCTAATCTCTGGTATTATTGTGTTGATTTGAAAAAAGTATTTTATTATATGATTATCAGATTCATGAAGAATACTTCAGTAGTTTAGTTTAGAGTATAGTTTACAAGTCCTATAGTTAACAAGAATACGTAGGGAACACAGCAAGACACAGCTTGGCATGGGTGATAAAAATCTTTTGAAATTCTCTGTTTTTCTCTATTATGATAGGTATGCATGTTTTCTACACCTAACCCTTCCCCATGAATCGCCCTGTCTATTGGTGGAAACTGCATGAATATCTGTTCAGTACTTTTTGAGTTTATCATATTCATACAGACCGACAGTTGCAGTAATAAACAGTTTTTAAATCATAGAATGTGTATTCAATAAATATTTACAATATGCAATGATTTTGCAATGTGTATGTGTGTGTCTTTGTTATATAATAATTATGTGAGGATTCAATGATTATTGGTGAATAACAGAAAAACAGCTTCATTGAGAAATAATTTCTTTTATTTCAGCTTTCATCAGAAAGTGTACTATGTACGGAGTGTATGGTAATACTTCAAGATCGAGCAAGCACATTCATTGATGGAAATGCTATACCATTGCCTGCATTTGGTCACAGAAGTCTATGCTTTTCTTGTGGAAAGTCTATTGTACGTACAACAAGAACACATGCTGTGAGATCTGACCGCCAAGAAAGGAACATTATATTAAGAAAGGTTCCACTGCACTTGGTAAATATTTTTTGACCTACACATATTTCTATAATGTTAATTTTCATTCTTGGGGAACTTCACTACCACCCAGAAAACTGCAGCAAAACAACTATGTTGTTTCTGTGAGTGTATAAGGTCACCGGTGAGTCAAAGCCAGTGGTGATTTCTAATAAAAGTATTTGACTTTGAGCGGTAATAATCTATACACTGGACTAACGCAGTCCACTTAAGACTTCAAAACCCATAGCCCTATTAACTTTGTTTTCATATGTTGCAATAGTTTCCCACCAACGGGGGGTTGTCCTTGGGTGCAATAGCATAGCGCATACAGGGATAGTCGTTGGTTGGTACCACATTCCATTAAGAGTGTCTAACAGGCCTCTGCAAGTTGGTTCAGGTCCTCATACGCCTTCCAAAGGTACAGGAACCCAGAGTTCTGAGATATACTGACCCATGTAATAATATTGTATTAGTGCTAATATTAGCAGTACAGCGTTGGAAGGCCTCCCACAAGGTAGATGGATGACTTGAAAATGAATTTCAATTAACAACACAACAAGCAAATCGGTCTTGTTTTGTAACCATGTGTCGCTGGTTGTAGAAGTTGTTAATGGGAGAATTAAGAGGGATTTCAGACTCTTTCGGCATGTATTTAATAATCGTGCTGCTTTGCATTTTAAAGGATGATTTTAGAATTTGTTGTGCACTAACTAATAAGTTCTACACATCCATACAGGATCCACCGGAGGCTGCAGAGTATGTAAGAATTGCAAAAGATAGGCTTGCACTTGAAAACTATTTAGCAGTATATGTTGAACGAGAACACCTTAATATAAGGAGAGCGAATTTCCAAATGATTGACCAGGATAATCCACATTTAACCAGGTTTCCGCGACTTTCAATAAATGATTTGAAGCGATTTGCCCTTGGCACCTACTAGCTTAAACGAGTCGAACTGGTACATATTATGTGGAAGTGAATAATGAGGTGGAGGATGACATACCTCTGATGCAATTGCCTGGTTGGAAAGAGAACTGTGGGCCGTTGCGCTCATATAATGACTATAGTTTGGTTCTTGAGCTGGGGACATTATCAGGATATAACTGCTCCAGCTTCGAATTTAGATAATTACTTTGGTAAATATGAGGAATAATAAAGGTAATTGGTACCTAACACAATGATATTTCTACTGATTTTACATGTCAAATACGTAGAACATCTATAGGTATGTTAAGTATACTTGTTGTAACATTAAATACACCTAATGACTACCTGCATGAAAAGTCTGTTCATATTATGTGTTTTATACCTTTGTATACATTAGGTAGGTAACTTATTCATTTGTGTATAGATCTGGGATAAATTGAAGTTAATAAAATAAAATCTCTATCTGACTGAAGTTGTTTTATTTCGATAATGTCACATCAACACGATTATTCGTTATTCACGATTACTCACGTTTTTTTTTCTATTAGCAGCTGTTCTCTTATTTTGTTTTTAACTATCTTTGTTGTTTTGTACCTACATGAGTGATCTGTGGTCATTTTATAAGTTGCGAGTAGTTTAGACATGATTTTTAGGTTATCTCCGAATTTGTTTAATTACTTTAAAACTCGGATACTTGTGTGAAAATGAACACTTTTATTTAATAGTATATAAAGCGTAGTCTATAATAAATAAAGATTTATTGTGTTTCAACTTAAGACGGATTTCCATACAAAGTCGGTCATGATCCTTTGGAAAAATCAAACATCTCATTCGCGGATTTGAACTCCTGACCATCGTATTGCTAAGCCGCAGTCTTAACCACTAGACCAACGCGCCATTCACAATATATTTGACGGCACGGTTGGCGCAGTGGTTAAGCGATTGACTGCTGCGCTGCGTGTCGCGGGTTCGATTCCCGCACGGAACAAATATTTGTATGACCTACATGTATTTGTTCCGAGTCTGGGTGTTTTTCTATCTATAATATGTATGTATTTACAAAAAAAAAAAAATTGTATATAAGTAGTTTATCAGCCATCTTGTTACCATAACACAAGCATTAGGTTGCTTAGCTTGGGACAAATGGTGCTGTGTGAAATGTCCAGGGTTAGATAAAAAAAAAATATGTTACAAAAAACTTAAGCGGTTTGATGTCATTAACAAAGGGGGTTCCTTTTCTCTGGAGCCGAGTGCCAATAACTAAATTTAAAATTAGAAATGGAGAAATAATTGCACGAAATTTAATCCAAGCATAAAATTTTAATTTATCGTATTAGAATTTAGTTTTTTTTTTTATAATGGCAACACAAATGATGAACTTCAATCAAAGTTTTCATACTCGTCTCTACCCGCCTTAATTACTTCTCGTTTGTTTCGTTTGCGATTTTCCGTGTATTTTGGTAATTTTCCACTCAGTTTATAAGTGTATAGTAGGGATGTGACAGTATACATAAAAAATCGATTATTTTGCCTACTAAAAAAATCGATTAGAAAATAATCGATTTTTTTAATAAAAATAATCGTTTTTTTTTAAATAATCGATTTTTTCCTTATCTTTTGATACATTAAATTAAACGACTGAAATATCGATAATCACTATCACAGCATTCTTTAATTTTAATAATAATATCAACAAGTTAAATATTCATTTTACACAAAAAAGGATATTTTTTAATTTCTCCTTTCGCAGGGAGCAATTTCTTGAGGTGAATGTAATGTAATGGTAGCCCGCCAAATTCAAATTTTCTTGGATCAAAAGAGAACAAATCCAACTTAGAGAGATGTATTGATGATTCCTATAGTTATAATTATGTAAATACATATTTGTTAGTGTCGAGCATCATATTTTGATCAAGATATAACCTGACACTGACTTACAAATTGCCAAAGACGCAAGAACTACCACTTCCCATTGACCATAAGAAATAGGTAAATTATAAAATAAATCATCACAAAATAAATAAATTAAAAGTCTGTTGGCAAAGAATTTAAAAATAAAAGTTTTGGTAAACGCTTAGAAAGTATTTGGCTCCTGGTCTTTGTTAGTATGGCGCCAGCTTTCAATTGACGACGTCGCGTTAAATATACAGAAGGCGTTAGCGTCATACATTTAAAGGGTGGTTAAATTTTAAGGGCCGATGTTGATTTTGAATAAAACACAAATTATTTGGGAAATTATTGTCATTTCTTTTTATTATGATAATATGGTATGGTTCAATTATGTATGGAACAAAATATCGGCCAAATGGCCGCCGCGACCTCGGCGGAACACCTCCATCCGATAGTTCAAATTTTCGATGACGCTGAGGAATAATTGAGGTTCTATGCCGTTAATGTGCCGAATTATCTCATCCTATAGCTCTGAAATTGTTGCTGGCTTATTGACGTACACCTTTTCCTTCAAATAACCTTAAAGAAAGAAGTCCAACGGTGCCAAATCATATGATCTTGGCGACCAATTGACATGGCCACCACGTGAGATAACACGGCCATTGAATTTGTCGCGCAAAAGAGCCATTGTTTCGTTAGCTGTGTGGCAAGTGGCACCGTTCTGTTGAAACCACATATCGTCCACATCCATATCTTCCAATTCGGGCCATAAAAAGTTCGTTAGCATCTCACGATAGCGAACGCCATGAAGATGATTTTCTTCGAAAATTGATCATCCAATGTTGCCATTTCTTGCCACCATTCTGAACATTGACGACGTTTGGAATGGTCAAGAGGCTTTAGTTCTTGAGTCAATTGCACCTCGTAAGCGTGTAAATGCAAGTCTTTATGCATAATGTTCATCAACGAGCGTGAGAGGTGCAATTGTTGGGCACGACGACGAGTTGAGGTAGACGGCTCTTCAGCCACACTATCGCGAACAGCAGCAATATTTTCTGCTGTACGAGCTGTACGGGCATGCATTGGTGTTTTCTCATCTCCTACAGACCCGGTTTGCTCAAATTTTTGCACGATTTTTGCTATTGTACGCACACTTGGACGATTAAATTGACCGAAAAAATCACGAAATGCACGATAATTATGCATTTTGATTTGAACGCCCATTTTCATAATAAGCCTGAATAACTTTAACGCGTTGCTCGGTTGTGTATCTTTCCGTGGTTCAAATTGAGTTAGTCTGAAATTGAGAAATGTCAAATGAAATGTAGAAAAAAACTTGACGTTTAGGTGTGGTTCACATTCAACATCGGCCCTTAAAATTTAACCACCCGTTATTAGTTAGTGGCTAGTGGTTCGCTTCGCGATACTTTGCGGCTTCGCGCTCCTGACTGTTGCAGCCGTTCCAGGTGAAAAAAATCGGCAGTGAATAAGAAATCGATTTTTTATTAATCGAGTTTTTATATAATCGATTATTTTTCACATCCCTAGTGTATACTTGTATAGTCTATGGTTCTGACCACGTGACTTAGCGTTGAGATGATGTAATTCCTATTCCTATACATTTGATTAGTTTTTTTCTATTAACGCTAACGATTGTAGATTGTCAACTTGGCTAGGGTCACAGAGTACATTATACTATATGCTAGGGTGTGGCTAGGCCTTTATTTTATTTCGGCGCCTAACTTTGATATTGGTTATTTTTGCTTTTAATCCTATAATACGTGTAATTAGATAAAAAACAAATACAATGGAAGAAAAACGTAAGTAAATAAAAATACCTCAACTTTTAGGTTAGTTCCGTATTGTATAAGAATTGATTATTTCAGAACTTATTCGAAGAAAGAAGAAAGCTTTAAAAGGGAGCAATAGACGAGCTTTAGCTGACGCTTACGGTGATTTGGGGTGGTTTTATTACAAACACAATCGTTATAGTGATGCTTTGGACGAGTATATGAGCGCGGCAGCTATCTGCAAGAAGTCGGGTATAGAATGGGGGACTTGCAATCTGTTTATCGGAGAGATTTACATGAGGTTGGCAGACTTTGATAAAGCTCTGAAGTATGTGGAGCAATATTTAGGTAAGTACTTAATTAAACAAGTGAAGTAAACAATAAAAATGTCACAAAGAGATTTAGGTTACGTATAATAATTATACCTACTTAAAGAGGCTATGCAAAGAGATGTCATAGAAAGACTGTGATAAGTGTGATCCTATGTCTCGGTGACGCCATCTAGCAAAATTAGAGCGGCAATTGGAACATCAAAAAGTAAAAATGAATTAATTAGCTATCGCTCATTCGCTCGGTAGGTGGCCACGGCCAGTGTGGTCAGTGTTGCCAGATCCGATTTTCAATCCGTGGATTAAGCTTGAAAACCTAATAATATACAATCAGGTAAATAAATATTGAAAACTAAACAAATTAAGCGACCCATACACCTACAATAATATTGCGCAATGTTGATGATTGCACAATATTATTGAACATTTAGGGGTAGTATTGAAGATTGCGCAATGATTGAGTAAAAGATTGAGGACTTTTAAATTTTTTTGCACAATATTTATTTATTGTGTCTTGTGTTTGGTATATTGCCCAATATTTTTTAGTCTACATACAGTTCGGAGTGGTCGCGTACGCACGCGTGTATTTTTGCAGCGAAAATGGCACAAAAAACCTCCAATTCACTTAATTCTAGATCCTTTAACAGGCGTTCGTTATTGTAGATTGACCTTTTCATCAACCAGCCCTTAGTCCAGATTCGGCGTTTTCGTTTTTGCCGTTTCGCTACAACGATAGCTGCAGCCGAATCTTTATCAGACATGGTTCACATGGTGCACTGAAGAAAGTTATGACGAGAATGCTTGTTCAATTTAATTGTACCGTGTGGGTTTCGGAGCTCATCAATCATATTGTGCAATCATCAACATTGCGCAATGTTATTGTAGGTGTATGGGTCCTCTTATGCAAAACTTGTCTCAGACAGTAAAAACTATTTTAGAGACTATTCATTGTCCGTGATACCGTCTATGGCTAGGTATCCAGTTTCAAGTATGTGGTTTTTATGTACATAGGTACAAAGTAAAATAATTTTAAAAGTGCTTTGCCTCCGAATTATTATATCAGCACTCAGTTTATTACGATTTTTGTGTAAAGTAGACCTATTATGTCACAAAGCGCTTTTTTTGCAATAGGGTAGTTTCCTGGGTAAAACAATAATAATTAAATTTAGTCCGTCAGTTAGATTATCGAAAAATAATGGACACGTATTTTTTCTTTTGTCAATCAAACAAAAAGTGACAAGATTAAAGCGCGTCAAAATTTCTGAGTGGGGGGTCGTGACGTCACTTGCTTGCAAAAATGTCAATAGCAAGTAACGTCACGCGGAACTTTGTGAGCGTTTACAACGTACGGCATTTCATACAAACTTTCAAGTCCTTGTTTTTCGAAATAAATGAACCGAATGAAACTTCCTACGCATAAGCAGGATATATCTATATATATAAAATTCAAAGTCCTGACTGACTGACTGAGACATCAACGCACAGCCTAAACCGCTGGTCCTAGAGACATGAAATTTGGAGGGTGTATTCTTCGTGAAGAGTAGGTATCCACTAAGAAAGGGTTTTTCGAAATTCCACCCCTAAGAGGGTGAAATGGGGGGATTTTGTTTGTATGAAAAATCTTATTCCTTGAGTTAATAATCTTGAAACTTGGCATGAATACTTATCTAAGTAAATTATGAAGTTGTGCATTTTTTGTTTTTATAAACTACCCCTTAAAAGGGGATTGGGGGGTTTCAAAGTTTGTATGGAAGAATTTTAGCGCGCGGTCCGATTTAATCGAAACTCAGTATTTATACATAAAATTGAAAGGAAAGAATAATGTGTATCAGGGTTTTTCGAAAATCTACCCCTGATGGCCTGAAAAGGAGTAGTCAATTTTACAGGGGAGGATTTTACAGCGTGGCTTGATTAACTCGAAAATTGGTATAAATAATCTTTGAGTCAAGTTATGAACACATCTCAAATAATTTTTCAAAATTCCACCCCTGTGGGGGTGAAAAGCGGGGATAAAGTTTATATGAAAAATCTTATTCGTTAGGTTAATAGTCTTGAAAATTGGCAAGAATACTCGCCTAAGTAAGTAATAAGTTTATCATTATAAGTTTTTCAAAACTACCCCACAAAAGGGGATATAAGGGTGCTGAAGTTTGTGGGGAAGAATTTGAATGCGCGGTCCGATTAACTCGAAAGTCAGTGTTTATACTTAAGACCAACAATAAAGAATAACATGTAACATGGTTTTTCGAAAATCTACTCCTAACGGGTTGAAAAGGGGTAGTTAATTGTACAGGGGACGATTATAATAAGTGGCTTGATTAATTAGAAAATTGGTATAAATAATCTTTGAGTCAAGTTATGAATATATATACTAAACGATTTTTTTTAATTCCACCCCTGTGGGGGTGAAAAGCGGGGATACAGTTAATATGAAAAATCTTATTCATTTAGTTAATACACTTGAAACTTGGCAACAATACTTGCTTATGTAAGTAATAAAGTTTATCATTAAGTATAAGTTTTTCAAAACTACCCCTCAAGGGGATATAGGGGTGTTGAAGTTTGTGTGGAAGAAATTGAATGCGCGGTCCGATTAACTCGAAGCTCAGGATTGATACTTTTAACAGAAAACAATTAATAATATGTATGTAAAGTGGTCGAAAATTGACCCCTGACGGGGCAAAAAGGGGTAATTCGGTTTTTAGGGGAGGATTTGAATTTGAAACTGTATGTTACATTTTCACGCCTAAACCACTGACCTTCTGATTTGGCAAAGAGATAGATGGCATCTCCTAGGGAAGCACATACTTTTTATCCTGGTGGCACGTTCCCGTGGGATAACTTCCGACATCCACGCGGGCGAAGCCGCGGGCAGAAGCTAGTAGCCAATATAGGTCTAAAAAGTTAATTGAAATCATTTTCGAAAAATAGTGTTACCGCTAAATTTGACCGATTTTAAATATTCCATAGAAACAGAGATTTCCCATTATCTTTTTTTAAATAAGACATTTCGAAAATGTTCTTTGCTAACTTTTTAGACATAAGTGTACTGCTTAGGCGTATGAAGTTTCATTAAAATCGGTTCATGAATTTCGAAAAACAAGGACTTGAAAGTTTGTATGAAATGCCGTACGCTGTAAACGCTCTTAAGGTGGCTGCTCCAAGGTAGCCCGCGAAATTCAAATTTTCCTACGTTTTTTTAAATTTGCTGGTCAGTACTAAGTTGTACGCTGATTAAAATATGATTCGCGGCCGTAACAAATATGTATTTACAGAATTATAATCATTAAAGTCATCAACACAACTCTCTAAGATCAAGTAATCCTACTGAATGACTATTTCATTAAATCTTGACATTTTAGGATTATGCTAACTTAACAACTGATATTACTGATTCTAACGATTATAATTCTGTAAATACATATTTGCTACGCCCGCGAATCATATTTTAATCAACGTACAACTTAGTACTGACCAGCAAATTGCAAAAAAGTAAGAAAATTTGAATTTCGCGGGCTACCTTGGAGCATCCACCTTAACGGGCGATATCTTCATAATTTTTTAACTAATTGACAAAAGAAAAAATATACGGTTTCAATATTTTTTGATAATCTAACTGACGGACTAATTAGATTTTTTTAGGAAATATTATGTATTATAATATTATGTATTATATTTTAAGTGTTATTTATTATTTACCTTAATAAATATTATCGATAACAAAATCGATAAACAACATCACATCTCAACAAGGCAGCAGTAAACCAGTTTGCTAATTTTGTAATAAACAGGGCGTATAAACCACAGGTATAAACAATAATAATGCTGAGTAGGTTTACTAAACCTACTCAGCATTATTATCTAAACGCCCTGTTTATTACAAAATTAGCAAATTTTCTAAATCTATTTATGAAAATTATTTAATTCTATTTACTGAGTAAATATAAATAATTCATGCATAAATAAACCGAAGTGAGGCCCAGCCGATCGATTCTGTAAAAATCTTACCGTGAAAAGTTAGGTGAAGTGAGCTTAGAGTGAGCTGTCAATAGTGTCATTGCCCTACTAGCATTTGAGTTGGAAATTTGGAATGACAGCTCACTCCACGCTCACTTTTCACCTAAGTTTTCACGGTGAGATTTTTACAGTTTACAGAATCGATCGGCTGGGCCTCACTTCGGTTTATTTAAGCATGAATTATTTATATTTACTCAGTACCTAATTAGAATTAAACAATTTTCATAAATAGATTTAGAAAATTTGCTAATTTTTAGGTTTTGGTTACAGAATCGCATTGCAGTTGTTTTACCATAACAAGATTGAAGATTTGCAATATCGTAATGCGCAACTGGGCAAATTTCCTTAGAAAATATTTTTCTTTTGGTGGACACGAATGCGTCATAACTGGTTTCCTTATTCAGAGGTCATAACACGCAGGCGTATGACAATTGACACTAGATTGAGCGACTTTTGACCACTAGGGGCACTAGGACAAATGTATTGGATTACGATTTTGTTCGTAATGTCCTGTCTATTGTCAAGTAAATAATTTAATGTCTTTGCATACATACAATGCAAAAGAGTAAGCGGGCATTTCACCATTTTTTGTCACTGTAACAATAACAATAAACAAACAGAACTTTATGAGTTATTACTAATCTAGGTAATACATTCATGCTTGCTTCAACTTTATTTCAATATCCCTGTTTTGTTCCACAGCTGTAGCAAAGGAGCTAAAGAACTTAGCTGAGGAGCAGGACGCCATGGCTGCACTAGGCTTAATATATTTATCACAAGGAGAAGCCATCACTACTGACAAGGATGAGGCTAAAACCTCACTGAAAGCTGCCGAAAATGCATTCATGAAAAGTTATGTTATGTGTGAGAAGTAAGTAGTAAATGCCAAATAACATCTTAATTGGGCCTGTTATATAAAGTGTGGCGATTAGGTTATCACATGAATTGAAACCACGTATTCTACAAATCATATATTAAACATACACAATTAAAATAATTAATAACAATTAACATTTTAGTTGTGGGACCTTTTTTTCGTTTCAGCCTAGTATTTGCCTAACAACATTAAACTTATTTGTGTTTACTTAGTAACAATAACATAAAGTTTCTGTTGAATTCTTGATACCATTGCCTCACGCGTGCCTAGTGAATTATTATCGAGGATGGTTTATTTAATGACAATTTTTACGCAAATTATTTTATTTGTCTTTTTCTTCTGTTTTCAGTAAAATTTAAATTTTACTACTCTAACAGACTTTTAACAACTTGTAATGACCGCTGTATTATTTAATGTGATAACCTAATCGCCACTCTGTATACATACATATACATATATTAAATTGGACACATACATACTCAATATATGAGGGCCTCAGATGAACTCACTAACTTATTGATTTTAAAAAGTTATCTAGTTAAACAATTTTCTTTATTGTCTTTTACTGAGTGTTCAGAAACCTTTATCTGACTAAGGTTATGTCTGGGATTTAAAAGAGACTGTGGTCTCTGAGTTTGTTTCGGATTTTTTTCTCAGGCTAGATAGGAAGCGCCAACCTCATCTATTTTTTAAAATATGATTGATGTGTAAAAGTGTTTGTACAAACCTACTTACAAAATAAAATCATTTATCAACTATTTGTCAAAGCCTTGAAGTAACGACTATCAAATACAATGAACTTCGGTTAAAACACTTCAGTAACTGAGCAACAGAAAGCTATAAGCTTGAGCAAGATAACAGGAGCACCATTCTTAATGTTTTTCCATCAAACAAAATCTTTTTCAGCTTAAACGGCAAAATAAACAAACATGAACTAATGGAAAAGAGAGCCCGTTTGCTTCACAATATTGGAGTATTACAGTCACATCTAGGAAACCTTGACAAAGCCCAAGACTGCATCAACAAAGCCATATCAATATGTTCAAGTCAAGATTTGTATGAAATTCTCCACAGTTGTTATACTACGGAAGCTTTGCTTCTTTGTAATAAGAAGAAGGATCATGCTAAGGCGTTAAGCTGCTTGAATAAAGCGCTTGAGGTTGCTAAAAGGCTTGATAATAAGGTAATATTAATTTTTCACTACCTGAAAAGTAATTTCATACTAAATTTTGTTTGAATTTTGAATTTATCTAGTAGATAGTGCCTATTTGGACATCTTGAAACAGTAGTCAAGCTCTTTAATTTGATGGGTTTACCTACATAGAAAGGCTTCAAATGGAAAATGAACACTGTTGGTGTTCATTTTCCGTTTGATGTTTACATACTGGGCCTAATCAGTATGATATAGATGTACCATCCATGGAAAAAAAAAGTTAGTTACAAATTAGACACTGAAATAAATGTCCTTTTTAATTTTTTGTGCACCATTTCCAGGTTCTAAAGACATGTGAAACATTAGCATCTAAAGCTGATATTTTCTGCAAGATGTCTGACTATCAGAGTGCTAAGCAAGTGCTGCTCAAGGCTTGGAAACTGAAGACTCCTGACGAGAACAAGAGTAAGACCATTGAGGCTGATCTTAGAGTTGGTGAGTGTTTATATGAATATTTAAATGCTTTGCCTATCCAAATATACACACAAAACACACATTTTAGAGATATTAGCATAGAGTAGGCAGAAACTACAGAAAACCAATGTACGGTCACCAAAGATGATGGATGGATGTGTAGCAGCATCTACAGCGTCACATGCGAACTACGCATTATACTGACGTCACGCAAAATCCTGCATCACGCAAGCAGAGTTTACCGCGCGACTAGCATAAATACAACAGCCCAATATGCACCATCTGGCAGTTGCCCACCAGACACGACACCCGGTCTGGTCGGGGGATCCTCCCTTACACCCAGATCCTCATACCTCTAAAGATATTTTCGAATAAAATTTAATTTGATTAATAGAAAACTAACAGTTCCTTTATTCAATTAAATTTCATTTAAAAACACTAATCGGTTTTTTACTAAACTTCAGCTACATCTGGCGACCTTTTGGTTACTTAATCATCTCTTTTCGTGACATCCTTTGGGCCTTTTAACTAAGTGAATGTGCCTGAAGCTTAGAGTTCCATAAAACTACGTTAATCTAAGCAGTCGAAAATAATAGGTCTGTTACTTTCTTCAAATATTGACATCAATTAGGGCTAAAAGTTTACCCACTCAAGCATAGGAATGGATTAAGAGCGTTGACACCGAACGGCATTTCATACAAACTTTCAAGTCCTTGTTTTTCGAAATGCATGAACCGATTTTAATGAAACTTCCTACGCATAAGCAGGATATATAGGTCTAAAAAGTTAGTTGAGAACATTTTCGAAAAATAGTGTTACATGTAAATTCGACCGATTTTAGAAACAGAGATTTCCAATTATCTTTTTTTCAATAAAACAATTCGAAAATGTTCTTAAGTAACTTTTTAGACCTATGTATCCTGCTTATGCGTATGAAGTTTCATTAAAATCGGTTCATGCCTTTCGAAGAACAAGGACTTGACAGTTTGTATGAAATGCCGTACGTTGTCATGTTTCTATCTTCAGCGATTTAAATTGTGCATTGTTTGTCCATCAGTCAGACACGAAACTGTCTGTATTATGAAATTATTAGTTCAAATCATTCCACATTCAATATTAAATCAAACTTTTCCCAACCAGTGGCAGGAATGTGCTACACAGAAGACCTGCTAATATCCACGGACCCATCCGACCACGAGACTTTTAAGATACACTACGAGAAGCTGGGTGATGGAGCCGGTCACCTAGGTAACTACGCGGGCGCAGCAGAGTACTATCTGCAGATGCTAGACCACGCGAAACTGGCGGGCCATTGCGGGAAGACGCTCATACCGGTTTATTTCAGGTAAGTTTAAAAGACCGCACTCGGGGTCTGTCAGCGAGCAATGGAGCGCAGTATCCTTGGAGTTAACTTTCTGATCGTATAAGGAACTCGATACTGCGTTCTAAAACTCAAATTGCTTATGTAGGTCATACGGCTGCCAAGCTAAAATGGAACTGGGCTGGTCACATCCGTCGCATGCCGGAGGAACTATGGGCTAAAGTAACCACACAATGGGTCCCAAACAGCAGCAAACGGCAACGCGGCAGGCCCAGAATGAGATGGCGGGACGAGCTCAACTCTTTCCACAGAATTGGCGTTTAACAGCACTGGATAGGGATAAGTGGAAGGACTGAAGGGAGGCCTTTGCCCTGCAGTGAGACAGAAATGGCTGAATAAATAAAAATAAAAAAGTTAGAGAGTGACCTTTCAAAACACTATGAGAAACTTGGCGATGGTGCCTGTCACCTACGTTACTACGCGGGCAATATATATTTTTCAGGTCACACATAAAAGTACGCACAATCCACATAGTAATACTAGCAACGGCTTAAAAACGATGTTAGTAAAACTTACAAACTAACCTAACAACAACTAATAAATACGTGACTCAACACGTCATGTTGACACGTCTCTGCACACAGTGCCTAATAAAAGTGCCGTCTAGTCTACGTTGTCAAACAATGTTTGTGGATGCTGTTGGAGCTTCCGCGCAACCTACACTTTATTGACGTTGCTCTTTCTCATTATGCCATGAAAATCAACAATACGGGCTTCCACGAACATCTGCGAGCCGCTGCTGAAGCGCGGAAGCCCCATCAACATCCTAAATCAATTCAAGCAGCCAATTTAACTGCCTAATCATATAAAAAATTAACTATTAATTTCAGCTTAAACCAGACCTACAAGGACATGGGTGCTTACAATGAAGCCCTAGACTACTGCGAGAAGGAATACGAACTAGTAAAAGACGTGCCAGAGGATGCTTGTTTGACGATGTACAGTATGGCTGATACACTGTACATGCTTAAGAAGCCGTATGGACAGATTGAGAAGGCGTGTTTGGAGGCCAGGCGAGCTGTAAGTAAACCTCTACTTTGACGACTTAGGGCCGCTTGCACTACAAATAATTAAATACGTTTAGCACTGAACGAATTTAAAACATTGTTTTTTTTCTGTCAACCCTTTGAAGATGATAGAGACATAATGACGTAATTATGGCAAACTGTATTGTATACAATCAAGTATTTTCTAACTGAACAGATAGCTGTGCTGCTGGGGAGTTGGTTGCGCCACTTCCACTTCTCCCTAGCGAAAGCACTAGGAAGTGGTGAAGGCCGGGTGTTTTTGGGGACTGTCTTTTGTAATTTTGACGTTCGAAAAGTGCTGATTCTCAGACTAATTTGAATAAATGACTTTTCATTTTGATTTTTGAATGATGTTTTAAATGTGTTTACACATGATTATATTTTTGGTGCAAGTGGCGTTAGGCGTAGCGAATGCCTTAGCATCGCTGGACATACGAAAGTTACGAGTCAACTATATGTGCGTTCCGCAAAACGTCAAATGCACGCGTTTGGAAGATTGGTCGATTACTTTTATTGTTGAGACCCAATCGTTGCCGGTGCTATGCTTCGGGCAAAGTGTTATTGAGTTTTTCCATTAGGAATTTATCAGTAACAGCCCGGTGTTTGTAAGTTAGCGGTGTGATACCTCCGTACCCCGGAAAGCACATGAAGCCGTTGGTCCTACGCCTGATCTCTCCGGCCGTGTCGGATTGCCGTCCCATCGGACTATGAGAGTGAGGGAAGAGGGAGTGCACTTATGTCTGCTGTGTGCGCAGACAAAGGTGCACTCCCTCTTCCCTCACTATAATATCTCCCGCGCCGAAGGTTAGTCTCCGTTGAGTTTGGCCGCCGTGGCCGAAATACGGTCTGGAGGACTATGCTGAAATCCCAGTTCCCAAAAACGACACATATTATATTAGGGATATGGACTTATGGTCAACCCATTGAGATAGGAAAAACATGGAGACGCCGCGTTATTCTATACATACATTTGCTTATACAAATATGAGTGAAATATGATTCAGAATTTGAAATATCGTTATGTCTCATTCTTTCTAGTGAGATAATCTTATTTGATAATAGAGACAACTATATTTTAAGTTGTTGCTAATTATGGAAACATTTTGTCGTGACGGAGGGACAGTTGTAGGTAAGTGCCGTAGCAGCCATCTTAGGCGATGAGTTTCCTCGTGGTAGTTCTGCTGTCAAATGGTTGTTTGTATTTTGTATTATTGAGATTTGCGAGAAAACTATGAGGATTTTACCTTTTAAAACTGCATGTAAATGTTGGAAAACAGAAATTCAACATGCCTGTGTGTTGTATTGTGAAGTGTGGTGCAAGAAAGAATGAAAATCCACCTCGTTGTCTTTGCACAGGTTATTAGCCGGCTTTCATGCGTTAATACATACAATAATACACATTCGATGATACAATTGTAACGCGATAATTAATTTATGGCTACAGTATTGATATTTGGGTTCATTTCCATTTATCAGGCCTTTTTATTATTTTTGTTAATTCATTCGTTTGTTTACAAAAATATGTCATAATAGAGTAGTGTTGTACCGTTGCGGACTTGCCGTAATAGTTTCCGAAACTAGTTCCTACTCTCTGGCCTTACAACCCAGAGGTAAAATATGCGAAAGTACATTTTCTGCAAACAAGTTTTTGTTTCATTCTGCGCAGAACAAACACTTGACATGCATTTTATTCTCAGACTAGCTGTGCCCTGCGACGACGAATAGAAGTCGTAAGATACACAGTATACTAAAATAACAGCCACACTAATAAAACTCATTCTTCCCTCGACTGGCCGCATTGCATCGCCCGCCCGCGCTATTATTTCTTTTTAACTTAGCGTTCTTTTTGCTCGGCTCCTAAGGGTCATAGCGTGATTTAAATAGCCTATAACCATCCTGGGGCTGCAGTCTCGACATTCATAGCGATCGTTTTACGACCGAATTCGGTCGCAAAGTCCTGTCACTCCATATATTACACCTGTCGGGTCTTTGCGACCGGATTCGGTCGTAAAGCGATCGCTATGAATGTCGAGACTGCAGGGGCTGGCTACCAGGACACGGTGGAGCATACGGTGGCGGTCTGCCCTGCTTGGGCGGAGCCCCGCCGTGTCCTCGTAGAGGCGATCGGCAACGGCGGCGACCTCTCGCGTCCGGCCCTGGTGCAAGCCATGGTCCGGGGCGAGAGGGAGTGGGAGGCAGTCACCTCCTTCTGCGAAGCAGTCATGCTAGCGAAGGAGGAGGCTGAGGGAGAATACCTCACGCCTCAGCCGCCGCGGGAGACGCTCCAGGCGTCGGGGGCCGCGTGACGACTCCACCGTAGGCGCGGGCCTGCGGGCGGTGAGTAATGGGTAGCTCACCGTCCGATCAGGACCAGGCCCGTGCCGGACGGCGCGTTGTGTTCCACGCGCGCCTCAAAGAGATGTCAGCAGAGGACGGGGCCCCATAGGGCCGAAGCCTGCCGGGGCGGCGGGATCTTCCGAAAGGTTAACCGCTGCCCTGGAACAGTAAGGGCTAAGGAAGGAACACGGGTGGGTTTTAGTCAGTAAAAGTCTGACACTCCCTTCCGCTCCACCCAGAGCGGGAGGGGTCATTCGATGATTTCCCATCCACAAAAAAAAAAAAAAAAAAGGGGCTGGCTACCAAACGCAAAAATAATTTTTGCATGGCTTTTTTTATTTTGCGCGGAACATAAGTGTTTAGTAAAAAGCTGTTATTTTGAAATTACCAACAGACACTTCAATTTTATTTATTTGTATAGATAACAGAAGGTAAGATAACCTACTCATCTTTTTCTGTTACAATTACAACGGACTTGAAGTAAATACTATAATATTAGGTATGATCCAAACGTGATAACTAGTAAAACTCGTATTTAGTATCGATACTCGTTATACTAACACTTATGTTCCTTGATTGGCACAACCCTAGCAATGGCAGCCATTTTATGAGACAATATTAGTTGTAGGTATGCACCCTTTTTTTGTAGGTATTTCCAGTCCATACTTTTGTATGTCAATGGGTCAACCCCATAAAGACGCAGGTTGAAGTGGTGGGCAGTTCTAGGACGGTCTCGAGAATCGACTGGACGACCCTTCCCCAAGTTTCTTTAACAACTCAGTGGTTCCCTTTATTTTATTGATAAGACCTTATCTTGGACTGCCCAGCTACATGAAGTTAGCCGCAAGCTATTTGCATCCGCCGCGTCTTTGAAGAGATCCGTGATTTCCTACCGACTGCCACCAAGATTGTGCTTGCATAATCGCTTCTTCTACCCATCCTTGACTATGCTGATGCCAGCTATCTTGATCTTACCCAAGAGTCCCAAGACCAACTAGATAAACTTGTGCGGCTTCAAAAATTTTAGGTTCGGTCTGCGCAAATATGACCATGTTTCAGAATTTCGTGTGAAGCTCAAGTGGTTATCAATTCGCCTTCGCCGGAATGCTCATATTCTTTCCCTTCTATTTAATGTGCTCTTTTCCCCTTTCTTCCTTCTCTATCTCAAGAAACCTTTTTAGTTTCTTTGCGACTCCCACACGGAATTTTTAAGGTCATCAGATAACTTGAAGCTCAAAATGCCTATGCATTCCGCAACTTTCCTTGATAAATCTGTTGCGCGCCACAAATAATGCCTGATACACGGTGACATTAGCTACCACTGGCGCCATCTAGTATCAAGTGGAAAAACTAATAGTCACTAGCACCATCTATTATCAAATAGCAGAACTAAATTACCACTAGTGCCATCTAGTATCGAATAGTAGAACAAGTAGATCCTTCTAGAAATTTCGATACTAGAACTGTCGACAGAGGTCAGTCGGGGCCGGTATATACCCGAACATTCTAGATGTTTCTACAGTAGAAGGTACTAGAACAATCTGCTGGACTATATAAGGCCGGGAATAACCGCGATGCGACACAGTGTGTTGGAAGCGATACATGCGAATACATCTAAAGCGATCTTAAAGTGCGACTTAAGTGTAATAATTGTGTTTATTTATTAGTGTGTTTGTGTTAATTAATTAAAGTGTTATTTTTGGTAATTTATATCGGCAGTTTTATTGTCACGAACCCGAAGCTCGTAACAAATCCTTTACTGTCCAGGCCGCTCGTTTGTGGAATGCATGGCTAGTTGAAATAAAACGCGCGCAGTCGTTACAGGTGTTCAAAAGACTCGTAAAGGAACACTACTTGTCGGTGTGATCTTGTTGTCCTAACTGCAATCATCTACAGTTTTCTTTTATATTTCGTTGCTTATATTTAGTATGTATGTATTTATGTATCTTTACTTTTGGATATATATATATCTGTGTATCTATTTTAGTGTATTGTACACATAATATTTGCACCAACGACAGCCCCATTCTATGTCCAGGAAAATCACTGTCCGTTCTAAGGTTGCCTGGAAGAGATCGCAGTAATGTGATAAGGCCGCCCATTGTATATTTTGTAGTGTTTAATGTATTTTTTATGCTATGAATTTTTGTGGTGTACACAATAAAGTATATATATGTAAATATTATTATTTTTGGTTCTCCTTTCTAGGCTCGAGAATGTAATAAAAGAAATTACGAAATCGGAGTACTAAGAACCTTACTCAAATATCAAGAGGAATACGGCGAGATCGACAAAATGGAGCAGACTAAAGAAGACCTGAGGGATCTAGAGAACGAAAATTTGGATAACCTGGAGAATGCTGAAGATGAGCAGAGTTCGGCTGGAGAGCGCCATGAGTATACCACTAATATTGGGGATAATGTATGCCTTGACGACCTTACAGGTAGGAATGTCGTAATTACCAAGATATTATAAAAATATGATACAAAAAGTAAAAAACTAGCTCGAGCGATAGGAGATACCGGACTGGCCGGCAACGACTCGCAAAGGACAGAATTGTGTGTAAAAGGGAGAGGGGGGCCTTTGCCGTGCAGTGGGACACAACAGTCTATATTAAAATTTTATTTATGTTTCAAATTGACGTTATTTCAAGTTTAACAAATATCAACTTTATTTTAATGGGAATTAAGTTGATTTCAGAGTGACTAGCACTATTGAAAAAGTTACAAAATTGTTTGAAGTAGTAGCGTAAACTGGACTTTATCATATTTGTTTACATTTTTGGCGAATATGTCGCGATATTAGATTACAGTCTTTTTGTATCAAATATTGCGCATGTAATGAACTACTCTTATTATTATTATTATTATTTAATTATTGGTTCACAAATTGGGCAATACAATATTAGTTATATTGTATTGCCCGATTTACATACTAGAGAACAGAAAAAAAAACATAATACTGCATGCCCTAAAATGGTGAATTAATAGCTGTTTTTCAAAGGTAAGCGCATATTATAGCCGCATCGGGTCGCAACGCATCCCCTTTCAATAGAAAAAAGCTAGTTGGGGCCCGTAGTGTGCGATGGTTCATACAAATGTACAACGGGACGAAGGACGTTGTAAGAGACGTTGCAGGGTTTTTGCGTTGCGGTGCGGTCCACCTTAATGTGCGTAATTCCTTTTGATGTAGAACCTCGTTGACGGTGTTTTATATCTTATTTACTTGTACATCAGTCACGAGCAAAAGTATGTATACACTCGGCTTTATTCAAAAGCGATTTACTCCTTTATTTTTTAATGAAATTTTATGTTGTTACGAACATAGCATTTTCGAACTCATAGGTTTATCTTATGTGTCGTATTTCAACGTTGCATGTGTTAGATTAATCAGTATATATATATATATATATACACTAGAAGTATATGTACCTAAATAACAAGCTTTGAATGTCAGAATGGTTACCAACTGTGTATGGATTTCTGATGAATATGGTTTGTAGGGAAAGGGTTTTATGAAGTAAAGCACAGACAGACAAGGCTTAACATTAATTGAAATTTAGGCTTTGTCAGTAATTAATCAGAAAACTAGTCGTCCGTTCGTAAATCTAGGTCATCACGGAGAAGAAGGACAAGAAACTCCTTGGAAACAGTATAAAAGTATTCTATCAATATCTTTCTTACGTTGTCATAAATTATCGTTATCTTTAAAAACAATTAATTCTATCTCTTGGACAACGGTCCAAGAGAACTCAAAATAATAGCAACATAATAACAATAGCTAGGAATATTGGCCATAACATGACTTTACACAACAACATAGTCTTATGCAATAATTAGGGTATAATATCAAATTAAATAACTTACGTAACATCTGGTCGATCTATTCCACATAACAACAGCACTAGAACTAACAAACTGAACATCTACCAAGCAACTCGCCTTGATAACGTCGTTACAATCCTTTTTATACACTACCAACGTCTTGTACGTAAAAACATCTACCGCCATTTTGAACCAATCACAGATCATCATATATTTTGGCTTAATATCTTCTAACACAGATAATAATAAACAAATCTTATGTAGTGAAACAGTTTTAAAACATTATAACGTAATTAATCAATTTAATAACAGTTGGTTCTTAATTCTTAGACATCAAAAAGTATATCAACATCGACCGACAGTATTGTGCTAATCATTTGAAACAACCTATTATATAAAAATACCACTATAAATTCTAAGATATACTACAAGTATAATCAAATATTACTTAATCATTTATAGTAATAACATTTAAGTGTTTTTTTACAAGTTAGGACTGTTGTTTTTTGTAAACACAATATCTAGTCAAATTAGGTACTTCTAAAATGTGACGGATGTCATTATCCAACAAACAATATTCTAATATTATAGTTATATCAAAATGAAATATCTAACGCATGCGTTATTTCACAAAAAATCGCTATTGAAAGTTGCCAAGTGTTGACATATTGGTGTTCGTGACTGTACAGGGTCAAATAAAATTAGCTAGCGAAACTCTGCAGACGTGTATATATGCGATACCCATCACGTCTGCAGAGTTTCGGTAACTTATTTAATTTGACCCTGTCTACTTCCTTTATATGGTATTCATTGAATTATAACACACTGAATTTGCAAAAGGTATCTGTAATCTGCCCTCTTCTCACGTTTGCCTTGTTTTGTAGATTTGTCAGATATAGATGAGGATGAAGTGAAAGATACGAAACACGAGACGCGTAAGCGAAGCAGAGGATATACCATAAAGAAGAATAGGAAAGGGGAAACGCAGTTACATGTCGTAAGTATTGGTAATTCCTGTGTTCAGGGTGATATCACATCACACATGAGATATTTTAACTTTGTCTCTTATGCATCGGCAAACTTTCCATCAAATGGATCACCAGCCTGTTTTACATGCTAATAAAACATAAAACGAAAAAATCTTTGACGAAACGAAAAATAAAAATTGTCAAAGTTCAAGTAATAAAATAATTTATTAAATTCTACGAAAGAAATTGAGTTCTTCAATATTGACATTTCTAGAAAAGCACAAAGTACCCTTGCTCACATACCACGACTTCATTTTGAATGGGAAGAAGCAGTGAAGCGGAACCTTCGTGCTCATACACACGAGCGACACGCGTCAACAGCAGAGGCAAGTGCAACCGTTGATAACATGCCATTCGTGTATTTGAGCACCGTACTCAAATACAGGAACGGCACGTTGTCGACGGGTGTCGACGGCTGCAGTTGCCGCGTGCCGCTCGTGTGTATACACACTTCGATATAAACTGCTTATTCCTATTTTTATACTTGTTCTCCAGGCATCAAAATCAGGTAACAAATTCCAAGTAGAGCGACTCATAGCGCAGGGCCATCCTGTGAACATTCGCGACAATGCCGGCTGGCTGCCGTTACATGAGGCGTGCATACACGGCCACGTCGACGTCGCCAATACACTGATCAATAACGGTGCTGATGTCGACGACAGAGGGGGCTCGAATTGTGATGGTGAGATTTTTCTATTGCAGCATTTTAATAATAGTGAAACGAATGTAAGGCTTCCCTACTTTCCTAACTTATGATTAATTTTATGAATATATTTGCTAGGGCTTCTTTGATCAGCTCTAAATGGGACCTTTCACCATAAATAATAAAAGATTGAACATAATTTGTATGAAATTATCGGTAAAGAAATGTAACCTTAGTGTTGTTTATAATTTAAGTTGGTTTAGAATAAGAGAAATCATGACCAATTTTAACTAGCCTTTTTAGACCAAAACTTGACGTAAGCCTTTCAAGATACCATAGTATTTATCTAATAACTGAATAACTAAATGAGTAAAAATTCTCTTTCATGTTCCAGGTATCACTCCTCTATATTACGCAGCAAGCAACGGCCGTTTAAACGTAGTTCAATTATTACTGGATAAAGGCGCGATACCAACACCAAAGACTGACTTCGGCGAAACACCTCTACACGTCCTGCAAAAATGGCGAACAGGCACCACTCTCACAAAAGATGAAGAAACTATATACAACAATATATGCAATAAAATACAAAACGCAGAAAGAAATAATACAGATATATTAAATAGGTCTAAGTCAAAAACTCCAGTAAAATCAAGAAAAAATATTTCTCCACCAAGTACGTCAAAAATGACGAGTAAAATCAAAGAACTAGACACTCCAGTGTTTAAAAGACGAAATGTAATTGACGATGATTTTGATCTCTCACAAATTATAAACGAAGCCGCTTTACCACCCGACGACTCAAATTCATCTGATAATTGTAAGACTCAAGATAAGAAAAAGTCTACGGGTGTTAAAGAATATAGAAATGCTAAAGCTTTGAGAAATCGAAATGGGAATGATTTACAAGAAGTAGCCGCAAAGAAATCTAAAGTAAAACCTGCTTTGTTAGACCCAGAAGAAATTGACGATGACTGGCTAGATGACGACTTAGGTATCAACAAAAACAATAGTAAAAAAAGAAAACTCAGTGATCCTTTAACTACTTCATGCGAAAGTATTAAAGACAAGGTAGAAGATATCAATAAAATATCAGAGCCTTTGATTGAAAGTAATAAATCCAACGTTAAAAGGAAATCAAGAGTCAGTGACGTCATTGACGTAATGCAGGGTATGAATCCCAATATTATAGTGCAAGCAAATAATGCGATACAACCAATTAACATCGTTCAATCGTCTAAGAATGGAAGGCCAGTACATACGCAGATTTTGCCGCCGGCAGTGGTCAAGGTTCAGATCGAGGATAAATTGTTGTTGATCTCTTTGAAGTTGGATACGATTAATAGGTTAACAATCAGCTGGCTGGTTGAAGAAGTTAAATCTAGATATTACAAGTAAGTAGCATATAGATTTATGTTACTGAACTAGCTTCCGCCCGCGGTCTCGCCCGCGTGGGGCGGTAGTTAGTTATGTAGTTAAATTCACAACCACTCGATACGCTTCCATACAGTATCGAACATCAATAAATGTCATCGTAGGTTGATTCAAACTGACAAAATTTTCGGGTTTTTTGACAAAATTTACGGGTTTTTTGACAAAATTTTCGGGGTTTTTTGACTTGTGAACAGCGTTTAGAGGACTGCAAACACTGTTCACAAGTCAAAAAACCCGAAAATTTTGTCATTTAATCAAATAGACGAGCGCTATTCTTCCGTCAGCTGTTTGCTGTCGGGGCAAGGCAAATCAGGTTATCGAAATGTATCATTTTCGATACGATAGTCTGTCGGATGGTTGTGAATAACTTAGGCTGGTCTCAAAACGGTGAAGGAATACATCGTAAGGAAACCGGCATGTCCTAGAACCAAAAAATCGAAGACTTGTGACATCTACAACCCACCCGTAATGGGCCCGCGTGGTGGAAAATGGCCCATTCCTTTTCACTGAGAGGAGGCCTGTGTCAGCCTATAACGTTCCCATATATGTTCCCATATACTATGCAAGCATGTACTATTTATAGTTTGTTTGCCTCTGCTCTTTCTTTTTCATTGCATATTTGGCAAAGTCACTAGTTGAGAATTGCAGATTGGATCTTAAATTGATTTGGAGTTGACTCAGTATGTCATATTCTTCCATACATCTATCTCTATCAGATGCCTTCTTCAGTATTCACTATTCACAACATTTTAACATAATATCTATTTTTGCATCCGGTTAGACTGGAAGCCGACCCCAACATAGTTGGCAAAAGATAAAGATGATCTATTTTTGACTCAATCCACCTGTTAAGTGATAAAATATTTTATTTTGTAAGTAGGTTTGTACAAACACTTTTACACGTCAATCATATTTTAAAAACAAGATGAGGTCGACTTTTCCTATCTGACTAGTCTGAGAAGAAAGGCCGAAACAAAGTCAGAGGTAACAGTCTCTTTTAAAGTCCAGACATAATCTTGGTCAGATCATATGAAGAGCATGTAGATCGATGTCTGAGATGTTGTTTCCTCGGTCTACCTCATTTCTTATACTTTTCTCGCGTCATGCCGCTCATCATTCCTTCGCATCACATGTTCGTACCATAAGTTCAAGACAAACAATCGGTTTCGTTGGGAATCCTCACAGAACTTCTCTACGGAAATCCGTTATTATGAATAAAGATTAATTGCCACGATGATTGTCTTAATTTTGACTAAAAAATGGCAGACAATGGTGGCTAACTTGATTCTAGGTTTTGTAGTTCAGTTTCTAGTAGTTTTCAATGCTTAAGGTTCACGTGTGGACTATAATAACTATTCACAAATTCTTGAAGCTCACAGTCTTAAGTCTTAATTTTGACTAAAAAATGGCAGACAATGGTGGCTAACTTGATTCTAGGTTTTTCCTATGTAATGATGTCAAATCATTGATAATTGCAACACCTTTGATGCTTACCTCAAATAGCATGTATATTTTTATTCTTTATTATTAGCCACTAATGTCCCACTGTTGGGCAAAGACCTCCCTACTTTCCACCTCTCTCTGTCCTATCCCAATCCAATCTTTATTAAAGGAGTCCAATTCATCTCGCCATCTCGTCTGGGCCATTGTACAGTCACGAGCACCAATATGTCAACACTTAGCAACTTTCAATTTCGTTTTTTTCGTGAAATAACGAATGCAACGTTGAAATACTACACATACATAAACCTATGGGTTCGAAAATGCTATGTTCGTAACACCATAAAATTTTAATCAAAATTAAAGGAGTATATCGCTTTTGAATAAAGCCTAGTGTATACATACTTTTGCTCGTGACTGTACAGGGACTGGGACATTGTATACCTATATGAATAAAAGGATTCACTCCAAATTACTCTCAAAATATTCATTCATTACGTAATTATTTTCAGGCTAACAGGAGTCCGTCCCGTATTCAGTCTGATGACGTCAGACGGCGCAATACTATCAGAAGACGATCCACTAAGCTTGGTCCTTTCATCTCCTGAGCTCAAAACTTGCATTATCAACTGGAAAGCGTCACCCGCTAAAGAAAGATATCTCGAATGTTGCGACGCTTTCAGTACACGTAAGTATTATGAAATTATGTTTCACAGCTTCATTCGAAGCGATTTATTGTTTACGTATGGTAGCAGCGCCTCCATCCATCCAGCCTTGCACGGATTTTTAGAGGTAAGTAAAAGATTTCTTTTTTTTTTTGTTTATCCATCTTTCATTTCACTGGCAACATGTATCCGTTTACCCCTACTTTGCCCCCCTAACACTATGTCTCTGTAACGGTCCGCACTCCGCAGCCATTTTAATATCATTCCGCGTTTCCGTGCTCAAACCTTCGCACGTCTCTCGCTCTCGCTGCTGCAAATAGATTCAGCTGCTCAGGATGACATTTTCCTGCTTTGTAAAGTATTCTATTATTTTAATTATTGTGAATGTGAAGACTATATGTGGGTAATTTTTTTTTCTCTCTTTTATGTTAGTTTTTGTCATGGTCTGGCAGTTTGAGTATTTAATGTGGCCTACCCAAATGTTCTTTCTTTGGTGTTGTTCGTCGAATCGTTGAGCTCCTCAAGTTCACAAAGCTCCTTAAGTTTGACAAATACGTGCACTGACTGGACAGGTCCTCTCAATCTGTGTGGTTCTTTCTTCAAAAGACCATCTCAGACATCGATTTACATGGTCTTCGTGTGATCAAATCAAGATTATGTCTGGACTTTAAAAGCGACTGTGACCTCCGAGTTTGTTTCGGCCTTTCTTCTCAGACCAGTCAGATAGGAAACGCCGACCTCATCTAGTTTTAAAATATGATTGACGTGTAAGTGTTTGTACAAACATACTTACAAAATAAAATAATTTATTATTTAAAAAATAGGCAAGAGAAGGAAGATAGAAAAAATTTAAGTAGAAATACTGCGAAAAATACAAAAATTGCAAAATAAATTGCAGGCAACGACTAATCGCGGTATTAATTCTTCATCTGAAGAAGACTTGCACATTAAGTTACAGAATTATTATAAAACTATTATCAGCGATGCGAGGTTACCAAGTTTGGGTCTCCTCTGTCATTATATAAAGTGATGCGTACTGCCATACTGGGGATGATACTGTCACATAATAATTATTTACCTAAGTGATGCGAGGCTACCAATTTTGGGTTTCCTGTGTCACGTTATAAAGTGATAAATATTACATTCATTACCGAACGTATTCTAAATAGAATCGTTTTTCGCAGATTTGTCACACTGCTTGTTTCAAGTTTCACCACTTCGTGCCTCGCCACGTGCTTGTTCTCCGTGCCCTTCTTCGCCTACGCCCGGCACCTCAGCAGAAGTACAGCCAGAAGCGATGGAAGACCAAGACTCGGATGAAGACACCCTGCAGTTTTTTGCCGAAGCTCCAAAGACGGACATAACCATGGCTCCGTCTGTTCATAAGGACATTGCCAATCGTTGGCAAGAACTCCTTACTAAGGGCTTGGCTAAGGATGTAAAAGAAAAACTTTTTAAAAGTTATTCCGCCCCTAAAAATTGTGACCTGCTGCTAGCGCCAGCTCTCAACCCGGAAGTAAAGGCAGAACTGCAGGATACTCTAGTGAAAATCGATTCGGCCCTCATGGACAAGCAAAATCAGCTTGGTATAGCATTATCAGCCTTAGCATCCGCTACTGACATGATTATTTCAAACGAAACGTCCAAACAAAAACTTTTAAAACCAATTAGTGACGCTTGTCGTATATTATGCGACAGTCATTTTTGGGAGACAAAAACAAGACGTAACTTTGTCATTTCATCTATTAATATAAATTTAAAGGACGCCTTGCTTGAAACAAAAAGGGGTGTTTTCTTATTTGGGGAAAATGTTACCGAAAAGGTTAAAGCCGCCAAGGCAATACAGCAATCAGGAGATGCCTTGAAACACACCGCAAGACCTAAATATAACAAGCCCAAGGGGGGTACCCTTGGGCTTGGCAAAAGGGGCAAAAGGGCCAAATAAGGGTCATTTAAACTGCAACCCTCAGCACCGCCAGACGGACAACAAGCCGAACAATACGAGGCGAGCTGCTCGCTCTGCGTTTCGGCTGTACATCTGCGACGACACCACCGCATCGAAAGTAACTGATCAGGTACAAACCACACACATCTCGCCGCTAGAGGGCGATACCGACAGTTTACTTAGAGCGCAGCTCCGTATTTAACAATTATAAAAAAATAGTGAAAGTGAATAATTAGTGACTGTAATTGCTGGAAGTCATAATTAGTACCGTTGCCTAGTGCTAAAAGAAGTATCTGTGCTGGGACTAAACTAATACGTGCTGTTCTCTGTGGTTCGTATGATGAACGAAGTATTTGACTAAAAACTAAGAAATCGGAACGAAAACCTCAGTAATTGTCTCCGGACTAGTTAAACATTGTATATACAGAGTTTCTACGGTGTCCCCACCTCCCCACAGCAATTGTGAAGCTTTGTTTACTACTTGACTAGGTTGCTGATATATCAAATTCGCAAGTCATTTATCGATCCTGGCGCCATCTGTTGATTTCTCTTGGTACTACTGTGTCTTGTCTTACCCATCTTGATCGAACCGAATTGACACATTGCTACGATCATTACACTGCTGCCGTATATCACATACTTTCAACGAAGCAAACTAGGTGGCGCTGTCCTCTACTCGAACTTTATTTACATCAAGTTTAAAATGAATTGCTGCCAAGGCGAACCTTCTGCTGCCCGTGATAATACCCTTCTGTGCTGTGCATGTGAAGGAAAATATCACTCTTGAGTGTCTCAATGTCACGAAAAGCCAATATGCTGCGCAATTCTAACTTCTGTGAAAAATCCCAAGCTACTTTGGCGTAAAATTAACGACATAACCCATTACCAAAAATCCAAGACGTCCAGTGTACACCTACTTCAAATCACACCGCATCATCTCGACTCTTGGGAAATCATTGGCGGAAGAAATGATGACTAACTGGGCAAGGATGCAGACCTGCTATTATCACTTCAAATACACCATCACAAGCCAACTCATTTGTGCTGCTGGAGACAGATCCAGCAGAAGTTGATGCTACACTCATGGCACTTGACTCAGCAAGTGCCTCAGGGTGGGATTGCATATCAATGAGTTTCCTTAAGTTATCTCGAGACTTTGTAGTTCCTCTCATTTGCAAATTAACCAATCTGTGTTTTGAAACGGGTGTATTTCGTAATGCGCTGAAACGATCTATCATCACGCCTGTGCACAAGGATGGGTCATGGGGACAAAAGAGATGTTAACAATTACCGACCGATTTCCGTCTTATAGTAACCGGCATGAGTCGTGAGCACAAACTGACACCTGCGCAGTAGTTCATTTTTCGGTCTCTTTGGCGGAATGAAGAAGGCGGGGGGCACCGAGGCTGCACGCGATTGGCTCGTCTGTCGATGCTCGTCGTCTATTGGATTCTCACGTGTCATTCGGCTACTGTACACTTTCGTGCAATTTTAGTGACACACGTTTTTAATTTTGAAATAGTTTATTTTTGTTAATTCGTATTTGTTAAGTCAAAGTAACGGTTAAATTTGTTTCTTCACTATTTTAGCAGTTACTTGAACGAAGAAAACATTTGCCGTAGTATCAGTAAAGGTCAAGTATAGGTTAATACTTTGACTGATTGTGTTGATGAAGAAACTGGCCGTAAGTCCCAAAGGCCTAAAACATTACTGTATCAAAATAAAATTTCAAGTACCACTAATATTTTAATTATAGTTTGCGTAAGTAGCTATCAATAATTTGAGCAAAAGCGGTATTAAATAAATTTGGCCGAAAGTGTACGTGCGCGAGCTTGCCCCCACTACTGTCCATCTGTGCTCACGACTCGTGCCGGTCATTATACCGTCACTGTCAAAAATAATAGAAAAAATAATAAATAAAAGGCTTACAAATCACTTGAATAAATATAACATTATTTCCGCCTCACAATATGGTTTCAGACAGGGGCGATCAACCCAGGACGCGGTTATAGCGTTAACGTCTGAAATTACAGATAAGGTAGACAAGGGATATACAGGGTGGAATTTTGTAATGCCACCTGAAGGGAAAGTACTCTTAATAATGTAGATAGAAAATTTTACTCAAAGAAAACATTCCTTTATTTTTGAATAGAAAGAAAACTGCATTCAAAGATTTTCGAAAATTCGCTTGCCACACCCGGGAATCGAATCGACTAAAATCTGTAAAAATTACACCCTGTACTTTTATTGCATTGATCGTTAGGATCAATTAATAAGGATAAAATCTCTCTAACACAATTGATAAATTAAATGATAGGAAAACCATGAAATCTTAAATTATTTACAACAAATTGTAAATTAGCTAATTAGTTGCTCGAAATGGGCTCCATTTTCTTGGATACACAAATGTATTCTTCTAACGAATTCATTTCTAGTAACCTTTAATAACGTGTTGTGGTGAATGTTCTAAATCGTATTCTGAACTTCAACTCTCAACTCATTTACATTTGCATAAGATTTAATGTAAATTTGATTTTTCACATATCCCCACAAAAAAAAATCTAAAGGGGTGAGATCTGGTGATCTCGCAGGCCATCTGATTGTGCCGTTTATACTAATCCAGGTATTAAAAATGGTTTTTAATGTAGGCAGTAGTGATTCTGCTGTTATGGGCTGGAGCACCATCTTGCTGTAGAATTATTTGGTTTCGCTCTTGCTCGGGGAAACCATTTAACTCATTTCTTAAGAGATCCAATATTTCAAGATACTTGACAGTGTTTAAATGACCTTCGTACACGTGGACTAATACAACCATATTTCTCATAATTCCGCACCAAACGTTGAAAGAAAATCTTACTTGATTGTTAGTTTCATGAACACGAACAGGATTCACTCGAGACCAAAAGTGGTTATTGCGGCGATTGTACATGCCGTTATTGCTGAAGTTGCTTTCGTCAGACCATACAATGTTACTCAAAAAATTAGGTAAAGAGCTTTAACTTGACTGATTGAATTTATAATCCAGATTTCATTCTTATATTGATATAATAAAAGTACCTACAGGTTGTATTTTTTACAGATTTTAGTCGGTTCGATTCCCGGGTGTGGCAAGCGAATTTTTTAAAAACTTTGAATGCAGTTTTCTTTCTATTCAAAAATAAAGGAATGTTTTCTTTGAGTAAAATTTTCTATCTACAGTATTAAGAGTACTTTCCCTTCAGGTGGCATTACAAAATTCCACCCTGTATATGCGTTACGGTGTTTCTAGACCTGAAGAAAGCGTTTGACACCGTATCTGTTCCCATCCTTGTGCAGAGACTCGAGGCTATAGATATCTCTTTTTGACAGTTATCTCCGGGGTAGGAAACGACAGGTTAAGCTGGGTCACTCGTGCAGTAGTGAAGAAAATGTGGTTTTCGGTGTTCCGCAGGGCTCCGTGCTTGGCCCGCCACTGTTTCTAGTGTATATTAACGAGCTCTGTAACCTACGAAGCAGTGGTGGGAAAATCTTCTCATATGCGGATGACACGACTATTGTCTAATTTGGCGACACTTGTGAAGGGGTACGTAGTAAGGTCGAACAAGGGTTAGTGGCTTTGAGCCATCTATATAGATAGATGGCTCAAAGCAAACTTGCTAACTCTTAATATTGCTAAAACCAACTACATTTGTTTCTCTCAAAGTGCAAGGTCTAAAGCATGTACTAACTTCAATATTTGTATCCATATGTGTACAAACCGCATAGGGCAGAGCTGTGACTGCAAACCCATCAAACAATTACTGTCTGCAAGATATTTGGGAGTTATAGTCAACAAGTGTCTGACGTGGCACTCGCATGTCGAGGTTATTATGTCGCGTGTTCGAAAATTTATATGGATTTTTTTAAATCTACGACATGTGATACCTCAAAAGACACTCAACAACATTATATATACAGGGTGGCAGGGAAACGCTTCCGAAAACGAAGACAGGTGATAGGGCTACTGATTCTCGATACGATACCATAAAAAAATGAGAAAAAAAAAATGAACAATTTTACCTATTTTTTTTAGCATTTTTCGTACACTATGCTGTGAGAACAGTTAAATTAAACCATTATTTGCTATTAAACACATTTTTTTTCTTTACAACTCTAACAAGCAATGTATTCGTAAATAAATATCATCTGACGCTTGCGCGTGACCTCAAGTTCAAAGTGCGCGCGCGCTCGCCGACAGCTGTGCGGCTGACGACCCCAAGTCCACGTGACGCGCGAAAATAATCAATTTCAGGCGAAAGGTTATTGGTATCCGTTTGCATAAAGGTTGTATATAATCTACGTTCTGGCTTCGGAAGCGTTCTCCTGACACCCTGTATAGCACTTGCGAAGTCAGTAATCACATATTGCTTACCTGTCTGGGGAGGGGCCGGCAAAACTGAGTTTCTAGAGTTAGAAAGAGCCCAAAGGTCACTTTCAAAAGTAGGTAATCTATTTTAAGCCATATAGATATCCCACACTCGATCTATATAGAATTGGTGGTATTATCAGTCAGGAAACTGTACCTTTTAACATCATTCTATATTTACATAAATACCTTCCAGTTAACTCAAAAAGACAGGCTAGGAGGAGAAAAGATATTGTGGCTTCCTCTACACCGTACGGTTTTTGCAAGGCGTCATTATGTATGCCAATCAGCCTACATATACAATAAAATTAACGCTAAACTTAAATTCCACCATGAGATCTCGCATCACTGCAAAAAAGTTATAACCGAGTGGTTAAAAACCCTAAATTATGAAGAAACAGAGCATATTCTAGTCAGACTTACATGAATACTTCTCTTCTTTATCATAATGTATGTTATAATTTGTGATCACCTAATTGTATCTTTAACTTTGATTTATAATGGCACTGTCATATAATACATAAACACAAACACAACATAAGACACACACACACACACCCCAACCCACGATCACACACTACTACGGTCACACAAACACATACTCACCAAATACACAGAGCTGTTAATTACTTTTTATGTCATTGTTTTCTTTGTTTCTAAATTAGTTTAAGTTTAATTTTAATTGTTACAGAGTCTCAATAGTGTATAAGCTATCAATTAAGGGAAAGAGCGAGACAACCCCAACACAAGTATTATTAATTACTGTCTGGGGCTGTCTCAATCACAACTGCAAATGTAACTGTTTGAGACCCAATAAACAATTTTATTTTATTTATTTATCTCATTTTGGCTTTCTACAGGACACCTTAAATGCACCTAACGTCATGAACGTTTACATCGTCGGTGATTATAATCTTCCTAATGTTGCGTGGAGCGCGATAGCGGCGGGGCATGAGGCTTGTGTGGCATGTGTGCACACATATGCTCGGAACTGACGCATCTCATGTCTTCGCTAGATGCACACCAATATAACAGTACGCCTAACAGTGGGGGAAAGACCTTGGATTCGTTTATCTCAAACACTTGCTGTTCGACTGGCCACCTTAAAGATCCGTTATTACCAGTCGACCCCCCATCACCCTCCTTTTGTTATAACCGCACCTGTTAGCCTATCCGTGCAAATGATGAAGAGAAAGTCGATTAATAAATATAATTTCCGTAAAGCTAATTACGATCTCATCAATAAACACATGGACGAGGTCAATTGGTCCACGCTGTTTGACAATCTATCATCGGAAGAAGCCGTGGAGGCTTTCTATAGTATGTTGAGCGACATAATTAGCCCACTGGTCCCCCCTGCAAGGACGAAGTCACTTGACTTGCCAATCTGGTTTACGCCACAATTAGTTAGATATTAAAAAATAAGCAACGTCTATGGATAAAGTGGAAAAATACAGCAACGTCAAAGACTATAATAACTTCTCGGAATGTAGGTCTATCTTCAAATATATTTGTGTAAAACCTGTTATTCCAGTTATATTGACTCGGTTGAAGATAGTCTCTCCAGTAACATAAAGCATTTTTGGTCCTATATTTCTAACAGTAAAAGTCAGGCATTCCGTCCAGTGTGAGTCTATCTGGCAGGCCCCAACGAGATTTATCAAAATGTGATTGCTTTTCTTATAGACATTATTTTGTACCTAAAGGAAATAAATAATATATATTTTGTACCTCGACAGTTTTTGATTGAATGACGTTTTTATGAAGTGTCTAGCTAGCGGGCTCCTTATGATTATTTTGATTGTTATTATACTTTCAGATCGCCCAATAGTGCTCGGAGTTAGAAACTATTACCTATGTACCTTACAAATCCAAAATTTCGACTTTCTGTGAGATATATTTCAGAAGATATTCGTAATTTACACAAACGTCTGTTGTGTACTAAGCATAGGTAACGCGCTGCTGCTACGTGGCCGAGCGAGAGCGAGATACCGGTCCGCGATCGCCCGCTCGAACCCGCGCGCCTCACCCCGGATACTGTGACAGTTGCATGTGACAGCCAGCGATAGTTTTACTTGTCCCGTGTCCCGTATCTAACAGTGGCGACGAGAGCAACCCACGCTTACGCTTTATACAATGGCTCAGTTTAATTTCGGGATTTTAAATAACTTTGACCACACAGTGCACGAATGGAAGGCGTATAAAAGTCGCCTGCGGCAGTGGTTTATACTGAAACTCAAATCATTTATTTCAATTAAACCATTTACAGGCACTTTTGAATTGTCAAATTTAAATAGTCGGTCAGTTAGTCAGAAAGTTGAAGCTAGTCGCCCATTCCAAAAACGTGGATCTCTGTGGAGAAGAACGGGCAAGAAACTCCACGGACACTCTTTTAAATCAAGATATGATTACAAAATCTTGGGTAAATTATTCTTATTGCTTCTATATGTGAGAACAATGTAAAAAAAAGAAACAATTTAAAATATAACATTAAAAATAAGCCCTGGCAGTTAAGAGATGACCAGTCTCAACCAATGGCGCCCGTTCACGAACATGACGCGTGGATCAGCACCACCCAGCTCAACCATTTTGTAGGGAACCGAATGATCCAACACACGCGCCACCATCAGTGGGACATTCAAGTGAGCATGACATTGGGTAAAAATGGTTAAAATTTTTAATTGTTATAGTTAATTATCTGGTTCATCGAATCCTGAACGGTGGACCTCTACTTACACCACCCTGTATAGCGGTGTTCGTGTGCATGGCGACCAAGGCCGTGCACCTAGAACTCGTTTCCGACCTGAGTTCAGCTGCCTTTCTAGCAGCATTAAGGAGGATGGCAGCCCGCAGAGGAGCTCCAAGCCATATCTATAGTGATAATGGGACAAATTTTGTCGGAGCCAACAAGGCCTTGCGTGAAGAGTACATCAACGTACGATCAACTCTTCATGACGAGTTCTAAAAAGCTGGTGGAGGCAAAACTTCACAGTTTGGCTCACCGGCGAAGTGTTGCCTGTCTGTCCGTCTTCTACAGACTGTACCTCGGGGAGTGTGCTCAAGAGCTACATGAGCTCATCCCGCCTTCACCTTTTTACCATCGAGAGTCCAGACGCACTGCGGGATACCACCCCTATTTGGTTAATATACCTACCCTATATACGCACTAAGCGCTTCTCATCATCTTTTCTGATGCGCACAGCAAAGGAGTGGAATTGTCTGCCTGCGTCTGCATTCCCGAGTTCATACAACCCTAATCTCTTCAGGGCGAGAGTGAATAGGCTTCTTCTGGGCAATCTCGTTCCACCGTAGATCTCATCCCTGCCTCTGGGCTGGATTGAGGTCAAGAGTGAGCCCATTGTCAATAAAAAAAAAAAAGTTCTACAGAGAAATCACAGATATGCAAATACAATGGCACTTTAACGCGCCTTCCTGGCCGAGCGCTGGGGGGCTCTGGGAAGCGGCTGTCAAAAGTCTCAAACACCACATCAAGAGAGTTGTAGGTGAGCAGAAACTAACGTATGAGGAGTATTCCACATTACTAGCACAGTTGGAAGCCTGCCTTCATACGAGACCTCTTTGCGCCATCAGCGAAGATCCGGATGACATGGATTACCTAACTCCTTCGCACTTTTTATCGAGTGGTCCTACACTAACCATCATTGAGACGGAAAGAGACGCAAGAACTCGATGGCAGCTTACCCAGAAGATTTTTGATGACATCTGGAAACGGTGGAAAACCGAGTACCTGTGTCAGTTATCAGCACGTAGCAAGTGGCGGCAGCAGCGAACAAACTTACAGATTGACGACATAGTTATCATCCAAGACGCTTACTTACCACCTGAGAAGTGGGTCCTCGGCAGAATCATAGAGCTGCACCCCGGCAAGGACGGTTATGTTCATGTGGTATCAGTAAAAACAAAAAACGGGGTACTCAAGAGGCCAATCACAAAACTTTCCCTGTTGCCAGTCCACGAAGATCAACAAATTGGAAAAAATGCAGAGCAAAATAATATCACAACAGAGAAGACCGATCAACCTTCGGTATCAAATGAGAATGAGATATCGAAAAACAAATCAAGACGTCGTCTGAGGGTAAAAATCGGCAATCTCATGTTTTTTATGTTAATCATAACACCATCTACACTCGAGAGCAATGAATCCGGGTCACTTGAAGAATCCTAAAAATCTCGGAAACTAAAAATGCTAGGTTAATGCAATAAATTGTATTTAATAGACAATGTAATACTCCTTAAATGAAGTTATTAAAACTTCTTAGTTATTGTAAAGTTATATCATAAAAAAATCTGGAAATGGAACTACGAAATTACAGCATTTGGTTTTGCTTTTGTTTGTAATCTGTCATTTATGTGGGTACATAAACCATGTTGATAGTGCTCTATATTCATTATTCAAGCTGAAATTATGTCGCTTACGCCTGAAGAATGCACCAGAATACTTACAATGCTGGAAACCGGCCGGAGTCAGCGCGATACAGCCAGGACTGTCGGTGTGTCGCTGTCAACAGTACAAAGAGTTCTCCGACGTTACGAAGAAACTAGTTCTAACCTACGCAGACCAGGAACGGGCAGAACCAGGTGTACCACAGCACGAGAAGACCGATACTTGGTGAACACCATGCTTCGAAATCGCTTTCTCACAGGAACTGAACTCACAAATCAGTTTCGACGCCTCGGAGGAAGTAACCCAAGTGCATGGACAGTAAGACGTCGGCTTGCTGAATCTAACTTAAAACCCCTTAGACCTGCAAACGGCCCTAAACTGGAGCGTAGGCATCGTATTTCAAGACTAAGATATGCCCAGAGCCACGTAAATTGGAGTATTGAAGATTGGTCAAAAGTTATGTTCTCCGACGATTAAAAATGTATGCTCTACAAGCACGATGGAAGACACAGAGTGTATCGAAGACCAGGGGAAAGATTCAAGCAAGCATGCATCGAAGAAAAAGTAGCCTACGGTGGTGGGTCTGTACTTGTGTGGGCCGGAATTTCTTCTGAAAGTCGCACAGAGCTGGTGATCATAGCGGCTCTTTAACTAGCGTAAGATATGTGGAAGAAATCCTCAATGATCACGTTGGTCCATTTATGGTCAATTTAGGTGAGGATGCTATATTTATGCATGACAATGCCCGACCTCATACAGGTAGGATTGTGAATGACTACCTTCAAGAGATGAACATTACTCGTATGGAGTGGCCAGCGCGCAGCCCGGATATCAACCCGATCGAGCATGCTTGGGACGAGCTAGGCAAATGCGTAAAACAACGAAACCCTCCCCCAATCACGCTTCGTGAGCTCAAAATTGCTCTCACAGAGGAATAGGAGAATATTCCCCAAAATCGTATAAGGAACTTGGTGTACAGCATGCCAAACCGCGTAAACGCAGTAATGGAAGCACGAGGAGGCAATACGAAGTATTAAAATTCAAGAAAATCGTAATAAAGTTCAAAAATTTCATGTTTCCTATTTTTGTTTTAAGGAGAGATCAGCAGTTTTTTTCTTTATGTAATTTTGTGTTAATAAAATGTATGGTGACTCATATTTTTTTTACTTTCATTTAAGGAGTATTACATTGTCTATTAAATACAATTTATTGCATTAACCTATCATTTTTAGTTTCCGAGATTTTTAACATTCTTTAAGTGACCCGGATTCATTGCTCTCGAGTGTAGTTGTGATTACAAAACAGCACCTTTGAATAGCAGTCAGAGCATTTATTTCGACAAGATCTCCAATTATGCGTCTCGAACGAGACGAGTGGAAGTTGATTATATATCATGATATGGAGCCCTATTGGCAAGGATTAGATCTGCTTAAAAAATACGTCGATCATCTGAGCATTATATGTTCTAACACAACAAAGATATCACAGTGTGACGCAATCCTCATGCAATTACGTCACGGTAGCAATGAACTTGACCATTACAATAGCATGTTGCTTGGTCAGCAGTTCATGGGAAACGTGCAACATAAGCGCGGTCTTATCAATCCTATAGGAAGCATAGCGCGAAGTTTGTTTGGTGTCTTAGACGACGAGTTCGCACAAAAATATGCCAAGGATATCCAACAAATCAGACGTAGACAAAAGCTTTTGGCTTCCTTATGGAAAAACAAAACATCTATTGTTGAAGCACAGAACAACATCATCAAAAGAGTAGAAAATGCGATGGATAGACATCACAAGGTGTTTAATCAGCACCTGATCAGCTTAGAGAAGGGATTTAACACAATTCAGGAAGGAGTTAAGGAATCACTAATGTCTAACAGCTTTAGTGTATCATCTATCATTGCCAACAGTGTCCTGATGAACTTGAAAACTATCCAAGAAACCATCGTGGATACTATTATGAATCTACACCACACAGGATTCAATTTCCACCTTCTAACACCAAAACAGCTGACGGACGAACTTAATGTCATAATAGGACAGTTAGCAAAAGAATTGACTCTTCCAATAGATAATATTCAATCGGATTTATCTAAACTGTATCATTTACTGAAGACTAAAGCCAGAGTCATGCAGCAGTTTATTATCTTCGAAGTTAAAATCCCATTAGTGAGTAGATACAGCTACGAAATTTACAGAATTATAACAGTTCCGCAGCAGGTTGGAGGGAATATGATCAGCGTAATTCCCATCGCGGATCTTCTCGCAATGAATATACAAAGGGACGCTTACATTCCAATGACGGAAAACGAAATCCAAACCTGTTGTACGACACAGAAACATAAATCTGCCCTTTGAAGGGTCCGATTCATCAAATGAGATCGGATGAAAACCTCTGTATCAGAGATCAACAGTCCAATCGTTGCAGCACAGCATCTAAAATCTGCACAAACCGTTGGACAGATAAATTAAACACATATTTATATTTTTGTTGCGGACCGTGCTCGTTACGAATCATATGCGAGTATCAAGTTACGGCCGAACAATTAACCAAGGCTGGCGTTATCATGCTCGGCGATGGATGCGTCATCAAAGGCGATACTTACACAGTTTACTCACATAAGCAGCTGTCCAACATTCTGAAGACTACGGCAGACGTTCTGCGGATTGATATTCCACCAGTCCACCTATCAATCAACATAATCAACTTATCGATACCTATCGGTGCAATCGACGAACGTTCTGACCATACCTACATCGAGACTCAAGGTCTGGTAAAGGAACTCCATGATAAGTTGAGCCAGATGAAATATGAACCGAGCATTGATGAAGATTTGGACGACGGATTCTCATATCACGACGTGCAACACTACACGGTGATATACTTAGTGGTGTTCGCCCTGTGCGCGGCAGGAGCCGTGCACGTGTGGCGGCGCTTTCGGCGTGTGCGCAGCGTGGCTCTGCCTGTGCCCTCGACTCATCAGCAGCTTCAGAGTGCGAGTGTAATCAGTGTTCCGCGTATCAGTGTAAATGAGCAATCGGGACCTAGTGACATTGAGCTCAATACAATTTCGAGTGTAATCAGTGCGCGTAAACATAACAAGGCTACGTCGCCTGTGTTCCGCGAATCTATTTTCGGTAAAAATGAATAAGACTTTTCAGAGACTCATCCGTATCTACCCAAATTGTGCTTTCGATTATCATTGCTTTCTTTAAGTATAGGTACTTACTTAAATGTTTTAATGCTTTGATTTTGATTTTTATATGTTCACTTTTTATTTTTATCTAAGTCTCTCGTGCCTGCATGTACGGTCAAACCGTACAATTCATATTGTTTTATGCAAAATAAGCAGTTTTGTACCGCGTGCGCAATTACGTTTCGCGTTCGGTCTTCGCCGCGTGTACTCATTATCATAATATCGTAGCAGTTCGATATCCTAAAATCATCCTAACATTACTGATCACTGTATCAATTAGTATAGCATTATATCAATAAAATTATAATTATAACTCTATCACACCTTATCATTTAAAGTTGTCCCGTACAATAATAAATAAAGAACTTAAATTTGGAAAAATCAAACATCTCATTCGCGGATTTGAACTCCTGACCATCGTATTGCTAAGCCGCAGTCTTAACCACTAGACCAACGCGCCATTCACAATATATTTGACGGCACGGTTGGCGCAGTGGTTAAGCGATTGACTGCTGCGCTGCGTGTCGCGGGTTCGATTCCCGCACGGAACAAATATTTGTATGACCTACATGTATTTGTTCCGAGTCTGGGTGTTTTTCTATCTATAATATGTATGTATTTACAAAAAAAAAAAAATTGTATATAAGTAGTTTATCAGCCATCTTGTTACCATAACACAAGCATTAGGTTGCTTAGCTTGGGACAAATGGTGCTGTGTGAAATGTCCAGGGATATATAAAAAAAAAATATGTTACAAAAAACTTAAGCGGTTTGATGTCATTAACAAAGGGGGCGAGTGCCAATAACTAAATTTAAAATTAGAAAAATATTAGAAATGGAGAAATAATTGCACGAAATTTAATCCAAGCATAAAATTTTAATTTATCGTATTAGAATTTAGTTTTTTTGTATAATGGCAACACAAATGATGAACTTCAATCAAAGTTTTCATACTCGTCTCTACCCGCCTTAATTACTTCTCGTTTGTTTCGTTTGCGATTTTCCGTGTATTTTGGTAATTTTCCACTCAGTTTATAAGTGTATAGTAGGGATGTGACAGTATACATAAAAAATCGATTATTTTGCCTACTAAAAAAATCGATTAGAAAATAATCGATTTTTTTAATAAAAATAATCGTTTTTTTTTTAAATAATCGATTTTTTCCTTATTTTTTGATACATTAAATTAAACGACTGAAATATCGATAATCACTATCACAGCATTCTTTAATTTTAATAATAATATCAACAAGTTAAATATTCATTTTACACAAAAAAGGATATTTTTTAATTTCTCCTTTCGCAGGGAGCAATTTCTTGAGGTGAATGTAATGTAATGGTAGCCCGCCAAATTCAAATTTTCTTGGATCAAAAGAGAACAAATCCAACTTAGAGAGATGTATTGATGATTCCTATAGTTATAATTATGTAAATATATTTGTTATTGTCGAGCATCATATTTTGATCAAGATATAACCTGACACTGCAAACAAATTGCCAAAGACGCAAGAACTACCACTTCCCATTGACCATAAGAAATAGGTAAATTATAAAATAAATCATCACAAAATAAATAAATTAAAAGTCTGTTGGCAAAGAATTTAAAAATAAAAGTTTTGGTAAACGCTTAGAAAGTATTCGGCTCCTGGTCTTTGTTAGTATGGCGCCAGCTTTCAATTGACGACGTCGCGTTAAATATACAGAAGGCGTTAGCGTCATACATTTAAAGGGTGGTTAAATTTTAAGGGCCGATGTTGATTTTGAATAAAACACAAATTATTTGGGAAATTATTGTCATTTCTTTTTATTATGATAATATGGTATGGTTCAATTATGTATGGAACAAAATATCGGCCAAATGGCCGCCGCGACCTCGGCGGAACACCTCCATCCGATAGTTCAAATTTTCGATGACGCTGAGGAATAATTGAGGTTCTATGCCGTTAATGTGCCGAATTATCTCATCCTATAGCTCTGAAATTGTTGCTGGCTTATTGACGTACACCTTTTCCTTCAAATAACCTTAAAGAAAGAAGTCCAACGGTGCCAAATCACATGATCTTGGCGACCAATTGACATGGCCACCACGTGAGATAACACGGCCATTGAATTTGTCGCGCAAAAGAGCCATTGTTTCGTTAGCTGTGTGGCAAGTGGCACCGTTCTGTTGAAACCACATATCGTCCACATCCATATCTTCCAATTCGGGCCATAAAAAGTTCGTTAGCATCTCACGATAGCGAACGCCATGAAGATGATTTTCTTCGAAAATTGATCATCCAATGTTGCCATTTCTTGCCACCATTCTGAACATTGACGACGTTTGGAATGGTCAAGAGGCTTTAGTTCTTGAGTCAATTGCACCTCGTAAGCGTGTAAATGCAAGTCTTTATGCATAATGTTCATCAACGACGAGCGTGAGAGGTGCAATTGTTGGGCACGACGACGAGTTGAGGTAGACGGCTCTTCAGCCACACTATCGCGAACAGCAGCAATATTTTCTGCTGTACGAGCTGTACGGGCATGCATTGGTGTTTTCTCATCTCCTACAGACCCGGTTTGCTCAAATTTTTGCACGATTTTTGCTATTGTACGCACACTTGGACGATTAAATTGACCGAAAAAATCACGAAATGCACGATAATTATGTATTTTGATTTGAACGCCCATTTTCATAATAAGCCTGAATAACTTTAACGCGTTGCTCGGTTGTGTATCTTTCCGTGGTTCAAATTGAGTTAGTCTGAAATTGAGAAATGTCAAATGAAATGCAGAAAAAAACTTGACGTTTAGGTGTGGTTCACATTCAACATCGGCCCTTAAAATTTAACCACCCGTTATTAGTTAGTGGCTAGTGGTTCGCTTCGCGATACTTTGCGGCTTCGCGCTCCTGACTGTTGCAGCCGTTCCAGGTGAAAAAAATCGGCAGTGAATAAGAAATCGATTTTTTATTAATCGAGTTTTTATATAATCGATTATTTTTCACATCCCTAGTGTATACTTGTATAGTCTATGGTTCTGACCACGTGACTTAGCGTTGAGATGATGTAATTCCTATTCCTATACATTTGATTAGTTTTTTTCTATTAACGCTAACGATTGTAGATTGTCAACTTGGCTAGGGTGTGGCTAGGCCTTTATTTTATTTCGGCGCCTAACTTTGATATTGGTTATTTTTGCTTTTAATCCTATAATACGTGTAATTAGATAAAAAACAAATACAATGGAAGAAAAACGTAAGTAAATAAAAATACCTCAACTTTTAGGTTAGTTCCGTATTGTATAAGAATTGATTATTTCAGAACTTATTCGAAGAAAGAAGAAAGCTTTAGAAGGGAGCAATAGACGAGCTTTAGCTGACGCTTACGGTGATTTGGGGTGGTTTTATTACAAACACAATCGTTATAGTGATGCTTTGGACGAGTATATGAGCGCGGCAGCTATCTGCAAGAAGTCGGGACATCGTATGGGATGGGGGACTTGCAATCTGTTTATCGGAGAGATTTACATGAGATTGGCAGACTTTGATAAAGCTCTGAAGTATGTGGAGCAATATTTAGGTAAGTACTTAATTAAACAAGTGAAGTAAACAATAAAAATGTCACAAAGAGATTTAGGTTACGTATAATAATTATACCTACTTAAAGAGGCTATGCAAAGAGATGTCATAGAAAGACTGTGATAGTGTGAATTGTGATCCTATGTCTCGGTGACGCCATCTAGCAAAATTAGAGCGGCAATTGGAACATCAAAAAGTAAAAATGAATTAATTAGCTATCGCTCATTCGCTCGGTAGGTGGCCACGGCCAGTGTGGTCAGTGTTGCCAGATCCGATTTTCAATCCGTGGATTAAGCTTGAAAACCTAATAATATACAATCAGGTAAATAAATAAATAGTAGTAATAGTAATAGTCAAGGTCCGCAAGGCTCAATACTGGGTCCATTCTTGTTCTTAGTTTACATTAATGATTTACCATTCCATTTGACGGGCATCTGTGATGTTGTACTGTTTGCAGATGATACCTCTCTTATTTTTAAAGTAGACAGGAATAGACAAGATTTTGACGACGTAAACAGTGCACTCTCAATAGTTACAGATTGGTTTACGTCAAATAACTTAGTTCTCAATGCCAAGAAAACCAAATGTGTAAAGTTCGCCTTACCGAATGTTAGAAACCTAGGACCCAACATCGTCTTAGATAAAGAGGTGCTTGAAACTGTAGGCTCGGCAATTTTTCTAGGACTAACAGTAGATGCCAAACTTCAGTGGGGACCTCATATATCAAGTCTAGCAGGAAGGCTCAGTTCGGCTGCCTACGCCGTCAGGAAAGTAAGACAATACACTGACGTTGATACAGCTCGTTTAGTCTATTTTAGTTATTTTCACAGCGTTATGTCCTACGGTATTCTGCTGTGGGGCAAAGCCGCTGATATACAAAATATATTTGTCCTTCAAAAGCGAGCTGTTCGAGCAATTTACCAGCTAGGTGCCAGAGTTTCTCTAAGAGATTTCTTTAAAGATATTGGTATTCTCACGGTTGCATCACAATTCATCCTTGCCAACATTTTATATATTAGGCAAAATTTACACTTGTACACTAAAAATAGTGATATTCACAGTGTTAACACTAGAAATAAGGACAAACTACGTGCCCCCTTTCACCGGCTTCATAAGGTTCATAACTCATTTGTTGGGCTTGGTATAACCTTTTATAACAAGATACCCTCTTCTTTTCTAGACTTGCCTTTTAATGCGTTTAAAGCTCAACTAAAATCCAACCTTTGTTCAAAGGCATACTATTCCATCAACGACTACTTAGACGATAAGAATAGTTGGTCACCCTAGTTTAACGCAAGACAATGTTTATGTTCCTTCTCCAGAATTAGCTTACTGCCAGGTCTTAGAACCCAGCAATGCATAAATGTGTAAGCTGTCACGCCCTTTATGCCTGGAGGCTTTTATTTGGGTAGTAAGTTTTTTTTTTTATTTACATTTTAATTAATTATTTTTTAGCTTGAGTACGTATAGTTTTTATTATATTTGTTGGTATATTGGCGTGGCTAGCTGACATATTATGGCAAATAATTTAATTTTATGTTCTGTTTTGTAATGTTAATTACCGAACATCTAGGTAACCTAGTATTGTATCCAATCACGTATTTTCGTTTTAATTGAACAGACAGCTGTGCTGCTGGGGAGTTTGTTGCGCCACTTCTTCTTCCCAGCGATAGCACTAGGAAGTGGTGAAGGGCGGGCGTTTTTGGGGGACTGTCTTTTGTAATTTTGACGTTCAAAAAGTGCTGATTCTCAGCCTAATTTGAATAAATGACTTTTGATTTTGATTTTGAATATTGAAAACTAAACAAATTAAGCGACCCATACACCTACAATAATATTGCGCAATGTTGATGATTGCACAATATTATTAATGGTTAAACAAACTTACCTGAAGTGAAGTTTGACCGCAATTACACGAGTCGCTGCATCCGAAGAGATTTACATGATTCACTAGGTAGTACACTCCTCAATGTACTAGGCATCGCACAATTTTTAGATAAAAAACTAAAAAATAAAAATAACATTAGATATTAAACGACTACCGTAGTACCTGCTGTGGTGGGGCGTCCACCGCGCCCGGCCATCTACGATCGTTCACTTGTCATTCATTTAAGAGGGCTATTTATCTTAAACTACTTATATTTAATATCGGGATTTCTTGCAAAGAAGGGTTGGGCGGGTTTGTAAATCTCTTCGGATGCAGCGACTCGTGTAATTGCGGTCAAACTTCACTTCAGGTAAGTTTGTTTAACCATTAATTACACTTCGTCGCTGCATCCTCGAGATTTACATGATTCACTAGGTAGATGTTCAGAGTTTAGAGATAAATAGCCAATACATTAGTGGTGAAAAAAATAAATGCATCTAATGATTTAATATGTTTTATTTTTAACATAGCTAAGTATAGGTATTATTAAATTATATCCACGAAGTGGTTAAGTACACAAAACATATAGGTTTATATAAATATGGTAATTTTAACAAAATTTAAACGTTATTGTCATAAACAGCGCGAGCAAAATCATCTGTTTCCTCTGTAAGCAGAGGTCTGTTATAGAATTTACCAAATACTAGAGAATTACCAGACCAACCGGCAGTTTTTTTAATTAAATCTATAGAAATACCTCTACGACCAGCCGCTGATGTAGCCGCGTGGCGCGTGCTATGTGACGTAAATATTGTGGTGTCTATACCGCTATCTGCTAATGTCTGTTTAATCCAGCGGCTAATCGTAGAGGAGCTGGCGTTGTGGACTGGTCTCTTAGTAGTTAATAATAACCTTTCGGTATTTGATTCAGTCCTAAATGTATCTGTAACATTAATATATGAACATAAAGTCCTTCCTGGACATATCTCTATTTTATTAGGAAAGAATGGTATAATCAAACGGGGTGTTTGTCTGCCAGGTGCAGAGGTTTTTAACAAATCATCAATTGTTATTATAATGTGTGAATCACAAATATTTATGTTAGACAGGCGAATAAAGGATAACGTCTGCACGCGTTGTGCAGTCGACAACGCAAGCAGAGTTACCAGTTTTTTTGTTAATTTGTTTAAACACAGATTTTCATTAGGAAAATGATTGTACAAAAAGTCTAAAACTACATTAGTGTCCCAAGTAGATTGATATCGAGGGAAAACTGGTTTCAATCTAAAAACACCTTTCATAAATCTGCTGACAATATCATTTGTACTTAATTGTCTACCTATAATTAAACCAAGCGCCGAACGATAGGTGTTCAATGTAGAATACCTGGCTCCCGTTTCAAATTCTCTGGACAAAAATTGCAGTACCGGTTGTATAGATGCAGTGTAGCAGTCTACCTTATGGGTTTGACAAAACTGCCACCATTTTTTGTAAGCGATATTATAGTGTTTTAATGTATTATTAGATAAAGAAGCAGTGATAATCTTTATAGTTTCCGGAGTCAATGATTTTCGAGAAAATGCTTCCCTGATAACAGGCATGATACCAGGGTAAGTTTCATCCAAAGGGGGTGCTGCGTTCTGAAAGGAGATAAAAGGAGATCACTACTAGGTCCGTGATAAACCGGTTCCCTTATCTGTAAAGATGTAAACAGTGGGTACCACGGCTGACTAGGCCAATATGGGACTATAAGCACTCCTGTAGCCTTATCAGAAATTATTTTTCGTAAGCACTTGAGAATCAACGAAAAAGGTGGGAACGAGTAAAAGTTTAAATTGCCCCAATCTAAAGTAAATGAATCAATATCGTAAGCGTGTGGGTCTCGTTTCCAGGACACATATTTATGACATTTCGCATTCAAACGAGTTGCGAATAAATCAATCTCTGGAGTACCATAATGAAGGACTACGTCACGAAACGCTGAACGAGATAATTCCCACTCGGTGTCGACATTGATGTGTCTTGATTCTTGGTCAGCTTCCGTGTTGTCTTTTGACTTAATGTAGGAAGCAAAAATGAAGAGACGACGTTCTTCACACCACTGCCAAATCTCGCGTGCTATATCATTAAGATGTGTATATTGAACACCGCCCATCCTATTAATATATGAGATTGCAGTAGTGTTATCTATTCTTAAAAGTATCTCTTTGTCTACAAGGTCCTTGGCAAAGCATTTCAAACCAATGAAAGCGGCTTTTAATTCTAGTAAGTTTATATGGTTTGGGGTTTCTGACGTGCTCCAAAATCCACCGCTGGTTTCTCCATTACAAGCTATACCCCAACCCGTTAGAGAAGCATCGGAAAAAATCTCCAAGTAGTATTTGTTTTGACGGATTGGACAAAACGCATTCATGATGTTTGTTTTCCACCACGAGAAATCAGGTTCTAGGTTATTAGGAATGATCATATTAATATCATAATCGCCATTTGATTTCTGAAGCGCGAGATATTTAATTCTTTCAAATCGCTTGGTATAAACCCACCCATAACTAACTGCTGGGCACGATGACGTAAGTAATCCCAGAAACTTTGCAAAGTCTCTGATAGATAAAGAACGTTTGTTGGAGTATCTATCGATTATCTCTAGAACCTTCAATCGTTTCTTTAGTGGCAATTTTAAGGTCATGTCCGTTGAGTTTAATTCAAAACCTAAAAAAGTTTTGAGTTGGCTAGGAACTAAATCACTTTTATAAATGTTTATCACAAACCCGAGTTTTTCTAACAAGTCGGTGATTATTTTTACATCGTGAGAGCAGCCCTCAAATGTTTTATTAATACATAACAAATCGTCTAAATAAATAACCAGCATAATCCCTTGTTTTCTGAGGTATGTAATCACTGGTTTCATTAATTTAGTAAAAATCAACGGTGCCGAACATAAACCAAATGGTAAACACTGAAATTCATAAGTCTGATTGAAAAACCTAAACCGTAGATATTTTTTACTATTTTCATAAATTGGGATTAAAAAATACGCCTCCTTAAGGTCAATATGGGCCATGTAATATGATTTTGATAGTAATTTAGAAGCCGTTCTAACATCCTCCATTTTAAAATGTTGTGGATCAATATAATTGTTTAATTTTTTAAGATTAAGAATAAATCTATGGGTACCGTCGCTTTTAGGTATCAAAAAAATATTCGAAATAAACTGGCCCTGAATGTCTTCACATTTTACTATCGCACCTGATAACAAAAGTTTTGAAATTTCAATATTAAGATTATTAGCCTCTTGGAAAGAAAAGGATTTATTAACTGGTTCTGCATACTGAATAACGCGTCGATTAAAATGTATTTTGTAACCATGATATATACACTGTAAGATTACAGGATCTTTAGTTATGCTTTTCCAAGCTGTTACAAAGAGTCGTAACCGACCAGCATGTTTAATTACCTCTATTCGGGCTTCGGAGGTGCCTTCGGGGCTGACTTCGCAGAGCTGTACCGTTCTGTTGACGCTGGATATCTCCGTGTGTTCAGGTTGGAGGCTTGTGTCCTGGGCCCACTCGACCTGCCTCTGTAGTTCTGGTGACGAAGTGGGCGCCTCGAGTTTCCCTGGCGATAATTATTCGAGCGTGTCGATCTGTGGGAGGTAGATGGTTGAGGCTCGGTCCTCCTTATCTGTAATCCAGATTTTTCAGCCATCTTAGATGCCTTGATTTTTTCGCCCAAATTCTCTCCGAAGAGAAAAGTATCTCTCTTAACCCCTTTAATAATATTCAAAAAACTTTTATCCAGGCTGAATGTAACTAACTTCCTTCGGTTAGCAGTATTTTGGCAATGTAAATCTAACAATATTTGTGCTGTTTCTGAGAGCTTTTTTATAATCTCAGCCTTTTCTACATTGCCGTCAATTACTGATGAGAGTAGGTTAGTGATACCCGCTATACCAATGCCTAGATGATTTTGTGTCCATTCAAGACGCTTATCCCTGTTTCTGGAGGATTCCGATAAGACAGAGGATATTTCTTGATTAAGTTTTGGTGCCTTAATAAGTTGAAAATTCTCCGGGGTCAAAATATTACTAAACAGCTTTTGTTTCTGTTCTTTACCTAGACCCTCCATAATAATCTTTCCCCAACGTTTGGAGATCTCTTCTCTGATTTTTGGCCCGAATACCTCATCTTTTTCCTTAGATTCTCCAAGAACCTCTAATATATCAGGCGGGAGGGCCTCCACAATTTCTGGAGCGGCACTAAATTCTGGTGCGGCGCTAATACCAGCGCCACCGGTAACGGTATCAGAGATAGTGTGTTGTGGAGCTGTCACCACAGATCGAATGTTCGACTGAGTACCATCTGATTGGTAATGCTCAGAGGATTCGTAGTCGGGAGGTAAGGAGGCAGGACTTGAGTGGCGAGACTCAACATCTGGAATTATATTTCGATCTACTATAGCATTAGCTCAAATTTGGCTTGAAACAATGACAACAAAAGGATTTGATCGCGTCAAACCACTTGACAATAATAGTCAATTATTATAGACGGTCGTAATCGCGTCACGACACAATAGTGGTTTTAATTTGACCGAGATCTCATCACGGTACTTGTAGAATATGCATATGGAGGTAGTTACTTATTAACATCCATATTCCATAAAGACATAAACTGGAACGACTGCCATCTCGTCGCACTACACACATCGTCCAATGAATTTAACTAATTGATTGTAAAAACAAAGTAGAATCGATGCAAAAGGATTCCTTTTCTATAATATAACGTTATAATGGAACAACAACATTACAAAGTCATGAGTCATACCGCACGTGTGCGAACAACAAGACACTTGAAATACTCAAAACTATTAAACTTAGTGACTGATAGTTAAATCAGCAATACCGATGATACGACATAACACCGTTAATATTAAGTTAAATCTGACTAACCTTCATCACTGGATGTGTGTTCTCGTTGTCTATGTAAACGCTTTTCCAGTCGCCTTATTTTTCGTCTGATGGTCCGTGGATCATCTTCATGTCGTCTTCGTCCCATAGTCACAAGAGAAAAAAATAAAATAAAAATGGATGGAATATTTTTCACCAACAATATTAATGTTGCGATGCCCGCACGAAAGAAGCGAATGACAAGTGACAAGTGAACGATCGTAGATGGCCGGGCGCGGTGGACGCCCCACCACAGCAGGTACTACGGTAGTCGTTTAATATCTAATGTTATTTTTATTTTTTAGTTTTTTATCTAAAAATTGTGCGATGCCTAGTACATTGAGGAGTGTACTACCTAGTGAATCATGTAAATCTCGAGGATGCAGCGACGAAGTGTAATTGAACATTTAGGGGTAGTATTGAAGATTGCGCAATGATTGAGTAAAAGATTGAGGACTTTTAAATTTTATTGCACAATATTTATTTATTGTGTCTTGTGTTTGGTATATTGCCCAATATTTTTTAGTCTACATACAGTTCGGAGTGGTCGCGTACGCACGCGTGTATTTTTGCAGCGAAAATGGCACAAAAAACCTCCAATTCACTTAATTCTAGATCCTTTAACAGGCGTTCGTTATTGTAGATTGACCTTTTCATCAACCAGCCCTTAGTCCAGATTCGGCGTTTTCGTTTTTGCCGTTTCGCTACAACGATAGCTGCAGCCGAATCTTTATCAGACATGGTTCACATGGTGCACTGAAGAAAGTTATGACGAGAATGCTTGTTCAATTTAATTGTACCGTGTGGGTTTCGGAGCTCATCAATCATATTGTGCAATCATCAACATTGCGCAATGTTATTGTAGGTGTATGGGTCCTCTTATGCAAAACTTGTCTCAGACAGTAAAAACTATTTTAGAGACTATTCATTGTCCGTGATACCGTCTATGGCTAGGTATCCAGTTTCAAGTGTGTGTTTTTTATGTACATAGGTTCAAAGTAAAATAATTTTAAAAGTGCTTTGCCTCCGAATTATTATATCAGCACTCAGTTTATTACGATTTTTGTGTAAAGTAGACCTATTATGTCACAAAGCGCTTTTTTTGCAATAGGGTAGTTTCCTGGGTAAAACAATAATAATTAAATTTAGTCCGTCAGTTAGATTATCGAAAAATAATGGACACGTATTTTTTCTTTTGTCAATCAAACAAAAAGTGACAAGATTAAAGCGCGTCAAAATTTCTGAGTGGGGGGTCGTGACGTCACTTGCTTGCAAAAATGTCAATAGCAAGTAACGTCACGCGGAACTTTGTGAGCGTTTACAACGTACGGCATTTCATACAAACTTTCAAGTCCTTGTTTTTCGAAATAAATGAACCGAATGAAACTTCCTACGCATAAGCAGGATATATCTATATATATAAAATTCAAAGTCCTGACTGACTGACTGAGACATCAACGCACAGCCTAAACCGCTGGTCCTAGAGACATGAAATTTGGAGGGTGTATTCTTCGTGAAGAGTAGGTATCCACTAAGAAAGGGTTTTTCGAAATTCCACCCCTAAGAGGGTGAAATGGGGGGATTTTGTTTGTATGAAAAATCTTATTCCTTGAGTTAATAATCTTGAAACTTGGCATGAATACTTATCTAAGTAAATTATGAAGTTGTGCATTTTTTGTTTTTATAAACTACCCCTTAAAAGGGGATTGGGGGGTTTCAAAGTTTGTATGGAAGAATTTTAGCGCGCGGTCCGATTTAATCGAAACTCAGTATTTATACATAAAATTGAAAGGAAAGAATAATGTGTATCAGGGTTTTTCGAAAATCTACCCCTGATGGCCTGAAAAGGAGTAGTCAATTTTACAGGGGAGGATTTTACAGCGTGGCTTGATTAACTCGAAAATTGGTATAAATAATCTTTGAGTCAAGTTATGAACACATCTCAAATAATTTTTCAAAATTCCACCCCTGTGGGGGTGAAAAGCGGGGATAAAGTTTATATGAAAAATCTTATTCGTTAGGTTAATAGTCTTGAAAATTGGCAAGAATACTCGCCTAAGTAAGTAATAAGTTTATCATTATAAGTTTTTCAAAACTACCCCACAAAAGGGGATATAAGGGTGCTGAAGTTTGTGGGGAAGAATTTGAATGCGCGGTCCGATTAACTCGAAAGTCAGTGTTTATACTTAAGACCAACAATAAAGAATAACATGTAACATGGTTTTTCGAAAATCTACTCCTAACGGGTTGAAAAGGGGTAGTTAATTGTACAGGGGACGATTATAATAAGTGGCTTGATTAATTAGAAAATTGGTATAAATAATCTTTGAGTCAAGTTATGAACACATCTCAAATAATTTTTCAAAATTCCACCCCTGTGGGGGTGAAAAGCGGGGATAAAGTTTATATGAAAAATCTTATTCGTTAGGTTAATAGTCTTGAAAATTGGCAAGAATACTCGCCTAAGTAAGTAATAAGTTTATCATTATAAGTTTTTCAAAACTACCCCACAAAAGGGGATATAAGGGTGCTGAAGTTTGTGGGGAAGAATTTGAATGCGCGGTCCGATTAACTCGAAAGTCAGTGTTTATACTTAAGACCAACAATAAAGAATAACATGTAACATGGTTTTTCGAAAATCTACTCCTAACGGGTTGAAAAGGGGTAGTTAATTGTACAGGGGACGATTATAATAAGTGGCTTGATTAATTAGAAAATTGGTATAAATAATCTTTGAGTCAAGTTATGAATATATATACTAAACGATTTTTTTTAATTCCACCCCTGTGGGGGTGAAAAGCGGGGATACAGTTAATATGAAAAATCTTATTCATTTAGTTAATACACTTGAAACTTGGCAACAATACTTGCTTATGTAAGTAATAAAGTTTATCATTAAGTATAAGTTTTTCAAAACTACCCCTCAAGGGGATATAGGGGTGTTGAAGTTTGTGTGGAAGAAATTGAATGCGCGGTCCGATTAACTCGAAGCTCAGGATTGGTACTTTTAACAGAAAACAATTAATAATATGTATGTAAAGTGGTCGAAAATTGACCCCTGACGGGGCAAAAAGGGGTAATTCGGTTTTTAGGGGAGGATTTGAATTTGAAACTGTATGTTACATTTTCACGCCTAAACCACTGACCTTCTGATTTGGCAAAGAGATAGATGGCATCTCCTAGGGAAGCACATACTTTTTATCCTGGTGGCACGTTCCCGTGGGATAACTTCCGACATCCACGCGGGCGAAGCCGCGGGCAGAAGCTAGTAGCCAATATAGGTCTAAAAAGTTAATTGAAATCATTTTCGAAAAATAGTGTTACCGCAAAATTTGACCGATTTTAAATATTCCATAGAAACAGAGATTTCCCATTATCTTTTTTTAAATAAGACATTTCGAAAATGTTCTTTGCTAACTTTTTAGACAAGTGTACTGCTTAGGCGTATGAAGTTTCATTAAAATCGGTTCATGAATTTCGAAAAACAAGGACTTGAAAGTTTGTATGAAATGCCGTACGCTGTAAACGCTCTTAAGGTGGCTGCTCCAAGGTAGCCCGCGAAATTCAAATTTTCCTACGTTTTTTTAAATTTGCTGGTCAGTACTAAGTTGTACGCTGATTAAAATATGATTCGCGGCCGTAACAAATATGTATTTACAGAATTATAATCATTAAAGTCATCAACACAACTCTCTAAGATCAAGTAATCCTACTGAATGACTATTTCATTAAATCTTGACATTTTAGGATTATGCTAACTTAACAAGTGATATTACTGATTCTAACGATTATAATTCTGTAAATACATATTTGCTACGCCCGCGAATCATATTTTAATCAACGTACAACTTAGTACTGACCAGCAAATTGCAAAAAAGTAAGAAAATTTGAATTTCGCGGGCTACCTTGGAGCATCCACCTTAACGGGCGATATCTTCATCATTTTTTAACTAATTGACAAAAGAAAAAATATACGGTTTCAATATTTTTTGATAATCTAACTGACGGACTAATTAGATTTTTTTAGGAAATATTATGTATTATATATAATATTATGTATTATATTTTAAGTGTTATTTATTATTTACCTTAATAAATATTATCGATAACAAAATCGATAAACAACATCACATCTCAACAAGGCAGCAGTAAACCAGTTTGCTAATTTTGTAATAAACAGGGCGTATAAACAATAATAATGCTGAGTAGGTTTACTAAACCTACTCAGCATTATTATAATAAACGCCCTGTTTATTACAAAATTAGCAAATTTTCTAAATCTATTTATGAAAATTATTTAATTCTAATTACTGAGTAAATATAAATAATTCATGCATAAATAAACCGAAGTGAGGCCCAGCCGATCGATTCTGTAAAAATCTCACCGTGAAAAGTTAGGTGAAGTGAGCTTAGAGTGAGCTGTCAATAGTGTCATTGCCCTACTAGCATTTTAGTTGGAAATTTGGAATGACAGCTCACTCCACGCTCACTTTTCACCTAAGTTTTCACAGTGAGATTTTTACAGAATCGATCGGCTGGGCCTCACTTCGGTTTATTTATGCATGAATTATTTATATTTACTCAGTACTTAATTAGAATTAAACAATTTTCATAAATAGATTTAGAAAATTTGCTAATTTTTAGGTTTTGGTTACAGAATCGCATTGCAGTTGTTTTACCATAACAAGATTTGCAATATCGTAATGCGCAACTGGGCAAATTTCCTATAAAGGTAGCCATTGACGATACGTCCATCAATCCAAATGGAGTGGACGTCTTCCAAAATGGTTTCGTGAATGTGATAAACGTATGCCAATCAAATGGACGCCTTCCAGCTTTGGATTTCCAAACGGATTGAAATCCATGCATCCAATCCAAATGGACGTCATCCGCGGCCGACTGTCAATGTCAAAAACGTGCGACACGCCATTTGGAAGCCGTTCGAATCGTCTGTGAATGGGCAAAACCGCGTCCATTTTTTTGTAAATTTGGTCTCAGTTTTTGCTATGTGTTGACGGGGGGTACATGTGCTACACTGGTAGAAAGAGCTGAGTCTATGAAACCAGGACGGTTTTATTTGTAAAGGTTCATTTTTTCCTTCGTCTTTTCTGTCTTTTTAACCGACTTCTAAAAAAAGGACGAGGTTCTCAATTCGGATGTTTGTATTTTTTTTTTTTATGTTTGTTCGCGCATAACTCCGTCGCTTGCCAACCGATTTGAATAATTATTTTTTTGTTGGAATGGGTATACTTCCCAAATGGTCCCATGAATTTTATCGAAATCGGACAAGCGGTTTTTGAAAAATCAACAAAAATCAAAAAAAATATCACAACAAAAAAGTGAAAAATAAAAAGTAGTTTTTATTATCGAAATACACACTGCTGTTGCCACCATTAAAAAATCCATTGTGATAATTCTTCCGTACGACGTCGACTTGATAGCGTGCTATCTTCGAAGTGGCGATGGCGGCGCGTACGTCCAAATGGAAGTAAGTCAATGTGCCTATAAACTGAAGTACAGACGCCAGCACATCAAGCTACTACAATCTGTCAAATTTCTTTAATAGATTTTCAACTTTATCGCTAAAGCATTATGGTTCAAAGTTGATTGGGAAAATTTGACAGTTTCGGGTAGCTTGACCTGCTGGCGTCTGTACATCCATATGGAAGTCTTCCATTTAGAAGCATTCCAAACAGACGTATCGTCAATATATTTTTCTTTTGGTGGACACGAATGCGTCATAACACGCAGGCGTATGACAATTGACACTCACACTAGACTGAGCGACTTTTGACCACTAGGGGCACTAGGACAAATGTATTGGATTACGATTTTGTTCGTAATGTCCTGTCTATTGTCAAGTAAATAATTTAATGTCTTTGCATACATACAATGCAAAAGAGTAAGCGGGCATTTCACCATTTTTTGTCACTGTAACAATAACAATATACAAACAGCACTTTACGAGTTATTACTAATCTAGGTAATACATTCATGCTTGCTTCAACTTTATTTCAATATCCCTGTTTTCTTCCACAGCTGTAGCAAAGGAGCTAAAGAACTTAGCTGAGGAGCAGGACGCCATGGCTGCACTAGGCTTATTATATTTATCACAAGGAGAAGCCATCACTACTGACAAGGATGAGGCTAAAACCTCACTGAAAGCTGCTGAAAATGCATTCATGAAAAGTTATGTTATGTGTGAGAAGTAAGTAGTAAATGCCAAATAACATCTTAATTGGGCCTGTTATATAAAGTGTGGCGATTAGGTTATCACATGAACTGAAACCACGTATTCTACAAATCATATAATAAACATACACAATTAAAATAATTAATAACATTTTAGTCGTGGGACCTCTTTTTCGTTTCAGCCTAGTATTTGCCTAACAACATTAAACTTATTTGTGTTTACTTAGTAACAATAACATAAAGTTTCTGTTGAATTCTTGATACCATTGCCTCACGCGTGCCTAGTGAATTATTATCGAGGATGGTTTATTTCATGTCAATTTTTACGCAAATTATTTTATTTGTCTTTTTCTTCTGTTTTCAGTAAAATTTAAATTTTACTACTCTAACAGACTATTAACAACTTGGTAATGACCGCTGTATTATTTAATGTGATAACCTAATCGCCACTCTGTATACATTTAGTAAATTGGACACATACATACTCAATATATGAGGGCCTCAGATGAACTCACTAACTTATTGATTTTAAAAAGTTAGAAACCTTTATCTGACTAAGATTATGTCTGGGATTTAAAAGAGACTGTGGTCTCTGAGTTTGTTTCGGCCTTTTTTCTCAGGCTAGTCAGATAAGAAGCGCCGACCTCATCTAGTTTTTAAAATATGATTGATGTGTCAAAGTGTTTGTACAAACCTACTTGCAAAATAAAATCATTTATCAACTATTTGTCAAAGCTTTGAAGTAACGACTATCAAATACAATGAACTTCGGTTAAAACACTTCAGTAACTGAGCAACAGAAAGCTATAAGCTTGAGCAAGATAACAGGAGCATCATTCTTAATGTTTTTCCATCAAACAAAATCTTTTTCAGCTTAAACGGCAAAATAAACAAACATGAACTAATGGAAAAGAAAGCCCGTTTGCTTCACAATATTGGAGTATTACAGTCACATCTCGGAAACCTTGACAAAGCCCAAGACTGCATCAACAAAGCCATATCAATATGTTCAAGTCAAGATTTGTATGAAATTCTCCACAGTTGTTATACTACGGAGGCTTTGCTTCTTTGTAATAAGAAGAAGGATCATGCTAAGGCGTTAAGCTGCTTGAATAAAGCGCTTGAGGTTGCTAAAAGGCTTGATAATAAGGTAATATTAATTTTTCACTACCTGAAAAGTAATTTCATACTAAATTTTGTTTGAATTTTGAATTTATCTAGTAGATAGTGCCTATTTGGACATCTTGAAACAGTAGTCAAGCTCTTTAATTTGATGGGTTTACCTACATAGAAAGGCTTCAAATGGAAAATGAACACTGTTGGTGTTCATTTTCCGTTTGATGTTTACATACTGGGCCTAATCAGTATGATATAGATGTACCATCCATGGAAAAAAAAAGTTAGTTACAAATTAGACACTGAAATAAATGTCCTTTTTAATTTTTTGTGCACCATTTCCAGGTTCTAAAGACATGTGAAACATTAGCATCTAAAGCTGATATTTTCTGCAAGATGTCTGACTATCAGAGTGCTAAGCAAGTGCTGCTCAAGGCTTGGAAACTGAAGACTCCTGACGAGAACAAGAGTAAGACCATTGAGGCTGATCTTAGAGTTGGTGAGTGTTTATATGAATATTTAAATGCTTTGCCTATCCAAATATACACACAAAACACACATTTTAGAGATATTAGCATAGAGTAGGCAGAAACTACAGAAAACCAATGTACGGTCACCAAAGATGATGGATGGATGTGTAGCAGCATCTACAGCGTCACATGCGAACTACGCATTATACTGACGTCACCCAAAATCCTGCATCACGCAAGCAGAGTTTACCGCGCCACTAGCATAAATACAACAGCCCAATATGCACCATCTGGCAGTTGCCCACCAGACACGACACCCGGTCTGGTCGGAGGATCCTCCCTTACACCCAGATCCTCATACCTCTAAAGATATTTTCGAATAAAATTTAATTTGATTATTAGACAACAAACAGTTCCTTTATTCAATTAAATTTCATTTGAAAACACTAATCGGTTTTTTACTAAACTTCAGCTACATCTGGCGACCTTTTGGTTACTTAATCATCTCTTTTCGTGACATCCTTTGGGCCTTTTAACTAAGTGAATGTGCCTGAAGCTTAGAGTTCCATAAAACTACGTTAATTTAAGCAGTCGAAAATAATAGGTCTGTTACTTTCTTAAAATATTGACATCAATTTATGGCTAAAAGTTTACCCACTCAAGCATAGGAATGGATTAAGAGCGTTGACAACGAACGGCATTTCATACAAACTTTCAAGTCCTTGTTTTTCGAAATGCATGAACCGATTTTAATGAAACTTCCTACGCATAAGCAGGATATATAGGTCTAAAAAGTTAGTTGAGAACATTTTCGAAAAATACTGTTACATGTAAATTCGACCGATTTTAAATTTTCCATAGAAACAGAGATTTCCAATTATCTATTTTTAAATAAAACATTTCGAAAGAAGTTTGTATGAAATGCCGTACGTTGTCAACGCTCTTAAGAGTGTGTTTCTATCTTCAGCGATTTAAATTGTGCATTGTTTGTCCATCAGTCAGACACGAAACTGTCTGTAGGATTATGAAATTATTAGTTCAAATCATTCCACATTCAATATTAAATCAAACTTTTCCCAACCAGTGGCAGCAATGTGCTACACAGAAGACCTGCTAATATCCACGGACCCATCCGACCACGAGACCCTTAAGATACACTACGAGAAGCTGGGTGATGGAGCCTGTCACCTACGTAACTACGCGGGCGCAGCAGAGTACTATCTGAAGATGCTAGACCACGCGAAACTGGCGGGCCATTGCGGGAAGACGCTCATACCGGTTTATGTTAGGTAAGTTTAAAAGACCGCACTCGGGGTCTGTCAGCGAGCAATGGAGCGCAGTATCCTTGGAGTTAACTTTCTGATCGTATAAGGAACTCGATACTGCGTTCTAAAACTCAAATTGCTTATGTAGGTCATACGGCTGCCAAGCTAAAATGGAACTGGGCTGGTCACATCCGTCGCATGCCGGAGGAACTATGGACTAAAGTAACCACACAATGGGTCCCAAACAGCAGCAAACGGCAACGCGGCAGGCCCAGAATGAGATGGCGGGACGAGCTCAACTCTTTCCACAGAATTGGCGTTTAACAGCACTGGATAGGGATAAGTGGAAGGACTGAAGGGAGGCCTTTGCCCTGCAGTGAGACAGAAATGGCTGAATAAATAAAAATAAAAAAGTTAGAGAGTGACCTTTCAAAACACTATGAGAAACTTGGCGATGGTGCCTGTCACCTACGTTACTACGCGGGCAATATATATTTTTCAGATCACACATAAAAGTATGCACAATCCATATAGTAATACTAGCAACGGCTTATAAACGATGTTAGTAAAACTTACAAACTAACCTAACAACAACTAATAAATACGTGACTCAACACGTCATGTTGACACGTCTCTGCACACAGTGCCTAATAAAAGTGCCGTCTAGTCTACGTTGTCAAACAATGTTTGTGGATGCTGTTGGAGCTTCCGCGCAACCTACACTTTATTGACGTTGCTCTTTCTCATTATGCCATGAAAATCAACAATACGGGCTTCCACGAACATCTGCGAGCCGCTGCTGAAGCGCGCAAGCCCCATCAACATCCAAAATCAATTCAAGCAGCCAATTTAACTGCCTAATCATATAAAAAATTAACTATTAATTTCAGCTTAAACCAGACCTACAAGGACATGGGGGCTTACAATGAAGCCCTAGACTACTGCGAGAAGGAATACGAACTAATAAAAGACGTGCCAGAGGAAGCTTGTTTGACCATGTACAGTATGGCTGATACACTGTACATGCTTAAGAAGCCGTATGGACAGATTGAGAAGGCGTGTTTGGAGGCTAGGCGAGCTGTAAGTACACCTCTATTTACGACTTAGGGCCGCTTGCACTACAAATAATTAAATACGTTTAGCACTGAACGAATTTAAAACATTGTTTTGTTTCTGTCAACCCTTTGAAGATGATAGAGACATAATGACATAATTATGGCAAACTGTATTGTATACAATCAAGTATTTTCTAACTGAACAGATAGCTGTGCTGCTGGGGAGTTGGTTGCGCCACTTCCACTTCTCCCTAGCGAAAGCACTAGGAAGTTTTTTTTTTTTTTTTGTTTATTTAATCCATAATGTTACAGTTTTATGATCAGATAACACCTGCCAAACTGCACAGCAATTTGTCGGCAGTAGGTTCTCGTGGATTTTGCACGCCTTTTTGCTTGACTATACATTAAGATAAAATCTAAGTTAGAAAAAAATCAATAAAATTAAGACTAAAGAGAAAACACAAAAAAAAGAAAGTTAAGACTAAAGAAAAAAAAAATTAAGACTAAAACCATGGTTCTGTAGGCAAAGATTCCGCCTGTGAATACAGAGTAGTTACCCACACAACCATAGATTCTGCAACCACAGCCACCACACTCAGCGGCATCAACCTACCAACGCCATGAGATCATCCCTTTGTAACTATGTGGTGAAGGGCGGGTGTTTTTGGGGACTGTCTTTTGTAATTTTGACGTTCGAAAAGTGCTGATTCTCAGACTAATTTGAATAAATGACTTTTCATTTTGATTTTTGAATGATGTTTTAAATGTGTTTACACATGATTATATTTTTGGTGCAAGTGGCGTTAGGCGTAGCGAATGCCTTAGCATCGCTGGACATACGAAAGTTACGAGTCAACTATATGTGCGTTCCACAAAACGTCAAATGCACGCGTTTGGAAGATTGGTCGATTACTTTTATTGTTGAGACCCAACCGTTGCCGGTGCTATGCTTCGGGCAAAGTGTTATTGAGTTTTTCCATTAGGAATTTATCAGTAACAGCCCGGTGTTTGTAAGTTGGCGGTGTGATACCTCCGTACCCCGGAAAGCACATGAAGCCGTTGGTCCTACGCCTGATCTCTTCGGCCGTGTCGGATTGCCGTCCCATCGGACTATGAGAGTGAGGGAAGAGGGAGTGCACCTATGTATGCTGTGTGCGCAGACATAGGTACACTCCCTCTTCTCTCACTCTATAATATCTCCCGCGCCGAAGGTTAGTCTCCGTGGCCGCCGTGGCCGAAATACGGTCTGGAGGACTATGCTTCGGGCCTCAAATTATAACAAATTCGAGTCCCCAAAAACGACATAATATTATATTATATTAGGGATATGGACTTATGGTTAACCTCATAAAGACGCAGGTTGAAGTGGTGGGCAGTTCTAGGACGGTCTCTAGAATCGACTGGACGACCCTTCCCCAAGTTTCTTTAACAACTCAGTGGTTCCCTTTACCGTGACAAAGTTAAGAACTTAGGGATATTTATTGATAAGTTGATGATTCTCTTGGACTGCCCAGCTACAGGAAGTTAGCTGCAAGCTATTTGCATCCGCCGCGTCTTTGAAGAGATTGCGTGATTTCCTACCGACTGTCACCAAGATTGCGCTTGCACAATCGCTTCTTCTACCCATCCTTGACTATGGTGATGCCAGCTATCTTGATCTTACCCAAGACCAACTAGATAAACTTGAACGGCTTCAAAATTTTTGTATAAGGTTCATATTCGGTCTGCGCAAATATGACCATGTTTCCGAATTTCGTGTGAAGCTCAAGTGGTTACCAATTCGCCTTCGCCGGAATGCTCATATTCTTTCCCTTCTGTTTAATGTGATCTTTTCCCCTTCCACCCCTCTCCATCTCAAGAAACGTTTTCAATTTCTTTGCGACTCCCACACGAAATTTTTAAGAGGAAATGCGGGTGGAAAGACTTTTGAAAATTAGGTATTTGAAGAAACTATCGCTGTCGCTCTGCGAGCGCTCGGTGTCCGGCCGCCCTATAAGCGTGCGATAAGGACAACTGCAGATCCGACTGAATAGCCTAAGTAAAAAGTCACATTTTCGAGGTTTGGCTCTCGCCTATTTTCTCCACCAATATTGAACCAATTTAAAAGATATTTCATAAACTGGATAAGAAGGATATATACTGTGTTGCCATGTTTTCCTTTTTTCATTAATAGTTGTCAATTTTGTACCCTAGTCCTCTGTTAACAGCGGTCTAAATAGGCAATTTTGAGCATTTTTTGAGGGTTCTAGTGCTTATAAAAATAATGTATTATCAAAATGGAAAACATAGGGACATACAAGTAACTAACATTTATTATTCTGTAAAAAATCATAGCCATATGGTCATTAACCAGAAAGAAAACAGGCGAGAGCGTCTCTATAGAAAAAACACCACCCGCATTTCCTCTTATTGAAGCTCAAATTGCCTATGCATTCCACAACTTTCCTTGATAAATCCTTTACTGTCCAGGTGTTTGTGAAATGCATGGCTAGTTGAAATAAATTGCGCGCAGTCGTTACAGGTGTTCAAAAGACTCGTAAAGGAACACTACTTGTCGTTGTGATCTTGTTGTCCTAACTGCAATCATCTACAGTTTTCTTTTATTTATGTATCTATACTTTTGGATATGTATATATCTGTGTATCTATTTTAGTGTATTGTATACATAATATTTGCACCAACGACAGCCCCATTTTATGTCCAGGAAAACCACTGTCCGTTCTAAGGTTGCCTGGAAGAGATCGCAGTAATGTGATAAGGCCGCACATTGTATATTTTGTAGTGTTTAATGTATTTTTTATGCTATGAATTTTTGTGGTGTACACAATAAAGTATATATATGTAAATATTATTATTTTTGGTTCTCCTTTCTAGGCTCGAGAATGTAATAAAAGAAATAACGAAATCGGAGTACTAAGAACCTTACTCAAATATCAAGAGGAATACGGCGAGATGGACAAAATGGAGCAGACTAAAGAAGACCTGAGGGATCTAGAGAACGAAAATTTGGATAACCTGGAGAATGCTGAAGATGAGCAGAGTTCGGCTGGAGGGCGCCATGAGTATACCACTCATATTGGGGATAATGTATGCCTTGAAGACCTTACAGGTAGGAATGTCGTAATTACCAAGATATTATAAAAATATGATACAAAAAGTAAAAAACTAGCTCGAGCGATAGGAGATACCGGACTGGCCGGCAACGACTCGCAAAGGACAGAATTGTGTGTAAAAGGGAGAGGGGGGCCTTTGCCGTGCAGTGGGACACAACAGTCTATATTAAAGATATTCAAAATTGCTCAAAAAAATTATGAATCTAACTCAGAAAGCACAAAACAATTACAATATTAAAACTTCTAATAACAAATCTAAGAGTACATGGCAAATAATTAATAATAGTAAATACAATGCCCCGAAAAACTCAATTTCTTGCATCAACTTTCAAAGTAAAGACATCACACACCCAAAGGACATTGCCAATACATTCAATAATTATTTTATAGATAAAATACAACCAACAATTAACGCGGGTACAAACTCAACGTCATTAATTCTTGGCAGAGCACAATCTATGTTTATGGCTCCGTCTACGCCCTATGACATACTAAATATTATTAAGAAGCTAAAAAACACTAACAGCGTTGGCTACGATGGTATTGCCACAAAAATATTGAAAGCAGTTGCATTTGAAATATGTACTCATTTGTGTTTCATTATTAATCTTTGCATAAGTGCAGGTGTATTTCCTGATGCATTAAAGAAGTCTATAGTGAAACCGCTATATAAGAAAGATAATCACGAATTAATGATAAATTACAGACCGATCGCGCTTATACCAGTTCTGTCTAAGGTGTTCGAAAAATACATATATGGTGAAATTAATACCTATTTAGAAAAATATAATATATTAAGTGACGAACAAAAGGGATTCCGAAAAAATAAAAGTATAAATTTGGCTATTTATGAGTTTTTAAATAATGTCATGCTAAATGTAGATAAGAGAACACCAGTCTGTGCCTTATTCTGCGATATGACACAGGCCTTTGACTGCGTCCATTATAATTCCCTGGAAGAGAAACTTGAAGCCTATGGTGTTAGAGGCAACGTTTTGGAATTAATTAAATCGTATCTTCATAACCGTAAACAAGTTACAGAAATCAGTAAAATAAATAAAAAAAGTAAATGTGAAGAAACTTCAAGATCAGAAGAACGCGAAGTTATATACGGAGTACCACAAGGCAGTGTATTGGGGCCTCAGTTGTTCACTTTGTATATAAATGACTTGCCTAAAATAACTAAAAATCCGATGACACTTTTTGCTGACGATTGCACTTTGACAATAGCTTGTAATGACATAAACACATATGAACATGACATTAATAATTCACTAATATCTATTATAAATTGGTTAAATCATAATAATTTAATAATTAATTTAAAAAAGACTAACTTAATGCACTTTAGACAACGTACACAAACAATCAACAATCTTAATATTCAATTTAATAATATAAATATCAATGAAGCTGACACAACAAAATTTCTGGGACTTATAATAGATTCTAAATTGAATTGGAAACCTCAAATAGAGGCACTTAGTAAAAAATTGAGTAGTGCAGCCTACGCTCTGAAACAGCTTGCTGTGGTTCTCAACACAGATGCGCTAATTACTGCTTACTATGGATTAGCCGAATCAATTCTTAGATATGGAGTCATCTTTTGGGGGAATAGCACGGACAGTGAAATAGCGTTTCGGGCACAGATAAGGTGCATTAGATCGATGTTTAGACTGCAAACAACGGACAGTTGTAAATCTTATTTTATAGAACGTAAATGAAAGAGCATATTACAGTATAGCAGAGTTTATGAAAGAGGACAATTTTCTTCGTGTTTGAAATGACAATGTTATATTTTTGTCATGTTATTGTAATCTATTGTATTTTTTTTTTTGGAATAATTGTAATTTGGAATTGAAATTTTTAATGACAGTTATTTATATATATATATTTGTATTGACCAATTTATTTAATGATTACCTACTTTGACATTTGAATTGTATCAAAAAAATATGCTTGTTGAATTGTAATTATACCTAATCTTTAAAGAATAACGATGAAATGTAATTTTGATGAATATTATCACGGCTTATGCATCATCTCTTCCTACCAATTTGTACGCTACGATATGCGGCTGAACATGTTAGAACTTTTCTGTATCCAACTAATATCCTGCATGCGCACCATGTACACCATGTTTAAACAAATAAAATTTACTTACTTACTTACTTAAAATTTTATTTATGTTTCAAATTGACGTTATTTCAAGTTTAATAAATATCAACTTTATTTTAATGGGAATTAAGTTGATTTCAGAGTGACTAGCACTATTGAAAAAGTTACAAAATTGTTTGAAGTAGTAGCGTAAATTGGACTTTATTATGTAGGAATTAAAGTTATTTTTCCAATTGTAATTTTAAATTTAAAATGTAAACATATATGAGTTTATACTCATATTTGTTTACATTTTTGGCGAATATGTCGCGATATTAGATTAGAATAGATACTTAAAGTACCTACTGTCTTTTTGTATCAAATATTGAGCATGTAATGAACTACTCTTATTATTATTTAATTATTGGTTCACAAAGTGGGCAATACAATATTAGTTTTATTGTATTGCCCGATTTACATACTAGAGAACAGAAAAAAAACATAATACTGCATGCCCTAAAATAGTGAATTAATAGCTGTTTTCAAAGGTAAGCGCATATTACAGCCGCATCGGGTCGCAACGCATCCCCTTTCAATAGAAAAAAGCTAGTTGGGGCCCGTAGTGTGCGATGGTTCATACAAATGTACAACGGGACGAAGGACGTTGTAAGAGACGTTGCAGGGTTTTTGCGTTGCGGTGCGGTCCACCTTAATGTGTAATTCCTTTTGATGTAGAACCTCGTTGACGGTGTTTATATCTTATTTACTTGTACAGGGTCAAATAAAATTAGCTAGCGAAACTCTGCAGACGTGTATATATGCGATACCCATCACGTCTGCAGAGTTTCGCTAACTTATTTAATTTGACCCTGTCTATTTCCTTTATAATATATAGTATTCATTGAATTATAACACACTGAATTTGCAAAAGGTATCTGTAATCTGCCCTCTTCTATAGTTTGCCTTGTTTTGTAGATTTGTCAGATACAAGTGAGGAAGAAGTGAAAGATACGAAACATAAGACGCGTAAGCGAAGCAAAGGATATACCATAAAGAAGAATAGGAAAGGGGAAACGCAGTTACATGTCGTAAGTATTGGTAATTCCTGTGTTCAGGGTGATATCACATCACACATGAGATATTGTAACTTTGTCTCTTATGCATTGGCAAACTTTCCATCAAATGGATCACCAGCCTGTTTTACATGCTAATAAAACATAAAAAGAAAAAAATGTTTGACGAAACGAAAAAATAAAAATTGTCAAAGTTCAAGTAATAAAATAATTGATTAAATTGTACGAAAGAAATTAAGTTCTTCAATGTTGACATTTCTAGAAAAGCACAAAGGCACCCTAGACCACGACTTCATTTTGAATGGGAAGAAGCAGTGAAGCGAAACCTTCGTGCTCACACACACGAGCGACACGCGTCAACAGCAGAGGCAACTGCAACCGTTGACAACATGCCATTCGTGTATTTGAGCACCGTACTCAAATACAGGAACGGCACGTTGTCGACGACGGGCGTCGATGGGTGTCGACGGTTGCAGTTGCCGCGTGCCGGTCGTGTGTATACACACTTCGATATAAACTGCTTATTTCTATTTTTATACTTGTTCTCCAGGCATCAAAATCAGGTAACAAACTCCAAGTAGAGCGACTCATAGCGCAGGGCCATCCTGTGAACATTCGCGACAATGCCGGCTGGCTGCCGTTACATGAGGCGTGCATACACGGCCACGTCGACGTCGCCAATATACTGATCAATAACGGTGCTGATGTCAATGACAGAGGGGGCTCGAATTGTGATGGTGAGATTTTTCTATTGCAGCATTTTAATAATAGTGAAACGAATGAAGGGCTTCGCTACTTTCCTAACTTATGATTAATTTTATGAATATATTTGCTAGGGCTTCTTTGATCAGCTCTAAATGGGACCTTTCACCATAAATAATAAAAGATTGAACATAATTTGTATGAAATTATCGGTAAAGAAATATAACCTTAGTGTTGTTTATAATTTAAGTTGGTTTAGAATAAGAGAAATCATGACCAATTTTAACTAGCCTTTTTAGACCAAAACTTGACGTAAGCCTTTCAAGATACCATAGTATTTATCTAATAACTGAATAACTAAATGAGTAAAAATTCTCTTTCATGTTCCAGGTATCACTCCTCTATATGACGCAGCAAGCAACGGCCGTTTAAACGTAGTTCAATTATTACTGGAAAAAGGCGCGATACCAACACCAAAGACTGACTTCGGCGAAACACCTCTACACGTCCTGCAAAAATGGCGAACAGGCACCACTCTCACAAAAGACGAAGAAACTATATACAACAATATATGCAATAAAATACAAAACGCAGAAAGAAATAATACAGATATATTAAATAGGTCTAAGTCAAAAACTCCAGTAAAATCAATAAAAGATATTTCTCCACCAAGTACGTCAAAAATGACGAGTAAAATCAAAGAACTAGACACTCCAATGTTTAAAAGACGAAATATAATTGACGATGATTTTGATGTCTCACAAATTATAAACGAAGCCGCTTTACCACCCGACGACTCAAATTCATCTGATAATTGTAAGACTCAAGATAAGAAAAAGTCTGCAGGTGTTAAAGAATATAGAAATGCTAAAGCTTTGAGAAATCGAAATGGGAATGATTTACAAGAAGTAGCCGCAAAGAAATCTAAAGTAAAACCTGCTTTGTTAGACCCAGAAGAAATTGACGATGACTGGCTAGATGACGACTTAGGTATCAACAAAAACAATAATAAAAAAAGAAAACTCGGTGATCCTTTAACTACTTCATACGAAAGTATTGAAGACAAGGTAGAAGATATCAATAAAATATCAGAGCCTTTGATTGAAAGTAATAAATCCAACGTTAAAAGGAAATCAAGAGTCAGTGACGTCTCTGACGTAATGCAGGGTATGAATCCCAATATAGTTCAAGCAAATAATGTGATACGACCAATTAACATCGTTCAATCGTCTAAGAATGAAAGGCCAGTACATACGCAGATTTTGCCGCCGGCAGCGGTCAAGGTTCAGATCGATGATAAATTGTTGTTGATCTCTTTGAAGTTGGATACGATTAATAGGTTGACAATCAGCTGGCTGGTTGAAGAAGTTAAATCTAGATATTACAAGTAAGTAGCATATAGATTTATGTTACTTAACTAGCTTCCGCCCGCGGTCTCGCCCGCGTGGGGCGGTAGTTAGTTATGTAGTTAAATTCACAACCACTCGATACGCTTCCATACAGTATCGAACATCAATAAATGTCATCGTAGGTTGATTCAAACTGACAAAATTTTCGGGTTTTTTTTGACTTGTAAACAGCGTTTAGATGACTCCAAACACTGTTCACAAGTCAAAAAACCCGAAAATTTTGTCATTAAATCAAATAGACGAGCGCTATTCTTCCGTCAGCTGTTTGCTGTCGGGGCGAGGCAAATCAGGTTATCGAAATGTATCATTTTCGATACGATAGCCTGTCGGATGGTTGTGAATAACTTAGGCTGGTCTCAAAACGGTGAAGGAATACATCGTAAGGAAACCGGCATGTCCTAGAACAAAAAATTCGAAGACTTGTGACATCTACAACCCACCCGTAATGGGCCCGCGTGGTGGAAAATGGCCCATTCCTTTTCACTGAGAGGAGGCCTGTGTCAGCCTATAACGTTCCCATATATGTTCCCATATACTATGCAAGCATGTACTATTTATAGTTTGTTTGCCTCTGCTCTTTCTTTTTCATTGCATATTTGGCAAAGTCACTAGTTGAGAATTGCAGATTGGATCTTAAATTGATTTGGAGTTGACTCAGTATGTCATATTCTTCCATACATCTATCTCTATCAGATGCCTTCTTCAGTATTCACTATTCACAACATTTTAACATAATATCTATTTTTGCATCCGGTTAGACTGGAAGCCGACCCCAACATAGTTGGGAAAAGATAAAGATGATCTATTTTTGACTCAATCCACCTGTTAAGTGATAAAATATTTTATTTTGTAAGTAGGTTTGTACAAACACTTTTACACGTCAATCATATTTTAAAAACAAGATGAGGTCGACTTTTCCTGACTAGTCTGAGAAGAAAGGCCGAAACAAACTCAGAGGTAACAGTCTCTTTTAAAGTCCAGACATAATCTTGGTCAGATCATATGAAGAGCATGTAGATCGATGTCTGAGATGTTGTTTCCTCGGTCTACCTCATTTCTTATACTTTTCTCGCGTCATGCCGCTCATCATTCCTTCGCATCACATGTTCGTACCATAAGTTCAAGACAAACAATCAGTTTCGTTGGGAATCCTCACAGAACTTCTCTACGGAAATCCGTTATTATGAATAAAGATTAATTGCCACGATGATTGTCTTAATTTTGACTAAAAAATGGCAGACAATGGTGGCTAACTTGATTCTAGGTTTTTCCTATGTAATGATGTCAAATCATTGATAATTGCAACACCTTTGATGCTTACCCCAAATAGCATTGTATATTTTTATTATTTATTATTAGCCACTAATGTCCCACTGTTGGGCAAAGACCTCCCTACTTTCCACCTCTCTCTGTCCTATCCCAATCCAATCTTTATTAAAGGAGTCCAATTCATCTCGCCATCTCGTCTGGGCCATTGTACAGTCACGAGCACCAATATGTCAACACTTAGCAACTTTCAATTTCGTTTTTTTCGTGAAATAACGAATGCAACGTTGAAATACTACACATACATAAACCTATGGGTTCGAAAATGCTATGTTCGTAACACCATAAAATTTTAATCAAAATTAAAGGAGTATATCGCTTTTGAATAAAGCCTAGTGTATACATACTTTTGCTCGTGACTGTACAGGGACTGGGACATTGTATACCTATATGAATAAAAGGATTCACTCCAAATGACTTTTCCAAAATATTCATTCCCAGCGATAGCACTAGGAAGTGGTGATGGGCGGGCGTTTTTGGGGGACTGTCTTTTGTAATTTTGCTGATTCTCAGCCTAATTTGAATAAATGACTTTTGATTTTGATATTGATTTCATTCACTAGAGTCTGGCCGCGACTTCATCCGCGTGAAATTTCTTGTTCCTCCGACCCACCCCGTCGCATCGCATCGCCTGCCCGTGCTATTTCTTCGTTTTTTCTCAGCGTTCTTTCTAAGCTTTTTGGTGTTTGCTCGACTCCTAAGGGTCCTAGCGTAATGTTAATAGCCTTCCTCAAGAACTGGGCTATCAAATGCAAAATGAATTTTTCGAATCCGACTGGTAGTTCCAGAGAAAATTTGTTTCTTTACATGTAAGGGGTAACCCTTACATATAAAGAAACAAATTTTACATCTTTATAATATTAGTATAGATGAATAAAAGGATTCACTCCAAATTACTCACAAAATATTCATTCATTACGTAATTATTTTCAGGCTAACAGGAGTCCGTCCCGTATTCAGTCTGATGACGTCAGACGGCGCAATACTATCAGAAGACGATCCACTAAGCTTGGTCCTTTCATCTCCTGAGCTCAAAACTTGCATTATCAACTGGAAGGCGTCACCCGCTAAATAAAGATATCTCGAATGTTGCGACGCTTTCAGTACACGTAAGTATTATGAAATTATGTTTCACAGCTTCATTCGAAGCGATTTATTGTTTACGTATGGTAGCAGCGCCTCCATCCATCCAGCCTTGCACGGATTTTTAGAGGTAAGTAAAAGATTTCTTTTTTTTTTTGTTTATCCATCTTTCATTTCACTGGCAACATGTATCCGTTTACCCCTACTTTGCCCCCCTAACACTATGTCTCTGTAACGGTCCGCACTCCGCAGCCATTTTAATATCATTCCGCGTTTCCGTGCTCAAACCTTCGCACGTCTCTCGCTCTCGCTCCTACAAATAGATCCAGCTGCTAGGGATGACATTTTCCTGCTTTGTAAAGTATTCTATTATTTTAATTATTGTGAATGTGAAGACTATATGTGGGTAATTTTTTTTTCTCTCTTTTATGTTAGTTTTTGTCATGGTCTGGCAGTTTGAGTATTTAATGTGGCCTACCCAAATGTTCTTTCTTTGGTGTTGTTCGTCGAATCGTTGAGCTCCTCAAGTTCACAAAGCTCCTTAAGTTTGACAAATACGTGCACTGACTGGACAGGTCCTCTCAATCTGTGTGGTTCTTTCTTCAAAAGACCATCTCAGACATCGATTTACATGGTCTTCGTGTGATCAAATCAAGATCATGTCTGGACTTTAAAAGCGACTGTGACCTCCGAGTTTGTTTCGGCCTTTCTTCTCAGACCAGTCAGATAGGAAACGCCGACCTCATCTAGTTTTAAAATATGATTGACGTGTAAGTGTTTGTACAAACATACTTACAAAATAAAATAATTTATTATTTAAAAAATAGGCAAGAGAAGGAAGATAGAAAAAATTGAAGTAGAAATACTGCGAAAAATACAAAAATTGCAAAATAAATTGCAGGCAACGACTAATCGCGGTATTAATTCTTCATCTGAAGAAGACTTGCACATTAAGTTACAGAATTATTATAAAACTATTATCAGCGATGCGAGTTTGGGTCTCCTCTGTCATTATATAAAGTGATGCGTACTGCCATACTGGGGATGATACTGTCACATAATAATTATTTACCTAAGTGATGCGAGGCTACCAATTTTGGGTTTCCTGTGTCACGTTATAAAGTGATAAATATTACATTCATTACCGAACGTATTCTAAATAGAATCGTTTTTCGCAGATTTGTCACACTGCTTGTTTCAAGTTTCACCACTTCGTGCCTCGCCACGTGCTTGTTCTCCGTGCCCTTCTTCGCCTACGCCCGGCACCTCAGCAGAAGTACAGCCAGAAGCGATGGAAGACCAAGACTTGGATGAAGACACCCTGCAGTTTTTTGCCGAAGCTCCAAAGACGGACATAACCATGGCTCCGTCTGTTCATAAGGACATTGCCAATCGTTGGCAAGAAATCCTTACTAAGGGCTTGGCTAAGGATGTAAAAGAAAAACTTTTTAAAAGTTATTCCGCCCCTAAAAATTGTGACCTACTGCTAGCGCCAGCTCTCAACCCGGAAGTAAAGGCAGAACTGCAGGATACTCTAGTGAAAATCGATTCGGCCCTCATGGACAAGCAAAATCAGCTTGGTATAGCATTGTCAGCCTTAGCATCCGCTACTGACATGATTATTTCAAACGAAACGTCCAAACAAAAACTTTTAAAACCAATTAGTGACGCTTGTCGTATATTATGCGACAGTCATTTTTGGGAGACAAAAACAAGACGTAACTTTGTCATTTCATCTATTAATATAAATTTAAAGGACGCCTTGCTTGAAACAAAAAGGGGTGTTTTCTTATTTGGGGAAAATGTTACCGAAAAGGTTAAAGCCGCCAAGACAATACAGCAATCAGGAGATGCCTTGAAACACACCGTAAGACTTGGAAAAAGGGGCAAAAGGGCCAAATAAGGGTCATTTAAACTGCAACCCTCAGCACCGCAAGACGGACAACAAGCCGAACAATACGAGGCGAGCTGCTCGCCCTGCGTTTCGGCTGCACATCTGCGACGACACCACCGCATCGAAAGTAACTGATCAGGTACAAACCACACACATCTCGCCGCTAGAGGGCGATACCGACAGTTTACTTAGAGCGCAGCTCCGTATTTAACAATTATAAAAAAATAGTGAAAGTGAATAATTAGTGACTGTAATTGCTGGAAGTCATAATTAGTACCGTTGCCTAGTGCTAAAAGAAGTATCTGTGCTGGGACTAAACTAATAGGTGGTTCTCTGTGGTTCGTATGATGAACGAAGTATTTGACTAAAAACTAAGAAACCGGAACGAAAACCTCAGTAATTGTCTCCGGACTAGTTAAACATTGTATATACAGAGTTTCTACGGTGTCCCCACCTCCCCACAGCAATTGTGAAGCTTTGTTTACCATCTTGACTTAGGTTGCTGATATATCAAATTCGCAAGTCATTTATCGATCCTGGCGCCATCTGTTGATTTCCCTTGGTACTACTGTGTCTTGTCTTACCCATCTGGATCGAACCGAATTGACACATTGCTACGATCATTACACTGCTGCCGTATATCACATACTTTCAACGAAGCAAACTAGGTGGCGCTGTCCTCTACTCGAACTTTATTTACATCAAGTTTAAAATGAATTGCTGCCAAGGCGAACCTTCTGCTGCCCGTGATAATATCCTTCTGTGCTGTGCATGTGAAGGAAAATATCACTCTTGAGTGTCTCAATGTCACGAAAAGCCAATATGCTGCGCAATTCTAACTTCTGTGAAAAATCCCAAGCTACTTTGGCGTAAAATTAACGACATAACCCATTACCAAAAATCCAAGACGTCCAGTGTACACCTACTTCAAATCACACCGCATCCTCTCGACTCTTGGGAAATCATTGGCGGAAGAAATCATGACTAACTGGGCAAGGATGCAGACCTGCTATTATCACTTCAAATACACCATCACAAGCCAACTCATTTGTGCTGCTGGAGACAGATCCAGCAGAAGATGATGCTACACTCATGGCACTTGACTCAGCAAGTGCCTCAGGGTGGGATTGCATATCAGTGAGTTTCCTTAAGTTATCTCGAGACTTTGTAGTTCCTCTCATTTGCAAATTAACCAATCTGTGTTTTGAAACGGGTGTATTTTGTAATGCGCTGAAACGATCTATCATCACGCCTGTGCACAAGGATTGGGACAAAAGAGATGTTAACAATTACCGACCGATTTCAGTCTTACCGTCACTGTCAAAAATAATAGAAAAAATAATAAATAAAAGCAAATTACTTGAATAAATATAACATTATTTCCGCCTCACAATATGGTTTCAGACAGGGGCGATCAACCCAGGACGCGGTTATAGCGTTAACGTCTGAAATTACAGATCAAGGGATATAAATGCGTTACGGTGTTTCTAGACCTGAAGAAAGCGTTTGACACCGTATCGGTTCCCATCCTTGTGCAGCGACTCGAGGCTATAGAGATCAGAGGCAAGGCTCTTTCTCTTTTTGACAGTTATCTCCGGGGTAGGAAACGACAGGTTAAGCTGGGTCACTCGTGCAGTAGTGAAGAAAATGTGGTTTTCGGTGTTCCGCAGGGCTCCGTGCTTGGCCCGCCACTGTTTCTAGTGTATATTAACGAGCTCTGTAACCTACGAAGCAGTGGTGGGAAAATCTTCTCATATGCGGATGACACGACTATTGTCTAATTTGGCGACACTTGTGAAGGGGTACGTAGTAAGGTCGAACAAGGGTTAGTGGTCATAGATAGATGGCTCAAAGCAAACTTGCTAACTCTTAATATTGCTAAAACCAACTACATTTGTTTCTCTCAAAGTGCAAGGTCTAAAGCATGTACTAACTTCAATATTTGTATCCATATGTGTACAAACCGCATAGGGCAGAGCTGTGACTGCAAACCCATCAAACAATTACTGTCTGCAAGATATTTGGGAGTTATAATCAACAAGTGTCTGACGTGGCACTCGCATGTCGAGGTTATTATGTCGCGTGTTCGAAAATTTATATGGATTTTTTAAAATCTACGACATGTGATACCTCAAAAGACACTCAACAACATTATATAGCACTTGCGAAGTCAGTAATCACATATTGCTTACCTGTCTGGGGAGGGGCCGGCAAAACTGAGTTTCTAGAGTTAGAAAGAGCCCAAAGGTCACTTTCAAAAGTAGGTAATCTATTTTAAGCCATATAGATATCCCACACTCGATCTATATAGAATTGGTGGCCTATTATCAGTCAGGAAACTGTACCTTTTAAACATCATTCTATATTTACATAAATACCTTCCAGTTAACTCAAAAAGACAGGCTAGGAGGAGAAAAGATATTGTGGCTTCCTCTACACCGTACGGTTTTTGCAAGGCGTCAGTATGTATGCCAATCAGCCTACATATACAATAAAATTAACGCTAAACTTAAATTCCACCATGAGATCTCGCATCACTGCAAAAAAGTTATAACCGAGTGGTTAAAAACCCTAAATTATGAAGAAACAGAGCATATTCTAGTCAGACTTACATGAATACTTCTCTTCTTTATCATAATGTATGTTATAATTTGTGATCACCTAATTGTATCTTTAACTTTGATTTATAATGGCACTGTCATATAATACATAAACTCACACATAAACACAAACACACAACATAAGACACACACACACCCCAACCCACGATCACACACTACTACGGTCACACAAACACATACTCACCAAATACACAGAGCTGTTAATTACTTTTTATGTCATTGTTTTCTTTGTTTCTAAATTAGTTTAAGTTTAATTTTAATTGTTACAGAGTCTCAATAGTGTATAAGCTATCAATTAAGGGAAAGAGCGAGACAACCCCAACACAAGTATTATTAATTACTGTCTGGGGCTGTCTCAATCACAACTGCAAATGTAACTGTTTGAGACCCAATAAACAATTTTATTTTATTTATTTATCTCATTTTGGCTTTCTACAGGACACCTTAAATGCACCTAACGTCATGAACGTTTACATCGTCGGTGATTATAATCTTCCTAATGTTGCGTGGAGCGCGATAGCGGCGGGGCATGAGGCTTGTGTGGCATGTGTGCACACACCCTATATGCTCGGAACTGACGCATCACATGTCTTCGCTAGATGCACACCAATATAACAGTACGCCTAACAGTGGGGGAAAGACCTTGGATTCGTTTATCTCAAACACTTGCTGTTCGACTGGCCACCTTAAAGATCCGTTATTACCAGTCGACCCCCATCACCCTATTTTTGTTATAACCGCACCTGTTAGCCTATCCGTGCAAATGATGAAGAGAAAGCCGATTAATAAATATAATTTCCGTAAAGCTAATTACGATCTCATCAATAAACACATGGACGAGGTCAATTGGTCCACGCTGTTTGACAATCTATCATCGGAAGAAGCCGTGGAGGCTTTCTATAGTATGTTGAGCGACATAATTAGCCCACTGGTCCCCCCTGCAAGGACGAAGTCACTTGACTTCCCAATCTGGTTTACGCCACAATTAGTTAGATATTAAAAAAGAAGCAACGTCTATGGATAAAGTGGAAAAAATACAGCAACGTGAAAGACTATAATAACTTCTCGGAATGTAGGTCTATCTTCAAACATATATGTGTAAAACCTGTTATTCCAGTTATATTGACTCGGTTGAAGATAGTCTCTCCAGTAACATAAAGCATTTTTGGTCCTATATTTCTAACCGTAAAAGTAAGTCAGGCATTCCGTCCAAGATGCAGTACCAGAATGTTAAATCAGGTGATCCTGATGTTGTCTACAATATGTTTTCGGACTTTTTCTTGTCCGTATTTGAGCCCGTGTCTCCAACGCTCAGCACGTACATTCTCTGCGCCCGCCGCAGCGGTGCGCAGAGAATTATTTATTAGTAATTTGCATATCGATAAGTCAAAAATACTCAGCGATTTGAAACGGTTGGACCCCACTAAGGGGGCAGGACCTGCAGTGCGATTCTGTAACCATCTCACCGTGAAAACTTAGGTGAAGTGAGCCTGGAGTGAGCTGTCATTGCATATTCATATTCTTCATTTATTGCATATTCTTCATTCCGAGTACAAATGATAGGATTTATAGGGAAAGCTCTCTGTATTATTAGTGGTTTTCATAGCAGCAGTTAAACTTGTATCTGTAAACAATTATAGTAATTGTAATTGTGTGTGTAAACGAAGATTAATTTTGAATAGGTACTTCAATATTAAATACCTCTTCCAGATTGGTAGTAACTTTTTATATATATTTTTTTTCTTATCTTATATTTTTAGTTAAGAAAGTTGCAAACTATAGTTTTGTATAATTTAGAAGCATTTTTTAAATTTTGGAAATGTAAGAACCATGGGTCCGTTTTTTATGATATTTTGATGTTGACTTGAAAGAGCATGGCAGTTGAGAATATGTCATGCTCACTTAAATGTCTCACTGATGGTGGCGCGTGTGTTGGATCATTCGGTTCCCTACAAAATGGTTGAGCTGGATGGTGCTGATCCACGCGTCATGTTCGTGAACGGGCGCCGTTGGTTGAGACTGGTCATCTCTTAACTGCCAGGGCTTATTTTTAATGTTATATTTTAAATTGTTTCTTTTTTTACATTGTTCTCACATATAGAAGCAATAAGAATAATGTACCTACCTAGGATTTTGTAATAATATCTTGATTTAAAAGAGTGTCCGTGGAGTTTCTTGCCCGTTCTTCTCCATAGAGATCTACGTTTTTGGAATGGGCGACTAGCTTCAACTTTCTGACTAACTGACCGACTATTTAATTTTGACAATTCAAAAGTGCCTTAAATGGTTTAATTGAAATAAATGATTTGAGTTTGAGTTATTAAAAGACACTGAAACCCCGTTGCAAAAACAGTAATAATAATAATAATATCCCTGGACATTTCACACAGCACCATTTGTCCCAAGCTAAGCAACCTAATGTTTGTGTTAATAAGTGCAGTAGGAAGTAATATAGACACAAGTACCCACTTACATTTCTAAAAGAGCAAATTCATATTAACAAGCCTTTATGGCATGAATACTTAATAACGGCTACTGCTCTCACATTCATTTGATCAGTTTTTATTAGTAAGTAGATATAAATTCAATGATAAATACCTTTTCCTGTTTACTCCAATTATTGGAGCTTATTATTTTCATTGCTACCATACTAACATCGCAAACAATGATTTAGCATAATAAATTATTTTATTCATATTCAAATTATCCGATGAAAATTTCTGACTTTTATCCATGGACGTAATAAGTATAATACGTCCATGCTTTTATCATAAAAATGTACAGACGCCAGCACATCAACCTACTACAATCTGTCAAATTTCTTTAATAGATTTTCAACTTTATCTATGAAGCATTAAGGTTCAAGATTGATTGGGAAAATTTGACAGTCTCGGGTAGCTTGACCTGCTGGCGTCCGTACTCTGTGCTTTTATCTGCCAAAGTCACGACAGTTAAAAAATCGTAGTTTTGACAAGTTTATTCTAAAAATTCAAAAAATCCGTTTTTTAATCAACTATTTTGATTATAATCTGTGCCGAACGCATAATTTCACCTATATTTCGTTTCGCAACTAATCACCTGCTAACTAGCGTTTAAGAATAAAGAAAAGTTATGCATTGATTAAGAGATAATAAGATGGTTAGCTAAACAGTAGCTAATGAGTAATGAGCACAGACTTATATAAGTCTGTGGTAATGAGTGATTAGCGAGATTTTTATTAATAAGGCTGTTACAGCCTTATTAACGACTTCTCCCACTTGGGTGCTACGATTATGTGTAGGTACATAATTGTTACGTTCCTACTGCACTGTTTAAATGCTGTAGCACTTGCGGCACTAATTTTGGTGGAGGGAACAGGAACACCCAAGCTAGATTGAAGTTCCAATCTTGGCTGAAAGCTTTCGTAAAGACCGCTTTCTTGTCTTTCGAATCTTGACTGACATATAGTGGAACCAGAGCCGATGCTTCGGTCGCGAACAAGTCTATTTCTGGAGTGCCCCATCGCTGGAATATTTTTGTGTTGACAGATGGAGACAGATTCCACTCTGCAATTTTCTTCTTGCGGGAGAGGCCTCTCCTGGCCCGGCGTCAAGTTTTCGGAATTTTCTGATGACATTTTGAATAATGAACTTTATAAATTGGTGTCATAAAGTGCAAACTAAACGGCACAAGTGCGAGATAATGGCGCCGATTCCCTTGTTCACGAACTAAACTAAACATTAGGAAAAGGACAGATGATAAATTCTAGTTTAGTCCTGTCAAATTAGTCAGCGCCTGACATAAATTGACGTATTTTTAGTAGCCATGTTTTTAGTATCGTTGTAGAGTAGGTATCGTAATTTGACAGGACTAAAATAATATTTATCTTCTGTCCTTTTCTTAATGAAATTGAAAGAAAAAGATGCACTGAACTTAAATTTAGTTTAGTTTGTGAACAAGGGAATCGGTGCCGATGTCTAAGAAAGCGTTTGGTGTCATGCGTCAACGTCGTACAAATCAGAACTTTTTATTCCTTAAAATAACATGCATTATTCAATGCAATCGGAAAATCATTTTCTCTACGCTCCCTTCAGTCTACACTCCGCCTTTCGTGGCAGTTACTCGCATGTAAAACCTGTGCGATTCTGTAACCATCACACCGTGAAAACTTAGATGAAGTGAGCGTGGAGTGAGCTGTCATTCCAACTAATGCTGAGGATTGACACTATTGACAGCTCACTCTGAGCTCACTTCACCTAACTTTTCACGGTGAGATTTTTACAGAATCGATCGGCTGATATACAAGAATTTTTAGTTATACCTATCAATCAAGTTGCAAAGGCATATAGGTATTGTGTAAGAATACTGCATTAGTGTTCTTACACATATGCCTTTGCCTAAAGTGCTATGTGTTACGATATGTAAATAATTAATTATTTAGGCTTCATATATAATGTAGGTTAATTTATTGGTTAGGGAAACTTAATTTTGTTTATTTTTGTAAAACCTTAAAAAAATAAAGATAGATAAACGACAAGCAAATAGATGATGAAAATAAAATAAGTGACACAATATAAATAACGGATTTTATTATTTGGAGGTATGAGGAACAGGGTGTATAGTTCACTCAACCTCCATTGAAAAGGGAGGATCCTCCAACCAGACGGGTGTTATGTCTGACGGGCAATTGCCCAACGATTGATATTGGGAAATTGTATCTATGCTAATTACACGGTAAACTCTGTTTGCGAGATGCAGGATTTGCGTGACGTCAGTATGACGCGTTGTTCGCATGTGGCGTTGTAGATACCGCTACATCACTCCCCTCCGGAGACCGGAGGTCGATAGTTGGCTGAGTAGGTATTGTATCTTGCGATGCTTGCCAGGCCAGCTGAGGTTCCAGTGAGTCGGAACCGGTGGCCGCATAGTTCACGGTGAGTCGGAACTGTCTGCGGAGATGCCCCAGTGAGTCGGGGTGGCGCATAGTTCGCGGTGAGTCGGAACTGTCTGCGAAGATTTCCCCAGTGAGTCGGGGTGGATGGCGCTGCGTTATAGTCCAGTGCGTCGGATGTCGTACAGCGCCGAGTTGAGGCTGGCTGCTGCGTCGACCAGGAGAGGGTGCTCTGCTTGTTAACCGGCCGAAAGTGCAGTGTGCTGTGCGAGGTTGCTGATGATGAGGCTGAGGGTGATGACCAGGTATGCGCGGACGCTGCATGCTGGTGGTCAGGATACCCGTTGAAGCCGTGGATGCTGGCTGGCTGGGTGACTCGCCGCTAAAGCTTGCGGGAGTGATGATGATGACGTCACGCTGAAGTACTTGCACGAAGGCTGCGCTGACGTTCATGCTCGGGGTCACCAGTTTGGAGGTATGAGGAACAGGGTGTAAAGTTCACTCAACCTCCATTGAAAAGGGAGGATCCTCCAACCAGACGGGTGTTATGTCTGGCGGGCAATTGCCCAACGATTGATATTGGGTAATTGTATCTATTCTAATTACACGGTAAACTCTGCTTGCGAGATGCAGGATTTGCGTGACGTCAGTATGACGCGTTGTTCGCATGTGGCGTTGTAGATACCGCTACAATTATATTTCCTACTGTATGGCTATACTAAGCACCTATTAATAAATGGTTCGGGGGCGAGAGATTCAAACTCACAGCATTTATTTCAAATAAACCAATTACAGGCATTTTTGAATTGTCAAGGGGTCGGTCAGTCAGAAAGATGAAGCTAGTTCCCCATTCCAAATCGTAGTAGGTGTACCTATAAAAATAAAATCTTCTGTTACATAGAAAAGTGCAGGCCTGCGCGGTCAAAATGTATTGAACAGCAATTTTTTTTTTTAATAACCGACGAAAAATTTCAACGCTATGGGGTCTAAACTCATGTGCTGAATCCATTGTTACAAATTGCGCGTCGATGTCCCTGCCACCCTGTATTGAGTACTTGGTGACCCCCCAAAATCTTGGGCTAGAGGAGCAACGACGCAACTTTACTAAAAATAATTATTTCAGAACGAATCAAAGATGACATTAATTTGACAGCTATCCATATATCATTAACAATAACACACACAACATAAATCGCAAAAAGGCGAGTAACAGCTGTTTAGGTAATTGTTTTGTAAACGTTTCTAATTTCTACTTTCTGTGTACGTAACTTAAAAATCTGTAAAAATCGTTGAACAAGTGAATCAACGTATTGAGGATATGATCAATGAGTTGGAGCAGATGCGAAGAACACAATTGTACGACGACGAAGAAATAAAGTAAGTACAAACAAATGACATGCATTCAAACTGTTCCATTGCAAAGTTTTATAGAATGATGTTCATTCTATACCATGCACAAACGCCGTATTGGAAATAATTTCACGCTTGTAATTATTGATAGCAAGGCATTATCTTACTGTAAGTAAGGTACCTTTAAGAGGGGCTTGTGGCTAAGCATGGGTCGATCGATCAGGTTAAGCTAGGCGCTTACCGCGGTTCTCCCCCCGGTGGGTTCCCGCATTGTCGAAGCGGGGGGGCTCAGTAGCCGTGGCTTGAAGGACCACGGTGAAGCTAAGAGGATCCCGAGCGGGGGCCGCTCGTCAGGGCTTTGCGGCTAAGCCGACGACGTAGCGGCCAGCGGGTAGGTTACGGTGCCGCATGGGCGACATCGCAACCTACCTGAGGCGAGCCGCGATGTCGTATGGGAGATATCGCGGCTGAGGATTGGAGGCCGCGGCGGGAGAGGAGTGGCGGTATTGCGGTGCGCCGCTCTCCCCACCTTCCGCGGCCTTGACGGGGTCGCCACCGTCTGATGGCGGACGCGGTGGGGCCGCAGGGGAAGAGGAGTGTCGGCATGACGTTGGCCGACTTCCACAACCCGTGGAAGTAATGGCTAAGCCGGTTTCCCATGGCCCTCCCATCACGGCGATGCGGGAATACCGCTGAGTTTTCGTGGGTATACTGTCATTCCGACAGGGAGTCCCACATACGTCCCACATAGAAATGCATTACGCATCCCCGTCTCGTGGGGGACGAGACGGGGATGCGTAATGCATTTCTCAGCAACAAGAAAAAAAAAACGCTTGCCGCGGTTGGCCCGTGGATGGGTGACAATCCGATGTTAATAGGTCACCATAACGAGAAAGGAAGGAAGAAGGTTGAGTGAGATAACCCCCTGAGCCATGCCATAAATTTTGTACCTATTAAAAATATTGTGTTGTAACACCTTGTAACCAACATAGGAGGTACACCAAAATTTGACGGCCCGGTTGGCGCAGTGGTTAAGCGATTGACTGCTGCGCTGCGTGTCGCGGGTTTGATTCCCGCACGGAACAAATATTTGTATTGCCTACAGGTAGTTGTTCCGGGTCTGGCTGTTTGTGTATGTGAGTTTAAATGTTTGTAAATGCACCCACGATACAGGAGTAATTCCTAGTGTGGGGCAACGTTTTTTTTAAATAAAAAAAAAACAGAGTACAATAAATTTTGTTGCGACCTAATGTTCACCAGAAATATGTGCGATAATTAGTAAACTGGGTTTAATTTCAGAGCAAATAATGAGCAAAGCCCGAACTCTGTAATTAAGAATTTCTGACAGCTTTCCACAACACTATCCGTTAGATATAATGCAAATTTTAGGCAAATTAACATGGTGTGGGGCTGGTGAATCACTTTGCTTTTATTAGAACCGGAATCTTGATACCGTTCAGACACTTCTGGTGAACTCATGTAGATGTAACAGTATGCGTTCCGCGAATGCAACATTTAAACGCGACGCGTCAATCAATGACCAAGAATGGCTGACGTATTATCACGGAATAGGCGTGACAATAGTTGGCCGCCTTTACCCGGGGGGTGTGTGGCACCCGGGCGTAGGGTTTTTAAGGGGGCGCAAGTCGATCAAATCAAATTATGTATCGTAAGATACACGTTTGACGTATATACCTGCACATACCATGCATAATCATAATCAGTTTTAAAAATTACTGAACAAATATTCATTAGGTACACCTTTAAAAATGTAGGCACCAGTATTGTTACGCCTCATGCAGCTGTCACCATATTCGCTTTGCGACTTGCAATGTGCAAGCCTCTTATTGCTACAAGAAAAAAGGAGCTTTTCAAGTAAAACCTTTGCTACTAAAACAACTTTTGCTAGTTGTCTTTTTTCAGTTCGGAGTTAATGAACTAAATAGGTGACAACTTGGGCACCAAACTGATTTTTTTGTTGTTTTTTTATTTTTATTTGATAGGAATAACAAACAGCAGTATATTACGTAGTAGGCACACAATATAAAAACTTATAATACTTAATAAAAGTAACAAATACACTACTCAAGACGTTATCCACAGATTACTAAACAGAATAGCTAGCTGTTAGCAGAACAAATTAAAAAGCAGTTATTAGCTAATTACCAGGGTTATGATCTCTTAAAATAGATCATAACCCTGGTAATTAACTAATACCTGCTTTTTAATTTGTTAACCACCTTCACAACAAAAAAATATCTGCGCAGGCTGATTCTCGCACTCCGGTGCCCAATATGATTAACACGGCCCTGACAATAGTAGTCTATGTATCCCTAGTGCTAGAACAACTCTGATGCGCAAGGGAGTCTGCTGTGCTGCATGGCACCGGTGATATATAATAAAATACCAAGTTGTTGGAAGGACTATAATTTGACATTATTCAAAAAAAGACTCGAACTTTTTAGTAGACAAAGTTTACTATAGTGTTGGAGATTTTTTTATTGGAGAAAGAAATTGTTTGACTATTTTATATATTGTATTTATTTAAATAACTATTAGAAATTGTGATATTAGTTTATATTATTGACTGATGAATTAGAATTATTGTAAGTATTTTTTGAATGAATTGAATAGTTGAACATTGATAATTATTAGTGAAATATGAACTAGAATTATATTATTTAATGGAATAGTAAATATTGGGCTTGTGGCTAAGTAATAACAGCCGCACGGGTCGATCGATCAGGTTAAGCTACGCTTGCCGCGGTTGTTCCGTGGATGGGTGACCATTTTCACATACCAAGTCCCCTCCGTGCCTCGGAAAGCACGTTAAGCCGTTGGTCCCGGTTGTCATTCGTGGATCTTCGACAGTCGTTACGGTCGTCAGTAGCCCGAAAGTCTGACAACCAGTCTTACCAAGGGGTATCGTATTACCCAGTAACTGGGTTGTGGAGGTCAGATAGGCAGTTGCTTTATGTAAAATACTGGTATTCAGCTGCATCCGGTTAGACTGGAAGCCGACCCCAACATAGTTGGGAAAAGGCTAGGCAGATGATGAATAGTAAATATTTATTTTAATTGTAAACTCTGTACTTTTGCATGCCTTGTAATTGGCAAAATATGGCTGTTTCTGTATTTATATTAAGTACCTGTTATATATATATATTACCTATATGTATATAAAAAAAAAAGTGTTTATTAAGTACATCATCTTAATTAACATAATCTAGTTACAATAGCCAAGCAACCCCTAGTCATATTCAATTATTTATTGTGTCAATTTTATCGCTGTTATAAATTTTATAGTTTTTGTAGTTTTTTCTCTTATTAGTTTAATAATTTATCAATTTTTATTCAATTAATTTTAATTTTATGTCAATTATTATTTATAATTTACAAATTCCATTGAATAAAATATTATTATTATATTATATAATTCACTAATGCAATATAATTTTAATTTTATTGTATCTACTTACCAATGTTGTCATTGCCAAAAATTTATCAATTTAATTGTTATCGATTTTGTCATAATTCTGTGTTTCACTATTTCCAATTTTAATTTTATTTTATTTAATATTTGCGCTTAGTACTTAGTAAGTTAGCTAATTTTCTGAATTTATTGTTTTGTGCATGTGGTGTTTACCTTTAAGTAATTGTTGCGCTGTAATTTAATTTTAAGAATGAATTGTGTTGCTGTATCCAGTGTGAACAATTGTTGGTAGACCTAATAAAAATAAATAAATAAATAAAAATAGGGAGAATCCATTTATGCAATTAGTTTGCTTGTGTTAAGATACCTATATATTAGGTATATATAATACCTATTATATAACTTGTACATTTGCAAAATAAAATATCTAAGTAAGTATAATTATAGTGTATAGTCTATGTTAAATTAAAGTGTGACGTCGTGACGTAATTGAAATATGTCAACGCCTCAACGGTCATTTTCATTCATGATTCATGTTTAGTTTATTACTCATCTTTGATATTGGTTATTATTGCTTTAAATCCTTTATTATGTGTAATTAGACAAAAAAAAAACAAATACAATGGAAGAAAAAAGTAAGTAAATAAAAATAACTCAACTTTTAGGTTAGTTCCGTATTGTTTATGAATTGAATATTTCAGAACTTATTCGAAGAAAGATGAAGGCTTTGAACGGGAGCAATAGACGAGTTTTAGCTGAAGCTTACAATGATTTGGCGTCGTTTTATTACAAACACAATCGTTATAGTGATGCCTTGGACGAGTATATGAGCGCGGCAGCTATCTGCAAGGAGTTGGGACTAAGTATGAAATTGAAATGGGGGTCTTGCAATCGGAAGATCGGAGAGATTTACATGCTGTTGGCAGACTTTGACAAAGCTCTGAAGTATGTGGAGCGAGATTTAGGTAAGTACCTAATTAAACAAGTGAAGTAAAAAAATGTCACAAAGATTTAAATCATAATGTACTCTGTGATTTAAATGATAGGTACTTACAGTCGCCAGCACATCAAGTTTGGGGTAACTTGATGTGCTGGCAACTGTAAGCTTTGACCTTGAACGCGTTATCAGCAACAACAGCGAGAATCGTGCGAAAGAGATGTATAGCTTTTTGTCAGTTCTTAGCTTACTTGTAATATTTCGTGCTGCAGCGCGTACGTGAGGGTGTGTGCGTGTGCGCGTCGTTGTGTAGAATAAGACACTATGCGATAAGAAATAGCGTAGCAGGTGGAATACTTTTGAATTGAATCGAATAGAAATACTGGCATGGTAATAAAAACAGGCGGCCCGCGCAAAGATACGATAATCAATTTGTTATAATGAAATGATATCTTCTTAATCCTTCATTTTTTCATTTTTGTTTTGTTTTGTTTGTATTACCTTGTATTAAGTACTTAAGTAGGTATTACCTACTCATATTACCAACATTTAAACAGGTAGGTAGGTATGGTATACACCGTTACACAATTGATTAACGAAATTTCATGCTATCGATGAATTGTGAGAAAAATATTTTTTTTTTAATTTCAAGCAGGTTTTAATAATCTTTTCCGGGTTTTGTTACTTACCTACTTACCTACTGGCGGGCTGGCGGTCAACTGCTTTCGTGCGTTCCTTGCTCTTTTATTCTAAGTATTTTTACGAAATTTAATGCTGAAAACCCATAGCACAATCTGCTTGAAATTTTGAAATACATATGGATACTTACCCCATCACGAACCTGTGTGAAGTTTAGCCAATTAATTATACCTATAAAGTCTCTTGTCAGTCCGCCCTGTTTGAGATTAACGTTACGTCCGCGACACGATCTTATCTACTATTATAAAAATAAGTCGGGTTTTCCTTCCTGACGCTATAACTCCAGAACGCACGAACCGATTTCCACGGTTTTGCATTCGTTGGAAAGGTCTCGGGCTCCGTGAGGTTTATAGCAAAAGAAAATTCAGGAAAAATAGGAGTAGGGTAGGAGTAGGGTAGGAGTAGGTTAGGAGAAGTGTAGGAGTAAGGTAGTAGTGTAGGAGTAGTGTAGGAGTAGGGTAGAAGTAGTGTAGGAGTAGTGTAGGAGTAGGGTAGAAGTAGGGTAGGAGTAGTGTAGGAGTAGGGTAGGGGGTAGCACATCACGCGAACGAAGTAGCGCCGGGCAGCTAGAAATAATTTATATGGCAAAACAACGTTTGCCGGGTCAGCTAGTTATCTACTAAAATAATAAGTTTGAACTAGTAACGGAATTATCTATACCTACCGAAGTTTGCTTTTACATGCAAGTTCAACCTTATTGTGCTAGTAATAAGATACGATTTCGAAGATTATGAATTTTAAAATAAAATTCCAATCTATTGTTATCGTTACTTCATCATCAGCCTATAGCAGCCCACTGCTGGACCTATGTCCGGCCGTGGACTGCCGCCTCTCCTATTGCACGCCATTCAACTCGATTTTCGAAAAGAAAAGGACATGGGTTCCCGTAGGAACCTATTCCTATGGGAACTCGGGTGAAGCCGTATAAAATGCGAAAGTGAGTTTGTTTATTTTACGCTTTCAGTTTTCACGCAGCGGCGTAGCTAGCCGTAATGGGGCCCATATCAAATTATCTTGGAGGGGTCTTTTACAAAAAGGACAGTGACGTTTTCAACCGACTTCAAAAAAGGAGGAGGTTCTCAATCCGTCTTAATTTTTTTAAATGTTTTTTACCTCAGAACTCCGTTATTTATAAGCCGATTTGCAAAATTTTTGGATTTGTTTTCGTTGCGTTCGTTGTTTGATTCTCAGATTGGTCCCATAGAAATTTCCTCAAAAACGGTTCAATAGTTTGGTTTTTAAACCAAACTTACTGGTAAAAGTTACAATTTAAAAGTGAAAAATAAAAACTTTTTCGCAAAAAAAAACCGACTTCCAGAGAGACACTACAAATTGAAAAATAACTTTAATTTCGGAAGTCGGTGGCGAACAACGAAAATGCGAACCCAACGACACCGACTTTCGAAATTTATTTATATAATTTTGGAAATCAGTTGTTTTCTTTTTTGAAAAAAGTTTTTTTGAGTTTTATGCCGTCGGGGCCCCGTATAATAGATACGGCGGTAGCTCCTCTGCTTTTGGCGCCTTAACTACACAACCGATCATCATGGAATTTTGCATACCTACCTATCAGAAAAGGACATACCTAGGAATAGGATAGGTTACTACGGGAACGGGTGTGAAACCGCGAAATACCCCCTTTCATATTTCACTTAATTTAGGAGATACAAATATTTTAGTGAAAGGTCAGTGACCTTCTTGAAAAAGTTTTTTGTCTGTAATTCTTGAATAAAGCAAATGTCAGCCTCTTGTAAAATACAAATTAATTGTTGATTTGAAATATACATAGTGTAAAAATTGCAATTTCCTAACGTCACAGGAACGAGAATGAATAATTATTTTGTTAACCAACGAAAAAAAATAATATAAAATTAACTACCTACTAACAGGTCGTGTTTTTTTTTTGTTTGCGTAATATACTTATGTATAGTACCTTCAACTTGACAACATTCTATATATTATGTATCTAGCGAGATCTCGGAGATATTGCGTTTCTAAGTTTTTTTTTTTAAATTTCTATGGAAATAGGGTTGTTACAAAGTAGTAAACATTTAAGTTGATAGTTCAATCGATTAAGTCAATTATGCTAGCCAATGCTAAACGCTTATGACATATCCTCGCTATCGGATTGAATTACCATTTCGTCAGTCGTCAGCGTGATATCATTTCAAGGCTTATTTTGGGGAAATTGGGTTTTAGCATTTGCCTAACGAGGGCGGACCCCTTCCCAATCCCACATAATATCCTTCATCGAAGATAGATCATAAACAAAAGCAGTGATCGAATTCAACCGTAAATATTTTTTAATTTTGACTTTAACTTTCTGCACCATTTTTCCATAAAAATCTTAAACTATGTAAACTATACACATCACAATTTAAACCGGCAATTGCTAATACCTGAGTCAAAAATAATGAATCACAATGAGTAATCGCTCGCTGACGGCGGCTTCAAATGTGATAAACCATAGTCGCGGTTGGTCACGCCAAAACGCTGGAACACGCAAGGAAAGTGAAATTCCGGCGGTTTCTTGTTGGTATTTCGCTGCTTCTTCCATTGCTGAGCTGCGCTGATATTGGGCGTACTTGAAATACCGACAGGCTTTATTCGGGCGTCGGGGTCACCACTTTAGCGACGTATTCAGTTGGGTCGAAATAAAACAATGATTGTTGTAGGAGGGAAGGAACGAATATAGCTGTTGAGATCGCGTCGCCCCCCTATGGGGGCGAGGCGAGCGGTACCGGGGCTTTGCCCCCCGGCCGCAGAATGCTGTGCGGTGGCCCGTAAATACGGGCCCCTCGTGGTGTTTGCAGCTAATGGCTAAGAGCCTATTGAACGCGCGTGAGTTGCGCGCGTCCATGTGTGTGGTTGCTATGAGTTTTTCTGTAGGCGCGCCGCGGCGCCGACTCACAGCGCCGCTATCTTTACGACACCTCGGCGGTCTGTCCCCGCCAGGTGAGACCCCCAGTTACCTGGGGGAGGCCCGGCGGGGGACGACCAGCGACAGAGGTGCCGACTCGACGCTCCTACAGAATATGGGGTGTATTGCTCCCGCCCGTCCCGTTTCCAGAGCTAGCCGGTTACGTTTCGGGCTAAGAAGCAGTCGTGTGTGTGAGGGCGGTATTGTATTGTGTAACACCGCCCGGTGTCTACGTGTATCGCGGCCCGCGCTGCGCCTACACGTGTGAGTTTGGCGTCTGTACAGTGGTGACTGTCTGTGTACGCTACGTAACGTGCCTATATTAACTTAGCACACGTTACGTAGTGAATGTATGTTGTGAGTGTGAAGTTCAGTTGTGTCTAGTGAGCCGCGTGTAACCTGGGTGCGGCTCACTAGAGGCGTCAGTCCGGTGGTGTGGGGTCGTCGTCCGCTACCAGGTCGCGGGGCAAGGGTTTCGCGTCGGGGGGCGCGCGTGCCAGGGCGCAATATCCTGGACATGCGGCCAGGAAGATGCGTCGGCACGCGCGAACATTCCCTTCGCGAGGTGCCGCACAAACTCATCCAGGCTCTCAATCCCGAGGTCGCGCTGGATGACGTCATTCCTCACGTAGCGAGGAGCGTCAACTATGGTCCGCAACGCATAGTTTTGTTGCGTGCGGAGCGCTTTCCGGCTCGACTCGCTCGTGAGGGCGAACCATGCCGGCGCGGTGTACGTCAAAATTGGGCGAATGTACAGCTTGTACACGCCCAACTTGACGCGCGCTGGGATGCGGGACGAGAGCACTGGTTTGAGCAGGTGGCGGGCGACCCTAACCCGTGCGGCGACCGAGCGGACGTGCGGCCCCATTGAGAGCCGACGATCGATAGTTACCCCCAGGTACTTGGCCGAGGGCGACCACGCGATGTCGGTTCCTTGGAGTCTCAGGGGTGGTGGGAGGTGCGCGGACCCGGTGATGATCGCCTGCGTCTTACCCACGTTCACCGACAGCCGCCACTTCGACAGCCACACGGGAAGCAGCTCTAGCGCGCGCTGCATCTTGACGGCCGCGTGCTTCGCGTTGAGCGATGTAGTAATGTTCGCGGCGTCGTCTGCGTACAGCGCGAGCATCGCCTCCGAGGTAGTGGGATGTCGTCGGTGTAACGTGAATAACACGCCGGCGAGAGGCCTGCGGTACACCCGCGAGCACCGGCCGGCCGCCGGATAGCGCTCCGTCGACCACCACCCTGAAAGTCCTGTTGGAGAGAAAGCTAGAGACCACCTTTACAACGCGACGGGGCGCGTCTGTGGTGGCCATCTTATATATTAGGCCGTCGTGCCACACACGGTCGAAGGCCTTCTCCATGTCGAGGAATACTGCCACCCCGTACTAATTTTTGTTGCGTGCAGCTGTGAGGTGGTGCAGTACCTCGACAGCTGGAGCGTCGTGCTATGTTCCGCCCGAAACCCGAATTGCTCCGGGCGTGGCGTCATATGTTGTTGGAGATGTCGCAGCAGGAGTGCTTCGAACACCTAGGAGACGGTCGGCAACAGAGTGATCGGCCGATAGCTCTCCGGCTTCAGAATGTTCTTTCCCGCCTTGGGCAGCATAATGACGCGCCCTTCCTTCCACGAAGCGGGAAAGGCCCCCGTGCGCAACATCGCCGTAAACAGGCGCGCCAGCGCCGCTACCATTCGGTACGGCAGGTGGCGCAGCGCTGTGTTGGTGATGCCGTCGGCACCTGGGGCCTTTATGGGCTTCGTTCTTAGGATGGCGCGTCTGACTGCGCCAGGCGAGAAGAAGATAGGGTCTTCCTCGGAAGCTATCGGCGTAGCGAAGTAGTCTCCGAGGTGTTTCTCGACTGCTGCGACATGGTCGGTGTCTGGTCGGGTTGGGGCGGAACTGACGCTCCAGGTGTTCGGCGAAGACCTCCGCCCGGTCCTCCGCTACATACTTTAGCGCCCCGTCGCTGCTTAGCAGCGGTCGTACCGGGGCTGGGGTACTCGTGTAATTCTTCAGCTTTAATATTAGTATAAATCGTCAAAAAATTTTGCTCTGCAGCATACGCCGTTAGAAAAAATTGTGATTTAACTGATTTTGAGACGGCCCGTTTACTATACTTTAGTTCGGTCGTACGGTATTCTGTTGTGGGGAAATGCCGCCGATATTATACTATTTTTGTTTTACAAAAAAGGGCAATTCGTTCAATTTATAAATTAAGTCCCAGAATAACAGAAACCTACATGAACGAATAGTACTTACTTGGTCATTTATTGACATTTAAATAAAATGACATGATTATTTTCATACAGAGGGCTGGCCTGTTTCTTGGCCAAAGTATTAGCATCGCCATACGACGTGGCAATGCTGCCAGCTTTTCGGGCACTATTCCTGTTGACAGCGATGCGGACGAATTTTTTGATGCCTTAAGATGTGAAAAAATAAGCAAAAGAGCTTACTTTTTCACATGTACATATTGTTATTTTAAATGTTAACTTATATAATGAAACATTATAACCAAAGTGTATTTACAGAATTATAACTTAAGTTTTCAAACAGTATTATATTTTAAGTGTTATTTATTATTAAGGTACCTTAATAAATATTATCGATAACAAAATCGATAAACAACATCACATCTCAACAAGGCAGTAGTAAAACTACTCAACAATAAAGGGCGTTTATTAGAAAATTAGCTAATTTTCTAAATCTATTTATGAAAATTTTTAATTCTAATTACTGAGTAAATATAAATAATTCAAGCGTAAATAAACCGAAGTTAGGTCCAGTTGTTTTACCATAAGTCCATAACAAGATTTGCAATATCTTAATGCGCAACTGGGCATATTTCCTTAGAAAATATTTGTCTTTTGGTGGACACGAATGCGTCATGACACGCAGGCGTATGACACTAGACTGAGCGACTTTTGACCACTAGGACAAATGTATTAGATTACGATTTTGTTCGTAATGTCCTGTCTATTGTCAAGTAAATAATTTAATGTCTTTGCATACATACAATGCAAAAGAGTAAGCGGGCATTTCACCATTTTTTGTCACTGTAACAATAACAATAAACAAACAGAACTTAACTAGTTATTACTAATCTAATACATTCATGCTTGCTTCAACTTTAATTTCAATATTCCTGTTTTCTTCCACAGCTGTAGCAAAGGAGCTAAAGAACTTAGGTGAGGAGCAGAGAGCCATGGCTGCACTAGGCAGAATATATTTATTACAAGGACAAACCATCACTACTGACAAGGATGAGGCTAAAACCTCACTGAGAGCTGCTGAAAAAGCATTCATGAAAAGTTATGATTTGTGTGAGAAGTAAGTAGTAAATGTCAAATAACATCTTAATTGGGCCTGTTATATAAAGTGTGGCGATTAGGTTATCACATGAATTGAAACCACGTATTCTACAAATCATATATTAAACATACACAATTAAAATAATTAATAACAATTAACATTTTAGTCGTGGGACCTTTTTTCGTTTCAGTATTTGCCTAACAACAATAAACTTAATTTGTGTTTACACAATAACATAAAGTTTCTTTTGTATTGTTGATACCATTGCCTCACGCGTGTTTATTGACTTATTATCAAGGATGGTTTATTTCATGACAATTTTTACGCTAATTATTTTATTTGTTTTTTTCTTCTACTTTTAGTAACATTTAAATTTTATTATTTTAACAGACTTTTAACAAATTGTAATGACCGCTGTATTATTTAATGTGATAACCTAATCGCCACTCTGTATATTAAATTGGACACATACATACTCAATTTATGAGGGCTTCAGAATGATGAACTCACTAACTTATTGATTTTAAAAAGTTATGTAGTAAAGCACTTTTCTTTATTGTCTTTTACTGAGTGTTCAGAAACCTTTATCTTTTTTTCCTTTTATAAAGTATAACAATTGCTGACACTTTATCTAAACTACAATGTAGCCTATTAGCTAATAAATAATTTAAATATAACTTAAACTGCTAAGTAACTATATAATTAAGAAATCGTCCAAAAACGTCTTTCTTATCTATCTATATATATAAAATTCAAAGTCCTGACTGACTGACTGACTGAGACATCAACGCACAGCCTAAACCGCTGGTCCTAGAGACATGAAATTTGGAGGGTGTATTCTTCGTGAAAAGTAGGTATCCACTAAGAAAGGGTTTTTCGAAATTCCACCCCTAAGAGGGTGAAACGGCGGGATTTAGTTTGTATGAAAAATCTTATTCCTTGAGTTAATAAACTTGAAATTTGCCACGAATACTTATCTAAGTAAATTATGAAGTTGAGTATTTTTTGTTTTTATAAACTACCCCCTAAAAGGGGATTGGGGGGTTTCAAAGTTTGTATGGAAGAATTTTAGCGCGCGGTCCGATTTACTCGAAACTCAGTATTTATACCTAAAATTGAAAGGAAAGAATAATGTGTAAGTATCAGGGTTTTTCGAAAATCTACCCCTGACGGCCTGAAAACGGTAGTCAATTTTACAGGGGAGGATTTTACAGCGTGGCTTGATTAACTCGAAAATTGGTATAAATAATCTTTGAGTCAAGTTATGAACACATCCCAAATGATTTTTCAAAATTCCACCTCTGTGGGGGTGAAAAGCGGGGATACAGTTTATATGAAAAATCTTATTCGTTTGGTTAATTATCTTGAAAATTGGCATGAATATTCTCCTAAGTAAGCAATAAAGTTTATCATTATTAGTTTTTCAAAACTACCCCTCAAAGGGGATATAGGGGTGTTGAAGTATGTGTGGAAGAATTTGAATGCACGGTCCGATTAACTCGAAACTGTGTTTATACTTAAGACCAAAAAAATAAAGAATAACATGTATCAGGATTTTTCGAAAATCTACCCCTAACGGTTTAAAAGGGGTAGTTAATTTTACAGGGGAGGATTATAATAAGTGGCTTGATTAATTAGAAAATTGGTATAAATAATCTTTGAGAAGTTATGAATATATCCCAAACGATTTTTTAAAATTCCACTTCTTTGGGGGTGAAAAGCGGGGATACAGTTTATATGAAACATCTTATTAATTTAGTTAATAAACTTGAAACTTGGCAACAATACTTGCCTAAGTAAGTAATAAAGTTTATCATTATAAGTTTTTCTCAACTACCCCTCAAAGGGGGATATAGGGGTGTTGAAGTTTGTGTGGAAGAAATTGAATGCCCGGTCCGATTAACTCGAAACTCAGTATTGATACTTTTAACAGAAAATAATTAATAATAATATGTAAAGTTGTCAAAAATTGACCCCTGACGGGGCAAAAAGGGGTAATTCGGTTTTTAGGGGAGGATTTGAACTTGAAACTGTGCGTTACATTTTCACGCCTAAACCACTGAACTTCTGATTTGGCAAAGAGGTAGCACGTTCCCGTGGGATAACTTCCGACATCCACGCGGGCGAAGCCGCGGGCAGAAGCTAGTTCACTATAAGTTATGGGGAAGACACTTGTTTCACGTGTTATTTATAATATTCAGCACTTGCACTACAGTTTGAGTTCACTTACACTGCACTAAACTAACTCAAAAGGTTACGACATCCATCTTGAGGTCCCGGTGAAGGTCGCTGTTTCTAATGTACCAGGGCGAGTTTACTATATCCCTGAGTACTTTATTTTGGAAGCGTTGTATAATTTGACGATTGCTTTGGCTAGTGCAACCCCACAGCTGAATACCGTAGGTCCATACAGGTTTTAAGACTTGTTTATATAACAACATTTTATTAGGTAGGTATTGACAATGGCGACTGTCTACCTGGTAGCCAATACATTTTTTTGTATCGAATATCTAATTCGGTTCTTTTCTTTTTGACATGCTCTTTCCAGCGCAGTTTTGCATCCAGGGTCATGCCAAGATACTTAGCAGTATTCGCGTATGGTATTTGTTGATTATTCATGAATACCGGGAAGTATTGTGGCTTTTTATTGGTGAAGTCAATGTGCATAAACTTGCTCTCATTGTGTTTGATACGCCATGTTGCAGTCCACCCATAGACACGATTTATGGACTCTTGAACCTTTTCTACGGCTTCCTCGTGACTATTTCCAACAGCCATGATAGCTGTGTCATCAGCGAAGGTTGCAATGAAATTATTTTCTAGCTCAGGAATATCACAGGTGTATAGAAGATACAGGACCGGACCTAGGACACTACCTTGTGGTACTCCAGCTTTTATCTGCCTAAGGTCTGAATAGGCATTTCTTTGTCTTTTTCTAAACAATCTATTCGATATATAGGACTCTATGATGTTTGAAAATTGTTGAGGCAGCATTGTTCTTAGTTTATAAATAAGGCCAACATGCCATACTTTATCAAACGCCTGTGCAACATCAAGGAAAACCGTGGAGCACACCTTCTTGTTCTCTCAATAATATTAGTAATTCTGTGTACTTGGTCAAGCGTAGAATATTGTTGTCTAAATCCGAACTGGTAATCAGGGATTAGATTTTCAGATTCAATAAGAGGCTTCAATCTCTTTAGAAATAATTTCTCAAATAGTTTTGAAAACACAGGTAACAGTGAGATAGGCCTGTAAGATGTTGTTTTTGGAGGCTTCCCAGGCTTGGTTAACATGATGACTTTAGCTACATTCCACATGTCAGGAACGTGTTTTAACCGAAATGCAACATTAATGATCGTGGTCAGCTTAACTAGAGCTTTACGTGGGAGATTTTGTAAAACTTCTGTAATCAAGTCGTAACCAGGGGATTTTCTCCGATTGAAATTACACTTAATTTCTCTAGATACTTCTTTCGGGGTAACCAACTTAATGTATAAACTATTTTGTACACCCAGAGTTATCTTCGCATTGTGAGTCTGGGCTTCATTTGGTTGGAATATTTGTTCTAGATGGTCGGCTGTTTGTTCTTCCGTCACTGCCCATTTTCCATCTTCTTCCTTGATAGGAGGAATTTGCATGATTGGTCGTTTCAGGTGCTTCGTAGCTTTCCACAGCGAGTAGCCGGTTTTAGAATCATTCGCTAATTGGCAAAGGTAGCTGTTTGTTAAGGAGTTGTTGTGGTATTGAATTTCTTTCGAAAGGCGCTTAGTGAGGTTGTTCAGCAGTCTTTTATCTTGAGGACATCTGGTCTGATGCCATCTGTTTCTTTGTTTCCGCTTTTCAGTTATAAGACACCTAATTCCTGCAGGGTGGGCGGTTGCTTTGACACGGTGTGTTTTTTCCGGTGTGTTTTTCCAGGAAGCTTGTTGTATATTAGTCGTTGTAAATGTATTCAATTCTAAATCCAGCTGTTCTGGAGTTTTAACGGCACTCTTAATTCTATACTATTATCTAAGTCTATTCTGAAACTTTCCCAAGTGCAGGATTTCTCTCTATATGTAGGATCCGATGCCATAGTGATAAAATTATTGGTGAGTGGTCGGAATTCATATCAAAGCATTCATCGATGCTCAAATAATTACTGGATATTTTTTTTTTAGACTTTGCATGGATCGCTTCACCAATAAGTTGGTTTTCCGGTAGAAATAGCTTCACACTTTAGCTCTTTCATGGCACTCATAAGTTTCTTTCCCTTAGTGGTGGTTAGTCTTGACCCCCAATCCGTATTTTTAGCGTTGAAGTCGTCACCTAAGATGAATCTTTGTCCGAGTTGCTGTAAGAATATCACATAATGGTCTTTTTTGATATTGTATCTCGGAGGCGAGTATATGGCCGCTACGGTGACTGGATACAATGATGGGATTGAATAAAAATCGCCACAGCTTGAATTTCATGACATTCATACTTAAATTCTTCATGATGACGGAGATATTCTTTGACTATAACCGTGCTACCACCTCGGGCAGAATTGTCAGGGTGCAGTGCATGGTACACTTTATAACCTCGGAACTTTATGTATGATTGCTTAGTAAAGTGAGTTTCAGATATAAGGCATACATCAATGTTTTCTGTCTAATCAGGACTACTTCTAATTCTTGTTGATGTTTAAGTAGTCCGTTTGAGTTCCATGCCATTATTTTTAATGGATTCATTTTTTCGGTCTGGAAATAGCATGCGTAGCGCTATTTTCTAGTTTATCCGCGTTGAATGAGGACATCAATTTGATGATTTCGTCCAACTTTCCATCCATATCTTTATCAACAATAACATTGTCGTGAATATTCGCATGGTTTACAGTTTTGGCCGTAACATGCGCGTATGTTTTCTTGTGTTTTCTGTCACGTGCGTTTGTGAGCTAGTTTGGACTTTTTCGTTGATTTTGTTTTTTATGCTTTTTAATAGTTTTGTTTTTTATGCCTTGCATTTCCCGGGCTACTATACATCCTCTATAATTAGCAGGATGCGGTTCCCCACAGTGGACACAGTTTGGCTTCTCATCTGCCGGTTTTTTGCAGTCAGCAGTCAGATGTTTCCCTGTACATTTGACACATCTAGGTTCCTTAGAACAGTATTTGTGTGTATGTCCGTACGCTTGGCATCATATTTTTCCACCTCAATTTGTTTGCTGCGTCTTTAATCTGGCAACCTTTATTTTGCAAATCCTCAATAATTCTGTTAGGCTTGCATGTGAAATGAAGGTTTTTCACCATAACTCTTATTGGCCTCTCCTGCTTGTTTTCGTAGGAGTGCCAGAGACAGTTATTTTCAGTCAATAATTTTGTAATAGACTTATAGGTGTCTTCGTTCACTGCATTTATTTTAACGCACTTCCCATTCAAGGTTTTAGTCGTGAGTTTATCACCAGACTCAGACTTCAACAACAAGTCAAAAAAATCCTGGTAGTTCTCGACGCCATCCACTACAACAGGCGGAGGTGGCGGAGTCTTTTTAGCCTTAACATTCTCGGATTGAACAGTTTCCAGGTGTTCAATGTTGGCAGTATGAGTGGGCGATGTGTTTAGTTTTCGTTTTTTCCTGCTCTTTACAACAATTAACATTTTAGTCGTGGGACCTTTTTTTCGTTTCAGTATTTTCCTAACAACAATAAACTTAATTTGTATTTACACAATAACAAAGTTTCTGTTGAATTCTTGATGCCATTGCCTCACGCGTGTTTATTGACTTATTATCAAGGATGGTTTATTTCATGTCAATTTTTACGCTAATTATTTAATTTGTTTTTTTCTTCTATTTTTAGTAACATTTAAATTTTATTATTTTAACAGACTTTTAACAAATTGTAATGACCGCTGTATTATTTAATGTGATAACCTAATCGCCACTCTGTATATTAAATTGGACACATACATACTCAATTTATGAGGGCCTCAGATGAACTCACTAACTTATTGATTTTAAAAAGTTATCTAATAAAGCACTTTTCTTTATTGTCTTTTACTGAGTGTTCAGAAACCTTTATCTGACTAAGATTATGTCTGGATTTTAAAAGACACTGTGGTCTCTGAGTTTGTTTTAGCCTTTTTCTCAGGCTAGTCAGATAGGAAACGCCGACCTCATCTAGTTTTTAAAATATAATTGACGTGTAAAAGTGTTTGTACAAACCTACTTGCAAAATAAAATCATTTATCACCTATTTGTCAAAGGCTTGAAGTAACGACTATCAAATACTATGAACTTCGGTTAAAACATTTCAGTAACTGAGCAACAGAAAGCTATAAGCCTAAGCAAGATAACAGGACTACCATTCTTAATGTTTTTCCATCGAACAAAATATTTTTCAGCTTAAACGGCAAAATAAACAAACGTGAACTAAAGGACATGAGAGCCCGTTTGCTTCTCAATATTGGAGTATTACAGGAACATCTAGGAAACTTTGACAAAGCCATAGACTGCATCAACAAAGCCATATCAATATGTTCAAGTCAAGATTTGTATGAAGTTCTCCACAATTGTTATACTGCGGAGGCTCTGCTTCTTTGTAATAAGAAGAATGATCATGCTAAGGCGTTAAGCTGCTTGAATAAAGCGCTTGAGGTTGCTAAAAGGCTTGATAATAAGGTAATATTAATTTTTCACTACCTTAAAAGTAATTTCATACTAAATTTTGTTTGAACTTTAAATTTATCTAGTAGATAGTGCCTATTTTGACATCTTGAAACAGTAGTCAAGCTCTTTAATTTGATGGGTTTACCTACATAGAAATGCTTCAAATGGAAAATGAACACCTACAATCAGTACAGTTGTTTACATACTGGGTCTAATCAGTATTGTTACGAGCTTCGGGTTCGTGACAGTAAAAACTGCCGATATAAATTACCAAAAAATACACTTTAATTAATCAACACTAATAACAACCCAAACAAACTAATTTTATAATTAGTGTGTTTGAGTTGTTATTAGTGTTTTAGTTTATTTAGTGTTCACAATTACACTTAAGTCGCACTTGAAGATCGCTTTCGATCGAATCGCGGTTATTCCCGGCCTTATACAGTATGTTACAAAAACCCTGTTGTTCCTTGTAGGAGCGTATATACCTATACCTAAATAGTTACTAAGAAACAGATACTTCACTTAGTAGAAAATTTCCAATACCTACTGCTATAATAGCCTACTCCGTCTCGTCAGCAACCGCTGCATGCTAAAATGTGCCTAAATGCTCAAACGTACAGTTGTGATTGCTTCACACCGCGCGATTCCCGTATTATTATTATACTCTTTGGCGCGATCCCACAGCACTGAATTTGGTCCGCAAAGGGTCCGACTCCGGACCGCTCGGCCGGGTGGTAGGTAATTATAGCGCGCAAGTACATGGAGTGACGGAGGCCTGGTTATGTGTTTATTGTAATTATCAATCGTGCAAACTTGATAAGCCAACTTTTTACTAAACTAATAAACTAACGTTCCCAAAGTGTTATCTATCAGTCAAACAGCTGAGTGATGTGAACGACACGTGACGAGTTCATGACCTTAGTGCAGTACGGTAGTGTGCGGCGCGGCAGCGGGCGGTGACAAAGCGACCGGTTGCTACCTATTTCTCTTTGCAGGGGTGAGCAATCAGTGTTACTTTTCAAATATTTATTATAAAATTTTGATTTTTTTTTCTTGAATTTTTTTTTTATTGACTTACGTAATTACCATCGGATATCGATTCTGAAAACGTCCCTACTTGGAACAACGGGGTTTTTGTTACATACTGTATGTATAGTGCAGTAGATTGTTCCAGTACCTTTTATTGTAGAAACATCTAGAACGTTCGGGTATATACCGGCCCCGACTGACCTCTGTCGATAGTTCTAGTATCGAAATTTCTAGAAGGATCTATTTGTTCTACTACTCGATACTAGATGGCGCTAGTGGTAAATTAGTTCTGCTACTTGATAATAGATGGTGCTACTGTCTATTAGTTTTGCCACTTGATACTAGATGGCGCTAGTGGTAACTAATGTCACCATGTATCAGGCATTAATTGTGGCGCGCAACAGTATGATATACATGTACAATGCATACAAAAAAAAGTTAGTTACAAATTAGACACGGAAATATGTCCTTTTTCATTTTTTGTGCACCATTTCCAGGTTCTAAAGACATGTGAAACATTAGCATCTAAAGCCGATATTTTTTGCAAGATGTCTGACTATCCGAGTGCTAAGCAAGTGTTGCTCAAGGCTTGGAAACTGAAGACTCCTGACAAGAACGAGAGTAAGACCATTGAGGCTAATCTTAGACTTGGTGAGTGTTTATATGATTCTTTAAATGCTATACCTATCCAAACATACACACAAAACACATATTTTAGAGATATTAGCATAGAGTAGGCAGAAACTACAGAAAACCAATGGTCACCAAAAATGATGGATGGATGTGTAGCAGCATCTACAGCGTCACATGCGAACTACGCATTATACTGACGTCACGCAAAATCCTGCATCACGCAAGCAAAGTTTACCCCGCGACTAGCATAAATACAACAGCCCAATATGCACCATCTGGCAGTTGCCCACCATACACGACACCCGGTCTGGTCGGGGGATCCTCCCTTACACCCAGATCCTCATACCTCTAAAGATATTTTCGAATAAAATTTAATTTGATGAATAGAAAACTAACAGTTCCTTTACTCCCGGTATTTATAAAAGTAGAGCGAGACTATACGAGTTATATGGTTTGAAAAAATACAGGTTTGATACTCCCTTCCTAGAGTATGTCAAAACTTATTCAAAATTATTCAAAAAGATTAGTGCTTTTGCTAAATCAAAATTTTTAGGCGATACAATAAAAAATTCTACTAATAAAGTAAAAACCACTTGGAAAATTATTAATAATGAAACGGGAAAATCGGTTAAACAAGAAAAACTACTTGAGATTATGGTCGACAACAAATTAGTTAACAAAGCAGCTGACGTAGCTGAGGCATTTAATGAGTTTTTTGCCAACATACCGATAACTACGACTCGCTCCTTAAATTCGTCCTCGTCTAAAGCTGAAAACCTTTTGCACAGTAGTGTACCTAAATGTAGTCCCTTATTTAGTTTCGAACATGTAACCCCGCGTGATGTAGTTAATGTTTTTAATACACTTAAGTCTTAAAACACCGGTGATTATTGGGGCATCTCCACTAAACTTATAAGTAATATAATAGACATCGTAGCCCCCTATCTAGCTGTTACTTTTAATAAATGTGTTGATTTAGGAACTTTTCCTGACCTCATGAAGAGTAGTAAAATCATACCATTATTTAAATCAGGTAATAAGAATGACGTTGGCAATTTCAGGCCTACTTCTATCTTACCTGCATTTAGCAAAATATTTGAAAAGTTAATACTCAAGCAGCTGCTAAGACATTTTAATTTAAATAGCCTCCTCCATAATGAGCAATATGGCTTTACAAAAGGTCGTTCAACTACAGATGCGGGTGTTGCTCTGTTGAGACACATATTTGACGCATGGGAGAAATCACAGAATGCTATTGGAGTTTTCTGTGATCTCTCCAAAGCCTTTGATTGCGTGCACCATGACACGCTTTTGCGTAAATTACGTCATTACGGTGTCCAAAACGAAGCTCTCAACGTAATTATTTCGTATTTACATAATAGGGTCCAATGTGTAGATGTTAATGGTGTGAAATCATCCGGGCTACCAGTTCAGTTAGGTGTTCCGCAAGGCTCAATACTGGGTCCATTCTTGTTCTTAGTTTACATTAATGATTTACCATTCCATTTGACGGGCATCTGTGATGTTGTACTGTTTGCAGATGATACCTCTCTTATTTTTAAAGTAGACAGGAATAGACAAGATTTTGACGACGTAAACAGTGCACTCTCAATAGTTACAGATTGGTTTACGTCAAATAACTTAGTTCTCAATGCCAAGAAAACCAAATGTGTAAAGTTCGCCTTACCGAATGTTAGAAACCTAGGACCCAACATCGTCTTAGATAAAGAGGTGCTTGAAACTGTAGGCTCGGCAATTTTTCTAGGACTAACAGTAGATGCCAAACTTCAGTGGGGACCTCATATATCAAGTCTAGCAGGAAGGCTCAGTTCGGCTGCCTACGCCGTCAGGAAAGTAAGACAATATACTGACGTGGATACAGCTCGTTTAGTCTATTTTAGTTATTTTCACAGCGTTATGTCCTACGGTATTCTGCTGTGGGGCAAAGCCGCTGATATACAAAATATATTTGTCCTTCAAAAGCGAGCTGTTCGAGCAATTTACCAGCTAGGTGCCAGAGTTTCTCTAAGAGATTTCTTTAAAGATATTGGTATTCTCACGGTTGCATCACAATTCATCCTTGCCAACATTTTATATATTAGGCAAAATTTACACTTGTACACTAAAAATAGTGATATTCACAGTGTTAACACTAGAAATAAGGACAAACTACGTGCCCCCTTTCACCGGCTTCATAAGGTTCATAACTCATTTGTTGGGCTTGGTATAACCTTTTATAACAAGATACCCTCTTCTTTTCTAGACTTGCCTTTTAATGCGTTTAAAGCTCAACTAAAATCCAACCTTTGTTCAAAGGCATACTATTCTATCAACGACTACTTAGACGATAAGAATAGTTGGTCACCCTAGTTTAACGCAAGACAATGTTTATGTTCCTTCTCCAGAATTAGCTTACTGCAGAACCCAGCAATGCATAAATGTGTAAGCTGTCACGCCCTTTATGCCTGGAGGCTTTTATTTGGGTAGTAAGTTTTTTTATTTACATTTTAATTAATTATTTTTTAGCTTGAGTACGTATAGTTTTTATTATATTTGTTGGTATATTGGCGTGGCTAGCTGACATATTATGGCAAATAATTAAATTTTATGTTCTGGTTTTGTAATGTTAATTACCGAACATAAGTACCTAGTATTGTATACATTCAGTATTTTTTTTAAATTGAACAGACAGCTGTGCTGCTGGGGAGTTTGTTGCGCCACTTCTTCTTCCCAGCAATAGCACTAGGAAGTGGTGAAGGGCGGGCGTTTTTGGGGGACTGTCTTTTGTAATTTTGACGTTCAAAAAGTGCTGATTCTCAGCCTAATTTGAATAAATGACTTTTGATTTTGATTTTTGATTCAATTAAATTTCATTTGAAAACACTAATCGGTTTTTTACTAAACTTCAGCTACATCTGGCGACCTTTTGGTTACTTAATCATCTCTTTTCATGACGTCCTTTGCGCCTTTTAACTGAGTGAATGTGCCTGAAGCTTAGAGTTCCATAAAACTACGTTAATCTAAGCAGTCGAAAATAATAGTCCTGTTACTTTCTTCAAATATTGACATCAATTATGGCTAAAAGTTTACCCACTCAAGCATAGGAATGGATTAAGAGCGTTGACAACGAACGGCATTTCGTACAAACTTTCAAGTCCTTGTTTTTCGAAATGCATGAACCGATTTTAATGAAACTTCCTACGAATAAGCAGGATATATAGGTCTAAAAAGTTAGTTGAGAACATTTTCGAAAAATAGTGTTACATGTAAATTCGACCGATTTTAAATTTTCCATAGAAACAGAGATTTCCAATTATCTATTTTTTAAATAAAACAATTCGAAAGAAGTTTGTATGAAATGCCGTACGTTGTCAACGCTCTTAAGAGTGTGTTTCTATCTTCAGCGATTTAAATTGTGCATTGTTTGTCCATCAGTCAGACACGAAACTGTCTGTATTATGAAATTATTAGTTCAAATCATTCCACATTCAATATTAAATCAAACTTTTCCCAACCAGTGGCAGCAATGTGCTACACAGAAGATCTGCTAATATCCACGGACCCATCCGACCACGAGACCTTTAAGATGCACTACGAGATGCTGGGTGATGGAGCCTGTCACCTAGATAACTACGCGGGCGCAGCAGAGTACTATTTGAAGATGCTCGACCACGCGAAACTGGCGGGCGATTGCGGGAAGATGCTCATACCGATTTATGTTAGGTAAGTTTAATAGGCTTAGTTAGAGAGTGACCTTTCAAAACACTATGAGAAACTTGGCGATGGTGCCTGTCACCTACATTACTACGCGGGCAATATATATTTTTCAGATCACACATAAAAGTATGCACAATCCATATAGTAATACTAGCAACGGCTTATAAACGATGGTAGTAAAACTTACAAACTAACCTAACAACAACTAATAAATACGTGGCTCAACACAATATGTTGACACGTCTCTGCACCCAGTGCCTAATAAAAGTGCCGTCTAGTCTACGTTGTCAAACAATGTTTGTGGATGCTGTTGGAGCTTCCGCGCAACCTACACTTTATTGACGTTGCTCTTTCTCATTATGCCATGAAAATCAACAATACGGGCTTCCACGAACATCTGCGAGCCGCTGCTGAAGCGCGCAAGCCCCATCAACATCCTAAATCAATTCAACAGCCAATTTAACTGCCTAATCATAAAAAAAAATAACTATTAATTTCAGCTTATACCAGACCTACAAGGACATGGGTGCTTACAATGAAGCCCTAGACTACTACGAGAAGGAATACGAACTAATAAAAGACGTGCCAAAGGAAGCTTACACGACGATGTACAATATTGCTGAGACACTGTACTTGCTTAAGAAGCCGTATGGACAGATTGAGAAGGCGTGTTTGGAGGCTAGGCGAGCTGTAAGTACACCTCTACTTTAACGACTTAGGGCCGCTTGCACTACAAATTATTAAATACGTTTAGCACTGAACGAATTTAAAACATTGTTTTGTTTCTGTCAACCCTTTGAAGATGATAGAGACATAATGACATAATTATGGCAAACTGTATTGTATACAATCAAGTATTTTCTAACTGAACAGATAGCTGTTCTGCTGGGGAGTTGGTTGCGCCACTTCCACTTCTCCCTAGCGAAAGCACTAGGAAGTGGTGAAGGGCGGGTGTTTTTGGGGACTGTCTTTTGTAATTTTGACGTTCGAAAAGTGCAGATTCTCAGACTAATTTGAATAAATGACATTTTATTTTGATTTTTGAATGATGTTTTAAATGTGTTTAGCGCTAAACACATGATTATATTTTTGGTGCAAGTGGCGTTAGGCGTAGCAAATGCCTTAGCATCGCTGGACATACGAAAGTTACGAGTCAACTATATGTGCGTTCCGCAAAACGTCAAATGCACGCGTTTGGCAGATTGGTCGATTACTTTTATTGTTGAGACCCAACCGTTGCCGGTGCCATGCTTCGGGCAAAGTGTTATTGAGTTTTTCCATTAGGAATTTATCAGTAACAGCCCGGGGTTTGGAAGTTGGCGGTGTGATACCTCCGTACCCCGGAAAGCACATGAAGCCGTTGGTCCTACGCCTGATCTCTTCGGCCGTGTCGGATTGCCGTCCCATCGGACTATGAGAGTGAGGGAAGAGGGAGTGCACCTATGTATGCTGTGTGCGCAGACATAGGTACACTCCCTCTTCTCTCACTCTATAATATCTCCCGCGCCGAAGGTTAGTCTCCGTGGCCGCCGTGGCCGAAATACGGTCTGGAGGACTATGCTTCGGGCCTCAAATTATAACAAATTCGAGTCCCCAAAAACGACATATTATATTATATTAGGGATATGGACTTATGGTTAACCTCATAAAGACGCAGGATGAAGTGGTGGGCAGTTCTAGGACGGTCTCTAGAATCGACTGGACGACCCTTCCCCAAGTTTCTTTAACAACTCAGTGGTTCCCTTTACCGTGACAAAGTTAAGAACTTAGGGATATTTATTGATAAGTTGATGATTCTCTTGGACTGCCCAGCTACAGGAAGTTAGCTGCAAGCTATTTGCATCCGCCGCGTCTTTGAAGAGATTGCGTGATTTCCTACCGACTGTCACCAAGATTGCGCTTGCACAATCGCTTCTTCTAACTATCCTTGACTATGCTGATGCCAGCTATCTTGATCTTACCCAAGACCAACTAGATAAACTTGAATGGCTTCAAAATTTTTGTATAAGGTTCATATTCGGTCTGCGCAAATATGACCATGTTTCCGAATTTCGTGTGAAGCTCAAGTGGTTACCAATTCGCCTTCGCCGGAATGCTCATATTCTTTCCCTTCTGTTTAATGTGATCTTTTCCCCTTCCACACCTCTCCATCTCAAGAAACGTTTTCAATTTCATTGCGACTCCCACACGAAATTTTTAAGAGGAAATGCGGGTGGAAAGACTTTTGAAAATTAGGTATTTGAAGAAACTATCGCTGTCGCTCTGCGAGCGCTTGGTGTCCGGCCGCCCAATAAGTGTGCGATAAGGACAACTGCAGATCCGACTGAATAGCCTAAGTAAAAAGTCACATTTTCGAGGTTTGGCTCTCGCCTATTTTCTCCACCAATATTGAACCAATTTAAAAGATATTTCATAAACTGGATAAGAAGGATATATACTGTGTTGCCATGTTTTCCTTTTTTCATTAATAGTTGTCAAATTTGTACCCTAGGCCTCTGTTAACAGCGGTCTAAATAGGCAATTTTGAGCATTTTTTGCGGGTTCTAGTGCTTATAAAAATAATGTATTATCAAAATGGAAAACATAGGGACATACAAGTAACTAACATTTATTATTCTGTAAAAAATCATAGCCATATATTATGGTCATTAACCAGAAAGAAAACAGGCGAGAGCGTCTCTATAGAAAAAACACCACCCGCATTTCCTCTTAAGGTCATCAGATAACTTGAAGCTCAAAATGCCTATGCATTCCACAACTTTCCTTGATAAATCCTTTACTGTCCAGGCCGCTCGTTTGTGGAATGCATGGCTAGTTGAAATAAAACGCGCGCAGTCGTTACAGGTGTTCAAAAGACTCGTAAAGGAACACTACTTGTTGTGATCTTGTTGTCCTAACTGCAATCATCTACAGTTTTCTTTTATTTATGTATCTATACTTTTGGATATGTATATATCTGTGTATCTATTTTAGTGTATTGTATACATAATATTTGCACCAACGACAGTCCCATTTTATGTCCAGGAAAATCACTGTCCATTCTAAGGTTGCCTGGAAGAGATCGCAGTAATGTGATAAGGCCGCCCATTGTATATTTTGTAGTGTTTAATGTATTTTTTATGCTATGTATTTTTGTGGTGTACAATAAAGTATATATAAATAAATATTATTATTTTTGGTTCTCCTTTCTAGGCTCGAGAATGTAATAAAAGAAATTACGAAATCAGAGTACTAAGAACCTTACTCAAATATCAAGAGGAATACGGCGAGATGGACAAAATGGAGCAGACTAAAGAAGACCTGAGGGATCTAGAGAACGAAAATTTGGATAACCTGGAGAATGCTGAAGATGAGCAAAGTTCGGCTGGAGGGGGTGATGAGGATACCACTCATATTGGGGATTATGTATGCATTGAAGACCTTACAGGTGGGAATGTCGTAATTACCAGGATGTTATAAAAATATGATTCAAAAAGTACCTAAATCAATCAATCAATCAATCATTTATTATTTGTAAAACATAGGTAAGTAACAAAAAATACAGATCTTAAAGGTAAATACAGTACGCTATGTGATGTTGTCTATGGTAAGACATACAAATATGGGTAGGTAGTTTTGAAGTACACAGTCAAAAAATTCAGTAGGTAAATATCAAAGAAAGATTAAAAAAAAATATATGTTTTTAATAATATTGGCACCGAAATTAGAAAATGTTGATGTTACAAACTTAATCATTCAAGAACTCGTAAACCGTGTAATATAACATTAATTTGTCAATTAAAAATTTTTGCAAAGTTTTCTTGAACTTGTGAACAGGTAATATTTTTATCTGATCTGGTATTTCATTATAAATTCTTGGAGCAATGCCAAAGAAGCTTTTATACATTAGAGCCGTTTTACATTTTGTGTGACATAATGATTTAACTATTTAGTACGCATAGGAGTTTTTCTAACATCTTATAATTTAACAAATAAGTGTAAATTAGTCTTCACAAATAATGCTGTTTCCAAAACGTACAATGATGGCAGTGTAAGTAGTTTTAAAGGTTTGAAGAAAGGTACACAACTATCAGTTACTTTAATATTACACATTACCCTTATGCATCGCTTTTGCATTTTGAAAACCATATCCCTATTAGTGGACTGCCCCCAAAACACAAGCCCATATCGTAAAACTGAACCGGTCCATGATATGCTGTTAATAGGGTTTCAACATTTACTTTTTTTGACAACTGGGAGAGTGCATATGCAGATTGCCTGAGTCGTTTGCATAATTCTTCTGTATGAGGCTTCCAAGTGAGTTTATTGTCAATCGTAATACCCAAGAACTTGACATGACTAACCTCTTCTATTTCATTACACCTGTATGAAATATTTACAGTAGGGTTTTCTCGCCGCTGATAAAAATGCATTACTTTTGTCTTATTTAGGTTTATAATCAGATTGTTATTATTAAGCCTGTCAATGATTTCAGAAAGAGAATTGTTAATGTAATTTTTGTAATTATGTATCCACATAATTGGATGCGATAATCCTAATCCTATTGCATTCAATTATGGCCGTACTGTTGTCTGCGAATAGGACCATTTTTTGACGTGTGGCTTTTGGAAGATCATTGATGTATATTAAAAATAGCAACGGCCCTAAGACTCTTCCTTGAGGCACGCCATAATTTATACGCCTTGGATCAGATTTATAGGTTGTAACCAGTTTAGTCTTAGGACAAATTCTAGTAACCTCTGTGCACTGATATCTGTCACTTAGTTTCGGGACATTACGATTTCAATAGTTTCAGGACATTCCCTCTGATACCGTAGCTATGAAGTTTTTGTAGTAACATCTTATGATCTACAACTACATAGTCGAATGCCTTAGTCATGTCTGTGTAGATGGCGCAAATGGGATTTCTTTTATCTATTGACGATATAATTCTAGATATTAATTCAAACATTGCCATATTAATTGTTGTATTTTTTCGGAATCCCTTTGGTTCGTTACAGAATAATTCATACTTTTCAAGATATGTGTAAAGAGACTGATAAATTATTTTCTCTATTAATTTTGATATTATTGGGATTTTTGCAATAGGCCTATAGTTTTTAATAATTGTTTTATCATCTCTTTTGTGTAATGGCTTAATAATTACACTTTTAGACTATTTGGGAATACGCCCTCGGTAATACACAAATTGATTATATGAGTCAGTGGTGGTGCCATTACGTCCTTAACATATTTAATTACTTTTTTGGACACACCGTCGTAACCAACAGTACTTGTGTTTTTAAGACTATTAATCGTTTTAATTATGTCATGGTTTGATACAGGCATCATGAACAATGATTGATGTTATATTATCAAGGTTGTGTTTATTATTATGTGGAATGTCACTTTTAATATTACTTTCAATGTCATCAATAAAATAATTGTTAAATTCATTCGCAATGTCGATAGGATTTTTAATGAGAAAATAATTTATTTTTATTGTCAAAATGGATTCTTGTGGGAAGCATGATTTGAAGTTATTAATTATTTGCCACGCAGCTTTAGCTTTATTTCCGGATGTATTAATATAATGGTTATTCTGTGCCTTTTGAGTCAGTTTTATTATTCTTTTATATAGCTTAGTGTAATTTTTTAAAAGTTGTATATTTTTACGATTAGGGTTGAAACAGTTCGTCCAAAGTAGCTGCCTTTGTTTTTGGCTGCATAGTTTTATGCCACTATGATTTTATTAGGAAACGCAGTTTATATAAAAGCAGAAAATTCTCCATAAAGTTGTCATAAGATTCGTTTGCATCGTCAGTGTTGAATACTTGTGTAAATGACAGGCATTCTAAATAAGATTTAAATTTTATTATGTTTTCGCGGGAAATTTCTTGTTTTTCAATTTTCCAAGATTTTAAGAGACTAGTTTTTTAAGTGGAAATTTTAAGTAACTGTGATGTGTGGTCTGAAAGAACTAAATCTATTATTTGTGCTTTACACCCCTTTTGAAAATTGTGAGCAAAATTATCGATGCACGTACTACTGCTTAATCTAGTGGGCATGTAAAGTGCTAATTTTAAATTATACTGTAACAGAAAAGATTCTAAAATAACCGACGAAAAATTTCGACGCTATGGGGTCTAAACTCATGTGCTGAATCCATGGTTACAGTTTGCGCGTCGATGTCCCTGCCACCCTGTATTAATATTAAAATGTTACTATTCTCTCAGCGACTACTTTGATGACAGTTCTTTGACATAACATATTTGTATACTCGTAACTTGACTATGAAAGCATGACGACTCTCACATCACTGTGGACAATATCAATTTTAAGCATTTTTCTTAGCAGTAACTTATTGACATCATTAATTATTGACTATTTATTATTGACATTATCCTATGTCATTAAAGATTGACATTACCTAATGCATTTTATTAAAATTGATATTGACATTACTAATTAAACTTTTACCTTTTTATAATACTAGTACCTATATAGCTAATTTATTCACTTGATTGGCAAAATCCTCGTTTAAATGTATATTTGTACGCCAAATGGCAAGACATAGAGACACTATAATATCTATAACATTGACTGTAACATCTTGTACTGCTGTAACCTATGTTTACAAATAAAGATTGATTGATTGATTGTAATGAACTACTCTTATTATTATTGTAGAATGGAGATTGTGGGGCAAGTAAAATGGTTGAAAACAGTTTATAATATATCTTCTTTATTATATTTTATTAAATCATCATCTCAACTCTCAATAATAAAATGACCACCGACCCCTTACTTGTACTGATCCGCCATTCTCTACTGTCGCTCTCTCACTCGCGCTCCTTCTCTCTCTCATGCGTTACGTTCCTTTCATCACAGACTTACATCAAAATAGTCATCCTACATTCGGCCATCCTGCTCCCATATCTGTCCTCAGATATGCATACTCTGTCAGCTAACTATACAAACACAAACACACCATGACACCTTTTAAGAAAAATTAAAAAAAATAATTAAACAACAAACAAAAAAAAAACCTCATTCATTCGTCCATAGCTGGCCACCTTTTCATGTTATCTGCTGAACTAGATGTTCTCTTTGGACCTTCCGTGGTATCATACACCTTCTCAACATCATATCTGTCACTTCGCTTTACCTTAGTAATCCTATAAGGTCCAAGGAATTTAGGTTTCACTTTAAGACCTGGGCCAAACTGAGTTCTCTTGATTGCAACTAAATCATCTAGTTCATACGATGAACTGGGTTTTCTCTTCTCATTATAAGTCTTCTTATTCTCATCTTGTACTTTTTGAATTTGTTGCTTGGCTTTCAGCCTCACGTTCTCTCTATTTTCATCATAACTGTTGATAACTTCTTGCTGTAATAGGTTAACTAAATCAACATCTTCTTTACATCTCATTTTTGTTCCAATCAGTAACTGGAATGGAGTGGTGTTAATAGATCTCTGGTAGGTACTGTTAACGGCTCTCTGGACACGACTCACATGCTTGTACCACAAAGATTTATCTTCTATACACAGGTTGGTTAACATAGGTATTAATATACGATGAATTCTCTCTACCTGTCCGTTTCCTCGAGGCACTCCAGTAGTAATCTTGACATGCTGGATATCTTCTTCTTTACAATACTCTTCGAATTCCCCACTGGTGAAAGCTGTGCCTCTATCTGTTATGATCCTAGTAGGGTTACCAAAGACCTGCTGATGAAGTTTTAATTTATTTAACACTTCTGCACTTGTTGTAGACTTGGTAGGAAAAAGCCATGTAAACTTCGTAAACGCATCAATCATGGTAAGTATATAGTTATATTGTTTTCTTGTTTCAGTAAATGGTCCTACATGATCTAAATGCAATGTATGCAAAGGTATTCCTTCTTTATCTATAGGGTTCAAATAGCCCTCCTGCTTTCCTTCTTTTCTTGTCGCTAATAAACAAGGTATGCAACTTAAAACTACTTCCTCTATTCTTTTATCCATGTTTCTTATGTAGTAATCTTTTCCTATGGCTTCTTTCATCTTTCTTATTGAAAAGTGACCGTTTAAATGCACTCTCTTTATTATTTCTTTCTCCATAATCTTCGGAACTACTAATCGTTTCTCGTCACCTTTGTACAAAATACCATTATCAATCCAGAAGTCATGATACTGACCATCTTTCAAAATCAGCTGTCTGATGGCATTGAGTTCTTCATCTGTCTCCTGTCCAAGTCTTACCTCTTCTTGCAGGCTCACAACCGCAACAAATGGGTTTCTGCTGAGAGCATCTGCATGTTGCATCCTACTGCCAGCTCGGTGTTCAATCTCGTAGTCATACTCATCTAGCATGAATGCCCATCTAGCCACCTTTGGTGTCAAATCCTTCTTCTTTAACGTCTGTTCAAAAGCTTTACAATCTGTAACTATTTTAAAAGGGATTCCATATAAATAATGTCTAAACTTCCTGACAGCTTCCACAACAGCAAGTGCTTCCAGCTCGTAGCTGGAGTATTTACTTTCAGCATCGGTCGTCTTATGACTCATGTAATGCACAGGATGCAGCTCCCCATCTGGATGCAATTGTAGTAATATTGCAGCCAAAGCATGACTGGATGCATCTGTGTGTAACTCCGTTGGTAAGTTGGGGTTGTAGATTTTCAATACTGGATCACCGGTCAGCTTTTCCTTCAATGAATTGAAAGCATATTGTTGTTCATCTTCAAATTTAAATGGAACATCCTTTCTTAACAGATTTGTTAAAGGTCTAGCAATCTTAGCATAATCTCTGATGTATTTCCTGAAATAAGATGTTAGGCCAATGAAACTCATAACTTGTTTAACATTCTTAGGTTCAGGATACCTTGAAACGGCTTGCACTTTTTCTGGGTTTGGTCTAACTTCACCATTCTTGATCAAATGACCGAGATATTCAATCTCACGGCTAATCAATTTCACCTTTTTCCAATTTATTTCAAGTCCATGTTGCGAAGCTACTTCTAACACCTGAGTAAGTCTCTCTACTGCTTGAATTTCTGTCTCAGCTGGAATCACAATATCATCAATAAATATCGCCATAATTCTTTTTGCTATCAATTCTCTGAAAATAATGGAGACAAATCTCATAAAATATTTAGGCGATATGGACAGACCAAAAGGAGCCCGCAGAAATTCGAATTGCCCATGATGTGTTATGAACGATGTATACTGCACCGACTCCTTGCTTACCCTAAGGTGGAAAAATCCATTTTTAAGGTCCAACACGCTAAATATTTTTGCATCTCTCAAGTTATCAATCAAGTCATCATTGGTAACGGGAATTCATCTTTCACAATCTTCTTATTTAATAAGCGGTAATCCACACAAATTCGGGTAGACCCATCCTTCTTTTTCACAAGTACCAAAGGACTGGAATACTCTGAAAAACTCACCTGTACTATTCCATTTTGCAACCATTCATCTATTTGTTGTTCTACTACCTTCTGCTCCATGTGTGATATCCTTCGTGGTCGCTGGGCTATTGGCACATCATCTTTCAACACTATCTTTAACTCGATTGGGGCTTCTCTCGTCTGAACAGGCTTGTACGCTTCAATCAACCGCTCAACTTCCGTCTTTATGCTGGGATTCGAGATATGACCTGTAACATCCACATCTCTCACACAACAATTCACCCTAAACAGCCATTCGTCATCTTGTGACAAAAATAACACTGCACCCTCACGAACTACCATCACAACATTTTGCAAAAATTCCTGCCCAATAATAAGTTTGTAGGGCATGGACCCTTTAGGTACTATATGGAATATTACATCTGAATAACTCTTACTGTCTATATGTAAACACAACATAATCTTTCCGCACGATCTTACTTTCGACAGTCCAAGTCCGGATAACATCGTATTATCATTACAACACGGCACATTTAACTCGTTCCACAGGTCCTCACATATTAGATTTACGTCACTACCCGTATCTACCAACGCACTTATTATTTTGTCACTTATTTTTACGAATTTAATCGCCCTATTATCCCGGTTTCTCGGATTGTTTCCAATTTGCATGACATCTACGTCATCCGTCATATTGCAATTTTCTTCATGGCCGCCCGATCCGTCTTCGGGTGCCGTCGTAATCCCAAACATTGCACAATGTTTCTTCGTACCGGCGGCGACGTCAATCTGTTTTACCGACGAGCGCACCTGCGGTGACTGCTCATTGGTCGATCCGGATGCTCTTGGCTGTTTTACTGACGTAACTGTCCCGACTGAACTTCCGCTGCTTCCTGCTGCTGGATTTGTGCATTTCGGACTAATATGACCGAATTCGTTACATTTAAAACATTTTAACCCGTTTCGGCATGCACTTGCTTTATGATTTTTCTCCCCACAGTTGTAGCACGACTGGCCAGTTCCTGAAGCAGAAACTTGTTTTGCAGGTCGTTCGACATTCTGCTTATAAGCTTTTTTCTTTATAGTTTCATACACCGATAACTTTTCTTTCAATACCGGGTACGTGGATGCACCATATAATATAGCCTTATTAGTTTCCAGGTCTGAAATACCGTCTATAACATATTGGATGGCAACGTAGTCGGGGAATTTGGCTCGCTTCCCCATTTCTTTCATTACTAGCATGTATTGATAGTAAGATTCGTCTTTGCGTTTCTTACGCGCCGCCATCATCTCGTGCATTTCTTTGGTGTTCACAGCGTCCGGGAATTCCTTCAACACGGCTGCCTTTAGTTCTTCGTAGGTTTTGTGCACTCTTTCCGTCTTCAACCACAGCCCTGCTGTTCCCGTCAATGACCTACGAGCAATGATAAGCCGTTGCTGTGCAGACCATCCAAATATCTCCGCGTTGTCATCGAGATCTTGAGCCCATTTCGTGGATGAATAGGAATGGTCTTCCCCGCTGAACTGAGACATTTCATACATATTGAAAAATGCGTCTTTGCTGTCCGTCATCGTCTTTCGAGTATGGAGAATTTCACTGGGATCGATTTCAAATAGCGTCTTTTGTCTTAACTACCGTCTTTCGTCCTCAACTAGCGTCTTTCGTCTTTAAATAGCGTCTTTCGTCTTCAACAAGCGTCTTCCGTCTTCAACTAGCGTCTTCCGTCCTTAGAATGCGTCTTTTTCACCTTTTATGACGCGATGGTCTTTTCTTTTTTCTGCTTCTTTTTCAAACCATGTGCCCGCAATCCCGGACGAGCCCCCAAAATGTAGAATGGAGATTGTGGGGCAAGTAAAATGGTTGAAAACAGTTTATAATATATCTTCTTTATTATATTTTATTAAATCATCATCTCAACTCTCAATAATAAAATGACCACCGACCCCTTACTTGTACTGATCCGCCATTCTCTACTGTCGCTCTCTCACTCGCGCTCCTTCTCTCTCTCATGCGTTACGTTCCTTTCATCACAGACTTACATCAAAATAGTCATCCTACATTATTATTATTATTTAATTATTGGTTCACAAATTGGGCAATACAATATTAGTTTTATTGTATTGCCCGATTTACATACAAGAGAACAGAAAAAAAACATGATACTGCATGCCCTAAAATAGTGAATTAATAGCTGTTTTTCAAAGGTAAGCGCATATTACAGCCGCATCGGGTCGCAACGCATCCCCTTTCAATAGCAAAAAGCTAGCCCGTAGGGCTAGGCTAGGGCCCGTAGTGTACGATGGTTCATACAAATGTACAACGGGACGAAGGACGTTGTAAGAGACGTTGCAGGGTTTTTGCGTTGCGGTGCGGTCCACCTTAATGTGTGTAATTCCTTTTGATGTAGAACCTCATTGACGGTGTTTTATATCTTATTTACTTGTACAGGGTCAAATAAAATTAGCTAGCTAGCTGCAGACGTGTATATATGCGATACCCATGACGTCTGCAGAGTTTCGCTAGCTTATTTAATTGGACCCTGTCTGGGTAGTATATGGTATTCATTGAATTATAAATTTATAACACACTGAATTGGCAAAAGGTATCTGTAATCTGCCCTCTTCTAAAGTTTGCCTTGGTTTGTAGATTTGTCAGATACAAGTGAGGAAGAAGTGAAAGATACGAAACATAAGACGCGTAAGCGAAGCAAAGGATATACCATAAAGAAGAATAGGAAAGGGGAAACGCAGTTACATGTCGTAAGTATTGGTAATTCCTGTGTTCACGGTGATATCACATGAGATATTTTAACTTTGTCTCTTATGCATCGGCAAACTTTCCATCAAATGGATCACCAGCCTGTTTCACATGCTAATAAAACATTAAACGAAAAAAAATGTTTAACGAAACGAAAAAATAAAAATTGTCAAAGTTCAAGTAAAAAAATAATTGATTAAATTGTAGGAAAGAAATTGAGTTCTTCTATGTTGACATTTCTGGAAAAGCACAAAGGCACCCTAGACCACGACTTCATTTTGAATGGGAAGAAGCAGTGAAGCGAAACCTTCGTGCTCACACACACGAGCGACACGCGTCAACAGCAGAGGCAACTGCAACCGTTGACAACATGCCATTCGTGTATTTGAGCACCGTACTCAAATACAGGAACGGCACGTTGTCGACGGGTGTCGACGGCTGCAGTTGCCGCGTGCCGCTCATGTGTATACACACTTCGATATAAACTGCTTATTCCTATTTTTATACTTGTTCTCCAGGCATCAATATCAGGTAACAAACTCCAAGTAGAGCGACTCATAGCGCAGGGCCATCCTGTGAACATTCGCGACAATGCCGGCTGGCTGCCGTTACATGAGGCGTGCCTACACGGCCACGTCGACGTCGCCAATATACTGATCAATAGCGGTGCTGATGTCAATGACAGAGGGGGCTCGAATAGTGATGGTGAGATTTTTCTATTGCAGCATGTTAATAATAGTGAAACGAATGAAGGGCTTCCCTACTTTCCTAACTTATGATTAATTTTATGAATCTATTTGCTAGGGCTTCTTTGATTAGCTCTAAATGGGACCTTTCACCATAAATAATAAAAGATTGAACATAATTTGTATGAAATTATCGGTAAAGAAATGTAACCTTAGTGTTGTTTATAATTTAATTTGGTTTAGAATAAGAGAAATCATGACCAATTTTAACTAGCCTTTTTAGACCAAAACTTGACGTAAGCCTTCTATATGTTCTATGTTACGGGTTTGGTTTCCGCACTTAGTCCTACAAGTGGACCATTGTGCGTGGGCCATGGCGGCCGTCGGTGGTATTCCAACCAGCCCACCTCCCTCCAGAAGCTTATTAAGTCTCCTGGTCTATTGAGAACATCTGTGTAAGATATGGGTGTCCCGAGGGTTTGCGATCTAATCTGGGTGACGCCTGTGCACTCAAAGAGCACATGCGCGACGGTTTCATCAGCCTCCATGCAAGCTCTGCACAGGGGGCTGTCCGTTATGCCTATCGTGTGGAAGTGTTTGTTTAGTGAGCAGTGTCCCGTGATGGTCCCCGTCATCAGACGCAGGCCTTTCCTGTCCAGGCGTAGTAATCTTTTGGTTAGCTTGCCATCTAATGATGGCATGGCTTCCTTGGACTGCCTGCAGCCCGGTGCCGAGGACCACCAGTTCTCTGCTTGTGCGTGGGTGTGCTTCTGTAGCCACCTGCGTAGTTGATTGAAGGGGATGGGTACAACTGGTTCCGGCCCATAGACTGGCGTGCTGGACGCCCTTCTGGCCAGCTCGTCAGCCGCGTCGTTACCTATTGACCCACTGTGTCCTTTTATCCATTGTAGTGTCACTATGTTGCGGTTCGATACAGTTACCTGTTCAAGCGCCTTGTGACATTCTAGTATAAGATTTGATGTGATGCATCCCTTCTTTAGGGATTGGAGGACTGAGGCGCTGTCAGAGAGTATGTATACGAACATGATTGTCCGTAACTCTCCTGGCTGCTATGGCATGGGCCGCTTGTGCCTTTTATTAATTTTGTATTTTGTGTTTCACGAACTGTGTCCAAATAAACGTTTTTCTTTCTTTCTTGTATTATACCCACACACTCTGCTTGGTAGACCGTGTTGAGCATTCCTAGCGGGCTGGATATGTTTATGTTGAGGTCGTGTGAGAAAACTCCGACTCCAGTTCCGCAGTCGGTTTTCGATCCATCCGTGTAAACTCTCAGCTCTCCCGGGCCTGAGTAGTCGCACTGCTCCTCTTTAAGCACTATGTTGTAATGCTTTTGGAAGCAGTATTGCTTGGGGGCTTTGTGGCAGGGTGATGCCATCATTGGCTGCCGTTTGATCGCCTCGTCCTTTAGGCGTATGTGCTTGATCCTCGAGTCTTTACTCAGGATTCCTGATATATGGAGTCTGAAGGCAGACAGGGCCGCCTCCTCCCGCACGATGAGGTGTAGGGGAGGCAGTCCGCGAGCATAGCCTGTAGGGCAGCGGTGGGTGCAGTTCTCATGCTGCTAGTGATTGCCACACAAGCAAAACGCTGCAGCTTTTCGAGATCTCTTTGGGCTGTGCTCAGGTCTGTTCTGGGCCACCAGACTAGTGAGCCGTATGTGATAATTGGTCGGATAACTGTGGTGTAGAGCCAGTAGGTAGTCTTGGGGCTAATCCCCCAGTTTTCCCAAGCATTCTCTTGCATTGCCACAGGGAAATGCTGGCCTTTGTGGTGATGTGGTTGATGTGTTTTGCCCAATTCAGCTGTTTGTCCAAAAATATGCCCAGGTATTTGGTTTCAGTTGATAGGCTTAGGGTAGTTCCAAAGAATCGTGGAAGTTGTAGTGTAGCAAGTTTCCTCTTTTTTGTAAAGAGGATCAGTTCGGTTTTTGTTCACTGATAGTTGGTGTGTACTACACCAATTCTCTACTATTTTCATTGCCTGGTGCATTAGGTTGCACAGGGTGTTTTCGTGGGTGCCATTTATTATTATGGTTAGATCATCGGCGTAGCCTACGGTAAAATAGCCTTTATCGTTTAGTGCCTTTATCAGGCTGTCTACTACCAGATTCCATAGAAGCGGCGAAAGGACGCCCCCGTGCGGGCAGCCCTTTGCCACAATGGCCCTTGTGGTGTTGTTTACGGTCACTTGTACAGCTCTCTGTTCGAGCATATTGGTGATCCAGCCGCTCAGAGACGGATCTATACCGTGTCTGTCTAAGGCCGTGCTGATACTTTTGAATGTGGTTTTGTCAAAGGCGCCTTCGATATCAATGAAGCCGGCCAGTGCTGAGCATTTGTGGTCCACTTCGCATTCAATCTTGGATACCACGCTGTGCAGCGCGGATTCTGTTGGTTTGCCTGTGGAGCACGCATGCTGTTGTTTGTGGAGTGGTTTTGCCCTAAGGGGACCGTCTCGGATGTGGCGATCACATAGTCTCTCCAGGGTCTTAAGTAGAAAGGATGTGAGGCTTATGGGTCTGTACGCCTTGGGTTGCGTGTAGTCGGCTTTACCTGGCTTGGGTATGAAGATGATTTTCACTTCACGCCAGGCTAGGGGTATGTATCTGAGCGCTATGCAGGCCTGGTAGATCCCCATCAGGCATGGTGTAATGTAGTAGGGCTGGGAAGATGCCATCCAATCCCGCGGACTTGTATGGCTGGAAGGTGTTGATAGCCCATTTTAACCGGTCCTCCGTTACTAGCCTGTGGGCACAGGTCCAGTCCCGTTCCGTTGGGGTCCAATCTGGTACGTCCTCCCAGGTCCTGTCCTCTAGGAGTTTGCAGTCTGGGAAGTGGGTTTCCAGAAGGACCTTGCTGGTCTCATGGTCCGTTAGTGTGTATGTGTCGTCGGGTTTTTTCAGCGTGCCGAGGGTTCGGTCCTGGTCTGTTGATAGGATCTTCCTTACCCTTGCGGCTTCATTATTGGTTTCTATGGATTCGCAGAATTTCCGCCATGCTGTCCTTCTGGCGGTTCTGATTTGCTTTTTATATGTGTATCGGGTTTCTGTGTATATCTCCCAGTCTTCCGGGAGTCTGGTGTTTTTAGCCGGAGTCGGTGCAGATGATCAGGTCCAGACCAGTGACCTCGCAGTGCTGCACTAGGTCGGCCATTTCTTGCGGCGGGCAGTTTGTGTCCTCGCCCGGCATGTACACCGAGGTTAATACGACGTCTGGGAGGTCATCATCAGTCATCATCAGTAGCTTGACAGCTGTCAAGTCTCTGGAACAGAATTGAGTGAGCAGTGTGGTAGGGATGTCTTTGGGTATGTACACGCAGGATCTAGGTTTGTCTGAGCTCTGTGTGTTAAGGCTTAGCTTACCTCCGATGTTACTGAGGCTGCATATTCTGTTGTTCCTGATCCACGGCTCCTGGATCAGTGCGATGGTCCGGGGGTTAACCTCCAGCGCTCTGCGTAGGCCAGCCGTGGCAGTCTGGCTATGCTGGAGGTTTGTTTGGATGATGTTAAGTGTGGGTGACGGCGATGGGGAGGGGTGGTTAGTCGGTGGTGGATCCATCGGACAATCCCTCCACCGCCTCCTCCCTGTACGGGCCGTCGTGGTGATCTCCCGGCGACGATGCCAAAAGCTGCTCGCTCCATCCGGGGGATGTTGGGTGGAATTGTGGCCTCGTCGTCAGCCATCGCCGCACGGGCCATGACCTCTTCCAATTCGGCGATATCGTCCGTGTCGTCTGTCCGTGTCTCTGTCAGTGTTGTCGTTGGGTCTGTCTTGCAGTCAGAGGGCTGGGTCGTGGGCCAGAAGCGCACGTATATCGAAACCAGTAGGTACGATATCCGTCGCTCCCGGTCCAGGACCTTTTGCACTTCCTCCGGTGGCACACCCAGGGTCAAGAAAGTCCCGTAGTTGTCGCCACCGACGGTAGTTGCCCTGTACAGTGACCACCTGGCAATGTCATACCACATGTTCTGACGAATCAGAACGCTGTGGAGCCTCTGTACGTCACCTCTGTACCGAGGGACGAAAAGCGAGGCTCTGACACAGGTGGGCACGTCTGACTGCCTCAGTACGGTCAGTCTGAGCTCGGTGTTAGGGAGTTGTAGGAGGGTTACATTCTGGGTCAGCCATGTCAGGGCGTTATCGTCCTCTCACCACATCTGCACGGTGCCCTCAGTGGGTATCTGCGGAAGGCAGGGAGCGGTGCCGATGGGTCTGCGCCCATGAGCAGTTCTTCTAGGCCTACTTTAACCAGTTCGGCCACTTCTTTGGTCAAGTCTCTGGAGGGGGGAGGGAAGCAGATTGCTACGGCGAGCCGCGCAGGAATATCCTTGGTGGCCCGCGCGTAGGTTCTCGGCTCCCCTTGGGCGGAGTGGACCCTTACACGCTTGGCGTCCCCCTGAAGCGTGCTCGGTGAGGCCGAGTCGCCTGGGCGCTCCCTCTTCGCCGGCCCTGTACCGCTCGGTCCAGCCTGCGGCTTGGAGGTGCCCGGCTGGGTGGCCGCCTTACCGTGCATGACTCCACCCCGCCTCCCTCTGTGGTGTCTGGGTCTGGGTGCTTCGCGGGATGCGTCTGTTTCCGTGTGAGGGGGTCGGCTGGCGTCCCCGGTGGGCTCTGTCGTGTGCGGGCTTTTCGCGTTGGGTTGCCCCCTCGCGTACTTGCCCCTGCACGCGTGGTTCCGCGTCCGGCCTCTTTCGGCTCTGGGTTGCCCCTTCGCGTACTGGCTGCTGGTCGCGTAGTCCCACGTTTGGCCGCTTTTCGCCGCTGGGTTGCCCCCACGCGTACTTGACGTAAGCCTTTCAAGATACCATAGTATTTATCTAATAACTGAATAACTAAATGAATATAAATTCTCTTTAATGTTCCAGGTATCACTCCTCTATATGACGCAGCAAGAAACGGCCGTTTAAACGTAGTTCAATTATTACTGGAAAAAGGCGCGATACCAACACTAAAGACTGACTTCGGCGAAACACCTCTACACGTCCTGCAAAAATGGCGAACAGGCACCACTCTCACAAAAGACGAAGAAACTATATACAACAATATATGCAATAAAATACAAAACCCAGAAAGAAATAATACAGATATATTAAATAGGTCTAAGTCAAAAACTCCAGTAAAATCAATAAAAGATATTTCTCCACCAAGTACGTCAAAAATGACGAGTAAAATCAAAGAACTAGACACTCCAGTGTTTATAATTGACGATGACAGTGACGATGATTTTGATCTCTCACAAATTACAAACGAAGCGGCTTTCCCATCCGACGACTCAAATTCATCTTATGATTGTCCGACTCAAGATAAGAAAAAGTCTACGGGTGTTAAAGAATATATAAATGCTAAAGCTTTGAGAAATCGAAATGGGAATGATTTACAAGAAGTAGCCATAAAGAAATCTAAAGTAAAACCTGCTTTGTTAGACCCAGAAGAAATTGACGATGACTGGCTAGATGACGACTTAGGTATCAACAAAAACAATAATAAAAAAAGAAAACTCAGTGATCCTTTAACTACTTCATACGAAAGTATTAAAGACAAGGTAGAAGATATCAATAATATATCAGGGGGCTTACTATGACCTTTTAAGAAAACGTTCAATTTTCATTCAGTTCAGAAGCAGGCCTAATTTAGTTCTGCTAATAATCGTACTATGAGAGTAATAAAAGTGAACGACTATTGAACGAAGTTCACCGAAGTTGAGTGGTAATGCTTGTCTGTGGCCTGCTGTAATGCCATTGTCTTTTTAAAAGGCATCGTTCAAAAACTTAAATCTAATTCTATTTTCACTTTACCGGTTTTTTGAAAATAATAGAAACATGAGTTTCTAGTATATACATTTTTTAACTATTATTATGTATAACAAGTTACCTTGATACATTATCTAAAAGCACTACAAAGCTCAATTTCCCGTTCAATACAACTTTTTAACTTTGAAGGATTCAACGTGATTTTGAACGTGTGTGCTAAGTCAGGCAACAATTTAAAAAAAAATATTTTTGCGCGCCAAATAAAATGTTATAAGTTTGTATACCTCTTCACAATGTCGTAACTTTGTTTACTTACATGAAAATATCATAATGGTGTACTTCACGCATTTATAATAGGAATGTCGCTTCAGAGATTACTGATGAATGTGGTGAATTTATTTTAGTGAAACACGAACAAGTCGTCGTGTCAGTATGACCCAACTGCTTCGCCGGGAGTTCTTAAATAATCATAGAGAAATTGCAGTTATGTCTACCAAATCCACCCAAGCACGGGAACATAGCAAGCTGCAAGATAATGTGGAAAAGGGCTGCAGAGAGAAAATAGTATTTTTGCTCCCCCTTGTATTGTAAAGTCTAATCGTATTACTTATACCTTAAAAAAAGTAACCAATTTATCTTTATTAAATGGTCATTTTTTTAATTATACCATAACCGGGATCACGAAATCGAAATAAAAAGAAAATGTATTGATAATGTACTCAATTGATTCAATTCCCGACATGGTGGTTATTGTAATATAATACGTATATTGAAGCGTATTTAACGATTGAAATAAAAAAAAAACTAATTAATATACCTAATTACAGTTTGAGGTGGTAACCAAATCTATTTTTATTAAGTAAAACAATTTATTATTGACGCTGCAGCAGGTCCTCCTGTGTTTAATCTATTTTTTAAGTTTGCTTACTGTTGCGTAAAAATCATCTTGAAACGGATTGTAGTTTTTGGTCTTTTGTCAGTTTGGCTCTAGTGTTGTTACTCAGTTATTAACGGTCAGGCACTCGATTGTCTCGATTACATAGTTCGAAAATTCAATTCAAGTTGAATCTAATTTATTCCATTGAACCTAGCAGCTTCTTACGTTTGAAACACACACAAAAAAAAAAACTTAAAGGAAAGAATCATCATAGCAAGATCCTCATGATAACAACCTACACGTTATCAACTGATGAACTGACAGCACTAATCCACAGAACTGTATTTTCATCATAGTATTATGTCGGTTAATATCACCATCACGAATAAGGCGATTGTGTAAGACTGAGACTATTGTGATCTATAGTACTTAAAAATATATGTATTAGACAAAGAAGCTGTTGGTGTAGTGTAATATTTACCTATTATTAGCAGTAGTTTATTACCTACCTACGTATTTAATAATAGAATTAAGAATCACAGGCAGTGTTGGTCATGTTGGTGATATTTATCTAATCGCGACTACATCAACTGGCACATTGAGATAAAATTAACTCAAGCTTTTATTTTATTATGATTAGCGAGTTACATAAAATCAAACCGCAGCACTATCTGACACTGTCAGAAAGACAAGTGACAATGACAACTGTGACAACAACACTTCATTCAATATTCAATACATTTAGTCCGTTTCTTTCGAATTGCATAAAATTGATATTTCTGTTTTCCTGTGTGTAATTGAAGGATGGTAATGAATATGGACTATTCAAGACGGTACCTACAGCATTTACTTCAGAAAGATGATGTGTAAATTGTTTAGTAAGATTTCAACGTAATGTGCGAAGACATTGTTGGCTGTTGTGCACACACTTATTATTGTTTTTATCTTGGACATGGACACGTTATCAAGATGAGAAGTGGAACGACCTGCATAATTTGAGATGAAATACTATGTTTACTTCTAAGTCGTCTGACGTTGAAATTGATCCTATACTACTTAAAGTAATAAAAATATTCAGCTAATTATGTGATTTTTGATTTCATGTACGTTTACGTCTACTATTTATTAAACAGTCCACTATTTTACTTAATTATAAAACCGAGGCCAAACTACTCACTTAGCTTTTAGTGTTTTTTAAGGCTAAGATCGTATTTCTCAGTATTCCCGTTAGTTTAATTTATACCATTGTAATCTAGACATCTTAGGGAACAAATAAACATGCATTTCATTAATAGTTGCCAACATTTTTGGGGGACCTAATATACCTAATCGCTGAACAAAAAAAAAACTCCTTTTACATTCTGCTGGCAAAGGAGCAGATTAAGTCTGCATGCAAATGGTCAAAGGTATTTTTACCATAACACTACAATGTTCTCATAGTGTAGTTTTTCTGCTTACATTATAAATACCTAGATCAGAGCAATGCATGATAGAAAAGGCTAATAAGAAGCAAGGGTTATGAGTTTGATTTCATAAAATATATTGGCCATTGAATCCTTGTTTGAGCATAAGATTGCACTAGTCCGCGCGGAACTAGTTGGCCGCGCCTAAAGCGCTTATTACACTATCGAATTTAAGCAATGCTAACTAGGAACACTCTAACAGACGAACACATCAACGCGCATCTGCGATTACATCTGCCGATTTCCTAGATATCATTGCTTAAAATTGGATAGTGTAATAAGCCCTTTAGGTATGTGAGCGGTGGGACGGGAGGGACAGCGGGGGTGAGGCGGCGGGTTGCATGCAACGTACGTAGTGCGTGGGGCCCCGCCGTCCCACCGCTGACCGCAAGGCGCGGCCAACTAGTTCCGCGCGGACTTATAGGCATTAGGTACTTATTTACTATGTGTGATAACTATTATTTTATTTTTAGTAGGTACTAGGACAAAATAAAAAAAAGGTTGATTTACAAATTTCCTTTATTCATTTAAAAAGGGTTAAGTACCTATTTATTTTCCTATATAATAGATTATAAGATGTTTCATTTCTCTGGTTCTTATGTAACATTATGTCGGCGCAACATGTCCTCATATAAGTCTTGTGCACGGAGGTGCCATGGATCCCAATCCAGCATATCCCAGAGTAGTGAGGTTCAATTCATTAGTCTCTTCTGTTGTTTTTATGTAGTGGCGCATGAGTATCCAAGGTTTCTGTGATGGCCTTTTCTAGTTGTAGTATATATTCCTCGCATTCTGCGTCTGTTGTGATTTCCTTTGGTAAGTGCGTGGTCTTATCCCACAGTATTCCCACCCCTTCGTCTCGTCTGGTTGAGTGCGGTCATTTCAAGGTTGAGGTCCCCGATGGTGATGTTTGGAGCTTCTAGCTCATCGTTAAGCGCTGTGGCGTCGAAGATCTCTGATCAGTGCGGTATGTAGATGATCATAAGTGAGGTTAATAGCAACGCCTTCGATGAAGCGGTCTCTTTTTTTCGGTACTTGGGGTTACGTCGTCGGTCCAACTCCAGCGTATTCCTCATGCGACGTGATCGAATGTGTGATCTTGTCGTATTTCAGGAGAATCATACGATTGTGGAAAAGTTTTCCCGGCACTCGTTGATTACGATTATTTAGGGTTTAAAACGATCGGTTATGGGGTTTAGCTAGAGAAATTTACTTTTCAATCCTAGAGCATTGATGTGCAGTATGCGCAACATAGGATATTGATTTTGAGTAGGTACTAGATCAAAATAAGAAAACATATTAATTTAAAAATTCTCTGTATTCATTTCAAAAGGCTTATTTATTTCCATAGTGCGACGCCGTTGGTTTCTTTTCTCTATTCGATATTCACTTCACTCCAAACAAATATTACGTACTCGTCACACAGAGAATCAATAAAAATAAAGTGTTGTATGGGCACTACATTACAAAACAATGTTGAAAAAGCTCGTCTATTAGTAACTTATTCAAGATGGTTTATTTTGACGTTACAGACGTTCAATATTCGTTTTGTTGCTGTCAATTTGCTGGTCATGGTATGAAATTCTATACAAAAAAGAAGGTGAACAGTTTTTGTAAACGTCAACGTAGCAGGCCTGCAACAGGCCTGCTAATAAGACGTCGTAGTACAAAAAAACAGTTTAGTTTAACTTCTGCCCTGCTATAAGAGCTCATGGTAAGCCCCCAGAGCCTTTGATTGAAAGTAATAAATCCAACGTTAAAAGGAAATCAAGAGTCAGTGACGTCATTGACGTAATGCAGGGTATGAATCCCAATATAGTGCAAGCAAATAATGTGATACAACCAATTAACATCGTTAAATCGTCTAAGAATGAAAGGCCGGTACATACGCAGATTTTGCCGCCGGCAGTGGTCAAGGTTCAGATCGAGGATAAATTGTTGTTGATCTCTTTGAAGTTGGATACGATTAATAGGTTGACAATCAGCTGGCTGGTTGATGAAGTTAAATCTAGATATTACAAGTAAGTAGCATATAGATTTATGTTACTTAACTAGCTTCCGCCCGCGGTCTCGCCCGCGTGGGGAAGGTAGTTAAACAATTCACAACCACTCGATACGCTTCCATACAGTATCGAACATCAATAAATGTTATCGTAGGTTGATTCAAACTGACAATATTTACGGGTTTTTTGACTTGTAAACAGCGTTTAGAGGACTCCAAACACTGTTCACAAGTCAAAAAACCCGAAAATTTTGTCATTAAATCAAATAGACGAGTGCTATTCTTCCGTCAGCTGTTTGCTGTCGGGGCAAGGTTAGGTTAGGTTATCGAAATGTGTCATTTTCGATACGATAGCCTGTCGGATGGTTGTGAATAACTTAGGCTGGTCTCAAAACGGTGAAGGAATACATCGTAAGGAAACCGGCATGTCCTAGAACCAAAAATTCGAAGACTTGTGACATCTACTACCAACCCGTAATAATAATAATAATATACATTTATTTCAGAACTGTCAATTCCATATAATGTTAGTAACAAAGGTCCTAAAAAACTATGTTAGTAATTGCAGCATTCTCGAATACATTTAAAATACTTAACCCAATGACTGTCAACTTTAAAATAAAAAATAAAAAACAATCCAAAAAATCAAATAAAATAAAAATAGCATAAAATCAAATTAAAAATAACAATACATTAGTTTAAATATCTTTCCTCAGCACCGGGCCCGTAACTATGCCTACGGGACCAGTGCATCAGAAAAGGGCAGTCTGGCCTCTGCTCGATAACCTTCAGGATGCTGTTGGAGCCTCCACGTATCCTACGCATTAGGGATGCGTTCTTTTGCGCATGACAGCCTCAAAACTATCTATGCGCGCCTCTCTCTATGGGCCCGCGTGGTGGAAAATGGCCCATTCCTTTTCACTGAGAGGAGGCCTGTGTCAGCCTATAACGTTCCCAGCAGTGGGAACGTTATAGGCTGATTATGCAAGCATGTACTATTTATAGTTTGTTTGCCTCTGCTCTTTCTTTTTCATTGCATATTTGGCAAAGTCACTAGTTGAGAATTGCAGATTGGATCTTAAATTGATTTGGAGTTGACTCAGTATGTCATATTCTTCCATACATCTATCTCTATCAGATGCCTTCTTCAGTATTCACTATTCACAACATTTTAACATAATATCTATTTTTGCATCCGGTTAGACTGGAAGCCGACCCCAACATAGTTGGCAAAAGATAAAGATGATCTATTTTTGACTCAATCCACCTGTTAAGTGATAAAATATTTTATTTTGTAAGTAGGTTTGTACAAACACTTTTACACGTCAATCATATTTTAAAAACAAGATGAGGTCACTGAAAGAAACCTAATGAACCGTGTACTCATTTGTGATTCTTTATTACGACGTAATGAAACCGAACCATTTTTGAAGAAGCTGATAACTGGTTATGAAAAGTGGATCACGTACGACAAGAACGTGCGAAAAAGGTCGTGGTCAAAGGCCGGTCAGGCTTCACAGACTGTGGCGAAACCCGGGTTAAATCGCAACAAGGTGATGCTGTGTGTGTGGTGGGATTGGAAGGGCATTATTCATTATGAGCTGTTACCACCAGCCACGACCATCGATTCTGAACTCTACTGCGAACAACTGATGAGATTAAAGCAAGAAAGCGGCCGGAATTAATCAACAGAAGGGGTGTGGTTTTTCATCATGATAACGCTAGACCTCACACATCTTTAGCCACACAGCAAAAATTAAGAGAGTTTGGCTGGGAGGTGTTAATGCATCCGCCGTATAGTCCTGACCTTGCACCTTCAGATTTCCACCTGTTTCGGTCTCTTCAGAATTCTTTAGGCAGTGTCAGGTTAACATCACGAGAGGACTGCCAAAACCATTTGTCGAGGTATTTTGATCAGAAGTCCCAAAATTTCTGTAGCAATGGGATAATGTCCTTACCTACAAGATGGCAAAAAGTTATCGAACAAAATGGTACCTACATACTTTAGTTATATGTAAATAAACTATATTAAAAAATGTTTTGAATTTTCTTAAAAAATGCGAAGAAACTTTTTCCCCAACCTATTATATTTTTATTATTTACTAGCTTCTGCCCGCGACTTCGTCCGCGTGAAATTTCTTGTACCCCCAACTCACCCCGAAACAAAATTTGTATTCGTTTGTATGGGAGTATAGAAAAGTGTTGTTTTTAGACGTTTTTAGGCAATTTTAGAATTTTTTCTCTGCGTAAGAACCATCCTCATACTTCAAGGAATATTCTAAAAAAGAATTAGCGAAATCGGTTCAGCTGTTCTCGAGATTTGCGCTTAGCAACAAATTCAGCGAATCATTTTTATATTATAGATTATTAGCCATGAATGTCCCACTGTTGGGCAAAGATCTCCCTACTTTCCACCTCTCTCTATCCTAGGGCCAATCTTTATTGAAGGAGTCCAATTCATAACGCCAGATGGCGAGATGAATTGGGTCGTCTGGGCCATTGTTCTGGGACTGGGACATTGTATACCTATATGAATAAAAAGATTCACTCCAAATGACTTTTCCAAAATATTCATTCACTAGATTCTGGTCGCGACTTCGTCCGCGTGAAATTTCTTGTTCCTCCACCCCGTCGCATCGCATCGCCTGTCCGTGCAATTTTTTCGTTTTCGCTTAGCGTTCTTTCGCTTAGCGTTCATAGTTTGATGTTAGCGTTACTGAAGAATTGGGCAATCAAATGCAAAATGAATTTTTCGAATACGACTGGTAGTTCCCGAGATTACCCCTTACATATAAAGAAACAAATTTTACATCTTTATAATATTAGTGTAGTTGAATAAAAGTATTCACTCCAAATTACTTCCAAACTATTCATTCATTACGTAATTATTTTCAGCCTAACAGGAGTCCGTCCCGTATTCAGTCTGATGACGTCAGACGGCGCAATGCTATCAGAAGACGATCCACTAAGCTTGGTCCTTTCATCTCCTGAGCTCAAGACTTGCATTACCAACCGGAAGGCGTCACCCGCTGAAGAAAGATATGTCGAATGTTGTGACGCTTTGAGTACACGTAAGTATTATGAAATTGTGTTTCACAGCTTCATTCGAAGCGATTTATTGTTTACGTATTGTAGAAGCGCCTCCATCTACCAGCCTTGCACGGAATTTTAGAGGTAAGTAAAAGATTTTTTTTTTGTTTATCCATCTTTCATTGCACTGGCAGCACTGTATCCGTTTACCTCTACTTTGCCCCCACTAAACTATGTCTCTGTAACGATCCGCAGCCATTTTAATATCATTCCGCGTTTCCGTGCTCAAGCCTTCGCACGTCTCCGTTCCTACAAATAGATCCAACTGCTCAGAATGACATTTTCTTACTTTGTAAAGTATTCTATTATTTTAATTATTGTGAATGTGAAGACTATGTGGGTCATTTTTTTTTCTCTTTTCTGTTAGTATTTGTCATGGTCTGGCAGTTTGAGTAATTAATGTGGCCTACCCAAATGTTCTTTCTTTGGTATTGTTCGTCGAATCGTTGAGCTCCTCAATTTCACAAAGCTCCTTAAGTTTGACAAATACGTGCACTGACTGGACAGGTCCTCTCAATCTGTGTGGTTCTTTCTTCAAAAGACCATCTCAAACATCGATTTACATGGTCTTCGTATGATCTGATCCAGATCAGTCTGGACTTTAAAAGAGACTGTGGTGACCTCCGAGTTTGTTTCGGCCTTTCTTCTCAGACTAGTCAGATAGGAAACGCCGACCTCATCTAGTTTTAAAATAATATGATTGACATGTAAGTGTTTGTACAAACCTACTTACAAAATAAAATCATTTATCTTTTAAAAAAATATGCAAGAAAAGGAAGATAGAAAAAATTGAGGTAGAAATACTGCGAAAAATACAAAAATTGCAAAATAAATTGCAGGCAACGACTAACCGCCGTATTAATTCTTCATCCAAAGAAGACGTGCACATTAAGTTACAGAATTATTATAAAACTATTATCAGCGATGCGAGGTTACCAAGTTTGGGTCTCCTCTGTCGTTATATAAAGTGATGTGTACTGTCATACTGGGGATGATACTGTCACATAATAATTATTTACCTAAGTGATGCGAGGCTACCAATTTTGGGTTTCCTGTTTTACGTTATAAAGTGATAAATATTACATTAATTACCGAACGTATTCTAAATAGAATCGTTTTTCGCAGATTTTCCACACTGCTTGTTTCAAGCTTCACCGCTTCGTGTCTCGCCACGTGCTTGTTCTCCGTGCTGTGCTTCGCCACCACCAACTCCACCACCGCTATGCACCGCGCCTCTGTCGCCTACGCCCGGCACCTCAGCAGAAATACAGCCAGAAGTGATGGAAGACCAAGACTTGGATGAAGACACCCTGCATTTTTTTGCCGAAGCTCCAAAGACGGACATAACCATGGGTCCGTCTGTTCATAAGGACATTGCCAATCGTTGGCAAGACATCCTTACTAAGGGCTTGGCTAAGGATGTAAAAGAAAAACTTTTTAAAAGTTATTCCGTCCCTAAAAATTGTGACCTACTACTAGCGCCGGCTCTCAACCCGGAAGTAAAGGCAGAACTGCAGGATACTCTAGTGAAAATCGATTCGGCCCTCATGGACAAGCAAAATCAGCTTGGTATAGCATTGTCAGCCTTAGCATCCGCTACTGACATGATTGTTTCAAATGAAACGTCCAAACAAAAACTTTTAAAACCCATCAGTGACGCTTGTCGTATATTATGCGACAGTCATTTTAGGGAGACAAAAAAAAGACGTAACTTTGTCATTTCATCTATTAATATAAATTTAAAGGACGCCTTGCTTGAAACAAAAAGGGGCATTTTCTTATTTGGGGAAAATGTTACCGAAAAGGTTAAAGCCGCCAAGACAATACAGCAATCAGGAGATGCCTTGAAACGCACCGTAATACCTAAATATAACAAGCCCAAGGGTATCCCAAATGGGCCAAATAAGGGTCATTTAAACTGCAACCCTCAGCACCGCAAGACGGACAACAAGCCGAACAATACGAGGCGAGCTGCTCGCCCTGCGTTTCGGCTGCCGCCATCGCCGCAAACTAGCGGCAGTTCGCGCCGCTGCACATCCGCGACGACACCACCGCATCGAAAGTAACTGATCAGGTACAAACCGCTGGCAGGCTCCAGTATTTTTTCAAAAAGTGGTCAATTATATATTTATATTATATTATTTATATATATTTTTTGCATTGGCACAACTTTTCTTGAATGTCGAAATAACACGTTGCCATAACAATAACATTACTTAAAAACTTAGGACAATACACTGACGTTGATACAGCAGATACAATTTATTGTTCATGAATAAATGACTAACGAGACTAATGATTAATGTACTTATGTGTACATTGTGTACTATGAAGTACTTAACACACCTAGATATAAGCAGGAATAATGTCACAGCTGAAGGGACAAAGGCACTCCTAAATATGTTCGAAAAAGCCAACCGCGCCGCCTTTACATACCTATATCCCTAGAAGAACTCAATATAAGCGCCAACCCTATTTCAGACAATGGTTTTAGAAATATAGCCAAAATGACCCAACATATCCGCCTAAAAATACTAAAACTAAATTACTGCGAAATAACACAGAACGCGATTAACGAATCGGTTAAAAAAAGCATGAATTTCGATTGTTTGGAATCGATTGATTTGAGCAATAATGAGGTGAAGCAGGGCGTCGTCAGTTGTTTGATGACGTCATTGAATCCGAATGTGTTGGTTGATTTGGAGTTGGACAATGTTGGCGTGGAAGGGAATGTGGTTGGGTGTGTGGCAAGTTTTATGGATTCTGCTAAAGACTTGAAGATTAGACGATTTGGACTGTCTAACTGTAAATTGGTTGATGGACAGTTTATGAGGATATTTAGGTACAATATTATTATCTAATGAACAACTTATATTTATAGATTTTCTTATTTATTTGTAAGAATTTAGTTTGTAGTTTGTTTGATTTCATTAATGACACTTTTTAACTTAATCATGTGTAATTTTATTGAATCAATTTTATAATCAATTTAATATTTTGTCAATTTGCAAGAGCATCGGCCGGGCTAAACATCTGCAATCAATAACACTAAAGAACAACAACCTAACTTTCATCACACTGAATAAATTATTACAGCGGCAGCCCCCAGTTCCTCAAATACACCTTCAGGGTTGCCAGAACATATTTAAATATTCTCCCGACTCGGATTTCTGCGTGTGGTTGCCATCAATAGATTTCGGGAGATGTATTCCAGAAATAAATGTCACTCCGGTGTCGAAAACAGATGAAGAACGGAGAGCTTCAAATTGTTTTCTTAAACTTGGTTGACAGCACTTGGTTACAACTTTGTTACCAAAGTTAGAGGCTGTTGGCATTAGAGGGCCGGTACCCCAGTGGCTGTCGTCCTATATAATAGAAACCAATGTGTCATCATCAATAAAAAAATTAAAATAATGACATAATATCTTACTCATCGGAATATAGACATAATGAATATGGCGTTCCACAAGGAAGCGTTCTGAGCCCAATATTATTCCCCATTTACATAAATGACATAATTAAAATAACCAATCATAAATGCATATTATTTGCCGAAGACATATCTATTATAGTGACATCAAACAAAAAACATAATACCATTCCAGATCATGATCTTGACATTAATAATACAATTGACAAATTACTGCACTGGCTTGACACTAACCAATTATAGATAAATTTAGATAAATCGGTTTACATTCAATTTAATCAATCAAATACTTACAAATACGACATTAAACTCAATATTAACAAACTCAAAGAAGTAAAAAAGTAAACTCAATATTAACAAACGCGTGCAAGATTTTTGGGTGTTATAATTGATAAAGATATCAATTGGAAAGAACATATAGACAATGTTAGCACTAAGATCAATAAATTTGTATACACACTTAAACAAGTCAAAAATGTAACTAACATAAAAACTGCTGTAATATCATAACACGCATATGTCGAATCGGTACTACGTTATGGGCTTGTAATGTGGGGTAACAGCACCGACTTCCGTAGAGCATTCATCGCTCAAGAAAAATGCATGAGATCAATTTGTGGACTTAAACCTGACGACTCCTGTCAACCAATATTTAAGAAACTCTGTTTGTTACCTTTACCGTCACATCACATTTTTGACTGTTTTAGCTAGAAGTTCTTTTTGATACTTACGTTTAAGTTTTTTGATTAGGTTATTGCAGAAATTCCTATATCGGATATAGGTGATTTTTATAACTTCATTGTGCGGTTCATTTTTGAGACATTTTTGCATTTTATTGCGGTTATGTATACATCTTAGGATACCAGATGTAATCCACGGTTTAATTATACGCTTACGACAAGGGATTTTTACTGTATCAGTGCTTATTTTTATGGACTCAGATAATTTGTGCAGGAAAAGATAAGTTAAAGCTATAGGGTCGTCACAGAAGAGCAGTTCTGCGATTTGGTGTTCTTGGAGATATTTTTTGTGTTCTTATTAGTGCCATATAAATTAGTATTTAACACCATTTTATACCATGTTTTACGCAAATAAATATTTTATTATTATTATTGAATTGTTTCAAAGGCAGAGGAATGATCGAGCATTGTGAAGGAGGTGTCATTAAATTCACTGCTAGATGAGATTAATGGTTTTAAACTTAATTTGGTTGTATATCAATAGTACCTGATACCGATCATTACTTGAAGTAAACGTATTATGCCGTGCCGTCTCTTGAAAACCCACCTTGAAAATTGTTATGCACGCCAAGAAAATCAGTCTCGCGAAAATGCCACTGTTAGTGCATTACTCAATTACCCCGTTCGCTGATCAAGTTATAGCCGAAACCTAAACTAAACAACAGTTGAGGTTTCTTTTCTGTCACAGAGCAGAGGATTTACTGGGTTTTTTTGATGACATTGAATAATGAACTTTATAAATTAGTGTCATATAGTGCAAACTAAACGGCACAAGCGCGAGAGGATGTCTGAGAAGGCGTTTGGTGTCATGCGTCAACGTCGTACAAGTCGGCACTTTTTGTTCCAAATAATAATAATAAACTTAACATTAAAAAAAAAAAATTATAAGGCATGAAAATAATATTGTTCATTAATCAATGTAATCGGAAAATTACTTTCTCTACGCTCCCTTCAGTCTAGACTACGCTTTTCGTGGCAATTACTAAAACCTAAACTAACAAACCTATGAATTACTAAATATAAATCCGGTGTAATGCAGTGTCCAAATGAGAATTAGCATAAAGTGCCAAGTACATATTACGATATGACGTAAATAATTAAAATATGTTATTTAAGCGTAATAGCTAATGTAGGTTAATTTATTAGTTAGGGAAACTTTTTCTATGAGAGAAAATTTTGTTTAGAGTTGTTTATGTTTGTAAAACCTTTAAAATCTAGATTGATAAACTACAAGCAAATAGATGATTTTGGAATACCTACTTTTGTAACTACTATTATGAAAATAAAATAAGTGACACCATATAAATAACGCATTTTATTACATTTCCTACTGTTGTATGACTATATTATGGACAAAATGGTTTGGGGGTGAGAGATTGGATTTGATATCTCAAGAAGTTATTGCTAAATGGCTGTCGTGGGTAAAGAGCCCGATTCAGAAGGCAAACGTAGTGAGGAGGTTCACGGTAGCTAGCTACCGTTTGGTAACAAACGGTAAACCCCAAAGGACTTCCTCACTGCAAGTGGACCACGATTCTTATATACATTTTATCGCCCGTCGCATGGCCGTTTCCAGAGAAAGGCTAGTGGGTGAAAAAATCAAGTTTGGCTTATCCTACTTTGGTACCGCATACAAATAGCATTGTGCTGAGTGTTACCCCAGCAATCTGGAAGAGGGCACTCCAAGGGGGCAAGCTTCGGATTGACCTCCAGAGAGTGCGCGTCGAAGACCAGACGCCTCTGGTGCAGTGTACCCGCTGCTTGGCATACGGGCACGGAAAACGTCTGTGCACGGAGCCAGCCGATCTGTGTAGCCACTGCGGTGGTCCACACCTCAAGGCGGACTGCCCACAGAAACAGATCGGCGAAGCAGTGGCGTGCGTTAACTGCACCAGAGCCAAGCTGGGGTAACACTCGCACAATGCGTTCAGTGATTTGTGCCCGATACGAAGGAAGTCAGACGTATTCGCAAGAGCATCAATAGCTTATTGCTAAAGTTGTCGATGCCCCACTTCCGGGTATTATAGAGAGATGACCAGTTTGACACTGCCAGATTGCAGACGCATTGAGCGAACCTCTGGGGTTGGCTCAATGGAGTATGGTAATTGGAGTCGCTTTCGTAAGAAAGTGGCTGTAATTATACTGGACCGTGAGTCAACTCTAGTTGAACCGACAAGCGGTGTCAAGCTGGTTGAAAATCTATCTCACAGACATTTGTTTTTCAAAATAAAATATGTGGTTTTCAACTGTGATATACAAATATATAATGAGTAGGTATATAGAAATGATATCACAGAAATAAACTCATGTCCAATTAATGTTGAGGAAACCAAGTGACAGAAATAGTTATATATAAAAGGCTTAAAATAATGTTAGGGACGCAAACACTTATAATTGTAAAAATCTTTAAAATTTAAAAGCATTGCAATTAAATCAATAAAATAATAATAATATAAATTAAATAATAATTGAAATAAATGATTTGAGCTATTGTAGTAATAAAACATAAAAAATGTCAAAATTAATCGCACATTAGAGCGTGGTCTCTTCGGCCTCCCAACAAAAAAGTCGCCAAAAAGGCACAACAATTGTGACCAAGGACTCTGATTCCCATGTCAGAGGGACACTGGTGGGGCAGGAGTGGGTTTTAGCCGGTAAGATTCTGGCACTGCCCAGACTGGCTCATAAGTGCCACATACTGCCATGTTATGTACTTACCTAATGCTTGCTCGGGTATAAATGTAGACTGCCTCATTGGAAAATGGAATGGACAACAGGACAATTGCACTAGTTCAGTAAGTTCCAATACTTCATGGAAGACTAAACCAGTGCAAAGGCACCCTGAACTTTTTGCTAGAGGAGCAAGGACGCAACTCTACTAAAAATAATTATTTCAGAACGAATCGAAAGATGACAAAATATCAAATATGACAGCTATCCACAAAACAACACAACACAACATAGAAAAAAGGCGGGAAAACGTGATAGGGTTAAGGCGCGCTTTTTTGATTTCCAAATATTTTATTTGTACATTTTGCATAATATCTCTGTAAATATTTATTAGTGTTAAGACGTGTTAGTTAATTAATTAGAATGGTGAAGAAGAGAAAAAGGAAGGAGGGGGAACCGCCTCCGGATCCCCAGCAGGTAGCATCCACCGATTCCGACTCAGCGGAATCGGCGGTAACTTGCTTTTCTTTTAAGGAAACTATTGCTGAGCCGAAGGAAAAATATAAAATTTTTAAAGTGAAGGGATACACTCGCTACTACCCAGAAGATACCAATCAAAAAGAGTTGGTTGTATTCTTAAACCACTTAGAAGAAAATAAACCATTTAGTGATAGGGATCGTATGGCTTTATCAAAAGGAATACGTGAGCATGGAGTCTCAGGTGTCATGCATTTGCGCTCCATCAATAAATACAAGGTCGGCATCACATTTGATTTGCCAAATAATGCAAATATGTTTATTAAAAATAAAAAATTATTGGAACAGTTAACTTTAAGAGCATCCATCCCTGCCGCAGACACAGAGGTAACTGGGGTCCTCACTTCAGTCCCTGTTGACATGGCCAATAAGGAAATTTTTTCATTGATCGGTAGCTCGAAAAATGTTATACAGGTCAGACGCTTCATGCGCAGGGTAAAGGGTTTCGGCGGAGTTGAATTTATTCCAACGCAGGCAGTTGCTGTTACCTTCGCTTCCACCATTCTTCCTCCTTATATTTATCTAGACTCATGGCGCCACGAGGTAAGCAAATATGTGCCACCAGTAAAGCAATGTTTAAAGTGCCTACGGTATGGACATATTGCCAAATTTTGTCGCAATAGCGAGGTTTGTTCAATTTGTACATTAAATCATAGTTTTAAGAATTGTCTAGTCAATCCAAAAGATGCTAAGTGTGTAAACTGCAAGGGCGATCACATAGCTATCTCCTCATCTTGTCCTTTAAAAAAACAGAAAATTGAAGAAAATAAAATTAAGTCAAAAAGTGCCACATACTCCGATCTTTTTAATATTAATGCTTTTCCAGCTTTAACAGCAAAAAATATAGATGTACAAATTAATAACTTAATGAAATCCGATATATTTATAAATATATTAGTAGAGACAATTACCAAAATAGTTAGTAATAAAGATGTCCCTATAAACACATCATCAATTAAAGAGGTTTTAAAAAAAACTCTAAGTAATAAAAATCCTTCACCTCCATAATGGGTATATCAAATTTAAACATAATGCAATGGAATGCACAAAGTCTTAATAGCAACAAACATTTATTTACCAATTTCCTCTACACACATAATATTCACATTGCAATAATTAGTGAAACATGGTTTAAAACTGATCAAAATTTTAAAATAAAAAATTACAATATTGAAAGGAATGATTGTGGTAACAAACACAACGGAGTTGCCCTAGTAATTCATAAAAGTATTATTTATAATAAAATTAACACTTATTACGACAATTCTTTACAAAATATTTGTGTAAAAATTACAGTTAATAATAAGGAGATGAGTATAGTCAGTTTCTATAGTCCCTTAAATTCTAATCCAGCTTTCAGTAAGGATAAATTTGATTCATTGGTGAAGTCTATCCCTGGTCCTTTTATATTTGCTGGGGACTTTAATGCTCATCACACATCTTGGGGTTGTGGTTCTGACTCTCCACGTGGTCGAAATGTCTTAGAAGTCATTGACGAAAATAATTTAATTTTGCTTAATAATGGTCAGGCAACAACTGTTGGCTCTCTAACATGGCGTCCTAATGCACTGGATTTGTCTTTGGTTTCTTCATCATTGGCACTTAATTGTGAATGGCAAGTACATGATAGTCCTCTTGGTAGTAGTTATCACATCCCTGCAATTATAAAAGTAGTGATTAGTAATAGTCAAAATAATGATTCCTGTGGAAATTGTTCAAGTACTGAACATTTGCCGACCTATCCAAATTACAAAATGGTAGATTGGCAAATGTATAGTAATAATGTGGATGAATTATTACTTGATTTCAAAACAGTTAATATATGTCCTCTCGATTCATATCATAATTTTGGTACAATTTTACATACAGCCGCTGCTAATTCCCTTCCAAATTGTAAGGTCAATAAAAATACCAACAATCACTCATGTCCTACAAAAAGGACTAGTAGAACTGCCCTTCCTTGGTGGAATCAAAAGTGTACAGAGGCCGTGTCAAATTTCAAAACAGCTTACATAAATTTTAAAAATAATCCATTAGAAGAAACTTATATTCAATTTAAAAGACTACGAGCACTTAAAAAACTAATTATAAAAACAGAACGTCAAAAAAGTTGGATGTCTCTATGCGAAACTTTCAACAGATGCACGCCAATATCTATCATATGGAAATTCATGCGCAAATATAACAAAACATATAATTTTAATAATCATGAAAATGACACATGGATTTTCGATTTTATGAAGAAATACACTCCAGATTTTGTGTCACATACCCCAAGTTCTATGTTTGATGACAGTACTAACTCCAGCCATAGTTTTTTACTTAATCCATTTACAATCAGTGAATTAATATCTGCCATCTCCTCCCGAAGAGACACTACTTATGGTCTTGATGGAATGCCATACATATTATTTAAAAAACTTAGCATTTCTGGTGTAAAAATATTCTTAGAAGTCCTGAATATGTTATGGGAACATAATATTATACCTCAAGAGTGGAAAGTGGATTGTCTTGTACCAATTTTAAAACCAGAAAAGCCCAAATTATGTCCCGATTCTTACCGCCCAATAGCACTTACTTCGTGTGTTGGTAAATTATTTGAGCAATTGTTGAAGCAGCGTTTAGAGTTTTATGTTGAAAAAAATCATATTCTACCTTCTAATCAATTTGGTTTTCGTAGAAATCGGTCTGCTAGGGAAAGTGTCTGTCAATTGCAGCTGGATATACATAACTCTTTAGTGGCCAATAATAATTTGGTTGGAGTATTCTTTGATGTGGCTGGAGCTTTTAATAGTGTAAAAATAGACATTTTATGCCATGAACTATTACAAATAGGGATTCCTGGAAAAAATATAATATGGGTCCAAAATTTTCTGAGCAACAGAAAAGTATTCGCTAAATTTAATAGACATCTATATGGTCCTAGACTTGCTTCAAAGGGAGTTTGTCAAGGAGGTATATTATCTCCTTTATTATTTATATTGTATATACGTAGATTAAATTTAATTTTAGGGTCTCAAGTTAAAAATTTACAATTTGCAGATGATTTAGTTGTTTATGCTTCTGGAACCAATTTATCACAGGTTGTTCATATAGGCAATGATGCCTTGTCAAATCTGTGTACATATTTCTCTTACCTTGATCTGAATGTCAATCCGTCAAAGTCCAAAGTGGTTGTGTTTGGTAAACAGTGTCATAATATGCCTCCCGTACAATATAACAATTGCGCATTGCCCAGTTCACATGAAGTCAAATTTTTAGGGGTCCTTTTTTCATATAATTTAACCTGGAATAATTATACCAAACATGTAATTAATAAAGCAAATAAAGGTTTTAATATATTGAAATCATTATCTGGTACATACTGGGGCGCAGACCCAAAAATTTTGCTATTGCTGTACAAATCTTTAGTTCGTAGTCACTTTGAATATGGTTTTTACTGTTTTGCTGCAGATACCAAAATTGTATATAGTCTAGATGTCCTGCAAAATAAATGCTTGCGTGTTATCACTGGGGCATTCAGAAGTACTCCTATAAATGCAATGCAGATTGAATGTAACATTCCACCATTAAGAATCCGATTTGATTATTTAAAAGAAAGATTTATACTAAAACTTTTTAGTGTCACTAATAATAGTCTCTTGGACAATTTGTTGCATTCCAATTTTAGATTAGGTGTAAAGTCATTTTATATGTTACAGGATATTCATAGTTTCATAATTTTCATTAAAAATATAAACATTTATCAATCATCTTATATTCTGCCTTGTTATCAAGGAACTTATAGTGCAAAATTTCCAGACATAAATATAATTATAAAAAATAAAAAGGACCTGTCCTCAAAAGAGGAAGTTAATGCACTGTTGTCAGAGTGGTCAGATCATAAATTTGTGTATAGTGATGGTTCTAAAAACAATAGTGCAGTGTCTTTTGCTATTTTTGAGCCAACCTCAAATATAGGTCTTGGTCGAAAAATTGATAAAAATGCTAGTATATTTACAGCTGAAGCTGTTGCTATTTTGAGTGCTTTGAAACATATAAAAAATTGCAATTCGGGTCATAGCAAATGGGTTGTAGTAAGTGACAGCATGAGTGTTCTGAAAAATCTAGCGAATAATAAATTACATGCTAACACTAACTACTTAATCTATCTAATAAAAGAACTATGGATCGAACTGTCTCAATTCAATATTACAGTTAGTTTTGTTTGGGTGCCTTCACACATTGGCGTTGCAGGAAATGAAAAGGCTGATTATCTGGCCAAAAAGATTATTGATCTAGATGAACTAATTCCAAATGCTGATGCTGATATGAATGTTTCCATACCGCATACAGACGCTGTTAGTCTTTTAAGACAGCGTATGTGTCAATCGTGGGGGAGACATTCATACCAGTCCACACAGATTGAAAATAAAGGCACTTGGTATGCGTTTCTAGATAAACAAATAAACTCCACACCTTGGTTTTGCAGAAATAGCAGTTTTATAAATAGAAAGTTTTATTCATTTATTTGTCGTATGCGTTTTGGTCATTGTCGTTTAAATTATCATCTTCATCGGCTTAAAATGGTTAACTCTCCATATTGTGAGTATTGTCAATCACAAAAAGTTCAATCTTTGCATCATATCTTCTTTGTGTGTTCGTCTTTCAACATTCAGCGCCTTGTGTTGTCGGATGAGCTTCTAAAAATTTATAAAAAACCTGATAGGGTCCCGCAATGCATTCAGGAGCTACTTAGGAATGCCTCAACTTATATATATTTGTACAAATTTTTAACAGAGACTGTAAATGACATATAAGTTACATTTCGTTTTTTTTTTTTTTAATGGATATTAATTGTATAATACATTTGATTTAAATTTAACCTTTATTAAAATTGTTGTTCATTTCTTACCATATTTTGTAGGTTTAGTTGGGTTTAGTTTTTGAGGAGAAGTTTTAATTTAAATTTGACTTTATGTATATGTCCAAGTCGTTTGACTTGACAAGTTGACATTGACATAGAAATCTGTAATGACGTTTAATTACCTTGGATTTGACAAAAAATGGACGAATTTTTCATGGACTTATTAAAAACATTATGAAAACTAAATAAATAAATATGAAAAAAATACGAAAGACATTATTGTTAAAACTTATCACGAAAGAAAATACTTGGACGTAAGACTAGGCAATATGGTTGAAAGACTATAGCCTTCCCTTCGGGGTAAATTAAAAAAAAAAAAAAAAAAAAAAACAACACAACATAACCTCAAAAAAGTCACGCGAAAACGCGAGCAAAAGCTGTTTTAGAAACATTTCGATTTTCTGTGTACTTAACATAAAAATCTGTAAAAATGGCTGAACAAGTGAATCAACGTATTGAGGATATGATCAATGAGTTGGAGCAGATGCGAAGAACACAATTGTACGACGACGAAGAAATAAAGTAAGTACCTACAAACAAATGCCATGCATTCAAACTGGTACATTGCAAAGAATACTTAATGTTCAATAACAACCATGCGCAAACACCATATTTGATATAATTTTACGCTTGTAATTATTGATAGCAAGGTATTCAGCTAAAGGCATTGCCCCAAGATACAGACTAACTGTCTAGTTCGGGACTCAGTAGCAAATAATATATTGTAACCTAGCAGTAAGTAGGATTTTAAGCTACTCCTGTCGTCTTAACTTGCTGTTAATCAGTGAACCTGCTTACTGTATTAAGTACCTGGGGCTGCAGTCTCGACATTCATAGCGATCGCTTTACGACCGAATTCGGTCGCAAAGTCCTGTCACAATCCGGGACTTTGCGACCGAATTCGGTCGTAAAGCGATCGCTATGAATGTCGAGACTGCAGGGGCTGGACAGTAAATATTTTTATATCGATACCGGAAATTTCAATTGTCGTAAAGGACAAAACACGACTTTTCAGAAGAGCCAAAAACAAAAAAAAAAAAATGTTTTTATCTAATATCTTTTTCAAACAATATACTATTTTCATGGTGTCAAAAGAAACCCCAACCAGTTTTTCGTGTTCTATCCCTTTAAATTAACATAATAAACCAAAATTAATTATTGACGAAAATGAGAGTCCTTTACAGCCCACAAAAATTGAACTTAAGTACTTTACAGCCATGAAAAATTGATTATAGTAAAGTCAGATGAGTCGCAAAGGACTAATCTTGATCATTAATGGGTAGTACAAGTCAATTAAATCAGAGACTAAGGGAGTAAAAGGAACAAAAAAACTAAAGATCTATTTAAGAAATATCTACAATAGGTAGTAAAACTAAGCGAAATAAAAGGGTTTTTTTATTATTTTTTATTTATTAATCAAAATATTTTGTAAAAAAGTAACATAAGTGTTATTCTAATAGGAACTCAAAATTTAAACAAAATGTGATGCTATTTTTTAATTTAAATCACAAGTAATTGTTGCGATTCTGAAAAACAACTCAATTTTTAGAATAATCAGCTAATCTAATAACTGTTTTTTTTTAAATAATTATTAATTAAACTCAAAAAATGGCGCCGATTCCCTTGTTCACAAACTAAACTAAATTTAAGTTCAATGCATCTTTTTCTTACTATTTAATTTAGAAAAGCTATTATGTTATTTACGTTATTATCTTACTATAAGTTAGGTACCTACCGGTTCGGTAACTTTGAGACTGCTTATACTAATTACTTAGTACTAGTACTGCACTACACTATTTTAGGGCCCTAAAACAACTTGATCCTGTAAAACAGTGCTATGACTAAAAAAGAAGCTTGCTTATATTTTATTAAATACTTAGAACTTTTTCACAGAGAAATCTCAAGGAAAAGAAAAGAATTTGAATACCACATACAGCGCAGAGTCAAACAAAAAGAGGATTTTGTACAATACATCGCTTACGAACTGGCTTTACTTGAAGACATTGCTCTGAGAAGGAAGATGGCCAAACTGGGAGAAAAGAAAAAAGACATAGAGTATGCCATAGCCAAGCGCCTGAACAAAGTGTTCAAACAGTTTATATACAGGTTTCAGGATGATATAGAAATATATTTTGAGTATATGAAGTTTTGCAGGAGTGTAGGATTTGATTATGCTGTTTCTGGGGTTATAGGGCAGATGTTACAGGTACTTACATGTTTTAGTTAAATTATCTCCATCCTCCATAATTTATAAAAGTTGTCACATTAATTCTGAATATCTGTAATGATTAGATTCTTGAATTTTCAACAGCAGGAGTATGAAACCTGAATTAACTTATTGTCTAATGTAGCTCTAAATCTCTATGCAATCCATGAAAATATTATTGCATCTGTGATTGCACCCAACATTTTTAGCCACTGCAGAAATAACAGCAAACCTTTTTTTAGATCCATGGTGACAAACCAAAAATCTGGCAGATGGCAAGTAAATGGGAAAGCAAAGAGCAGGACAGTTTGGACAATGCCAGGAACTTCTTACTAAAGGGGATTCAGAGGCACCCTGACTCTGAAGTATTGTATCTGGAGTTGTTTGATATTGAACTCATATCTCTAACGTTTAAAACTAATACTGAGGAAGACAGGGTAAATATATTCTAACCTTTGAGACATAATGTACAGCCAGAGAAATTTATTGTTAAATTTAGGCGGATGTGATAAGGTAGCCCGTGAAATTCAAATTTTCTTATGTTTCTTGCAATGTGCAGGTCAGTGTCAGGTTGTATGTTAATTAAAATATGATTTGTGGCAGTAACAAATATCCTTTATTCCCAGTAGTTCCATGTAGCTAGTTCCAAATGGAACTATTGCAACCGAAAAAAATGAATAATTTGTACCATTAGTTCCATGTAATTTTAAACTAGTTTTATAGCCCGACATTTCTTTCATAATGGAACTGCTGGAACTATTTGGTTCCATGTGATTATAGTTATTTACTTAAAGAATTATTGTATTATTGTACTTAAGTACTTATTTTTATTAGACTTATGAGTTTGTTAATCTTATCAGTGTTAACTAACTAGAAATAATTTGAAAATACCTACTATTATGATTTTCTTTCAGGAGAAACAAATAAAAAGAGCAGATATTGTTTGGAGAAATGGGGCAAAAAACATTCAAAACGTGAAATTCGTCTTCAGTCTTTTTGACCTATGCAGGAAGTATGAAATCAAGGAGTCTTTTGTTGATGATATTAAAAAGGAAATATGGTCCAGACGGGATAACAAATATGTTTGGTCCTACATAGCATCCCAGGAATTGGTTGTAAGTTTAAATTTTTTTATTGGTATTATGTCATGTCTACGTGTTTAGTAGTATGTTATAATACAGCCTACTAACTACTCAGAAAAGCTGGGGGTTTACTCCAAAGTGCAAAGTGCGAAATGTTCGGATCGGACCGACACATGGCCGAACCGAATCTAAATTATTGAATATTATTGAAAAATGCGAAAAAAGTTCGGATCGGCTCAGTTGGGTCGGGACCATAGTCAATATTCGAAAGAGTGTAGGAGTGTCAGTGGCGTAGCGTGGGTATCGGCTGCCCGGGCGGAAGACAATTTTGCCGCCCTCTTAATTACGTATTTCAATGTAATGTATAATATACATTAATTCTAGAGAACTTTTCGGCAAGAACAGTCGTCATTATTTTGCATTATACACATACCTACAGGTTATATAGATTTCAAATAAAAAAGTTTATTTGTTTTACAATCACGTATATTACCCCGCAAGTCAGTATAGACGGTGCTGCCATTCGCTACAAAATATAATTCAAAGGGGATTCCCCGAATTCGTCACAGAATATGTAATGGAAAATTCCGTGCTCTTTTCAATCGGTCCGAATTTGTGTTGCGTTAAAAATATAAAATGGTTAAAATATATTTTATTATTTACTGTGAAATTTTGCCGCCCTCTAAAAAGTGCCGCTCGGGGCGGGCCGCCCCCCGCGCCCCCACTACGCTACGCTAATGAGGAGTGTAGGATCGGGACCGACCGTACCAAATAGTAACTTCGTAGCAGGAAACGGCCGATCATTCGGCCGATACTACTTCGGAGTTGACCCTCAGGCTTCTCAAGAGTGTAATTTAATAGAACTTTCTACTACAGTTACATACATTGTATGATTTTGATGTCAAAAATATTATAGGTAAGTACTACAAAAAAATCTTCATTCATTAAAGTCTGTAATTTCGTAGGGTTGCCACTGGGAAGAAATTGAAGAATTTGTTGATGACGGAAACAGTTTTTCGAAAGAAGTAAATTATTACATAGGAGTTTACGAAGAGGCTTTGCAACAGGTTTGTCAACATTAAAAATAAATAACTATTTCATTACTTAATTATTTATTTAAGTATAATAATAAAAAAGAGTATGATGGTAGATGGTTTGGTCATGTTGAGAAGATGAATGAAAGGCGACGCCCTAGCTAGAAGGATATGTCCTCCTTGTACCGTAAGTGACCTTATTGGTGATGTTTTTTAGAAAGGTCAGGTGCTCAGTACTTGCAACCGGCGCGGGCGTGGGTGTATGACAAGACGTATGAATGTAAACGAGGCAAAAGGAGTGTGTAAAACACGCCCGTAATACACCCCTACGCAGAATACGCGCATCGACGTGGAGTTACTCCAGCCCGTATTACCTAAGGAGTATTTAAGAGCAGGTTGCGTTCTGTAGTTTCTGCGTACCCCCATGAACGAGAAGAAAAAGGCTCGAGTTTATGTATGTATTACTTAATTATATAGAGATCATCATTTTGACGTTTCTTAGTTCCCAGATGAAACATTATGCACAAAATATATCCATGGTCTCCTTGGTGCAAATGAAAGTGTGTGCAGTGACCATAAAAAAATAAATGCAGTGAAACACGCCTGGATGTATGGCCACGAAAATGGACTGCTTTCCAATGAAATGTTTGCTTTTGGAATTGAAATTCTGAAACTGGAAAATGAAACATCTAATGAGGATTTAATACAGGTACCTAATTTACATTATACTTTTTTTTTTAAGTTAACCTCCACTATCCCACTGCTGAGCAAAGTTTCCCCCTAAATCCTTCCAGGCATCCTTTTCTAGAGTCACCTGCGGTAAATGTAAAGTGCGAAACGATCTAGACGCGTAGTGCAAGGGTTGCGGTACGCGTCTAGATTGTTTCGCCATCTTTTCCTCGGCCGGACTCGGCGGCGCTGTCCATCCCCAGGGACCCACCGTGTGGAGACTGTTGCCCAGCGACCACTGTGCCTGCGGCCGACGTGACCCGCCCAATTCCATTTCAGTATGGCAGCCCATTATTCACATTATAAAAAAAATATAATTTGTAGAATAATATTTACCCTAAAGAGGTTGCAGGCTCCATTTAAAATACTGGTATTCAGCTGCATCTGGTAACACTGAAAGTCAACCCCAATGTGGTTGGAAAAAGGCTAGGTAGAAGAGGTTGCATCATGTTTGGTTGGTGTGCTATTTGTGAGACTAGCTTTTAGCTTGTTTCTATTATAATTTAGGTAGCTGCTAAAATCCCTTCTCAGAAAAACTGAAATAATACTTGACTACCTATTTAATTGTGCACACAAACGAGAGACACGCATCGACGCGGCAGCTGCAACCGTCGAGAAACCGTGCAACTGTCAACATGCCGCTCGTGTACAGTCACGAGCAAAAGTATGTATACACTCGGCTTTATTCAAAAGCGATTTACTCCTTTATTTTTAATTGAAATTTTATGTTGTTACGAACATAGCATTTTCGAACCCATAGGCTTATGTAATGCGTCGTATTTCAACGTTCCATTCGTTATTTCACGAAAAAATTGCAGTTGAAAGTCGCCAAGTGTTGACATATTGGTGTTCGTGACTGCACATATTTAAGCACCATTCTCAAATACACGAGTGACAGTTGGAGTTGCCTCTGTCGTCGACACGTGTCGCTCGTGTGTATGCACACTTACACCGTGTGTAACAATCCAACTAATAACATTATAATTGTAATTTTTATGGTGATTAACGAATATTACAACTTGATTTTTATGTCTCACTACAACTTATTTTTTTATTTTAGATATTAGATTCAGCAGCCAAGAAAAATCCTAAGCTCAGGTGTGTGTGGGAAGAAAAGATCCTTCTGAGTAAACCAGATGAAAAGAAAATGTTATCTGTGCTCCAAGAAGCTGTGAAAGGACTGAAATCAGATGACTTGTTACATCTATACAATCTAGTGTTGGATAATGTAGAAACTGATGTTGCAGTAAGTCATTAGGATGAGCTGGTACACATGTGTACTTACCACAATAGGTACAAATTTGTACCAGCTCGTCCGTGAGAGGAATATTGTTGTTTCAGATGCATAACATACTGTATTGTTAATTTTTTTTGTATTTTCCAGCTAAAGAATTTATACAAAAAGTTCCAGAATTGTGAAAATGCTGTTCTGTTAGCAATCAAGCCTAAACTATTGCACAAAATGTATGAAAATAGTGGAATAAGGGCAGCAAGAGATTTGTATGATGACTTAATTAGAACTCCACCAACTCAGATTGAGGTGCACAGAAATATGATTGATATTGAGATGGCACAGGAGAAACCAAATGTTAAGAGTATTAGAAAATGCTATGAATGTGCAGTTCATCATCATGGAACTGACAATGTGGACATCTGGATGAAGTACATGGTTTTTGAAACAGAGAACAACGCTCAAGCTACACCAGCCATCTACAGAAGAGCTGTAGGCACGCTGAAAAAAGAACTTGTTGATGAATTTATAAGAGCACAGGCTTTATCTAAAATAAAATAAGTGTTGTATTCAGAAACAGGGGTTTTAATATTATAAGTTATCTAAATAGATACAAGAGAAGAGTGATATCTTAAATGTCTTATCATAACCTTCAAAAAAATTCAAAGTATTGCACAGTAATGGTTATAGACATTTTTTAATGACTTAATTAATATTAAATGACAAAGCAATTGACAAATAAAATATATTTATTTAATAATAACCACTCCTTGACTTGACAATCTAGCATAACGAATATCCACATGGTACACCATTTATACTAAATTATTTACACAGTTCATTGTACATATTCTCTTGTTCTCTACTACAAGGTTGAGACTACTTTGGTGATCATGGAATAACACTTAGCTAATATAATAAACATAAATGCAAATACATTAGGATAGTGTGACTACTGCATGGCTGCGATAGGGGCAATGTAGTACCTAAAGATTAGGGAGGATCCGCGCTTGTGTTGCTTGTTCCTCATGAGGTCCCTCCAGCAGACTTGCCATGATGGGTACTTAGGCATCGCTGGAGGGTTGCCTGCCGACAGGCTGCAGCCAGCAACAGCCATGCAAGTAGACACTACAACCAGTGGATACGTAAGAGTACTAGTCACAAAAGTGAGCAACGGTACTGTGTAGTATCGTAGGTCTTTAGTTTTGACCAGGTATTTGTTCACATAGTATGCCAGCATCCCTGTTACAGCAACACAAGTTAAATCGCCAAGTAGTTTTGGTATGATTCCGTGGAAGAACCCGCGTATTCCATCATCTCTATAGATGGACACTACTGCACCTACCAAAGTGCTGTAATCTTCCTCTTTACCAATAAAAGAGGCCATCATCCTGACCGACACAACATGGAATGGATAGGACACGATGACTGAAGCAGTGTGCATTATCATGTCCCGGCGGCCCAGCTTTATGTAGTCTTCAACTTTGGGCTCCTCGTCGGTGACGATATTGGGAGGATCATTGATTTCAGGCAAGTCGATGCCCATCGCATAGATTACCTTGGAAGTGAGCTGGCTGGATGCAATCAGCCCGAGCACTCTAGCCGATAGGCCTCTGTAGCAGCCGAAGAATCCGTCTGATGTTTTAATAAACTTGATGTATTGGAAAACGTTAGGTAATATCATGGCAGGGCGTCCAAACAGAGTCGTAGACCGGCGTGGCGGCAAAGGCTCGTACCCAAGTTGTATGAGCACTTTCGCATATTCCATGGGATGGCATATCGTCGTTACGAGCAACTGTGATGGCAGAGCCGCTATTTTTTCCTTTTCAATTTCGTCCATGTTATGACAAATTGACAATACCGTGTTCTTCTGAAATCAAATAAGATTGACTATAGACAATATAACTCCCTAAAATGTCAAAGTATTATTGTGTTGCCAGAAAATTTTAAAATGATGATTTAGTCTATAATATTTTTAAGCTTTGAACAAGAGGTTTTAAGCAGTAGATTTTTTGTTTTATTTTATATTGTTACTCACATCGAACATCTTGTATGAATGATTTCTAATTGGCGTCAACAATTTTATTATAAAAGCTATCACTAAACAGCTGAGTTTGGAGTTGCCTTTTTCAGAACATTATTTTGTCAGTTTCCGACGAAATACGACAAATAAAAACGTAGTGAGGATTGCTCACAATAGTCACAATGCTTTTCATGTCATATTTCGTTTATCGTTTTAGTAGGTATGGACAATCAACAACGACCTATTTACGAGTGATTTTACTTTACGACCAATTCCCTCTGATGGAGAGGTCTAGATTTCTGGCACTGGGAACATTATGTACTGATTGTAAGAACCAGACTGGCGGGAACTTTGAAAAAGAAATATGAACTGCGTTGCTCGGCTTGGCTAGAATCTTTAGAATTTTGAAGGGTACAAAGCCCACTCGATACGAGAGCCAATACGAGTGGCCTACTATGAAAACGACGTTCTGCGTTTTAACTCAGAGCCCGCTCTATACTCCTACATGCTAGATTAATTTTATTACAGTCATTTAGTAATGCAGGCGCAAAACTGGATATTTACTTATAGGTACCGGCTTTGAATGACAGTCGTAATCTGAAACCGAAACCCAATACAGCGGGGTAATTGCGTAACATACTATCAGTAGCACCGTCGCCGTCGCCGAGCTTTTCAGTGTGCCTTAAAAGTCACTAATATTTTTGGTCGCACATCTGACGGAAGATGCGTCTCTTCAGTGCGAAACGCCGGCGGGGTAGTTGCGTAACACACTATCAGTAGCAATGGGTTTCATTTTGACAGTATTCAACAACATTCATTGCGTTATTTACGTACAGACGCCAGCACGTCAAGCTACTACAACCTGTCAAATTTCTTTAATAGATTTTTAACTTTATCGCTAAAGCAATACGGTTCAAGGTTGATTGGGAAAATTAGAAAGTTTCGGGTAGCTTGACCTGCTGGCGTCTGTACGTTACGAATTTTTTTTCGAACTTATGAAGTAATGGATTAGCAACATCCTTTAAAATCATCTAGATCGTGATTGAAAGTGTGTTACGCAATTAGGATGCGGTTGAGGATAGATACACAGAGGGTACAAACAAAAAGGTTAAATTTATTCGATACAAAAACTTTTATTTGGTAACTAAGCAGTAGAGGTAAGAAGTTCGTTGGTGTCGTCTTCATCTATTTTGTATGGCAGCTGCGTCGTCAAGTTAGTCTGTGTTGGTGGCCCCTCCTTGTTGGAATCTTTGCGACCATTTGCGTGATGCTCTTGAAGGGAATCCTGGGAATAACAACATGTTTTGATTTGAGTACCAACACCTTTATTAAGTGGGTAGTCCTCTCGCATTTTTGCACATCTATAAACATTTCAGCTATCATATGCCACACGTAAATAATGGAGCCACATGTAAATATTAGCCGTAGAATCGAAGACCATTAGGGTAGACGTCTTCTTGAGCGGAGACCGCGAATCGGCATAGGTAAGGTAGGGCGCCCTCAGATCGCACGATCGCACGATCGCACGATCTCACGGATGAGACTTGCCTATGTCTAGCAGTAGACTGCTGTAGGCTGATGATAATGATGACACGTAAATAATAAACGCAGACAACTATAGCCATTTTAACGAAAAATAATCTGGCTGGCTGTACTGGTGGTTTCTACTCCTTGAGACTTGAGTGCCAAAGGAACTACATAATGATACTTTTTAAATGAAAATGATTCGCTTGGTCACTAGACGCTAGGTTCTAATTGGGTGTGGTTGAAGAATGCTTGGCATATACAAACCACTTCTTCGTCAGTAGAGGAGGAGGACTCTTCGTCCGTATCAGGCTCCCCACAGTTCGCTTCACGATCATTGCCGTTCACTTTTTCGTTGTCATCTGCGTCACTATCAGACATCTCATCTTTTTCTTCAAGGGTTTCCCACACTTTTTCTTTTTCTAACATATCTATAAAAAAAAAATATGTTTAAAACTCAAAATTTGCAGTTTCGGTCTTGCAACACTTGCTTGTACCCAAAGATAACCCTGTTCTAAGAAAGATGGTAGGGTTGTTTTTACCGATGATATTTATTCTGTGGATGAGATCATGATGTTATTCTGGTTAGTTACAATATTGGGATCGTGTTAGCTCATAGCTTGGCATATGGACCTAATTACCAATAGCTAAATTTAGAGGAACCCACGTCATCATGTATCCAAAAAGTTTAGGCAAGTTACTCAGACTTCTAAAAAAGTATACTTGCTCCATGGAGCTGTGATAGCCCAGCCTCGATTTACGAGTTGTAGGTCGTGGGCACCTGGCTGGGTTCAATCAAGGCAGGTGCTTTACTTTGTGTAATTTATTACATCACTAATGCTCCCAAAACGGTGAAGGAAAACCTCGTAAGGAAACCGGTATGTGCTAAGTGGAGTACCACAAAAATTCGAAGGCATGTGACATCTATCATTCCGCGCTGGGCCTGCGTGGTGGATTGCAGCAGAAGTAGCAGTCCTAGCAGTGTGAACAGTGTGAAAGTTTGAGCGGTACCTATTCCGTTTAGAAACACTACACTAAAGATGTTTGAATTTTAAGAAAATTTTGTCACACTTTTGGAAGTGTCTCTGCCTGTTTTAATACCTATGTGACAGTCTTTTTTTTTTTTAAATTCGATGTGCTATATCAATGCCCGGTTACTAAACCACAACAACAATAACACAACAACCAAAGAGGCTGATTATGTAATACTTGCCCCTGTATCTCAGACTTCCCTTTCTGCTGATAGATCCTTCGCTAGGTATCTCCACTATAACGACGGGAACTGTATCAATGGTCACGCCGTTAGCTTTCTTGTCGCCATCCGGAATTGGTTCTTCAGGTATTGGGTCTTTGTTCAGCTGCAATATGAGGAATAGGTACTTAGAAGATATTCTGGATTATATAAAAACAAAAAAAAAGGATCATGAACAGAAGCTATTCAACAGAATCTTACTTATGAGCTTAGGTAGATACTAGTCTTGTGTATCCTCAATTGAAATTTTGTTTCTAAAATGGAGTCCCACAGTGAACATTTACACAAGAACCAAACAGCTATTTCTAGATGACGTATAATTTACGGGCTCAAAAATTTTCTGGGGTAACCTCACCTGTAGAAACGATATGGAGGGTTCCTGTAGTTTAGTCGCTTGTTCCTTGCTTCGCATGATGTTCTCATCCGTTTGCTTCTCCAAGCTCAGCTTGTAAGCCTTGTGTGTTCGCCACATCTGTATTTTGAAGTTAACGATAAGACTTCTGTACAAAGGTAGGTATAATTCTATTCATAATTAGGCAGTTGTAAGGTCAGCAGAAGTGTTTCGATGGTGGAAAAGGCAACCAAGAGTTTTGATACAATTTGCCCATTATCCAAGAAAATGACACTAGGCAAAATTTTACCTAGTCTCCACACCACATCCTTAACACATCCTTATTGGTTCTTAGACCAATTGGTCGAAGAACCAATAAGGATGTGGTTTTAAAATGTGTTCATAAAAAAAAGATAATTATCATCTTCAAAAACGAGAACCGATTGTGTTTACAAAACAAATATATCACTATTCTGTTGGTTTATACACCACTTCCAATGCAACTTGACAAAGTTCGTATAGTTCTAATACGTAAGTAGCTGCCAATCTATGCTGCAAAAAAACACCGTGAAAACTTAGGTGAAGTGATCTGGCTATAGTGTTAGAGAGGTACCTATGAGGAACAGGGTCACTCATACTCTGTGGTAAAGGGATGATCCTCCGACCAGACGGGTGTTGTGTAATGAAGAATCATGTCGGGCTGTTGGATATAAATGCTAATTGCACGGTAAGCTCTGCTTGCGAGATGAAGGATTTTGCGTGACGTCAGTATGACGCGTAGTTCGCATGTGGCGTTGTAGATACCGCTACACGTGTCAATTCCTAGCACCAGATGGAATCTTACTTCGAGTTCTCTTCACCCAAGTTTTCACAGTGACATTTTTAAAAAATAGACCGGCTGTATTAGAAGTTTTCTAACTCACGTGATATCCGCAATAACACAGTCCTAGAATGAACACAACGATGAGTGCTATGAAGAAGTTATCCGTATTATCTTCTTCAGTGTCCGGCTGTTGGTAGAGAGAGTCGTACGGGTTGCGGGACGGCGGATCTTCCACCCAGGTCTTATCTACGCTCTGGAAACATGTAATATATATTGTGGTTATGGAGTCTAGTATCGAAACCAAAATTGGTTACAAGCAGTATTCCACGCATGATTGTTGATCGCCTTTAGCCGTTAAAGTTTGTAAATTTTTTTGCTCTTGATCCTAAACCTAACTATTTATATAAATAGGACTTATCCTTGAGTCTGAGATAAGTTTCTTCTGTCTGTTCTTCTCCAAAGGAAACTACTATTTTCTTTCTATTTTTGTCTTTCAAAAGTGTCTAAGGGCTGATTTTTCCAACGCCAGATAGTTTTATCGCAGGAATAATTTTGAATTTTTGACAGTTCTTCCATACAAAATCTGTCAGACGTCAATTTTATTCTACGAATAAAAATTATCTGTCGATTGAAAAATTAGCCTTTGAAATAAATGATATAACAAAGTGAACTTTCCCGAATCGGATATCTAGGTGCTAACATTCAGGCATCCAAAGCGGGAATGTTCACTTTAGGTCGTACAAAGAAAAAAAGAAAGAAAGAAAAAGTATTTATTGCGACTCGTACAGGATCATAAGCGGACGGACGGTACCTACGGACTTACTAAGATAATCACTGAACCTTTTAACACTTTTAGCATTGATCTTTACGGGGATTTACTTACAATAAGAAAGCTGCCATTATGTGCAGCAGCGAGCTGCGTCTGGTCAGGCCAGGCTTCATCGAAGTCTGTAGAACACTGCGCAGACCGCACGCCCTGTGCGTTCACCGCATTCACCTCCGCAGAGTTGAGGCGAGTGAACAACATGTACTCTTCTAGAGGCTTCATTTCGTACTCGTTTATTTCTACCAGGATGTCTGTAATAATGACGATGAAAGATAGTGTTGTAGTTTTGGCTTAAGGCATCGAGGCACACCCAAGTTTTTGAGCAGGCAAAATCGCGTGTTGGAAGGGTATGCCCAAGAATACTCTATCGTTGACAGTTTTTTGCTCAGTCAAAAAATCAATGCCATTAAACTTCAATGGCATTGAATTTTCATCAAGGATCTAAGCCAATTGTGGAAAGAGAAAGGCTAACAAACTACAAATAGTACATGCTTGCATAATCAGCCTATAACGTTCCTACTGCTGGGAACGTTATAGGCTGACACAAGCCTCCTCTCAGTGAAAAGGAATGGGCCATTTTCCACCACGCGGGCCTAGTACGGGTTGGTAGTAGAAGTCACAAGTCTTCGAATTTTTGGTTCTAGGACATGCCGGTTTCCTCACGATGCATTCCTTCACCGTTTTGAGACCAGCATAAGCTATTCACAACCATCCGACAGGCTATCGTATCGAGAATAACACTTTTCGATAACCTAATTTGCCTTGCCCCCGACAGCAAACAGCTGTCGGAAGAATAGCGCTCGTCTATTTGATTTAGGGCTGGTTTTCCCATCGCCAGATAACTTTTATTGGAGGAATAAAATTGATGTCTGACAGATTTTGTATAGAAGAACTGTCAAAAATTCAAAATTATTCTTCGAATAAAATTATCTGGTGATGGAAAAATCAAACCTTAAACTAACCAATAATTTCGCGTTTTGGACTTTCGAACAGCGTTAAGATAACATTTATTGTGTTTCGATACGGTACGGAAGCGTATGGAGTGGTTGTGAATAGCTATGCAGTGGTGATAAAATAATTTAGGTACTCAACAAGCAAAATAAAAAACACAAGCAATACTCACTAGACAAGCATCCATTATACCCCTTATAGATCTTGAGCCTTGGATCCGTAGTATTAAGACCTCCGACCTGCACCTCATTGGATCCTAAGTCCAAAACATCCCATGCGATTTGAGGGGGAACCTTTTCTAGAGGGACTTCTATTCTGTCTATGAGGAGTTTGGCTTCTTGGTTTGTTCTGGTGTAGTAGATCGTGTGGCGGGCACCTGGAGAAATTGTGGTTGTTTACTGTTGCAGATTGAAATCAGACAATTATGGAGGAAAGATAGTTACCTATACTCCATTTGAAATAAGATTAGATATTTAAGTAAACCTTTTTTACCGTTCAACCGATTTTGACTTCTATTCCGTAGGCATAAGGATGGCATTAAAAGCAAAACAGTGGTTACAATACCAACTGTTTATTGCAGCTGCCTTTTGTCATGCCACCATCGCATTATAAGCCAAAATCAGTCAAACGGACTGTAAAAAAGGTTTATTTAAATTTCTAATCTTATTTCAAACGGAATATAGATAGCATGACAATGTTATAGGTGTAGATACGACCGGAGAGAGATCAGGCGCAGGACCAACGGATTAGCGTGCTTTCCGAGGCACGGGTGTATCACACCGCCAACTTCCAAACTCCGGGCTATTAGTAAGAAATTCCTAATGGAATAACACTTTGCCCGACCGAAAATCGAACCAAGGACGCTACACAGTCTATAATACCTCCCGCGCCGAAGGCTAGTCTCCGTTGAGATTGGTGACCATGACCGAAAAACAGTCTGGAGGACTTTATATTATTATTCATTTGTATGTTAACATATCTCGGGACCATGGGCACGTTTGAAAGGTGTACGGGGCCCGAAACCAACTCGCAGGGGCCCGTTAAACGCTTTTAGTGAAATGAGGCAATTATTATTATAGGTGTAGTTGAGGGTAATCCAGCGTACACACTTTTATGACTTTTGAATTTCAGTGGACTTATTTTTCGTCGAGTAGTACCTATATGGCAAGCGGAATATGACATTGAATTCAACGTAAAACTTCAGGGCGAACGAAGAATAAATCAATCTGAGCAGCGTAAATTGCTTTACATTTTTATGTTAGTTACAAGTTTTGGATATGAAAATCTGGTTCAGAATATTTCCAAGGAAAATAAAAAAAGGTCAAAACCACTGCTCTTGGTTAAACGATTGAATTATAGGCAAAGAAGTGTTATTGTAAGAAGTTGTATTTTAGTACCGTTTAAAAAGTTCCTGTTATTAACTGCCGCCCCATACGCCTCTTCCTCGCGGTTTTCTTCAAACTTCAAATAACCATCTTGTGTGATTGCCACCAGTAAGTAGTAACTGCGCCTAGAATTAAAACATTTAAGCTCTTCTTATAGTACCTACTTATAACAAAGTAGCAAAATCGGAAATATTGGAAAGGAGACTTTAGGCTACGGTCTCTTTAAACGTCACACGCTACCGACAGCGTGCGGTGACGTCACGACGGATGACCGACACGCGGTTGCCGGTTGCCAATACGTTCGTGCCTTTGCACCGGGTGGTGGCGGGCAGTGTGCGAGCGAGCTACACGTCGCCGGTGCCGGACGGCTACACGTCGCCGGTGCCGGACGGCTACACGTCGCCGGTGCCGGACGGCTACACGTCGCCGGTGCCGGACGGCTACACGTCGCCGGTGCCGGACGGCTACACGTCGCCGGTGCCGGACGGCTACACGTCGTCGCTCGCAGTCGGGGTGTGGGCCAGATAGACACCCGCCTATGAAAATACAACAGAGCACGGGTTCACCGCGTGCGCTGGGTGTGGCCAAGGCATCTCCATGCTCTGTTGAAGATAGCTACATACTTATTTTCCGTCTGAACCAGCAAGAGGACTGTATTCTTCTGCCGTAGGTCGTTGCTGGAAAACGCCAGTTTTATTTTAACCTGCGAAAAAATACTTTTTGATAAACAAGAATAATAATAATAATCTTTATTTTTCTCTTTTTTTTTGTTTTTATGATTTTTTTTTATTTTTCTTTTTTTCGCAAAAAAGTGAACAATAACACTAGTAACTATGATCCGCTAAGAACTGTTTTACCAGAAAATTAAAAAACTAGCGTATTTTGAACTCTGGTACTCAAAGTAAGATCTACTTAACTCGTGTTATGAGTACCAGTGTTCCAACAAAAGTTATTACACAAAGGTAGGTACACAGGTTCCCACGAGGAACAGCAGGGGCATTAGTGCAGTTTCATTGACACAGAGAAATTAAAAATATAAAACAGTAAAAATTATACAGAAAATAGGGTGGACAACGTATGTAAGTGTGTGAGGGTGAGTGAATGTTTAGGGATTTGTAATGTATGTATGTGTAATTTATGTATATGTTGTGTATGTATGTGTAATGTCGTAAGTTTAAAATAATTAGACTTGAATGAGAAATCGTGTATGAGTTACAGTGAGTGACTAAGTAGGTATCTTAAGCAGATGTTCGGTGTCTTCGTAATTAAGTTTTTGTATCCATCCTTGTACAATTTTCTTACATTCGAACCTAGTCATTGGATAAATGTTGCAGTTTTTATTTACGATATTGTACAGGTGGTTGCTTATAATATTGTAGTGACGTTGAGCAAGAGCTGTTCTGGAGTATTGGGTGGAATAGATTTGATATTTCCTACGGTTTAGTGTGTAGTTTGCAACGAATGGGAGAGTAGAGTGTTTTCGTAGCACTATTTGTTGAATGAAAAGTTGGCGCACTGTATTTGACAATTACGGCCTTATAAAGTCATTAATAATTCATTTTCTTGTTTTGCATTTTACTCGTCCTGAAATCTGTATGAACAAAATATCAGTATCGGCGGGGTAATTGCGTAACGTACTAAAAGTAGCAACGGCTTTTTTTCATTTTGACAGTTCAACAACATCCATTGCGTTATTTACTTTGTTAAGCATACAAATTTTTCGAACATATGAAACAATGGATTAGCAATATCCTTCAAATTTATTCAGAGTGTGTTACTAAATTAGGGTCTGGGCTTCATCAGACTATACTGAGGGACAAAGAACAGATTGCTTGATACATCATGTATGACCCTGACCCGGACTTATGTAGCCGAAGTAGGGTCTTAAATACATAAAACGTACCTTAAAGACTGGTCCAGTAAGTAGAAACTTCCTCTGCAGAATGCTCTCTCCATTAAAATCAGCCCCTTTCTCTTCGACACAGTATTCTCCGAAGTAGCTTGTCAGTTCACAGTCGCAGCTGCTCTCCTGGTTGGTGAAGTCTTCCGTACATATACCGCCGTTCTTACAAGGTTCTGAGTCGCATTTCATGTTGCATTCTGGTAGGAGGCCTTTGAGTTCTTTAAATGTAAAGAGTTCTTGTTAGATTTGAGAAGGACGTAACATAATAGCATAAACTGCCTAAAATGTTCACACTGCTGGGACACAGGCCCCCCTCGTCGAGAGGAAGTGGGCTATAATCCACCACGCGGGCCCAGTGCGCGTTGGTAGATGTCACACGTCTTCGAATTTTTGGTTCTAGGACTGCCGGTTTCCTCACGATATTTTCCTTCACCGTTTTGAGTTCAGTGGTGATTAAATTATTTACACAAAGTAAAGCACCTGGCTGGGTTCGAACCCACTCGTAACTCGGGGCTGTTACCACTGGGCCACCACTGCGTTCTAGAGAAGATCGTAAATTTCGTCATGCACCATCTCTAGAGTTTAACTTTACTTTACATACCTTGATCAGTATTTTGCAAAGCCTTCCTAGACAGATCCACCACATGGTCAGCGATCTTGAACCCCCTCACACAGCCGACGTATCCCCCTTGATGCAGGGAGCCCGCTCGAGGCGCCAGGATTAAGGAGTAAGGGTCAAATCCTCCCAGGTTCATCTGGAAGTAGTCTGTGGGAGGCGCTGGAGGCCTTTGAGGAAGGATTACCTCTGGAAATGTGAATAAATTTAGTAAATAATTCAATATAAAGTAAATGGTTGATTGATTTACTTGTAAGTACCCCATATATGTTTGAGCCGTTTGGGGCTGAAACAGGGCCGTGGGGTCCAAGTACTCATGGAGTATTTCGGGATATCGCCAAGTGGTTGGTCGATTCTTCACGTGACCTGAGAGCTGGCTCAGCTGGCCTATTTTCACGCCAAAGAATCAACATTGCCATCCACCGTGGCAATGCCAGCCTTTTTAGCACTATTCCGATTGACGATGCGGACGTATTTGTTGATGCCATGGGCTCTTCCCTTTTTTATATACTTAATATATATTTTAGTGTTACCTAGTATATTGTATCTAAGATTTGTCAAAGTATAATCAATTTCGTTGAAATTTTTGATTTCTTGCGATGCGATCATGTTACAAAAGAGACAAAAATAATTGAAAAACATATGAGAGAACTAGATTGAAGTTACCTATGGACAATGACGTTAATTCTGGTAGAGACGACCAGCTTAAATATTAATAAAAAATAATATATTATGAACTCACCTAAGCTAGGATTAATCCATGGCTTATTAGTATAATTACTCAACATCTTCGCAGTCCTATCAATCGTAGCATTATTCTCATTTACATGCAAAGTGGTCCCATTCTCAGTTCTGATAATAGCAATCTGAACACTTTCGCCTTGATTGATCTTTTCATAAGTTACATTCATTTGTATGATTTCGTCTTCATCGTTGAATAGGTAAATTATTTCTGTTCCGTTGTGTATGAAGAGATGTATGAAATTGTTAAGGTTGTCGTTTGCATACAATACTAAAGCGTCATCGTCATATGTTCGTAAGTTCATCAATACGTTGTCTGTCATCATTTTCTTCAAACGATGTTTCTCTGCATCCGTTGCATTGTCTACTAGATAGTTCTTCTTTAGGTAGGCTTCTTGCGTTTGGAATGTTAGCGCTTTCTCGTTTATATCTAGAAATTCAAATAAAGTTAGGTTTGGTTCAATAACGCTAAAGCGATAAAGCTAGATAAAAGTTTCACAACGAATAACGCCCCCTCGTGGGCGTTTGGGATTTTCAGTAGAAGACCCCGAGAAAATTATACATCCTATCTTATGACTATTTATTATACTTTTAAATATAATCGTGGCAATAGCTGTTTTAGATTCGCGACAGACGGTAAGTAAAAAAATTGGGGGCTCTAGAAAAAAATATGTGGGCAAATTAATGCTGAGGAGCTATGAGCTAGCTTTTCATTTGTTTTGTGGATATGTTTAGGTAAACGGTCTTATCGTAATCATTTACTTGAACTATAGTCGAAATCGGTGGTAGATGGTTCTGCGTTTAACTTTAACATATAATTTTTGCTTATTGATCTGAATTTTACTTATCTTCGCCTGTGTACTTACTTTCTTCACAATGTGTCCCCAAATGGGCCCAAGGGTTCTTACAAATACATTCATAGCTGGACCAGAGCTCCTTACAAATGGCCCTATTCTGACACGGGTTGGGCACACAAGATGGCTTACAATCCTTAATAATCTCTGATAGATGGACGGACATGTAGCTGTAGATGTCCAAGATCTCGCCATTAACCACCAAGCCTCTGAAGCAACCGATTAAGCCTTGGTTTACGGCAGATTTCTTTAGGTGCTCCCTGAAATAATGGATTTCGATGAAAACAGGTAAATATTTGGTAGGTTAAAAGGACCAATGTGGTTGCTATTCTGGAACAATGTTTAAGATTCAAGGTCGATTTAACACTAGATTTTTTTATTTAATACTTCAAGCACATATATGTACAGAGGCTGACTGAATGCCATAGGCATTTTCTACCAGTCAACCTTCGGGTGATGCAGAGGCAAACAGTGGTAGGTGCAATCATGAAAATTGAGGAATAAATATTTTAAATATAAACATACGCATAAACCTAGATTTGAAATTCTACTCAAACAATTCAATTAATTTCTCAATTTTTTAATCAGATTTTTTAAAAATATTCAAAGTATTGGATTGAATAATATTGTGAATAGTTTAAAAATACATACGCAGTAGCGCCACCAATGAACATAGATCCTTCAAAAGGCCCAAACTCTTCCTCTAGCAGTAAGTTGAGCATCTGATACTCAGTGTTGAGCATGAACCTGACGTGGTAGAAGTTGTAGTCGATCCATATCTTGTGCCATTCCCCCCCGTTTAGCTTACGTTTTGAGTTTATCACCAGTTTTCTTGTTGTACCAGTGTTAAGGGTGAAGTTAAAGGTTAGCTCGTGTTCTGTTTGAGAAAAAGGTAGGTAAACGATATTCTTGGAATATTGAAAGTTAAGGGTCTGTTTACATGATATAATTAAATTTTTACTGCTAAAATTAAGTTACTGCTTACTGTCTAAAGATTACTTGAACTTTAGCGGGAGGTGGTAAAACACACTTGTCAAAAAACCAATGTCAGTTTCCGAAATTAATGAAGTTACAATAATTTAGATCATTTAGTTATGGACAAGATAAGTGATCTAATAAAAGTTGAGCCATAAGAAGTAGGTAACTGAGGAGAACAGTTAAGGGCTGACAAATATAATAACAAAAAATAAAAGTCAATGGAATAACTGACTTACCGCTAGTCAAAGCGACCATAAAAGAAGGATAGTTAGGTCTGATCGGCGGCTGGAACAACAAAATGGCGCTTGTGCCCGTCGTTCTGAAACTGAAGGCGATATCTCCTTTCCTCCAACCAGGCACCTCTATGTACGATTGTGATGTTGTGAATGTCACGACGTAACGCTGGGTGTCTAGAAGATTAAAAAAAACATATGAGTAACGATCCAGCCAATGTATGACTTCATTTGAACTAGTAATTTAAAGGTGCTTAACGTCAGTAGCATACAAATCAATATAAAGCCAACTGTAAGGCAGACTAGCCTTGGGAATGTTATTAAAAGTTAGATACACTTTGTATCGATACAATTTTCAATATTGATCTTATTACTGTACGCTACTGAGATTTGTTACTACAATAGGCTAGAGTGCTACTCATTAAAGTTTTCTTCGAATTTAACGAAGTGACCACCCACCTATGTATAAACAAACTCAATATTCACACCCAAGAATTCACATCTCTACTACATGCACTGTTCTAGTTTGGAACTGATGTTTACCGAATACCATTAGGTAGGTACAATTGGCAAGCTAATGTGAATTCTATTCCACTTACTAGTTTCAACACACTCTAGTGGTCCCAACGTGATCCTCCCCTGAGCATCCTCAGGCAAGTCCTTCTGTTGTAAAAAGAACATGTCAGTAATGCCAAGGCTGCTCGGTTCCACGAAGGTGCCTTCATCGCTGTGCCACTTGCCGTCTTCGTTGGAGTCGCAGTTGCAAGACTTGGTAGCGTTGACGCAAGTTGCGTTAACACCGCAGGGGCAGTATCCTCTGGAAATTGTAGAGATTTTACTTTATAAGGTAGTGGCGATTGTTAACTGTACAGTCACGAGTATAAATCAGGCGCGGTCCGAGGGGGGGGGGGGATCGTGGGGGTCATGACCCCCAAAATCATTCAAGCTGTCGAGAGTCTGCATGATTTACTTACCTTATTATCTTACTACTCAGCGACCCTCCCCCAAAATCTTGGGCTGCAACTGTGGCTGGTATAAATATATTACTATGAACAGCTCGGTAATAATATAGATAGTTTTCTTGTTTCGTAGATGCAAATATTTCATGGCCAGTCAGCGAGATGCTTGCGGAACTGACTGCACCGAATGTGTCACGAGCTTAAACATATTACTATGAATATCTGAATACAAATGGCAGCACTAATCTGTGACATTGAAGAAAAAACTATCTGAGACAAGCGACGCAAAAATATAGGATGCTGCATCGGCTTCAAAAATATGTGTCACCTACCTGCCTACTCAGTTAGAATTCAGAAGAATGTGATACCTGCTCATTGTGATCAAAAATATCTGACATCACTTAGGCAGCATAAAAATCAGACAGTCTATTGTTTCGAGTTTTCTTCTATATCGCAGTCATTGTCAACTGAGCCTTCGTTTTTGGATAGTACTAAAAAAACTGTAAAGCTACCGCATATTTGCAAAACATTTATTCTTAAATTGTAGGTAATGAAAAATTGAAGTATTATCTTACTTTCTGTTGGGGAGATATAACTTGCGTAGTAAGAATTACCTTTTGACATTTCCCAAGAAATCCACCGTATTGTTAGACGAGGATATAAACCAGGTGGCACTATGTAACTCCAAGGGCGCCCTCATACAATCATACTTGATGTACTGCCGACAGTACAGAGAATGGGAGATGAGCTCTTGGAGCATCTCTGCTGAGAACTCCCTGTATTTGATATTGAAACTGAAGTCATTGCCTGATGCTGAGCGAACGTCCTGGAAGGAATGGAGCTGGTTAAATTATCTGCTTTGTATTGATGAAAGATAATAAATTAAAATAAAAGAAAGAAATCAATACATACAAATATACTTGCCGTTATTATTGTTATGGAAGTTTCAAGCTTTCGAGAGTACAAGACTTGAAGGAGGTAACGAAGAAACAGTCTACGCCATGCGATCATGCAGACATGCATCATTGAATCACCTTGAATGAGGATGTGTGTACTTGTAATGAGTAAAGATCCAGGTTAAGATATGAGAACTGAAATCTGCGTAAAACAATTAGGTAGTTCTGACATTAGTACTAACTGACTGATATGAAACACAAAACACAAGAAAATATTGTTACAATAAGGCAGGACATTACTTTAAATAAAAATGTTTGGATCTACCGCAATCTGCAATTTTGACAAGCAACTATATAGTCTGTTAGGCAAGCTTATTAAGTTCGGTAATAATAGAAAAAGTTATTGGTAATAAGATTAGTTTGAGCTCATATGAAAGACATGAGTGAACTAGACATGACATGGGGCTAAATATGGTGCAAACATACAAAGTAGAAAATCTGTATTACTCACAACTTGACTAGGCAGATTATGTTCAACTACAGTAGTAGAAGAGTCTGCTTCGATCTGGAATTCGCATTTGACGTGTGCGGGAGGAAACTTGCCATTCCCGTCGATGTCTATGAGGTAGACGTCGTTTCTCGTGTACCCGAGGAGAGCTAACTCTTCGCAAGTCTTGCGAAAGGTAGCGAAGTGACAGTTTTCGCCGATGTAGCCTGTGAATATTAAAACTTCATTGAAGTTACCAATGGCAATTTTTTTTATTGGCCCTCCCACTTATAATTTTAACACATTTTGATATTCTTTTGAACACATTAAGAAGTTAGAAAATTGTATCTAAATACAAATAAAAAGCCTTAATTACAATATACAAGTACTAAAATATAATAATACATTATGTACAAGTATATAATACCTAACAAATAAAAAAGGGAGGAGCTCATTGGGCATAAAAAAATTCGTCCACATCGGTGTCAGTGGAATAAGTGCCCACAAGGCTGGCAGCATTTCCATTATCCACGGTGGCTGGCAATGCTGATTCTTTGGGCTAAGAATAGGCTAGCCTAAGGAGTTATATATCAATATTGATAGCAGTCGCATGAATTTTTTACATCTTGATCAATTTTACCGCCTCTAGCTAAGAGTTGAGCAAATGCTTTGTTGGGTGATACGTTGCATCATCTTTCATCTATACAGGGTGTCCCTGGAAGTATGGATCAAATCGAATAGGGGCGTGGGCAAGGTCATTTCCAAACTTTTTAACCCTGAGAATGTTGGTACAATTTTTACGGTTCAAAAGTTATGACCAATTTTTGATAGTCCAAAATCAGGTTTATACGGAACAAAATAATAATAATATTAAAAGTTGCCGAGTAAAATTGGAAAATAGGGGAAGACTGAAAGTGCATTTTGTATAGGAATTGTATTTGAATTATTGAAATTAGGACAGGACAACGTTTATCGGGTCCGCTAGTTGTAATTAAAATGAATGTATGGCTCGATCAAACTGCTGCGGCTGTTTGTGTATGTGAGTTTAAATGTTTGTAAACGCACCCACGGTACAAGAGAAATTCCTAGTGTGGGGCAATGTTTTACATTAAAAAAAAAACTTTAAGAACCCGCTCCTTGTTGTAAGAACCAATTAAGAAATCCGTTCAAATAAATGTCTCTTACCAGTATTATCACAGTTGCAAATGACTCGATCCTCTCTTACGGAACAGATCCCTCCATGCTCACAAGTATTAGGTCTCGTGCACGGGTCTACATATCTACAGTCATCTATGGCCACCTCGCCGACCACTCTCTCAGTCATTATCACGAATCTCGGCTCAATTAGCATCCCGTTTATTTTTATGTTCCTCATGCAACCAATTAGACCTAAGTTAGCTGATTTCAGTCCACTGCCTATTACGATTTTGTCTTGGAGCTCGAAGTCTAGACCTAGAAAATGTGGGGTGATTAGTAACGGTTTTTGTAATATGAATAACGGTTGTTTGGTTACAAATTGCTGTTTTAGAGGATTCATTAGTTTTGTGGCAAAAATGTCGGTTAGTGATTTACTCAAACGATTTGAAAGAGTAATAGAGAGAGTTATTTTTACATAGAAATAAAAATGGGAACAGGATTGGAAATATTGCAGGACAGAAATTCAACAGTGCTTTAGTATCCAATGGCACACACTATGGTAATAGTACGGTATTTAAATAAAACATAGATGCTAATATGTCTTTACCATTGTTATGGAAGCTGTAGGTATACTTAGTATTTATCAATCTTTGTCTCAAATGCACGAACATTGCCAACGATATTAACTGTAAAATAAAGCCAGAGAAAAAGTAAATGATAAATGACTCACCAAACATCTGCACGTGCTTATTATGATAATCCACCGTCATCTTTATCCTTCCTTTCCTGTAATCCAACTCCACGTTGTGCCAATCATTGCTTACGTTGAACTTCACGGATTTCAACACAGTCACGTTCTTGCCAACGTCTGACACCAACTCGAATCTTATCTCTTCTTTCACCATCCTCACCTACATTTTTATGAGATAGCATGTTAGCATTATGTGGTCATAACGCCCGGTAGCAGAGCTTAGCCTTGAGAATAATTTCTAGATCAGACAACTTTTTTATTTAAACTTGGGATTTTTGTTGGTGAAATTCCCAGTGTATAAATCAGTATTCGAATTTTCTATAAATAGTAATCGTGTTTGTCTATAAGGTCCGTCTGTAGGCGTAAGATGCGTTTTATTTGTTTGCTAAACATACACGAATCAATCTAATAGAGGTAAGCCTACGTCATCATTCTTTTCAATAAAACAATCAAGAATGATTTATTTGCAAAGAATTTGAAAATTTGAAATGATTATTGTTTGATTTTTCAATTGTATCAAGACCGTTATAGAAATATTACCAAAGCCGCGCTTGTTATCAATACACCAGTGAGGTAATATTTACTGTCAGGTTGGGTAAATTTAATTTCGTTGTTGCAATCTGACACACAAGTCTAGACCATATTTGCATTTATTTACAATTAGTTCGTTTCTCGTTTTCTTGTGTTGTAATTGAAGCGTTATATAAACAGAATTAAGTGTTTTTTTTGGAAGTTTCGACATTATAGTGCCCAGGCGTTAACTCGTGGCACTTATGTTAGGGGGTATTGCAAAGGGGGTTTGCAATACCGACAAATAGGTATAAACCTATTTGTTTAGAATTTAAGTTATTATTTGATCAAGTGTCTTATTAGTGGTGGTACAACATCAAAGAGATGTGGTTAAGCATAATCAAATTAGCATAAAAAATAACAGAAACTTGTTTGTCATGAGTTAGGTATCATTAAAACTTACCTCCCAGTAACCTTGTGTGGATGTCTGACTGTAAGCCAACACAGCCATGTTCTTGCTGGTTTTAAAATCAAACTTCAAATTGACAGTGTGGCTCTGATTCAACGGCCACCAAATATGGGACGTTGCGAAAGGATACGTAATCGGTATCACCTCTATATCTATATCCTCAAATTCAGGATCCAACACCCCTATGTAGTGGACTTTAGGGTTATTTTGCTTCAACTCGTACAAAATTGACACGTCATTGTAATAAACATATTTCAAGTTGCCAGCGAAATTGTTGAACGACTTTAATCCTTTCATTTTGTGTAAATCCGGCCCACCGCATATGTAGATTTCGGGATCAATGCATAAGTATCGAGCATTTCCTGGTACTTCGTAAGTTTCTGTTGTGCTATCAAGATATACGAATATGGTTTGTTCTTGTAGTATAACGGTGAGGTTATGCCACATGTTGTTATTGACTTTTTCTCCTAAATAGTCTTCAACTGGTCCATCACCTAGATCTATTTGTACGGCAACTTTTTCATCGTGTATTGACAAAGCTATGTAATGGTGTTTGTCGTCTATTTGTCCACTTGCGTAGAATAGCGCTGAATCGTCGAATCTAGTCTGTGAAATTGATTTCGTAACTTATATATCATTCATTCTTTTTTTCTTACGGAATAACTGAGGCTCTATGAAAGAGAACATTGTAAGTGTTAGTAACGGTATACATATGTGCGTTGTTAACTCGACAATTGTATACGTTATAGTAACCCAAATATTACTTTCAATGAATACTTCAATGTTACAATAAAACCTGTTGCGGGGAACAGCGCATTGTCATTAATAAGTACATAATCAGCGTATAATGTTCCCACTGCTGGGACACAGGCCTCCTCTCGATGAGAGGGAGTGGGCTGTAATCCACCATGCGGGGCCAGTGTGGGTTGGTGAATGTCACATGTCTTCGAATTTTTGGTTCTAGGACATGCCGGTTTTCCTCACGATGTTTTCCTTCATCCGTTTTGAGAGCAGTGGTGATGAAATAATTTACACCAAGTAAAGTGCCTGTCTGGGTTCGAACCTACGACATAAAACTCGTAAGTCGCGGCCAAGATAGCCCAGTGGCTATCTCTGCTCTAAGGCTTCATTGATAAGTATACAATCGAAATCAATTCGGTATTCTTCTATTTTTGTATTGTATGAAATTAGCACCAGAATGTTGTGTTGAAATAACCTCGGCTATAAATCGTCTACCTTAATCCATGCATGTATGCAAAACGTTTTAAAGTGGTTCGATCTTTTATTTGCATGTGGTAATGAATTCCTTTGTGAAGAAACAAGATTATAACGTTGAATCAAGAGACACAGATAAAAATAAATTTCAATTCATTTATGATGGATCGTTCGATATTGGGATAAGCAGAGAGAATAAGAGAATAATAATCTACCAGGCGGGCGCAGTGCGGGTTGGTAGACATGTCTTCGAATTTCTGGTTCTAGGACATGCCGATTTCCTCACGATGTTTTCCTTCACCGTTCGCGTTACTCAAGCTTCATAAAAAATGTAATAACGTGCTAATCTCAAATGCTTTATACTGATTTAGATCATCAAAAATTATAGGAGTTGAAACAAATATTGTAATGCGTAACTTTTAAAAAGTTGAGAACAAAAAATTGGAGCCATAGTGACAGGATTATTATTGCATCTTGTTTTTGCATATATCTTTTGGACAAATCCGTAAAAATCTCGATGATAACTGTAAATAATATCCATTAATCGTTTTGCAATGTTGGTTGCGAGGCTGTTTTGCGTTACGTCATAATATAGCAGTCATAAACTCGTTCAAGAGAAAGTCTGTTCGTTCCAATTGATTAAAATGAAAAAATGAATTCTAGTATCCGTTTTGGGGTATTTAGAACCTATTTTTTTAAATAATTTTTGGTTCTGATGTAAGCTTACATATAATTATAATATTGCTGATTAGATCGATTTAATTATAATGAATTCTGAACATACAAGGATAATTATGTCTAAACCTGAACTATTAACACTTAATTATGCTAAAAGCGCCTAAATGTATACGCAGTAAAATGAGTTTAGCTCGTACCGCACAAATATGGAAGAAAAAGAAAAAAAAATCTTAAATAATATCTAATCGTTTTTTAGTACCAAATGAGACAAGAGTATAATTATTACGAGGAGTTAAAGGTGCATCCCTAGTGTATTCTTTCAGTTAAAGACACTCTAATTTCGTAACACACTATCAATCACAATCTGAAACATAGTTTTTTTAATTTTTTTTTCTTTTTTAAAAACGTTGCCCCCCACACTAGAAATTTTTCCTGTGTCGTGGGTGCGTTTACAGACATATAAACTCACATACACAAACAGCCAGACCCGGAACAACTAATTGTAGGTCATACAAATATTTGTTCCGTGCGGGAATCGAACCCGCGACACGCAGCGCAGCAGTCAATCGCTTAACCACCGCGCCAACCGTGCCGTCCAATCGTCCATATTGAATGATATTGCTAATCCATACCTTCATATTTTCGAAAAAATTGTCTGCTCGACAACGTATATCACGCAATGAATGTTGTTGAACTGTTAATATGAAAGCCATAGGTACTAACAGTGTATTACGCAAATACCCCGCAGAACTGAGAATGTCTTCTAAATGCTTGCCATCAAACTCAAACTCAAAAACTCAAATCATTTAATTCAACTAAACCAATTACAGGCACTTTTGAATTGTCAAAGGGTCGGTCAGTCAGAAAGATGAAGCTAGTTGCCCATTCCAAAGCGTAGGTACCTATGGAGAAGAACGGGCAAGAAACTCCATGGACACTCTTTTAAATCATAAAATTGTTACAAAATATGATTACAACATTCGTGTTGAAATTAACAATGTGAGAACGATGTAGAAAGACGTGAACGTTAAAAGCGTCCGTTATAGAAAACATAAAAACAATCCAGAATCATCATTATCAAAAACCTCAAGGCTGTGATGAAATTAAGAAACCATAAAACAGGGCGATAAATTCCCTATACACTTGAACGCTCTATCTAACAAAATGCATAAATCATTTTTATTGCACAAATAAAATCGCATGCAAGCAAATCAAGTTAAAACCACATTACCTTAAAGTGCATGCTGACACGCGTGCTAGTCGAGTGCACTCGGTCCTTCCAGTCGTACACACGATACGACACGTAACTCGAGCCCCGCAGAGTTAGGACAGTCGCCGCTGCAATGTGACGTCATTATAATGTTGGTAATATTGATGATAATGATAATTATGTGGAATAGAGTAGATAGGTCTATTTTGAAGGATATATCGCACATATGGAGAGATGAAGAGTGAATGAGAGATTATAATTCAACAAGTACAGTCAAAGATTAGGTAGGTAAAGATTTAAAGTAAAAGAAAGAAAACACGTTGATTTGTGGTAAACATGACGCAGAGAAAGAACACAAACACAAAAAGGAACCAGTTGAGGGAAAATATGCGTCACATCCACGCAAAACCGCCATCGTTAAGCATAATGCTACGACTCTATGCGAGACAGAGCCCCAGCGCTGGTTTTCAGTGACAACCGGCGTTGATGTCATGACGTCAAACTTCAACCGTAATACGTAAGTTATAAATAACAAGATAAGAAAAAAAAAACTCAATACCTAATTCTAAAGGTTTCTATAAACATAGGTACTAGTAATAATTATAAAACCAACGGTACGTTAAAAAGATACTTTTTTTAGTTTGACCATCAATATTTAGTAATTCTACCTGTAACAATATAAACAATAGATGTAGGAATACCTTAACCTAGCCGAAGTGAGAATTGTTGGTCCTTGGTACTGTGTAGCACCTATCAAATAAAGAGTTAACTAAGTGCCAGTGGAGTACGATTGGTCCTTTCACCCGTTGGCGCGATGCAACACGTAATTTGAACCCTTCAGAATTAACACAGTTGCCTAAGCAATTGCAGTCGTGATGGAACTATATTGCAATAAGCATAATATTTGGAATGCTCGAGTTATCGGTGATTAATAATACATCACAATCAGCCTTTAATGTTCCCACTGCTGGGACACAGGCCTCCTCTATTCGAGAGGGGTTGGACCGTAATCTACCAGGATATGCTGGTTTCCTCACGATGTTTTCCTTCAACGTTTTGAGAGCAGTGGTGATGGAATAATTTACACAAAGAAAAACGGTTCGAACCTACGACATACAATTCGTAAGTCACGGCCGTTACCACTGAGCCACCTCAGCCTCCTAAGTTAGGGTAGAGTTATCAGTGACGATAAATAAATTGTAGGTGTATGTGGCAGTAAACATTAGCCTATTTAAACAGCCTGATAGGCAAAAAACGCGGTCCATTAACGAAGGTCAAGCAAACAATCATTTATGTTGATAATATCAATAATATTATTATTGGTTTCTAAAGATCACATAATTGAGTTGTTGATATTTTAGCGGCACAGACCTCATTAATTTTGTTGATATAAATATTCATTACAAAAGTTGTGAAGCAGGACCATAATGATATGTTTAAATATGTTTTAAAACAAGTTGCTGTGATAGTATTGATTGATATCTAGTCAATTGGAGCGAAAAAAACAATTGCGAGATTAAAATTTGCTTCTGGATAATTACTAAGAATCTCGAGAAAGTATATACCTACATGAATTTCACTACAACTGAATCTTGTAGATCTGGTCAAGCAGAAATACGAAAACGAAAAGTAGTTTATAATTGACGCCAGTACTGGAAAGGACGCGAGTGGCGATCCGGTCAGAGTTCAAATAATACACTGTATACCAAACAAGTTTTCCAAACCTGTTTCAGCTTAGTCTAATAGCAACGTCACTTAGAAACAGGTCAATTATTTTGCACTAACACCTTAAAGCAGAGTCGGGATGACTGAGTGAGATAACGCTATGTGACAGCTGAGTGTTAGAAGGAGAAGGTGCTTAAATCGACTGTCATTAGAGCCATCACGTTATCCATACAACGACCAGTTTATAAAGACAGGTGGTGAAATAGAGAACCAACATATTTGTACTAAATTTGACATATATAGTTTAGCAAGTGGCGCCGCCGTGGAAGGCCAAAATAAACTGGGCGTTAGATTGCAGCCTTGTTAATACTATTGCTATTTATAGATTTTGTGAAAGCAAACAATCATTTCATCTAAGATCTTCAATTACGTTAAAATCCTGATGTATAACAAGTTTGCGTAACATTTTAATTATTTTTTTCTTGGCCTTATGTAAGGCGTTCGAGCTTGGCCCGCTTTTGAAAGGATTCATAAATCTAATTAACGTGCAGAAGTAATTTGCACAGGGTTGTAAAGATCTTAATTGACCTCAATTTGTTTTTAAATGTCAACGGTTAACTGTTAATGTAGAAAGGGAGACGGAAACAAAAATTGTACCACCTTGGGCCTTTAGAAGCGAATAGCAAGAATGTTGTAGTAAGGACCAAAAAAATAATAATGATTATAAATATCGAAGAAAAGTCAAGTGATGAATTTTTATCATTACCGAGACCCCTTTGTGCCTCGGAAAGCACGTTAAGCCGTTGGTCCCGGCTGTCATTCGTGGATCTTTGACCTTATGGGTAGTCAGAAGTCCGAAAGTCTGACAACCAGTCTTATCAAGGGGTATCGTATTACGCAGTAACTGGGTTGTGGAGGTCAGAAAAGCAGTCGCTCGATGTAAAATCAGCTGCATCCGGTTAGACTGGAAGCCGACCCCAACATTGGTGTATTGTATTAATTGATTTATTGTCATAGTTGGGAAAATGCTAGGCAGATGATAATGAAATTGGTGTCGTAGAGTCTAAAGGTGTTGTCAAAAGATGAGAATAGCTAGCATGGTATAATTATAGTTTTGCCAAGGGGGTTAAAGGAATACTATGGGGTTTATTTATAAACGTTGCTTTAAGTTAAGGAACCATACGTTTCTGACGTTTAAACGTCACTTAACTTTCATCATCATCATTATCAGCCTATAGCAGTCCACTGTTGGACATAAGCCTTTGCTATTGCACGCCATTCAACTTGATTTTCGGCAACTTTCATCCAGCTGCTACCAGCCATCCTGCGAAGATCGTCGCTCCACCTAGTCTGAGGGCGTCCCTACCTTACGTTTACCGATTCGCGGTCTCCACTCAATAAGCACAGAATAAGCAAGTTGCAGTGGCAATGGGCCGGCCATGTTAACCGTAGAACCGACCGTTGGGGAAGACGTGTTCTCTTAAATTTGAACAATGTTTATAAATAAAGGGGTAGATGTATAAAAAAATACTCACTAAAAACATCACAAAGGTGCTCTTCATACAAAGTGCCGAAGCAATCACATCTGTATCCGTTATACTCGTTAATACACCTGGAGCCTTCAAAGCAAAGGTTTTCCATAGTCCTGCACTTATCAATACAGCCTTCTTTAACGTTTTCATGTTTCGTAGCTATTAAAGGCACTATTGGTAGAAGATCTGAAGCTGCCTTTCCGGAACTTAGGACCATGTCACTGATGCAGCCGACGAAGGATTCGATTATGTATTTTACACCGTGGAGTTTTTCTTCGGAGCTAAGACCTGGAAAGGGAAGGAATATTTGGAGATATTGCAATTGTCGTTAGTACCTTTAATCTAAAGTAATATTATTAGAATTATTAGAAAATATTTGATTTTTTGTATGTTTTTTTGATACGCTTTCACGCTATAACGGCAGAACGGATTTCGATGAAATCTGGCACATGGGTAGACCATGACTTGGATTAGGATATAGAATACTTTTTATTCCAATATTCTTTCGGGATCGAGACTTATGCGGGTAAGAGCGTGGGGCGCAGCTAGTAAAATAATAAATCAATACTGGCACGTCTGATTATCATCATCCTCCTGCAATTTATCGCAATTTGTTTGGGGTCAGCGCAGCATATAAAATCAAATCAACACTAGGTACATCCGATCAGTTCTTTTTTGACTTTATAACTTACGTAATCATACAGTGATCGTAACAATAAAATGAGTGATTTTAGAAAGTATTTTCAAACTTGAAAGGACACTTTAAACATAAGTTTTAACAGTTTTGTAACTTAACTCGATAGCGAATTGATATATTTTGGGATAGAGTCTTTTGCATATTAATTTTAAAGTGAACGCACTTCAAATGACGAAATAATTTATCACTTACCTCCGATAAGAATAACGGAAGTCAAGTTATCAGTGATGCCGTAATTCGTGTCGAAACTTAAGCCCTGAAACAAAAAAATTATGTATCACACTTGAACTTATCATAATGAAACATTATGTATCACTCAATAATTTTGGAAACAAAAAAGAAAGCTCTTCTGAAACATGTACTTTGTTTCTCCCAATGTCATCATCATCTGCCTAGCCTTTTCCCAACTTCAACATGTTGGGGTCGGGCTGCAGTCTAACCGGATGCAGCTGGATACCAGTATTTTATATGGAGAGACTGCCTATCTGACTTCCACAACCTAGTTACTGGGTAATACGATGCTCCTTGGTAAGACTGGTTGTCAGACTTTCGGGCTTCTGACGACCCGTAACGATTGTCCAAGATCCATGAATGACAGCTGGGACTAACGGCTTAACGTGCTTTCCGGGGCACGGAGGGGTCTGGTATGTAAACATGCTCACCCATCCACAGACCAACCATGGCAAGCGTAGCTTAACCTGATCGATCGACATGACGACGGCTATTATTACTTAGCCACTAACCTTGCAAGGTATTTCAATGCATAAGACAGTAAATTATTTTAGAGAATCTCTAAGCAAGTTACAAGAGGATAATGTTAAAGTAGAAAAAGAAGTAGAAAAGATCCAAGTTTTATCAGAGAAGTAGATTATTGCCGAGCTTCCTCTTTTAAACCGTTCGTAGATATTCGTAGAAGTCCATGAGTCAAACCCAACACTTATGTCCTTGTCCAACAATAAGGTTTAAAAACATGACACACGTTGTGGCAGGTCGCTAACTCCACATAATGAAGTGACCCGTTTCCTTTATTTGATTCGGGCAATTTACGCAACACAGCTTTATGCTGTTTTCATTGTTAGAGGTAATTGATACAATCTCGATTATAACGAGAGGTCAGGATTTCAGGATGGCTTTAAAACATTTTCGTCACTCTGTCGAGCGTCTACCGCTGGACATACGCCTCAAAACATTTTGTTTGTTGCAAATCTTGATTGTCCTTCGATGCAATATCCATCCAATATATAAGCTATGGTCCTACTTGGTGTGAAAGGAATTGGCGAAGAAAATAAAAATAATAGAGTAATATTGGCAATTATTTGATAAAGATAATTCGAAGAACATGACTTATCCACGTCAATGTTCTAAATATAGAATGGGATGCTTAGTGCAAGCTAAGCATCTCATTGTGCTATCTATCAAGTACTAATTTGATGACTTTAACAGTAGTTTTAAGGAACCTGTGCACCAGCGCCACCAGCCCGCAACCAGCGCTGGGGGCTCTGTCTCACATAGGGTCATAGTATTATGCTGAGCGATGGCCGTTTTGCGTGGATGTGACGCATATTTTCCTCCAACTTGTTATTTTTTGTGTTCGTGTTCTTTCTCTGTGTTATGTTTACCGCATATAAACATATTTTCTTTCTTTATATTTTAACCTTACCTTCAAATAGACTTCTTCTTTAAGATGGTCCACCTTAGCAATGAGTCTGGCTCCATGAACATCGATGGTAACAACCACACTGTGCCACTGATCTCTGTTCAATGCTCTGCCGACTGTGACTGATGTCAGATGCTTGCCGAATACGTGGACAACTGTAACATACAAATATTTGATTGAAAAAAGATACAAAGACTGCTTAAGCATTTAATATGAAAGTGTTTGCGGTAATTTATATGGAAATCTACTATTATGTCCATTGTCCATCAAGGAAAATGTAAAGTAATTTTGTAACTTATTTGTAAAGTATGTGGTTTGAGCGTTTATTAAACTTGAAAATGCCAAAGAAAAAACTGTCAATAATCGAACCGCTTGATATTATGTATTTGCATTTTGAAATCACAAATATTTCTCTAACATCTAAATCTTTAGAGAAACTACCATTACCGTGTGGATAAATTGTACCTACATCTTAGTGACCGACTTGAGAGAATACAAAACACTAAGACATTGTGAGGCAGATAGACAGATCGACAGACAAGACGACACACTGATGGACGGACGTTTGAATAGGATAGACTTGACACGCTGGAGAAAAAAGTGAAGGATTTCAAACGATCCCGGAGGTATGGACGATGAGAAATTATTGTGAAGCAAATGATTATAAATGATGATGGTTGATTGATTGGAATTTCAATTTGTAAAAGTAAACATGATAGTGTAGTATTTTCTTATCGGATTAATTCGCGCGTCAAAGATAAATGGTTGATAAATGGTTTCCATAGGGACGTTGAGTATTTGTTTTGAATCGGACTTGAAAAATAAACGAGGTCTTTAGGTATACCGTTGAATATTTTTAGCATTTCACAATCCAATGATCTAATATGGAAGTTGATTGAAACTCTTCAATTGTTAATCCCAAATCAAATGAGGTTTTAGCAGTCGTGTGTATTGTACAATATACATAATATATGCAGTGACTTCCAAAAGTTAATTGTCATTTTTCCACTTCAGCTGTGACACACCACATTATTATTTAAAATCCTTGTGATCATTGTGTGTCCTTGTGTTCTTGTGAATTTAACTAGTACCTTTGACTTATCATAAAAAATAATCAAGTAATCCTTTACCAGTACCTGATTATTTTAAATCATAACGTGGTATCACAGCTGACGTATAAAAATGTCAACTAACTTTTGGAAGCCACAGTACATAGGCCAAGCAAAATATTAATATAAAATAACCTAAAAAGTCGACTTAAAAGAATCGAACGTTAGAGCCAAAAATATATTGGAATTAAAGCAAATCGAAGGCAAGTCGGTGCGACAGTTTTTATCATCCTTCCAACAGCAGATGTTGCTGAATCTAACAAGGTAGGTCCGAAATAAAACTTAGCTTACAAACGAGATCCATTCAATGTCGCGGTACTTGATCGGCATTGCTTCAGTGAGCGCCGACAACTAAGATTTATTGTTTGTGTCCCTGAATTAGCGTTTGTCAACGAGTCACCGCGAGCGTTTGCCATTTGAGGACTGATGCTCCATTTTAGTTCTTTACAAATGTAAAATCGAAATCGTTTGCGACATTTTTGTTTCGAAGACTGTTGTTGGTTTCGATTTTATTATTGAGTTTAACTATAACATTTAAATGTTGAATCTCTTTGGAGTTTGATGATTAATGATTACTCAATTAATGATGATTTATTGCTTGTTTCCAAATTGAACGGCTTAGACAGGGCTGTTGGTAAAACATTATCAACCTTCCAGGACTGGATTACTAACATTATAAACAACAACTTTTGTTCTATGACAAAACATAATACAAAAACAAACCCTTAAGATTTCGTTGTTCTATCTAACCCCCGCTCCCCTACGCTGAATTTTGTACTAGACACGGCAGTTTGTTTACCTAACTAGCTTATTTAAATATTTTCATTTTTGTATGAAATTCTGATGAATTAATAAAACTCATAGAACAAAAGTTGTTGTTTATGATGTTAGTAATATATTCCTAAAAGGCTGTTAATGTTTTACCAATAACCCTGTATACTTTTTATTCCTGAACAATATGATAGTGATTTGCTTACCTTTCAATTCACCCTTCTCCACAATGACATAAAGCGCATACGGCTGCATTTTGAAAACGGGGTTCTTAACATTATGGTAGACCAGCAGGCCATGTGGTAATCGTGTCCGAAACTTGAATGATATTTCTCTGCATAACCTGTAATTTAGAAGTTATTAATATGCCCCTTTATTCATAATCGTTGCTTAAAGTTAAGCAGTGATTAGCGACTGTTTAACCATACATTTTTGACGTTTAAACGTTACTTAACTTTAGTCATCGTTTATGAATAAACCCCATGTTGTTTTGTCCAGCTTGAGGTTATTAGAAAAAAAAATGCAGAATCAGAAAATATTTGGTAAAGGAGAAGTAGGGTATGTACTCAACTAGATATTGGTATCGTTTAGATTACTGCAGACTTCACCTAGGAAACCTTCACCACAGCTAGGAAATTGGCTGTTGACTCAACAATAGGCTTGGCATGCGGGCAAGGAAGCAATTTTTATTGTTATTTTAAGTCACATTTTTTTTAAACTAGTGACTCTTGACTGCTTCTCGGGTACTGCATACTTATACTGTTTTGTTGACTGTCCATATATTCTTAGGATAATAAACACAAGTTTTAGCATAATAAGCCTATAATGTCTCCACTTCTGGGACTCTCTGTGAGAGGGAGTGGGCTATATAATCTACCCCGCAGGCCCAGTGCGGGTTGGTAGATGTCCCATGTCTTCGAATTTTTGTTTCTAGGACATGCCGGTTTCCTCACGATGTTTTATTTCATTTTGAGAGCTAAAGTTATTTACAAGTTAAATAAAAGTCTTACCTAAGCTGAAACCTCTGTATAATATCCCCATCCAGCTGTATAAAAGTATTGTCCTTAGCAAACATGAAGGTCCGATGATGTCCCGACTCCGCAAACGTAAGGAACCTGTCCCTATCACTCGGAGGTATCGGGGGGATGGCAGTAACGTAGGTGGACGTCGATATGTTGACTGTGGTGACGCTTGATGATGGTGACGTTAAGGGTAGTGTTGTTGGTGGTAGCACTGGAAAGCAGGTTGATGGGTTTAATATTTTGGGGTGTCTAAGGTGAACGCGCTAGGGCCAACTCTAACTTAGAGAGTTTGTGATGATTATAATTCTTTAAATAAATATTTGGCACGCATCATAATTATTGTGATCTACATACAGCCTGTTACTGAACTGGAGGCTTGCAAAACCTGAGATTTGAATTTCGCAGGCTACTTTAGCGCATCCCATTGCGTACTGTTTTGTTTATGTTTCTGATGCAAATGATGTGACGAGTTTTGTGGTTGAATAGGTGGGGCTGACGTTACTTGGGACTTGATCAAGTAAAATTAGATAAATGTTTACCTCCTGTGACTAAGCAATTCAATTTAGTTGACAACGTTTTGTTTACATAATAAGTCTATAATGTTCCCACTGCTGGGACACAAGCCTCCACTCTTGTGAGAGGGAGTGGGCCGTAATCTACCACGCGGGCCCAGTGTGGATTGGTAGAGGTCACATGTCTTCAAATGTTTGGTTTTAGGACATGCCAGTTACCTCACGATGTTTTCCTTCAGCGTTTTGATACACGTTATGTTTACTGGCGAGAAACATCTTTGAAATAGGTATACAGACTCACGGATTTCCCGATCTTTTATGCGACATTCAAGTTCGCCGTTTCTTAAATCATCTTTTTAGGGTTCCGTACCCATAGGGTAAAAATGGGACACTATTACTAAGACTTCGCTGTCTGTCCGTCCGTCTGTCTGTCACCAGGCTGTATCTCAAGAACCGCAATAGCTAGACAGTTGAAATTTTCACAAATTATGTATTTCTGTTGCCGCTATAATAACAAATACTAAAAACAAAATAAAATAAATATTTAAGGGGGGCTCCCATACAACAAACGCGATTTTTTTTGTACCTACTGTTGTTTACCTAGTCAATGATACGGAACCCTTCGTGCGCGAGTCCGACTCGCACTTGGCCGGTTTTTTAAATATTACAGTAATATCATAAACAAAACTTGGTCTTGGAGATTAAGCTTGTAAACATTTTATTTTAACAACCAATGTCCTCCTTTTCTGGCGTGTTGCTATAAATCTAAGGCTAACCAATAATCATTTGTGGTTAGGCTAGATATTAATATAGCCTAGCCACTTTATTCGCTACCACGTGATAAAGTGAGGTCTTGGGTTCAAGGATCTAAATTAAAATCAATAAGGATCATACTCCAAGTGATACCGATTAGAGTTAAATTGGCCCCACTCGGTACCAGCTAGCTACAGGAAAATCTGTTGAAACTTTACTACGTTATAGTATCGATATTTTTTATTCTTAATTTTTTATTTGTAACTATAAAATTTATGAATAAAATCAGGTTTAATTGGGTGAAAGAGAATCTTAGTAGTGGTTTTCTGAGATGTGCATTTACAGCTGAATATTCGCGGTGTATGGATAACTGCCCCCTTTAGCCTGCCCATCCTTCCATTGACATCTGCCCTACAGGAATCTTTTTCCCAGGAGATTTCTGATATTCTTGTAAAAAAACCTTTGTGTTTTTTTTTTAAACGACTCCTATTGACTGATTGACTAGAAAACAGGTTGCAGACTTCCTTTAGATTAAGTATACAGATTGGCAGGGACAGCGACGCGTAACCTGTTTCCATGGATTCTGTACATGATTCTGGTCCCCTCTGCATTGAAATTTACCGTCGCTTATCAAAAAAAAAACGCTCCCCTACAAGTATGGCCCAGCATAGACATAAATTAAACAATATATATCATGAAGGACACATATTTTGTATTCAATACCTAGTCCTGTTTATATTTTATTGTTTCATGCTGTTCCATACATTGGACCGCGTAAGTATTGCATTATTTTGTGAAACAGCCGATGGTTTTTTATAACCTGCTAAAAAAATTACGCGACTGGAATCATGTGCTGAATTCATGGTTGCAGTTTGCGCGTCGATGTCCCTGCCTGAATATGAAACTAAAAAAATCTTTAGTTACCAACTGATATTTCTTCCCAGTGTCAACACAACGTGCATGCTATACAACATTATTTTCAGATCAGTAGGTAAATCTTATTTAATCGAACTGTCGAAATAATGGCATAAGAATACTTTCGATTCGACACACTGAAATCGTAAGTGTTCGTTATTACTTCATGCAACATCATTAAGTATATCACGAATTTCAAGATCTGGCGGTAATTAGACTAGGAGGTCTGATTGGCTGAAAGTTGTTATTTAACTGGCTGAATGCTGTAATTACAGAAACAATTAAAAAGCCATTGTGTCTTGCGTGGATCCACGTTCCACAACCCATTTTTTTTTGTTTAGCCTATCCGAAGGATTAATACATTAGATCTGCAGTGCGATTCTGTAACCAGTGAGCGTCGAGTGAGCTGTCATTCCAAATAATTCTAGGCATTGACACAATTGACAGCTCACTTCACTGTCGTACTACACTACACGTATCCTATGTCTGTCTCCTGGTTCTAAGCTACCTCCCCACCAATTTTCAGCCAAATCGGTTCAGCCGTTCTTGAGTTATAAATAGTGTAACTAACACAACTTTCTTTTATATATATATAGATTTGGACGATTAAAATAACCTTTTATGCGGTATCCTAGCATATGCCTTAGTAGTAATTTTTAGGCATCTTGTTTTAACTATTTATTCAAAAGTAATAACAGATTATGGGTATAACCTACGGAATAAAAAGATTGCTTACCTTTTTCCTCCGCAGCCAGATCAACCGGTAGACTGCAGTCAACATCAGCTGTTCCATATAAAATTAATAATACGATCGTACTTATTCTTTTTCTTTGAGATGGTGTAGCCATTTTGCTCTATACGGTTCATTTATCTGCAATAAATTAATAAAGCCTTTAGTTTATAATTTAATAGGTAATTAGATGTCCGTCATAAAGACAAATGACTTATAATACTAGGCCACTCACAGAATATATTATACCGCTTACAGAAAGGAAATTGATTGTTAGTCAAAGAGGGTCTGTGAACGGAGCAGTAAAAATTTAAAAAGTTTTATTAAAAAATTTAAAAACCCCCGTCACAAACAAAAACTCCTAAAACTAAAAAAAATATGTATTGGCCCTTTTAAATTTATTATACATCAATCAACTCAGCTTATCGCAGTCCACTGCTGGACAAAGGCCTCTCCCAAGCTGCGCCACGACACCCTGTCCTCCGCCTTACGCATGCAGTCTGTCCCAGTCACCTTCTTTAGGTCGTCCGTCCATCTAGCTGGGGGGCGTCCCACACTACGCTTGCCGATACGCGGTCTCCACTCCAGGACTCGTCTGCTCCACCGGCCATCGGTCTTTCGACAAGCATGGCCAGCCCACTACCACTACCAAGCCAATGCCAAGTTTGATACAAGTTGTAGGTAATATTTTGCTCCAAGCGTAAAGTAGAACAGAAGCTATCCTTTCTACAATAGCATATTAATGCTAGAGAGGCTTATACCCAGCAATAATGAATTATCATAATTAATGAATTATCATTATTGCTAAGCTTCGTCTGTTTGGCGTTTTACGATGCCGCAGACAGACACACAGATACACACGTTAAACTTATAACACCCCTCTTTTCCGTGCTAGCACCACTGTTGACGACATTGATGGATGATAGACAAACGAAGACTTCTTCGTGTTGGTTAATCTTTGACTCTTCTATTTTACAAGGTCAAGATCAACTTTTAAACTCAACAACCAAACCCTTGGTCATCAAATCCAATTATGTGACCGTGAAAAGAGGATTAACTCCAACAAAAATTCGGCTTTGTGTATTTGTAAATACACAAAGCCGAAACAACACCGCCGAATAAACTTCATAATTTTAAGTGGATTTTTAATTCTGTTCAAATGTAGCGATTTACACCTTAGTGATATCAAGATAGGGTTTATTTTTGATGCACCACAACATGTATAGGGCATTGGGCGGAAATGTGGAATCAGAGTGTTAGAGTGTGGGCTGGCTAAAACACAGCCAATGTAACCTGACCCGCCACATCCCTAACTGCTTACAAAAGCTACTGGGAATGAAGAACTGGTCGTCGCCGAAAGGGTCAAATTATATTGGATTTCGTTGGCAGCCTAAATTGGCTCAAGTAACCACAGTTGTCTAGAGAAGCCGGTTGACACATCGGTTTTTGAGATGGCTTGTGTATGACATGTTGACTTATGTCCGGGATAGGTGATTTATACCGGGAACGACAATTGATTAATGGTTTGGGGCGGTATTTGCGAATTGAGCTACTGGTCTTGAATCCAGCTCAACAACTAACAAGGGTCAGATATTATGTTGCATGTGGGTCCTGGCATCTCATTTTCGGAGGTAGGTCTGTTTTTTTACAACGTGAATAAAATATGCTTGTAGTCAATACTAGTATAGACGCCAGCACATCAAGCTACTACAATGTCAAATTTCTTTAATATATTTTCAACTTTATCGCTAAAGCATTAAGTTCAAGGTTGATTGGGAAAATTTGACAGTTTTGGGTAGCTTGATGTGCTGGCGTCTGTACAACCTAATGCCTTTCATTATGACGGAAAAAAAAATACGGCAATCGTCGGCACATCTTTATAGACCAGCAATATAAATAACATGCTTAGGGAAATCGTTGAGAGGATGCAAAGGAAATGTCTTAATAGTATCCTAAGATTACGTGCCGACGTGTCAGCGTATATAGCGGGAAATCCTGTACTGAATGCGGAATTCTTGTTAACAGCGTCAGTTTTATCTTGCAAACGCATGTTTGATTTAATTTATCGTGTAGCTTTACTAGACATTTCACTACAACTAATACGTACTTATCGCGTGTTACATGTAATCCCAGATCCAAGTTAGACGGCGAACATATTGGTATAAATATTTGAAATAAACTCACACTAATATCTTAAAAAATCACAGCCGAAATACTATTAAAATAATCATTTGCACTATCTTGCAGCACTCGTAACAAAACTTTTATTTACAAACTATTGTGGCGCGCATTCCATTTTCGAAATTTCAAATTGTCTACCACAGACACCGGTTCACTGTTTTATTATACTTTTTTTTTTCTTTTTTTTAACGCTTGTGGCCAGGAGCACGTCGGTAACGCGCCCCCTTTCAACCGCGGAGTAGGTACTGACGCGAACTTTAACAGCACGTAATAACACTAACAAATTGTCCTCGTGGGTCACTGTCGTTCCCAGACGGAGGACTTAGGATGTAAGCGGAGAGATTCAATGAGCGTATTCGAGGTCTGAAGGAGCACTTTTAATTTTGATGATTTCTCTTAATATTTGATATGGATATTGATATTTATGATTCTCTGTCCTTTTCTTCTCTGATCAAAATCAATTTTAGATGTCATTGTTTCTTTAATTTGGATCAGGAAAATGCGTTTTGACTCGAATGCCACTTTAATTAATTCTTAACATTAGGAGGAAAAGTGAAAATAATACATAATATCTACTAAAGAAATCAGGTAATCAAATCTCGTGATACAGCCGAAGAAATATGGTGTATCAATTATTAAAACTTACACTTGGAATTAAATACTTCCACTATTTTCATCTGGAAATACCTTAGACCCAGAATACACTTTTGCTCGCACAATGCAACTGCACTCAATCTCACATACAGTGCATGCCATGATTAATTAAGGTGGCACTCAATTACCTCTGTACCCGCCGACACGATTCTGTAATTTAATCTTCTTATTTTGTTAATTAGCAATGGGTTTCATTTTGACATTTTGAGAAAAAGGATATTTTATTTAAAGTAGGAAATATTTCGTTAATTAAACCAATGAATAGAGAATGAGTGCATTTCCAAAACCAGATATAACACAAGCATTAGGTTGCTTAGCTTGGGACAAATGGTGCTGTGTGAAATGTCCAGGGATATTATTATTATTATTTATTATTAGATATAAAAACATCTAAACCGAAAATTCTTATTTTTTTTTTTGGCTCAGATCTCAATGTTGAAAGGTAATAAGGTACTTACTATAATTCTTAACTTATTCATGGCTACATTGGGTTGGCTACGTAGAAAGCGGCCCTCCTGAAGTGATTTGTGTAGAGCCTGTGGTCAATAATTTTATGACTGATAAATCCAGTTCTGTTCTCAAATAGTGTCATTCCTTAGCATCAGGTGGAATGACAGCTCACTTCAAGATCGGCTGGTTATGACCAAATTATTGTTAAATAGGTATTTATTTACCTAACCTGATAATCCGGTTTAAGAGCCTCAAAGTCGACCTTGTTGTCACTAGTAAATTAGCTAGCAAACCAGCTCATTCAGTGACATTACAGCTCATCATCTGCCTAGCCTTTTCCCAACTATGTTGGGGTCGGCTTCCAGTCTAACCGGATGCAGCTGAATACCAGTATTTTACATGAAGTGACTGCCTATCTGACCTCCACAACCCAGTTACTGGGTAATACGATACCCCTTGGTAAGACTGGTTGTCAGAGTTTCGGACTACTGGCGACCCGTAACGACTGTCAATGATCCACGAATGACAGCCGGGACCAACGGCTTAACGTGCTTTCCGAGGCACGGAGGGGTCTTGGTATGTGGAAAGACAGCGAAGCGCAGTGACATTACAGCTAACGAACCGATTTTCCTTTGCATTGTTACTGAAAATTTGTTTGCCATGACATTTCATCTGAAGGCCAATTCCCGTAATTAAAAACGTTCAAAATCTAGTCGCAATCAGTGTCAGCGACAATCAGTGTCAAATACTTTTTAAAAATGTAGGGAAATTAGAGGTATTTTTGACAGATTGAGACTGAGATCAGACTGAACGTTCTTACAATTACGAGAATTGCCCCTCTGTAGTTTTGTACCTATGGTATGATTAGAAAATATTTACCACAGGTACAGACAAGTGTGTTAACACATAATGGCAAGTAATTTAATTTAATGTTCTGGTAATCTATCTATAATATGTATGTATTTACAAAAAAAAAATTGTATATAAGTAGTTTATCAGCCATCTTGTTACCATAACACAAGCATTAGGTTGCTTAGCTTGGGACAAATGGTGCTGTGTGAAATGTCCAGGGATATTATTATTATTAATGTTAATTACTTTACATACAAGTATTTTCTAACTGAACAGACAGCTGTGTTGCTGGGGAGTTTGTTGCGCCACTTCCAGCAAAAGCACTAGGAAGTGGTGAAGGGCGGGCATTTTTGGGGGCTGTCTTTTGACATTTGACGTTCGAAAAGTGCTGATTCTCAGCCAAATTTGAATAAATGACTTTTGATTTTAACATTTCTAGCTTTACTGAACTTTTTTTTTTTTTTTTAAGCCTCTAGGTTCGGTCTCAGTATTGCTGCCTGTGGAAAACTGAGTTAGACCATTTTCATCATATTTTGACAACTATCTTCCTTATCTTCCGTACGCTTAAAAGTAATGTTCTCAACATTGCGAACATTCACGGTGATATTTTGACAGAATAGCACTACAAGGGTTTCGAGAAACACAAACTTTGACAAGAAGTAGATAGGTACATTATTTCCATTAAACAAACACCTAACCAGATACAAAACGATAACGGAACTAAACCAAACAATGATAGAAACGCATTGTTGCAGATAATATAATACCGATTCAGTTTCTTTACCTCTCACATTGACTTTCTTGTTCGCTCTTCCATTTTGTGAGCAATTTTCAACGCTTTCATTTCAATAACCTCATATTTGTTGACAATGAAATGCGTGACAATTTTTTCGCTGACACCGCGGGAAAATCAAGTTTTGTTTAAATATTTTGATTGCGTCATGATTGATCGAAATTCAAAAGTTCACGGTTTCCAATATTACAAATGATTCCCGATGTTTGTTGTAGCTTTCAACTGTTTATCTCAATGCAATACAAAGATACCAGGGATTGACAAAAGAGCCTTTTTATAAAATTTCATTCATCATAGCCTTTTTCCCAACTAAGTTGGGGTCGGCTTCCAGTCTCACCGGATGCAGCTGAAAGAGCCTTCTTATATCTGTACTAATAATAAAACAGAAGAGTTTGTTTGTTTGAATGCGCTAACTTCTGAAACAACCAGTCAGATTTGAAATCAGCCAGATTTTTGTATTTGATAGCGAACTTCTTGACGAAGGCTTTAGGTTATTTAGCATCACGTTAGGACCATAAGCAGCCGAGCAAAAAGAAAAAAAAGGCAAAAAGAACGAAAACGATGTAACAACACGAGCAGGTGATGCGATGCGACGAGGAACAAGAAATTTTACGCGGACGAAGTCGCGGGCAGAAGCTAGTAATGCACGTAGCTTGCACTTTAGTGGATTTTGTTTGGCCAACAAAATATTAATACCCATATTATTTTCCCCCGTAATAAAACTGATTTCCAAACGCCTTACTCAACCTGGAAACACGACCAAAGCGCTGTTATGGCATTTAGTGTTATTCTATCAAAATCCTAATCCATCAATCAAAACCAAGGCTGAACGATAAATGGCTACACACTCTAGTCAAATTACGATAGACACTAATTTGTTATGTATCTATCCCACCAAAGAGATCAGCAAGATTCTACATACATAGTACAGTTTTGTTTTTATAGATCCGCAAACACTGGAATGCGACTGACCTCTGTTGAAATGGCAATGGTCAAGTCGGTGGCACCCACTCCGTGCATCGAGTTATCATGACACCTACTTTAGTCTAGCCCAGGTATTTAATATGCATATATTAACGTTAAATGTGACTTTGAAGCAAACACGGTGGGTGGCAACACTGTCAACTACGTTGTGGCTACTTTTAACGTCTTTAATGATGGTAGACCAAAGAGGTTTGGCCGTAAATGAATATGTAGTAGTGTCAACATTCGCTCGTTATGGTAATAAAAAATCTTAAATAAGTCTGGTATATAAAATATTGTCTTGATGTCGCTCATCTTAAATTAAAATATCGCATGAGAACTATATTTGAAGATGACATAGCAATATTTCAAAGAAAATAAAAGTAAATAATCATTGCCTACTTACCTAACGACAATATTCTTACGTATATTTTGACAAGACAATTGTACATCATCATTACATCCGTGACGTAACAAAATTACGTATGCAAAAATTAGGTTAATGCAAAGATTCTATTTTTCGATCTATTTCAACGCAAATGGTAGATAATTGCGGCCATTTTGGAGATACTCAAATGGTCATTGCGCATAAGTTCGTGACGTTACTTATCGTTACATACATGAAGCTTATTAGTGTTGGTACATCTGTAGGAAATTGACGAAACGACTCTCTGATCTGAGTGATCAATCATTAGAGATGACGATAAGAATGGCGGCCATGATATTATGAAGTGTGGGAAGGTTACAGGAATCATTGATGAATGGAAAAAATGAAATGAATTGAATGAATGGACTGGAATGGCACGAATGGTAGAAAATGCCTACAGTAAATTTGTGTGTAATGTATTAAATAAATAAATAAATGGATAAAAGTGGTTCTCTGTGTTTAGGGGAAGCACGTGTGGTCGTTCAACGGGAAAATTCAACGAGATAGACAGTGATACTTTGGTTATGTAATGCTTCTAGTCAAGTCTCATACTAGACTGTCTGGCCGAAAAAGGCAACCTTACCTTACCTTAGGTAGCCTTTCGATCCATGGAGGAGACCTTAGACTCTTAGACAGATGGACGGTACTTGTTGATTTAAAAAATAGTTCGGGAACCGTCTTGCAGAAATGATTGATATTTCCAACAATCTCCTGGCTTCTAAAAAGAGATTGTGAAGACATAGAAACAATCTCTAAGCCGCTGATGTTGCTCATTTGCCGTCTGCAAAGACTAGCAAAATAACTTTTCACATCCAGGACAAATAAATTATAATAAAGAATGAGACGCTAGTTCCGCTAGTTCTCTCAAAGCAATACAGTATGCTGTTTAAGTATCGTATTGCCATAAACACAGCTCATCGGCGGGAAACACCATTAGCTATTACGTTTCAGGCTGCTTCCCATGCGATACAGTTAGCTGTAGATTGGCGACTTGGCAGCAAATGAACGACGGTGACAAGATTTAATTATATTTATGGTTTTACGGTAAAATGAAATAGGTAATATAATAGTATGTAGTGTGTATGAGAATATTGTGAGATATTGGTTTCTGCCCGCTGCTTCGTCCGCATGAAATTTCTTATTCCCCTGACCCACCCCGTCGCATCGCATCGCCCGTCCGCGCTATTACTGCGTTTTTGCTTACCGTTCTTTCTGACTTTTTTCTTTTTGCTCGGCTCATAAGGATCCCAGCGTGATGTAAAAAGCAAAAAAAAAAAATATTTATTCAAACTAGGCTGAGAATCAGCACTTTCGAACGTCAAAACTACAAAAGACAGTCCCCCAAAACACCCGCCCTTTTTTTTTTTTTGTTTGTGGGCCAGCCGCCTGGGAGCCCGCGCCTACGGTGGCCGGGAGTCGGCTGGTGACTCCCGACGTCCAGGGCGTCTCCTGCGGCGACTAGGGGCGTGAGGGCGCAGAGATTGCCTCTCCCTCACGCGCTCCGCCTCCTCCTTTGCGAGAATTACTGCTTCGCAGAAGGAGGTGACGGCATCCCATGCACTCTCACTCCGTACCATGGCCTGGACCAGGGCCAGACGCGAGAGATCGCCGCCGCCGATCGCCACCACGAGGACGCGGTGATGCTCCGCCCAAGCCGGGCAGACCTCCACCATATGCTCCACCGTGTCTTCCGGGCGATCCACACAGTGGTGGACACCCTGGCGTTTCCTCCCACCTTATCCTGAACAGGTACCTCCAGAAACTACCGTGTCCAGTGATGACCTGCGTCAGGCGAAAGGTGAGGGCGCCGTGGCGCCTCTCCAGCCACTCCTTAAAGAGGGGACGTATCGCCGCAATTGTGGCTTGCCCAAAAACACCCGCCCTTCACCACTTCCTATTGCTTTCGCTGGGAAGAAGGAGAGCCTTCCTCAAGAATTGGATCTTTTTTTAAACCGACTGATACCTATTCCCAGAGATTAGCGCGTTTAAACAAAAAACATACTAACTCTTCAGCTTTATTATTAGTAAAGATAGATTGAAGATGAGAGCGCTTTTTTTTTGTTCCTTCAGTTGCACGCAAATCCTGCATCTCACAAGCAGAGTTTACCGCGCAACTAGCATACATAGAAAATTCCCAACAACAATCGTTGGGCAGTTGCCCGCCAGACACAACAACCGTCTGGGCGGAGGATCCTCCCTTTTCTATAGAGTATGAGTGAACTTTACACCTTGTTCCTCATACCTCTATAGGGCTTTTTAGCCTCGTATAAGACTTTCTGTTTTCATTTTCATTTTACTTTTCTATGTTTTTTTGAGAGTGTTTAGTTTAGTTTGTGATATTCCTGTACGAGTCCCAATAATCATACTTTTCCTTTTTAGGGTTCCGTACCCAAAGGGTAAAAACGGGACTCTATTACTAAGACTTCGCTGTCTGTCCGTCCGTCTGTCTGTCACCAGGCTGTATCTCAAGAATCGCGATAGCTAGACAGTTGAAATTTTCACAAATTATGTATTTTTGTTGCCGCTATAACAACAAATACTAAAAACAAAATAAAATAAATATTTAAGGGGGCTCCCATACAACAGACGTAATTTCTATAGATAATGTTACGGAACCCTTCGTGCGCGAGTCCGACTTGCACTTGGCCGGTTTTTTTTAACATGCTGCGCCGATCTCACAAATGAATTGGGATAAAGACAAGAGAGTGACGATTTTCATAGCCAAATTAAATTTATTTTAGAAAGTAATAATAAACAGTTTCTTTTTTTAATTGCTCTCGTGTAACATAGGAAATCTAGATAACACAGTCTTAGAAGAATTACATAAACAACTACAAAATCGATTTAACTACAACGGAGCCTACGATAGTTATATCATAGACATTTTATACGGTATTTTGGTGTATCTTTTGTATCGAACACTGAATTAAATTGTCACTGAAAACCTAAAACGGACTAAAAATTGTTATTGCAAGTAGGTACAGACATAACCTAGACCAGTTATCAAAGAACTCTTAACCCTCTCAAATTATCCATATACGTACACATATACATAAACTCTTGCCTTCCTCCAATAGGAGTAGGCAGAAACAACAGAACACCACCTGCTATATACGCTCTATATAATAGAATAGAATATTTATTAGCTAGAAACATGGTGTTTACATAGGTGTTCATAACATTGTATAGTGCTACATGTCACCATGTTATGTGATCTTTACATACTCCTTTTACCTCGTTTACGTTCATACTCTAATCTATCTGGCCATACACGCAAGCCGGTTGCGAGTACTACGCACCTATGACCTTTCTTAAGAACATCATCAATAAGGTCACTATATGCCCTATTAGGGCGTCCTCTCCCGGCGTTTCCACTCACATCTACCTTGTAAATAGTTTTTGTAAGTCGCCTTTCATTCATCCTCTCAACTTGACCATCTCCCTCTTTTCAATTTTTGTCTTGTGCATCTCCTTTTAAACCGCACCGTTGCCTTGTCATCATTCCTCAGCCTATCATCCGTAGTCACACCACACATGCTTCGCAAGGAACGCATTTCCACAGCATTTACACCTTTATTCATAAACGTTGCTTAAAGTTAAGTAGTGTTTAGCGATTGTTTAATCATAAGTTTTCGACGTTTGAACGTCACTTCTCCTTCGTGTCGCTAGCACGACTGTATTTTATATCTTGTTGGCCTAAAACTTTGCCTTTGAGTAGATATCACTTTGACTGCATTTTTTGGGACACAGAGGGCAGGATAGGACGTCAATTTCTTAATCATCGCTTATAAATAAACCTGTAATTCTATTTTCAATTCATATCATATTTTATTCATATTTTTATTTTCTATATTAACTTCAGAATTTCGAAATAGCGTTGGAACTGAAGTTGTCGTCTAGAGGCCTGTGTAATCCGGTTGTCTGAATGAAATACAATTGTAGTTAATAGATAAAGGAAGCAAAACCAGTAAAATATTTTGTTATTATGTAAGTGAGAATAGACTGAGAATCCGATTGGCGGACAGACAGTGAATGGCTCTGGATGGACCATCACTTATAATAAAGTTCGTTTTCATTGTACCACGGCAAGCTTGGTGATGCGTAAAAGCGGTTTCGCACTACGTCCGATATATTGATGTTATGTTATATAGTGTACCACTGTGGTAACTTTTTCATCAAATCATAGTTATCCTGATATTCCTTAATCCCGAATTTATCCTGAGGTATTGGTACTTCAGTCTTCAAGTTTTAATTTAACTCAAATAAAAATGGAATGTGAAACAACCGATATGATAAAATAATTGCTATGCTTAAATTATTCTATGTATTTGTACTAGATTTGTTCTTTTTTTTTTTTTTTTTAAACGTTACCCCACACTGTGAATTACTCCTGTATCGTGGGTGCGTTCACAAACATTTATACACACATACACAAACAGCCAGACCCAGAACAACTACTTGTAGGCCATACAAATATTTGTTCCGTGCGGGAATCGAACCCACGACACGAAGCGCAGCAGTCAATCGCTTAACCACTGCGCCAACCGTGCCGTCAGATTAAAAAGGCAATTTTGACTGCGCCTTTGGTCTCGTGGTCGCAAGCGCGACTGCTGAGCGTGGGGGTCATGGTTTCGATTCCCAGGGCGGGGAAAGCGTTATTGGGTTTTTTCGATAGGAGTTTCTTAGTAACAGCCCGGAGTTTCAATGTTGGCGGTGTGATATCCCCGTGCCTCGGAAAGCACGTTAAGCCGTTGGTCCTGCGCCTGATCTCTCTCTGATCGTGTCGGATTGCGTGCCGGCCTATTGGACTATAAGAGTGAGGGAAGAGAGAGAGAGTGCCACGTGCACTCTCTCTTCCCTCACTCTCATTTGAGCAGTACCTATAATATCCCCGAAGGCTAGTCTTGTAGCTAGTAGGACCACAGATTTTTTTCCCCTTTTTTAAAGTACCACAATTGTTGATATTTTATTTACATTACAATCTAGCCTATTAGCTAATAAGTAATTTAAATATAACTTAAGCTGCTAAGTAACTTTATAATTAATAAATCGTCCAATAACGTCTTTCTTATTCACTATAAGTTATGGGTAAGACACTTGTTTGACGTGTTCTTTTTAGGATTCAGTACTTGCACTACAGTTTGAGTTCACTTACACTGCACTAAACTAACTCAAAAGGTTTTACCCTTTTTAGTCTTCGCACTAATTCAGTGTTGTCAAGGAGTAGGATCGCCTCGACATTCACTATAGAATAAAAGACTTTTTTATTTTATTATTACGTCAGACGTCCATGCTGATAGAAATAGGGCTGTCTGTCTGATTCAAAATAGGTGTTTAACCAAAAAGTTTTTAATTATTGTTGGGCTGTTTATACCGTCTCATTTTTTCGAACAGCTTATGCGTTTATTTTTCTATACCGCGATATGTCTGCTCTGGCAGAGAGTACCTATCCTGTCTTGCTGTAGTTCCACCACATGGTGATGGGCTTGACTCTCAATACGTTACCCCTCCTTACTTATCTTTAAATTACGCCAGATAGTAAACGCCGACGTCATCTAGCTTATTTTTTTCATATTATAATATGACGTGTAAAGATGATTCCATCATCCTATTTACAGAATAAACAAATAAATTTCGTTTCAATTCGTAAGAAGCTCTCGTCAAAATTAAAAACAAACTAAAATCCGTGCCGTATCTAACAACGTACCCGCACACAAAAGAGCAACGCTCGTCCGGTGGCGGATGCGTTGACGAGCTCTGTTCGTGACTATCGTCTGTTACGATCGACCCACATACACACAATGACGTACCGACTGTACCCACTGTACCGATGGACCACATGAAATATTGCAAATGTACGAGAACACGGTACGGCGGCCTACCTACATGGATTCGAAATCGATGGAAATGTTTTATCGAATTAGAAGTGGAAGAATGTGGAGGATTTGTTTATTGATTTATTTAGAAGAGACTGCATTTCTATGTGGATTTTATGAAACGTCGAACGTGTAGCGATGGAAAATCGATATGATTTTTTTTTTGTAGTTCCTTCTTTAACTTTGTCGTCGACCTACATAGGTACTTTGCGTTCAATGACATAGGCAGATAAAATGTGAATAAATGTTTGAATATATAATGTTTAAACTATACATGAATTATTTTGGACAATACACCAGCTCAATAATGTTTGATATGATAAAAAGATTTTCTTTAATCTATCCTAAGTATAGTAATTTCCTAAATCTATCCTAAAGTGATTTTAAAAGAAGTGGTATGTTTCCGCATTACAGAGGCGACTTCACGAGTTTCAAAATGCATGTCTCGATTGTTTTACCAGTACGTGAACTGAAACTACATCCTAGAACCAAGGTAGGTTGGAGCTCGGAATCCTATTCATACATTCTTAAAATATCTGTCTGACAGATATTTTAAGAATGTATGAATAAGTAAATATGTATGTATATTATACATATTTACTTATACAGGCTGTCCCAGAAATCATCGTCAAACCGGAAACGGGTGATAGGCCAATTCGTATTAATACAGTTATCAGAAAAAAAAATCTTGTTCATGTTGTTTTCAAATTACAAGTACTTAACTATCAAAAAATAAATCCTGTGGCGATCTATTAAGTCCTGTGACTAGATCTTTTCTTCGTTTTTTTTTTTGAAATGTACTTGCCACGATTAACCCATCTGTAAATTACCGTTTAAATTAAAAAAAACTGCCTCAGTTTAAAATAAAATGTTAGATTTATATACCTACATATTATAAACGTGAAAGTTTGTATGGATGGATGGATGGATGGATGTTTGTTACTCTTTCACGCAAAAACTACTGAGCGGATTTGGATGAAATTTGGTACACAGATAGTTTATAGCCAGGATTAACATAATTATACAAGTAAGTATATGATACTGTTGATCCCGATATTCCCACGGGATCGAAACTTATTCGGGTGAAACTGCGGGGCGCAGCTAGTAGCTACATATGTATACAGCTGTATACGCGGAAGTAGCTATGTCTATTTTTAATTATCATAAAGACACGATTTTCGTTCCAGTCGGAACGTGTGGCGACAAAAAACAATGTGCGACCAATCGCTCACGACTCACTATCACTTATCATGTAGCTTAAGCTTTCAGTTACGCCTTTATTATTTTTTCAGGTGTTTACATCAAATTGACTGAAGTAAACTGCGCAATACTTGATCTAGAATTCTAGATATTTATATAAAAATCTTGTTGTTGTTGTGTTGTTGTTTGTTATCATATAGGTAGTGTTGTTTTATTAGAAGCTAAGTTTAAAAACTGTACCGACCGGTGACCGGTTATGCACTCTTCGTTCGAAGACATTATACAGGGTCAATTAAATGAGCTAGCGGAACTCTGTACCCTGCAGACGTGATGGGTAAACATAAACATGATAAAATACAATAAACACATAATCGATGTTTTTTTTTTGGGGGTCAACGACCGCTGGTAGTGTTGTTACTTGAAGTATGAGTTGAGAGAATCTGTTCTCTTTTGTTTTATAGTGTTTAGATAATATCAATACCTATCATGTCTGTGAAGTTTACAAACAAAAAAAAAAAAAAATTAAACTGTTATTTCAAGTGACTTCACTAACTGCGATCAGTGACCCCACAAAAAAAACTTCAAATTAATTCCTTTTTTTATCGTGTTGAGATATCCATACCTATCGCGTCTGTGGAGTTTCGCTAGCTAATTTAATTTGACCCTGTCTAAAACAAAGACGCTTTTCGTGTGGTGTGGCCGCTTAGTTCTTCTGAACTACTTACTCAATGCATTTTGATGCTGTTTTCACCATCAATTAGAGCATTTATTCCGGAAGGTTTTTGTGTATGATGACATAACATAACTAACAATAATTATTAACTTAGATGTTAAAGATAAATTTTGGTGTTTTGACATGTTGCCATTTTACCCGTGCAAAGCAAGGGACTAGGTCACCTGTTAAAAAAATGTAGCAAGAAGTAGCAGAGTGGCCAAACAGGCCATACCTTTTTAAAGTCGGTAGTTGATTTAAGATTATTGTTAAAATAGCTGTAGCCCGCGACTTCATCTGCAATCCAGGATGAAAAGACTCTATGTCCTTACCCAAGTTATGCTCTATTTGTGTGCTAAATTTCACCCAAATCCATTCAGCCGTTTTAGCGTGAAAGTGTAACAAACAAACTTTCGCATTTATAATATTAGTAGGATTTAGGATAACAGAAGATTCATTGGTGGCGAAAGAACAAAAGTTTTTAAACTACAGATTGGTTCGAAAAATGTTTGAAAAAGGATGGTTTACGTCGTCGACGGATCTATGGAACATAATATTATTATTTTATTTATTATTTATTTATTACCAAATCTCGTAAACAACACCTTAACAGCTATAACGCCAATGCGATGTTACTACCCAAAGAATTCTATTAAAAACAACCATCATAATTACAATTAAAAATAAAATCCTACATAAATTATTAACACAATTAAAAATACAATCAATAATACAATTTAAAAAATACAATTACAAATACCATTAAATGTATTAAATACTCGTACAATTAATAGCACTTCTCAACATTTTCAATGCACTTCAAAGCTACTCCTGTGAACTTCATCAGGGTGCAGTGAAATATATCTACCTCAAATGAAATTAAATTAAATAATCTTAAGGCGCGTGACAAGGGGGCAAACTTGTTTAGGTTAGTCCTAGAGGATGGCTCCAGCAGCGTTGACGTGGGGCGACGCGCACCCCCGCAACCCGGCGGCGCGCGCAGCCCCAGCTCCGCTAACAGGTCGGGGTGGTGAAGCCAGCCGCGCAGCACCCGAAACACTAAGCTACACAGGGCGACATCCCTGCGCACCGCCAACCTGCTGTACCCTACCATCCCTATTACAAAGAGACTCGGGTACATCAGCGGGAAGAAGGGATAGACACCGTAGAGCTTTAAAAACAAAAAACGGGTGAATTTGTTCTGGATTCTTTCCACCATGAGACTGTATTTAGCCGCATGGGGGATCCAAACGATAGCACTCGTTTCAAGACGGCTCCGTACCAGCGCATTGTACATTATATCTAACCACTGCCGTATTCCGAAAGTCTTTGCACTGCCTGAGTTTAAATCCCAGATTTCGGAAGGACTTGCCGCATATGTATAAATGAATAAATAAATAAATAAATATGTCTAAGATGTGCTCACGAAACCTTAATTCCGGAACCATCTCCACCCCTAGATCCCGCACATGCGTGACTCGTGACATGACCGCGGCTTCCATCCCATACTGATGCAGCAGAGGTTCCCGTGCGCGAGTGTAACTCATTATACCGCATTTGGAAATGTTAAAACCTAACTTATTATCAACACTCCACTGCACCACCCTATCAATATCCTGTTGAAGCCGTTCACAGTCCGAAGTATCCGTATATTATGTTGAAAGACTTCTTGCGCGGCCTTTCCCAATGAAAATGGTAAGTCAGAGATCTAATTGGACCGTACTTACCGGTTGTTTCCCTAAAAAGAAGTAGAAGCATAAAATAAACATTAAAAAAATAAATCAACATGAAGGCGGAAGTTTGAATGAATGTTTGGAACTCAATCACGCAGCGACTGAACTTGAAATTAGTTCAGAGGTCATTGAGGAATAGTTCACTCAGGAAATTGGATAGTAAATCAAATAGATCACGCAAACGACGTTGCAGACAAATGCTTGTTATAGGAAAGTAAGCAAGTAATGAATTAGGAGTGTAGTCATGCACTTCTGAATTATGCTACGGTTACATTGTCGCGAAAAAGCGAACTGCACAGTGAGACGTCGAGCGGTTTGTGAGAGTGCGTGCGAAGTATTGCCATAACACCTCTCGACAATGTGGCCGTCGCAAGCATAGAAAGATACAATAGATACTATAATTTCTATGACAGTCATTACCATCGTCAGCTGTTCGACAGCTAGAACACTGTTCTAGTTCTTGTCTATTGTTTAAATTACGCCAAGAATTGTATAAGAATATGATACGAATAGGATATTATATGATTTGATTGGAATGTATCCTGTTGTTGTAAGAATTATTGTTGTACTAGCTGCGCCCCGCGGTTTCACCCGCATAAGTTTCGATCCCGTGGGAATATCGGGATAAAAAGTATCCTATGTGTTATTCCTGGTTATAAACTATCTGTGTGCCAAATTTCATCCAAATCCGTTCAGTAGTTTTTGCGTGAAAGAGTAACAAACATCCATACATCCATACAAACTTTCGCATTTATAATATTAGTAGGATTAAATCGTATTGTGGATTGTTGAATTGTCAATTGTTTTTACGTCAACCTCATAGAATATCAAATCTAAAGTCATTTACTCAATAGGCGCCTTCGCTATCGGATCGGCGCGTTTTCGTTTCTGTACTGAATCTGTACAGATTCACCACCACCAAGAACCACTTTTTGACTGGCTCGGTTTGCTACGGTTTTTGTTATTTGTTATCGGTCCTATGCTGGGTGTGAGTGAACTGCGGGGTGGGGCGGGAGTGACGGGACGGGAGAGTCGTAGTGTATGCGCTCGGTAAAGAATCTGTATCGAAACTACTCAGTGAGGAAGCTCTCGTTTAATTACATGCACTCGATACAGAATCTGTACAGATTTGGTACAGAAACGAAAACGAAACGAAAACGTGCCGATCCGGTGAGAAAGGCGCCTTAGGCGGAGAATCAGCACTTTTTGAACATCAAAACTACATAAGACAGTCTTCCGAAAACTAACGAAAGCTGGGAAAAAGAAATGGCTCAACAAACTCCCCGGCATAGAATAGTTCTTCAGGTCATGAATCATCTAGATAGCTTTTAAACCTAACTTTGCCTATTCGTGGTCTTCACCGAATTAACTCTTCTTCTCATTGGAGAAGAAGAGTCATTTGGTGAAGACCAGACCATCAGTTCTTCGGCATTATAATTTTCTCATCATGTGGTCATATGAGAAACTTATTTCAGCGTAACCGTAGCAGCATCAGGTTTTGTCGTAAAGACGTTCTCAGTACCAGGCTGAAGTCAAGATTTGTGGCTGTTTGATGGCTTTAGGCTCGCACCTTATTACATGGGACTTAAATATAGCTGGCGAAATGTTGGTGTAGGTACAGTCAACCAAAGAGACAAGTATGCAGGGTCGTCGGATATAGTTGAAGTTTAGTAAGAAACGGATTGATGTTTTCGGATAATTAATAGAAAACAAACAGTTAATTTATCAAACTAAATTTAATTCAAAAACATCCATCGGTTTCTTACTCAAGTTCAACTATATCCGACGACCCTGAGTACTTATCTCTTACATCACATCATCATTTCAGCCAAAAGACGTCCTGTCCTGTGACTGCTGGTCATAGATAGATAGATAGATAAAAACGTTTATTTAGTGCAACAAAAGACACACAATACAAGTATAAAAAATAGCACAATAAAAAAAAAGTGAAACAAAAAAAAAACAAAGATTAAAAAAATAGATCGACCCATAGACACCTCGCAAATCTACAACCTCTAGTACAAAATAGTCTATGTCCATAATGGTCGATCACTACTGGGCGGCGTGTGTCTCATGGTTGCACCAAATGGGAGTCCAGCTCAGCATATGCCAGGTACAATACCTGACGCTGGTATTCTGCTGTATCCCGTTAGTGACACACGGATGTCGAGAAAACGCATCTGGTTTCAAACAAAAATGGTACCTACATAGTGCGGCGCGTATACTGTAAGTTGGTAAGTACCCTTACCAACTTACAGTATACGCGCGCGTACATTTTTATTAATTTCAAAAACCGGCAGATAGAAAGATTTTGAAGTTTATACCTGTGTAGTACTGGATCACTTGATTATCACAGTTATTATATATTATGTTATGTAATGACTGAATAGTTAAGCGTGTATGTGTATGTGAGTTTACATGTTGGTGTATAATAATATTATGTATTTTTTTTTAATACTTATATACAGTGAGTATAGCGTGAATTGCTTAAATATTCTCTATTGTAATACCTAGGGCATATCATAGGCCTCCACCAAACTTCGCCACGATGCGACGACCGGTCCTGGGGGTCTACTCCGAAGTGCAAAATGCGAATGTTCGGATCGGACCAACACATGGCCTAACCGAATAATAATGAAAAATCCGAAAAAATTCGGATCGACTCAGTTGGGTCGGGACCATAGTCAATATTCGAAAGAGTGTAGGAGTGTAGGATCGGAACCGACCAAATAGTAACTTCGTAGCAGGAAACGGCCGAACATTTGGCATTTCTACTTCGTAGTAGACCCCCTGTGCTTCTCGCATCAATATAGATACACCTCTGCCTAACCTTTGGGGAAACAGGCGTGATGCTATGTATTTTGTGTGTGTTATTTATTGTTGTTTGTTGTGTGTGTTCTTTTTTATTTTATTGCCTTCATGATTTTTGTTAGATTTAGTGGTTTTTTTATTGTTCGTATTTCCTGTGCGTGTTCTAATAATATATTTTTCTTTCTTTCTATGTGTCATAGCAGCAAAAGGTTAAGCTGCTTACGATAAAGTGAAATCTCACTCATGCATTTAACATAATATTTATCTACTCTCATAATTGTACGGTAACGAGGTTTCTTCAATTGCCTTTGCGTGACTATTTCTATGGCGTGTTATCAGAGGTTGTTACTATCACGTTTATTATTTCATCACGTTTCTGATTCTAATGTCTCAATAATTGTTACTCATCTAAATATAATTTTGATGCTTTTTCTACTGTTTATGTAAGATGTTGTGTGACATGGTAGGTCGCTAAAAATTGCACTGCACTGATTTTTTGAGACGTTGTTTGGATATATACCAAGAGTGTAAAACCAAGTTTGCAGCTTCAAAAGTCCTGTGCTAACTGCGTGATGCTCGAAAAACCTCGAAATTTTAGGACTTATTTTGGTTTTTTACTTATAACTTCTAAAAACTGCATCCTAAGTGTAAGTCACCCAGTACATTTAGGGTATATCGACATCCTCAGTGACGGTTTCAAATTCAACCAACAGTCGATATTACCAACAGTTGATATTGCCAATACCTTCACGGTTGGAAAATAAATTGGTTATCGCTGATGGTTTGTACTGTCCTAACTATAGCAACAAATGCATAGGCGCTGAGCTCGTAGACAAATTCTGAGCTGACTCTATACAGGGTGGCAGGGACATCGACGCGCAAACTGTAACCATGAATTCAGCACATGAGCTTAGATCGGTTATCAAAAAAAAAATCTTCTGTTTGATAGAAAAGTGAAATACCGCGGTCAAAACGTATGGAACAGCAATATTTTTTTATAATAACTGACGAAAAATTTCGACGCTATGGGGTCTAAACTCATGTGCTGAATCCGTGGTTACAGTTTGCGCGTCGATATCCCTGCCACCCTGTATGCATAGATTTCCATCGACACGCTAAGAAGTAACTAATGCATATACTTGAGTAAATGGTCTTCTTGACCATCAATAGACCACAGCATTAGCATCTTAGGTAATTCTAATGCTATGACTTGTAGTTTTAGATTAGGTCTAGTTGCATTTTGTGCAATGACACAATTGGTTAGTTTCCTTAAAAAAATCTAATTAGTCCGTCAGTTAGATTATCAAAAAATATTGAACCTGTATTTTTTCTTTTGTCAATTATATAAAAAATGATGAAGATATCGCCCGTTAAAGTTCCGCGTGACGTCACTTGCTTGCAACACTTTTTAGCATGCCGTGAATTCTAAATTTTGACGCGGTTTATCTTTGTCATTTTTTGTTTGATTGACAAAAGAAAAAATACGTGTCCATTATTTTTCGATAATCTAACTGACGGACTAAATATAATTATTATTTTTTTACCCACGAAACTATCCTATTGTTGCGATACCGTAACAACAATGCTTTGACCATGTTATCGTTTACTGGCTGTGCAGGCACTAATGTAGTTAGAAAGTAATTCAGTTCTAGTCGAGCAAACGACCTATGACTCCGCTCGTTGTGACAATCGTTACAACAAATGTTTCTCAACTCCAGTATTGGAGACTTCAGCTTTTGCAATCAATTAATTTCAAACAAATTAAATGATCTTTGAAATGCATTATAATGTTAAGATTGCCTCCGTTTGCTCTTTCAACTGTAGTACTTTGCAACGTTGTCATTTCCGACCTCATTCAAGTGACTGCTCACAATTATTCGAAACTGAGCTCATTTGTTTTTAAAGTAAAACAATATGGCGGATTCACAACTTGATATTGTTCGAATTTCGAAAGTGATGTTTAGGTGCGGGCCACACAGAAGTGACGTGAGACTAGGACGCGACGCAGACGCGGCGTCCCTTTTACGTATCTTCATTATTCTTCATCTATACACACATACAAATAAATAAAATTGAAGTGTCTGTTTGTTATGTTAAAATAACAGCTTTTTACTGAATGCATATGAAAGTATATCCGGTACTTATAAAAAAATGCGGCATCGCTTATGTGTGGCCCGCGGTTTAGAGAATAAAATTTGGGCTGCGACAGCGAAAATCATGGCGTCTATACATTAAAATATAAGCCTATTAAAATATAAGCAATAAAAAAAAATCTATTAAAATATAAGCATTTCATCAAAAGTAATGAAATAATCATTATCAATAAATTAAAAATAGTAATATTTCTATAAAATAATCAGTTGCGGGTAATTTAGATTCAAACGGTACTAGAAGGTAAATTGATTTTACTTTGTAAACAGCTAAATAGACACTAGCTGCTGTATACTTGACTAATAAAATGTTTTTGTATCTAGGACTTTCCTATTTAGTTACAATGTAGGAGCTAAGATAAAGTTAATTACAGATAGAGTAAATTAATTTATATATTGACAACCTACAAATTATTTGAAATGACGCAACGTTTTAAGGAATTGGTAGGTTTAAAAAAAAGTTACTTTTGCTCTGGTTTAGGAAATTATGGCTATAGATTTTTCTAAACGATGTTTAAGCATTATAATGGTACTAAACATTTTTTTTTAGATTTTAATAAAAATATTCATTTATATTTATCTATACGTTAAATATATTAGTTATTTGCACATATTAAACTATGTTAGTATGTTAAAGAGATAACTAGAAAATATTAAACCATTTTAAATAGCTTACTTTAATTTAGGAGATTTATGACTTAAACAAGAACTCTCAGCAGCAACTATCATCGCAATATCGCGTTCTTCAAATTGACAAACAAAACATGAGTATTACATAAAGCACTTATTTAAATCACATGTACCTACTGTCCACTGCGTTCAAGGGTATAATTTTACGTCTAATGTAACATCCGTTGTCAGGACAGCTAAGAGTTCGGCTTATTATCTCGTACAATCTACTCCATCTCCTTCGTAACAATTTAACTTTGACAGCGCGTTTATTTCGTAGCAGTTGGGGCGGTTTTCGTAGTTCAAGTGTCGCTTCTATGGGCGTTGATCGTACATTATTTACTGAAAGTTGTGCTTGATGACAAATTGGGTAATCATTTGATGTAGACAGTACCTACAGTAGTGTTTGCGTAAGAGAGATGGTTTTGGTAATAATATTAGAAGTAGAGAGAGAAAGATTAGAGACAAGTAGATTTTTATGGTATTTTCTACATAGTATTCCATAAAGAAGTAATCAGCCGTTAAATGTATACACGAATAATAGTTTGAATATGTACCCCCTTATTCAAAAAAATGGCTTAAAGTTAAGTAGTGGTTAGCGACTGTTTAACCATACATTTTAGACGTTTGAACGTCAATGATTAAAGTCAAGGGTACGGTCACTTGACTTTAATCATCGTTTATAAAAAAAACCCGTAGTCACAATGACCCCTTCATTGTAACTACATGTACAATATAATAAAATTTTGTTTTAGTTTTACTAAAATTGATCCATGATTACTATTACTTGCTACACGAAAACAATATATCGTTAATTACTTAGAAATAGAATAGAAAGTGACTTAGTTCCGATAACTCAGTGCACAATCTAGTGCCACACGCAACCGACCAAAAGATATCAACGATCATCTGTCACCGAACACAATCGAAACAAAGGCCCAATACATCATAATAAAATTGTGACACTTTGTAAATTGTTAATACAGTATCGATTTCATCAGCATTTCACCACACATTGATATGTGCTATTTCATAGAATGATAACATTAATCGATTCGTTATCGATAGAAAGTTCACGTTCAGACGCTCGGTCACGTTCGGTTCAATTCTCTTGTAAAAATATATTATCAATACCATTAGGTATTCCAACTTGTTTTGAAAGGCTAGTCTTTGTTAAGATCAAGAGCAATACAACCAGTTTTACTTGGTCCGACCTGTGCATCTGTCTGCACTCTCTAGTTCCGGGTTCGATTCTCGGACAAGACGCTTTAAGCTCGGTCAACTTTTGAATGCACCTTTCATCGACTGTAAAATTAATTCGAGCAAATGGAACGCTGCGTTCAGCATGAATGTGCATGACTAAAGCATTTTACAAAGCATTTTACAGTCAAGCAATCAGGCTAAACGACAGTTTGTTTGTTTACATTTCGCCCCAACCTGTTTACCGCCCACAACAATGCGCGCTAAGACACAAAATGACAGCGGGGCGCATCACTCGAGAAGTCGAGATACAAAAAAATATTGGAAAATAATCGATATGTTCGAAAATCAGTTTGTTATTGCGGCGTCACATCGTTTTCAACAGTTGCCATGCAACAAGATATCTGCAAGGAAACCGCTGAGGTTGCGAAACGGGCGAGCGCGGCGAAGGTGAAGGCGGCGAGCGCCAGTCGCCGACGCGAGTGAGAGGCGGGCGCACGAACGACGCTTGCGCTGACCCAGTACGCGCGAAAACGACCCCACGCGCAACGCCGCGCGCGCAACACACTGTGCACTCCCTGCACCAACCACCCAAATATACCTACATTACAGTGATCTTGTGAATTAAACCTTTGTGCTAGTGATTGTGTTCGACTGCTCCATACATAAGTGCCCACGGAGATTGTGAGAATTTTTCTCGTTATTTGACACACATATGACGTGAATAACGGTGCGGGGATCCGACGCTCGATCGACTCGCTAAAATCCAATAAGTGTTAGTGTATCTTAAAAGCAGTGTGCCGGAATTTTAACGGACTTGCCTAAGCAGAGGTAAGAACGGATGTTTACAGTTATGCTTATTGTGTAACTTTAATGGTGGCGGAGAAAGCTTTCTTGTAAGAATCATGTTCGTTAAAAAATAGCAATCATATTTTAGGAGATCATTAAGCGTTAAGTTTTTAGTTTCATAAAAGATGGAAAGTTCTCCAACAAAAACTAAAGTTTACTATGATTGATTGCCTCCTTGCGCCGTTTTAATAATCTCCAACGCTCATAACGAATTGGAGAATTTGAAAACACCAATAATGAAATATTCAACAGAAACAAGTTTCTTTACAAAGTCACGAGTCCAGTAAAGAGCGAGAAATTATATATTCTAAAACATTCATAATTCATAAAAGGGGTTATGAATATTCAAAGAGAGCGTTTAGACTTTTTTTAGAGTCGCCAACGAAAATGTGAGGGAAAACTTAAGGACGTGTGTGCGTCCAGAATAAACAATGGCCGCCGGGTGAAAAGGTCTCTGACTCATCTTAACGTGCGGCACTCGTGGCCGAAGCTTCTGTTTAGAATAAATTTACCTTCGAAACGAGCTTTGTATGTCTCTTTAGTAAACAAAGAACGAAGAGCGATTTGTTTATATCTGTTTGATTATTCTTTGCGTAAGTCACCACCTGATCGCCGGTGAAAGAAATTGTTTTGTCAGCTTTGAAACTTTGGGAAAGTTAATTAAGTAAACCGATTAATTACAACAGTTTTTATTGTTGCCTCAACTTTTTAACAACTTTTCTATCTTGTCTTAACTGATCCACACCAAAAAAAAAAAAACTAGATCACGCATTCCATCAACAGTTCCAATTTATTTTTTTGACATGTCTTATATTTAGTCCAGAAGCTTGGTGTAGTACTGCGCAAGTCTGCGGTGGTGGCAGCGTATGACGCCATTCATGTTTTAAAACGAGTTGCAAATGAGAGCATTACTGTCCAACAAACTTTTGTTGAAGTTCTCCAAATTAAGCAGCTGTCGAAACAATATTTAAAATTCTTCAGATTTAAGTTTTATTGCTGAGTACGTCAAACTCGTCTATCTCAAAACGTTTAGGAATTTCATTGCTGTGCACAACTACATAAACCATCTTTTGAATCCACAAGAAAAGTTTTCAATATTATGATGTATCATCAATCATCTAGGCCCAGGAATTAAAGACCGACATAGGAGGACCAAGTGTCAATTGTATAAACTAAACTGTTTATCCGTAAGTCCCAAAAAACAAAACATACTCTTCGAAACAAGGTACGTTTCAAACGATCGTAAAACTCTAAGCTAAAGTGATAGATGAGAGTAATTATCAAAAAAAGCACGGAAATAATATTTTACTGCCTTAGTTCCAACCACTAAGATTTAGCGCTAAACATGACATTCTACGTTTAAATGTAGAACAACGTTCAGTAATTTATAGAAACTCATTCAACTTTATAGATATATGGCGCGGTCTTAGAACTTTCTAAAGATTGCAAACGTTTATGAACGTCTAGACGTGGATATATTGTTATGATGATAACAAAAATTTTACAATCTTATATGAGGCTATAATGTTACTTATGTAGTAGCAAAAGCCCCTGGGCAATATACAAGAAGAAACAGCACGTAAATTCAAAAAAGTTAATAAGAAAGAGTTTTATATAGAAAAAGCTGCCAGCTTAGCATGTCTATGCATCTTCATAGTATCTAAGTAAAGAATAACATTGAAAAACTTATCAGGGTGTATAAACAAGCCACATTATCATAACAAAGGTCCTCGATGTTTATGAAAGTGCAAACATGGAATGGTTGTAAAAGCAACCTGCTGCTGATAAGAAACCAACTCGGGACATATTTTGAGCTTTTTTTCTGACCTTGGTTGTTTACCTTTTTCATTTTCGAGAACACCTCTGTGGATCCAAGTTTGTTTGACGACAATGTTAGCATGAGATATCTCCATGTTTTAAACTTTATTAAATCTAAAGAATGTTTTAAACTTGGGGCAAAGAAATTCAAGGCTAGACATGGTAGTTCCATATGGCAATCAGCCAATACTTCCAATGCAGAATAAGTTTTTGTAATAAACTATAAGTTAGTTAATTAAGTTCTTTTATGTTTCATAAGTAGCTGCGCGATTTATTTCGACAAAATGAATGTGGCCTTTAAACTTATGATCGCAAAAAGGTCAAGATCGTTTGTCTATAACATTTTAAGAGTCCACTTTAAAATGCCACAGCTTATTTCATATACAATGTAGGTATATTAACTATAAATGCAATTATATTGCACAAAAAGAAAAAAAAAACCTGATTAAAAATGGCACTAGTTTCGGAGGTCATGTCCGTTAAAGCACTAAATAAAGCAGTTTCTGAAATGAATCTTGTTATTCCAGGTCTGTTTTATAGGAAACTGGTTTCATTTCGACATAAAAGCTAGATTGTCTTAAAAGGTTATTTCGCAAACTCGATTTAAAAACTGAGACTGAGACTCTTGTTTCTGCTATATTTCAGCGGATTCAATCCTCAACGAATACATTTGCATTCAAATCAAACTTTTAATAGTCAGATGCTAATATAATCAATATGTTTTAAGCACCTATCATTACATAGATTTCACTGACCTGAGTCTCACTGCAAGGCAAGACGGCTTGCCGTTACATCTTAGATTAACTTGCCTAAATTATATAACTTCAACTTGCATTTGATGCAACATCATTAACCCACAATTACGCTGGCTTAGCGACCGGAGTTACCGACATAGCTTGCAGAGTACGCAAAATGAAGTGACGGGTCCTGTTATAGTGGAGACCGCGTATTGGCAAGCGTAATGTGGGACGCTCCCCTGCTAGTTGAACCGACGAGCTTACAAAGATGGCTGGGCCAAACTGGATGCGAAAGACGGAGGACAGGATGTTGTGGCGCAGCCTGCGAATGAACTGTGTCTAGCAGTGGACTGCGATAGGTTGAGTTGAAGACGTTGCTTATTACACACACTGCTATGATCAGTAGCGTATCAGTTTGACAGACAGCACGCCCGTGTGTCTGTGTCTTCACACTTAACAGTTTCCTGTTTCCGGCTTTCCGCTATTGTTAGTTCAACGCCATATATTCTGTTAAGAACGTAAATTATAGCTCTCATTTCATTGCTGTGATATATTGTTTTACTTGCGTTAGTTTAGATAGCTGGTTTTATGTTTCTGATTTATTTGTTCGTTATTTGATTTGCGTCACGTTTTAACAATAAACATATTGTTGTTTTCGTGCTTACTAGACACGTGTCGATATGTCCAAATTGGTATTTGTAATTTTATATGTTTATTCGGAAAAGTAACGCTATATATATATGCCTTTGCATTCGTCAATTAACGCATTTTTATACACAGGGGTTTTATAACTAACTAGCCACGACTTCATCCGCGAGAAATTTCTGGTTCCCCTACAGCTGCTTTCAGACTACGCTATAATATAATAGCATATATTAAATAGCTCATAGCACAACAATATCGCGCACCATACATTGTTATGGACACGTTCACACTGTACTGTTCTATATATTATTGGCTTACTATTAAAATTAATACTAGGTCCTTCTTTGCTATGCTATATGGCACTATTGTATAGCGCAGTCTGAAAGCAGCTTTACCCACCTTATCGCATCGCATCGCCTGCCCGCGCTATTACTTCGTTTTCGCTTAGCGCTATTTCGTACATTTTTTGCTCGGCTCTTAAGAGTCATAGCGTGATGTTAAGTAGGCTTTAGCCTTCCTCTATAATTGGGCAAACATAATTTTTCAAATCCGACCTTTAGTTCCAGAGATTAGCGCGTTCAAACAAACCCTTCAGCTTTATTATTTGTATAGATATAGATGATATGGATAAAGAACAGGAACTTAATGCAGCTTCCTCTTTGACATGTGAGGCTTCTCAATCAGGTAACTTAATATAAGTAAGAACATATTCTCTGACAGGTATTACTAAAATATAAGGAGTGAAAGAAAAGATTAATGTACCAGTAGCTAATCGACTTGTAAAAGGCTGTGGAGGGAAAGTACTTTGGCTGGCTTTTACAACTTGCCTTGCCTTATATAATTTAACGATGGTTTTTGCTTTAAATTATGTGTTGTAACAAGTTCTTTTCTATAAAATCGCCATTTTAATCGTCTTACGTAAAGTCTTAAATTATTTTTTGTGTCTATCTAAATCTTAGTGAAAGTATGGACTATAGATAAGACCTGTGTTTATATGTTTAAATGACGACTACGCTTTTGGATTAAAGTGGTTTAACTTTATCTCTTAGAATATTATAGGCAGACGTGTAACCAGACTGACTAAATATTTACTCATACTAAAATACTTCTTATGTTTACAACACGTTAGATTCCATGTTTTTAACTTTTAAGTGGATTATTTGATCACTAAGCCGTGGTTTCCTATCAAACCACTACAATTTTATTTTATTTGTATCTACAGCTATGTGAAAAAGTATTTTAAGTAAAACTTTAACTTAATTTTGAATATTTAGCACTGCGCCCAACATAGTACCTTGTGGAACCCGTTTTTTGCCTTGAAAGGTCGTAGTAAATCTACTTTTAATTACAATAAAAATTAACTGGTCTCGCTAAGATGTTCCAGTAGACATCTAGAGCGGTCGTACAAGGCGGCCCGGTCCAATCGCCCACTGAGCAAAGGGCGATGCAATTGGGACAAGGAGACTTTTCATTGTTTTGCATACGCAGTCACGTTGAGGTAGGTTTCATTTGATGACTTGTTTTGATCTCAGTGAATGGAAAAGTTTATGGTTCTTGCGCATATTCTGATTCAAGATTTGGAAGACAAAATGCATAACTGTAGATTTGACTTAGCAGTGCTCATGTAAACCAACTATCAAAGTTTCAGACAGCGAATGAAGTCGTTCTTTAATGATTTGTGACTACTTAAGGAGCACTTTTGTCATGTTTAATAAATAAAGGTTTTTTGTAGTTTAATTTATAGTCTTTATAGTTGTTAAGAATTGAGAATGAAATATAGTCACTCGTTATACAGTATGTAACAAAAACCCTGTTGTTCCTTGTAGGAGCGTATATATATACCTATAGGCTTACCATTATTGAAGTTATAATTTAAAAAAAAACAATGGTGGCCGAACATTGTCCATAATCAGATAGTTTTTAAATTCGATACATTTGTTACAAAATGTTTTTAACATCTGAACTTACAAGTACTAATGGATCTAGCCTACGGTCGATAAAGATTGCCGCCGCCGGCGGCGGCCCCTTTGATTCGCGATAGCTAGACAGGTTGGCGCCAAAACACAAAGCAGGCGGCACGCACAAACTCCCTTTGTACGACCGCCACTAGCCGATGGTCGCCCTCACTGCCCCTCAGTCGCCCGCGCAACTTACTTCGGGACGGATGTATCGTACGCGTTGACAGCATTAGAAAAAGAACCAAATTATTGTGATTTTGTGAGTGAATTCTGTGTGTGCGTTTTTTCCAAAAATTCTTATTCAAATGAGGAATATTGTAGTGTACCAAGAACGTTTCGCAACTCCATGGAACATAACTTTGCGTCGACGATGGCTTCCCAACGTCTCCACATACGGACGTTCAACATTGGGTCTGTGCACGGTCGAGACCAACATCGTATTGCCGAAGGATAACCGAGGACACGAGACCATGACATTGAGGAAGAAATCCTCGTGATGTTTGAAGAAGACCCTACGGAAGTACGTGCTCTGTGGGTAAATAAATAAATTTTAAAGTGTTAGTTATGTCACAAATGACTAAATAGTTACTACGTAACAGATACTTCACTTAGTAGAAAATTACCTACTGCTATAATAGCCTACTCCGTCTCGTCAGCAACCGCTGCATGCTAAAATGTGCCTAAATACTCAAACGTACAGTTGTGATTGCTTCACACCGCGCGATTCCCGTATTATTATTATACTCTTTGGCGCGATCCCACAGCACTGAATTTGGGCCGCAAACGGCCCGGACCGCTCGGCCGGGCGGTAGGTAATTATAACGTGCAAGTACATGGAGTGACGGAGGCCTGGTTATGTGTTTATTGTATTATCAATCGTCAAACTTGATAAGCCAACTTTTTGAAAAATTCAAACTTACGTTCCCAAAGTGTTATCTATCAGTCAAACAGCTGAGTGATGTGAACGACACGTGACGAGTTCATGACCTTAGTGTAGTATGGTAGTGTGCGGCGCGGCGGGCGGCGACAAAGCGACCGGTCGCTACCTATTTCTCTTTGCAGGGGTGAGCAATCAGTGTTACTTTTCAAATATTTATTATAAAATATTTATTTTGATATTTTATTCTTCAATATTTTTTTAATTGACTTACGTAATTACCATCGGATATCGATTCTGAAAACGTCCCTACTTGGAACAACAGGGTTTTTGTTACATACTGTATATTCATCCAAACAGATTTATTGGGTTGCGTGTTAGGAAAGTGGGCAAAAAACTTTTTCACGGCCTACAAACATTCGGTTTCCAATTAATTCTAATAACTTTTCTTATCACGATCATCTTCTATTAAATAAAACTAAATCAATCATGAACTACTTTTCGAGGCAGACCAATTAAATTAATGCTGTAAACAGCATGAGTAATATCGACGACCACTTAGCGCAGTCAAGGTCTCGGTAGTCGGTACAACAGGACCTGACAAGTCGTGAGCTCTATAAAAGTTTAAAATCCGTCCAGTGTGCAGTCCGTCGGCCCTCGTGACGACCTCGCAACAACCTCGCAGCACCGCATTCACCGCTCCTATTGGCGCGAATGCAGCAATCGCCTCCAAATATAGATTTTTTTATATTCCATGTCATGGAATAGTTTCGGCACCAGCTTTTTAAATATCGAACGAAACGGGTCTTAAGTAGTGCAATACGAATTTTAAATTGCTTTGCGATGGAACTAATGGCTTGATTATTGTTTCGGTACTTTTCTTAAAGTAAGAGTTTGGAAACGTTCCGTTTTTAAAGTTTTCAAGCGCCAAGGTAGCCCGCGAAATTCCAATTTTCTTACGACTTCTTGTTTCTTGAATGATTATTTCAATATCAATCAATAGGGGATATATGAACTTACAGCTTATATAAAAGAGTATGTAATTATTTATGAAATTATAATCATTAAAATTCTCAGATTTTAATGATTATAATTTCATAAACAAATACATACGCGGTTGTTTAACATACAACCTGACACTGACTTGCAAAATGCAAAAAACTAAGAATATTTGAATTCGTAGACTATTCAGGCGTTTCTCCTTTAACCGGATGAATGTCGTAATTACAGACACAATTAAAAAGCCATTGTGTCTCGCATAGATCTACGTTCCGATAGATGAAGGGTTAAATGAAGATTTTCTGGGTTATCTGTAGAATTGCTTTTGCAACTCTTTCAATATTATCAGCTTCTTATTCTCCGTTATCTGCAACCGTTACTTAAGTGTTAAGTCAAACAATACTTTAAAGTAAAGTTCACGCACACATAATCCGTGATTCCCAAGACTTCAGTGACAAGACATACATCATTTAAAATTATTGTCTCTAATGATGGAACTACACAAATAAATGTCATTGTCTGTTAAAAATGTGGTCGTTAAAAATATTCACTTTCAATTGTTTGTATGACAAAGGCCCTAAACGTGTGAATCGCCTTGAATGAAGTGGTTATCAACACAATTACATCGAATTATTGTAATAAATGGAGAGTTATAATGTCAAGACTGTTCTAGTCAGTAGTTTCACGTTTGATACTCAATTTAAGTCCTAGATTTGTCATTTTTTTCTTAAGGTTATTAAGACTGCTCTCAAAACGTTGAAGGAAAACATCGTGAGGAAACCGGCATGTCCTAGAACCAAAAATTCGAAGACATGTGACATGTACCAACCCGACCTGGGCCCGCGTGGTAGATTATAGCCCACTCCCTCTCGAAGAGAGGAAGTCCCAGCAGTGGGAACAGTATAGGCTGATTATGATTATGTTTTTTTAATATTTACTACTAACTTTTGCCTATAATTTCGTCCGCGTGGAAGTCGGAAAATAGTCCAAATTCGATCATACACTAATATTAGCTGTGCCGCGAACGTTAACGTTACTACAACTTGACTAACGTATACTTATTGGACAAAATAAACTTCATGTAAATGGAATGATAAGTTCACCTTACTTGAAGTTACATAAAAAGGCTCTTGCGGTCAGCGTTAAGGAAAATTTCAAATCGCGATAAAATTATTATTACCTTTGAGCATCAAGGAAAGTCCCTCGACCTCGGTTTTTATTTACTTACTATTGTTTTTTTTCCTTTCGCTTTTGTGCAAGAATACCATTATCATCATGTACCTCACTTACCATAGATCGTAAAATCGTTGTATTGCCGTTATAAAAATCAGCCGAGCTTAAAAGAAATCGTGTTTAATTGATTTCTATTCGAAATAGGGTGATCAGCTCTAGATATTGTAAAATTTTTCTCTCAATGGAACTATAAATTTCGATAAAGTTGAAAGTACGTACCACATCATCAAAGTAAATCTGTTTAGCTGTTGAATTGTCGATTGTCTACGCAAGCCCTTATAGTAATAAAACCTCTAGGCACGGTGGTGTAAGCGTTCAATTTACTCATTGAAATCGATTTCGCATTTACTGCTCAAATCCGTATCATAAAGTGATCGTGTGTGTGACAGCCCATATCCACACGATCATTCACTTTCAATCCTCTCACTTCCATGTTTTCTATAGGAAATTAAGAGTGCATCTCTGCGATTTTATGTATGCCTGGTACCTTTGAATACCTTTTAATGTTTGTTTGGTAATAAAACCTTTTTATAGTGTGGTCCTTCCTTATTACATACACTATTTGTAATTAGAAGATTTTCTGTTTATAGTTTAGTTACAGTCAAAGTAAAGCGCAGGCCACACTCATGTAGCTATCGCGTCTTTCAATACTTCGGTTCATAGTTCGCGTTGTGAACCGTACGCATAATTGCGGAAGCTACATGAGCGAAGCTAAACGAGCTAAGCGTCGTTCCCAGTGTGGCCTGCCCTTAAGAGGATTTAAAATCAACACAATTCTTGTTTCAAAGTCTGGTAATATGGTTGAAATTTCTGATATGAATGTGAATATTACACGTAGGTATTCTTTATCTATTTACGCACGAAGGAAGTTTCGACAAATAAATGTGTTACTAATATGTGGGCATTTATAACATCCGTTACTATAGCAACCTTGTTTACTTCCTAGGCAGTTTGACGATAACGTCTAATTAAAATTATCTACGTTGTCATCGTCATTAAGATTTTTGGTGCTGATAGCCTTTTTGACTGTACTGCTGGTTTTTCTTCCTTGAATCTTTGAACCATTTGCTATTATTTTTTCCAGTTCGTCACCCATTCCTGGTCTATCACTTTAATTTGACTGATCAGGGTTAATATAGTTTTCGGTATTTTTTTTGTCAACTTCTAGTTTTTTTAAATTACCAGTTTACCTCGCAGCTCTGACCAAACCCAGACGATAAAAGATAACTAATACTACTGACATTTCCATACATTATATCTTTTACTTTTAAGGCTTTATCCTTGACTTTTGCTCGGTTCTGGGGTCAGCTAATATTAAAGTGCTTATTTATATTCTACACTGGTTTGACATGGCATTATGAACAAAATATATGGTGTTTCAAACAGATTTATATTACGTTGTATTATAGTATATTCTTGATAACTGCAGTGAGTAAGCTAAGATAGTCCTTTTCTAAATTTGTGCCAAATGACGTCATTTAGGCTAACTACGAGTGATTGAAGGATTGAAGTGATCTCATTTTGTATACCTTGTCCCTTGAATTAATTGATATTTAAAGCAATATATTAAACAACTATAGTAATAAATATTCTTTGTAGCCTACTCAGTGGCTTAAGCAATTACTTGAATTTGATTACAAGATTCTAATAGTAATTATTAAAATGTTTACCAAATGCGGGGACAGTCTATGGTTTACCATTGCATACCATATAGTAACGTTTATAGAATTAATTTGTTCCGGTAATTATTGGATCGGACAAGCTTTCTACTGTTCAGTTATATCTACATGTACCGTTTAGACAGGCAAAGGTTTACGAAGAAACTGTTTTTTATTTACCATTTACAACCATGAAATCTTATACCATTTCACGGTATATACAGTTGAATATTACCTTAAGGTTCAACTATTGACATTTCTATTAAAACTGATCTGCTTGCAATGAGGTTCTCATGATTATAATACATAGTATAGTATAGTAGTACGGTTTGACTGCCATAATTTAACAATTTCTCACCAACTTTATCATAATTTTGAATTCGTTCCAAATTTATTTTCAACAAACAATCATCTTCTAGTATGTATGTATAACAGAACATTGACTTATATGTCTAAACCGGCTTGTGGTTTGTTCTTCAACATAATTCCATATTAATGCAAGTAAGTGGCAGCCCAGATAGAATCGTGACTGAATGAAGGTGATGCAACGACAATGTCTTATTATATTTCCCTTGTTATTCTGAGTTTTGTAATCAAATTCCTGTCTCGCCACAGACATTTTATTATTATTAGATTTGTTTACTGCATTTCTTTAACAGAAAAGTGTTGATAGATCTTTGTGATTCTGAGAGCATCGATAATGGTTTATTGAAATTTTGTATACATACGTTTGTTTCATCTTTGTTGTTTCTACTATTCATTGTTCAAAGTTTATTTTGATGTCATTGTCATTCAGAGTACCAATTTTCACATTGCTTCTTTATGTGATTGTGTTTCCACAAGCCACACAGTTTCTACTTCAAGGCTATCACATCTAAAACCAACTTTTTAAAACACCAAATGGTCGTGCACCGACCACAATGGTGTTTTAAAATTGTCAGCACAACCGAATTTCAATGCACAATTTCGAAAGTGACCGTAATTTGTATGGAAATTATGCGCCTTACGCGATGTCCCAGAGACCTTGTTACAACTATTAACATTTGCGTTTTAAGTGCAAAGCTTTTCGGACAATGTTTCTGCGACATTGGCCAACGGATTCTTAAAATAAATTGATTATTATCGGCTGTTCGATGAGTTAATGTTGCATGTAATATTTTCCTGTTGTACAACCTACTTTCTCGTGATTGGATGAGTCGTGATATTCATCTTGTCAGTCTTAACCTTATAGAGAATGGGAGCTTGAATCGTCACTTCGATGTGATCTCGCGTCTTCGTTAGTATGTGGTATTGACTTTGCATACATCTAAGCTAAGAAAGTGGAGAGAGCATGGGAAATGTAGGGATTGTTCACATTTGCGGTGATTATCTCGGGGACGATGGAGCGAGACTGTCGTTAGTTATGCGTTTGTGTGCATGCCTTCTTACTTGAATAGGGTGAATGTTCTTGCTTCGCATATTTGTTCTGCTTGATGGCCTATAAAGCAATAATGTGTCAAGTTCAAATACCGCATCGACATGAGCCCCATTATGGATTCTCTCCATTACTTACATTTTTTCCAACTCTTGGATCATTTTCCCTAGTAAATTATTATTCTGAACTGTCAACGCTTTCGTCATTAAGTAACAAAACTACGAGATTTTCCTTTTCGAATACGAGTCAAGGTAATGAGCACGAAATTGTCCACTCGTGTGTATTTAATGTATTCACTTGTTCGCCAAAGTGGTACATTCGAGTCGAAACACTGCTTTATAAGTGGCACTTGAGCTTCCACCGCGAAAGTAAAAACGAATTCAACTAGTGTTTCCATTTCATTTACTACTAGCTGAGGCTTAGATAACAGTTTCTTTGAATATGCAGCGCAATGGATTGCGTTCGTTAGACTTGGTTCTTTTGCATGTCCCACCTACGCCACTGCGTTGATGTATTCATCATCAAGCATAACATTTTTGGGCATGCTCTGACCTAGTATTGTAGAAATAAGTACGACCGGTTGTCGGCTTTATACTGGTATGGGCAAAACTACTGTGATGTCCAGATTAGCTTTACTTTTATTAAAGTAATATATCTCTTGATGCATGTTTAGCCTTAATAGGACCGACCTGGTCGAGTTGAAGTAGGTTGTCATCTAGATATTATGTAGGTTATGGAATAACATAAATAAAAACAGTATGTCATTATATTTAGTTGTGTAAAATAACTACTTCTTAAAATAATCTTAATGATTATGACCTAGTTGGTGCATGAACAGTTATTATTCATACTTAATGTCAAACACTTTTAACTTTTGACCTATGCAGGTGTTATGTTAAGTAACTTAAACTTAATGAAAGCTAACCTCTTGATACTAGAGGAAAATGAAAGTGGAAAATCAAGGATATGTTATACGATATGCCTAGAGAGGCGTAGGAAAACGATTCTCTAAGCAATAATACGGCTAGGAATAATTTTATCTTGAGCTGTGGTGGCCCGGATGAGTTAGGTCGTTACTTCGAACCAGACAGGCATTTTTTTTTTTTGTATTTAATTTCATCATCACTGCTCTCAACATGGTGAAGGATAACGTCGTGAGGAAACCGGCATGTCCTACAACCAAAAATCCGAACACATGTTATATCCACCAATCCACACTGCGCCCGCGTGATGGATTGCCCACTCCCTCTCACAGACAGGAGGCCCGTGTCTCAACAGTGGGAACAATATAGGCTGATTATTCATGTATGTATATCGTAGATCTAATATGATAAAACGGAAGCAGACGAAGAAAAAGCTATTGGCAATTGTTATGGAAAACTCATGGATGCTGGAGAAAACATTTATACTTTTAAACATATTCAAGACAATAATTACAGTAAATTCAATTCTATACACGCATATTTATGCAAAAACAATAATTATTTCTAAAAAGTAACTACAGAATCATAGATCGTTCGACTCTAATTGCATCAGTTTAATAATAGACGCAATCATATTGTGTTTAGAAATTATTTATTTTTCATGTTTAATGCATGTAGTTTCACTCTATCTGGCATCGTGGCCAGTATAGCCACACGTTTCAATGTTTTCTATCCTTTACGTGTGACAGATAGTACATTAGGCATGTTGTAGGTACTCCCGATTTCAAAAACTAGCAGTCTACTAAGAGTCGTATTTTTAAAATTATTGAAAACTGTTACTCCTGTAAAAAGTTGATGAGTTCTTGTTTCTAGTGGAGGACTCTTTTATATGCTATATCGTCGCGTAGGTGAAACCATGAATTCAGCGCAAAATTGTCGATTTTTTGTTCCATAAAAAATATACATTTTTCATCGGTTTTTTTTTTACGTGGTCAAACGTAAAAAAAAAAACCGATGAAAAATTTTAACGCCGCGCGCCGGGGTTTCAGAATCATGTACCATGGTCACAGGTTGCGCGTCGATGTGTCTGCCACCCTGTATTTCATGATTGGTATTTATACTCAATCCCACTTCATTTCAAACTGATTCTGAGCCATGACATATCATCAGATCAGGCAATAGAAAGAGAAGACTTTCTTTGGAATTAAAAACAGCTTTTAAATCGACATCAAATCTACTAAGTTTAGTGAATTCTTCCACACAATGATGTTAATGGTGTGACCAAGTTGGCCCTTTGCCTACGACCGTTAACTTACCCGTTTACAACCGAGTGTCAAGACTTTCGTGGAAAAATTAACCGTTGACAGCCACAACTCATTAAGTGACAAGCAGTTATTAATGCGATGTTAATGAGAATACTTTATGTTTTAGAATGACGTAGCGGATATAATGAGCATGAAGTAGTATCGGCCGAATGTTCGGCCGTTTCCTGCTACGAAGTTATTATTTGGTTCGGTCGGTGCCGATCCTACACTCCTACACTCTTTCGAATATTGACTATGGTCCCGACCCAACTGAGCCGATCCGAACTTCTTTTACATTTTTCAATAATATTCGGTTCGGCCCGATCGGTCCGACCCGAACATTCGCACTTTACATTTCGGACTCGTCTGCTCCACCGGCCATCGGTCCTTCGACAAACATGAACAGCCCACCGCCACTTCAGTTTGCTTACTCTGCAAGCTATGTGGGTTACTCCGGTTCTTTTTCGAATAACTTCTTCGGTACATACATAGTTTGATAATCACAAACTAATCATACCAAAACTCACATATTAAAAACCTTACAAACAACCATACAAGGCCTATACGCGACAGTTTAAGTTACGACATAGTAAAAGTCGAAAGTTAATGTGTAAGTAATAATTGAATATGGCTTTCTACGCCCCGAGTTTTTGTGATTACCCATAATTACAAATATATGATACTATACGAGTATAATTTGACCGTCTATTAGCATTTTGATATAGAAATTAAATACAAGTTTGGCGTTTTATATGTTATTTTATTTACCTTTTTGATAGATTATTTTATATTTTGTGAATGTGAGAACGTTGTAGGCTTTGTAGATTATACATTTGTAGACCATTTTCTATTTTATTAACGCACCTGGTATAAGCCAACTATTTTACAAGAGTAACCGTGGAGTTTCTTGCCAGCTCTTCTCCATAAGAAACGACCAATTGAAACCTTGCACCTAGCTTCTGACGGATAATAAGTGCCCATGCAGTCATATTTCACGGTTCTTTATTCTCGAAGTGGAAAAGTGAAATGCTTTAGGAGTACAACTAATTTGCAGTAATCATAACTGTCTTTGATTTAACTTTCCTTTAACTTGATAGATTTACGCGTTAGATGGCTATAAAACTCGCTTCTAATGAAATTAAATGGTTTATTAGAAAATCGAAATGCCGTGCTACCGATTTTACGAGATTGGTTGTTAAAGTAGAAGAACTACAGTTTGTTTGATTGAAGAAAGTCCAGTAGCATTAAATTCACAATAACTTTCCAAATTATCCGTTTTATTTATGTTGGTTTCCGACTCCATGAGAGTTCGAGGATCCCAGCGTTTCGAAAGATTTTTTTGCACCAACTTGATCATCTGTCCTCAACGTGGGCGATAACGCCCCCTCGTGGGCGTTTGACACTTTCAGGGGACGCAGTAGAAGACCCAGAGAAAATTATGTATCCTAACTTACGACTGTATAATATTCCACGTTTAAATATATTCCTGGCAATAGCTGTTTCAGATTCGCGACAGACGGTAAGTAAAAAAAAAATTGGGGGGTTCTAGAAAATAAAAAAATGGGTGGTGGGCAAAATAGGTTGAGAACCTATGGGCTAGATAATCTATGGGTTCTTGAAAAAAAATCATTTAGACTTCAAATGAAATTGTCAATCACAAAATAAACCATAACACTGTCCACAATAGTTTTAAGTAGTTACTACGACAGGTAGCAATATTTATGTTCAATGTTATTTCAAGCCGTCCATTTGATTGTCATACACTGCCGGTTATGCACGTGTTTTAAAAACAGGTAACTGGCACACTAACTAGTGTATTGTTCAACAAAACACTTGTGTCACTTTGATTGATAAACATGAACAGGTGGGTTGATACGAATTTGAATCTTATTGCTTTGTTATAAGGTTCTTTGGAGCCGTTTTTAAAGCTGTACGTTTTCGTAGGGTTGTCAGACGGATGGAACTTTTTTAATTGAAAAGAAAATGACACACGTAATTTACATGTCTCTTGAAAAATATATGTGTTTGTTTATTTATTCAAGAATTAACAATGATTTGCTTTTGTATCGCCTCAAACTATTCAAGATTGGCTCATGCTGTGGTAAAAATAGCCAGTAGCAACAGCGCTTTAGTGGCAACACTTGGGCTATGAATGCCGCCCTTACTGCCGCGTCATAAAGAGCACTGTCAATGTGAAATTGTTACCCCTGATGTGTGGTTGTCTGTAAATTTAAGTTCTATGCCTACCAACCGTTATTTAAGAGTGAGAACCCTGACTGACAGAATAGGGAGTGGTGTTAAATGTCAATCATACTGACGTGCATTGTTTAGGCTCGAGTGACCTTAGTGTCGCGATAGTTTTTATACTGTTAACAACATTATGATAGAACTTAATTTTTATCTTGCTAGAATTTAAGTATAGGTAGCCACTTGAGTAGGTAGAATTTCAACAGAGGAAACCGTACCCCAAGATTCTTGAAATTCAATCAAACCATCCTTCTCCTTTTTAAATCATCCATAGTTTGTCTTTAAAAGACCGCTGTTAGGGAAAAGACCGCCCATTGTGTCACCCTTTGTAAAATTTCTACGCTTGTATCTATAATTTATATCGTTTAAATAATAAAGAGTACCTATCCTAACTATCTATGTATCTCTTTTTGAGTCTGAGCCAACTGGTGCGTGGAAAACAGTCATTTTCAAATTCTGTTCACCTCAGACCGCAAACATTTCTAAATAACCTTCTTCATCCACAGATGTCTATTTTGCATCTTGTTTTCATTCAAATAACCATTACTTTGAACTGTCAAAGTCAAGTGAACATATCGTTACCCACGCAACATAACTTATGAATGGCACATATTTAACTCATACTGTAAGGAAATTACACCCTAGACTTTGAAACTACAGGAAGTGCTAATTACACTCATGTATCTATTCGTAAAGAGGTATAGGTACATCAAATAGTATGTATTCACCTACATAAGACACGTTTAGAACGAGAAAACGTCGCGTGCGAGACGACAGATTTCTTTGAACATTCAAGGAGAGATACTTGCGCTGTGCTTGAGTCGATCGGCAACGGTTTCCATCGGTTATTGTCGTCTTATATGGATTTCACCAAGGAATTGTTGGTGGTTAATGGCTTAAGGAAACAGTTTTTGTTCTTTTGCTTAGCCCTAGGCTATAAAAAAGCCTTAGATGGGAACGTAATTAACTTGCACAGCGATGCGAACTATTCTATTCAAAAATTAAGGTGAAAAGTGTCGTTCAATTTCCGTTTCAACCTTCAATCTTCCACTTAAAACGGTAATAGTGCTTCCACTTGGAAATTCATAACTTTTCCAGCAAAGCAGTTCAGTTTTCAGCCCAGTAGTTACGAATTAAAGCGATCACAAAACTTAGTTAACGACTGCAATCTACGGAATTGCCTTCTCCAATCAAAACTGAAAACCCGGTACAAGCGGTTGGTGTAAGTCAATTAAAGCTATAATGGCTTGTACCGCCCATGGGAACTGAGAGGACATTACTACTAGCTGTTGTGTATATTGCGCAAGCGATAATCGCCATGACATAATTCCAGATTGTTATCGTTGTAACGCCAGTGTAAGATGAACTTTGGTAATGAAGAACTTTCAAAGAGATGAGGGTCTAAGTGTGCTGGTTAAGTTTTCATATTGCAGGTTGTATGTATGCAGCTAAGTTGATAGTGTTATTTTCTTGCAGATAGTTGTGATTGACATTTGTCGGTCAAGAAAGTAAGGGTTGACTAGATAACGGAGAACACTATAACGGTTGTGTCATAAACATAATATTCCGGAGAATATTCATATTGGTCTTAATTCTATGACAAATCTAATTAATATGCATGCAGGTCAAAGTTTAGTAGAATAAGAGAAGCACACAAGGATCTCTTGAACCAATTTCGTTGACGTCATAAACTAGTATATGCAAAACATTTCGCTTTCCTACTACAGATTGTGCAAAATTCACCTAATGACTTATAAAATTTGCGAAACTGATCTCCGAGTTGGCACAGTTGATGCAAACGCTGCGGAACTTGCTAGATTATTTTGTTGTACACAAATACTTGTTGGAATATCATTGTACAAGGAAATCTTATAGAAAATAAAGATTAATATTTAGTCACGATTTTGTGTGATGATATCATTTAGCTAGTTCCTCGACAAATTCGTGAGTTATGGACAAAAGACTTCGCCATTAAATGGCAAGACTATTAAGATACGAAATACTTATGAATATTCAAATGGTTTAGATTTTTTTGCAACACATTTTTGCGCTTGAGTTAACTCTGCTGAATTTGTTAACAATTACTTTAAACATATTTTAAAAGTTCGAATAATCACTAGAGTGATACTTAAAGTAGCAGTAGACACTGAAAAAGAAACCAATAAAATATTCATATTTTCTAATAAAAGAGAAGGTACAATAACACCAGCCTCAAAAATAAATGACGTAGAAAATTGAATTAAGAAAGTATCAAAGTGATTACAAACAAATACGGATCGAACAAAGCTACAGACGATCCAAGTTAAACAAATATGTACCTAATTAACAGAGGCATAAAGACCATTAATAATGCAGCTAAAAGAGAAACTGTAGTAAAAAAGTATCGAGGCCTCCCCGTGATGGAATCTAGACCTGATGCCCGTTCATTCAGATGTGACTGATTATACCGTTAGCTCTCTATCTACAATTCTGTAGTATATTGATGGATGGACAAAACGATATGATTATAACGTCACGGTTACTGGCAAAAATTACATAGGAAAGAAGTTTTTTGATTCTATGGCTGACATAGATTTGGAGAATGGTGATAGTTGGTTGGCAGTAGGAATTATTGGGAATATACTGTTTGATTTTGGAAGTAGGAGGTTGCATGGTTGAGTGCAGGTATCGCTTTTGTTAACAGTAAATGGAATGGGAAAAAATCAGCCAAGCAATGTTTAATAATGGCTAGACTAGTCACGTTAATAGAATCCATAATACATTGACTTTCTATGATGTTAATCAAAAAACATAATTCGTCGATGAATGAAAATAAAGTGAAAATATTTAACTTTATAAATCGACTATGACGAAAAATGGGTTTCCAGTTCATCACAAATTGGTTTCAAAGTCTAGACTTCGTGAGCTGTTGATGCAATTAAACCAAACAAGTATTTGATAAAAACGAAAGACGACATGCCTATTTATATTATAATTGGCGATAAAAAAGTGTCGAAGCAAATAACAAAAGCAACAGAAAGTACACCAACAGTATTAAACAATTTCGTTATATACAAACGTTTTAACGAATCAGCGAACCAGAGCTATGTTTCAGCAATTTTACTTTTGTCTTTATTAAAATGAAAATAGACCTTATTTTTAACTAAATAGAGCTTAATAAGCTAGCAAAGTTAAGGTTTTCCTCGAACTAGACGCCAGATGTTTTCGAAATGCCTCTCGGAGTGGAAAATTGTTAGATTTCGTGTTAGGTCGTTGCCCGTTCAGTGTGACCGATCAGTGATTACTCTGATATCGAAGTGCAATCTTAAACTGAAACTGTTAGTGCCGTTGCTTTATGCCAGACCGTCATTATTCATGCAAACTTGCAAAGCCTTAGTACGGTCTTCAGAGTATGATAGTTGCTTATGTCCGTGAAAGTAAAGTTCTTGCAGCAATTATATTGTTATCTCTGTAACAGCATGACGCAAGTTCTTTGTTACAAAGTCAAGGACCCCGCCTTGTTGTTTTTAATCGGCTGCTTCCAGTTTCTCGAATGGTTTGTGGAATTATTCTTTTCCTTGAGATTTTATCTCTTTCCTTCTGATTTCATAACTCCTTAAATGGTGGCTCTGAGATGTGTAGGTACGGCCTAGTTTTCTGCAGTTAAGCTTGAAGTTTGGATTCCATTGGTTGTTTTCCTCTTGGCTCGGTTTTCACAATGTCATTTGGTTATTGTTAGGCCGGGGTCGTATTGATATCACCCGCAGCCTTTGTGCAACAAAACCTCGTAACGATCACCGATAATATTACATGCTCCTGTACTTTGAACTGCAACGTATATTTCCTTAAGATATCATGTTTTGATTGGCCATTCTAATACGAATCAATTTTCAGCTATTCGTCCAAAAAAACGATCAAGCTGTCTCGTTTCCGCCAATAGGCAAATTGCAATACGATTGGCTTTTTAATATTCATCCGTTATACTGTCATGAGTTTTTATGGAGTTTTCGAACCGGCACAGAACGGTTCTCTGGTGTGATGACCAAGATTTTGAAGATGATTCACGATATATACCTTGCATGTTTGTATCTAGACCGGTGCTGATATTTCAACCACCGTTGTAATCTATACCTCTATACAATTTGAAACTGGTTATTTAGATTAAAAATTAAGTAAGCAAAATGTTTGATGAGATATTTAAAATTAATGTTAATTCGGATCACTTTCGTCAATCAGAACGTGAAATTAAAGCAGTACAAGATTATTTTCCAATACTTGTGAAACATGACTTTCAGATTATGTACCTAGTCAATGATCATCATACGAGAGCAACCGTCGCAAATTCCTGTTATTTTTAGATGCCGATTTGAAGGTATGACCATCTCAAAGAAGTGAGTAAAATAGAACTTCGTTTCATGGACTGCTCGGTAAATATCTGCGATTATTCTCACGATACCAAAACTAACTAAATTAATAGGATATTTGTAAAGGCATCCTAAATAACTGGTTTCTTTATGTTTATAACAGGTATTGGGATAAGTATTCTTTTATGTATCGTGTTTGGAACCAGTTTGTGGTTGGAATAAAGCCTTTATTTATATTGTACTTTCCGGGCAGTATAACACTGAGCTGACTGTACGGAAAGGTAGTGAATCATAATGTAAAGTAGACCATGTAGAGCTTTGATAGTCATAAACTGCATTTAATTTTACTTCGATAAGCCTGTAAAGAGATGAGAGTTACCGAAAATCGAGCCAAATGGCGTGAAATTGGAGTTATGTCCAGAGTGGACTGCTGTAGACTGATGATCATGAAGCCTGTAAAGAAAGAAGAAAAGAAGGTGAACCTGAAGAAGGTGGCTGCGACAGATTTGATGCGGAAGGCGGAGAACAGGGTGTTGTGGCGCAGCCTGGGAAAGGCTCAAGGTGCCGAACATCCAGGCCGTGCTACTGCCCAAGAAGACCGAGAAGAAGGCTTAAACGTGGTGCCGCGACGTGTCTGAACGTGGTGCTTCGTGCGAGTGCTCCCCGCACGCGTACTCGATATAATATTTATGCCTATTTCCCATAAATCTATTATGTCGGTTGCGCGATGCTCTCCGCTCGTATGCATTCAAAACAAAGAGAACAAGTCAGTCCAACAGTGGACTGTGTTAGGCTGAGTTGCAGAATTTAAATATTATTAACAGCCCTGAGACGTTTCCTTGGAGATAAAATTATGTAATGTCCCACCTTAAAAGAGGCTTTAAATATTTTTAAGAATCAAAATGGTTGACGTAACATCTAGAAAAATGCAAAAAATCGTTCTTTAGAACTTAAGTGAATTATGGATACACCAAGTCTATCTTTAGACAATATAGAAATCATATAGAAAGCCGTTGATTGATACCTCGTTAAAAAAGTTGGCTTTCTATGCTTAGGAGCAAGGTAAGGCTTACTAGTCCACCTTGTTTGTCTGTCTGGTACAATACGATCGTGTGATAAGAACTCGTTAGATCCGGCTCGTAAGTGTCAATGTCACCGATTGTTTATATATGCATAATTGTTATTTTTTCATTGGCTGCAGAGATATCAAATTAAAAATGTTGGTCTTTTTGGTTGACTGTTTTTTTGGTTTTGTCTGAGTTGTTCAGGATTTTTAATGGTTTTAAATAATATATAGGTACACTAGTGTCTGTTTTTACTTCTTGGTGCATTTAACATTAGTGTTTCTAACTGCTGTTTCGATTTCTAACAAATCCTCTTTAGATCAACCTCTCAAGACCTTAAAAACAGGTGACTAGAACCAGCCAGCGTTCGCTTTTTAGATTCGATTTGCATTTCGAATTAATTTTTTTTAAAGCGCGCGACTCACCTTCCGTACGAGCACTCATCGCCGTCATGCCTCACTGCCTCCCGTAACGAGATCTCGATAGAGTCGACTCGATAGAAACCGTCTCGCACTGATATCGACCCTAGAATCGAGTTGACGCCTCATTACAACGATGTCCCTACGCTTATCTGAGTATGTGTTGATTTGCATACGCATTTGAATAAATGTCTAATGTTTATGTAATAGTGACATCGCTTCATTCGATTTTCTCAATTTACATCGTGCGTTGCGTTTCTTTTGTAACTGTTTTCGCCGTGGTTGTTCGACTGATTTGCGTCGTAATTAAGCTAATCAATGTAATTATTTTATAATGATACTTTGGAATTTTGTAGTCGGCATCTACGGAATGGTGGAAGTGTTTATGTTCTTATTCGTGGTCTTAATTACATACTTAATTTATTTATGCATCAGTTTGGTTGACACTTCAGTCTTAGCCTACTATTAATTTACTAAAAATATATTCTTCTCAAATGACAACACAGAATGTTGAAATTAATTAAAGAATTTAAATTTTGCAAATCAAGTTTCGAATTTCAACAATATGCAAAATATGTAAATATCAAGAAATCGAATGTAGTCACGAGGTCGCCATTTTGCGGTGTTAATTTTATTTAGCAATATTGGTGTATAGAACTATAAAAGTTTTCGTGTTTGTACACAATCCTCTAAGGCTTATATCTCACTGGGACACCAAGATGGTGCAACCATTGCATTGTCGCGACACAGCTATATTGTGGGTATCTCACCATGCGTCCAATCGGATGCGCAACGAACCATACATTTTTTTTTAGTGCGACCATGGTCGCGTACTCGCGTCGCCACTGGTATAATATAGTGAAATAGGGCCCTTATTGTTACTATCCAATAGCACCATTTCAATGCCACCAAGAATTCCAAAAGGTGTCAATGATTTGGATACTAACAGCTTGCTTCTTAAAATATTTCTTAGATGTCGATACTATACAAAGAATATTTGTAATTTCCCATTCACTTGAGGAGAAACACTCAACATCCTCGTTAAAAGTTCAAGCAAACCTCAACTTAGGTATTCGTTTGATTGAATCACGATGTTTCTTTCAAAGTGTGTGGCAATAAATATTTATTTGATAGGGATATTGCACCATGACACGAGGTCCTTGGTCCGATTCCCGGATCGGACAAAGTTTTATTAGGTTTTTTCATCGGGAATTTCTCAGTACCAAACGAGAGCCTTGATTCGTGCCCGGTGAACGCAATATGCTCGCCCCCGATCAAATGGCACTTAAACATTACTGGCGAAATGAGGGTGTACTATATGTACACTTCTACCGGAAAACAGGCGTGAATATGTTATATTCAAATCATAAAGCGTAGGTAGCTGCTATTTACTATTCCGCGAATGCTGTAATAGTAAATTGAGGAAAATGTTCGTAGGCGCTGTTCAACCGACCTGTGAACTGTTCCTATCTTTAAACCAAACACGATTTTCCTATATATGGCATAAATGAATTCCAAGCCCCAACCGAGAGGAATCTTTTAACCGTAATTCAAGTGCTCAGAGGCTAAATAACGCTTATAAACATTCGGAGAGTCTCAGACCGAGAGGTAAACATTGCAGCATTTTTGCAGGATCGCGTAGAATAATTCAAGTGGCAAATATCCAATGGCCAAGGTAATCAATGATAGGTTTTATGTTGTGAGTTGTAGTCTCATTTAATAAAGTACTGTGGTGAAATTAAACGTTGCATTTTAAGTTTTATTTGCACCACAAAGCACTAATTACTTTAACTAAACGAATTTTAACCATCGTTCTATTTTTGTCAATCGCTTGAAGATAACAGAGACGATGATGAGAGAGATGTTTAGCGCTAAACGTGATCTGTGGTGTTAGCGGGCTTAAAAGTAGAAATCAAATCAGATTGGTTGGTGAGCCATGACCTCTGACCTTATTACAAACAGTATATTTTAAGAATCCTTTGAATAACACTGTAAATGCAAAGTCAAAAGGGAAGAAGACGATGATAAAGTCAAAGTAACAAAATACAGGGTAGCAATTTGGTCCCTTGCTTCCGATAAGGGACAATTCTACCCGTGATACCTGCCTAGCTTTTCCCAACTATGTTGGGGTCGGCTTCCAGTCTAACCTGATGCAGCTGAATACCAGTATTTCACAAGGAGGGACTGCCTATCTGACTCTTTCCAAGAGCTTGTCGTTATTAAAATTTTGCAACGCCTAGTAGGTACTATTATGGTATACTGTGGCAACGCCATTATTATTGATATTAAATAAAAAAAATGCTATAGTCTTGTCGTTTGTTGTAGCCTTGTTGCAATGTTTTGGTTTCAAACTGTCGCGTTATTTGGCGAAGGCCGTTCAGTTATGATAGTTTGAGAATCGAAATGTAAAGTTTTGTAATATATTTTTATGCAAATTTTGGGTCAGTTTATTGATACTCATTATAATTGAAACAGTATAGGTATAGAGAATATTTTGTTTATCATCTAGAATTTTAGTTACCGGTTAAAATGCCATTTCATCCGAGTGTGCAGCTTCTTCATCAATTAACACATATATTCATACATAAACTCACACCTTCCTGCTACCTCCTTACATACTCCTTTTTCTTCGTTTATGTTCATACATCTTGTCATACACGCACGCCGGTTGTAAGTAGGTACTACGCACCTTTCTGAAGGACATCGCCAATAACTCCACTATATGTCATCCTCCCGACGTTCACATCACACACACATCTGCCTTGTAAATACCATTTTTTTCTTCTCATCAATTAAATATAAGGATTTTCGAGAATAACAGAAAAACCAAAGCTACAACACTTTCCTATTTAAATACATACATTTACCTAGCCTCCTCCCAATTATGTTGCGGCTTCCAGTCTAACCAGATGCAGCTGAATAACAGTATTTTACATAGAGCGACTTCATATGTGACCTCCACAACCCAGATACTGGGTAACACGATACCCCGTAGTAAGACTGGTTGTAGATTTTTGGGCTTCTTATTACCCATAATGACTGTCAAAGATCTATGTACGAATGACAACAAAACTTTCTTCTCTATCATAGTGTATTAGATTTCAATCTTGAGGAACTTCCAAACGAACAAAACCGAACTCTAATGAGCCATCTTCTCATATTGAAGCACGCATTTATCCGCCATCTTAACATATTCTTAAGTACTTACTCCGCCTACGTAGACACGTAGTTTCCTCCAATGATTAGCCTCTGTGAGAAAAGGAAGACAGCACTTTCTCCGCATTTGTGTTTTTTTTTACTTTTTCATGTTCCATGTTTGAAAATGGTCTTTGTTTTAACGGTCGCGCCATTTATGGTGGTGACAAGGTTTTACTTTTCTCTGATTGGACCTCTATACCTAAATAAGTACGTTTAACTTGCGTGGTCGTCGGGTTTAATTATTTGGAATATCAAGATGTGAACAAATTGTCAAAAGAGAAAAATGTTTTTGTCGTTCACCAGTGCTTGATCAAAAACCAAAAACAAAAACGAATCGTTTTGCTTACTAATGGTAGTATTATTTATTGCCAAACTGCGCATATAAATAGATTCGTAAGATAATTTTGCCTGTGATAGCTACTTCCATATAGGAAAGTCTACTATGCAAAGCTATGAGGTATTTACTTAATTATTGGTAAAGATACAAGAGCCATAATTTTAAACAACAACAGTCCATAAATTATAGGAATCGGCCATGTTTTTATATTTGGCAAACGTATTTATATTTAATAAATAATTTGTGTAAGAATGTGAACGCTGAGTGTGATGATAAATCAAATGATTTCTCGAATAGTTATATCAAATGTTAATGAATTATTTTAAAATAAAGTAGGTACGAGCTATCAGAGCTAAATATTAATTTCGCGCATTTTGACCCAGATAAAGTTTTTCATTTTACAGCTTATGTAATGCGGCATTTGACCGCACTGAACCCTATTTCACTGACATTTTAGACTTCCAATGTTAATTACTTTCAAATTGCCTTACATTAAAGTTGTATTCGATTAAAAGATAGATAAATTAAAAACTCTGACACTTTTGGAGCAGATTTATATTTTTGGTTAGGTATTCGTTTATCACCACAGATGTTGTTTTTAATGTTATTAGAACCGTCTGATAGCTTTTATACGAAATATTCAGTCTGTATTAATATTTTTTCCCGACGATTTTTGCGTTTTTTTTAGCTGTGTATGTCCAGATGCGTAAACGTAAACGCAACAAAATGAGTATTTAAGGATCGTGGCAATTGGCGTTGTTTCTGCCTACCTCCATGGGTAAAGCGCCTTATCTGGCGTTAGAAGAATCAGCCCTTAGATATCAATAATCGAAATATTAAGCGAGTTATAACGTAACATCACGCCTGGATTCCCCGAAGCGTTAGGCAGAGATGTAGCTATATTACAACCACATTTCGCCAGTTCTGTTCCACGTAGTATGGACAAGCCTATTGCCATCAACCGGATAAAAATCCAGACTGCTACTGAGAAATCCCAGATGGTTTTCCATGACCCGCGAATCAAACCCAGGAACTCGTGCTCAGCAGTAGCGCTTGCTACCACAAGACCAACAAGATCTATTTATTTATTTTTCCATTTATGTACACACATATATACACAGACAAGAAAAAAACAGAACAGGAAAAAATAGGTACAGAGGTGATGGTTATTTCATAGGAAATCTCTTCCAGCACACCCGAGACAGGACAATAGATACAGATTTGTAGACAGCGGCGTGTGAAACAGTAAAGGAGACAAAATAATAATACATAAAATTACAAATAGTTCCCTTAAAACACTAAACAACTAACAACTACTTATATAGGTATTCGTAATATTTTTTCTTGTAACATTTGACATATCATCATAGTTGTTGACATTATAAAGCAACAAGTGAACTCGGATGTAACCACGGCCCTATATACTTCCCTGTTGCTACATAGAAACTCGATGTAAAACTTTTTTAATGACTTGCACAAAATTGAAACTAAATTTTCAAGTATCTAAATGATGCGTTAACGTTATGGTACCGACAGATTGCTTGGTTCCGGGGTGTTGGTTGGTAAATGTCAAGCATATTAACAATGTGTACGTAGACCGTAGGTGAGTAAGTATCTAAGGCACTTGTCGCACCGCCAACGCTGGGGAGTTTGTTGCGCCACTTCTTCTTCCCCAGCGATAGCACTAGGAAGTGGTGAAGGGAGGGCGTTTTTTGGGGGACTGCCTTTTGTCATTTTGACGTTCAAAAAGTGCTGATTCTTAGCCTAGTTTGAATAAATGACTTTTGATTTTGATTTTGACGAGGAAGCGACTAGCTATTCGTATCAACGATTTTCTCGCTCAAGAAAACGTAAAAAATATTGTAGATCCCGAAAGTAATATAAAAGAGATACATATAATATTAATAGTTGATCGCTGCTAGAAGGCCAATTTCCGTAATTAAAACCTTCAAAATCTAGTCGCAATCTCATTTCAGCGACAATCAATGTTAAAAAATTGTCAAAAATTTAGGGAAATGAGAGATATTTTTGACAGATTGAGACTGAGATCAGACTGTGAACGTTCTTTAAATTACGAGAATTGCCCCTCTGGCCTCTGTTCACGTCGGCGAGTACTCGTTTGTTGCAGCCACAAGAGCTATCTAAGCGAGCACTCGCTCAGCGATGCTCATTTGGGGGGCAGAACACTCGCTGAGAGATTCACGCCCGATTCAAACTTTGTGGCGGCTCGGAACATGAGGCGAGTCACTGTGCAGTAACAAATTCACGTGGCGGCGGGGGTGAGGGGTGAGGTACTGCGCAGCGACTAGCGCACTTCAGAGCCGCCATAAAGTTTGAATCGGGCTGTACCAGCGAGTAACCGCTCCTCACCGTCGCGCACTCGCTGTTTGCCAAATCGTTTTTAGTTGCTAGCTCTACTTGCTTCTCGTTGATCACCAGCTGGCGTGACGGAGGGGTAAGCTGCAGAAAAACAAATAGGTAAATGATATATATTTTCACGTTAAGCGGTTGGTCCCGGCTGTCATTTGTAGATCTTTGACAGTCGTTACGGGTAGTCAGAAACCCGAAAGTCTGCCAAACCGTCTTACCAAGGCAATACTGCCCTATTGCCCAGTAACTGGGTTGTGGAGGTCAGATAGGCAGTCGCTCCATGTAAAATACTGGTATTCAGCCATCCGGTTACACTGGAAGTTCACCCGGTTAGACTGGAAACCGTCCCCAACATAGTTGGGTAAAGGCTAGGCATAAATGATGATGATGAAGACATTTTTAAGATAGCTTTTTGTAAGATAGAGGAAACGTGTTCAACTTATATCTAATTTTTAATGGCTATCTAAATCTACTTATTACGTATTATTATTTTGTTGATAATATTTATTAGGTTTTTATTTAACTTTGAAGGCCGATGTGACATAAAAGTCAAGTCTGACATTTGCTTTTTACGACCTCTTATGACCATTTTTCACTTTACATCTTTTGCACCTTAACAAGCCAACAACAACTTTTATTATTTTGCGTCCGTACCGTATCTCATAATAATAACATAACATCACGCCCGTATTCCCCGAAGGGTTAGGCAGCGGTGTAACTACCTATAGTACACCGTATAGTAGCATCTCATATTTTAAAACCCAAACACGCAACGGATAATAAATAATAATAATTTATTCTTTTATCGAGAGGTTTCCAGCAATCGATACCATCAAACAAGCCAGCAACGCTTATCGATAAAACATTATTCGAATATTCGCAAGACAGTCGCCAACCCCTCACTTAAATCGATCGCTATAGTATGCGCAAACGCACCAGTAGAATAGAAAGCGCGGGAAAACGACATAATGCGCGGATTAAATTTGGTTAAATAGCCAACGAAAGTTGTTTTGTATTGGTATGTTAGAAACTTTATTTTATTGTCTTTGATATGTCCATGTGCGGTCTCCTTGCGGAATTGTAAAGCCTTGTTTAGGAGTAACTGCGTTGTTACGGTCAGATAGAACTAAAAGGTATTAAGGTTTATGCTGATTCTCGATGGCAGACAGGTTCGAGCAACATTGCATTGAGGTTTATAGTAAAATGTTTTCAATACTCTACGTCCAGCATTTTTATTCTGCTTTCAACTTTTTCTCCTACATTTATAATTTCAGATGCTTTCTGACCGTCAATAATCACTTAACTGTAAACAAAACCAGTGAAGAGTTTATATCATCATCTGCCTAGTCTTTTCCCAACTATGTTGGGGTCGGCTTCCAGTCTAACCGGATTCAGCTGAATACCAGTGAAGAATTTATATGAAAGTTTGAATTATTTGTTAAAAAAAAAACCGTCAAACTGCAATATTTAACCCTTATAAAAAATCTCTAAAATCTGACTATTCAAAAATCAACCCTTAAAGTCCAGCTATCGATGTTAAAAATAATACAGAGGACAGAGTCAGAGGCAGAGAATTGGTTTATGGTCTAATATTCCTCTTCTGATTTCTGATATATTTATTTTGTTAATTTTCATTCAATTCCACTTAAAATAGAACGAATATGAGCATGTGTAGCTAATCATTTAATAATATCAATAAAAATAAAGTCCTTGTCCATTGGCAGAATATCTTAGTGCCTGACACACGGTGGTAAAAAGCAATAAAGAATGAAGATATCATGCTTTTATTTTGATGTCTTACTAAAGTTTAATTGCAGTTATCTTATTGTATTTATAGGTTTTAGCAATCATTAATAGTTATTATTACTACTACAGGGAATATTAGTAGGCCGTATTATTATTTTTATTTGAATCGGGCGCGGTTTTGAGACCGTAGCGTAAGGTAGGACTCAGTCAGGCAGTGGTAGAGCGACGAGCTTCGCAGGGTGGCTGGTAGGTGCTGGATGTGAGTTGCCGAGAATCGAGCTAAATGGCGTGCAATTGCCTATGTCCAGTAGTGGACTTTGTAGGCTGATGATGATTTTTATTTTAAGAAAATTGCAGGATAGGGTCCAACCTGAGCGGAAAAACGCGACCAAATATCAAATGCGTTTTTCCCCCATGTTTCCATAGCCTTATCGTGTTTCACTGAAGGCTTTCCTCTCGCTTCTACCCACACTTGTCGGTATTTTACCGTGCCAGTCCTTTTCAGAGAAGTTAAACTCCGTTCGTAACCTTCGCTGTCGTTTGTCGCATGTTGTACGAGTGAGTTTTGGGATGAAATTGTTATTAGAGTTTCGTATCCTAAGTGAGCTAAAGGGTTCTAACTAAGGTTCCGCTGCCCGTCTGCCACAGGGCTGTATCATTTGAACTGTAACAGGCAGACACATGAAATTTTCACGGAGTGTGTCTCTTATATATCCATGATATAAATACTAGGAACAAACACAAATTTGTTGTACCTATAACAAGGCTCAAGAAAATAGCTGGCTCGTTCAGATGCCAATGTATACGCTTTTACAATAAAGTTCCAAGCCCCGTTCAAGATCTAAGCCTTAATAAATTCAAATCATTCATTAAACGTAAGTTGTGCCAGAAAGCCTTTTATTCCGTTAAGGATTATATCGAGGACAAAACGGCTTGGGATTAAGGTGCTTCCAATTTTTTACATATTTAATGTGTTTATTTTTATTTATATTTTTTTTTCTGTCTTGTTGTTGTTTTTTTTTTGTTTTATTATCTACACTTTGACATTAATGGATTTTATATATACTATGACATTTGCTTACTTTGTAAAGTATTCTATTATTTTAATTATTGTGAATGTGAAGACTATGTGGGTCATTTTATTTATATTATTTTTAATTTTTCTCTCTGTTCTGTTAGTTTTTGTCATGGTCTGGCAGTTTGAGTAATTAATGTGGCCTACCCAAATGTCCTTTCTTTGGTATTGTTCGTCGAATCGTCGAGCTCCTTAAGTTTTGAGTTGAGCTGCACGATTTCTGACAAATGCGTGCACTGGCTGGACAGGTCCTCTCAATCTGTGTGGTTCTTTCCTCAAAAGACCATCTCAGACATCGACCTGCATGGTCTTCATATGATCTGACCAAGATTATGTCTGGACTTTAAAAGAGACTGTGACCTCTGAGTTTGTTTCGGCCTTTCTTCTCAGAGTAGTCAGATAGGAAACGCCGACCTCATCTAGTTTTAAAATATGATTGACGTGTAAAAGTGTTTGTACAAACCTACTTACAAAAATAAAATCATTTATCATTCATTTATCATTTATAGCCGCTATAACAACAAATAATTATAAATAAAATAAAGTTATAAATTAAATGCCAAGAAAGAAACGTGTTTTAGAAAATATTGTTAAGTATTTTGGTGGTACGTTCCTTCGTGTGCGAGTCCGACTCGCACTTGACCGCTTTTAAGTCGCTAATCGTAGCTCTATAATTTTATTGTGTACAAAAACTTCCTATGTGCATTTTTCTGTAAAGTGAAACCAAAACAAATCCTCTGCCTTCTAACATTATTACATTAATTCTATGACGAACGTGGAGTAACAATGAACAATTATGAACACGACTGTATTTCTTTGGCGCGTAATTAGTAGTGTTGCCATGTTTTAAAATGAGAGAAAGAGGTTTTTGTTGTAGGTTTGTTTTCTAGGTGTGGTGGAAATCTGTCTTACAAGATTATTATTAGTCGAGAGTGACTTTAATAAACAGGTAACTTAGGTAAGGCATTTTCTGCAAAATATCGGTTGCCAAATATTATAATTTTACGCTTAACAATCAGCTAACATATTAATCACAATATAAACAAATTGATCCTTTGTGTGTTTATCCTTTCAAGTCAAAAGGCGTATTTAAGGATCAAAGCAGGTGGCCTTCTGTTGTTTGTGCTTACCCCCATGGGTAGAAAGCGTGAGTCTATGTATGTATAAAGTGATCTTTTATTTTGTGTCAGATTACAAAAATTCAATTCACAATGACTAGTGTAGATACAAAGTAACGCTTTCAGTTTTACTAGACAAGTTTGAATAGCACAAAAAAGTGTTTGTTTAATGACTTAACCTTTTCAAACAAGTTTTAGATTCGACACATGAAGCCTGTCGATGTTTCCAATTGATCTGGTCATAAAACTGATTTTATTGACCTTAATAATCGTAATTGAAAACTCCTTTCTGGCAAGGGCTTCTTGCAGCAGTGGTAAACGCTTGAATATTCCTGTTAAACCTTCCAGGAGTAGAGTTTCTTGCCCATTGTTCTTCATACGAAACTACTTTTTGGAAGAGATACTAGAATCAATTCTTTTTTTTTGTAATTTTTAACGTTCAAGAGTGTCTTTGCGGGCTCGCGAAAGATGACGGACTGGGGGAGGCCCTTGCCCAGGAGTAAGACAGCGTAGGCCAGTAAAAAAAAGAGTGCCTTTAGTGTGCCTATTTGAAATAAATGATTTGACTTTGACGCACAAATCAAATCAAACACTATCCGTAAAAGTACAAAAAAATGGTTACTCTAACTTATATATCCTGATTCAACGATTAATTTGTGCTCATGCACGGAAACCGATGCCTCGCATACCTCCACGTTAATGTATCGTGCGTGATTTTTACGTGTACACAAATGTACCAACCAACATGACAGACGCGACCGCCATCTTAGATATGGCGATACGTGATCAAATGTAAATAATATCTTCGGATGTGACTTGGAACGCTGGAATTCTGAAGATTTATTGTCTATTACATAGCTTCGTAGTATTAATGCAGGTAAAATCTAATAATAACTGAAATTAAATGCAACGGATACCTTCACGATTTGTAGATACAATGTTCACATTTCCCGCGTTTTCATTCGCGTACCTTTAGATAAGCGCGGGAAATTAAAAAATAGAAATAAGGTTGGTTGCATGTAGTTTTTGTTGTTGTAATTTTTTCAAATGCGTCACATTTGACACCTTTCAATGTCAGTTTATTATTGTGTCCAGGTGGGTAACAGGGGTCAAAAAATAGATGGTATCATGTAGTTACTTTGTCAGTTAATACATAGGGACTTCATTGCACATGTTTCCGGAACTTTCAGCTGTGTTTAACGTAAATATTTATGAACTAAATCACCTGTATAAAGTGCGATAAGAAATCAAGCCAGCTGCAATTTTGCAAAAAAACTTACTAAACGGAAATTACAAGAGCCGTTTACCTTGTTTTTATTAAATAGCTTCAATCTCAGGCAGAAAACTCGAACTAATAATTTTATGAAGATCTTACGACTTACTTCACTCATAGATTTTACTGAGCTCATCTTTATAAATCGCATTAAATCTGACGTCATACGTCGTGTTTATGCGGATTCTTATTTTAAAAACATAATACCTACCCATATTTAGTTACGTCACCTTTTTCTTTTTTAATTATCCTTGCGTATTTTCCGGATGTATGAACGTTAACGAAGCAAAGGGAGTAGGCATGTAAGGAATGTAGTTGCGTTCTGTAATTTCTGCCTGACCCTGGGTCCCTCTCGAAGAGAAGAGGCCTGTGTCCCAGCAGTGGGAACATTATAGGCTGGTTATGTATGAGGGTCCATGGGAAGAATGCATGAGGTATGTATGTATGTATGTAGTCTAAATAAACTGATTTCCCTTTTTTTGTCCAAACTTGTCTCCTGTGAAATGTTTGCCTCTTCTTCTCCCGCGTGTCGATGGCTCGACAGTTTATTAAATTTTGCTTACAGGGTCAAATTGAATTTTAGCTAGCAAAACTTTGCGGACACGATGGGTATCAATAGGTATCTAAATATGACCAAATAAAAAATAAATAAATTTGATGATTTCGTTATAGGGTCATCGACCCCATTTAGCGTAGTTACTTGAAATATCTGATTAAAAACTCAGTTTTTTTACGTGTAAACTTCACAGAAGTGATGGGTAACGCTATCTAAACATGTTAAAACCAAAGAAAACACATTTTCTTAACTTATACTTAAAGTAACAACAATGCCAGCGACCATTGACCCCAAAAGAAAGACAATTCTTTCTTATTTTATGTAGTTTAGATATCGATATCCATCACGTCTGCAGTTTCGCTAGCTAATTTTATTTGACCTTGTATAACGCCTCGAAATATTTTTGATATACGAGTATAACTGTCGCCCTAACATTTGTCGCGCATTTGTTTGTCGCTACTTTGATACGGAGTCTTTGATACTATCGATGTCAAAAATAGTTCGAAATTCAAATTGTAACTCATGTTTTTGAACATGCAGAATACCAAGACTGGTTCATTTTACGCAACATATAAGTTCAATTAGAATATTTCATACATAAATGTGTGTGCTCAGGTGTTTCTTAATTTTATTGGAATGCCTGACGTTGTTGATAGAAACATGTTTGTGTTACACAATATTCTGGCCTGTATGAATATTTTGAATACCTGGGTTTTATGTATGTTACGCCAAAAATATTTTATTAGGTAAATTTAATTGATGGAGAAAATGTAGTTTACAGAAGCTTTATAATATAACTATCTGTGAGACCGTGGTTCTAATAAAAGATGGTAGGTAGGTGTATGTATAAACGATGTATAAATTTAAGTAACGTTCAAACGTCAAAAATATATGGTAAAACAGTCGCTAATCACTACCTTTTAAGCAACGTTTATGAATAAGGGGCTGCTTAGTTATTACTAAGCGACTCATTTTGATCGATCAATACATCATAATAATAAAAAATATATTAAAAAAACAAATGTTGTACACACGGCTACACGTCAAGCTATGCATTTCCAGTTTTAGCTGACTTCTCATTGTATAGGTTTTTCGTACAATCAGAAGTCAGCTTATACTGTTTATTATAGCTTGATGTGTAGCCGTGCGTACAAATTATGTTGTTACGTTTGTCTCTTTACGTATACCTTCCATAAAAAAGTAATCGTATGTAAAACTGTGACATATAATTTAAAAAAAACAAAGGTATCGCTGGCTTCGTGATCCAGTCGTCGACAAAACTGCTCTTTTTTACATACTTACGTAGAAAGCTCATATTCCCATGTCACAATAGGCTTGGAGAGAACATGCCGTTCACAGGCTTACATAACGGCTAGGGGGCTCACAATGAGAGTAGTCCGTTGGATATGGCAACTAATTCTACAAGACAATATCAAGAAAGTGATTGCCAGTAAAAAATAATGAAGAATCTATTGATGTGTCTGTAATTTGTTCTTTTGATCGATGCACTATGGTATTTTAAGGCTTATTGTTCACTTGCGAATGGCACATGCGATTGTAGAGCAGATCTCAATATCATATCAATTGTTTTTTTTTTGCACGTTATTCCCACTGTCAAGTTGCTTCTTGATCTTTAAGTAATACTAGCGATTATTGTTTTTAAAATGGATCGTTTCTTTTTCAATTCCTTCTACGGTTTTATCTCATCTCACAAGCACACTCGTCTTCGATGAGTACTTTTCTCTCTCCTTGTCACATACTAATATGCTAGGTATAGAACAATACTCAAACAGATGTCCATAGGTTAACACGAAGCGGTCGGGAGGCCATACTAATGAGACAAATTATAAACGCACACGAAGACTGTATTGTGTGTACCACGCCTTAGTTGTGTCAGTCTTTTGTTCGATTTTCAAATATTTTGTGACATTCAAATTTTGTCCGTGGTATTTTTTAATAACACTTGTACAAGCACTGTTATTATTTTAAAACTCAAATTGAGATTTAAACAAAAACTTATTTAATATTAAACTGTTTTTAAGTAGTTTAAATTCGTATTTAGTTTTCCAATTACAACACTACGGCAAACAACTTTTTTATCGAAACCATTAAAAAAAACCTTTAAAATTACAAAGACGGTTCCAAACGTTAATGTCATTTCAAGACTTGGCGCGGTAAGAAATTGTCACATCACTTTAAGAGTTATATCATAACTAATTACAGTAGAATAACGGCTAAGGAGCTATTAATTTTACATCGCAATAACCTGTTTCGTTTTCATAACACTCATTAGGTACTCTTACAAACACAAAGGCTCCCGCAGACGGCCGCGACGCGTTTCTTGGGTTTAGTCCATGTTCGACCCGTAGAACAATTTCTTGGAAATAGCGCTACAAAAATTGCATCGCACCATCGCGTCGTGCCTTTCTGCCGGTGCCTTAAATGTGATGCATAACTAGGTAGAAATAATGTACATCAATCATGCTATAAGTGCATAGAATACGAATATTTTATGAAAAGGAATTCTAAAGATTTTGCTGGTAACTAAAGTTCTTGGTAATAAAAACTTGTTGCTGGCCGGCTTTTGTTTGTTTGGTTGTTATGCTTTTCCCGTTAGAGAAAATGAATGCCTAACTGGGAATGCGTATAGACAATAGTTGGAGAATAATTGAGTATGGGAAATACCTCTGGTCAGTGAACATCCACTTGGGTGCATAATTTACAGAATAATGTAGGTATACCTGACTAATTATTGAATTGTCGACTGTTAACACCTTTACCTGGCCGGGCTATTCTGTGAAAATCTCACAGAGAAAACTTAGGTGCAGTGAGCTGTCATTCCATCTGATGCAAAGACTACAATAGTATACTGGCTAATCTGATGCTAGAGATTGACTACTGACAGCTCCCCTCACCGAAGTTTTCGCAGGGAATTTTTTAAAGAATAGATCAGACGAGACGATCGATTTGTTATTCAAGACAAGACAGATGTACAAAGTGAAAAAGATACTATGTTTTCAAAAACTTATAACACCCCGTCGTTTTTGCGTCGGGGGTTAAAAACTAATAAACAATAACAAACAAACAGTTGTATCATTAGTAAAGGTTGATGAAGAAAGTTATGACAATCCCACAAATAAAGTTACTGAAAGTGTAAAATCAAACAACTCAGCCTATCGGAGTCCACTGCTGGACATAGTGCTCTCCCAGGCTTTGCCTCAACACTCTGGCCTACGCCTTCCACATCCAGTCTGTCCCAGCCACCTTTTGGAAGTCGTCTGTCTATCTCGCTGGGGGGCGTCCGCGCAAGATCCGCGGTCTCCACTCCAAGAGTCGTCTGCTCCAACGGCCATCGGTCCTTCGACATGGCCTGACGGCCAGCCCATTACCACTTCAGTTTGCTTCTCTGCCAGCTACATAAGCCGGTAACAGTTTAAGATCACCTTTTTAAGGTCGTCGATCTAACATAATTTTTTCCAATAATGTTTCTTTTCTCGCCAACATCCATAACACAAAATAAATCTATCTCTCCCCGGTTATCGCATAACATCAATAAACCTTTACAAACAATCTAGTGCACAAGACAGTTCATTACGGTGCTTATTAGAATTCAATAATGGCGTCGTCGGGTTCATTGCCGCCATACGTGTCGATCAGCGCCGACCGTCCATCTGCGAGGAAACACGTTATACCCGGCGATATAACTGGCTATTTATAACTATAATTTGAAAATAGAACCTCCGTGTTGGCTGAATAGACTGATGCCAGTCTGTTTATAGCTTTTTGGAACGGAAATAGATCCTTCTTGTTGATGGAATGTAGAAGCATCTTGTTTATTACAAACGAGTTGATGCTAATCAATTTAGCTAAATAATAGAAAGTTCTTAGAAAAACCATTTTTATTTTATTATTTATGTACATTGTACACACGGTAAAATACATAGGAATTGGACGTAAATATAATTTGAGTACAAAGGTATTGCTTATTTCTTAAGAAATATTTTCCAGCTGACCTGCGATTTTAAGTGATTAAACAAAATTAATTAATAAACTTTGGGAAGAACTTTTAGCAACATAATGAAACCAACCACAAGTTCTTCTACTCTCACAAATCTATCTCATCATACATCATCATTATGAGTTGCAACTTGCAATGCCTCTAAAGTCTTCAAAATTAATAAACTTTATACAAGTTATGGCTTCTATACATAATATATGAGTATACAGACAAAATCTTCGAAGCAAGTTTTCAAGTTACGCAACGCACGATCTTCTCAACCATCTGTTACGAGTATGTACCAACATGGTAATACCATCTGTCATAGTCAGGTTGTCATGTTGGCAGCACGCACATTTACAAGAAAGATTTTCACGCGATATCTGACGTGCATTAGTTAACTTTACTAAATATCTCAGCGACGGCTTTCAATTGAGTTCTAGATAGGAATAAATCATCGTGAACTATTAAAATGTTACGATTCCTTCTATATTTTCTAGCATAATCAGCCTATAATGTTCCCACTGCTGGGACACAGGCCTCCTGTCGGTGAGAGGGAGTGGGCCGTAATCTACCACGCGGGCCCAGTGCGGGTTGGTAGATGTCACATGTCTTCGAATTTTTGGTTTTAGGACATGCCGGTTTCCTCATGATGTTTTCCTTCACTGTTTTGACAGCAGTGGTGATGAAATAATTTACCCAAAGTAAAGAGCCTGTCTGGGTTCGACCCTACGACCTACAACTTGTTAGTTGCGGCCGTTACCACTAGGCCACCACTGCTCTATTTACGTACTTATATTTTCTATTAATTTGAATATTTGGAGATCAACGTCTCTTCATCAAACAAAAACACTATAAGAATTTATACATAAAAAATATTCCAAACATGAAAACCACAGTAATACTGGTCATACAGAATTTTCCTCAAAAGGCAACTAGACTTGTAATGGAGAACCACCATCAGTTAACCCTGAAGATCATATCACTGCAGCTGTAAGACAGGTCAACCTTATTTAGCCAGATTTAAGTGTTGTTATACGTATAAAACATCCAGCTGATGCCTGCCCAGTGTAATTTATTACCGACTTAGCGGTATTTCGACACAATGAGGACCTACACCAAAATTGAAACGTGACTTGGTTCAAAATGTCGGCTATTTTTGGAGTTGACAATTCTAGTTCTAACTGGACTTAAGATTTATTTGAATGTCATGGCCTAAACACAGTTCTGTTATAGTCTAAACAAATAGTGAGTCACATAAAAAAAGGTTAGTTTTATTTAAAGGAGGTCCTGGCTGGAAAGAAATGAATATATTACCTATCTCTCGCCGGAACGCCCTTATCGATCTGCTCCGACTTTCGGTACCTCGGGTCGCTTGTCCAAGGAGATGGCGAAGTAGACCGAGACGTAACGCATCGGATCAACTCAGGATGGATGAAATGGCGACAGGTCACAGGAACAACTTGCGACCCACGGATGCCCCTCAAGTTAAAGGGGAAAATTTATAAGTCTGTGATAAGGCCTGTCGTACTGTATGGGTCTGAATGCTGGGCCGTGAAGAAGACGGATGAAAGAAGATTGCATGCAGCGGAGATGAGAATGTTGAGATGCATGTGTGGAGTGACGAGAATGGATAAAGTAAGAAATGAGTATATAAGAGGAAGTTTGAAAGTGGCGCCAGTGACAGAAAAGTTGAAAGGAAATCGTTTAGCTTGGTATGGGCATGTGATGAGAAGGGACGAAACGCATGTGACTAAAAGAGTGATGAATATACATGTTGATGGATGGAGAGGGAGAGGAAGGCCGAAGAAAAGATGGATGGATTGTGTGAGGAATGATATGAAAGAGAAGGGAGTGAATGATAGCGTGACGGTTGACAGGGGAGAATGGAAGAAGAAAACGTGTTGCGCCGACCCCAAGTAACATGGGATAAGGGCAGGAAAATGATGAATCACTGCATGTCAGCTTCAGATAATCCTTTGACATGTAGAAGTACAAATCTTGGCAAAAAAGAACTAGTTACAGTGAGGATATCAAGTCGTCCAATACGAACAAAATAATCTTGACAGATGAGATGACCGCACAAAAACTTCGACTATCAAGACGCCATGAGTAAAAACACTGCGTGTGTCTACGTTTTAAGCGGGGTTTACATTGTGAAACAGTAGTTTGACAGTCAAACTTTTAACTTTCAACTGTTCTATTTCAGGGTATAGATAACTGACACCCGATTTATAAAAAGTTGGCTAATTCAACTAACATATCTCATGTTTATGGGTTCAGATTAGTTGGTGAAATAATTGTTATTGATGTGAAACATGTAATGCCGCTAATGCGGCCAGACCGGTTGTTGTTTTTTTTAATATTAAGTTAATATGTATTTTTTTAATAAAAAATATTTTTTTTTTTCTTAAAATAAACTTCTTATTTTCTATTGTCATCGAATAGTTTCGCTATTTCTCATCTGCCAGGCGTCCCGTGACGGCTATTTTTTTTTAAATTTCTCTTTAATGACAGCGTGTTAGTAGAATTTATCAGCTTTTTCAAAAACCGGGTATTAGTTAGCTACCGCCCGAAACAGAACAGCCAAGCTACTGTTTCACGACACTGGTTTCATAATGTAAACCCCGCTCAAAAGCACTGCGTGTGTCTACATTTTATTGCAACCGTGTGTAACACACCCACACAAGAACAGGTTCGAAATACGCGCACATCATTTGTTTCGTCAATATGGCGGGACTCGAGCCATCGGACCTCTGCCTCTTACTTTCGTTATTTTCACTTTCGTTTAAGTAATACGTTGTATAGATAATGTTTTTTTATTACTTAATCTCGTTTTGGACTTCCGTAATGTGGGCGTCGTTGTTTATGTTATTAATCGGCGTTTAAATAATTGGTACTTCTTCAAGAGTTTTAGTTTTATGATCAATGTTACTTAATACATTTTCTAAACGTTCTGTTTTGGTTTCAGATTGTGGTACGCGGTTCGTGGAGCTTCGCTAATATTTAAGGTGAGTTCTTATTGCATATGATCCAGCCGATCTATTCTGTAAAAATGTCACCGTGAATACATAGGTGAAGCGAAGTTGAAGTGAGTTGTACAACGAACTTGAAGTGAGCTATTCCCTAGCATCAGGTGGAATGGCAGCTCACCTAAGTTTTTACGTTGAGATATTTACAGAATAACACATGAAATCGCCACTGACCAATCTGGGTCAGTGGCGATTTCATTTAAAGAGCATAGTACTATACTTATTATTTCAGTTTTGTGGTTCCAACAGGAGAGTCCATTACAGGTTAATCTAATCCTAAAATTCTCGTCATCTTGATGTGTACTTGGTTCAATCTCACTGAGAGCCTTGCAAAGTCTCTTATTTTAAATAAACAACACATTTACCTACACGGCCTTAGGATGCATTGCCCTTCCTAAAACAAAACCGGTCCTGCAAACACTAAAATTGTCCGAACAGACACACGGATTAATTCAGCATTTAATAACGTTGCAAAACTAACAAAAACCGACAGTCATTTTGTCGTGGATTTCATCGAAATGTCAAGAGCGTTAATATTCATAAAAAAAGCGACGCGAATGGTCATCGGCACATTAACGATAAGAAATAATATTAATGCCTAATACTGCTTTAAACACCAAATTAATTTCTTGAAAGGTCACATTATGTGCTTCGTAGTCAACAGTGTGGAAAATTTCCGCGAATGAAACATACAATGTGAATACTTCATAGATACTCGTATTTACCCTATGATACTTTTTATACAGATTTGACGTGGTTATTCATCTCTTATTTTTAGCTTCAAGGATATTACTAGCATCGTTTACAAACAGCTTTCCTTTCTAGGAATTAAAAACATTATTTTCGTCTAAATTATTATCGTCTGTTGCTTTAATACTTCCGTTCTCCTCTGCCATCTTATTATCATTCACTCTTTTTGCTTCCTTATTATCATTCACTCCTTTTCCCTTCATAATTATCATTCTTCGAACAATCCATCCATATTTTCTTTGATGTCCTTCTTTCTGCTTCTTTATCCATCATTTATACTGATTATATATAATTATCACTCTCTTGGTCATGGTCTGTAATCATAAAACTATTATATTATAATCTGATTTTAGCTATTCCATGAGAAAATTAAATCGTAAGATGTGTTTTAGCCTTCCGTGAACAATAAATATGTCACCTTTGCAATTCTTACATATACTTCTGTCTTGGCACTAAGCTCATTGTCAGCTGACATAATTGCTGTCTTTGCACCACATAATGAGTGGCTAGCAAAAAGTTCATCGACCTCGTTGTTCCCCTATTCGTACCGTTGTTATTGTTTATCATTGCCTTGTGTTGTTTGTGACTATTTCTAAATGTTATTCATTCAGTCATTCATGATGAATGCAGTAAGTGAATGATGATGTTAAAAAAGTTGTTTCAGCATCAATATTGTATCAATTAAAAAAAAGAAATCGCTATTGCCAAATTGGGTATTGCTGTTTTATCGATGATTTGCTATTTTTCAAACATCAGAGAGGGAAATTCTCGTAATTTCAAGGACGTTCACAGTTTGATCTCAGTCTCCATCTGTCAAAAATACCTCTAACTTCCCTACAGTTTTGACAAGTTTTTGACATTGATTGTCGCTGAGATGTGATTGCGAATAGATTTTGAACGTTTTAAATTACAGGAATCGGCCTTTAGTTATGACTTAAAGGTAATAATGCAATGGCTAAGGTGTTCTAAAATCTTAAACAAGCAGCAAAACGAGCTTGCTCATACTGTCGCCTTGGGGCCACTGTAATTATCAGTTCATTATATTATTCTCCTCATCAACGAGTTTAAATTGATAAAATCAGCACCACCAAGCAAAACCAACGACTCTCGCACGACTGCACGAGCTAGGCCCTAGGCTTAAACGAATACACCTAACAAAATCAATAATCTCTATTGTAATAGTTAACACCCACCAAACCGGTCGCGGAGAAATTCGAAAATTCGTATTTCAAACCGCCGGCGAACGGTAAGACACCTGGCATTTGGCACTTTCGCCAACATAACAATAATACATGGTAACATGTTGTATAACTCTGGGTCTCGGTCATCGGATGACCCTCATGAGAGAAATTTTGTCAATTTACATAATATTGGGTGTGTATTTACTTTTAGGTAATATATTCATTAATGTTGTAGCTGCTGCTGTTTAGATTTATGCTAGCTAGAAAGTTTTTTTTTAAATAAATTCAAGTCGACGTCTTTCATTCATTAGTAATTCAGCCGAGATGTAGTAAAGTCTATGTGCGTGTATGCATAATCAGCCACCATGTTCCCACTGCCGGGACACAGGCCTCCTCTCTGTGAGAGGGCGTGACCGGTAATCTTCCACACGGGCCCAGTGCGGGTAGGTAGATGTCACATGTCTTTGAATTTTTGGTTCTAGGACAGGCCGGTTCCCCACGATGTTTGCCTTTATGTTTGTTTGTGGTTTGAAATAATTTATACAAAGTAAAGCGCCTGTCTGGGTTCGAACCTACGACCAACAACTCGTATTCGCGACGACTTCCACTGGGCCACCACTGCTCCGTATGTGCGTGTATAAGATAAGTTAAATGTATCTTGTTTACACTTTCTTCAAAAGCGCCTATAAATAAAATTACTGTAATCAGCCTTCTAGTCAAGTAAAACCAAATATACCAATCATGAATCAATTGTAGATACTTACTTTAATTCGATTTAAGAGTACCAATCAAATTCATAAGCGACTCTTAATTTATTCAAACTACCGTTTAAAGGGTCATTAACTCACCGCTATGTTTTTGAATTTAGAATGAGAATAGTTCGTGACTCAGCTTAATCACATTAAACACGTATTTTTCGCCGAATTCTTGCCAGCCAGTTGCCACCTCTATGGATTTTCTTTCTTTTTTCTTTGATGGTAAAAGGTGATAGCTACCTGTTGAACGTGTTGATCGATATTCGACACTATGTAATTGACTGAAGGCGCAATACATTTTAAATACTCTGCTTATAAAGATTGTGTAATCAAATGTGTACTTACTACTTACACAAGTTATGCTGTCAGATCTTTGCATGCTTTGCGTAGCACAATCTTATAGAGATATCTTATAAATATTTATTAATTGGTGTCATTACTCGTAAATAGTCACATAGTGCCAGTTAAAAATGTAGTCAAGTTAGTAAGCTTTTAAGATACTTCGTGTGTGTAGTGATAAGTTAGGGCAATGCGCATTTTTTGGTTATTTTAATAGGTATCATTTTAAAACTGTTGTTGCTATTTTAACAATAGGCAAAAGCTGTAACTCGTACAGGAAACATGACTAAAAATAGTGATGTTCGATTTTAGAATTCAAATTATTCATCTCCTTCAAATCAAAAGGCCAATTCCTGTAATTAAAAACGTTCAAAATCTAGTCGCAATCTCATCTCAGCGACAATCAATGCCAAAAACTTCTCAAAAATGTAGGGAAATTAGAGGTATTTTTGACAGACTGAGATGAGACTGTAAACGTTCTTAATATTACGAGAATTGCCCCTCTGATCTAGATCGTGTCTCGTTCTTGAATGAATCGAAATTTGAACGCCAACTTATCAATGAACAGCTGCATCAAATTAAAAATAAATTAATCCATAGATAATTAAAACATCGTAAGTCAATCAAAGCATCCGTTGTTTGACAAGTATTGAGGAAACCAGAGACAGCATTCTTTTCTATAACATTATGCAACACTTTCTCACGGCAGCCATGCATCGCCTATATTATAATTGGATGCATGCCTCACGACTTTGTAAATTATATCATCGAAAATGCGTATGCCATTATACATGCTTAATTATGAATAGGGCATAACGTTATAAATATGCAATTGTTATGATACAAAGTGATGGGGAACTGTGCGGTTGTAGGTATAATGTCACTTTTGAAGTTACACTATTATTGTACGTCACTTGTATGTCTATATAAAAGTGTAAATTTTGTTTGTTTTACGCGTTTTTTTGTGCGGACTACAAGTAGGTATATCAAAAATATTTTTATATGTTGTTTGAAATTTTAAATATTTTTTAATTATCTTGTGCGTCGCCTTGGTCGTTTCACAGCCTTTTACTTGCAGACTATAAATACTATGAAGCCGAAACTTTGCCAGAATTTCTCACTTATCTCAGCTAAGAAAGCTCTTCAGCCTATTTATTTTTACGGTTATTATAAACAGTGAAAAAATGTCATGGAGGCTGTTTAACAGGTTTGACAATTCATTTAAAAACCTCTGGTTGTTTTTTGTTCCCCCAGTGGCATTGGCACGGATTTTTTTCAGAGCCGGTTGCTTACTTGCAGAGAGGTCTGAGGTCAATGCTGTGCAGGTTTCTCTCGACTCCAAAAATAATATTAAATTATTAATACCTATTTTATATTTTGAAAAGTTGATGTATAATTAAAATTATACATCGCAAACGGCTTATCTCAATTTTTGGCCTTTCATTTATTTTTCACGTTATCTACTAGGTACATATCTTTACCTATCTATTTTACATATAAATTAAAAGAAAATCAATAAAACTCGTAAAGGAAACCGTGAAAGCAATAATTAGACTAGTTAATAGGCGAAGCAGTCAACCTTCTTCATAATAAGATTTATTATCGTTAATTTGATGCAAATGAATTCGTCCATATCTTATATCAAGGAAAAATAAGTCAATGTTTAAACTTACCTGTGTAATACTTAGTGATTAATCGGCGGCTACTCAATCTTCAATAAATTAAAAAAAAACGTAATGTAATTTCAAAGAAAGAAAGAACGCACACATTCTTTTATGGGCTGCGTTACTAATTATTAATATTATTATTTTTATTTTTGACCTTTCATTTTTTTTTCGCCTTTTGTAACGTTGGTGCTATATTTTTGTATTTCACTATTATACATATAAATTAAGAGGGAATCATTAAAATTCATAAAGAAAACCGCGAAAGCAATAATTTAACTAATCAATAGGCGGAGCAGTCAACATTCTTCATAATAAGATTTATTGTCGTTAATTAACATTTGATGCAAATTAATGCGTCCATAATTTATTTTAAATAAAAACATTTCCACATGTTATTGCTAGAAGTGTAATTTAATGATTGATCGGTGGCTCAAAATCGCCATAGCGTAATTTTAAAATAAGAACACTCGGCCACCCATTTTCAAACAATTGAATAAAGAACAAAAGTGTTTTGCAATAGAATGCAATCGATCACCCATAGTCGGTATTATTAAAATCGATATGAGTTATCTTCCGAACTGTACTTTTCCACCACAGCAAACTGGACCTTAAATCTATCGCGTAGAGTTCAAATTCACTATTGTAGAAGGTGCACGTCCTTGCATTCGTATCGTCAGCAATTTTGTCGGGCGCTTTAAAGATGATGAAAACACGATACGTGTGTTCGTTTTGAAGCGAGGGCTGAATAATTCCCTCATTATTAACTTAATGGGGGATCTCGAAATTGGCCCGAGTTTCGCACCCCGAGTAATGGCAGGTCTCTTCTACTGGTTTAATGGAATAACCGAGGTTGATAGTTTGAAAGCTTAATGAGTTCTTGTTGCACGCGACGTGGAACAAGTTCTCAGATTTATATATCTAGCCAAGTTACACTAATTAGAGTATTTTTAATAGGCTGTCCTGTCAGTTGCTCTCATGGGAACATGCCTATTTTCTACGGAGGACAGGAAACTATAAGGTTTGTATGAAGTACTGTGGACTAAGTGCTTGAGGAAGAAGCGTGTTTACTTTTGAATTATGACTTTATGAGTCGCCTCAAGTATACACGTATATATATATTTGCAATACTATACGCAGTTACATTCTCGTAAGAATAAGACATTTGTTTACTTTTGTCATTAAAAAATATTATTTTTATTGCCAGAAAGTTTGTGTTGTTTCTCAATTTACGCTCTAAAATATAAAAACTGACTTACCATATTCACATAGCATGTTGTTTTCACCGGTAAAATTAACAACTCGTTTCATCACTTGATTAGCATAATAACACTAAACCTCAACTTTACCAATTAAAAGTGATGGTACTAAGAATACCCGAGAACAATAGTATATCTTATTATCATCTGCCTAGCCTTTTCCCAACTATGTTGGGGTCGGCATTCAGTCTAACTGGATTCAGCTGAATACCAGTATTTTACATGGAGCGACTGCCTACCTGACCTCCACAACCCAGTTACTGGGTAATACGTACCCCTTTGTAAGACTGGTTGTCAGACTTTCGGGATTCTGACTACCCGTAACGACTGTCAAAGATCTACGAATGATAGCCGGGACCAACGGCTTAACGTGCTTTCCGAGGCACGGAGGGGTCTCGGTACCTATGTAAAGATGGTCACCCATGCACAGACCAACCGCGGCAAGCGTAGCTTAACCTGATCGATCGAACTGTGCGGCTGTTATTATTTAGGTCTTCAGCTTTAATATTAGTGCCTATTGAATAGTATATGTATAGGCACTAATATTAAAGCTGAAGAGTTTGTTTGAACGTGCCAATGTCTGGAACTACCATTCCACGACAATATCATACCACCGATTTGAAAGAATCTTTTTACATATAGATAGTCATTCTTGAGGATGGTTATAGGCTCTAACATCACGCTACGACCTTTAGGAGCTGAGCAAAAAATAAAGTTAGAAAGAACGCTACGCTAAATCAAAAGGATAGCGTTTGAAAAAATATTTTTGCATTCGATAGCCCAATTCTTCAGCTAGGTTATAGGCTTTTAATCATCACGCTACGACCTTTAGGAGCCGAGCAAAAAATAAAGTTAGAAAGAACGCGACGCGAACTCAAAAGGATAGCGTTTGGAAAAATATTTTTGCATTCGATAGCCTAATTCTTCAGCTAGGTTATAGGCTTTTAATCATCACGCTACGACCTTTAGGAGCCGAGCAAAAAATAAAGTTAGAAAGAACGCTACGCGAAATCAAAAGGATAGCGTTTGGAAAAATATTTTTGCATTCGATAGCCTAATTCTTCAGCTAGGTTATAGCCTTTTAAACATCTCGCTATGACCCTTAGGAGCCGAGCAAAAAATAAAGTTAGAAGGAACGCTACGCGAAATCAAAAAGATAGCGTTTGGAAAAATATTTTTGCATTCGATAGCCTAATTCTTCAGCTAGGTTATAGCCTTTTAAACATCACGCTATGACCCTTAGGAGCCGAGCAAAAAATAAAGTTAGAAGGAACGCTACGCGAAATCAAAAGGATAGCGTTTGGAAAAATATTTTTGGATTCGATAGCCTAATTCTTCATGTACGTTATAGGCTTTTAAATATCACGCCACGACCCTTAGGAGCTGAGCAAAAAATAAAGCTAGAAAGAACGCTAAGCGAAAACTAAGTAATAGCGCGGGTCGGCGATGCGACGCGATGCGGTGATGCGGTGGCTGAGCAAGTTTTGTAAAAATGTGGCTGTAAAATGATGGGGAATCTTACGATTTCCACGCGAACCAAGTCGCCGTTAAAAGCTAGTACTCTATCATTTATTTTTAAATAAACCATTATACACGGTTATTTTATATATTTTTACTTCATTGTTCACATGGTTATTCAAAGTTATACAAAAGGTGCTAAGTGAAGTTACGTGGTTTCTAACACGGATCGACCTTCGGCCATTTTATCGCATTCACATTAATTGTCGCTACTGTATTCGGTCAAAGGCCCATGTTAAAGGTCTTGCGCATGTTTAGAACAATTTATTAGATTTATTGGAAGGCTACCGCGCGTACACGATAATTGGCTGTTTCTTCTGATTGAAACTACCAATCGAAAGGATTTAGTAGTCTACTTAAAATTTTCTGCGACTAACGTAGGTATCACAAAAGAAAAATTGACGATTTATTCCGAATATCTTCCGAAAATATCACGATGTTGTGAGGGTGCGTGACGTCATGGTAGATGTGTAACCGGCCCGAAACACGTTATCCTATGACGTCTGAACAGCAGATATTTATGTATTTTTCTGGTAGGTAAAAATAATTACATAACTAAAATCATATGAAAAACTTAAATAGAATTCTAAAAACCTCTAATCAATTTAATCATACAGTGGGACTTAGAAGCAGTTAAACTTCGGGCAAGATATAAAATGTGTAGTTAAGTTATTGAGACAAGGAGTAAAGTTAGCAAACAACTAATGATTAATGTGACGTAACTCTTTAATTTAATTCCACATTTTATTACAAAAGGGAATAGTACCTTCGTATCTTTAATTAAATTCTCCCCACAATTATCCTGCTTCAAAGATGTTTATTCAAGACAGCAGACAATTAAAAGCCGTATCTTAACGCTCGTTTAGTTATCAGACATGAAGCCGGACGGACTTCCTAAGGCCTTGTGGTAATGTGCAACTGACCGTGGTTCCGTGCCATTGTCCACCATTGTGTGTATACGTTTATACTCGTACTGTGGCGCTGGCTTTTGGTACAGTGAAAATGAATGGGTATGATAAAAACGGTGGTTTGAGTACGTTGTACATTTTGGTTACCACATTTTTTTTGCGTTGTGTACGTTTGGGGTAAACTGTAGATAAATTTTCTCTCATTTAACAGAATGAAGCAATTAATGGACTGTTTAATAATGGCTGTGATATCATCGCGTTATTTCCTAAAGATTAATCCCTCAACCAATTATCGTTTTTCCTTCCTTAGGGTTAACCCTCTGACCAATGAAAGTCACTTCACTAAAAATCTAAAGAAGTTATAAATTAACGTAGAATTAGAGACGAGCTTCAGAATCAGTCCAACACTAATAATAAAGTTACCGTTTTTAGTCAAAATGACTAAACACTATAAAGACCACAATTTAGCATGGTGTTCAAATGCCATCTCGTTAATCTAGACAGCGTGAACCTAATTTAAAACTCGAAACAGTGTTAGACACAGACAAGTCACGACACCATACAATTTTCACTCAAAACTTGCCACCGTTATTTTGAAAATTAATTCTAGCAAATTAATTTTTTCTAGACCAATTATTTTTTAGACTGTGGCTCATGGCTAATCGAAATAGACAAGCAATAATAAGCATCACTTCTGTACCAATTTTTCTGTTCTGTTTTTCATTGTCCATTTATATATGTGTGTACATAAATGGTAAAATAAATAAATAAATAGAATATATTATAATTTTAAAATTTCGATTTTAAAATTATAATAAAAAGGAAAGGAAAAAAGTTGTATGTCAATTTCAAATTTTGAGATCGAACGTTCTAGAATTTAGAGTGTAGCTCCCTTTTTGCTGATTGGCTACAGAATTGCGCGTCATCGCGTCAGTCAGAGCGCATAGAAAGCGTTTCACCACGCTCCAATGACTGCTCAATGGTCTTCATAAATTGTTAGGACGTTGCCGCTCCGGTAATTTGTCTCCATCATCATATATATACGTAATTCCGTCTTTAATTGCACAGACTTGTTGATATTATGAGCCGGACATAGCTAAATCTTATTGGGGTATTTCTATGCTGTCATGTCCCATTAATTTGGTGTAGAATTCTTTAGGTAGATACAATGTTATGTAACGTTAGCTTGTTGTCTTTTTTGCCTATAAACTTTTAATATCTCTGAATAGACATAGCATTTGTAGGTAGGTAATAAAATAGACATCAGAATCATAAAATTGAAAAGATTACCTATCTTTTTAGGGTTCCGTACCCAAAGGGTAAAAACGGGACCCTATTACTAAGACTTCGCTGTCTGTCCGTCCGTCTGTCTGTCACCACGCTGTATCCCAAGAACCGCGATAGCTAGACAGTTAAAATTTTCACAAATTATGTATTCCTGTTGCCGCTATAACAACAAAAACTAAAAACAAAATAAAATAAATATTTAAGGGGGCTCTCATACAGACAGACATGATTTTTATAGATAATTGTACGGAACCCTTCGTGCGCGAGTCCGACTCACACTTGGCCGGTTTTTTTAGTTATACGAACTTCGCTCTATCCAAGAAAAAACATTTTCAAAGTATTCAAACATTCGGCAGCACGATCTCTCAATTACAGAATGACGATATTTAGTAAAGTGATGTTATTATCGAAGCAATTTTACAAGCCGATCGAAATGTTCAGAAAATCGTAAAAGGTTAAGAAAGTCGTACGAAATCAGAAGTGACATTACTTTACGAAAATGGTATCTTATAAGAACAGAACAAAGTTGGCTATAAAGTCTTTATTTGCTGGAGTATCTTAGTTATGTATATATTCTGCACCCCTCTATTAGGAGCGAGATTATTTCTAGTCTGGCTTTCTTTATTATACCAGTTTAGTTTTACTTTCAATAGAAATATAAACACTTCTAACATGTGCAAACAAATACCTGCAGAGAATTGTCAATATTGCAGACTGATTACATAGACCTTAGAAAATATAGTGAGAAAAGTTTTGAGTACCTTTGAAGGCGGATGACTACAAAAGTAGGGAAAAAATTATGGCTAAAAAATAAAAGAAAAATGAACTTTGTGAAAGATGATATGGTTAGAAAGGGGGTAACTACTGAAAGATGTCGACTAATAGAGAAGTATAAAAGAAGAACTCTTATAGCCAATAAGAGTAGGGAAATCCAAATAAGCGATGGTTGGACTGTGTGAAAGATGATATGGATAGAAAGGGGGGACTACTGAGATGACGACTAAAAGAGAAGTATGAAAGACAACACATGCTGCGCCGACCCCAAATGAATTGAGATAATGGCAAGAGAATGATGACTCAATACAATATCAGCATGATATGCCAACAATAATACTAAGTCGAACCAATATCTTCGAACAAATATTTAGATGATAGCTTTTAAACGACCGACAAAACTAAAGTTATCTAACCAAAAACTAAGTAAACGACTAAACAAAAAATATGATATAACATGATTTATATCCATCAAAATTATCTACACAATTTCATAGTACGATTTACTGTCATCTAACCAGACTATCGCTTGGTAAAAATAAACGAAATCAAGGTTACATATAACATTAAAAGAACTAAAAACGTTTGTATTCGTGACTAGAGAGTTTAGGACAAATCGGTAACAAACCATCTTTTTATTCCTGCGTATGAATAAATGCTAATAGCAATCGGCAAAAGTCAAGGATGAACCGTTATAAGTAAACAAATGTTGAAAGAAATTATTGTTGAAACGGTAAGTTTTATGAGTAATTTTGGGGTTTTGTGAGGTACTTAAAGTGACTTGAGGTGAAAGAACAAATATTAGTCACAAGAAAGGAACGAAAGAGTAAGTACCTATGTGCATAAGTAGCTACATATATCACTACTGTCTATAGAGATTTTTATCATCTTCATTTCAGCCCAGAATCACCTACTGTCGGGTATATACCTCCAGTTTCTGCGGCCATACTTACCGGTTCCGGGCCTTCCTCATCCAGGTGTTGAAGATGTTAAATGATGATAAAGATGTTGATGATGTTTAATCGAACCAACCTCTTCTTGCTGCCCTTGGCTCATGTTATTTGGATTTTTATTTTCTACTACCAACTTCACAACAAATTTTCCCCTATTAACCGTCACGCTATCATTCGATTCTTTTTAATCCTAATATCATTCCTCACACAAACCATCCAGCTTTTCTTTAGCCTTCGTTTTCGTCTCAATCCATCAACTTATTTTCAGTATTCTTTTATTAACATGCGGTTCCAACCAAATCTACCTATCCTACTAACTACCTATAGGTTTAATGAAAGAAACATTTTGATAGTATCTATAGATGTGATCGTTCCAGTAGTATTGTTTCTCATTCCTATGCAGATTATGAAGAGAACAAAAGATGACAGTGTTTCAAAACTGATATCGTAAGGATTGCAAAACCTCGCGTTCGCGTGACTGGCCCATTTGTGATGTATCGCTAATCATTCTGTTTGCTACACGCTGGCAACTACGAAATCTTACTAAAGGAGTCAATATTTTGAAGAAAAACCGTTTACAGTTATTCTTGCGAATATTTTTCCACTTCTCCTTGTTTGCTTACTCTCAAAATGCTGAGGAATTATGAAGGGGTTATTCGTTAAATTATACAAATAAATATTGACACGACTGCAAGGAATTTCGAAACTAACGTGCAAGGAAAATATTTGGACAAAGGTCGGTTTAAAACACTGTTCATAAATACAATTATTTTTAAATAACGAAATGATAATAATCGCCAGTGTCAGAATTTTAATTCACCTTCAAATTCTATCTGAAAAAATCGGATGAAGTAAATGGAGCAAAAAATCTTATCGCACCACTGATCAATAGCAATGAAACAAAAGAAGTAATTTGACTCTGTTACCTTTCTTCCGCAAAGCGAGGTCAGGCGTGACCGATGCGAATTCCTTCAACTAAATATTCACGACTTCTGTAACTGGAACTTTATCTTGTGAAACATTATTCCACTCCGGAGATCACCAAGATTGGACATTAGAGTACTCATTCGTAGCCACCAGTTTCCAAAGCCATTATTTCAGAAGATGGATCGTTTATCAATGGTTATGAGACCATGAAGAAGGTAAATGCTTCAAATGAGGCATCCGATGTTTCTATCAAGCTATTACAGCGGTTTTCCATGCTATCATACAATTACACTTTTCCATGGTTCACTTAATTCCCAGCTGGTGTTTTATGATTTATGCAATGTTCATATCAAATAAATGATGACGGATTTAATCTATGTAATGATATTATTCAATTGTTTCTCGTAACGAAACCGCGTTTCACTATTTCAAAAATTGCCCTACTTCTGAGTTCTTTTAATCTTATCTGTGCAGTGTTGACTCACCTGGAGGCACGATCTGTCTTGACACAACTTTTTCATTATTTTGTACCATATATAAAGTAAAATCTCAAAATCGTTTCTATTTATTACTTCTTAACTCGCTACCATCAATAAGGAGCTTATGAACATATATCTTATAGATAGAAAGCAGTAAATCAGAAACTTGTACTTTATAGCGGAGTTTGCGGGCCAGAAGTTGTCATGCAATTTGTGTGTTGATGCATTCCATAAATCTAACATTATTGTCGTCCGTAGCTTACGGTTACCGACTCCAAATTACCAACATGCATTTCTATTCTCCTTAAAAGGGAAAATGCGTGCATACTAATGTTTAATTCTCATATATTTCCTTTGCTTGCGTTAATGTATCTGTTTGCATGCATTTCATTTGCTCATTAATTGCCTTTACTAGCCAATTCAGTTCTTCCCCTATCAGCGTTATGTGTGGTAGCTTCAAGTCAGGTCTCATTTAAATGACCCTGCCTACTTTCCCCTGTATATAATGGTACCATTATAAGCGCATTAGCTAGATAGTTGGGAGTCTTCGCGGTGAATCTAATGTTGTCTACTTCTACTTCAAGCTTGAATTAAGGTGGCGTTTGCGTTAAACATTAACATTATTTGTCAGGATTGTCGTCGTAAAGAATAGTATCTTACAGCCCAGCTCCACGCTCACTATTGTCATTATTCGAAAAGGATCTTGCAACTATTTTATTTGCCATTTCTCTGATATCGAAAAGGCTTTTATAGGCCATTCGTTCCGACAAGTTAGCGCTAACCTAGCATTATTAGTGTGCCTAAGATAATTATGATTTGTTTGTTCGGATACGTATAAACTATAATGTAATAATGGGAATAAGGGCCGTGGGAAACGATTAGCTGGTCTATTCAAGAATCGTTTGAGATTTAAAGGCGCCAAGTAATGGGATGGTCGTAAATGCGAATCGAATTTATTAATATTGTTGAGTGGGTTACTTGTAGCACAATTAATTTGATAATTTTGTGCAATAAAGTTGGTGAATATTAAAACAGTGTTGAGTTATTAATTAATATTTTTTATTGTTTCAGGTACCTACTTATAACTTTCAAACTCATTGGAGCGTGCAGCTCACGATCAGACGAAGGAAAACTGTTAATGGTAAATAAAACAAAAAGACTAAATTTTGCACATTAATTTTAAATTCGAATGAAGTTAGTTGCTCCGTTGGTGGCCAAAGGGCTGTAGGCGAAACAAATAGCAATAAATATAATAGAAAAGTGATTCATATAATGGAAGCCACGTACACCGAAACAGTTGCGAAACATTTCTCGAACAAAAATCACGATTCTGACATTTGAAATATCGTTACGGGCGGAGTGGAGCGTGGCATTTTGCGCCCGCGCATACCTTTCGAGCCTTTCGAGGATACATATACCAATTTAGATTCTACTTTATTTAACACAAGGATATCTGATAATAAACTTTAGACATCAGGATATAACTGCTCATTTATATTAGCAAAAATTCGCGCGAAGAGCGCAAGTCGATATGGATACTGATTTGAATTTTATTACTGTAATTTCAATGAACTAGAATTCTGTGAGATTTATATTCGTAACTAATTTGGTGATTTATGATGTAGCCTCAATTGCTTCTGCTGTACGTGAACCAAATATGAATTACACGCGTGCTTCCTTTGAGTGATTATTTTGAGTACTGTGTGTATTATTATTAAAGATAATAAATGTTTTAAAGATGTTTGGATCTTACCTTAAAGAGATAACTACAATAAAACGCAATCAGATTCCTTATATGATTATGATCAATCTCCACGACGTAATTTATTCAGTTAACAAGCAATGCAAAGTGTTAATTGACATTATAGAAATATACATCACATACATGATTCAGAGGAGCCAAATCTGTAGTATTATGACTCACAATAAGACTTATTGTTGCAAAATCTCCGCCAAAAAGGGTAAACAATCAATCCATCTGTACAACTTACCATAAAGGACTAACGAAATGTCAATTTCCAAGCTGGACACGAATCGAGATACGTTTGAACGTAGCCATGTCAAATGTCAGCTGACTTGAGTAGACATGTTTATAAATCGTGATGGGTTGAAAGTTGTTTTGAAATTCTTAGAAATTATCAGCCGATTTACTACATAAAATATCGTAGTAGACATTTTAGTTAGTTATTTTAATAGTCCCAACGATGAGATGGGTACGTAAGTAAGTTGCGTTAAGAAATTTCTTTCTGAGCTGGTTGTAAAAGTTAAATGATTGCAGTACTTGTGGATATGTATGAACTGCGAGTTACGTACTTTCTTGTCGTTCCTGTATTTAAAAAATATTCTTTCGGTCATTGCCATCCACGTCAGAACAAAAATTAATGATGAATTGTATATCGATTTTTAATGCTCTAATGGACACTGCCAGAATGTGTGACATTGTGTGAGAAGAATGTATGACTGCATATCATGTGTGTATCTTTTAGTAGTAGTACCTACTAAGTCCTACGAGGAATATGTTTGTTATTTACCTTTCCTTTTTGTATTCGGTCGTTCCATTTAAAATCAATTAATTGATTAAAAAAATTATCGGGCCTCAATCTGACAAATTAATAAGCTGTTACTGTTACAATTGAGTTCTGAAAGTGAATAAATAGGACAGACATGATTACGAGTATAACTCGGTGTCTAGACCAAACAATGGCTATATAAAAGTGGAACAATAGCCGTTTATTATTTGGTCTTATAACGAAGGCCATGCGAGCTACCAATAATATAATTGGTGGCAAAAAAAGGTGCCCTGAGGCACTTCTATTATTTTCCATTCGATAATGTTTATCAATTAGTATAATGAGGGCACGAACAATTGCACTGAGGTCACGTCACTGTTGTAACCGAAACTATAATTAAACGTCACAATAGCTTTCGTTTGTTGTGACTTATGTGCACGACATAACAAGATGTGATTGGGAATGCAATTAATTTTTACGAGGTTATTAATTTTAAGTTTTGTTTAAACACACATTGTGTTGTTCGAAGTGTTCTATTATTTGTTTTTAATTTAACTCGCGTGTCTTACTGTAATTTGTTCGTAAAAAAAACAATACATATGTTACAAACCAGACAGTTAAATATATATGATTGTAGATTTGTCAAATTGAACGCACATTCAACAAAGCGTTTTAGCAAGGCTATGTTTGAATTCCGGTTTGACAAGAAAAATCCGTAATTTGAAATTTCCGTTTTCAATATTGTTACGTTGACAATTCCAGTTCCTTTTACGATATCAAACAAAGCTACTGTCAGTTTAACACTTAGCAACAGATTGACTGCAACAATCACGACTGGTTAAACAATATCATTAATTTTATTATAATAACGATTGTAGTTAAGATTAATAAATTCTGCATAAGGCTATTTCTTTGCGAGAGTGTGTCGCGTGCTAGTAAGGACATTCAAACAAAAAGTTTGGTATACAGGCTTTTTTCATATAATTACAATAACAATTACAAACGTCGCCCTGTCAAAATTTCAATAAAGTCCAAAAATCCCATAGAAAAAAAGGACGTTTAGTTTGTCCCGAATTTGCAAAATTTCCCGGGAAACTTTTCTTTCCCTAATAATCTAATTCCGAATATTACTATCTTCTTCTTTTTCTTCGTCGTTATCTGTATGCTGAGGATCGCTACCACATACCAAGCGTCTCCACACGCGACAATGCTGAACTCATAATGTGTCCGAAAAAGCTGAGGGCATGCTCCTGGCATATTGTAGATAGCCGCTTGGTGATGTTGAGTACTCCAGTATGATTGCCTGTTTACCAATCTCTTTGTTTGAGTGTACACCCAATGTCACAAGTCATAGTGACACGGCGAAAGTGACTTTATTCACTTTATAGCTCGTTATAAGCTTTGTCACTCCAATTTATAGCCCTGTTGGACTTTTGTGATTTAGTTTTTGTTGTGAACAGTGGCGTGAATGTCGTAATCAATTTGTTGCTATGTTATTTTGTTCTGATAATTGGTTTTATTCTACTGTGACATGTTTTTACGTATATTAAGAATGAATTGGAGCAGCAAAAATTGGACAATGATGTGAATTAGATATCCTATTTTATAAAGGTGACATATCTTTTTTATGAGGAAAAAGACGTTATAATTTTCAATACAAATTAGTTGACTTTTTGAGGAGAGAGAAAAAAATTACACTCATTTACATATTTTTGAATACAGCAATCTTTTCTCTAACACGCCTTATTTGGTTTTAAAAACTCATCGTAAAGTAAACACCAATTTATATTCAAGATTGTACGAGAAGCGAAAGCAGTAGAGGGCTGCATAATCATTCATCTGGCTGTCTTGTAGTGATGTGAAATAAAGATTTATAACTTCACGCGGCTCCATCGGAACACAACCCTTGCGAAATCGCAAATGGTTTGTTTCAATAAATGATTGAATAAATCTATATAGCAAATTCATTCACTTTCGATTGGTAGAAGACATTCATTTTCATTCTACTAAAATACTGGACAACTGTAAACCTCAATTTTGGCATATATAATAACATTGGACTATTTACCTTCTCTGGGATGGATAAATGATAAATGATTTTACTTCTGTAAGTAGATGTATACAAACACTTTGTCACGTCAATCATATTTTAAAAACTAGATGAGGTCGGCGTTTCCTATCTAACTATTCTGAGAAGAAAGGCCGAAACAAACTCAGAGGTCACAGTTTCTTTTAAAGTCCAGACATAGTCTTGGTCAGATCATGTGAAGATCATTTAGATTGGTGTCTAAAATGGTCTTTTGAGGAAAGAACCACACAGATTGAGTGGACCTGTTCAGTCAGTTCACGCATTTCTTAGAAATCATGCAGCTCAAGTCAGAATTTAAGGAGCTCAAGTGGAGGGTAACCATAAAGACTTCCTCTCGTAAAAAGTAGGTCAAAAGACTGAAGCTTCTACTCAATATTAAACTATGGACTTTTCGTCTCACACAAAACCACAATATTGTGACAGTAGCTCTGACTGCCTCACTTACCAGTCTCTGCAAGCACTACAACAGCCCATTTTCCTCAGCATACCTCGACATACCTAGCACACGCAACATTTCATTCACACCTAGATTTGCTATAGAAACACAGTCATGACGAAACGCTCCCACAATTACTACACGAAGTAGGTACATCAACAACACGCCATCAGACTTGTCGTCTTTGTGCCTTATTCCTACGGTTTCATCACCAATCTCACGCGCACAAAAGCGAAAGCTTACACCTAATTAATAGCTCAAATATAATTCGGAGCTAACCGGTGTCGTAACACTTTCATCCGCTTACGTTTGACAATTACGAGTTTATCATCTCGTATACACAAACGCCTATTGTAATATTCTGGGAACATTTTAAATCGACTTTTGTTCGAGTAAGAACTTGGTGCGCTTTCATCTTTTTCACTTTTGTTTTTCCCACAGGTGTCTGGAATTTACGTTTCAACGTTTGTGTCGGTGAGTGCATAGTCATACAAAGAGTTTGGTAAACAGGCATTTTTCTTTCCGCTACACTGCCAGTATTTTAATTGTGTACGTAATAGCTTATTACGCTTATGGCATAATTAAGAGAGTTATCTAAAAGAAAATGTCAGACCAGGAAACATGGCACAAAAGGCTTATGCTCAGCAGTGGGTGGAACAATCCTGCTAATGATGATGTTGAACTAAACGAATTGATTGCTTAACGAACTCAAATGTAGTTGCAAGTTAGCTGCCTCTGTAGATACCAATCTCCTTGTTCGATTGTAAAGGGTGGGTGGGCCATTTAAAATTTGAATCGTCTATAAATAAAAAAAATACTGATTATTTTTTCAAATTTCTGGTTTTATTGGAAAGGTTGAACTTTTTCATTTAAGAATGGAACACAATATCATTCATATGACTACCACGACTGGCTCGGCAGTACCCCATCCGATCAACCCAATTTTTCAGTATTGAATCTCTTCAATGGAAACTTCGATTTCATGTTTCAACGCTTCAATTGTCTCTGGATGGTTTGCGTGACATTTATCCTTAATGGTTCTCCACAGAAAATAATCCAAAGAGCTCAAATCACAGCTCCGAGGCGGCCAATTGACATCAGCATTTCGGCTGATTATTCGATTTTCAAAAACAGTGTGCAAAAGATTGATGCTTACGTTGGCTGTGTGACATGTGGCCCCATCTTGTTGAAACCAAATGTCGTCCATGTCATTCTCTTACATTTTTGGAACCATGAACCATTTTTCGTTGAGCATGGCACGGTAACGCTCACCGTTGACGGTAACGGCGACTCCTTGCTCATTTTCGAAGAAAAATGGCCCAATGATGCCGTGAGACCAAAATCCACACCAAACAGTGACTCGTTGTGGATGCATTGACTTCTCAATAGTCACGTGTGGGTTGTCTGAACCCCATATGCGGTAATGTTGTTTATTGACATAGCCACCGCGATGAAAATGAGCTTCATCTGAAAACACGATTTTTCGGCAAAATTCTTTATTCTCCTCTGCCAAAGAATCTTCAGCCCATTGGGCGAAGCGAAAACGCATCGGATGGTCATGAGGCTTCAGTTCATGGACCAATTGAACTTTGTAAGCCTTCATACCGAGGTCTTTATCCAAAATTCTTCTCAGAAAACTGCGAGAAATTTTCAGTTTCTGAGAACGATGACGAGTTGATGTTATTAGATGTTCTTGCACATTTTCGGTTGAACGCACTGGACGAGAATGTACACGGCTTGTTTTGCCCAATAACGATCCATTTTCACGAACTCACTTCTCATTTCTCAAAAAATTTCCACGTAAATTTCTTACAGTTTGCGTTAAAGACACTACTTTGGAAATAAGTTTTTAATATTTCCCAATTTTGTTCGAGCGTATAGCGTCCCATTTTGCAAAATCAAAGTAATCGGTACTTCAAATTTAAAACTCTAGATGGCCCATCCTTTACATACTAACATACCTACGTGTTTATTTCGATGCGATGCCGATCTGAACATTGTTTAAATAGCATTCCCAATTTTGACGTGTTCATGATTTGCTCTTCAATGTCACGTGAAGTCATAGCTTTGCTATATTTGAATATTGCACTGCTGCATTGCAGTATGTGTCAGTTTTCTCCGTTGCATGTTAAACCTCAAGTGTCGTATTCATCTTAGTAGCATTGAATGATTGAATACGTGAAGTCGTAAAACTGATATTAAAGCTTTTCCGTGACTGCTCATAAAATGTTCTGAGGACACTGTTTGTACCAAGTACCGTAACGTAATATCTGTCTTTTTGTATTACCCTATTGTTTTCTTATTTAGTATACCTAACATAATATTATATTCAATGTGGTTGAATATAATATATTTTGTTAGGCATTTTATGATTATTGGGTATGCTGTTTGAATGGATATTCAAAAGGAATACGACAAATTACAAATCTAGTCTAAGAATTAACTGGTTTATGTCATCACACGCTTCTCACGCTGTATACATAAGCTGTTGGTTAACCTATAATAAATAAATAAATCACACGTGAGGAAACCGGCAGTCCTAGAACTAAAAATTCGAAGACATGTGACATCTACCGACCAGCACTGAGTCCGCGTGGTGGATCCCCACCCCCCCAAACCCCACTCCCTCTCGAAGAGTCCAGTGTACCAGTAGTGGGAATATTATAGGCTGATGATGCCATCCCACTATACTTCCTAACCTCCCTTCTATCCAACACAAGTTAGGCACCCAGGTCGCCACGACCACGGTCAGTCGCGGAGCGGGTTGTAAGTTGTTAACATGACCCACAGTCTGGGTCTGGTCGACATGGGTTTTCTCGAATCTAGGCTTTATGGGATGCTTAATTGTTGAAAATGGGCACACTATCACGCCCTGGAAGGAATCCGTCAAATTAATACAAGAACAAGACACCCTGTATATTTTGTTAGTATTTTGCGGAACCGTAAGCTTTAATATAGAAATGCTTGGGTTCGTTTACAAGAGTGTAGAAATGTACAATATACTGCAATGTAAACCTCATTAATATCGCTGTTTAAAGTTTTTGCCTGTGTATGCCGGTGTCGCGACACTAACAGACAAGCTATGTCCTCATACCAGTGAGTAGTGTCGATATGATTTAGATGTTTTCCGGGATAGTGTTCGTACGATTGATTAATTAAAAATATTAAATATATCAAAGTCTCGTTTATAGCACCGACTTGGCCACATAAATATGTCAGCGGTTTTCAACAGAGAATGAATTAAAAAAAAAATAGAATCCTTACCAACTATAAATCCTTACCAATCGTTTGAAAATTTCTCTTTTTTTTTCAGGGATAATAAAACAAATACATCGAACATCATGATTTGATGTTCGACAAACAAAATTCGATTGGATCAATAACAATAAATTACAAAATCGTAATTGACACATTCCATAACATCTTCATAATATCCAAAAACGCATCAAAGATAAACAATAAATGTTCACATTAAAGTAAAATGAACATAAATACTGCATGAACAGCGAACGGAGATCTGCAATCTCCGTGACGTAATAATAGCCAGAGAGAAACTGCAAGTTACGTTGCACGTAATTGGAAAAACAATTTTTTGTATGCTTAAAAATTGCATTAAACCACTGACAGACAATTGTGACATGCACGCAACTTTGACTGGCGTTACACGATACGTTTATTTTGTTTGTTTTGTACTAAGTAGGTTACCGAGTTATTTTTGTATTTAGATTCGAAATCTACTTCTTGAGTAGTTTACTGCTTCCCTGATCCGAATCATAATAATTATCTGTTTTTAGCAAGTTTTTGTTAATTTGGTCTTTGTTTACAATCAACAATAATATTAGGAAAACTATTTGTAGAACACACACACCCCTTGTTACACACACTTTATTATTTTTTATATTATTTTGTACACACAGTAAATACATAAGGATACGACATAATTATAATTTGAGTACAAAGGTATTGCTTATATCCAATAAATTCTTACTTTTTATTGAAGTTATTGTTTAGTTTCCTTTATCGACGTATAAATGATGGTAACCCTACAGGGCACGTATAAAATTCTATAATCGCGATTGCGGGGCTAATTGCATCGGAATCTGGCCACTGTGTCAGTGTCGCCTGGCGAAAGTCTCTCCTTAATTATCATTACTTCGGCTAATAAGAAACCTGACAGATATGGGCTAAGTTTGCTTGCGGTTGACATAATCTCTGCTACGGAGGTACAGATTTCTGAGAAGCAGAATCAACATTTGGTGATGGTTAAAAAAAAGGAATAAAATTAAACAGTTGCTGACACGAATAACTACTGCATTATGGCACACGAAATAAAGGAAAAATAAAACAAAAGGCGACTGACTGTCGTGACGCATCGATCATCATAAATATAAAATTAGTGTTGATAATAAAATCATCCTTTTTTGCCAACGTCCTAAGTAGGTAATTTGGAAGCACAAAAACTAAAAACCCACCATTTACACAAAAACATCGAAGCTAAATTGAGTGAATAATTATAGGAATAAATTCACAGAGCTATTATTTCAATCACTTATCGAATGAATAGAGGCACAAGAAACCATTAGTAATGGAGAACCAACTGCCATAATTGGCGTAGCCTTGTCTCTGAGAAAAATTAACAATGACCCGGAGGTGAAAACAGGATGGCCTTACACGCGTAGAAAGAATCGTATTACAATATTGTTTTATAACGTACGTATAAAACAATAAAGATGAATGGACGGGAATGGAGGATACAGGCCATGTTACAGCCTGATTTATTTATTTAAACTTTTCGCACAAAAAGGTACAAAGGCGGACGTAATGCCTTAGACATTCTCTACCAGTCAACCAAGGGTGGTAAAGAGATTAGATGGCAGGTGCTTTGGTTGAGAGGAACAATGATAAAAAAACTACCATTGAAACTAGGTACACAAATACATTAATAGATTATATATACACATATACTACTGATTCCGATTCAAGCTTTATGGCGGCTCGGAACATGAGGCGAGTCGCTGCGCAGTAACAAATTCACCTATCAGCGGGGGTGAGGGGTGAGGGACTGCGCAGCTAGTAGCGCACTTCAGAGCCACTGTCGTTGTAATGGAGGTGTGATGGACAGGCTTCAATCAAAGGTGACGAAAAAAGTTATTGAAATACAATGAGGCGATAGTGAAAGAGAGGCTTTGTAGTCGTCGATTGTTATAGATAGGATAGTAGAAATTTAATAAAAACTGAAGATATAGGTAACTGACCAAATAGCACTAGCCTTGCGCAATATGATGACTTTACAAAAAGACTTGCGTAAGTCGATTCACTAAAGGTAAATACGGTGTAGAAATTGCAGTTCATTTAGGTGCATTATTTTCAATAAAATCAACTAAGTAAATTCTCAAAGTAAACAGATTCCCATCTACTGAATAAAAAACTCATGTATCTCTCTCAATCACTCAGTGAAGACTCGTTTTAATATCTAAATCTGAAATCAATTTAACCAGTCAATGTCGCCAATTAATTAGAAATACAATTGGCAGTTTTATAGATAGGAAAGATAAACAATTAGTTATGACATTTTTTTGTCCCAAGATCTAGTGGAAATATCCGACTGCACATACAAGTATGGATCGGTTTTAGATAAGCATCTTGATTCTTGATCAACCCGCCTTATTTATTAAAGACTAGCTTTAGCCCGCGTCTTTGCCCGCGGCGTGACATTATCCTACAGGAATGTACTATTGGGATTAAAAGAATCCTATATCCTAAGGCAGGTCATGGTCTACCTGTGTGCCAAATTTCATCCGAATAGATCAGCCGTTAAGCCATTTTGATGACGGCCGTAATGTGGTGGCTACAGCTTTTGTATAAAACCGTAGCTTTAACAAACATCCAAATTCACAAACGTACAGCCATTCAAATTATTTATTGGTATTAGAAGTAGGATTTTTATTCACAATTTCATGTGATAACTAGCTGATCCGGCAAACGTTGTTTTGCCATATACATTATTTCTAGGAAATATATATTTTTTTTGTATGAAAAATAGATGTTGGCCGATTCTCAGACCTACCCGATATGCACACAAAATTTCATACAAATCGGTCCAGCCGTTTCGGAGGAGTTTGGTAACAAACATTGCTACACGAGAATTTTATATATTAGATATTATTGAACACGGTATGAAGGAAGCAACATTGTAATGTCTCCTATTCACAGACAGGTTTGAATAAGAAATTACTGATCAATAAATGTCAGAGGTAATGCGAGTGTTGACTGTATAAGTGTAGTGTCTAGTGCGTATGGTTCAGGAAATGTTTAAGATCTTGATGTGCATGTAGCGTTATGTTTCGTTGAAGTCAGAATACACAGTGCGTCAGTATAGGAAAAGTAGTGATACCTTTATAAAGAACTAGCTGCGCTCCACGGTTTCACCCGCACAAGTCTCGATCCAGTGGGAATAACGGGATAAAAAGTATCTTTTTTCCTAATCCCATGTGTCAAATTTTATTCAAATTCGTTCAGCCGTTTTAGAGTGCAAGTGTAACAAACAAACATACAAAAAATCAACTTTTTTTCTTTATAATATGTATTAGTTTCGATAAAATCTTGAATTTTAGTCTCTTTTGTTTTGTTGTTTTCAAGATTTTGTTCAAAATTACTTCAAAGAGAAAAGATGTAGGTCCGCTAGGAAAAACTTTACTTAGGTGGTATATTTTCCTTAGCAACGGCCATATTTTTGTAGGTAGATATATTTATTTCTTCACAAACAATTTACATTGTGTTTGAAATCGTTCCATATGATAAAGAAAAAATGATTTAAAGCAAACAACATTCAAAATACAAGTACTTAAGACATAAGAAAAAATAATAATAACAATATAACTCAACTAAAATTACCTACAATAACATTTTCAATGTCAACTCATATATATTGTATTTGGGTATAAAAGTAAATCATAAATGCTGGTTTATTCAAACGCTTAATGATAAGTTTGTGTGCATACTTCCAAAAGAAATACTATATATTTAAAATACAAATGCAATGAATAAACCCGTCAAGCTTAATTATTTTCCTAACGACTTGTTGAACACAATAACCATTACGCTGCAACCTTGAATTGTATAACATTACCGAATTTGATGCGGACGCCCGACGCCAGCATTAATACTTCACTCAAAACCATGAATTATGGATTAATTATAAGTTAAAAACCTCATTACCGGTGTTATTTAATACACTTCCTAGTCTGGGTTGTTTGGTTAATCTTTTTATTTTGTAAGTTTAAAGTGAGTACACTAAACAAATATTTATTTATGCTAACATTAAAATAAAGATATGTACATGGGAAAAAAAAAGCAAAATAATCATAGGGCATCAAAAAATTCGTCCGCATCGCTGTCAACAGGAACAGTGCCTAACAGGCTGGCAGCATTGCCACGTTGTATGGCGATACTAATTCTTTGGCCAAGAAACAGGCCAGCCCTCTGGTCATGTGAAGAGTCGACTAACCGCTTGGCGATATCTCGAAAAACCAAGCGGGCACTCGGACCCCATGGCCCTAGTGTTTCAACCCCAAACGGCTCGAATATATAACTCCCAATCAGGTTGCAATATTTTCGCCGTTTGAGGTTTTCTGCACCAGCAGCAGCCGCTCCAGCACAGCCCACCGTGCTAGGAAGATGGGATGGCGCAAGGGTGTCGACACATGTTGCATCCCACACCAAAGGTCTGCCTAACTTCCAGGGCATTATGGTCATTCCGTCTGGTCTCTTCCCATCGTCGCGTGCCAGGCCGTTGGGTTCTAAAACAGCTGGCACCCCGGCGGTGACAAGAGCACGACGGATGATGTCATTAATGCTGGCGTGCCGTGCTATCCGACCTGCGCTCCTACTGCAGGATAGGCCATGGTGTCCGAGGCAGTCGACAGCTTCACCGCACTGACAGCGATGCGGAGCCCCACAAGGAGCGCCCAAACGCAGACAGGTAGCGAGCCGGAAGGTAGTGTCACCCAGCATAGTGCCTAAGTTGGGTGACGGGAGTGCTTGAAGCCAGAGCCCCGACTCCCACTCACCCACAGCCAGCAGGCGGGCACGCTCAGCAGAATTGGTAGACGTATTGAGAAGATTATTCCGTACCAACCTGCAGAGCGGCTCATCCCACTGTCTCTGGGAAGATGGGTTTATGGGCCGATCTGGTTCCGGGCAAGCCGCTTTCCAGGCGTTCACCGCGTCGGTCAAGCAAGGCACTTCAGAGTCAACCAGGCAAGGGGCTAAGATTTTCCCGGTCAACTTTTCGGTGCTGTGGACAGAGGACAGGAACGCCGGTAAGCTAATACTGGTAATTTTGCGGACGCCGAGGCCACCAAAACGGATGGGTAGTGTGGCTTGAAGCCACGCTCGGTCGTCCAAAGCCACATTTAAAATGGTTGTTAATGTGCTACGAATGATATTGTCAATTTTGTCCAACAGATGTGAGTGCTTCCATAAAGGGGAAGAACGCAGAAAATATATAAAATTTGGGCCAAAACAACAGTATCTAATCAGTGTGAATGCCGAATGTAAATTAATTTTAGAGAGTCTGTCCGAAATGTCGTTGAAATTTTTAATTTTTTCATCGATGAAAGGAGAAAAACTATCTTCTAAAATTGGGGAACCTAGGAGGTGCAGTGAACTTTTGTCTAAAATTTTGATTTGTGGGGGGCTATTGCATTAAATTTATCTAGAGTCAATTGTCTGTCGGTAAAGTCAGAAAGGTATAGTTCACATTTTGAAGGGTTAAGGTCCAAGCCAATAGATTGAAATTCCTGTTTGAGGAGTTGTAGATCTTTCAAAACAGTGTCTACATCACCTCCTAGCGTCCCATCGTCTAAATACCACACATTAAATTTTGAATTTAGTTTCTGTAAAATTGGATGAATAGCTAAACTGAAAATGACTGGCCCGAGAGGGTCACCTTGTTGGCATCCAACTGCAGATTCTAAAACATTTTCCTTGTATAATAATTTGGAGGGGTGCCTGTAGCACTGCCACATAAAACCATAAATTTCTGGTAGTTCCTTTTTGACTTCAGCCAACAAAGTGTCCCTGTTCACAGAGTTAAAGGCGTTCTTAACGTCAACCTTGAGGATGACCTCGCCTTTGTTGGACTTTAAAAAAGTGGAAAGGGCATGCACGGCAGCCTCACAGCCCCCTTTCGAGCCAAAACCAAGCTGCAAGGGCTGAAACTTAGTTGTAAGCGATTCACTGTAGAGCTTACAGCATATTTTGGCTGCCGTACGCCTGTAGGTGCACCCAACGGCGATGGGACGAATACCGCCGTCCTTCTTGCGCAGGGCACACAGGTTGGCCCCGTATAAGACATCGACGACGGCCTCGTTCACACCGCCGGTAAGCATGAGGTTAATCATGGCCGCAAGCTCCTTCAAAAGTGACTCACCAGCTTCCCCGGCGCCTGAACTCAAAAGATCCTTTAGGTGTTGTGGAGTCAGGCCGTCGAGGCCGCCGGCGGAACCACTTCGGAAGGAGCTCACGGCTGCAAACAGCTGGGGGGCCGAAACGTTGAGGAAGGTTGAATTTAGGTCGGGAGGGTCGGGGGGGTCGGGGAAGGTGAGACCATCCGCAGGCGCTGGATGTTTACTCTCTAGAGCTGTTAGTGTTTCTGGAGAGTAAGGCGCCACCACATCGCTGCTGAAAAGTATCCTGGCCGCACCCCTGATGTCACCTTCACTTAACTTGGATTCCACATGTGAACATAAACCTTTTTGAGATAGGTTATGGAATGCAGGTAATTTTGGATCTAAAATTAGGGCAGAATTTTTACAATTTTCTTTAATTTGGTTCGTTAATGTTTTTTTAGTTGCCAAATTTTTTTGGACAATGAAAAAAATACAATTGTGTATTATGTATTTAATAACTGCATGTCAAAGTATGTAGGGTGAGTCTACCTGTTGCTAACTATGTATTTTTTATTGTTTTGAATTATGGGTGTCATTAGACTGTGTGCTGTCTACATATTGCTCTTTATGTAGTCAACAACAAGTTCTCAACTCAGTCTTAAGTAGCAATCAGTTCACCCCATTCGTGCAAAGCGTAGGCGCTCTTCAAATTATAATGGGCTATATACAGACCAATAAATGACAGAGCTATTGAATGGCCTAACCATAATCTGTAGACCCTGACTGTAATTGAGATCAAAGACCTAACCCCTATTGTGGCTATTGCGGTTACGCTAATCCCAATAAACATGATACAATAATATAGCATTATGCACTTTGTTGACGAACAAATAAGGATCGGTGATTACGTGGCACATACGTCCTTTATGGTAAGGAACTAATAACTTTTTAGTTATAACGAAAATGAAACTTGAAAATTACATTTGCCCAAACTTGGTAAATGCTATAATTATGCATGCATGCACTTAATTGTTCGGACTCCATTTTAGGAAAAGCGATAAAAGGTTGTGCAACAGGTGTTGATAATGTTGAAAATCCGATGCATTTGGTGATCTTTAATAACTGAATTCGGAACTTTTACCATTTTTTTTGGTGGTCTAGCTTTCGTCTTGCTTCATTGATGGAGAAGAAAACAATTATTGGTTGAGTGCACATTCAATTTTATATTTTTGTACTAACATCAATTCTTTGTTGGTCATTCAATAACTCTGATATTTTTTCGTATGTTTTAAACTATCTAACCGTTTAGTCAGATAGGTTGCAGTTGGCTATAGTGCACAGATTTTCTTCTTGTTGTTATTATCATTCTATTTATCTATAATGTATGAAAACTTACTAAGGTACTGTTATGATTAATTAATAAAATACTATTTAATTTTATATAGCGTACCTAATTATTAGGATCTTCAATTTATATATCATGACATCCGCTTGTCAGCTCTTCAGCTAACTATGAAATCTTTTCTTTTATAATTATGTCATTAACTTATCTATTTTGGTAAATTAATAGCATAATTCATAAAGTTTGTATTTAACCGGTTGAATGCTGTAGTTACAGAAACTATTAAAAATTTGCGTCCATTGCGTCTCGCGTGGATCCACGTTCGAACTGTGAAGCACCAAATAGGCTACGATCTCTACAGTAAACAAACACTCTACAGGGAACATCGTGAGGAGACCGGCATGTCCTGTAACCAAAAATTCGAAGACATGTGACATCTATCAACCCGCACTGGGCCCGCCTGTGGGATTACGGCCCACTCCTTCTCGCAGACAGGAGGCCTGTGTCCCAGCAGTGGGAACATTATAGGCTGATTATGATGAAGTGTGAACATTGCAACTCAGACACGAAGCTCAACAAACAAAACACATCATCATTCTCCTGTCCTTATCCCAAATTATTTGGGGTCGGCGCAACATGTCTTTTTCTTCCATACTCCTCTATTAGCCAAACAAAACACAACCGGTGCAAATTATTCCTCATACCCTACTAGGGTATATAATACCACTACTATATAATACCACTACTTATAACCACTGCAATTCACAATAGGAAGTGAATCTAAAAAGCTGCACACACCAAGGTTGTCAGGTCCAATCTCTTTCTACGTGGTCGGCGCACCCAATGCTGGTATTTCTTAGAAAATCATCTTTATTTATATCCTCAAGTGTCTGGCTTTTTATGCTATTAAATGTGGTGTGGTGATATATAAGGTCGATCGGAGCTTATGTATTCAGAGTATCGGAATGAATTCAAGTTTTGATAAGGATAATTTGTAAACTATTATTATCAATAGTGGATCTATTTTCATTCTATTTTAAATGCTTAACTGGATTATCAAGTCTGTATTTCAAAACATTTAAATCATAAAGTTTAGAAAATATTTTTTTTGCATAATGGATATTTGCATATTATTATGAGGCTACAGTGAAAACGCATAACATAAATTATGATATTATCATTTGTCATCATTTATCAATGACGATGATATATGTTTTATTAGAAGAACGTTCAGTGATGATTTTTGAAAATATACATGTTTTTCATTGTAGAACTTTATTGTAAATTACAGTTCAATAAAAAGTTAACAGTTACAACTGGAACACCCTACTATATTTGTATATCCTTTTGTTTTGCTGTCTTTTACTCTTATAGCCTTCCACATTCACACTGAAAGTCAATACTTAGCAGTAACATAAATAATTCTTTTTACATTTGAGAGACGGTGCATATTGCAGTACCCACTTTGTTCTGATTTTCATGAACTAATTCTCATTTGATCGACATGTTTAACACGCAGAACTTTGTACTGACTCGAGTTTCGCAAGAAACTTCACACGTCTTCATTAGTGAAATAGGTTAACGAAACATTAGAACGTGGGCAGTGACAATGGTAGTCAAAGTCCTGCAACTATTGACTATTGAGACTAGTCATTAGGTACAGATGTCGCAAGGAATAAACACTGCGATGAAAATGTCAAAAACATTATTTCCTAAATCTATGTTTTTCAGCTTTATTTGTTACATTGTGGAGACGCCAGTACGACAATAAATGAAAACACTGGCATAAAGCTTAAGAGTATTTTCAAACTATCAAATAAATCTTAACAAAGAAATAAAAAAAAATAAAAACAAACAAACTAAACTAAAAATAAACTTTGCCGATGAGCGAACTAGCTATAGTGACACAACTATTAGATATTTTTGATTTCATTTTTGTATGGAGACTGAGAATATCATTAGATATACGCAGTTTAATTTTATGTCTTGTATATACATATCACAATCACGTATATTTTTCAACATTTCACCCCATTACTCAGCCATAACTCTCTCATTACGTCTGAAAGTCACCAAGTCTAGACACGTCAATGCCACTAATTGTCTCTCTTTAGTCACCAGAAGATCCGTAAGTCCATTGATATGTAAAGCGCCTAGAACTAGGTCGTTCCGACTTACTGCATTTAGACCAAGTAACGGTTCTTCAGAGTTCAGATGTAGACGTAGGTACATCAGAAATCTGTGTTGTATGAAAGGGCTGTGGTCCAATGAAGTGATTTACGCTTTCGAGGTGAGTGTAGGTTTAATGATGATTCGTGGAAATATGTTGGTGTAGATTTGCATTGGGTACGGTTATAAATAAATGTTGCAGCAACAGAGGATATTATTAGGGGTATAAAATTGACTGTAGTTAAGTACACAGTAGCAGTAAAACTAATGATCGGATCAAAACAGTTTTAAGAAACATGAGAGAAGTGGGTCACTGCATGAATGAATCAAGTGATGATTTTTAATAAACTATTAGATGCATATTGTTTAAGAACACTGTTTATATTAGCTGTAAGTTTCCCGAATAGAACGAAATAAAATAAATAAATAAAACTTATTATTTCAACCAAATAGGGGAGTATAATTTAATTATGTGATAGTTTCAACCAACCCCAAATTCCCAAGTGATGCAATTTGTCTACAGCAACCCCAGTACATTGCAATATATCAAACTATATACATCCAATTATACCAGTATATCACTCAGTACTTCCAAGTACTTCTAACACAGCTCAACTAGCTTCTTATCTCTCGTGGAAGTGTTAATTGGATGAACTAGATCTGACGCTCGAGGTTTTTTGTCTGAAAAAGCTGCACTGTCATCGCTTTCCTGTTTCGATTCGTGTGTGTACGGTTTTAGATCCTGATCCGTTGGTTACTGTGTTAATAACACGTAAGAAGGGCGCTCTTGTTACAATGATTGAGGATTTTTCTATTATGGCATTTATATTTACAGTCTTCTAAATTACTTCCTTTGTATTGGTCCTTATAATGCTTTTGAAATCGGGGCTTACTGTTGTTATATGTAAGTATGTCATTCCCATTGATTATGAAGCAGGTTGTCAGTTAGTTTTTTTTTATAAACATACATATAGATTTATTTATTGTATGTATTATTAGTTTCTTGTTCTTCTTTCCCTATAGCAACTGTATCATCATAAGCAACTGCAGCTTTAGCAACATGTTAGTATTTTATATTCATTGAAGCACCTGCTCTTTCAATAAACCCAATGACTTCACCATTGACCTTTAACAAAGCCATTCCAAGACTAAGCAACTCGGTCAGTGCATTGTAAACAAAAATATTTGGTGAAACTTTAAACAAAGATCCGTTTGAAACTTTAAACAAAGATCCGTTTGAAACTGAACCAGCTCAGTTTATTGAGCCGAGACAATATTGAACTGTAGGCGTCGCCACTTCCTTGCTTTCTATCGTGTCTTATTGCCTTAGGAGATGGCCCTGGATCTTTGTGAAGTGTGGCGCAAGAGTGGAACTGACGCGGCACGGAATTGTGGTAGACAGAGGAATTTTAATAATAACGTTTCTGTAATTGAGATTGCTGATGGCTTCTAACTGTGTTACTGGGTATTTAGGTAAATATCTCCTCCTTCCTTGCTTGAGGATCGTGATTTGAAAAGAGCATCTTCATTTTATGCTTTGGAATAAAGGTTTTTACCACTTTTTAGAATTCTATTCTATATTATGCAAATGTTCTTAAACGGATTAACCCAAACGAACAAGTAGGATACAGCAATAAAATTACTTAGGTACTGCTGATTCATAAAATAGTTGAAATATTGTATACGTGTTTGCTGTTCCAGAATACTTTCTGCTGTTTTTAATATTGGTTGACCAGCACTATCGCTTAATTTCTAACTTAGCTAAACATTTATAGTCTTATTCTGTTTTATATGTATACATTATATATATTTAGTTCTAATAGTCAAGCCTTACAGTACTAATTCCTAATCATAGCTCCATATCTCCAGAATTAATGTTATCAAAATTCAAGTACCAACTGAGCCTTTACCGCTTGTACCATTTCAGTCTCGAAGTGGGTAATGCCGGTTATTGTGGTAGATATAAACATTTAGCTGAGAGCGTTTAGAAACCCGGTCGGATTGAATCTCGCGCCATGATTACGAATAATAGCATTGAACATTCGCTGCTATCAGATGCGAAATTTAGATTACTGGAAACTTTATTGATATTAATGTTTGCTTGGAGCTCAATGAAATTATGAAAGGACGATTTGAATGGAATTTGCCTGTCGAAACGGAGTAATTCAGACATTTCTTCAATGATGGTCTGAGCTTCCTGAATAAGATGGGTTCCCATATTTTGTGTTCTTTTGCAAATTACCATGCGTAAGTTTCAATGGAATTCAGACAATCCTTCAATGGTGATCTTCGTGAGTGAAATGGATTCCTGATTTTATTTTTTTTTGCCATGCGTACTTACGCATGGTTCACTTGCCTAAAATATGTTCACATTGAAACTTTTCAATGAAAACATATTTTAGCCAAGCGATTGTCTGTAAAAAAGAGATTTGAGCGTTTGGTGTATTTAATTAGAAAGTGAAAAAATCGTAATTCGTTCAAGCATGATTTTTTTTCGTACCATCATATTTGGGTTTTGTACACGCATAACCATGTTTCTTTTTACGAACTTTCCAAATACATTGTTCCAATCACTCCATTGTACTAGGCGAGCATAAAAACAAAAGAAAGCCGTCGTATTTTGAGTTAAATATTAGAGTTAAATGGCTCAATTACTTTTACTATTAAAAGTTGGTTGTCTACGTTGCTTTAAGCTTTGTTTTCATTATAAGGCGTTAGGTAACAAACATTTTCATCATTATTTTTAATAATTACAGTGAAAGTGATTGTCGATATCTATTTTAATATCCGCCGGTCCCTTTCGTATTTATTGATGTAATTAAATAAACTGAGTTAAATGAAAACATGAAAGAGAATGATGACTTTGTAATTAAAATAACTTGTTTAGTAATGTGGAATTAAGTAGTAATTTCCTGGATAATTATGTTACGCGTTGCATTGGGTCAATTAATAGGTGCTTTTTCTTTTTGTAGTAATTATTATTTAGTTGAGACTGGGCGGGTCATAGGTATAGGGTGCATGAAAACAGATGGGCCAGGATCATCAAACAGTGGGTGCCTGAAGACGGGCATCGTCACGAGACAAGCCTAAGAAACGCTGGCGTGACGATTTGTACTCGTTCCTGACCGACTGCCCGGAGAAGGCACAAAATATGAAAAATTGGAGAAGTGTGGGGGACTCTTTGCCAGCGGTGGGTCAGGACCGGTTAAAAAAAATCTTTTTTTTTTATTAACCTCAAACCATACCTACCGTATATAATTAAGTCTCAACTCTTTTTCTGGCTTTAACACCATCACTTACATTCACCGTTTTCTATCACACAAAGTGCTATAATCAATAACATTAAAATTATCTGCCGGTCGTCGCGAGATCCTATCCAGTGTAAATCCATTTAAACGTCGCTTACGCACGATAATCAGTACCAGGATCGGAGGAAGCGTGAATCTCTCAAGTCGTCTAAGAATTACATGTCGTTTGTAACGGCCCTTATATAATCCAGAGCGTTTAATCGCATTCATACGTCAGTGTATTCTGTGTAATTAGTCGTTTAATGAAAAATGAGGAAGTTCTTATTTTTGTGTTAAGTTTCAACTACTTGAGAACGCTGTAAAAATCTAGTAATTATGTAAACTGGAAGGGAACCGTCACCTGAGATACAGGCTTACAGCCTAGTTCAGGAGGCAGTGCGCTTATGTAACTGTGTACTTACTTTGTTTTCAATAAAGCATTATTAGGTATTATTATCTCCTTTATTTAAAAGTAAACATATAAATTATATTTTTAAATATTTGAATAAAAAATTATAAAAACATTTAAAATATAAAAAAATAGTAGCCCACCGGTATCGGGCACAGGGTCCAAGCTACCGGCGGTCAGGGCTCCAGAGAGAGGAACCTCCTGACGATGCGAGCCGTGTCCAGAAGTTATTATTATTATTATATTTTCTTGTTTGTAATTTGTTATGTTTTAAACGAGTAACATTCAATCAGCGATTACGATGATGAAAAAGTAAAAAGACTGTGGATTGACATCAGCAACCGAAAAGCTTATTTCAATCCCGTTTAAATGTTGCTGCTATATACATGAACGAATACGAAACACTTTGAACTTAACCACTTATCTAGGCCCTTAGATAATGAGAGTAGAGATTCGCTCACAACAGCGATTACACAGAACAGTTGATCTATTCTGTGATAATTTAGGTGAAGTGAGCTGTCTATAGTGACAATCCCTAGCATCAGTCGGTCGATTCTGTAAAAATCTCACCGTGAAAACTTAGGTGAAGTGAGCTTTAAGTAGCTGTTAGTCCTAGTGTCGGGTGGAACGACAGCTCACTTCACCTTAGTTTTTTCATGGTACAGAATAGATCGGCAGGTAGAATAACAGCAGTGCGATTCTGTAACCATGTCACCGTGAAAACTTAGGTAAAGTGAGCTGACATTCTAACTAATGCTAGGGATTGAGATTATTGACAGCTTACTTTAAGCTCACTTCACCTAGCTTTTCACGGTGAGATTTTTACAGAGACGATCGGCAGCTCACGTCAAGCTCACTTCACCTTAGTTTTCACGGTGACATTTTATGCAGAATAGACCGGCTGGTTTCCTTAAGGCTGCGAGGGACAAACACAAATCTAAAACAGGTACTCCTCTAACCAATGAATAAACACTCCCTAAAATAGACCTGATAAAACGCCAACAAATAGACAAAGAATGCTACCAAACAGCAAATTAGACCACTCTTCCCAATTAGACCTAATAAACTAAAACACTTAACAAACCTACTCTAATTCAATCAGTCCTAAACAGAACTGTTTTCATTCAAAAACCTCCTACACGAGAATCACAAAGAGCCAGGAAACGAGAACAACGCTTCAACTACACACAATAGAATTCTTACTTTCGTCAATTTGTAACCTGTCATTATGTGAATGCCTTTTTAATGCTCCAATGAATGGCCAAAGTACTTTCGTTTTGGGCACGTATATGCTTTTCTTGTATTTGTGTTTACCGCGACGAAAATGTTTGGTAATGTTGGCAATTATGGAAAAGGTTTGGCAAGTTTTTTTGCGGTGATATCTGTTTCATTGTTAGGGTTCTGTACCCAAAGGGTACCAACGCGACCCTATTATTTAGTCTGTCTCAGGGCTGTGTCTTTTCAACAATATTATGTAGATACTTGAAATTTTCAGTGGCCGTTTTGATTCTTCTGATAGATTTGAAAATCCTGTATTCTCTTGATGTAAATATTATTCTGGTCGTTCTAATTCTGTGATCATTAGTTTCATCACTCAGTCCATCATTATCTTTACCTGCATCTTCTTTACCTTTGTTAAACTTTCTGGGCTTATTCGTTTTGCGTTTAATATGACAAACCACCTAAACTCTAGCTTCATCTTCAAATAAAGGTTAAAATTCAACATTACGTATCACTTGTAAATGAGACGATAACTAATAAAATCTTCAGTTTTTATGGAACAATGTATATGCTGTATCATTAGCTGGTATTATGCAATTCTTGTGTTGTTGTTAATATGTTACTATTACGTTCTACGTCCACTTGTTTATCTTCTCGTCTGATAATTTTTTAGACAGTACAATGTTTCCTTTTTTTTAAAGTCATTGTTTAGTATGCCGAGGGTCCTGTCCAGTAGGTAATCAGTAAAAAGTAGGAGTGGTATTGTAGTGTATTAGTAGTATGATATGTCCCGTGCCGAAAACTGGTCTCCGCTGTGATTGGTCGCCATGGCCGAAATTCGGTCTGGTTACTTAATCATGTTTAGAAGACGTTCTTATTAAGATGATCCACCACCACCACAATTCGGTGACCACTAAAAATCGACTCAACAGGATGAGTTCGCTCATGAAAGTCCAATTACGTTGAACTTTTTAAACGTTGGCGCAATACCATTCCCAAAACGTCTCTCTAAAGACACCATTGATTTCAACATCGTATTCTATTCACCTTTATACGAGTACAACCATACCCATATATTCTACCAAAGAAAAAACACTACCTTATTGGCATAGAGTACTATCCTATTGAAAAGGTTCCTACAAAATGCAATCTGTGCTTGTTTTTCACCAGTCTTCATCATCATTATCTGCCTAGCCTTTTCCCAACTATGTTAGGGTCGGCTTCCAGTCTAACCGGATAAAGCTGAATACCAGTACTTTAAAAGGAGCGACTGCTTATCTGACCTCTACAACCTCGTTACTGGGTAATACGATACCCCTTGGTAAGACTGGTTGTCAGACTTTCGGGTTTCTGACGACCCGTAACGATTGTCAAAGATCCACGAATGACAGCCGGGACCAACGACTTAACGTGCTTTCCGAGGCAGTTTTTCACCAGTTTTATTAAACAGTATTCTGTTGAGAACAATGGACATAGGTGCAAATAAACTCAGTAAGTGTTTGGAGAAAGCAATGAGAACTTAGAAATCGTTTGGTGATATCTGGTCTGTTCAGGGTTGACTGAAGTTAAGATATTAATTGAAAGTTGTTTTGTTTGTAATTAATTGATGTTGTGAATGAAAGTTTAATTGTTTGTCGGTTTGAGAGAGATTTACTGCGGCTTGGTTCTGTTGTTTTCATGTTAAGTATCGAATGGCAGCTTGAAGCTGGTAGCTTTCTTCGCTTTGTTCAATTTCGTTGAGAGGTAAATAAGGACAGGCTAAATAATGCGTTTTAGTTGATTGACATTGGAAAGTTCTTTGACAAAGGGATAAAATATCAGCCTATAATGTCCATCCTGCTGAGACACAGGCCTTTCTTTGAGAGGAAGAAGGCTACCACGCGGGAATAGTGCGGATTGGTACAAATTATTATTATAAAAAGTCTGTGTCCTACTGCAGGGCAAAGGCCTCGCTGCCTTTCCACTTCTCTCCGTTTAAAATTGCTAAGGACTAAGGTGCCAAGTTTCTTGTAGAAGAAGTCCAGCCCTTGGTCAAAAGGGATACATTAACATAAATGTATGTGCCAAGTCAATTTTGTTTCCTTAATGCAATGCTTTATAATAGCAAAAAAAAAACAGTTTGATGAAGATAAGACACTAAATAAACTAAAAAGGTAATAAAACTCCTTTCGTTTTGAAATAATAGAGAAAGACAATAAAAGCTAGAAAACCTTAGTAGGATAGAATAAGATCTCCAGATAAAAAGTCGCCGGTATAAAATGTAAGTAAACTCGGAGAGCTAGTTTAGGTTAAGCAAACGGAGGCGACCCGAGGCGAAATGTGGCAATTGCCTGATCACGTTTTGAATATAACTGTTATCAGTGAGGCAGTTAAATGTATCAAAGTTTAATGTCCTTTCGAATGAATGGCAACGCATTCTAGATAAAGAAATGTTGGCAGTTTTTCTTTATTTTTCATGAATTTCCTTCGAAATAAAGCAGAGGTAATGAAGCTCGGACTAAAAATTCAAATAACGTTATTACCTAGTTGATATTTGGCTTAGAAACCGACTAAAATTCTCTGGTAGAATTGCTGTATCTGTGACTCTGTTTTGAAGATGCTTCTAATCATCCTCCACAGTTGAATGTTTAACATTATCATTGACAACCCTATGTACGAATTTTGCATCTCAAGTCCAAAAATTGGTAGTCTGAAATTTATCAAGTTCAGTAGGGCGTGAAATTTCGTTAGCTGCTATAGTGCTGATTTCTTGTTCCATTTAATATAGTCGATCATTCGACACAGCCCGCTTAGAGTTCTCAGGCAATTATTTCAATTTGTAATTGAATGGTTTGTTTCGTGGGTAATCTGTTGCAATTCTGTTATATTACTTATTTGCACTGAAAAGTAAGGTTGGGTCAGTTACTTTTTTATTTGTACCTTTTTCTTACGGAGTTGGTTGTCAAGGTTTGATTTCAACATTTTCATGGCTTGAATGCGTCCTGTCTGTCTAAAGCCTTGAAATGATGTATGGGCTACTGGCTAATTCACTGGCCTATGATGACTTTCAATAATTATTGGAGTACTGAGTACAAATTATACTTGGCAAACATCAATTCCTCACAATTTTTACTCTAATTCAGACTAAGACTGTCTGTGAAAGTAGATGCTGTTTAACTGTATGGCAAGGACATCGACGCATAACCTCTTATGAAAATACAGTGTTTATTAATACTGATAGTAACGTTTTAGAAGTAACGGTTCCTACTATGATAGTACAACGGGAGTTTAACGATAGGTACGTTTTACATATACATTGATGCAAGAGAATGTTGCAAACCGGTCACTATTAATATAGCAAAATTAATGATCAGAATCATATATTTACTTATGATATTAATTGCTTTAATGAAATTAATCGTATATTATTAATTTCGTTTACATTTTTCATCTTACACATGACGGTTGTAAGTTAAATCCAGCTTATTGATGTGATGAGCCTCTATTGCAAGAATTCGACTAACAAACCTGTTGTATTCAATTGCCATCAGATTTAAGTATCTTTTATTCAAGTTTTATGTGTATTTCAGTACTTTGTGTTAGTGTCAAATGGATAATATTTTATTAGAAGTCATCATCATGTGTCCAGCTTTTTCCCAATTATGTTGGGATCGGCTGCCAGTCTAACCATACACAGACCTCCACCACCCTGTTACTGGGTAATACGATACCCCTTGGTGAGACTGATTGTCAGACTTTTGGACTTCTGACTACCTGTAACGACTGTCAACGATCCACGAATGACAGCCGAGACCAACGGCTTAACGTGCCTTCAGAGGCACAGATCTCGGTATGTAAAGATGGTCACCCATCCACACATCAACCGCGGCAAGCGTAGCTTACCCTGATCGATCGACCTGTGCGGTTGTCATTATTTAGCCACGGACCATTGGCATTATAAATAACATAAAACATTTTTTCCAACAGTTCGTGCCATAAGAAACATTCATTGTCTTTTCGTCCCTTTTTATCTACTTCCCTTGTTAAACCATCGTGTACTTCCAATCACGTACGAATTACTTTCAATTTTACCGAGTACTAATACAGCCATAAAAAGACAGCCACGGCGGAGTCTCCAACGGCTTTCTCTTTGAGATTATGATAAGGCTTATCTATCGACGCCATTTTAATTGCCATCAACTGTCTCAGACTCGGAATTTATTAGGAAACTTGACTTTTAGTTCCAATTAAGGCTCTTTTCCTTGTTATAAATGTCTATCAAATATTATAACTACATTTTGTTTGATATGTCTATCTGTTGAAGTCTTAATTTGTCTATGTGGGTGGCAAAATATATCTTCTATGAATAATCTGATACACGCTTTGGTAATTAATGTCTCTTCTACGAACTAAAGTGGTTTTACGATTTTGATATTTTACGATTTTATATTTTGATATTATCTAACCCTTGCTTACTTCCACGAGTTCCTGCTAACCAGTAGATACGACTATGTAAGTGGTCTTATTGTGCTTAGTCAGTCGAACTACAATGGATATGTAAACTTTGCCTAAAAGTGCAAAAGTAGGTATTGTAGTGAATTTTATCAAGTTTATGAAAATCCTGAATGATTTGAAGGTCAGAAGGTCTAAGGGGAAATGCCAAAAACTACGTAGAAGCTTCTACGAATGACGTCAATTCGGGTAAAAAATATGCACAAACCAAAATAACTTCTAGATTCATATCCACGTACCATTTGCTAAACATGAAAAAGTGCGTGCAGAAGCGTAACGAAATCCAAAAATATCATGTTAATATAATATTGATATTATTATATTGATATGACACATGTAACACTCAACCTTGGCAAGGGGATTTATACGGGGTTTCAATATGTTATAGCTCATGAAACGTCAATATAATTTATTATTTTATGTTTATTTTTATTATGAACATAATATTTTTGGCATAAAGCACAGCTAAGAACAAAAAGGTTATGGTATCATAAATGTTGAACTATGGTTTTATGTTTTATACATAAAAAGGGAATTAGGTCACAGTAATGTAGTGACTACAGCCAAAAATTACATTGTTCATAGCCCTCTTAGAAAACAAACTTCATTTAACAGTGACTACATTTTGATAACAATCATTTTCATCTCAGCAACAATCTTCAATCTCACAAAGGGCTCCAATCTTAATTCCCAGAGATCTTCACAGAAATTATAAACGAAACCGCTTAAGATGTACATAAAATACAGTTATTTACAGTTTGTATACCAGCATTAACTTACTACGATCGAGATAACGTTGCTCCGGCGTCTGCGGCCGACCTACATACGGCTTGCATAAGATTGGCGCGGGCGCAGCGCACGCGCCGACTCGATATTCAAATTTTCGGAACAATTGTTCCGAATAATTTGATGGAAAGTTGATGAAGGGTTTTATGCGAGTAAACGGTGAAAGTCTGTAGAGAATGGAATCTCAGTTATCTGGGAAATGTGTACGGCTTTAAAACAATTGGAAGCATTTGCCAGGCTTCTAGGAAATTGCTTTATGTAGAGCTTGAGTAGTGAAGAAATTCAATTTGAGAAAATAGGGGGTACTATGAAGCTCTCACGATTGGATAGTCTTTATGTTTCTGCAAACTACATAAAATCGATGGTGAAATATGCTTATCATGCTCATCACTTATTCACCCAACTTTGGTATATAGGTCTCCAGATTTGCATCTGGTCGTCAAACAGCTTAGTTACGTTAAATCCTAATTAATTTTACAAATTGAAGCAAAAAATCAACTTCTATCCGCAAATACTTGAGGCACTTAACGTCACTGTCAACAGTTTCAATTCCAACAAAATTCCGCAGATAGAAATGCAATCGCAGATCATGCGTGATTGATTAACAACCATACATGATGCGATAAACTTACACATGTATACTATATTCACATCAATAGCTCCGTAGGCGTAAACATGATAAAATATTGTGAACACAGCCCACACAAAGAAAAAGCAATCTCCAACAAGTATGTCATATCTACTTAAAAGGAAATACATACTATATATATCTCTTGTAACTTTATACCTCTCATTGCGTGGTTTCTCTCAGTTATACAAACGCTACTATTCTTGCTTCGACGTCGCGTGAGGGACAGTGTGTCGTTAGCATATTATTATCTCGAATTTTCTTTTCAAACCATATCTCTGAAAAACCACAACCTCATCCTTATTACTGCACTCTAAGCACTAGAACCGCTTGGCATTTGAATTTTAAAAGGCTCAACTTCTTTGTTTATTTACTTGTCAATGTAATACGTTCGTCGTGTTTTTTCTTTTGTAGCGTTGTAAGTATTCGATAAATTGGAAAAGAAAACGGTTGGATCATCAAAATGAAGTAGGTACCTCCTCCATGTTTTCGCAAATGTTTTGTTTTTATCAATTCGTTAACCAACATACGAGTCATTGTACTTACGGAAGTCATTGAACTTATGCTTTCGAGTATTTTGGAGATAACGGCTTTGGAATAAATTTCCATGTTTACTGGGGAAGTAAAAAAACAAGAGTACCAAAGTAACCTACATTTAATGTTGGCAAGGCATCGGAGTGAAACGGATCCTTATCATGCGCGTAGGCAATGAGTACGCCACATATTGTTACTAATTGCTCAGAGGTTTTCCTGTTTACTTAACTCCTACCAAAAGGACTGCCCCACGTTGACAGAGGACTGACATGTATGGAAAAGGAGAGGATGGCCTTTGTCCAGCCGTGGGACATTACAGTCTAGATATATAGTTTGAACATCCCAAACACAACCTTTTAGAACATTTTACTGGATCGTAATCTCCAATCGGTATGTCGACTCTTACAAGTATCGATTTATTTTACGAAATCGAAATCGATACCGCAAAATGCTCGTACTCATCCTAAATGACAATCGCACAGACTTACTAAGATCAAGATAAAACCTATCGTATTTCACGAAAACCACAGATTTACATAATACCAACAATCATAATAATATTGTAAAACCATTTTTGTCGAAGTAAAAGAAAAAGTTGCAGTATATAACGTTATGCAAGATGTGTAATAGCGTCCATTGTGATATAAACGTATAATTATGTATTTGTTTAGTTGAGTGAGGCCTGTGGCTCCGTCTGCGAATCTGAGCGATTATTATCGTTTTGCATAATGTCCAAATTACTGTTGAAGTGTTGTGTGTTTTGCGTTGTTTTTTGGGTGTTTTGTGTCTGTTTTACGTATATTTTTTTGTTAAAATTTTAAGGTCAGTAAAAACTGAAGCGACAGTGAAAAATAAAAATCAACATAATTCGATTTTAAAACTTAATTTAATTTAATTTTTTTTTTGCTTACGTAGGTATGTTATCCAACTAATTAGCAGATATCTTTCTTTCATATCCTTTTATGTTTCTTGTTCTGACTTAAGCCAGTTTTTAGAATACGCATCTAAGTCAGCGTTTCCTGGGTCTAGTCTACATACATAGAGGATTTCCTCAATACCTGAGCATTTCTTCCGTCTGTGCTTCTATTCTTGCAAGTACTATCACCAAAACTTGAATGTGACCACTGTGAAAACAAGTAAGTAAAACAAAAGAGGATCCTTATTAGGCCGACTAATAATACAGGCAAGTAGGAATAGTCCTTACGGTGTTCAGATATAGTTTTTGGCGATAGTACATGATGATAATACGTACAAAAATAATGACTCAGGAACTGAAATATAAATTGTTAAAATCTGCTTCATTAATGATTTAGCAGAGTCGCATCTTATGGCGTTATGACATAGTAAAAGTGGGCTGGCCATATCAAGACTTGAAATGAAATACTTCAAAATAACAAGTTATATGTCATGTGGCAATTTGTATGAACAATTATCTAATCAATCAGTGGAACTGTGAAAGTCTAACAATCACTGACTATCTTGTAACAGATTCATTATTACAAGAGAGTCAGGCATTCGTTTAAAATAATGGCGGCCTCTGATGAAACGCTTTGAAAACACTTTAGTAATTAATTTATTTCTTGGTTGTTTCAGGTAAATGTTTGACGCTGTTACGAAGATTGGAGTGGATAAATGTTAGTTTGCTAATAGTTGGTAAGTCTGGTTACATAGTGAGTTTTGTAAAAAACATCCCTACGAAGTTTTCGCCCAATCACTGTATTCGATTACAAACTGCATGGATGAAATATTTTGTGTGACAGTTGTGGACAACTTTGAACATGAGACGATTCGCATTTCGCGCGAAATGCACTTTTGTGTCCGATACAGGAGACATATTAATAGTAGGTACACATCTTGGGTCAAACTTTTTTAAATTTTCAACTCGATTTGAGTCACTCCTATCCTATATTTCTTTCTTTTCTTTAATGTGTCATGAAAAATACTGAAAACACTTGTCACCATCAGCATTTCAAGGCTACTTCAGTGTAACTGAGTAATATATACAAATGTAAACACGAGACGAGCAGCTATGCTCCAATTGGCAAGTGGGGTGAGCACGGGAACAATGCTCAATTATTCCACGAGCATACCGCGTTACGTTGTGTACAACTATGCGATAAATTTCAAACGTGCTAAAGTAAATACTAATTAAGTCGTTTTTAAAGACTGGAAATGTATTTAATTGTTTATCGGCTGGTGAAGAAATGGGAGGTAAGCGATATGGGATTGAATAATGTGGGTGTTACATGCAATGTGGTATCTGCATCTGGAAAATATGTTTTAACAAAAGTCTATTTTAGAGTAGGTATGCAATATGGGCGAGATAATTTACACACGGTTAACTAATCAACACCAAAAATAGCTAATTATTGTGTTACGAAATTACCCCGCAGGTTATAATTTCTCTTGGTGGTTGCAGATGTGTTATTTTTGCTCATATTATTTATTGTATAGGCATAGCTAAATATGTTGTTCTATGTTCTATGTTACGGGTTTGGTTTCCGCACTTAGTCCTACAAGTGGACCATTGTGCGTGGTTATGTTGTTCTAATTTCCGCATATACTTCAGGATCTATGTTCAGAATATAAAATTTTCAGAAAAAAATATTTCTTCGCAAAAGTTTGCACCAGTATCAGGCGATAAAGGCTTCTTGTCTTCTTGTTTTTTAATTTGACGTAAACCGTTTCACATCTTAGTTACAACAAAAACAGTTCCTACTATATTATTAGTCAACCTTCAAGAACTGAGAAGTTTTTGCTGGACGCACTGAAACAGCGCAGTACTGGTATTATTCTACTGTGTCGTCATAAAATTATGTTTTTAATTAGTTTCTGAGATTTGTTTTGTTTAGTTTTTTCGGAGTAGTAAGGAAGCTGGTTGACCTTATCAGGTTTAGATGTAAAAAATGGATTAACTTGTCAGTAGCTTTATGAGTTTGTACAATATCAAAACTTGTTTAATGTATCAGCGAGTAGCAACGGCTGGTAAATAAGCTAATGGTATGTCTTGAAAAACTGAATTTATTTTACAAAAAACTGAATTTATTTAAAAAAAGACCGAATTTATTTGAAAAAACTGAATTTATTTTACAAAAACTGAATTTATTTTACAAAAAGTCTATCTGAGATGCAAGACTTTCGCGCAACAGATGAAAACGTATCTATGCATAAGAATGCACTCATGCATTCTTTGACTTTGATATTGATACAATGTCAAAATCAAAGAAGAAAAGAGAAAAAAGAGATGAATAGTAGTTTTAGGTTATTAATATTATTCTTGGATTATATTTATTTATAATATTATTCCCAATTCATTTAATCAATCTAATTGACTATATTATTTTAAATTATTATGATTTAAAATTAACTTGCTTATTTTGTTATTTTAAATTGCCTATTTTGATTATGATTATTATTTTGTTTACTTTTGTTTTGATTATGTTATCTAATATTTTTAACGTCGACATTGTGTATATCGACTCTATGGATATTTTATTTGTCTGACTAAAATAAATGAATTGAATTGGATTCTTTGCAAATAAGACAACCCCGCAAGAGAGACATTGTACGAAGTAGGTATATGTAAGATATAATATTTTGCTCTAATACTCACGCCTAGAATCCACGAAGGGAATCAGAGGTATACCCACATTTCGCCACTTATGTTTAAAGGTCCTATGTAATGAGGGGCGGGCCTTTTATGTGTGTATATAAATGGTAAAATAAATGAATGAATAAAAAATAAATAAATAAATTTAGACGCCGGACTGAGAATCCCTGATGGAAAATCCCTATAACACTTTGCACGACCTGGGAATCGAGCTAGTGACCACAAGATCAGCGAGCAGTCTCTAATACATACGCCCGAAAATCGAAGCACAATCTAAAAACCGGTAAAATGTAAAACAGTACTTTTTACTCAATGAAACATCCATATTCAGTGTTCATTTACTGCCTGATATAAGCATCTATCAGTACGTTTTTATGTTAATTTAAATTACTTTACCAACAGTGCTGGAGTAATTAAGTTAAACAAACCTTATCCAGTATGGCACGTCGTCGTAACGTCAGGTGTCACTAGTCAGTCACATTAATTAGAAGCGGTGCCGAAGTCTCGAGCTGCTTATAGAGGGGTGTAAGTTATGAGGGATGAGAGTTTTATGTGTCTATTGTTTTTCTATTGTTACCGAACTTAATAAGCTTGCCTAACAAATGAAGGGTTATCTTTAATTCATAAGAGAGGATTCTGATTGTTAAAATTATCACATTTGTCTGAAAACCGTCTATCTAATCAACATAATCATTCCCTGCAAAAACCTCATTATCACCGTCATTTGTTTTTCTCCCACTCCCCAACACCTCTCATCTCTTATGCCGTGTACCACATCTCGCAGTTTTTGCACTCGCCTACCGGTCGCGTACAGTTATCTACCGCTAATGGCTCCGCTTTGCGTCTATGGATTACGAACAGTGACCCATTGCCGCTTCGGGGAAAAGAGCAACTGATTTACTGTTCTCCGTAAGAAAATCGTTCAGACTTTGATGTATCTCGTTGTAGGTTTCTTTACCTTTCCCTAGCGTGACTGGTTGGCTTTTTTCAGTCGTTCTTGCATTAATTTAGAAAGCCAGATCTGTTTCGATTTGCGTGCGTTTTTTTAGAGCAGGGGGGGTCAGTTGAAACGGGTACGACTTAGAAGTTGTAGGTCGTAGGTTCGAGTCCAGATCAGGCGGTTTTATGAAAATGATTTCATCACCACTGCTCTCAAAATTGCGAAGGAAAAAAAATCGTGAGGGATCCGGCAGAGGGGGCCTGGGTCCCAGCAGTGAGCACGTTATAGGCTTCATTTCATTCAAATTTTATTTATGTTTCAAATTGACGTTATTTCAAGTTAAACAAATATCAACTTTATTTTAATAGTAATTAAGTTGATTTCAGAGTGACTAGCAGTATGGAAAAAGTTATATAAAAATGTTTGAAGTTGTAGCGTAAACTGAACTTTATTGTGTAGGAACTAACGTTATTTTTCCATAAACTCATATTTGTTTAGGTACCTTTTTGGCGAATACTTCGTAATTTTATTTTATGTATGTTTATGTGTGTTTTATAATATTTGTTAAGTTTCATCAACTATTTATGTTTAGGGAAAACGGAATAGCTCGCTTAAAACTTAACGCGTTTAATTGGTTCTCAGTTGATTTCATACCTTTTGAATTATTTTAATGTCGTAAGTTTGTTCAATTAATATTAAAATACTCTCATTAATGATGCATTACTTTCTGATAGAGCTTTTGAAATAGATCTTTATAGACATGTTAAATCTTATGAAGTCAAAAGTGTCCTCTTAACTTGAAAAGGTCGCGTCATTTCTTAAGACGGAAACAATTAACCACGGTACTGTATTTATTAAATACCTACATTAAAAAGCTTATATACGATATATAACACAACTAACTATACTATCACTACCTATTTACACCAGGAATTAAATTAAATGACTGTAAGTAATTTTTTTTATCTATACAAATAAATTCAAAAAGAAAAGGACATTTAGGCGGCGAAGTACTCATACGCATCGCTGTCATCCTTGAACGTGCCCAGAAGACTGGCAGCATTGCCACGCCAAGTCCAATCTTGTCTGCGCCAGACAAGATTTATATCTTGTGCAGCGCCGACACAGTGTACACTAATCGTGTGTAGAAACGACACGAATTCTTGCATAGACCCGGCGATTTTTCTTGCCGTGGACACGCGGCCTTAGTATGGCCATTCAAAACAATGCTAATTCTTTGGCCAAAGAACAAGTCAGCCATAGGTAGGTAATTATACTTGATATTTTCTATATTCCATGCTAAATTCAGCGATTGCATGGAAAAACCATTATAGGATTCGCATGTTTATTAAGCTCATCAAGCTATTTTCGTTCGCTGTAACAAGGAGCTTATTTTTTGGATTCTTTACGATCAACAGTCCTTGATACAATTCCCTTCGCATGATCTTTTATTACAAAGAATAAACACGACCCATATTTTAATTTTTATTTCAGAACATTATTTATAGCTTCGTTAAATTTCGCTTTTTTGTATTAAATTACGAGCATATTAATGTCGGAATAAATTAATAATTACGAACTGATGCTCCGATTTTTAATAACAGAGAATCGGGTTCAGGTTAACGCATTAACCGTTGCTCGACCGATTAATCGTTGATTGATCGGTTATCGTTTAATAATCGGTTTAGCATATAATGATCACTTGTAGTGTTATCGATTTGCTATTGTTCTTCGATTTTGGGCATCATTATTTCCATTTGATTTATTGTTCGAATGTATTGAGAGCGAACTTTTTAATTGTTCTACTTTCGAGACGTCCAATTATTGTTTTGACAAGATGCGTCACAAGCACAGGCATTTTTGCTAGTACGATTCTGCACCCTAATGGCGTAACACACTTTTAATCACAATCTGAATCATTTTGAAGGATATTGCTAATCCATTGCTTCATAATTATATTCGAAAAGTTAGTCTGCTCATGCAACATCACACAATCGAATGTCGCAATATCAAATAATAAAAAAGCGGCTAGCTGCGAGTCGAACTCGCACATGAAGGCTTCCGTACCTCATGGCAAAACACGCCAAAAAACACGTTTCATTTTTAACTTCATTTTATTTTTATTATTCGTTGTTATAGCGGTAATAGACACTCTCTGTGAAAATTTCAACTGTCTACCTATTTACAGTTCATGTGATACAGACAGCCGGTCGGACGGACAGGAATAGGGTCCTGTTACCTTAAGAAGCCACCCTTTGAATACGGAACTCTATAAACTGGGGGTCTTGAACCTAACCATTTAACCCAAACTAAGTGATCAAAAGTTTTATATAATTACTCACGTTAATAGTTAACGTAAAGGCATCGTGTGTGAACGTTTCACTCTACTTATTTCGACAATTACTTAGTTTACATTGCGTAATTCATTGTGTCAGCTGCGCGTACGCATCCGATTTGAATGTTAACGTAAAATATCGCGTAATTATTAATGCATTGTAGTAATATGTGTTTAAGTGTTGCAAACTTTTGACTACTTGCATCGTTAATGTCAGTTCCGGTGTTTTTACTTTGTATGCAATGCAGCGCTCTATTACTTGGTTTCGTTGTGTGATTCTTATTATTTTGGTTAGCCGATATTTTTGATTCATTAGCACTTTAAATGTTATTCTTGCTTAAGTTTTGTTATCCTGAAAAATCCTGCTGTTTTGTGGTTGAATAGGCTGATTAGGGACAAGATTTTTTAAATATAATTTGACTCTAAATATGCGTATACAATATTGTTTTTTATCAATGTAGGTTCAGCTTTATGGATTAAACATTTTCAACCTACCTCCACACAATATAAAATAATTAAAATATTCATTAACATTTTTGAGATATCTATCGATACAGAGCACGGGGTGGGTTGATTTTATTTGTACGCAAGTTTATTTTCAGCCCTTTTTGGGTACACTCTACTAAACTAATATTGTAAAGTTTATTTTTATTTTTATTGCTACACTTTCACGCTAAAACGGCTAAACGGATTTGGATGAAATTTGGCACATGGGCAGACCATACCCTGGATTAGGACATGAGATACATATTATTTTGATATTCCCACGGGGTCGAGACCTACGCGTGTGAAACCGCGAGACGCAGCTAGTGTTCCTATAAAATTACAAAAGAAGCAGAGAAAATAATTAACCATAAAACGATGTAGTTTTTCCACACTATGAATGAAAATTCTTTGCCAAGTTTTGAAACCTTTTATCGCCGTAAGATTGTGTTCACCAGAGTAGTGACGTAGATGAGTTAGTGTGAATCACTTTTACCGTTACCCAAGAACTTTGGTAAGTAGTTGTAGGCACGATTCCCTCTACAACTACACTCCTACCTCGCACGATATAGTACTCTAATAACGTGGGAAACACAGCGTAATGTCGTAAAAGTGTCGCCTATGAAACGTGATTAAAATAAACCATAGCACAGAACCGTGGTTATATTTTCACCTTTTTTGTATGGATAAGGAGTGTTTATGACAGTGGTCTTCAACATATATTTAAGTCGCGCGTGGGTAAGGTTTTTTTTCGTGGGGACTGCTTGTGTGGAATTATCTTAGCAAAAAGTCGTTTTAAAGTCTATGAAAATATTCTACGAGTTTTCTTGTCCCGATGACATTGACGCAACAGCTATCCATTTCACCACCTTGGGTGTTTGAGGTGACAGATCGGAACTTTATTTTGCCTTTTGTCAATGAAAACGTGCTTTGATTATGTTTGCCAGGTAGGACTTTAGAGAATCTGTAGATAATGCCCTTCCCCATTTTTAACCAAAACTTATCATCAACAAACAAACTCATCATCATCACCTGATGATGATTAAGCTTCGTAAAGAATGCCCTGCATATCAACAGCTATAACCCTGTCCATTAATTAGGTTAACCGTTTTTTGACAGCTGCCTTAGAACGAAACTATTCTAGATTATGTAAAAGTTAACTTTACAATGCGTAATAAAATAAATATATAAACTGCCTTATCTCATTTATAACTTCTTACAGATATTATAATACCGTACATGCATCAGTAGTGACAAAAAAATAAAATTGTTATGAATAATCCATTTGTCAAAAAACGGTTTACCTAATAGACAGGGTATACTAGGCACCTCACTGGTAAAAGAGAAAAACAGTTGATGCTACAGTTGATGCTCAACTGTTTTTCTTTCTTTTTCAACTAGTACGTCACGTCTGAACTTAGGATAGAGATCCTTTCTAAGTTCAACCATGACGCACTAAACGGGCACATGTCACTATTAGCACGTTTTATTTTGACACGATGTTCACTTACAAAACATAATCTTTCACATCTTTTCGTTTCGTCACATATCGCACAGATTTGCTCCAAAGTGTGTTAAGTAGCTTTGAAGCGGAAATTAAGATGGCTTAAGTAGTTCAGGCCGTTCAGATGTGTTAGTGTTGCTGTAATATGCTTTTAGTAACGAGGCATCTTAAGTACTGTTTAGATCTTGGTCAATTTGTATTTTGGAATGGAAGTTCCTGGTATACTGACCTTTTTTAATTTTTTTATTAAGTGTCTTTTTTTTTAATTTTTGTTTAATGTTTTGTTCTACTACTACTTAAATGTTTGAGTGTCTTGTGAGTATCTAACTGTTTTGTTCATCAATGTTTGAGATTATTTATTCAAGGTTTGGTTGAGACTTCTTGTTAAACCCATTTTTCCGGAAGATACTGGTTTTATCTACATATGTGAAAAACGTGAAAAAATTTGTATAAGACCAAACTACCTCGTTGGTTTAGTAGTCGCAAGTGCTACTACTAAGCACGTGTTCCTGTGTTCGATTCCCGGGCCAAGTCTTATTGAGTTTTTGATGTAGAATTTATTTCTTATAGCAGCCTGGATTCTGGATTCGTTCTAAACAATTTTTGTATGCGACAAAACGATGTTAAAAGGCCTCCGTTAAAGCGATCGTTTATTTTTCCGTCTTCTGTGGATAAACGTTGATTTCCAATTTCTATGGTTTTCATTTTAAAACAATTTGGACAGGTATTATAAGCGTGAAATTGTTTTACATGATATTACTGTCATGTGGAAGGACATTTAGTTTCTACGCGTTAGTATGATAAGCATTTTAAATGAAATGACAGAACAACAATAATTGTTTTCAGCTTCTACTCAAACTGAAATCTTTTTCAGGAAAACATGCTTTAATTAGTCATGCTTAGCTGAAGTTATATAAAAGACTGGAAATGTATTCAATATCATACATAATTCCGTTTTGTCTTCTTTTTGGTTGGGTGCTTCGTTACTGAAGGTCGTGTCCCTGAAAGGCCTTCGTGGCTTTATGCACGATGTTCTTCCACTTCGTTCGGTTTTCAGCTTCTCGCGGTGGTCCTAACAGAGAGTCCAGCGTGGGAGGTGACAGTATTATAGGTGGAATCCGGGCTGACGGGCCCGGTCCCAAAAGCCCCCCGACCCGTGAGGTGGTGGATTCAGTTTAAAATAAATGAAATAATGTAAAACCTTCAAAGTAAGCATGTACAGGCATCTTTTGGGTTTGTTCATTTCATCGTAGACTCAATCCATCGCTGTCCACCATGCGAGATCGAGGTTAAGAGCGAGTCCATTACATAAAATTAAAAAAAAACACCTCAAGTTATTTTACACGAATTTTTACCTGTATTTGGGCATTGCAAATACTTAAAAGGATATTTGATACATTAAATTAAAAGGCATTTTCAATTAAAATTACTTTATAACTTTGTTTGTACTTACAAAAGTAAACAAAAAGCATTTTTTATGATACCAGTTCAATATGGTTGCCAATGAGGCCGATCGTACGTTAAGAAAACCCGTTGGTTATGTTTACAAGAGATTTTACCGGGACATTAAACTTCCTTGTCTACTTCTTCTCATCATTAGTCACTAGACTAACGAGGAAAAGAGAGCAGAGAAAGAAAGAAAGAGGAAGACGGAGAGTAGAGCTTGCGAGCACTAGGTCGCAAAAACTGCTAAGCATGAGGGCTTTATCAGGTCGGGCAGAGTTATTCGCTAAAGGCATTGCTCTTAAAAAAATGTTACTACAGTATCCAGGACTTTAGAGAAGACAAAATGTTAAAATAGTGTTCAAATATATATCTGTGTGTTAATTATAACCTTTTTATGTACAAAGCTAGATATAAGTTTAAATTATACTATACTTTAATTGTGAAAGTTCCTAATATTAGATAATGGATACTCACTACAATACTGTTAGTATTAAGTTATCTTGCCGCGCCCTAACAGGGTCATGTACTCACTAGTTTAAGCCTAGCGTGTAACTATGGTTGTGTACATTGTGCATTAGAGAAATAAATCAATATTGGGTTTTTGAAACTGGAATTCCACAGTACCAGCGCGGAGTCTGGATTCATGCCCGGTTGAGGCAATAGGGTCGCCCCCTATTCCATTGGAATTGGACATCACCACTGCTCTTAAAACGGTGAGTGAAAGAAACCGTCGTGGGAAACCGGAATGTCCTTTTTTTTCAACTCGGGCCTGTCTGGTCGGACGACGGACGCCCCTGGTCCACCGCCCGCAGGTCACCTCTCCTGGAGGTCGGCAGATCGTTTTGCCCCTTCTCGGGCGCCCGGTGCGTCTTCTGCGGGAGAGCAGAGAGGATGTGGCTTCTCTCTCCCGCTGGGCTGCCTCCTTTACAGACATGACATCCTCGTAATAGGAGGCAACCCCGTGCCATGCGCTCCCGCTCTCGACCGTCGATTAAACGACGGCCAACCGGACTGTCGTAGAACTCAAAATTCGAAGACATGGTAAGATGGTAACTGACCCGTACTTGGCCCGCGTGGTGGATTACAGCCCACTCCCTGTCGAAGAGAGGAGGCCTGAGTCCGAGCAGTGGGAACATTATTGCCTGATTATGTTATGTAATACAATACTGCCTAACTCTTTGGGAAATTCAGGCGTGATGTTATGTAGTTCAATATGGTTGCCAAAACGGCCAATCGTCCGTGAAGGAAACCCGTTGGTTATATTTACCAGGGGTTTTACCGAGACATTCAACTTAATGTCATACCGTTGTTAATCCTTCATGTTTTATTTCTTTGCTCCTTGAATTATTGAGGTTGTGTATTGGTATTGGACAAAGGATTTTCAAAATGTTGTGGTTTTAAGTCATTAATTTATGGTATTGCATAAAACTAAACTACTCTTGATTTTATACTGAACTATAAACAGAAAAGAAAAAGAAGATTACCTAGTTTATTTGCGGTAAACATGACGCAGAGAAAAAACACAAAAACAACAAGTTGCTGTTGTTGTTGAGTTGTTGTTGTAGTTGTTGTTCGCTATGGTCAAAAGAAAAGAACGTCAAGGAACGTCAAAGACGTTACTTGAGTTTGCATTACCAGTGTACCTACCAGTTTTATTTTAACTGTTAAACGTGGTGGTAGTTGGTACACTGTGGAATGAGAAGTAATTCATAGACTTATGAACTTCCCATTCACTATTATCCCACAAACGAGAAAGAAACGAAATCACAAACGTGTCATGTGCGTTTTTCCCCAGATTACCGCGGAAGTGACATCTAATCTTGATCAACATTCACCTTCCCACATGACGCGATGATCACGTAGCTAGTACATTAAATTGTTCACGAGTAGGCGTTTCTACTTCCGGAATTGAAACGGAATTGATTCTGGATTAGCTTTCCCAGCGAACGTCTGTGAGACGTACCGTACGTCTGTCAGACGAGCGAACGTCTGTGGGACGTACCGTACATCTGTCAGACGTACGAGTATGATGACGGTTTAAGTAAGTGAGATATTAATATTGTAGCTTGATTTTACACCCTTAACTTAGGTATATGGAACATGTCACATTTCTTATGTAACTTTTTTGCAATGTAAATGATTGATTGCTTCATTTAAATTACTTGCAATACGATAGTATGCACCATTTATTCAAAACTTGGTCATTTATAAAAGAGGTATTTAAAACATTGCATATGTAATGCCATGATATTTTGATAAAAAACTGAGTAGGGAAGCAAAACCACAATTTTTTGCTCGTTTACAATATGCCAGTAACTTGCTCCAGTTGATTGCTCAATATAACAATTTTTTCAAGTCTGTCACGTAGTTTAAATTCCATATTTTTTGTGATAAAAACACATGAACATCTATAGATTTTTTCAATCCACGTTAACTGTGAAATGCAATTGAATAAAAAATAAGTAGAAAATTATATTGCAACTTTTCACTTCAATGCATTGACACAACAAAATATCAATTTCATTACGATCTTGATACGGTGTATCGAGTGATAGTTGAAATAAATAAATCTTCGGTACAAAATTATATACCCGGCTTAGTTCCGCGATGCATTTTATTTATTGATCAAATCGAGTCTCAGTGCTATCGCTGATAGAATCATGTAGTGAATTAATATGAAAGGATCGTATGATGTAATAATATGGAGAAGTTATGTAGCGAGTTGGTTTCGTTCTCTTTATGGTGTGTAGTATTGCCTGCGGGTATGCACGTGGGAAATGTTTACTGGGATGAAAGTACCGTTTTTGATAATCCAGGATATGTTGTTGCTTAACAAATATTAACATTAATGTAATATTTGTGAGATCGGTAAGGGTTTTCAATCAGTTTTATTTTAAACACAGATAAACAAAACAAATAATAGCTTGTAACAAACTTATGTTATTAAAGTTTTCTAGGCTGAACTAATTTATGTCGAAGTCTCGGTCGGGTTATGTTAAGGGCAGGCTGGTCTGCCGGGAGGACACGGCTCGGCATAAGCTGGCAGAGTGTGCCGCCTGGGAGGAGCCGCGCCGTGCCCTCATCTCAGAAGTAGGCCGTGACCTGTCGCTGCCAGCCGTGGTCGAGTCGATGGTCGGCAGCGAAGAGTCCTGGGACGCGGTGGTTAGCTTCTGCGAAACGGTTGTCTTGCAGAAGGAGGCTGCGGAAAGGGAGAGGGAGATCTCGTCCACTCACCATGCCCGCAGCAGGCGCACCGGGCGTCGGCGGAGGGCGAACAACGCCCAATTCCAGCCCCTCTAACTGGGTCCAGGGGCGACGGACTCGGGGACGTCCGTTGCCCCCCACACATCAGGACCCGACGTGGCGGCGCGTAGTGTTCCACGTGCGCCCCTCTTATACGTCGCGGAGGGAGTCTAACACCAAACTCCCCCCCCTGACCCGAGGAGGCCCGCGGTGGCGGGCTGGCATCAGTCGGGGGTTGCGGAAGGATCGTACGTTCCCACGACCCCCGGCGTAGGTGTAAGATGGAACACCGGGGTGGTTTTTAGTCAGTAAGAGTCTGACAGACCCCGTCGCCATATCCATGAGGATTTTCCAACCCGGAAAAAATAAAGAAAAAAAAAGGGGCAGGCTGGTAGAGTTGGCATATACCCTAAGGGGCACAATGAAAAACAAAGTGGGACAAATTTTTTTGCGCCCTATTGGTTGACGTTGTCCATAGAAACCGTTTAGCTGCTGAGAATCTTGGCCCTGCGACGTACTGTTTCCGGGATGCTTTCAATGTTTTTTTGAACAACGTCAAAACAACTTTATGCTAAAAGTAATAAACAACCGTTTCGGTTTACAGTTTCTTTAATAGCAGTTGTGGGCTTTTGATATTTACCTTGAAAAACATGCATATCTACGAGTACCTATTAGGTATTTTCTTTATAAACCCTCGCAATAAAACAAGTTTCCATATCAAGAGAAAAAGGTAAGACAGCCACGGAAACTGATTTCAATCTGATATCGTCAAGTGCGTAGAAATCGAATAAAAAATATTATTAATCTCTAGTGTCTTTTTGCTGCAGTTAGCAGCTGTCTCCCCATTGGACAAATGTCTTGTCTTATGGCGATAAAAACCCTACACGATTGAGAGTACTTGTATCTTAGTTGGATTTTCTTAGCCGCGTTTAGGTCGGTTGATTGATAAGTCAAGTTTATTTATTTATTTATACAGAGGCTTACCAACTAAACACATTAACCACACAGCATTAACCCACAGTCTTTGTCATAATCACTCCATTGTATCTAAATTATAGGACAACACGGCACTATTAATTAGCGTAATTAATTCATTAGCATTATACAAAAGAAAATATATAATTATACTAATAATAAAGTTGAAGAGTGTTCGTTTGAGCGCTCTAATCTCTGGAAGTATCGGTATAATTTGAAAAACAAACAATGCATTTGATAGCCCAATTCTGGAGAAAAGCGATAGGTTATAAAACATCACGCTATGGCCCTTGGGAGCCGACCAAAAAGAAAATAAGTCAGAAGTACGCAAAGCGAAAACGAAGTGAGGCAGGTGATGTGATGGTGGGTGGGTCGGGGGAACGAGAAATTTCACGCGAACGAATTCGCGGGCAGAAGCTAGTGTTTTTATAAACATAATAATAATAAAACCAAACCAAAAAAAATTGCTCTTCCATACATTTTGACCGCGTAGGTATTGGAACTTTTCTATAAAATGGCTGTTTTTTTGAAGTGAAAACTTCTTTAGCGGCGTTGTGCACTTTTGTTGTGATGGGTAAAAAATGTTAAACTCGCGTCAGGACACGTGACCTGATCGAAAATTCGTAAGACGGAGCTCGCGTCAGGGCACGTGACCTGATCGGAAATTCGTAAGACGGAGGGAGAGTAGACCGCATTCCAAAATATCAAAAATGCACAACTTTAACACAACTGTTAATATTCAAGTTTTCACTTCTGACGGCACTCTCGGAGTGCAACCCGTTTTTTTTTTGATAACCGACGAAAAATTTCTACGCTAGGGGGTCTAGAATCATGTGCTGAATTCATGGTTACAGTTTGCGCGTCGATGTCCCTGCCACCCTGTATTTTATTCAAGTATTTTTACTTAAATATACCTACTAATTTGATGGTATAGTGGCTTATTCTTTCTCGATAAATTATAGGTATTTGAATTAAATGTGAATACGATAAGACTTGTAAAAGGTGAATAAGTTCTTTGTGATTCTAATCACGTAAAAGTTTGTGCGAAATAAAAATGAGTACATTGTTTGTATGACTGTTAAATGTGTCTTTATCTGTCTTTTAAGAATTGATTTCTTTCTCCGGGCAAATTTATTGGCAGTCCCAAAATATTTTACAAAATATTTATTTTTTTACCAAAATTGGCTATTCTTGAACTGAAACTAACTTCAGGCTGTAATTGTTTTTATTTGTAGTAAACTATATTAAATTAGCTTTATATATTAGTCAATTAATTATGTATACATATAAACCATCTGTCAGTCAACCTAGATATAGCCTTTATAAACCATTTCCTGTCAACTTAACTACAATGCCAGTAAATCATACAAGTCAAATTTGAGTATCCAATCAAGTGGGCTAGCTCAAAGTAAACGTGCCACCATGTCCAATATTGCCTAATAGCCATATGCGTTAACACGTCGAGGCATTAACATGTTCCTACATGTTTTCTATAGAAAGTGGCACTTGTTGTACGTTGACTATTAATGCAGTTTTTAGAAAATCGTTACTGGGTTCTGTTCCGGTGTTTAGACCCTTTACTGACCCAGTTTAAGTTTGGAATATTGATTTTTGGATTATTAAGTGTTTTGTATGAGGTTAAGCGGATGTTGGTGAGGACGCGAAATGGATGGGTGGGCCGATGTTTTTTTAAATATATGTTTGTTGCTACTGGAAGGCTATGTTAACATTTCTTGTTCCTGTTTTTAAAGGTAGGTATCTAATTTTAACTTTCTAAGTAAAAGATAATTTCGATTTCTAAATACACGAGGTTCATTAAATATTATGTTGTTTAAGTAGGTAATGTACGTAAATATATATTTATTCTGTATTTGCTTGCTATTGTTTGTTTAAAGTTCGTTTAGTATGTTTGAATATTCATATTCTCTAGGTTGGTTTGGTCTAATTTTTTTAATATTTGGGCTCATTGTTAATTCATTAATAGTCAGAAGCTTGGAGGCTTTTTCATTATACTAGGCGAAGGTTTTATTTATTTATTTTATTATTTATGTACACATATAAACATACATAGTTATAATATGAGTACAAAGGTACTGCTTATTTCTTAAGAAATTTCTTCCAGCAGACCTGCGAAAGGCGAAGTAAAAAAGAAATGTAGACAATAGTGTGTGAGAACAAGAAGAGAAAAATATGAATGTGTGAAGTATATAACTAAAATATTAAATATACCTACACATATAATGCAAAATAGATATATATATTTATACTTAAATAAATACATAATATAATACAAAATATATAAATATATATTATATATGTATGTATAATTGTATATATATAAATACTCACGGTAATGCTTGTTTTATTGAGTTTTTCCATCTGGAATTTCTTCGGCTTTGTGCTCCGTTGATGGCAATAGGCCCTATAACATAGGATTAAAACATACCTGAACTGATTTTGAGTCATGCCAGTATATGAAATTCCTTTACAGCATTGCTTCTATGAAGTCCTGGTAAAAGTCGCTCTTAAAAATACGCGAATTCCTAACTATCTCGGTATACTTTCATATAAGGTCGCGACCACATAAAGTCAGGCTGTGCGCAGTGTGCATTACTAAAATAGACGATAATTAGCAACAATACTTTGTTCGTAACATGAAGGAGAAAACGTAGAATTATGTGCGAGTAATCTTCTCGTCATAAAATAGTGATAGTGTCTTTATGACGTTCTCGTCTCGAGTGTGAGAAAACGATTCTGTTAAAGAGTGGAAAAAACGATACTTGTAAGAGATAACTTGCGTGGTGTTCTACGTAGAGACTAGCTAAATATTATAAAAGTTGTATATTTATGTGTGTACGTATAATTATATAATAAGATACCAAGTAATGTCAAGACGTTAAACATGAGATTATTAAATATATAATATATTTAATAAATTGGTTGTGTAGTCATAGTTTTTATAGTGTCAAAGACTTCTTTGACAATAAAATGTTAAAATAATAATGCTTCTGAAAACTTGTACGCTTATGTATAACTATTAAGCAAAAACACGTATGCTCTTGTTATTTTATATTTTACCATGTTTTTAAGCAAATAAATATTATTCTATTCTAATACTTTAAGCATGGGATAATGGTAAGTAGGTATAAGTCCCACGATCAAAGAATCACGATCAAAGACGATCAAAAAAGCTGGCAACACAGCATTAAGTAAACATCGCCCGCGTATTTAAAACTCGAAATAAATAGTAAACCATAGTACAAGTGATGTGTATTGTAGCGAATCTTAATAGACGTATCGAACTACATAAGTGAAATTGTTGGTGACTTCTTTAAACCAAGACGTGCAATAAAAACATTGTGTTTAATATTTGGACTTTAGAACGTTATTGTGCTTCAAAAAAGTGCTAATCACGGACAAAAGCAAATGTATTGGACCTATACAAATGTACTCTCATCAGTAGAACATTTAAAAACATAATAAGTGGTGAATTAATTACTAGTAAATGTATATAAAACGGTTAAGTATAATATTTTGCTTTAAAAAGTGAACTTTGTACCATAAGTGGCGCCCCTAGTAGTGAGTAGCGAAACAAATATTGACATTGACGTATAAAAATTGACATTAACATTAGAGTTGCTACTACAAATAACAAATACTTCATGCCAAACAGCGCCATCTAGTATCAAGGAGCGGAAATAAAATTGACATACTGGCCAGTGTTGCCATTATAGAAAAATAGAAAAGTGTTGCAACATAAAAATTTGTGATACCAGAGTAAGAAAATTAAGTTTTTTGGTAGAAAATAAAAATATTCACTGAATAGAAAATACAAAACCATGGAGCCTGAGAAAAATATTACTTTACGCAAAAGAAAAACTCATCTTACACTCTCCTTAAATGATGTTTCGAACACAGACACAAATCTATTCGATGCTACTATGACAAGTTTACCGAACACGTCACTAAATGATAGCCAATCTATTTATGACCTAAGAGAAAAGATAGACAGTCTAAGTAGAGAATTAGATACTGCTCATAAAGAAATTGAGAATTTAAACTTGGAAAACTATCGCTTAAAATGTGACTTGAATAAAAGCTTGCAAACAACTCAAGCTTATAAAAATCTTGCTCTATCAGATAGCCGATGCATGACTCCATTATCATCGCGTACTAATAAACGAAAAGGACGCTGCAGCTCTACACCAACTCAATCTCATACGCTTTCTAAACTAAACACAAGTAATAATGACCAGGAAATTACCGACGGCGGACCTTCTTCAAAGCAGGGCTCTGAAAATCAAGCATTGGAATCCTGTCTTAACTCCACTGAGCAACAAACCCTCGATGCCTCCGCTCAACCCTTCGAGACTGACGACGTGAAAGTACCGAGTAAAGATACTTCTGTCAACAATTCAAACACCACCCAAACTAGTCAACCTAAACTGAATCTAAATAAAAACTTAAACCAAACAAATAAATTGACATCGAAAAAGAAGACCACTACGAGACCAAGAGTTCACAACGATATCAAGCAAAGAAAACTGTGCGTATTGAGTAATAGTACACATAGAGGCATATTACAAGCGATTGAAGAATATTTTTCCTATGACTTTAAGTACTGTAGCTATTTAATGCCCAACTCAAAAATAAGACATCTGTTAACTAATATTAAAACAAAATTGGAAGAATTCACTATAAATGACTATTGTATAATCTTATTAGGCGATTCAGATATTAAAACTGACAATAACTATATTGACCTCGTGAAAGTAATTAATGAAAGCTTGAGACAAATGACCCACACAAATATTATAATATGCACACCTACGTACGTACGGGGATCCCCTATATATAACTATAAAGTTGATATACTTAATAACCTACTTTACATGGACCTAGAATATCATAAATACGCATACTTTTTTGACTCAAATAATGACCTAGAATTTAAATTTGATATGTTCTCAGATAGATCAGGGAAATTAAATAAATTTGGAATAAATTTCATATTTAAAAATATTATGGAGAGGATCAAAATTGACTTAAGGTTATTTCCTTACGTAGATACTAACGAAAATAAGCAAAACTCACAGTTTTTTCTTCTATAATAATATACACATTTTACACCAGAACATTGCTGGTCTGCTAACCAAAGCTGACATTCTCACAGTACATTTAGAAGAATTGGAACTAAAGAATATACCCATCGATGTAATATGTATAACTGAACATTTTATGACACCAGAACAAGAGGCTACAATTAATTTACCCAAATTTCGCTTGGCAGCAAGTTTTTCAAGAGACGTAAATAGGGGAGGTGCCTGTATATTAACCAGATTAGGACACCCATACGCTGTGCTTAATAATACATTTTCATGTAAAGGTATCATAGAATATAGTGCAATAGAACTAACTGAACATAAGTTAATAATAGTTTGTGTGTACAGAGTACCCAACTCATGTATGTCTACATTTTTTAATAATTTAGAAAAGTTACTGCACCAAATATGTGATAACACTAGTAAGAAAGTTGTTGTATGCGGAGATTTCAATATCAATACATTTAAAAGAAACCGACAAACTTTAGATTTTGAACAAATTCTAGAAAGTCATAACTTAAAAATAGAAATTAAAGTTCCCACTAGACTCATCAGTGGCACTTGCATCGACAACTTTGCTCACAACATTCATAAATGCAAAAGCCAAATAATTGAATTAGGACTATCAGATCATACTGCCCAATTATTGCATTTTCCAGTCAAAAAATCCTGTGTATTAAAATCATGGCGTATTAAAGTACGCGATTATAGTGAGGAAAATTTGACAAAATTTAAAACTTGTATGAATAACTTGACATTCTCTGACATTTACCTGACAAATGATTCAAATGAAGCCTACAATCGTTTCTTGGAGCTTTTCCTATGTTTCTATAACTTGTGCTTTCCTTACAAATTAATAACAAAATCGTTACACAAAAAAACTAAATGGGTTTCAAAAGGTATCAAAATTTGTAGCAAAATTAAAAGAAAATTACTATGGCAATATAGAACACACCGGACGGAAAAAAACAAACATAAATTCAAGCAATACGCTACGAAATTTAAAAAAATTATTTGTCTTACGCAGAAGGCTCAAAATAACCATCGCATCAACACAGCTCAAAATAAATCGAAAGCCACTTGGTCACTTATAAATAACTCTAAATTTAAATTTCCCAGGGAACCAATTAGTGAAATATTAAAAGATAATGTAAGCATTACAGATCCAACGTCGATTGCGAATAATTTTAATGACTATTTTATTGACCAAGCTGCAAAACCGATGCGTACAAACAATTATAATAATAAAGCACCTTCGAATCAAAACATGTACACTAACCTAAACTCAATTTTCCTTACCCCCACAACCCCAATAGAAGTAGACAGAGAAATTAAGCAACTTAAAAATACATCGAGCGAGGGTTACGATGGCATCTGTACTAAAGTAATAAAACAAGTGTCGCAATCAATTGCAGCTCATCTAAGTTATATAATAAATTTATGCTTTTCTACTGGAACTTACCCAGAAAAACTTGAAACATCGGTTGTTATTCCCCTCCACAAAAAAGATAACAAAAAGAATATGGGAAATTATAGACCTATAGCTTTGATACCCATCTTCTCAAAGATATTCGAAAAAACTATTCATAGTCGTCTTTACAATTTTTTGGAAAAATATAATATCTTGGCTAGCGAACAAAAAGGATTTCGCAAGGGTAAGTCCATTAACGCTGCGATATATGAACTTACTAACATTGTTTTGACTAATATGGACAAAAGAAATCCAATATGTGCTATTTACATGGATATGAGTAAAGCCTTTGACAGTGTTAACCATAACATATTGCTTCGAAGGTTAGATTCATATGGCATAAGAGGAAAGGCACTAGACCTCATTCACTCATATCTATGTGATAGAAAGCAGTTTACAAAAATAACTAGAATATGCCTTAAAACGCGGGATGAGAAGACATATAGATCCCAAACTAGAACCATAAAACTAGGCGTTCCACAAGGTAGTGTCTTGGGTCCCTTGCTTTTTCTAATTTATATTAATGATCTCCCTAGACACATAAAACATCCCATGGTACTTTTTGCAGATGACAGCACTGTAGTAATAAAATGTGACAGTCAAAATGACTATGAAAATGAAATTAATGAAACATTAAGAACTATAATTAAATGGTTAATTGATAACAATCTGAAAATAAATTTAGAAAAAACAAATATAATGCACTTTCACCAAAGAACTCAACCGAAAAGTATTAATGTAAATTACAACGGACAGACAGTAGAATCTGTAAGAAATACAAAATTTCTAGGAATAAATATTGATTACAGACTTTCATGGACAACCCATATAGACAATCTCTGCAAAAGAATCAACAAATCCTCATTCGCTCTTTACAAGCTCTCCAAAATAGTTAACAAAGAAGCGATTTTAACTGCCTATCACGGACTGGTGGCACCATTACTGCGATACGGTATTATATTTTGGGGAAATTCGGTAGACAAGGAATTTATATTTAAAGCTCAAAAGAAGTGCATTAGAGCAATGTGCCAAATAAATAGTACAATTAGCTGTCAACCTTACTTTAAAAATCTAAAAATTCTCACATTGCCTTCCCTATACATTTACGAATCAAATATCTTTGTGAAATCAAATCTAAGCTACTATAAGACCGCTGAAAAAAGCTATTATCGAAAATTAAGGGATAAGAAGAGGTTAGAGGTACAAATACCTTATGGAAAAACGGCACTATTAAATAAAAGTATTTTATGCATGACATCATTAATCTATAATAAATTGCCTGATGACATTAAACAATTACCAATCCTCCAGTTTAAAAAGAAACTACATTCATTATTAATAGGCAAATGTTATTATGATGTCAAAGATTACTTGTGTGACAAAAATATTGTATTCCAATGACAAGAAAGGAAAAATAAGTATCATTTTCTCCCACATATGTTGTTGTTGTTGTTTAATATTTATGTAAGAATATAATTTGCTATGTTGTAATAATGAATTATGACTAATATGACTTGGAATTGAATTTGTATGTATTTATAATTTGGAATATTTGAATAATGTATCGAGACTAATATGACTAATTGTGTTTTAACTTCTGATTTGTATTTTATTATTGTATGCCTCAACGGCGGGACATAGCTGAACTTATTTTAATTATTTAAGACCTGTATTTATGATGTATACCTATAGTCCACAATAAAGATGATTTGATTTGATTTGATTTGATTTGATTCAAAGATTATCGCAGAATAACCATTTAATTTTAAACAAGCTGTTGTCAATTGTCTTAAAAGTAGATTCAAATTTTGAAATACGGGTCAGCCGGCGGCGGCGGCGGGATCGTCCGAAAGGGTTACCGCTGCCCTGGAACAGAAAGGGCTAAGGAAGGAACACGGGTGGGTTTTAGTCAGTAAGAGTCTGACACTCCCTTCCGCTCCACCCAGAGCGGGAGGGGTCATTTGATGATTTCCCATCCTCAAAAAAAAAAAAAAGCCACACTGCCGTATACTGTCTATCCAGCCAGACGCAAACTGAGACGCAAGATAACGATGACAATTGAAAATTCGTCGAAAATCGAGGTTATAAAATTAACCTCAATTATCAAAGAAACGGAAACTCACTTTAAGGTGATTTAAAGTTTCGGGTTAAAGTATTAAAATAATCAAATTGAAGCACTCAATTTGTAAATGACGCTACAAATTGGCATCCACATGTAAGGTTTCTGATGCATTTGTGTACATTTTCATCACATACTATTGGAACAGACAATACCTATACTTTACCGAATTTATTTTGTTTGTCAGTTTTGGAAATGGAGAAAATGGTTTTACATTGATGCTTTTAACTACCAATTTATGTACCTACAGCCGACCGGAACATAGTAGCGGAATGTAGGTAAGCCTTCCGTTTCGCGTCTTAACATACGAATCACGTGTGCAAAAATAAACATAAAACATCTGCCGTTTAGGTCATACAAATATTTGTTCCGATGTATGACACAAAAAGGCGGCATTGGGTCATCAAATAGTGAATTTACATACACAAATATATACAGCCTACAATTTATAGCCACCATAATAAATTAAGACTCGTGTAAAGTAAAATGTTGCAATGTTATTGTATTTTCTGTTGTTTTTTTTGTTTGTGTTGTTGAAATCGTATGTCCTACGACTATCAACTCTAATTTCGGTTTAGATAAGATTTAAATCAAATACGATTAAGGCCAACTTAATAAGTACGTTTAGACCTATTCAAAGACTCCCTCGGGAAGGTTACCATGGGGTATTGAAGTGGACTGGGAAATCTTTCAATTTTCTAACTGAACAGACAGCTGTGCTGCTGGGGAGATTGTTGCGCCCAGCGCCACTACTTCTCAGCTAAAGCACTAGGACGCGGTGAAGGGTGACCGTTTTGGGAGACCGTCTTATGTAATTTTGACGTTCGAAAAGTGCTGATTCTAAGAATATTTTGAATAAATTACTTTTAATTATGATTTATAAATAAACAAGATCAAAATCTACCAAAACTACAAGATAACCTTTTTATACATGAATTCGCTCGCTCATGCAGCGTAAACGCAGTGTAACACAACATGTAAATGCGCAGTCTTTTGTGCATTTCACTGGTGGGCGCGCCCCCCTGATTGGCTGACATTGGTCACCGGCTTTACATACGGAAAAACGTTGCGTCGAACATCTATGTCATGCGCAGACTACTGTTGTACCTTTATTGCAAAAAATAAAACATAATCTCCTTAACAATTTTACTAATACCTATAGATTAGGATCTGTGAGTAATTTCTAAATATTGGAGACAACGAAGATTTGAATCCTACTAATATTATAAACGTGAAAGTTTGTATGGATGGATGTTTGTTGCTCTTTTGCACACAGGTGGTTTATAACCAGGATTAACATATAGGATACTTTTTATTCCGATATTCCCACGGGATCGAAACTTATGCGGGTGAAACCGCGGGGCACAGCTAGTTAGTTAAAAAATAAACTATTGAGAGTGACCGTAATGTAACCGTGCCGTATTACAGAACCTCACTCAAAACTCGAGCATTAGGTACTTAAAGGTCATAAGCCATTTGATTGGTTAAAACTAGTTTGAAGTAATGCTTGAGTCTTGAGTAAGGTTCTGTAACACTGCCCTAAATGTGTCACTTTGACAAACAACTACTTTTGTGTCACTTTTTGTGTATTTTTCTTTAACAATGAATTGCCTGATATACCTATAATAAAATCACGGAATGAGTTAATAATAATGTATTTTCATTTATTTTAACAATGATTTCTTGCATCACAAACTACGTTGCTGTATGTTACAATTTAAATTGTCGTGTACTGTGCGCGTGCGTCGATATTGCACGAGATAAAACAATGTAGGCTGCAAGAAAGTGCGACGGTTCATAAGAAAGGGCAGAAGGACCAGTTGGGCCGTGCCATGATAGCTCTAGGAAGTATACCTACATGTCAGGTTATTTTAAATTTGTCCTAGAAATGTGGTCCTCAGGAAGTGACTATGTGCAATCTTTCTTTGTTTCCTTGGATCATTCAAAATTACATAAATCTCTGACGGTTGATAAGTAGGATTAGAGGTGGCCCAGTGGTAAGGGCCCTGACTTGTAGGTCGTGGGTTCGAACCCAGCCAGCCGCTTTACTTTGCGTAAATAATTCCATCACCACTGCTCTCAAAACGGTGAAGGAAAACATCGTGAGGAAACCGGCATGTTCTAGAACCAAAAATTCGAAGACATGTGACATCTACCAACCCGCACTGGGCCTGCGTGGTGTGGTGTGTTGTTTCCTATGGAGCAAGAAATTCCACTTCACCACACATTTTACGTTTGGCCAAAGTTAGTCTTCTGTTCCTCAGTCTCTTGTGGATTTATTATTACTTTAGGCCTACGCCTTTAACAGTTTTTGGAGTTTTATTAAACAGGTATTGAGTCACTCTTAATAACTGGGTTTTGGAACTTCTGTTGCACCCACTTGTGCCAAATAAGGGCTTACTTTTATGGCTCAATCCGGAGTTGATTTTGTCATTGGAGGACGATTTCACATCGATTTGGATGTAACAATATAAAATAAATCTTATTACGTATTGGTTACGCAAAAATCAAATGGGCCCAAAACTCATACAAAACCACTCATGTCTGTACAGTGTGCTATAAAATTGCTCAAAGATGTCAGCCGCCCATGAACGATTTCTCTCGTACTTTTGTTGTTACTTGTTACAATTTCTTTTTCTGAACAATTTTGGGACTTTAAACTGGGACAATGTCATTAAGTTGACGATAGTATGTCAATAGGCAACGGTCATTAGAGTACAATAGAAAATGAGGTGCATCGACAACACAATGAATTTGAGGTGACGTGATGACGTCAGTAATGATGCCTGGAGGCAAGACACGACTGACTAAAAGGCTATTATTGTGGTAGGCTGGACTTGATTTCTTTGGCTAATGGGTTATATTCGATGTAAACTAGAATACACAGAATGTTTGGGTATTGTAATTGGAGTGGGTAGAAAGTGGGTCTTAGTGAGCGTAGTTGGTAGCTAAACATTTTAGTCGGAGTAGGTAAAGAAACTGTTTGTACAGTCAACAGCAAAATTAGATGATCAAAATCAGAAATTCAATACTAATGAACGGAGTTCGCGTCAGAACTGTGTGGCGTCGAAGTGATTCAAAAGTATGTGATTGTAAATTATACCAAACATTTACTACTAGTACAGCTGCCATATATTCGTGATCAGTTTTCAATTCAATTTCAATTTCTGATTTTGATCATCTACTGCCCAAAGGTTTTCACAACTGTGCCCATTGATTAAAACTGATGATGTATCCACAAAGACGTTTGCAGCTGCCTTCATAAAAATGACAATACAAAGGATAAATTTCATCACCTATCACAAAATGATGAAAGGTGGTGTAATCCTGATAAATTGTAAATGTAAACAGATAAATGATTCACATTAGTGTCACGTTCGCTGTGCTCACATATCGTGAATATCGTGATGTAGTAGTTAGAGCCACGTTCGAAAGAAATACCGTGATAAAACTGCACAAGGTTGGCAAGAAATTGTCCATCTGGTTGTATAAAGAAACTTCCAGATGTGTTTAAAACCATGTGGTGTTACTCTAGATATGGCAGTGGTTCTACTGCACACTGTTCGATGACTCCCTCTCTGATCCGACTCGAAGCACCATTATTGTGATGAGAACCACGCACAGTTACTTGAGCCTAATTCGCATTTAATGACCGAATAAAAGCGCTGCTGTGCACTTTCTATACCGATACATCATCAAAACTACACGGAGTTAATACACTCAAACTCAAAGCTTTTATTTCAATTGAACCATTTAACGACATATCAGGAAGTAGTCTTATGACATTTTCCGGGTGTAAAAAGATTGAAAATACATTCAATCCTTTCTAGAGGGGGTAATTCTCGTAATTTTAAGAACCTTCACAGTCTGATCTCAGTCTCAATATATCAAAATACCTGTAATTTCCCTACATTTTTGACAAGTGTTTGACATTGATTGTCGCTGAGATGAGATGGCGACTTAATTTTGAACGTAATTGGTCTTCTGGAATGCAGGTAAGTTTCGGTACCATGTTTCTTAGACTACACAATCAAAGTATTTTATGTCTACCATGGTGTAGGTCATACTACGTCAGTTCGCAATTACGTGGAGTGGCCATATCTCGAGCTCGTCACGTCGATTCGATAAGGTCATGTTCTAGAAAACACACCATTTGGCAACATTGTTGCATTACAATATTGTTCTACACCAGACACATGGAAAAGTAAATTATTATTATGTCGCAAACCAAGCAAAATGCGTAATATTCTCGAACAGTTTACTTCACCTTGTATCTCTATGGTTTGTAGTGCGATAAGTATACAAGGTCTTTGCAGCACCAACTGCGTTTAATTTTTATGAAAAGTACCTTCTAAAACATAGATCGGAGATCACTTTGTAATCCTATACCGATTACTGCACTTGATTCTTCATTTCATTCTCATGGGCCATGAGAATTTCTGGTGTTAATTCATTTGATGAAGAAGAGTGAGTCAGGCTCAGTAAACCACACAGTGTGTTTTGAGTCGGGACTCCAAAAGTTGAACAAATAGAGCGAGAAGTCAAACAATGAACAATTTGACAGTCATGCTCTACTGTTCCACTTTAGAAACAGTGAAACTTAAACGATTTTACAAAATAAACGGTTAAGTGAGGAAACGATGTACAGACGCCAGCACATCAAGCTACTACAATCTGTCTTTTCAACATTATGGCTTTAAGCAAAGCATTAAGATTCAAGGTTGATTGGGAAAATTTGGACAGTTTCGGGTAGCTTGACCTGCTGGCGTCTGTACAAACTGACGGCCAACTTACTATATTCCCATTCGCATTCGTTCGATGGCGGTAGGTACTCCTAGACCGTGCAATAAACAATGAAAAGTGACGGTCAACGATTCTTATTTTTTGCTGAAAACTTCCCATCATTTGCAACGGCCGGCGATCATACATCATTCAACATTACAAAGTAAGCTGGGTTTACTAAATAATTTAAAGACGTATATAGTTTTTGTTGAGTTCATACAGCGGTCAATAACTACAAAAATATATTCGTGTTTTGTATCAAGTAGAAGTAAGAATAATATAACCATTTAAGTCTTATCTCAATTCGAGGCACTTCTTTTCACTTATCGGTCAGCAACGAAAAACATAAATGCTGTGCATATGTGCTGGAAAAACGTAATTTTGATTGTGTAAAAATTTAATCACTCTTTTGTGTTTAAAATAATAACGGCATTCATTTGTTTTCAACAACCCTATAGTTGTCACGAGTTCAAGCACTTCTACCAAACACGCTGTCAAATTCGCGAGTCATTTTCGTCTACAATAGTGTTGTGATTGTGCCAAAATTGGACACTCTTGGTTTCGACGATAATGACGCATAAGTGAGACTTTCGCTAGCCATCTTTATGTCATTGGGGCATTTCTTTCGAGGTCACAATTATGTCATTAGCCCCGAAATGTGACTGTGCGTTGTTGTTTTTTTCATGACCACAGTTTGACAATAGATTTGAGTGTGAGGCTTTTTTTAGAGCATATAGTTATGTTCCGTTTCTCATACGAATTTAGTTCGTAGATTGTACTTAATTTTATTGTATGATTTATAATATAACGTATGGTATAGGTAGATGGGAAAAAACTTAGCGGTCGGTCACCTAACCGCTGGTCGGACCAAGTAACTGTCACTGGACTCTCTGTTACGACCGCCCTGAGAGAAGGCAAGAACCGAACAAAGTCAAAGAACATCGTACCGTTAGGTTTTAGAGACACGACCTTCAGTAATGGAGCACGCGACCAAGAAGAGATAATATATGGCTTGAAAATATTTATAAGTATTTTGAAAATACTGGCAAGAAAGAAAATTATGGATACATTATGATCTATTACATTACCTCATCAGTTTGAACTAACCAAATAACAAAGGAATTGGACAACTATTGTATGTAAACATGATATAAGGTATACAAATTTAATGCAATGATACATCATTATTAAAAACATCCTTCAGCAGCCATAATAGTACAGGGAAGAAATTATAACGTGTGTCGAGGTGACCATTCAATTATTATAAAAAAATAAACTGGACAAGTGCGAGTCGTGAATCATATGCTGTGGGAATGTCTACTACTAAAGTATAAATGCAAGTCTTCATTTAAACAGATTCAAATGGTGAAGCTATGAATTAAAGGCTTTCTGAAGAACCTATGCAAGACAGATATAAAAGCAAGGGATAAATCTATCCGCATTGCTGAATTTTGGGCCAAACAAATTTAAGAAAAAAAAACTACATTTTTGCAATCGTCACACTAATAAGAAGAAGGGATACCGAGAATAGTGCAAAAAAGGCAAAGAATGTTAATCTAACAATAAGTTATCAAAAGTTACAGAGGATGATGAAGACACATTTGTAGCTGCTGTAAATTGTAACTACATCAGCCATTTGAAATTGAGCGTGAGCATTTGCAGAACAGAACCCTATAAAGATAATAATAAACAAGAAATGCATTCGCAAGGTGATTCTAACACTTGAGACTACTTATTCCTGACCTCTGTTTAATTATATCATACATGTGTTTGAAGTGCATGCATTTTTGCACGCTCCACTGAAATCATCGACATAATCATAAGGTAGGAGTGGCCGTTTAAACTAGCGTATCCGATTATGTATTATAATTACTGCTGGAATAATTATGATAAACTTAACCTAGGTAAATGTGAAACGATTAAAAGTTATTCCTTTGTAATTGTTGGTTTTATGTGTAATTAATTAATCTTTGAATCAAATCAATATTAAAAACTGATTGAAGATGATGTTTATAGTAAAGCATTTTATATTTATAACTAACTGTCAGAAAGAAAGAAAAAAATGAGCGAAGCGAGATGACCTGGACGTGAACCGCGAGGGCTGGTTTGAGGTGGCACGGGAAGAGTTCCTGGAAGGACTTGGGGTAGGCCTTTGCCCAGCAATATGACAGTGTAGGCTAAATAAAAACTACTAAATTTCAGTTAAAGAAACTAAAAATGCATGTATTTGGAGTCTTAAAATCAGAGTACACCCAGATGATAAGTTGGTAACAGCATTGAAAAAGAACGAAGCTGCAAATAGCAATGAATTCCCACACGATGAAAAACCAATAAAAGAAAAAGAACGATTGAAATATGAATTCCGGCCCGGATAGAAAATCTACCACCTTCCTTCGAACAAATTATTATACTAATTTTAATATAACTAATCGATGAGAATAAAATGCTAAACTAAACACGACTGCCTTAGTTTCCTTCTAAGTTTCCGTAAAGATCTATCGGTTCATGCGGATACATTGGTAAATAGAAATCAGTGTTAACTAGTAGTTTTATTATAGCGATAAACCTCTGAGTATTGTGCTCTCCTAGACTTTCTAGGAACATTTCTAGTCAATAAATAACTGCCTACGATAAACAAACGTGGTTTAAATGTCTCTATTGTAGGTTATACTAATTCCTTTGTGTAGCATGTACCATTGTACCTGGGTTTAGTGTTGTTTAGTGTCTCTGGTTTTCCGGGAACTGGATTCAAACGACCCTATCTGGTGACCATATCTTTTAGGGGCAGTCTGATCAGAAGTCATGCTTTAGAAATGTCAACCTTAACAAATATTAGCGATACAATGGTGTTTCTCCTTTTAGATTCGTTACGATTAGTATCTTTTTCGAAGGTGCAACAAAATAATTTGTCGGACGGAGGAGGATTTTGTGAAATATATAGGTACTTATTTACAAAGACAAGACCTAAAGACTTAGACTTATTTTTATAAAGACAAGTGTATTTTCCTCGCTCCGTATCAAAGGACCGTTGACCACAACCCCGGAAAATTCTACAATAAGGAAGGTGATTAGATATTAGATTTTCTGCATTTAAGGGTAATAGAATCTGAACTCTTGAACTGTTAGCTAGTTATTAGAAATTCCACAAGCAATTATTTCAACTTCCGTATTTTCCATTGCAATTATCTAATATTGATCCAAAGTAATATGTAAATTGTAAATTATACGATATTCCTTTCTCTTTATTGTTACTGTTAATTAAATCTGCACTATAATTGAGTTTATGATTTCGTTAAGATGCGAAATTCATAAAAGAGATTTCATTTGTATTTGATTTTATAACCCCCTACATTGTCTGTACTGTCATTTATATGAATGGCACGTTGGATATGAAGACAAGATTTTTTGCATCAAAAATCTTCAATCCCGGATTTTACCGCTTTTCAAATCCCGATCTAGTTGTACCATCACTAGTTAGTACTGACACACTCATTACCACGACCTGTGTGGGAATTGTCTCTGCTAGGAAGCAGGGGCATTGACCCCGAGTGCACTGACGCGGCGCGTCATACGGATGCGCTTGCGCTGCACAATCGTGGCTTGTGAAGTTGTAACTTTTTTGTACTAAGGTTCGTTTATTGAACTTTGAGTGCTGATTGATTGTAGGGAGCGGTTTATAGACTCATTGTTAATGACAGAAAAATTATTAAGAGATGTCTATAAGTGATGAATTTTGTTGAGCTACTAATGCCTTTGTATTAAGTATCACATCTAAACATGTAGAGGTTGAGCGAATATTTGTAATATGTATTTTGCCTTTGCGATAGTGAACCTCAATGGGGACACATAATGTTAGGGACACAGAAAGAGGACATAGTTTTTGAGAGTCCGAAACTAAAACACCAAAAGTGTGTAATGAAGGCAGACTCAAAACAAGAACAGCTGCTAAATCCCGTCATCCGCCAAACATTTTGAGCATAGAACATTCTTGCACAATTCTCCTAAGCCAATAGACGTCCAATGCCAATTTCTCAGCCCTTTAAGGTCATTGGCTCCATTTCCGATCAGTAAGACCATGGTCTGAGTCATACTTCCCGTTGTACGCGCTAATTTACCGGTGGGCACGGAACAACTGTCCTTATGCGCAAAACGGGTTGCTTTAAGTGTGCGATATTCGCTTAGTAGTTGGAACAATGTGTTGGCAGTAATTTTATGAGTTGTAATTTGGTTTAAATGGTTGTTTGGGTGTTGTAGCTCTTTTGAGTAAGATTTTGCGCTTGGTTTAAGTAGTTGGGGAGTTGTTAACTGCTACCCCAAGCAATGTTCTTTCTGCTGGTGGAGCGTTAAACTTCTTAGCCTTGTTTTGATTTGTTAACATTTCTATGCTTGTACTTCTTGTTTCATCTAGAGTAGGTAGGTAGGTAAATAAACCTATATGTATGAAATAATATAACGAACTTAGCAAAATAATCGGATTATTTTAAAATTGTAGAGGTTTTTATTTATTTGACTTTATTGTATTGATATTGATATTATACACCAGAAAATACATACTTAAAACAAAAACTGATGTTTGCTTGTCTTTGTGACTACGAATGGTTGAAACCGCTTCAAACTTTTCTAATACCGGTGGCATCTAGTAAGCTAATAACACGACCAACACTTCTACCATACTCAAAGAAGGTTCTATTGTTTCAGAGCGATGTCGCGGTGGAAGGGTATACTCAGGTAGCCGGCAGATGGCAGCAGTTAGCGCGGCGATGTTCCGACCCGGGGGCGGTCTCGACCCCTCCTGCTATGCCACGCAACGGGTAAGTTCCGCTATTAATTCATAGATGGCGCTGTTTTAAAGATAGACTAATACGACTTTTAAGACCGGGAATTTAACGGTTGCGGTTAAAGTCCAGTGTCCGTAGAATTAGAAGGTTTAATGGGAAGTGGAGTAGTTTTCACCGAAGAATGTTTTTGTCTTTTTAACCGTAGCGTGCTCTAACCTTTAGTGACTTGACAACTAATCTTACCATGCAGCTCGCTATTGTTCATTGGAGGTGAAAAACTGCCTTTGACAATCTGCAATTTCAGAGCTTGCGTGCGGTACTTACTGGTTCACGGACTGTTTTATTTCCAATGATACATGAAATAGTGCGAATTAGATATCTATGTATATGTAGGTATGCTGTTCATATACGTCAGTTATGAATAGGTGCACAGAACAGTCATTATAATCATGTTATGATGATATTTCCGGTACGGAATACGGATAACATGATATCATTAAAATTACCTACATATTTTTCTAAATTAGTATTAATAAGCTAGTTATGAATGACTAGAAAAGGCGATAATAGGCAGATTTACGGTTGTGTGTGACGTCAAACTTGATGACCATGATAAACTTACTCCTGTTTTCAGTACAAATTGTAATATTAATAATAAGCTTAGGGAAATGTTCACAAACCTCGTCAATCAGGGTAGCGGGATATTCCGAAAGGGTTACCGCTGCCCTGGAACAGAAAGGGCTAAGGAAGGAACACGGGTGGGTTTTAGTCAGTAAGAGTCTGACACTCCCTTTCACTCCACCCAGAGCGGGAGGGGTCATTTGATGATTTCCCATCCGAAAAAAAAACTAGTCAATAAGTTCCATCCTCAAAATAAACTTCATGAATAACATTTCATATTTCTAAAAACATTTCCTGACTGTCAAAGCTAATCAATATTTTGTATATTTTGTTCTTGGTGCACCAGAAACGCTTTAATATTAATACTTACTGCTTATGTCCAGGGATATTATATTATTATTTGTTCAAGTATATACCTACGTTCTTTTACAAACAAAACGCTGTACTTTCCCCCTCCTACATCGTATTTTTGCAAATACACATTGTTTTTTCAACCGACTCTTCAGCATTAGCTGACATAACCGTTCTGTATAAGTCAACAAGGATGCCTAATATGACGCTCGGTTGTTTTTTTATTACGTAAAGGGTAAAGATCCTTTGTTGTAGAAAGTGATTAAAACATTCCGTTTTGTGCAGTTGTGTAGGTTAAACCTTTGTTTTTATTTTGTTTACATATTGAAAAACCTGTTATATTTCAAACTAAATTATTAAAAAAAAAACAGTACATGCATACAGATTTTCCTGAAGTCAAACGAAGAAAACTGTCCTATGTGATAAATGATAAATGATAAATGATTTTATTTTTGTAAGTAGGTTTGTACAAACACTTTTACACGTCAATCATATTTTAAAACTAGATGAGGTCGGCGTTTCCTATCTGACTACTCTGAGAAGAAAGGCCGAAACAAACTCAGAGGTCACAGTCTCTTTTAAAGTCCAGACATAATCTTGGTCAGATCATATGAAGACCATGCAGGTCGATGTCTGAGATGGTCTTTTGAGGAAAGAACCACACAGATTGAGAGGACCTGTCCAGCCAGTGCACGCATTTGTCAGAAATCGTGCAGCTCAACTCAAAACTTAAGGAGCTCGACGATTCGACGAACAATACCAAAGAAAGGACATTTGGGTAGGCCACATTAATTACTCAAACTGCCAGACCATGACAAAAACTAACAGAACAGAGAGAAAAATTAAAAATAATATAAATAAAATGACCCACATAGTCTTCACATTCACAATAATTAAAATAATAGAATACTTTACAAAGTAAGCAAATGTCATAGTATATATAAAATCCATTAATGTCAAAGTGTATATAATAAAACAAAAAAAAAAAAAAACAACAACACAGAGAAAAAAAATATAAATAAAAATAAAAACATTAAATATGTAAAAAATTGGAAGCACCTTAATCCCAAGCCTTTTTGTCCTCGATATAATCCTTAACGGTATAAAAGGCTTTCTGGCACAACTTACGTTTAATGAATGATTTGAATTTATTAAGGCTTAGATCTTGAACGGGGCTTGGAACTTTATTGTAAAAGCGTATACATTGGCATCTGAACGAGCCACCTATTTTCTTGAGCCTTGTTATAGGTACAACAAATTTGTGTTTGTTCCTAGTATTTATATCATGGATATCACTGTATTTTTTAAACAATTTTATATTTTTATGGGCATATAAAAGATTTTCATAAATATACTGAGAAGGCACAGTCATAACATTAATCTCTTTAAATTTGTCTCTGAGCGAGTGTCTCGGACTTAATTTATAAATTGATCGAACAGCTCGCTTCTGCAAAACAAAGATAGTCTGAATATCAGCGGCATTTCCCCACAATAGAATACCGTACGACATTACACTATGAAAATAGCTAAAGTACACTAAACGGGCTGTCTCTATATCAGTTAAATTACGAATTTTTCTAACAGCGAATGCTGCGGAACTTAGCTTTTTTGACAATTTGTCTATATGCGGACCCCACTGAAGCTTAGCATCCAAAGTTATGCCCAAGAATACGGTGCTGTCTTCAGGATTCAATTCTTCGCCCTTTATCAACACATTAGTTTTCACCTGCCTAACGTGAGGTAGCGTAAACTTAATGCATTTGGTTTTTTTCTCGTTTAGAAGTAAATTATTAACATTGAACCAGTGGACTACTTTAGAGATCGCGCTATTTACTTCGTCAGTAACCTGCTGCTGACGTTTAAGTTTAAACAAAAGTGAAGTGTCATCTGCAAACAACACTATATCATGATTATCCTTTATGAGGTACGGCAAGTCATTAATATAAATAAGAAACAAGAAAGGACCAAGAATTGAGCCCTGTGGGACTCCCATTGTTACTATAGATCCGGGAGATCTTTTTCCATTAACGTCAACGCTCTGAATCCTCTTACTCAAGTATGAAGTAAGAAGATCCAGAGCAGCGTTCCGGATCCCGTAGTGACGGAGTTTCCTGATTAAAGTTTCGTGAAGAACGCAATCGAATGCCTTGGACAAATCACAGAAAATGCCCAAGGCATCGCATTTGTCTTCCCATGCATTATAAATATGTCCTAAAAGTTCAACACCGGCATCAGTAGTTGAACGACCCCTTGTAAAACCGAACTGTTTGCTATGTAATAATTTGTGTTTATTAAAAAATCTTTGCATTTGTTCTAAAATTAATTTCTCAAAAATTTTACTAAAAGTAGGTAGTACAGAAATAGGTCTATAATTTGTGGGGTCTGATGTACTACCCGATTTAAACAAAGGTATTATTTTACTATTTTTCATGAGGTCAGGAAACTCCCCACCGTCAATACAACTATTAAAGATAAGAGCTAGAGTAGGCGCTATAATGTCAATTACAGACTTAGCAACTTCTACAGAATTACCCCACAGATCTGCAGTCTTTTTTACATTTAAAGTGTGAAAAGTTTTAATTATATCTATACAAGTAACATGTTCAAAATGAAATTCCGAATCGCAACCATTAACATTTTCCATAAGCAAAGACTCAGCAACAGAAGGTGATGAGTTTAGGGATTTAGTAGTTGAAAGGGGAATATCCGAAAAGAAATTTTCAAATGCCTCGGCGACTTGTGAGTCTGATTTTATTATGTTGTCATTAATCGACAAGCTGTAGTCAGTGTTTCGATTACTAGACCTTCCCGTTTCACTATTAATAATATTCCAAGTCGTTTTAATTACATTACTGCTGTTTTTAATCTTTAAACCTAAATAAAGTGACTTGGCCATATAACAAACTTTTTTAAATAATTTTGAATAATTTCTAACATACAAATTAAATGCATCGGTGTTAACGTAAGTCCTTTCATTGTACAGTTCATAAAGCCGCGTTCTACTTTTATGAATACCAATGGTAGCCCAATCACTGAAAGATGCGTTACTATTAACCGAGATAGTCTTGGGAATAAAGGTTGAATTAAATTGTTTACAGTATATATTAAAAAAATTACCATAAAGATGATTAGGATCCGCATGAATTGACAAAACTGGTAATTTATCAGTGAGTTTACTTTTGAAAGCCTCCAAGCGACCTGCAGTTTTTGGGTTAACAGTGATATCTTTTTTAACCACTATTTTGTTTTGATTTCGAATAGTAATGCTTTGCCCGCAATGATCAGAATCTAGTAAATTTATAATTTCTTTGTGGCTTGGTATAATATCTGTATAAATATTATCTAGGCATGTGGCACTAGTAGGAGTTATTCTTGTGGGCTCCAAAAATAGGTTTACAAGATTGTAGGACTGAAACAGACTTATAATTTTACTACAAGAACCTGAGTTTTCTAATAAATTGACATTAAAATCACCACAAATGATAACAGACTTGTTTGAGTTACAAATCCTGTCTAACACTTCATCCATTACCTTTTCAAAGCAGTCATACAATCCTGATGGGGGTCTGTACACACTTAATACAACAAAATGCTCCAATTCTATACAGGCAATTTCAACTGTACGCTCAACAGATAGGCTCACAATATCCTTACGGTCTTTAAATTTGAGTTGGTTACTTACTAAAATTAATGAGCCACCATGTATAGCATTTATTCTGCTGAACGAACTACCAACCTGGTGATTATTAAAATTGAACAAGAACTGGTGGCTTTTCAGCCAATGTTCTGTTATACAAAGAATATCAATACTATTAAAATTCATAAATAATTCTACTTCTAAATCTTTGCTCATAAATCCTTGAATATTTTGATGCACCAGGTTGATACTATTTACTGATTTTAAACCCTTTTTTGAGGTACTTTTGCCATTCTGTACAATATAGCTAGAGGTTGCCTCTATTGTCTTACTTTCTAATTTAAATTATTAACAATGTCATTAATTGTGACCAAATTAGTGGTAGAATTATTTAAAATGTCATTGCATTGCTCAAAAGAAGCAAGTTGTTTAGCCAAATTTTTGGCTGTAATTGTAAAAAAATATGATAGCGACACAGCTATCTGTCTTTTATAATAATTAGAAAGATAGTACATAACACTGTTATATCTATCTTTTGTCAAATAGAAATGATTACTAACATAATTGTTAAAATCAATCAAATGGAACAAGTTATTATTATATGTCAAATTATGCATTGTCATATTTAATTCAAATCTTAAGCTATTTTCTTCCTGTGGCAAACTGTTACTATAATAGGGGAATGTAAACAACACAACTTTTCTTAAACTAAGATTGCATAATGTTTTATAATACTGGAGCAGTTCTCCTTTGTTTACATTTCCCCTATTACCCACAAAACTTAGTAAAGTTGTATCCTGGGTAAAGTTACATTTAATAATTTGTTTCATAATGTGAAACAAAGAACAACCAGGCATACAGTAATTTAATATTGAGTGTCCCGGATATTCATTTGTCAACAAGTGACCTAAGTCCTTACCAATCTCATCACAAAATAACACAATATCATTATTTAAAGTTTGTGTACAAGGTTTATTGGAACTATTAGTAGAAGGAATGATCAAATCAACACAGGGTTGCTGTAAGGAGGTATTGCATGTTGACAATGAGTGGTCTGGCGTAAGTACATTGGATGGTGTTAGACAATGCTCACAGTTGTTTTTTTGTGAGTTTACCAGCTCATTCATTGCCAACACATATTCCCTCATTAGGTCTTCAGAGGTATTGTACTTGTTAGTCATTGAACTAAGTTTCTCCTGTAGATGGTCAAGTTCAGATTGCAAGGTTTCTGTGTCAATGTTGTACTTCCTAGTACTCTGCTCCAAATTAAAAGAATACATATCTAATTGTTTAAGCAAATTCAACCTTTCTCTATTTAATTTAACGTTTTTGATAAAGAACCTTTGTCTCTTTACCATTTTTTGTGTTTTAACAATGTATTTATTGATTTTAATGTATTTTTTAAGTTTTTTTTTACTGGATACTACCCTCACTGAATTACGTGATTGTGATTCATCATCACCTGTCAAATCAATAGTGGGGTTTACTGCAGAAACCATTGACGGGGCAATAGACACCAGCTCATTGAACAGACTTTGATTCAGCGAGGCGGTGATGTTGAGATTTGAATTCTCAAGTTGTGTAATCTGACTTTGAGCCTCATGTAGCTGCTGTTGTAATAGGTGTTTATGACTAAGAGCTTGTTCATACTCTTTGCTACACTGGCTGAACCCGTCCACAATAACCTGGAGCCTATCCCGGGCTTCTATGGCATCAGTGTATTGAATATATAACTGAGCCATTTCATTTTTCAACTTCCTATTCATTTCATTGGCATCAAAGAGCACTCTTTCATTGTCATCTATTTCCTTAATTAGTTGGTCACAGGACTCCCTTGAAGCCTTTAATAGGCTCAAAGCCTCACTGAGTTTGGACTCTTCGAGGCGAGCACGCGAGGCACTACGAGTCATAGTCATGACGAAGGAGGAGAAAACAATTTAGAAAAGAGAGTAGGTAGTTGAGACAGCAGTTTGAAAGGGGATTAGTGTAGAGGAAAAATGAAATTTATATGAAGTAAGAAGTTCTGTCACCAAACCAAACTAAGGTTATGTTTACGTTCAAAGGTCATTGGCATCAATAAGTAGCCGTAATAAAAGTGAACAATGTAATGTGTGGTGTGATTATGGAACGTAAACAAACTAAAAACAAGTAAAATATTATGTATTGTACCTGTTAACAAGATGACAATGCAAAATTCACTTGAGCCGGTAACTGTCACTGTTTCACAATTAAATTTTTACACATAAATTTGCATTTGCTATGTGAATCCAATACAAAAAACAGATTATTATCCTAGTTACTTGATGAGTAATTGGAAATTGGCTTTAGAAACATAAAAATTAAATATTTTAAAATTAAAATAGCAAGAACAAATTCAAATCAGCTGTTAGCTGTAGTGTTGCCACAGGAAAAAAACACACACACACAGTTCTCTTATAACATCGGCAATACAATAATGACAAATGATTCAAATTGGGCTCTATCCTTGACCTAAACTTTCATTTTTATTGTGTTAGCGCAGAGTGTAGAAAAACCCAAGTCAGCTAGTATCGTCTAATAACCACAAAATGGCAACCGCACATTTTAGGTTCTCAAGGATTGTTTATAAAGCCTTATTCAGTTGAATTTGGCATTTGCTTGTACTTGTAGCGTTCGAAGTATTAAATTATTGACATTTTGGCCAAGCGAAATGCTTGGTGTCATTCTTGTAATAGTTAACTATCGTCGAAGCTATAAAGTTCCAGCACATCTGTAGAGATAAATCTCTGAAATAAAACGTTGTTATTTTTATCATTTGTGACCCACGCTAAAATGTCGGATCGTTAACAAAACTAACACAAAAATATATACCTTTTAGAACAGACTGTGTCACTGCAACATTTTAAGCACCCACCGCTTGTTGTTCCCTGTGACGTTTCACACATCCAATATGGCGGATGTTTGTCCCGTCATAATGCACGTGTAATTGCCGTTACTCGGCTCAAGAGACGTGAACTGAGAGGCTTAACAACGTTAAACACCTACCGAGTATTTTCGATTTTCATATCCATTTACTTTTCAAGTTGGTCCTCAGGTCCAAAGGTAATGTTTATGTAGGTTGGCTTGTGAAATCGCTTGTTATAAGGGATGTCCTTTGTTTTTATAATTATTACCTTTCTAGATAAATAGGGATCGGGAATTATTAATATTTGATTTATATTAAAAAAAGCGTCACATCCACATTCAATATTTGCAAAGTAAAAAAATGTGGTCTCTCTCTCTTTTTAATTTTTCACACAAAATTAAATCTTGAAACCGCTGAAGGACAACCAAAAAGCACTCGAGAAAATTATTTTACAAGCGCACAACAAAGATACTTACAACTTAAATGTCAGAACACTTAAAGAAACACTTAGATCAAAAACTGCATTCAATCTTCAATCAGAAGAGGCGAAAGCTAGCGAAGTAGCAATAAATAAAATCACACCACGCAAAGAAACGTATCATAAACGCATCTAAGACAGCTCCATTGTAAATGCAATTATCTAGTTAAAGACTAAGATAGATCTCGCAGATAACTATAATATCGTGCGAACATCTGTTATGAATGCAAAACATTTTCAATTGAAAGAAAAGTGAAAATTTTCTAATCGTAAGTAAAATGGGCACAGAAAAAGCTATGGAGTATGTGTTGTGTTGTTACCTGTTATCGCACTTTCACCTGTTGTTAGTTTGTAAGTGATTTCGCGACGGTAAACGACAAATTGATCTTGTGTTTTAGTAGCTCGTTAAGATTTAAAGGTCCATTTGATGGCTAACAGCTTGGCTGTTCTGAGCTTGGCGTTTAATAGCTTCGACATTCTTACGAATTATGCACTGTTACTAAGCATTTTCTCAACATCTCAAACATTTAGCGTTGTAGAATTTTTTACTCCGATGACAGAATTCTCATGAAATAATTCACAATAAAAAAATTGGGCCGAGAATCAGCACATGTTGAACGTCGCGGATATTGAAAAAGTGCTGACTCTCCGCCTTCGATACCTACTTCCTAATGGTTTAATGGGAAGAAGGTGTGACGCAACAAACTCCCCAGTGACCAAATTTGATTCTATACAAACAATTACTACGTCTTCTTCACCGTCGCCTAATTAAATGCTGACATTGATTAGCAAAAACAGATTAGCTGTAGGATAATAATACGTAACGAACGTGGGCGTTCCTCTTTTCACGTACAATACATTTCCTATACTACGGTGCTTTAGACTGGCTACTGCGGTCAAATGCAGCATCATGAATGCCTAGACTTAGTGCGTTATATCCTTTAATTTACTGCACTATTTTACGCCAAACTGGGTTTCCAGATCTAGATAAGAGTGTATGACGTATTAAATAGAGGGTATAGACGCAGCTCGTCATAATTTGGAATGGTACTCGTCGATTACACAGTCTCTATGGGTTTTCTGGTAGAAAATATAACAAAGAAGTATTTTCAATTATTTTCTTCATGATTGACCTTAGTTTTGCTTTCTCGGTAGAGTAAGTAAGAAAAGAAAAATACAGAAAGAAAAAATACGTTTAAGTAAAGACGACGAAAATATGAAACAGTCCTTGTTAAACAGTGAAAATTATATTAAAAATAATACACGGAATAAAATATAAATTTAAAGCAAATCTCGTGTGCTACATCACATATCTGTCGACGGCCCCTCGTATTAAAGTCACGCTTGAAACGTTTAAATTTTAATAATGGCGGTCGAACATTTAATTTGCAACGTTTAAACTTTATGACGTCACGTTTTCAGGATAAATATTTTACGCATGTTATTTTTTGTATGCCTGCTTGGAGGTGAGTTCATTTGGAACTGGAAATGATATCTCTGTCATGTTGTGTTGACTTTTAGGGGCGAGGATGGCTCTTTGCATTGTTAACAAAACGTTTGAAAATTAGGATTGGGAACAAATCGTTCCCAATTCTAACGTTTTGAAGCTTTTGACCAACAAACTACAGAGCAAAAGAATCGATAGATGTAACTGATCTCCTGGGAACCTTTAGTTTTTCTTACGCTCTTGGTATTGCACGTATTCAGAAACATAATAGGGATGGAAACCTGAATAATTGCAATGGCTTGAACGATAATGACCAATACATAATAATCTGTATTATATGTTTTCATAATGATTATAGTCGCATTTTCCACTCTTAATTGTCTTTAAAGTCTCAGGATCATAAATGTCTTAAAACTGCTCTAACGTGCTTACTCTTGTATCAGAATTATAGGGCTTATTATTGCAAGGCTTGAACGAAAAGGACAAAAACTTGTAATATCATTACATGATGTTTTGAATAATGATTGAAGTCGCATTTTCCACTTATAATTGTTTTTAAAGTCTTTTAAACCATCCAATCTTAGGATCACAAACGTCTTTAAACTGATCAATTTTATCATTCACATACCTCGAGCATCCAATTGAATCGATTCTCATAAATCGATTTGCTGCTAAACTAATACAAACTACCCATAGGTATGCATAACATCGATACATTATTACAACGAATCCGATTACCTATCGTGGCCTTACTTTCGATTAGATCTCAATACCGTTTGTGTTGAGCCGTTTATTTTAACATCACGACTTGTCTAGTTTGAAATGAGGTCAGAGTTACAAAGGATTCTCGATCAGAAATCGCAATTGAGAACATTGAGATGGATTTTTAGAGCTTGAGGCAAGGTTACTTTCGATTGATTGTGTTCTGTTTAGAGATGCTTCAATTAATTTATAAGTCAGACCTATTTTTAAAAGTGTATTTTTGTATAGGTATTTAGAATTGATAATAGGTACCTACCTACTTATGAATGTATTAGCTGTACCTGCGGATTCGCTCACGTGACAAGATTATGTGTACGTGAAATCATAGTATTTTCTATAGCAATTAATCCTGATCAATGATGTAGATATAGGGTGGTTAGGTTATTAAAGGTGATGCGGTGGTGGTGATGAGTTTTATATCAAAATCATCGGCTATTTCAGATTCGCCTACCGCGAGATTGTACATAACTATAAAGTCATCAACGTACATCGTTTTGATAGAAACATGATGTCCCTCTCCCTATCTATGATTTCAGACAATAGAGCAGCTATATAATCGTCATCATTCTTATGCCCTTATTCCAATTTATTTGGGGTCGGTGCAAATTGTCTTTTCTTCCTTCGTCCTCTATTAGTCTCCATCTCGGTATTCACTCCCTTTCTACCCATATAATCTTTCACACAGTCCATCCATCGTTTTTTTGGTGCTTTCCTTCTCTTACAGCTACACTCACACTCAAAACTTTCCTCACGACATTTTCCTCATTTCTCCGCATGACATGCCTAAAGCGCAGGCCATGCCGCGAGCTGGTGAGCAAACGGGCTGGCGGACGAGCATCATTTCACCTTTTTTATAATGACTAAATATAAGAACGGCTATTTTAGTCAAGTTTCAACAAAGCAAATACCAGCCCGCCCGCCCGTCAGCTCGCGGTGTAGCCTGCACTTAATGGTGCATCAACTTACTAACTAAAATATAACATTGTGAATAAAAATAATAGACTGTAAACAGTATACACAACAGTATATAAACACGATCACATAATTTTAGCCACTAAGTATAACCAGTAGTAGTGCCTAGGGTCAGTTGGCAAATTAACTGCATACTTGCATAACTAACTGGCATGCTATACGGAATTCACTTTCCTCTCGGAATGCTGTTTATGGTATGTACTAAGACGGGGTGCTGAAATCTGAGCTGAGCTGTTAATTAGCATAGGAGGTGCTGATAGAAAATTAATGAAAGTAGAAGTTGTTGCTGGTCTTGATCAATAAATAAAATTGGTGTAAGGTGATCGCGGTGTGAATTGTGGCAAGGCGTGGGGAGACCTACTTGGTAAGTCTTGCACGTTCACTGCAAGACTTACGTTTGGCTGTTAAATGATGATAATTGCGTTAACAAATCTGGTGGAGGTAATTATTTTTGAGTTAGAAAGACATAGTGTATTTTCAATCAAATCAATCAACTTAGTCTATCGCTGTCCACTTCTGGACATAGGCATCTCCCAGGCTGCGCCACAAAACCATGTCCTCCGCCTTCCGCATCCAGTCTGTCCCAGCGACCTTCTAGTGTATTTGAGGTGGTGTCATATTGTCTGAAAATTGAACCTGCGATTTTCGCAATAAAAAAATGTATTTTGCTGCAATGTATTCGCCTTCACTAGATTGGTCTTTAGATCTTTCAAGAACTATTCTGCGAAGTTTGATTGTGAACAAGTATTCAGTAGCGCTTTCATTTTTAAACTCTCTTTAATGTCCCGACAGTAGATGTGACTCTGCCAAAAGGAACTGGCTAGTCGGCTGTTTGATGTTTGACCCGTGCTTTCTTTCATGATACGTCCAATTGGACATATCTCAGCAGATTTCACTCACAGTGTGCATTTTAATCTGCTAAGATAATGTCCAATTGTGCGGACGGATCCAATGCTTGCCAATGCGCAGAGAAATTGGGACATCTGTTTGTGTGGCGTGGTATTTATATCCTACTACCTACTTTTGATAATCCGCTTATTAAGAAAAACGTAGGTCTAATCTTCTTTTGGTCAACTAAGTTTACTGACTATGGTTAGCTACATTAATAGCTCAGGTATGGTGATAAACTGGACGCCCTTACCATAAATTTCACCTGTATTCAAATTAGGCTGAGATTCAGCACTTTTTGAGCGTCAAAACTACATGAGACAGCCCCTAAAATACCCCAACTTCACCACTTCCTATTCAATGATATCTCAGTATCATTATGTGCGTTTACGGTACAAATCTCCGATGAGACACAGGCTTCGATAATATTATCACTTAAGCGGTTTGTAGTGGTGGCCCAGTGAAGAGTGCCGCGACTTACGGGTTGGAGGTCGTAGATTGGAACCTAGACAGGCACTTTGCTTTGTGTAAATTATTTCATCACGGAAGGAAAACATCGTGAGGAAACCAAACACCAACCAAACCCCACCAAACACCGTTCTTAGAACCAAAAATTAGAAGACATGTGACATTCACCAACCCACACTGGGCCCGCGTGGATTACAGACCGCTCCCTCTAACAGAGCGGAGGCCTGTGTCCCATAGTGGGAACATTATAGGCTGATTATGTGTACTAATGAAAGTGACGGAAAGCACAGTATTATAGAAAAGCTGGATTATTAAGCCCTTTCCGCGCTCGAAAATAAATTAAAACATTAAATTGTAATCACAACCATTATATACCACAAATGTATCACATTACTGATAATTAAAATCATAATGACCTATTTTGCTTCGATACATGTATCCTGCTAGTTCAGATGCCACGTTGAACAATTAATTTTAATTCGTTTTAATTGAAACGGGTCAATTACGACCGGTATCATTCGGTCCTGGTATAACGCGTGTGAATAAATTCTATAAATTCTGGTTTACATGGGTCAGAGAGAAGTCAGTTATATTTTAACTGGGAAATGGATTAGTGAATGAAATGGAATATTCGGTTTATATTTTTTAGTTGGTGTTAACGTTGACTGTTATTCTGTTTGTTTGTTATTATTTTTACAGTGAAAGGTTTCCTAGTATTTTGATGACTTTTTATGTTTCGATTGGTGGTTTATACTTTATTTATTTAAACTTTTCGCACAAAAAGGTACAAAGGCGGATTTAATGCCTTAGGCATTTTGTGCCAGTCAACCAAGGGTCGTGAAGAGATTAGATGGCAGGTGCTTTGGTTGATAGGAACAATGATAAAAAAAAAAATTAAACTAAGCTAGACCAGCTAGCTACTAGGCTTTCTGTGTTACTTTTGAAATCAAAATATTTTATTTCTCATAAGCCTACATGGGCACTTATGAAACGTCAGAAGCTAGGTGCACGATTCCAATTGGTCGTTTCCTATGGAGAAGAGCCGGCAAGGTTGCTCTTTTAAAAATAATTGGCTTTTACAATGTTTTCTAATTACAGTGTTTATACATCAAAACATCTGAGTCTTTATAGCCTACTTTTACTTTGGGCATCAAAGTTTTCAGTCATAAAACTTGAAGTGAAGATATTTATAACCTCTCCCAAAATAGTCTTAATTCATAATATCTAAGAGCAGTGGTGTAACAACCCCGACGATCGTAGGTTCGAACCCAGACAGGCACTTTACTTTATATAGATAATTTCATCACCACTGCTCTCAAAACGGTGAAGGAAGACATCGTTAGAAAACCGGCATATCGTAGAACCAAAAATTCGAAGACATGTGACATCTACTAATCCACACTGAGCTTGCTTGGTAGATTACAGCTCAGTCCCAGCAGTGGGAAAACTATAGGCTGATTATGCATAACATCCTGTCTGTGTAAACCATAATCCATTCCAAAATGGCTGCCACTCCAATCGTAAAACCGCAAAAATGACTCCACAGACCGACAAACGTAAGACTTACACAAACAGTAATAATCAATCGAATGATATAACATGCAATAACAGAAGACACATGTAGATACCCACCCAGTATTAAATATCAATAAACGTTGAGCACAAAAGCACGCATACTATGCTTACGCAATAGATGGCGTGAAAGGCACAGGTGCGCGCGGGGCGTTTATCGCCCAATCGCTTTCCAATTTTGTATGCGAAATAGACAAGAACAGAAGGTTTAGTTTATGGACTTTGATAATCGCCATATAATTAGTTGATAAACGCGAAGCTACCATGTAGATTACATAAGACATATAAGGAATTCATGAGTATTCAAGCAAATTTTCAGTGTGCGTAACAAATTAGATCAGTGGCCGCATAATACTCTCATCGTGCAAAGGAAACGCATTGACCATCGGCATCGCAATCGAAATCCTCGGAAATATGATGCCAATATGACTCGGTTTTTGTTGGCCATTTGTTTATTTATTTCTTATTTTGATTGTTGTGTTTTTAAATAACTTATCGTATGCTGCACCGGTTGACGTCATCACGTCAACGCCGGCTGTCGCTGAAAACCAGCGCTGGGGCCCCTGCCTCGCTAAAGATCTTAGCATTATGCTGAGTGATGACCGTATTGCGTGGATGTGATGCATGTTTTCCCCCAACTTGTTATTTTTTTTAATGTCTGTGTTCTTTTTCTGTGTTATGTTTATTGCAAATAAACGTATTTTCTTTTCTTCTTTCTTATTCGTTATTTTGGTCAACCAATCACAACAAATGATATAAGACAGCCGATTTACTCATCCAGACTTGAAGGAACACGCCTTCATGTATTGAATGTTGGTCAATAAGGCTAAGAGAATGAAGTCTTCTAAAGTAAGCTTTCTGCGCTTTGCTTTCTCATGATTCAAGTATTGATTCACTGTCGGACGATTGTCGCTTATACCGGTTTTTAGGGCTAGTCTGTTAAAACACGTTGACTGCCAGACAACAGACAAAATAGAAAATCTATTGTTGGCGGTCACCGGTGACTGCGGTGCCCTTGAGATTCGGCATATGCACCTGTTTGTAAAAAAATATGCGGGACACATGTTCAGCTGACCACATGTCGTGTAACGATTGTAACCGTCAATGCGACAGTTGCTTTTTATTATTGTATTTTACCTTTAATCTGAGTTATTGAGGGTCAGAAAAGGAGCATTCCTTTGTTCGAATAATGATCCTCAAAAAAAAAAACATGCAAGTATAAACAAAAATAGTTTGTGTTTTTATTTTATTATTGTAGGCCATGATTTCCAATTTTTGCAAAACAATCTCGTTTCGGTACCTATGTCAATAAGCGGTTTCGTTAAAAAACGTTTTCGATTTTAAGTATTTTATTTGCATAAACTGCAGACCACTTAGGCAATACACTCGAAGTTGATTACTATATTGCCTAGAAAATACCGATTTGCCAATGCGCAGGTTGCATGCTACCGGCCAGTTAGAGGCAGCTTCGAAGTTGCTGACACACAATGTTGTGAGAAGTCAACGACCTTTTGACAGGTTGTGATGACAGTTGATAGTCGATGTCAGGCGGAAATTGTGACATAGAAAATAGTGAGTTTCGAAAAAAATGTTGGGATTTACAGAAAAAATAAAAATAAGTAAAATTATGTAAGCGCGCCAAGTAGACAAATAAGTCATTGGGTAATAAGGCAAAGCTAACTTCATGTTTTTGTGATTTCGATAATTTCAAAACGTGCCAGATTATCGCTTGTCTCGCTTGACTTTATAACTTTTTATTCGAGAGAAAAACATTCATGAAAATTCACGGATTTCTTTTATTTACATCTTTTAATAACTTAAAATCAGAGTTCAATAAACAAGCAATCGCTTTCAGTAACAACAGTTGCCAGGACAGAAAAAAAAACCTTCCACAAAACAATAATCCTCGCAAGATTTCACTTAGACAAACCCTAATTACACTCGCCCACTTTTTCTCACTAGCAACACGAATCAATTTAGCCAAGATTAATTACACTGTATAGAAAATAGAACAGACGACTCATTCTGTTGTCACGAAAGAGGAAATTATAAGAAGGGAATGATAAGTGTAATCCCATATCTAGAAGATAAGGGATGGGTTCTGTTTGTAATTAGTGTGATGTGATTAAGGGACAGTTTTCTTTGTGGGTCATTTTTTCGGACACAGTTGTATTTTTTTTTTGTGAGAGATGAAGGCGGCTGTTTTTTTCTGGTAGTATGTGTATGTAGAAGGACATACAGGGTATCAGGGACATCGACTCGTAAACTGTAACCATGAAGTCATCACATGATTCTAGACTCCTGAAGGTTAAAAATCTTCGTTGGTCATTAAAAAAACAGTTTTATTGGGATAAAACTGTTTTTTTTAATGACCAACGAAGATTTTTGCAATAATTTAAAACTGCAATACCTACACGGTCAACATGTACAGTCATGAGTAAAAGTATGTATACACTCGGCTTTATTCAAAAGCGATTTACTACTTTATTTTTTAATGAAATTTTATGTTGTTACGAACATAGCATTTTCGAACCCATAGGTTTATCTAAGGTGTCATATTTCAATGTTGCATTCGTTATTTCACGAAAAAATCGCAATTGAAAGTTGCCAAGTGTTGACATATTGGTGCTCGTGACTGTACTGAACTGCAATATTTTTAAATAGCTGACGATCGATTTCATCGTGGTAACAGCCGGTCGATTCTGTAAAAATCTCACCGTGAAAAATCAAGTGAAGTGAGCTTGATGCGAGTTGTCAATAGTGTCAATCCCTAGCATTATTTGGAATGACAGCTCACTCCACGCTCACTTCACCTGAGTTTTCACGGTGAAATGGTTACAGAATCGCACTGCAGGTTGTGCGTTGATGTCCCTGCCACCCTGTATAGTGACCTTATTGGTGACGTTGTGAGGTCAGGTGAGTAGTACTCGCAACCGGCGTTCAAGTATGACCAGAAGGCCAATTCTCGTAATTTAAAACGTTCAAAATCTAGTCGCAGTCTCATCACGGCGACAAACAAATTTCAAAAACTTGTCAAAATGTTGGGAAATTAGAGAAATTTTTGAAAATTACGAGAATTGCCCCTCTAATGTATGAACGTAATGGAAGCAAAAGGAGTATGTAAGGATCGTTGAAGGTGGCGTTCTGTAGTTTCTGCCTATAGCCTACACCCATGGGAAGAAGGTGTGTATGTTGATTCAAAGCTCGTTAGTTACATAGTTTAATAACGCAAAGGCAATAAGGATACGGATAAAATAGCGTAACAGTACAGTCACTGAGAAAAGTGTTTGTGTACTTTATTTTAAAAACCAACTTCGCCAATATTGTACCAACAATATTTAATTTAGTTTACGTAATAAACACTTTGGCATTTAGTGTGAAAACCCAATTTTCTTAAAGGCTTTGTGTATTATTAGTTTCTTCGCCAAAGTTACTCAACAACGCCCAGAGACAAAAGGTTGACTCATTATGCGTTCGTTTTCTTACTTTTTTTCTTACAAAATGAAGCCTTTCGCTTGTTTGGTAAATACCGGGTTTTGTTGTAACGTTACGGATAAAAACGTAGTTGTTTTTAATTGACGTACATTTAGTAACATTTTAAGACTTTCTGTTTAGCAAACAGGTCTTGTTATTTAACACTACGACGGTCTACGAAGTTTTTTAATGAAATACCAATACGCAATTTGTATTTAATTATTTCAAAACTCCGTAAGCATATTTAGGGAGACAGTAAAGTCTACTTAAACGTCTACCTTTTAAAATTGGGATTACGGCCCACTCCGTACTGAGTGGGCCGTAATCCATCACGCGGCAGTGCGGGTTGGTTAGTTTTTTTTTTTTTAAAAAAAGCATTGTAAAAGATATTTTTACTTCAACAAAGTTGAAAGCTAGGTACTTGATTACATAATTTCCAATAACAAGGAAACAGAGAAAAATAGTTAATAAAACCCCGCCCCCTTCATAATTTTGCGAGTTTTCTAACAAAACTATTCACATAAACATGAGTTATCTAATTCTACATAACATTGGTTATGTAACATGTAAACGTTTAACCGCAGAATGCCTGAGGCTTCTTTAATTATTTTACAAATTGCAGCGATGTATAAAGCGACGCCATTTGCAATCAGGTGGGTTTCGCTAATGCTGCTGTTAAAATAATGTGATCGCGTTCCAATACGCTTCGAGCGTTTCGTGTGGTCCATTGATTCTATTTTTAAATGGCAGAAAAAAAATACGAGGAAATTAATGTGATTTATGAACGTGAGCAATAGCAAGCTAAAGAGTTTCTTTGTTTGAACGCGCTAAACTCTGGAACTACCAGACGGATTAAAAAAAATCTTTTTGCATTATATAGCCCTATAGATAAGCTATATAACATTCCGCTAGAACCCTTAGGAGCCAAGGAAAAATAAAAATAAAAGTCAGAAAATACACTAAGCGAATACGAAATAACAGTGCGGGCAGGCTATACGATGCGATGGGTGGGACGGAGAAAAAAGAATTTCACGAAGACGAAGTCTTGAGCAGAAGCTAGTATACTATAAATGCCAGGAGCATTTTTTTTTCTGTTTCAACGTGCTTTTTCATTTCAGTTTCATACTCTTGAGCTTTTCAAGAGTATGAAACTGAAATGAAAATCTGTGGTCAAGTTTCAATTCGCATAACAAGGTAAGAGAGTCGTCCAATTAGGCCTGACCCTGTTCAAATTATAAGGGCAGATATCAATAAAAATAACCGTTGAAATTCTTAGAATGTTAATTGTTAATAACAGCAATCATCCGTTTAGCAAATCGACGCGTGCTCAATGATACCTATTACACTCCCCCAGACTATAAGCTTTTAACACTTTACTTTCTGCACTTCCTACTGCAATCAAAATTTGACCTTATAGTTCGAGAGTCAAGGTTCAATTCGGTTCAGAGTGTTATTCGAAATCTTTGGAATCAAATGGTATTTGTATGTTACGCGAATGAGTATTGGTGTAATTGGTTCCGAAACGCCTTTTAGATGTTTAAAGTATGTAAATTGTTTACATTCGTTTTTAGAGGAAAGGCGATATATTTGTTGATAGTTGTAGCTTTCCTATCTAATTCGAAAATTACATGATTTCTCAGTTTTTTTTCATCTAGAGCGACACCATCGCGATTCATTAAAAATTGATTCACGCTTCGATCAAAATCAAATTCTAATTTTACGTTCATCAATAAGTAAAACAAATTACATTTTACACTGCTTTCCCATATTTACCTATCCAATAGAAAACATCGTAAGTGACATAACAGATACGCACATCAAATAAACCTTAAGAATTCGAAATAAGGTTGAAAATTCTTTGGGAACCAATCAGGTTATGAAACCGCAATAAACGGGTTTCGTGATGGATTTAAATATGAAATTGACGATTATGGCATCCGTCATGAGTGAGCGAAGAAAGTATAATAATTTCCGGAGGTGTATGGTGAAAATAATGAAGTTTGGTTTTGGTACAGATTACCCTAATAATACCAGAATCTACGGCACGCAATGGATTTCGGTTACCACATTGAGTTCAGATGAAATTAGAATGGTTTTGGAGGGCTTTCGTGACTTATGCAGGCTATAATCTTCTTTTCTCTACCTATTATCATATTATTATTAGTTTGTGTGAACAGGTTTAGATTAACACATATGCAAAACATAACATCACGCCTGTAATGCTCAAAAGATTAGGCACAGGTGTTCCTGTAGTACATTCTCTGGACTATGGTCCCGATCTAACTGAGCCGATCCGAAGTTTTTTCGCATTTTTTAATAATATTCGGTTCGGCCATGTGTCGTTTCGATCCGAACATACGAATGTGTCACTTCGGAGAAGACCATCAGGACCTCATACTCAGCAGTAGCGTTCTCGACCACTAGCTATAACGAGGCAGTTTTAATAGAATCTGCCTGTCTATCTATTTAATATTCATTGCCAATTATTATTATTTTTGTTAAGGCTAGTCCGGGTTTCCATCCATAAAACCTAGTGTTTTATTATTCGAGTAGGAATATTTAAATATTTTATAGGTGACAATTGAGTATCGATATTATCGATATAGATTAACAACGCCTTCTCTTCCTGCAGGTGTCTAAGACTAGATTACAGATATCATCTGTGGTCACCTATGAACACTTTTGCTTATGCAAAGAAGGCGGTTCGTTTCAATCATTTACTTCCTTTCCTTGTTAATATATTTTATATATAAATCATAATTATGATAAATCTCTTCTGTAACTTTGAATAGTGGTAAATTACTTTTTTACGATAACTCACCCATCAAGTCAGGAATTTAAGCCTTTTCTCAGAAAAAAAAATAGCTTTGTTAAGCACAGTGCCCTTCGCGTGCAGTAAAATAATGCCTTTAGGGTGCTGATGGGGCTGCCTCGCTTCTGTAGCGCATCAGGGATGTTTGCGGAATTGCGTGTTGATTGCATTTATGCATTAATGCGTAAAAGATGTGCGTCCTTGTTGCGCAGGGTACGAGCCAGTTCCAACAGCATCCTGGGAGTTATTGCGGACAGGCTGGACTGCTCTATTGTAAGTCGTTACATATTTTTGAATGTAAAACCAAACCACACAGCCACAGCGCCACAGTTATAAAATGTGTAAGATTGATTCTAAATTTATAATATAAACAGTATTATTATTTCAATGTTCCTTAATTATCACTTTTTTCAAAATCTGACAAACGTAGAATCTGTCATATGTAGAATATGTCATATGTAGACTATGATATCAAAAGTAGAATCAAATGTCAACTAAACTATTGTTTTGTTGTGTGTTTTTGTGTAATTATTGCTGTAATTGTATCACTAACATAGTTGTAAGTTTACCTATTGTATTGTTACTAACGCTCTATGAGTCTAGTCTAGTTATGGTTACTCTCAATAAATAATTTTATTATTATTTATTAAGCATCATTAGTATCAGATTAAAACTGAAATTATTTTGAAGGCTGGATCACTTACAAAATAAAGTTTTGACAGCTAAGAAATATTTCTCAATAAATTCTTTGAAATATCGAATTAATTAATTATCAAGGTACCTGATTCAATGAAGTAACTAGTAACTTCGTTAAATATATTAATTCTGATTTATTGACTTAAGAAATTACTGAATACACTTAAAATAATTACGCTTTGAACCTGTCATTCAGTGATTGATGAATGTAATTGAATGAATCACAAAAGTAGTACCATACACAGCTAAGCAATGATTAATTTTGTAAATTAATCATTGCTTAGCTGTGTATGTTTTAGTTTTTTGTAGGCGACTGTACCGATGTCATTATTCATTAAAACTCTTAAAACAAAAATGAATTGGTTGGACTTAAACGGTTTTATTAATGTCGGTACATAATCTAACATAGTTTTTGCAAGGAAATTCAGAAATGTAAAACTCTCGCTGAAGAAAGCATACTAAATGATAAATAATCTATACTAAAGATTGTTATTTTCAGTACATTATAAATAAATAAATTCATTTATTGCAGAATAAATACATGTCCATAGTTGTTAGTAACAAAGGTCTTAAAACTATGTTAGACAGACCTAAAAAAAAAACAAGACATCATTCACTCTCAAAATTCAAATAATAAAATCATAAAACCATCAATGTCAAAATATATCATGTCAAAAAAATTAAACTCATAGTCAGTCACATGAAGTTGGCTGAATCTCCCCAGCACTGCAGAGTCTGGCTCCTCAGAAATCATCCTTAGAGCGGTTCTACACTACATCCGATCCGAATCCGAATTCAAGATCCGAGTTCAATCCGGATTGGGAATGTTCTAAATTCAGACCGACTAACTTCGGATGTAGTGCGCAACCCCTCATACAAATAGTACTATGGCTGTTCCGGGCTGTCATTTCTCAGATTGGATCGAAGGCAGTGCAGAACCGCTCTTGGATTCCGTTGGCGATCCCTCAAATCCGGCGCATCAGAGAAGCTGTTTAGCTTCAGTAAAGCACTAAAGTCAATATTACCGTTCCATCATAAACATGATATTTATTTATAAGAAACAACTTACAAGTCGTTAACATATCCGCTGTTCTCATTCCAACGACGTGCTAAAGAGTAGTCATTAACTTCATCCCGTTGCGATACCGCAATGTATTCGCACCTGTACCGCAACATGACGGCTTTCTTGTAATAGCGCCATCTATCGGTGACCCACATGATTACACGTGTTTATGGAATAACGTTCGTTTTACCGATGTATGAAGGTCTGATGGGTTTTTGTTTATTCATACAATGTAGAAAAATTAATGAGAAAGTTACATTATGAATAAGAGTCATAATGTAAACTTTGTCATTTATTTTTGAATAAGCATTCATCATCTGCCTAGCATTTTCCTAACTATGTTGGGGTCGGCTTCCAGTCTTACCGGATGCAGCTGAGTACCAGTATTTTAAATGGAGCGACTGCCTATCTGGATAATACGATATACTCCTTGGTAAAACTGGGTGGTCAGACATTCGAACGACCCGTAACGACTGTCAAAGATCCACAAATGATAGCCGGGACCACGTAGCGTGCTCTCCGAGGCACGGATGGTCTTGGTATGTAAATATGGTCACCCATCCATGGCCCAACCGCGGCAAGCGTAGCTTAACCTGATCGATCGACACGTGCGGCTGTTATTACTTAGCCACAAGCCCCTCCCTGATTGTGACTGCTTATTATGTAAAACAAATAAATCCTAATGGTAGGTAGACTGTCTTGTCGGCCGGTTTAAAAAATAAATTCTCATTGTGTTCTTTTACATCTTCAAAACACCAAAATAATCCTGTGTTATTTCATAAACTCGAGTTCAAAACCCTCATTTAATCACTTACAAGCGACAACAATATTTTTTTTCTTAAAGCTTGTAGGTAAATGTCAAAAATAAATGTGTAACGAAACATTTTCTTTTTCTACAATTCAAAGTAGGTCACACCTTGAGTTAACTTGATACGTTTTACGGTAATGAGGTAGTGTGTCTAAAGCTTATAGGCTCTCACAGACAGGCGCGACGCGATTTTTGTAGAACAATTTATATGAAAACTTAAAGGAAATTGTTCTACCAGAATCGCGTTGAACCGTCGCATCGCGCTTATCTGCGGGAGCCTTAAATTGTCTGTAGCTGCCAATTAGTGGGTTCCAGTCAGAGCAAAGGCTAAAAAAGATAAACGTTTTAACGTACAACCTTGTCATTATCAACTATAATCGTAAAATAAATTGTGGGCTTGTGAATTTTCATTACAGTGTACCTACTTACCATAATGAGGAGCAAATGTGTGTCTGTACTTAGGGGCCGGTTGTCACGGCACACGGTGATAATAGTTCCACTAGAACCAGAACTAAAAAGCTTCGAATTTGTGCCGTTCAATAATCACAGTGGTGGCTCAGCGGTAAGGGCCCCGAAATACGAGTTGTAGGTCGTCGGTTCGAAACCAGACAGGCGCTTTACTTTGTGTAAATAATTTCATCAGCACTGTTCTCAAAACGGTGAAGGAAAACATCGTGAGGAAACCGGCATGTCGTAGAACAAAAAAATCGAAGACGAGTATGTGACATCTACCAGCCCGCGTGGTAGATTACAGCCCACTCCCTCTCCAATAGAGGCGGTCTGTGTCCGAGCAGTGTGAGCATTATAAGCTGATTATGCAATAATCACATGCCACTTATCACACAACACTTTAAGATTAATAAAAGTACAAATCTGTAAAGTAGGTATACCCTTCTCCATCATAATATTTAATTAAAAACCTTCCCTGATAAATATATGCATTAAAATAATGAAAAACCAATCCAAATCGGATCAGTAGTGTTTGAGAAAATTGCGGACATACAAATATAGGTATATACGGGTCCAATACAGACCTCGTTTTTTGAAGCCGGTTAAAGAAGGGATTTATTCTCTATACCAATTTTTTACTTTTTTCAGGGATCTCTTTTCTTCTTTTCTTTTTTTCTTTTTTGTCTCTAATTATCTTCCTTTAAAGTTGACTGTGCCAATACAAACAAAGACATATCTGCGCATAGATCAGGGAGTAAACATTTGAAACCGTTTTTTAATATTGAGTTCGGAAACTATGCGGTAAAATAAATTGGCTAACTTTGCATACACGTGTCATGTAATATTGCAAAATACAATTTGAATACATTAGGCACATTTCAATGGATACCATCAAGTATAATGTTTCATATGAACACGCAAAAAAATAACATAATATTATTGATATTATGGTAGCAGTAGGTACCTAACGAATGCGGATAAAAAATCGTGACCAAAGTATTATTTGGAATTTTCTAAGCTATATCAATAACGAGGAAGTGTTTGTGTCTCTGTTTTTTTACTGTAATTATTATAATTATCTAAATAATATTTGCTTGTTCCAATAATACATAGTTATTATCATGCAATTAAATCTATTATCAATAATTATCACAAAAAATACGCTTGGAGCAGTCGATTGTGATATTTATGTTTTAAAGCTAATGCTGAGCGTGAGGTCCTGGGCTCGATTCCCAGGTCAAAGTACTTTGCTCGACCTGGGATTCGAACCCAGGCTCGCCCCCTCTTAAATAGGACTTTAACTTAATTGGCCAAATGTGGGTGTACTATAGGTACACCCCTTTGCAACTGTGCAACCATATTCGGGAAAGAAGGAGTGAAGTTATGTCATGATATTTGGTTTCGTTACTTTTTTTTTAAATAATTTGTTTTATTTTTTATTGTGTTTAGTTTAGTTTAGTTTTATGATCTATCTGTACGAGTCGCAATAAATACTTTTTCTTTCTTTCTTTCTTTTCTTTTCTTTATATTTATGCAAACGATAACTTTTTAAATACTCGTAGAGTATGACAAAACAGTCTTTCACAAGACCGTTCTAAACCCAACAAAATCTTGAACCAACTAACAAAACTAATATTTGCAATGACAATATAATATATCACAGTAATCCATAACACACAATTTCCGAGACATTCGCTGCTAATATTTTATCAATTCAAACTAACTTCGACCATTCATTTGTACAACAGCTGACTAGACAAGCATGTACTAGCCAGAGCGACTTGTGGATAGTGAAACTGATTTCGAAAGTGAGCGTTGGGTGAATAGCCCTCTTGCGTAGATACAATGATTTAGAAATTACTTTAAATACTCGATTTTGTGGTTTAGCCTTGGTCGTTTTGGCGTGGACCTGTGAGGCATTCCGATGAGACCTTCAAACTCAAACTTAAACTCAAATCATTTATTTCAATTAAACTATTTACGGGCACTTTTGGACGGGACGGTTGAAGCTAGTCGCCCATTCCAAAACGTAGATCTCTATGGAGAAGAACGGGCAAGAAACTCCAAGGTTGCCAAGGACTTTTAAATCAAGTTATTATTACAAAATCCTGGGTACATTATTCTTATTAATAATAATAATATCCCTGTACATTTCACACAGCACCATTTGTCCCAAGCTAAGCAACCATGGTCTTATTGCTTCTATATGTGAGATCAGTAGTAGTATAAAATTAAAAATAAGCCCTGGCAGTTAAGAGATGACCAGTCTCAACCGACGGCGCTTTAGTTAATGTTTAATGTATTTATAAATAATAACAATAGTCAAATTGCTTTAGCATAGCATAGCATAATAAGTCTATAACGTTCCCACTGCTGGGACACAGGCCTCCTCTCTGTGAGAGGGAGTGGGTCATAATCCACCACGCGGGCCCAGTGCGGGTTGGTAAATGTCGGATGTCTTCGAATTTTGTGGTTCTAGGACATGCTGGTTTCCTCATGATGTTTTCCTTCACCGTTTTGAGAGCAGTGGTTTTGAAATAAATTGCACAAAGTAAAGCGCCTGCCTGGGTTCGAACCCACGACCTATAACTCGTAAGTCGCTACCACTGGGCCACCACTGCGTCTTCGAGATTGCTTCGTATTTTTTTGACTTACACCAAGAACCTAAGATTTTACCTTACCAATGGTTTCACCCTGAGACGTCAACCTACAGTATTAGTTCCTCCATAAGGTTCACCATATGGTTTCAATATAAGGATTCATTGTAAATCAACCTAAGGTATCACCCAATTTCTCCCTAAGATTTTATCCTATACTTTAAGCACGAATAAAATTGTTGTTCTGTTCATAAATTCAACCTTGTGAACTGTCTCCTTTTCTATAGTTCGTGCAGCACCAGTTTCATAACAGTGGGCCAGTTTAAGTAAAGGTGTTGTGTTTATTATTATTGGTCATTCGGAAAGTAGGTACGTGGGTAACTTTTAGAGTAAGATAAAGATCTACGTATTTCGTCATGGAAAAATGCGTGAGCGCAGCAAGCGTGTCTTAAAATTTAAAACGCAAAGTAATGTTCGAGGAACTGCCTTGAGACCAAGGATTTTTAATAATTTTGGAGCATATTTATTGTATCTCTTATTTCATCTGTCAAATTGGTAAATAAGATTCTTTTTAAGTTTAATAAAAAAACACCTTTAGTTTAGTGCCTTTTGGTATTAAAAGTTTCAAAATCCACTTCCTTATTCGCCATAAAATATAAGATCAACCATAAACCAACAGTATTTTTTAAATAAACCAACTCATCAAAGATATTACGGCATTCTGAGCTGATGAAATCACGTACAAAGTTGCACCAATTTTGACAGACGGAAGCCTTAACGTGGAGCGTTTTAATCTTGCCAACAAAGTTCAACACTACCGCATTGGGATAGAAGATATATTTGTGAAGAACTATACGAATGGTGGCTCAAACAATTCCGGTACAGCTCTTAGCTGGAGCAAGGAAACATCCCACATTTTATTGTTGCTATAAATTTTCCGCCGAGATTGTCCGTGGATTTTTATACTCCTTTAGCAAAGCAACCCGGGTTGGTATGGAAGAATTATCGTGACAGCTATCTGACTGGCTTCAATTTTGCCTTCTAGAATATCTGAGAGCCAGCATAAAGTTTTATTGCTTCCAATCTCGATTCAGAACATGGTTCAGAGTGTCGAAAGCTCTATTAAAATCGGTGTTGGAGTTCCAGCTATAAGCGCGTATAAACGGACGGATTATATTCTATTTATAGTGACGGTAGCAGGGTGGGTGAATGTTTTGAATATTTTTCTTTATTATTCGAGAGCATAAGACGGTTGTATACAAAGTAATGAGGATTTGTAACGGCAATTTTAATGATTTAGTAGTCCGTTTGACTGTCTGCGAACGTTCTTGAAATGTTAAAGTGTGTTTTCGGAATCTTAGTACTGTTTTTTTTCAATTGTTAATTCTTGTTTTTGTTTTGTTATTGTTGTTGTTGATGTTCTAATTTAGGTGTCCAGGTTCAAGTTTGTTTTTATGTCTTCCTATAAAACAAGTTTTTGTGTTATGGTTGCTTAAGAGACGGTTTGTCTGAGGATTTTTTAAAAAATATAATCAACAATAAAGTTTTTAGTAAACCTATTTTTTTATTCGAATGATTTAATTTAAATTCTTTCATTCCTCTAATGTCCATAAAGCCCTTGAACCAAAAATTCGAAGACATGTAACATGTACCACTCGCACTGGGCCCGCGTGGTGGATTATGGCCCACTGCCTCTCACCAAGAGGAGGCCTGTGTCCCAGCAGTTGGAATATTATAGGCTGATTATGTATTCCTGTAATGACATGTAAATGAGATAACCCTCAATACGCAAATATTAAGATAACTCAGAAATATGAATGACACAAATTAGAAAGCATTTCTCACCATACCAGTTTTATGCCTATCAACAGTCATATTTGCTGTTGCAATACAGTTATGCTATCGTAAAATTTCTACACAGGGTCAAATTAAATTAGCTAGCGAAACTACGCAGATATGATGATGATATCTAAACAAGATAAAACAAAAAAGAAATTAGTTATGCCCATTTTTTTGTGGGGTAATCGTTCGAAAATAGTGTAGTCACTTGAAATATCAATTAAAACTTCAGATGTTTATTGTGTAAAGTTCAGAGACGTGTTGGGTATTTGATATCCCAACACGATAAAACAAAAGAAAACAGTTTCCCAACTCGTATTTCAAGTAACAACACAATAATCGATCGTTAAAAAAAACATCAAATAATTGTTGTTTTTATTTTATCGTGTTCATAGTTTCGCTAGCTAATTTAATTTGACTCTATAATACAACCATTTAATAACACGTTGATTGAGAGTTGAAGTTTCTTGTATTCAACTTTGTACTTTTTAATAGTGAAAGTATAAAGAATTTTTCTTGTCACTTTTTTACAAGATGAAGTTGATTTACAATATAAACATGATTGATTGCTTTCCACGCTGATAAAGTTTAAGAATAATGGAACCGAAGGTAAGTTGCTTGTCATCAAGTTATAGGAAGTTGAGTTAAGTGACGGAAAAGGTTAATTGCGATGAAAGTGAGAAATGGAGATAGCGGCCATGACAATCTGCTTACCTATTTAGCTTTTTTTATTGAGCTACTAGCAGCGCCCGCGGTTTTATCTGCATAGGTGTCAATCATGTGAAAATAATATAGGGATAAAAAGTATCCTATGTGTTATTCCGATATATAAGCTATATTACTGTAAAGTTTCATCAAAATTCGTTAAGTAGTTTTCACTATACTGTTGAAACTTGGTAAGTAGATGTATTCTGTGAACCGCATTAAGATTCTCACACAAAAATAGAAAAAAAAAACAATAAATTTTGGGGGTTCCCCATACATAGACCTGAAACTCAAAAAAATTTTTTTCATCAAACCCATACGTGTGGGGTATCTATGGATAGGTCTTCAAAAATGATATTATGGTTTCTAATATCATTTTTTCTAAGTTGAATAGTTTGCGCGAATTTTAGGAGACAGACTTTCTCACTTCTCAGTAAGTCTAGAATAACTTATAAGCACTTGTTTCAAGTACGGACCTAAATTCTAGGTAATTCATTTGTCAGCACTAAGAAACTTTAGTTTATACACGACACAATAGAAACAGTTAATTGGTATTAACATTATTAAATTATATATCCTACGTACAATGTCCTACTTCACAAGTTTTCCCCCAAAAACAACCAAGGGGATGGATTCCAATTGTTTCAATTCAATTAAAAGGGTTAATTGAATTGTAACGTTTCTATGGAATGGAATTTCATTAGTCTTGTGGACCTATGTACTAATTATTTTGTAGCATTCAAGGTAAAAGGCCTAAACAATAGGGTTTTTTGCGATTACTTAAATTACTTTTACTATGGAAAAAATCGTGGTCAATTAATACAATTCCAAGTCAATTTAGAAAGATTTCCGGAAGATTAGGTACACTGAAATTTAAGGAGATTTCAGTGATCTTCGTAATTAAATATTTCTTTGAAAATATCACCATTTGGAATTTTATTTACACGATAAAATAAAGAAAATTATGCGATAGGGCTGATTTTTCCATCGCCAGATAACTTTTATTCGAGGAATAAAATTGACTTTTGACAGTTTTTGTATGAAATAACTGGCCAAATTTCAAAATTATTCCTCGAATAAAGTTATCAAATGATTGAAAAATCAACCCTACATAATAAAAAAAAAAACTAAATGATGTTCTTTCTATGCTTTTTCTATTTATTAACTTCAAAAAAATAAACTGCCACCGGCCATTGACTAACTAAATACATTAATCGCCATCTTATTATTCTTATTAAAAATTATCCTTTGACATTTTAACAAGTTTATCCGCTATTAGCTTAAATTAATGATACACGGTAACCTTTCAATATATACAATTATACATATTTAGTTTATTTACCCTTTTGACCTCAACGTGTCATTAATTTTGTTTTGAATAATTTGCGAAATACTCAAGGGTAAAGTTGTAAACCTATGTTTTAATTTTCTGGACGCTCTGTTTCTAAAGCCGGAATACACATGCTAATAACTTGCACAAGGTAAGCAAGCAGGTTGCATGCTGTACAAAATTCTGATTGGTGTAAACGTTGGGCCAAGGATTCCCTGACCAAACTAAGCCGCGCGTAAAAGTGTCCATACTGGGTAATTCTGTATTATTTCCTGCGAAATCTTACCACGTCAATATCGTATCTTGTGAACGGCAAGGAATCGAAAAGTTTGAGTTTGAGTTTGAGTCATGTTTTTTGACAGTTCAAACCACACCATTGTGTCACAGAGAAAACGTTAATAGCAGATGTCGTGATCAACTAAGGAATTGAAATGGTTTCGAAGTAAGAAATTGTTCATAGTGAATTAGGGCCCTGAGAAGAGTGAGCTCACACAATAATAATAAATAATGGCGATTCCATGAAAATCAAGTCAAGTACGTGGGACATTGTGTGTGTCAGAGGTCTCAAATCGAAACAGAAGCGAAACCATCTTTTGACATGGTATGGTCAATTGGGTAATAAATAAATACTTGCACTAGCTTGTGCGGGGTACTGACGTGCAAATTGCCGGCTTCATTTATTCTTATGTTACACAGAGAAGAAACACCACCCTAATTGCGTAACACCCTATTATTCTAATTTGAATCATTTTGAAGGATATTCCCAATCCATTGCTTCATATGTTCGAAAAATGTGTTTGCTCATCAACGTAAATAACGCAATGAATGTTGTTGAACTGTCAAAATCCCATGGATATTGATAGTGTGTTACGCCATTACTCTGCTGGTACCTAGTCTTATTATTCATTGAATGGGTAGATAAATGTCGAAAATAATTACATACCATACAAGATTCAAACAGACAGTTTTCCTTGAAGGTAAACTTGCGGTTTGATTATAATTGCTAATTTTAAGTGTCAGGGTCTCTGGGTGGTCAACTGGTCATAATGTCTTCACGTGGTGTTCTGTCATTTCTAATTAGGATTTTCTTATATAAACACTAGCTGCGTCCCGCGGTTTCACCCGCATAAGTTTCGATCCCGTGGGTATAGGTATTGGGATAAAAAGTATCCACACACATACACACACACACATACACACATACACACACACACACCCACACACACACACACACACACACATACATACATACACATACACACACACACATACACACACGTACACGTACACATTTATTTTTCCGTTCAAAAGAGTTTCCTCAAGGGTGCGTGTTAAGGAGAGTTAATATACCTATCCATTGTCGATAGAAGAATTTTTCGATTTCAGATTAATAGCTGGAAGGCATTCCAATATTATTTCTGCTGTAGGTACTCGTATCTCCTTTGTTGACGATTTTAAGTTGAGAAGTTTTACACGTTGTCAATTAGGTTTACTTCAAGTGCAAGGTGAGTTTTTGACAGTTTTGGTATGAACTTGCAGTAAACATTTCTGCATAGTAAAAAGGCTATTTTTTTTATTGCACATTGTCAAAAAAGGTTACTTGTGAAAGTGATTTTTTTACAGTTTCGGTATAAAAACGTGCAAGTTAACTTGCATTAAACATGTCCATAGAGAAAAAACAATTTTTCTTGGAAATGGACGTCGCTCTTTAGATATATTATTTATTTGGCGGTAAAAGAAAAAGGATTAAGTAGACTTGTCATTGTCATCTTCTACAATAAAGCTAACTTTTACGGAAAACGGTCTTGTCCTAGAAAATATTATTTTAAAAAGTTATGTCAGTAAGCTTGTCTTCATTTTCCGTATAAAAAGTACATTACGAGGTCTGAAAAAACTGGAACACTACAGTTGAAATGTATGAAATTCAAGCATTTCAAGCTCTAAGTTTTCCGAGATAAAAACTGTTTGAACAAAGCGTTAACCTGTGTCCCTGTACTTCGTGTTCTTTATCCGCTTATTTGTGTGTCTGGATTTTTCTGTGGCTGGATTTTATCCTAGGAATTAAAATTGGACTAGATTCATTTACGTTTGTACGTTGATTTTTCGTTGAAAACTTATTTAGGTTTTACGTCTGTGTCTGTTTAAATAAGATAATTAAATTAAGGGTAGACATCAGGTAGACAAGGGGCTATTTCCTCTTGTCTAACTTTAAGCCTACCCTTAATTTAATTATCTCAGGGCTGGTGTCACTATTGTCTTTTGTTTTGTTTTGTTATCTTGTCGAAGAGAGCAGTGGTGGCCCAGTGGTATAGGCTGTGACTTACCGAGTTGTAGGTCGTAGGTTCGAACCCAGACAGGTGCTTTATTTTTTGTAAATTGTTCATCACCACTGCTCTCAAAACGGTGAAGGAAAACATCGTGAGGAAACCGGCATATCCTCGAAGCAAAAATTCAAAGACATGTGACATCTACCAACCCGCATTGGGCCCGCGTGGTGGATTACGGCCCGAGAGGAGGCCTGTGGCGTGGGAACATTATAGGTTGGTTATGTATGTTAAATATCTTGTAGAAACTTTGTTATACACAAGTAATTCTCTATCACAATGATTTTTTTTAGATCAATCGCGAAAGTTACGTCTTTTAAACTTAATTATTATTATTATTTTTTTATATCAACTAGCTTTTGCCCGCGGCCTCACCCGCGTGGATGTCGGAAATTAACCCCAGGAGCGGACTGCTGGAATTAAAAGTAACCCATATGTTAGTTTAGGTTAAAAACTACATATCTGTGTGCCAAATTTCATCCAAATCCGTTCAGCCGTTTTTTAATAAATCCGGATCATACATTGAGTCAAACGATCAAAAATTCTTCGTTACTATTTTACTAAAGGTATAGATTCAAAGATTATACCTAATTATTTGATAAGAAGCACAGAAATGAACAAAACCTTCTTGACTTCAAGCTTGGTAGGCTGCAGAAATCACTAATCCTCCTGCTAAGTTCTTCAAAGGATTACTAAGAACGCCAATCAAACAAAAGAAGACCTTTACCTAACGACTGTTCAAGTCTATCAACTTTACTTGACGCGGATTAAATCCAAGTATTCTACGTATTAATCTCTACACAGTTGGTTATTACGGTATTCAGCGTCGGCTATACTTGAGCGAAATTTAATAAGTGATGTAGCTTAGGTACGAGTATCTTTGTAACTTTAACGAACTCACGTGAACTTAAGTTGCGTTGGTGTAAATACGAATTAATATAAATACAGAAGTACCATTGTTAGGCCAGCCTGTAAACCTCACTCAGCATCCCAGTGATATTGTGAGCGAGGATATAAAAAAAGAGAATAAATAGTGACTTTATTCTGTTTGAAAGTACTAGGTGAATCACATAAATGAATAAAAAAGTTTATTGCATACCATATGATCCATAAAAATAACATAGTTTTTAAGAAAAAAAAATGCCATACAGACACACAAACATAAACATAAGCCTTTCTGCTCTTGTACATTAAAACAGAAACATTTACGCAGTTTTTTAGGGTTCCGTACCTCGAAAGGAAAAAACGGAACCCTTATAGGATCACTTTGTTGTCCGTCCGTCCGTCTGTCTATCAAGACCCTTTTGCTCAGGAACGCGTGGAGGTATCAAGCTAGAATTTATATCAAATACTCAGGTCTACTGACCCTTGGAGCTGTGAATAAATCAAACTTCTAAACCAACGCAATCAAAAGATACAGCCGTTTATGCCGCAAATTTCCGCAAATTTTCGACACTCGCAAGGGAATCAAAACCTACAGGGTACTTCCCGTGAACTCAGAATCTTGAAATTTGGTACGAAGCAACGTCTTATAGTACAGATAAAGGAAAAATTGCGAAAACCGTAAATTTTTAAGTTACATCATATAATAAAAATATTTTTAATAATTTTAGCCGGTTTTTTAAATTTTATTATTCAATGCTGAAAATCTATTCAATGCTGCTGCAGACTTTGACAGGCTGTGGACACGTGGTGATATAATTATACTGTGACCGCCAAAAATCCATCTGCCTAGCTTTTTCCCTATGTTGGGGTTTGGGCTTCTGACTACCCGTAACGATTATAAGAAAAGATCTACGAATGACAGCCGGGACGGAAAGCCTTAACGTGCGTTCGATATGAAATGGATAGTCAACCATCCACGAACGACCGCGGCAAGCGTAGCTTAACATCATACATTGTTCAGAATAGGCCTTCGCTAACATCTCCATTGTGGTGTTACGGTCTTTAATGTAACTTAACTCCTGTTTGTGTTAGCCGTGTTAATAATGTTTCTCCTCGGAATTAACTTCAGGAATTGTTCGCACTCTTCTTTGTATATTTTTCTTTTGTTTAGTTACTTCGGTAACGAATGTGGCTGTGGTAAGATTTGTTGCTTACCACTTGGAGTTTATTAGATGGGAGCGTATTCGTTAGCCTGAACGCACGCAATCTTTAATGTTGGATTTCCCATAACTTAGGCATTGTTGTCCCGTGTTATCTTCCTCTGTTCTTTCCAGATTTTTTTTTAAAACGTTACCCCACACTAGGAATTACTCCTGTATCGTGGGTGCGTTTACTAACAGTTAAACTCACATAACAAACAGCCAGACCCGGAACAACTACCTGTAGGCAGTAAAAATATTTGTTCCGTGCGGGAATCGAACCCGCGACACGCAGCGCAGCAGTCGATCGCTCAGCCACTGCGCCAACCGTGTCGTCAAAGGCAAGACAATAATGACGATGTGGGGAGTAGTCTCCAAAGTGGTTTGTTCATAATAACATAACAGCATAATGCCTTGCTTCCCCGGTGGGTTAAGCAGAGTAGAAGGTACTCCTCTGCTTAACCCACCGGGGAAGCAAATCAACAAAAAAAAATGTGACAAACATTTCGCCAGGAGGTGAATCGATTGCCATCAACCGGCGGGAAAAATCCAGACGTCTGGATCCGGGTTGCTAATGAGAAATTCCGGGTGGAAAAACCCAATAACACTTAGGCTCAATTTACACTGCTGCGGAACGGAGTGGAAGCGAGTTTTCGTAGCGATATTTTACATAGAAAAATGAACTTTATGTCAATTGTCTAATGTACAAACTTGATACGAGCTTATTACTCCCGAATTCCCGAGAATGCGCTATAATTCTCCAGAAGATTCGTGACCTGTGCGTACATGTGTACCTAATTTGTGCGTTACTCTTTTGACATAAAGTTCATTAAGCTTTGTACAAAAAAAAGCACTTCCACTGCGTTCCACGGCAGTGTAAATTGAGCCTTAGCGCGACTTGGGAATCGAACACAGGACCTCATCCTCAGCGCTAGGGATTGCGACCGCTGGACCAACGAGGAGTTCGTGCATTTTTGTTGAATATCTGTCGTCTTGTCAAATCAGTTATTGTTTGTAATTCGGCTGAGATGGGTGCCATGGGCGGCCCGTTTCGTTTTCAATGTGAAAAATATTGATGCATTTTCATTTCAAAAACAACTACCAATAATAAAAATAGCACACCATCGCATTAGGTTAATCTTGTTATGATAGTTGTAAAGATAATTATAAATAAATAACTTAAACGTGGAATTGGACGTTGATTTGTGAACTGTGTAAAACGCGAACCCATAAAATAGTGTTGTACTTCGTACACACTTAGCCCCTAACCGCGTATGTCTGAATTTAGCTTTAGGGTCGCGGTTTTTTACGAGCTAAGTGAGGAAGGGACTTTTATAGCGCTTGTGCAATCGTATATGCAGATGTTGTGAATAAAGGCTGCCCTTAATGTGCGGGTCAGTTTAGTGGTTCGTGACGAAATATGTGGGAAAAGATTGTAGTAGGTATTTAGAAAGAAAAAAAGGAAATAAATTAAAAGAGCCTCCACTAGAGGCGAACAAAAACACACAAAAAAATAACAAGTTGGGGGGGACTGGTGTATTTCTTGACATTTCTGGCTGTTGCATCGTCAGGATTCATTATAAGGGCCTCCACCAGAGGAGATAATTCAAGACATTAGTCCGGTAAGCCCTTGCTGGAATCAGCTCCACTTTTGACGCTATCTGGCGACTCATGTTACCACGGCCTGAGCTATTCTCCTATAGCTGTCGCAGTAACGAGAGAAGTTAAATTTATTATTATTTTTTTTCAAAGTGATGATTACAAACTAACACTATCGACTGAACTATTGCTCTTGTGTTGTCTTGTGTATATTCACGAAGTATACAAGATGTAATTGAAATAATATAAACCTGAGGAACAAATCGTGAGCAAACCGGCATGTCAACCAAAAAATCGAAGAAAATTGACATCCGCCAACCCGCACTGGGCCCGCGTGGTGGATTACGGCCCACTCCCTCTTACAGAGAGGACGCCTGTGTGAACAGTGAGAGGGGTCACTGTACTACAGTTACAAGCCCACTAAAAGCCATGGTATTTTCATTCAAAAATCAAGTCTATCTTTCACCATTACAGTCCAAAGTACAAACGATAGCTTGATAGCAGTTCATAACGCGTGCAATCTTACTTTAGATGCCACGATAGCACCGAAGGGGAATTAGTACAAGGATCACGTACCGCACAGCTAGATAACCAGCACTGCACTGCCCAACCTTATCTCTAATTAAAAATAAACTACCTTTATCTGCTAGTTTTTTTTTTGCTACGCGATTGTGTAAACAAAATGTAGTAGTAGTAGTAAATGTAGAAAAAAGATGAATTGAAAATGTTAGATTTAAACGGCTCTTTAGTCAACTGAGGCCGCTCGATCTTATCCCGCGGGATGAGTTGAATAAATAATTAATTTTATTATTTTTCCTTTGTCAACTGATCCCACTTTAAAAAAAGATTAATATTTATATATAAATATGTGCACACGTGAACAAAATTCTTTGGGGAAAAAAATGACACATGGCTTGGTTATACTGATATATTAAAAAATCACAGTCGTTTGATTAATAAACAGAAACTAAATGTAAATAAGTAGTGTCAAAATTTGAAGGGGCAGTTTGTAAATCGACATTGTTTTGTCAAATAGAACAGTGGTGGCCCCCACGACTTACGAGTTGTTGGTCGTAGGTTCAAACCCAGTCAGATGCTTTACTTTGTAGCGGTATCTACAACGCCGCATGCGAACAAAGCGTCATACTGACGTCACGTAAATCCAGCATCTCGCAAGCAGAGTTTGCCGCGCAATTAGCATATTATATACAAACTTCCCGACATCAGTCGTCGGGCAATTGTCCGCCAGACACAACACCCGTCTGGTCGGAGGATCCTCCCTTTTCTATGGAGGATGAGTGAACTTTACACCCTGTTCCTCACACCTCCAAAACTTTATGTAAATTATTTCTTTACCACTGCACTCAGAACGCTGAAGGAAAACATTGTAAGGCTTGTCTTAAAACCAAAAAATTCAAAGACATATGACATCTCCCAACCCGCACCAAGCCCTAGTAGTAGGATTAAATTACGGCCCACTCACACACACAGGCCTCCTCTCAGTGAGAGGGTCACTGAGAGGAGGAGTCACTTGTTATTTTTTTGTGTGTGTGTGTGTGCTCTTTTAATTTCTTTCTTTTTTTTTCTTTCTAAATACCTACTACAATCTTTTCCCACATATTTCGTCACGAACCACTAAACTGACCCGCACATTAAGGGCAGCCTTTATTCACAACATCTGCATATACGATTGCACAAGCGCTATAAAAGTCCCTTCCTCACTTAGCTCGTAAAAAACCGCGACCCTAAAGCTAAATTCAGACATACGCGGTTAGGGGGGCTAAGTGTGTACGAAGTACAACACTATTTTATGGGTTCGCGTTTTACACAGTTAACAAATCAACGTCAAATTCCACGTTTAAGTTATTTATTTATAATTATCTTTACAACTATCATAACAAGATTAACCTAACGCGATGGTGTGGTTGCCGCATGCGAACAAAGCGTCATACTGACGTCACGTAAATCCAGCATCTCGCAAGCAGAGTTTGCCGCGCAATTAGCATATTATATACAAACTTCCCGACATCAGTCGTCGGGCAATTGTCCGCCAGACACAACACCCGTCTGGTCGGAGGATCCTCCCTTTTCTATGGAGGATGAGTGAACTTTACACCCTGTTCCTCACACCTCCAAAACTTTATGTAAATTATTTCTTTACCACTGCACTCAGAACGCTGAAGGAAAACATTGTAAGGCTTGTCTTAAAACCAAAAAATTCAAAGACATATGACATCTCCCAACCCGCACCAAGCCCTAGTAGTAGGATTAAATTACGGCCCACTCACACACACAGGCCTCCTCTCAGTGAGAGGGTCACTGAGAGGAGGCCTGTGTCGTAGTAGTGGGAACATAAGAGGCTGATTATGCTGTATATCCCTTGTTATATTAATATTTAACTTAAAATGTCCTGAAGCTCAGAAAAAAACCACCATTTACAAACTCCTAACACCGCCACAGCACGACACCTTTTTCAAACAAGGTACTGTTTACATTATCTGAACACAATTAATGAACATGCTATAAGGACCTTTATACACGGCACGGTTTCTTTACGGTACGCCGTATAAACCGAGCCGTAGAAAAAACGAGTACATCAAGAAGCTCCTATAGTGATCCATACAACACTGCCGACTGTGCCTACATAAGGCGAATAAACCGTAGTTTTTCACGGCAAGTAAAACGTGTGTGTACGAAGGGCCTAACTGCACCGTGTATATCAAAGTTTCAGTAAATCTTTATCTTTACTTTCCATTTGTTTTTGCAAGTAAGCTCGCTTCATACGTTCACGACTGCTTCTGTTTGAGGTGAAAACTTATTTGAAACTCAAAGAGTTCTTGATAAGATGGATTACGTAGACAGGTAGTACACATTGACGTGTGAGGAGGAAGAAGGTAAAGCTGGAAAATACAAAGTAAGATACACAAGAATGTTTTGCATAAGATTGTATCAAAAGAGTTGCTGAATAATTGAATGAGCTTGTTTGGATTTGCACAACATTTCCTATATTAATAATAAACATCGCAGAACCATTTAGTAGTATAATCATAGTAAGTAGTTGATGTTGAATATTATGATGTCCATGTTGCATAATTCGTTTCGTTCGAAGAAGTCATAATGTTGTTTAAAACCTATAATAACATAGCATGTTTAAGTACCTAGTCACGATTAATTAAAGAGTGTTAATATTTTATAATGCAGGCAAAGCCTACGTGAAAGCTAGCTAAGGAGCTCAGCTAAGGAGCAGACAGGATTTAGGTAAATTAAACTTTTAAAATACTAATTGGGCCCCGCGGTTTCAACCGCATAAGTCTCGATCCCGTGGGAATATCGGGATAAAAAGTCCGTTCAGCCGTTTTAGCGTGAAAGAGTAACATACAAAAAACTTAATCTTTTCTCTTTATAATATAGTTTAGAAGCAATATTATAGGAAGACCTGACGCGAACTGAAAACTCAATACCATATAGGTGTTGAGTTTTCAGTTCGCGTAACTGCCTTGTTGGTTTGCAGCTGCTGTTTTCATGACACTGATCAGCCGCGAGTTCGGTTCCCAGGTCGGGTGAAAACTTAGGGGACAGTGGGGGAATTGAGAACGGCGGGTAATTGGGAATAGCTAGGTAAGTAATACTTTCCCCCGCACTACACCGCTCCGCACCCGTTCAACTGTCGCGTACGCACTGAGGGGGGCTAGACGCGTCTGTTGAACGGGTGCGGAGCGGTGTAGTGCGGGGAAAAGTATTACTTACCTAGCTATTCCCGCCGTTCTCAATTCCCCCACTGTCCCCTACTTGTTTATTTTTGGTTCTACTAAGAAATTATCATTAGCATCCCAGAGTTCGGAACTGAGAAACCTGATTTTGAGTCCTCCAGACCAGAGCGCGCGGGAGATAATATAGTGCACAAACGTGCGCAGACACAGGTGCTCTCTTTCTTCCCTCACTCTCATAGTCTGATGGGACGGCACGCAATCCGACACGACCAGAGAGAGATTTGGCACAGGGTCAAGGGCTTCACGTGCTTTCCGAGTCACGGGGGTATCACACCGCCAACTTCCAAACTCCGGGCTGCTACTAGGATATTCCTAATGAAAAAACTCAATAACGCTTTGTCCGACCTGGGAATCGAGCCATGGACCCTGCGCTCAGCAGTTGGGCTTGCGATAACGAGACCAACGGGGTAGTCAAAATTTCATACATAGCATACGGCTGGCAAAACTTGATTGCTATCCTCACAGGATTGAGAAAAAAAAGCGCGGAGTTGTATGGACCAATGTACTTACATAACAAAATACATATTAATCTTCTTCACACCTACTACTCACTAGTACTAGTCACAAGCACTTGCCGCTTGACTGACCTGTCTCGTCGCAACTGCGCCCTCGGATCCCATCCATCCATCAATTTGTTCTATCATCCATCAATCGATGAAGTACCATTTGAGAAGAGAGCCCACCTGAATAGTTGACTGTTAACTTTCCTTTACTATGAACTAGCTGTTGCCCGTGACTACGTCTGCGATCCAGGATGAAAAGAAGCCTATGTCCTTCTCGAGGTCATGTTCTACCCATGTGCCAAATTTCATTTAAATCCGGTCAGCCGTTTTAACGTGAAAGTGTAATAAATAAACAACACGTCGCTTTCCAATATTAGTTAGGATTAGGAGTAAACTTTTTGTTTCTTTCGAGACATCGACAGTCCAGAGCTGTAATAATCAATTCTTAAGCGGTCATTTTCATTTTTACTGTGATCGTAGAAGTCATTGGTATCATGATAATTACTCAATTGATGTCTGGGTTACCATAGTTAAACTATGAGACTTTCTCTATTCTCTATGTCACCATTGTTTCGCAATAATCAGCCTATAATGTTCCCACTGTTGGGACATAGGCCTCCTCTATGAGAGGGCCATAATCCACGTGGGCCAGTGCCGCTTGGTAGATGTCACAATATGTTTTCGAATTTTGAGTTCTGTCACCGTTTCCAGAGCAGTGGTGATGAAATGAAATACACAAAGTAAAGTGTTTGCCTGGGTTCGAACTCACGACCTACAACTCGTAAGTTGGAGCAAATACCACTGGGCCACCACTGCTTCCAATAACCATGTATAATCAAATTAAAATTCAGTGACTCTTACTCTTTTTCGTATTTATTCTTTTTCAAATTACGGCGTTAGTATTTCAAGTTTTTTCACCCGTCAACACGTAACTAAAAATAACCGTAATTCGTTCCATTAAAAATCGTACTTCACGACAAACGCCATGTTTTCGCTTCATTTCAATTTCAAATTCAAGAATGTTGATTTATTAGTGTGCGATGCATGTTTTGTGTTAAGACTTAGCACGAGGCATGGGTCGTTTTAATACGATAATTGTTACAAGTCACGAATTTAGTTAAATAAAAAATATTTTATGAAATCGTGCAATGAAAATAAAACCATTAATCACTTAATTAAAATCTTAAATTCACAGACAACGCACTGCCTAAAACACTGGGTCTAGTAAAAAAAACGTAAGAAAATTTTAAATTCTTATTTAATTAATTGTGGATGCATTTACGAGTATATACGATGTTAACATCTTGTATATACTCAAAACCTCAAAGCTTTTATTTCAAATAAACCAATTACGGGCACTTTAGAATTGTCAAGAAGTCGGTCAGTCAGAATGAAGCTAGTTGCCCATTCCAAAGCGTAGTAGGTACCTATGGAGAAGAACGGGCAAGAAACTCCACGGCACTCTTTTAAATCAAAATAATATGGTTACAATGTACGATGCCAACAAATCGGATAGTGTGCACGCCCTTAATGCACCGTAGAAAGCGGTAACTCTCGCTCTTGGTTCCACATATCACATGCAAGTATATGGGAAAGCAGGCTAGTAACGCTTGCTTTACCGGTCGTAGAGATTGAATTATCTCAAGGTGATTAACTCATGAGTTACCTTGGGTAACCTGGAAGTCTTTAAATAGACTCCGGACCCAGGTTGGCCGAAGCAAGGAAAACCTGTTCAGGTGGAGATTCATAGACGACTCCGCCTTGGAGTGTAAATGTGGTACTGTTCCACAAAGGATGGGAGACTTAATATCGTGTCCTGCGTTTCCTGTCAGCTGCACGTTACAGGAACTGATGGACGCTGGTGATGGTGCTAAACAAGTGGCCGAATTCTGGGTTGAGTCCATTAAGATTAATACAACACCCCTATTTGGTTAATATACCATATATACGCACTAAGCGCTTCTCATCATCTTTTCTGATGCGCACAGCAAAGGAGTGGAATTGTCTGCCTGCGTCTGCATTCCCGAGTTCATACAACCCTAATCTCTTCAGGGCGAGAGTGAATAGGCTTCTTCTGGGCAAGTAGATCTCATCCCTGCCTCTGGGCTGGATTGAGGTCAAGAGTGAGCCCATTGACTATATAAAAAAAAAAAGATTGCTATCGACCGGCTAAGAAGAAGAAGATCTCAAGGTTATCACTTGTTGGTGACAGGACATACCTATTTTTAGGTGTAGGTATCGTAGGTAGGAGGTTTTCACTAAAACAGTAAGAAATAATAAATATACGTACTGTACATACAAATGTAGTCAAAGAATAAATATATACTAAACGCATAATCAACTTAGGTATAACGTTTCCACTGCTGGGTCACAGGCCTCGTCTCTGTGAGAGGGAGTGGGCCATAATCGACCACGCGGGCCCAATGCCTTCTGACGGACACTAAACGGGTAGTCAGAAGCCAGTGTCTAACAACCAGTCTTACCAAGGGGTATCGTATTACCCAGTAACTGGGTTGTGGAGGTCAGATAGGCAGTCGCTCCAAGTAAAATACTGGTATTCAGCTGCATCCAGTTAGACTGGAAGCCGACCCCAGCATAGTTGGGAAAAGGCTAGGCAGATGATTAGCTCCTGACCTTCGTCTTCGTTGAATAAAAATGACAGTTCGAAAAGGTGACATATACATGACAAATACCCGCAATGTGGCATAGGAATTAGATTGAAAATTGCTTAACGTTATTACGCTCCTTGCCCTATGGAGCATTTTGGTTTGCCCTAGGGTAGGCTGTTGAGGTGGTGGCGTGTTTGGTGTTACACGGCTTGGTTACCCCATTCCACCACTATTTCTTCGTTTTCTTTTTGATTACATTTAAATATTCTCATTATTAAGGATGCAGCAGTGGTGGCCCAGTGGTAACAGCCGTGACTCACGAGGTGTAGGTCGTAGGTTCGAACCTAGACAGGCGCTTTACTTTGTGTAGATTATTTCATCACCAGTGCTCTCTAAACGGTGAAGGAAAACATCGTGAGGAAACCGGCATGTCCTAAAACCAAAAAATTCGAAGACATGTGACATCTACCAACCCGCACTGGGTCCGCGTGGTAGATTACTGCCGCCACCCTAACACAGAGAGGAGGCCTGTGTCCCAGCAGTGGGAAACATTATAGGCTGATTATGTATTCTCATTATTCTGTGTTTCAAAAGTCATCCAGCCCCACGAGTGTTCCAAAAATACTCGTACAGTAAAGTAAGTGAGTTAAGTACCTAAGTAGTAAGTTATACTAATATTAAAGCTAAACAGTTAGTTTGGGTTTTTGTTTGAACGCGCTAATGTCTGGAACTAACGGTCGGTTTTCAAAAAAGTCTTTGCATTTGACTATTTAACATCACACTAGGAAACAAGCCGAGCAAAAAGAAAAACAGTCGGAAAGAACGCAAGCGAAAACGAAGTACGAAGTAATATATAGCGCGGGCAGGTGATGCGATACGATACGACGTTGTGGAGCAAGAAATTTCACGCGGACGAAGTCACGGGCAGCGCTACTGTTTTCTAAAGCACAAACATAGATTCTATTCGGAGGCTAATCGAAATTGTACTCGTAGATCACATAAACTTAGTGAAAATATTACTTTAAAGTAAGTAATCCTACTAATATTATAAACGCGCATGTTGGGATGGATGTATGTATGGATGGATGGATGGATGTTTGTTACTATTTCACACCAAAACTACTGAACGGATTTGGATTAAATTTGACACAACATAGTTAATAACCTGGATTAACACATGGGATACTTTTTATCCCGATATTCCCACGGGATTGAAACTTATGCGGTAGAAACCGTGGAGCGCTGCTAATAAAACAATAAACACGACTTATTAAGTAAGTAATTAGTTGAACAAGATCTTAAAATGTTATAACTAATTAATTCTAACATCGTCGGTCCACTAATCCTGTACAAACACAGATTTCTTAGATCCGTTTAATTAATTCCATTGTAACAATTTCATTTCTAGTTCTTTAATTAAATATTTACATTTCCAGGGCAGAAACGTCACATAAAATATGCCTTCTTATTGGTCTGTGCAAATAATTAGTAGAGCGGTATTCTCGGTACCGGGTAATGAGCACGGAAAATGGCTACTTATTTTCTATTTTGAGAATAATCATTCTCGAAAATGATTTAATTTGCCTGGGAAAAACAAAGGGTTTTGTTGGACTCCAACAGGCTACCAACGTTTTCATCGCAGATCTTCATCTTATACCTAGCTCATTAGGAGATACTAGAGCATTCATCGCTGCCTTGGTCTTGGCCAAGATCTTTCTTGGCCCAAACACTTTGACGTAACAGGCCTTTTTATGACGCAGCTAGGCATAAATCACATAGTTTGAAAACTTTCATCAGCATCATCATCAGCCTACAGCAGTCCACTGCTGGACAAACGCCTCTGCTATTGCACGCCATTCAACTCGATTTTCGGCAACTCTCATCCAGCTGCTACCAGCCATCCTGCGAAGATCGTCGCTCCACCTAGTCTGAGGGCGTCCCACCTTACGTTTACCGACTCGGGGTCTCCACTCAAGAACACGTTTACCCCAACCGTCATCGGAAACTGGAAAACTATCAAGTGATCGAAAGTCTTGGCCCGCGGCATTCGGTATTGCTGTTGTAATATTATCTTCCAACATCTGTTATATACTTTATTAAATTCAAACAAACTACTACACAACCCACTGCTCACAAACCGGTGAAGGAAAAAGTCTCGTGAGGAAACCAGCATGTCCTACAACCACAAATTTGAATACATGTGACATCTACCAACCAGCACTGGGCTCGCATAGATTATTATTAGCCCACTCCCTCTCGAAGAGAGGAGGCCCCTGTCCCAACAGTGGACAAACATTATAAGCTGATTATGTTTAATCTACTACACAAAACAATTTCCTCATATTCAATCGCTTTTAAAATAACAGTCTTTAGTGAAATGAATAATTCACAAATGTATTAGACGAGACATCACCATCAAGTAAGAATATTAAGATAGAAAGTATAGGAAGCAATGATGACCTGTGTACCGGAAGGCTTGACTCACACATGTAATTTCGTATTGCTACGTAAATGCTGCTTAATAAGAACTTCCACTGAAGTAGAAATGGTATAAATGAGATTTTAAAAACAATTAACGGCTGTCAGTTTTTTATTGTTGTTACTATTGATTGTTGCGGGAAAAACAAATCATCTGTAGGCTCATGAAGGAAAGTATCTTGAACTGAGATTGGCAAAATAAAATTGATGTTGGTAATGATTTTGGTTGTTTATTAAACAGGGTGGCATCGATCCGCAAACTGTTACCATGAATTCAGCACATGAGTTTAGACCCCATAGCGTCGAAATTTTTCGTCGGTTATCAAAAAAAAAATCTTCTGTTTCATAGAAAAGTGCAATAGCTACGCGGTCAAAATTTATGGAACTGCAATATTTTTTTTATAAATAAAGCTAGCTTTGGTAAGCACAAACGCTTTTATAAGCACACTAGTGAAAATTTTATAACAAAAGCCAAACGATGTGTCTTTCATCCAAAACGTATGCTAAACTGCGTAAAACAAACACCGTTTTAAACATTTCAACCCTGCGAATGCCACATTATCATTTCCCGACAATTAATCAAAACATTTCCTTTCTAAAATTTACGAGCTGCAAACTGCAAGATAAAGCACACCTACTTTTGTTCTATGTTAAATTATGTTACATACTTATTTAATGTAATGTTGAGGGTACAGAGTTTTTTAAAGACCTTTTTACCACGAGTTATTTGGTGTTTTTTCAGTATGTCTTTTTTCTTATATATACCTTTTATCTTACACTATAGACAATACAACACAACATAATATAGACATTGTAACTTATAACATCGCCTTGGATGATTTTGTAAAGGTGTTATACAGTGCAAACTTAATAGAGCAAGAGCCCGTGAACCCCAGACCTTCGTTATTTTATAAAAGCTGAAAGTTTGTCAGCGCATGCTCCCAACACAGGTAAGAACGATGGACTATTATGAAGTTTGGGTTGCCGTGGCTTTGGCAGGTAAACGGTACTAAAGGTGTGTAAAATACCGATCAAAATTCATCAAATAATAAAGTGTGATTTTTTGGTATTACCTTCAGAATATTATTAAAAATCACGTTATTGATTGCCAGACACTTAACATCGTGGCAACCCCTTGCCAGACACCCCTAATGTTCATGAAATTATAATTCTACTTATGTTATAGTATAAAAGCTGATTTTTATATATAATACTTAGGTAATAATTAGATGATGTTTCCTCATCAGCCAGACATTTTTGATAGTTCCAACCCCTTGCCAGACAATGATGTAGGGTCGCTGTAGGAGCGAGCGCGAGACAGTATATGTATGGTGGGTGCGAGTGAGATGGCGAGATAGGTCTATCGCGATCCCTCAATAACAGATTATAAAAAAAAAACCAAATAAACAATACTCAAAAATTTAACTAAAAATATATTAATGACATTACAAGTTATTATAAAGCATAAAAAAATAGATTGATGACATTACAGATTATTATTATAGTGTACTAAAGAAAATATTATTTTATTCATTATCATCATTATAATCAATGTTATCATTTTCTTCGTCACTGTTACTGCATTCCATATCTTCGTCTTCTTCTTCTTCTTCAGTTTCTGTAGAAATATGAAAAAGTTAATGGGATTGAAAATATAAAAAAATAATGTATAATGGTTTAAAGTAGTATTATACCTGAGACAGTTTTCAGTGATTCTCTGACGAAATTCTCTTTTGTTTATAATTTATATAAATGATCTCCCAAAAGTTATAAGCCAGCAAATGATATTATTTGCGGACGATAGCACGGCCATTTTTACTGATATTGACAAAAATGAATATGAAACAAATATTAATAAATCATTTGATGCTATTATAAGCTGGCTAAATCGAAATAATCTTAAAATTAATTTTGACAAAACAAATTACATGACATTTACAAATAAAAACACAAAACCAAAAAAACTTCACATAAGTTACAAAGTTGAAACAATAAAAGAAGTCGATGTAACAAAATTCTTGGGTATGTATATTGACCGTGGTCTGAACTGGAAATATCATATTGATCACGTTTGCAAAAAATTGTACCAATATTCATACGCCCTGTACATGCTAAGGAAAGTGGTGAATGAGAGTGCACTATTAAACGCATATCATGCATATGTGGGCTCCACTCTAAGATATGGCCTTCTGTTCTGGGGAAACTCCTCTAACAGAGAATATGCCTTTAGAGCCCAAAAAAAATGTTTGAGAAGCATAACTGGACTCAAACAGACAGACTCATGCCTAGAAGTGTTTCGGAGGTTAAAAATTTTAACTCTGCCTTCATTATATATTTATGAAGCGGCTTTAATGATAAAAGGTGATATTAGTAAATATGAAACACTTAGAAGTGCACGACACAAAAATGAGCTATCGGGTATTAGATGTAGAACTGTTAAATTTAAGTCTAGTATATTTGGAATGGGTGTAAAAATCTATAACAAATTACCAAACTATGTGAAAAGTATTTCAGCGATCAATAGTTTTAAACATAAGTTAAAGGATTTTTTGTTAAACAAAGCGTACTACTCTATAAGCGAGTATTTTAACGACAAAAATTTGGGTTAGCTCTATTTTGTTTTTTTTTTTTCCTTTTTTATAGTGACTATTGAATGTAATGTTATTATGACTTCTTATTTTTATGCATAATTTGACATTTATAATATTATTAATGTATAACTTGACTAATGAATGCAATGTAATTATGACTTTTTTATGTTTATGTAGTAAAATTTGACATGTATAATATATTTTAATGTATAATTTGAATAATTTATAAATTGACTAATGTATAATAACTTTAAATAATGTATAACTTGACTAATTCAAATTAAATTTCACAATAATTTATTAAGCTACAATTTTATATTAATGTAAAAAATGAGTAAATCGACTGTAATAATGTTTTTATTTAACGCAAGTAAACGACAAAGCTTCATAAATATTGTACACCTTATAGGTATGTTACATTGTTACTTCAACTATAACTATAACATCTCTATTGACATGTAACAAACAATAAATTATTTGAATTTGAATTTGAATTTGAATTTGAAATTTGGCAACTGATCACCTTCGAACCATTTAAAATGGTACTGATTATCTTCGAGAACCCAACCATTATTCTCGGGTTGATAAATTGTTGGAATTTGCTGATTTGCATTATTCCAAATGCTAGACACATAGTTGGCTCGCAGAAACTGTTGTAGCAGCTCGGATTTACATGGTGGCAGACTGCTAGCATCAAAATTTCGTAGTTTTTTACGGCTAAACGCTTCATTAATATCTGAGACCTGATATGTATTAATGAATAGTTGAAGCCGTGCTGCATCAACATCAGTTATCGAACCGACATTGTATACCTCACATATAAACCGTTGAATAATATCAAAAGTGCTTTGTTGTTCATTATTATTTTCGAATAATTCGTGTTTACCGAATTTAATGAAAGCTGTTTGATACTCTTCCGTTTTTTTTTAAATTTTAAAAGGCCTCAACTTTCCTTTTCGGAAAAATGCAGGATTATAATCACAACCTGTGATCGCATGGAATCCTGGTAAGCTCTTACAAAAAGATTTTCCTAACTTTACGTAAATCTCTGTGAGGTCTACGTATCTCAACTTATTCCCAGTGCCTATCAGCATCCAAATAAGTGAATCATTTTGTAGATGGTGCATATGACCAAGCATGATAGCTGCAATGTCAGTGTCGACACTTCTGATCACAATATTTACTTGATTTGGAATACTGCACGCATGATAGACTATTTTGGTATCAGCCTCTTCATGTTTTGGACATGATAACTCTTCTACAACCCTTGTTACTACTTTGTTAGAAGCATCAACAACAAAAGAATGGCACTGTTTAGAATTTATGTGAATAGTTTTTTTTCCAATAAAAGGTATTATTTCATCACTGGCCCAATGTAAAATTAAAAAATCCACCAGAGCTTGTTTGAAATTTGAATTTTTCAACTCTTTCGCAAAATCACTCGGACGTGTTTGATCAGGTCCAGTTATGGTGTAGCTCAATTGTGCTGATTCTAATCGCTGAGAATGTTCGTAATCTTTGATCGATGGAGTCAGGTATTGATCAAAAATAACGTCAATTCTTAGCGCTTCGAACTTGGTGACCATTTGTAACATTTTCTTAGAAATGCCTCCAAACTTGTTTGGAACATATCTCATGGTGTGTAATAAAAAAAACCCATCAATTATTACGACATCTACAGTAGGTGGTGGCTGATGCTGGACCACCTTCTCCAAACACTTCATTAAGGCAGATTTATCCGTCTTACAAATAGTACCATTTAAATGACACATAGATAAAGGCACATCAGTGATTGGGTATGACAAAATTTTTGAGATATCCACATTGTAATCCATCGAGATCCCCAGCATACGACCAAACAAATCTCGTTGAATTTTTACCTCTTCAATTGCACCACCTATTTTAATTTAAAACAACAACAACAACAACAACTGCGCAGTGAGAGATCGCGATAGACCTATCTCGCCATCTCACTCGCACCCACCATACATATACTGTCTCGCGCTCGCTCCTACAGCGACCCTACATCATTGTCTGGCAAGGGGTTGGAACTATCAAAAATGTCTGGCTGATGAGAAAACATCATCTAATTATTACCTAAGTATTACATATAAAAATCAGCTTTTATACTATAACATAAGTAGAATTATAATTTCATGAACATTAGGGGTGTCTGGCAAGGGGTTGCCACGATGTTAAGTGTCTGGCAATCAATAACGTGATTTTTAATAATATTCTGAAGGTAATACCAAAAAATCACACTTTATTATTTGATGAATTTTGATCGGTATTTTACACACCTTTAGTACCGTTTACCTGCCAAAGCCACGGCAACCCAAACTTCATAATAGTCCATCGTTCTTACCTGTGTTGGGAGCATGCGCTGACAAACTTTCAGCTTTTATAAAATAACGAAGGTCTGGGGTTCACGGGCTCTTAGACTATAATATAACGTACCTCAATATAACGAATTCCTTTGATTAAACGAATTCTTCGTAATCCCCATGAATTGTCCATAAGAGTCAATGTAAAATATACCTTTACATTGCGAAGATTTTTTGCGAAGAACCTCTTTATAACGAATTTTCAACTATAAAAAAAAAGTGCAAACCTCTAATTAACGAATTTTGTCAACCCAAAACCTTTATACATATAACGTTCCCAATAGTATGTGATTCAGTCGCGACAGGTTTCGATACGTTTTTACCTCTTTATAACAAATTTTAGACCAACCTAACCTCAATATAACAAACCTCAGTTTAACGAATTACTTGATATACCGAATATTTACTTGTTCCCTTCCGATTTGTTATATCGAGGTTGCACTGTAATTATGGTTTAAATAAATAAATAAATCTTATCAGCCTTAATGTCAGTATTCCTCTCCTTTTTAGCCATTTATATTTTAATCACACATAATGGATTGTGTGATTAAAATATAAAATGGCCCTTGATTCCTTTATTAGCCATACACATTCATACTCACGACAAAAAGAAATTCCTCATGTCAACCTGCACCCTAATTGCGTAATTTGATTGATATTGTATCAATCACAATCTGAATCATTGTGAAGGATATTACTAATCCATTGCTTTGTAGGTTCGAAAAATTTGTCTGCTCAACAAAGTAAAAAACGCAATGAATGTTGTTGAACTGCCAAAATGAAAGCCCCAAACTGGTGTATTACGCCATTATCTCGCTGCATTGAGATATTATGTAGATCTCATCTAGTATTTTTTCGTTTTATGACATGTAAAAGTGTTTGTCAATTTACGGAAATAAATATCAATTATTTATTTATCATGGTGTCTAAACCCTCATCCCTCCTTTTATGAGAAGAAGTCTTTTCCTTGTAATGGGGACAGCTACTGTCCAGTAAACAATAAAAACAAACAAGTATTTTCCTAGTGTTTAAAGCTGTGACGTCACAGAAACTAACGCGGTGTCGACATGTTAGGATAACATGTGATTAATAATCCTAACGTTTGCGTGATAAGCGCTAACAATTCAAGCGGTTACCGTGCAGATTGTTCAACTTGGTACAACTGTTTATTTTTGTGCTCACAAAAGTAACTATTCGGCTGTTATGCTGCCCTGGTAGTTTAAAGCCCGCTGGTTGGTATTATTAAACTTTAACCGTCTTCAACAAAACGAGTTGTAGCTTTAGACCTAGCCTAAACCTTCGAGCCAGTTACTGTATTTTGAACTTTATTCCGACAAAATTAAAGTTCTTAATGCAAAACGGACAACTTAGACTCGGGTGTAACGTCAGTTTTTGTAATAAGAACTTTAATTGGTCGCAATATATTTCGAAATTTAAAAATGGTTCGATTGGTAAAGCTGGGTGTAAAGATAAACCTTGTTTTTTAATAAGACCGTAAAAGAAAACGTATAAATAAACTAAGTCCCGCTTGCACCATGAATCACCTAATGCGTTTAGCGCTAACCGTAATTTAAATATCGTTTTGTTAGTGTCAATCTTTTGAAAATGACAGAGACAGAATTATGGTTTGAATATTTTCATTAAACGTATTATTTAGTGATTTGTGGTGCAAGTGGGCCAAGTAATGTTCCGTTTGGGCATTTAACCAAATTATCATGCTCTGAAAAAAGGTTTTTTTTTGTTAATTAAAAAAATACTATAAAACGCCAACCCACTCAACTCAATAGACCAAATTACCCATGGTATGAAAAAGATGACTAGCCTCTAGCTCTGTGAAAAGAAAATTGTCATAAAAGTTTGGTCATAAAGGCTTTATACAGTGCAATCGTCATGGTTCACTTGTAAAAGCAAATAGTCAGTAATTGGCGGTTCGTTTACGACTATTATTGCTCAGTTATTTACATACATATACGCTTCATTAAGTTTTATGGTCGTCAAGTACATACCTATTAGGTACAATAAGCAACCCGTACTAAGCTAAAAAAACCGGTAGGTCACTGGTACCGGTCAAATAACGTTATTTTACCGATATTTCTTTCCATATGCAATTATAAGGCCCGCTTGCACCAGATATCGCTATATCGCTCTGACACTGTCAGCTGTCATTCGTGGATCTTTGACAGTCGTTACGGGCCTTCCGAAGCCCAAAAGTCTGGCAACCAGTCTGCTAATCAAGGGGTATAGTATTACCCAGTAGCTGGGTTGTGGAGGTCAGACAGGCAGTAGCTCCATGTAAAATACTGGTATTCAGCTGCATCCGGTTAGACTGGAAGCGGACCCCAACATAGTTGGGAAAAGGCTAGGCAGATGACTGTCATCGTTTATAGATGACAGAGGCAGAATCTTGATGTTAAAATATTTTCAGTTATTCCGTTTTATTTTTTATTTTTACTAGACATTAATGTCTCACTGCTGAGCAAAGGCCTCCCTACTCTCCTTCCACCTCTCTCTGTCCAGAGCTGCGAAGGACCAATCTTTATGAAAGGAGTTCAGCTCATCCCGTCTCCGTCTCTATCTGGGCTTAGTTGGATAAACGGAATATATAGGCTTAGTTGGGTGGATTCTCTGACATGCTTTTCTGCGTCAAATCAAAACAACTTATGTATTTGCTTAATACAGATGTTACAAATAGATATAAAGTACACTGTATCATTATTTAGTAAGGTGTGCAAAATTCGGAATACTATCAAAAGTTTAAATTAAAAATAAAAATTGTCAGATGAATTAGAAATTTATACTACATGTCATAGACTTAACAATCAAAAAACTGTCATAGACTAGAGAAAAAAACGTCCATGTTAGAGTAGATTTCTTTGAGGTGGATGAACAGAATAACCCATTATATTTATTTTTAGCGCACATACATTTAGTGACTTGTGGTGCAAGCAGGCCCTAATGGTGACGATAGCTAATATTTATTTATACTTTTTATTTTTTTCAAGTCCCAAAAGTAATTTAGTGTAAAAATTGCATTTAAAATTGAAACTTAACCGTATCAGTATTAAATGCAATTATTTCCAAGAATAATCCTTTTTGCATCAACATGTTCAGTGAAGAGTTGAACATTTTAATTCCTGTTTCAAAAGGCATTTTAAATCACAAATAACGACGCAAAAAGGGAAGTGAGCTTATAAAACGAAATCCATCGATATTGGATTCATACAGAGAAGTACAGAAGGTTTTTTATCTCATTAAATTAACCTTTAATATAACATTTAAATATACGATGATGATAATATAGAAAATTTAAAAGCCTCGAGAAGTACTTAGGTAGTCCGTCAACGAAGATACGGGCCCGTCCGAAGGTAGTTCCGTAGGTGCATATGTAAGTACAGCGGATCGCAAGCCAACATTTTTCCGCATACAATGGATAGATAGGTTTTACCTGAACGTTGCATAACATTGATAATATCCTCATATTTACCATATCAGAGGGGTAATTCTCGTAATTTTAAGAAAGTTCACAGTCTGATCTCAGTCTCAATCTGACAAAAATACCTCTGATTTCCCTACATATTGACAAGTTTTTGACATTTGTTTGTCGCCGAGATGAGACTGCGACTAGATTTTAAACGTTTTAAATTACGATAATTGCCCCTCTGGTAGTAGCCTTCCATCCCCTTCCAGTAGCATTCCCCTCCGCATCTTCAACCTTAGTTTGATCCTGTTGCAGTAATAGAGACTTCTTATACCAAAGTATGGGACTTCTGTTTAAATGTGTAGTGGTATTCATCAGTCGATGTAATTAAGGGCGAGGGCGGGTCCTATGGGAGCATTGTTACACAGTCCCACAGGAAGAAAATTGTAAGCCCTGACAACCTTTACGGCTCAATTCATCTCAGGGAAAGAGGATTTTGTAATTTTTTCGTTATACAATTGATATATTGCTTTTTGTTTACCTGGAGGTATTAGTAATTTTCGAATAAAATAATACTATTTTCCTTCCTAACTGTACCTTGCAGTTAAGTTGTCCGTAATAATACGAAAATCTTTAGTGAAAAAATATTTTTTTTTTAACTGAAAACCATCTGCTTTTTTAGCCGACTCCGCGACAGCAACTACTATATCTTTTTTTATTTATTGTATTATAAAGATGTGCTGACTCACGAAAAAGATTATTCATGATTAATGCATGAGCAAATATCCGACTTTCCGAACCAAAAGATGTTTTTTTTGTTATAAAAAAAATCATTCGTTCATTAATTGATATCGTGATTCAACATAATTACCTCGCTATTCATGTGTTTCGGTTATTTAAACAAGTTCTGTAGTAATTGAGATCTCATGCCAATTAAACGTCTTGTTAATTTTGAATCTATATTCATAGTTTATTAATTGATCGCAATGCATTTCCTGTAATAAAATTATAATTTGCAAACAGACAAATTCTTAAATATTTTCGTTGTAAATAATTATTGTAGGTATACTGTATATATTATTGTAGGTATACTGTATTTATTATTGTAGGTATACTGTATATATAATTGTAGGTATACTGTATATATATTTTTTACTAGCCAATGTTGTACCACTGCTGATTAAAAGCCTTTCTACTCTCCTTCCATCTCTCTCTGTCCAGAATTGCCTAGGACCAATTAATCCTTTATTAAAGCATCCCAGAGTATATATTTACATAATCAGCCTATAACGTTCCCACTGCTGGGACACGGGCCTCCTCTCAGTGAGAGGGAGTGGGCCGTAATCCACCACGCGGGCCCAGTGCTTGTTGGTAGATGTCACATGTCTTCGAATTTTTGGTTCTAGGACATGCCGGTTTCCTCACGATAATTTACACAAAGTAAAGTGCCTGTCTGGATTCGAACCTACGACCTACAACTCGTAAATCGCGACCGTTACCACTGGGCCACCACTGCTCTCAGTTGTATATTTAAAATGTTAAATAAGTTAAAAATATATCGTGATAAATTATAATTTTGTTGTAATTCTTTCCTGTGCTATATAATTATTTCTTAAACAAAAATAGTATCCATATCTTTTCATATTTCCTGATAAAAATATTTCCCATTTTTGCAAAAACTTTTTTAATTACCTACCTTTAAGCAAAGAAGTTTTTAGTTCATTATACCTAATATTGAAGTAAAAACTTCCTCAATTTCTCAACCTTATTAAATTAAAATGGGAACAATTTTAAACGAACACACTTTAATAAACAATACTTATAACATCTAGTTTATGAAAAACAAAGAAACAGCGCAGATGCTATTGAGCACAAGTTCAATATAGTGAAGTTGAAACTTATGAGTTTTCAGTAAGAACTTGTAAGAATGTACCTCTGTACTATGATTTTCTTCAATTGTCTTTTAATCTTAAAATCTTTCATATTTTTTTTCAAATAAATACCTATAGTTGAGAAAATGCTAGATAGATGATCTGCTTTAGGAAAAAATGCGGCGAAATGTGGGACTTTGATACGTACACCTTTTATTATGTGTTGTCACTTCTGTGTTAAAAATAGAAATAAAAAAAAATTTTGTTTGCCTATTCGGTCTCACTGCTGGGCAAAGGCCACCCCATATCCTTCCAAAAACTCTGATTTCCAAAAAAATTTTTTTTTGGCAGTCATTGTAGACCCATAATAGGCGTGTTAGTTAGTATTACTAGTAACTTAAAAATCTGTTAGTAGTAGCTGATAACACATTAGGCACACGAATACAATATAAAAAAAAACTAAATAAATAAATAATAAATATAGGCATCTCTATGTCTATGTTACGGGTTTGGTTTCCGCACTTAGTTCTTCAAGTGGACCATTGTGCGTAGCATTATAGACATTTTAAGAAACATAATACACAATTACAGAAAGATTTATCAAGCTCCATGTCTGACATGTAGCTTGATAAACCTATCCATTGTAGGCCCTTCTAACCTTTCAGAAAAATTGGATAAAGTAAAAGTTATATGTATAAAGTAAAGAAAAAAAAACGTGAAAAAAAGTCTAACAACAACAAACATATTAAAAATTAGGAATGAGAAAATTTTGCAAATATCGCCGAACTTTGTCCAAATAATATTTTTCTTTTACTAGGCTTCCATCTTTTTCCAAGTACGAAAATTATACATGAAGTGTTATCAAGACACGTGATAACTAGATCTACATACTTAATATCGTATATATTTGATGTTAATTTGCCAAGAGCACTCGGCGCCTAATGGATGGGCCAGACTGACCTGTTTTTTCCTGAATATGGGCACGTAAAAGGTTAGAACGAAAATATTTCAGGATAACGAGTTCTGTATTTGTTTTAGGAGGGATATTTTTGTATCTTCTATATTAAAACTTGATATAAAATTAAGATACACGTGAACCAAATTAATTCTGTAAGCCGTTTGGGATCGAAGCGCTCTGGTCATGGGGTTCGAGTGCCCGTCTCCTTTTTAAGGAAACTCGCCGGCTGATCAACACTTCACGTGACCAGAGCGCTGGGTCGTTCTTTGGCCAAAGAATTAGCATTGCCATTCAACGTGGCAATGCTGCCAGTCTTCTGGGCACGTTTCCAGATGACAGCGATGCGGACGAGTACCTACTTCGACGCCTAAATATCCTTTTGTTTTTGTATTTGTTTGTAAAGTTAGTTAGTTACTATTTTAATTTACTACCTAGTGTAAATAAAAATGCATATATTTTTAAATGAAAAAGGAACTAAGTAAAATATTTCCTGAAAATATTTTCCAGCTTGCAACACACGCGTCCTTTTAACTCGAACTAGTTATTCAGCTATCATAATAGCCAGCCTATAATTTTTCCACTTCAGAAAAAAGGTCTCTTCTCAAACAGAGGAGGCATGAGCATTGATCAAAACGCTTGCTCAATATGGGTTGGCGATTTCTGACTTATATTAACTAGTTATCACAATATAAATATTACTATTATTATTAAATCTACATAAAATAATAAAAGCTAACATGTTTTGCTACATTAATAATGTTGCACATGAATTTAATGCGCATACTTTGTGGCGCTGCAATAAAGTTTACAATTTACTTTTATGACTTTCTTATACTTGAAACGTTATGTTTACTGCTCATGTAGTTTATTGCTGAAGTACTTGATATTATAATAATATGATAATGGTTGTGATTACAGATTTGGCTTAAAATAAAATGTATTCTGCAAACACACTGCGGTGTTACTGTACTGTAGGTATACAATCCTAGGGTTATGTGGTCATCATCATCAGCCTTTTCCCAACTGTGTTGAGGTCGGCTTCCAGTCTAACCGGATAAAGCTGAATACCAGTATTTTACATGGAGAGACGGCCTATCTGACCTGCACAGCCCAGTTACTGGGTAATACGATACCCCTTGGTAAGAGTGGTTGCCAGACTTTCGGGTTCCTGACGACCCCTAACAACTGTCAAAAATCCACGAATGACAGCCAAGACCAACGGCTTAACGCGCTTTCCGAGGCACGTCCTTTCCTAGGGTTATATGGTATATTATATATTTTATAATGATACAATCATTACGATTATCAATTGTTTTAGATCACGTCAGATACACGAGCAGCACGTTGTTGACGGCAGCCGCCAACAGCGTGTCGCTCGAGTACGATGCTCAAATCCTGTCAAACGCCTTATATGGAACGATGATCTTCGAAAGGTTGACAAGTAGGAGCTGGATGAGATGTGTGGAGAAGCTCAATATGGTGTACTAAGGTGTAGTGGAGTGGTAGGAGGTCAATTTTCAGCACAAGGCTCTAGTAATAATAATCACAATACGTTGTTAATTATCTGTATATGATTAATGATTATGTATTCAGTATCATGATTATAATTAGTAGTCTACACGTGGAAGCCCGTAATATCCAGAAACATAATAAAACGGGTAATAAAAACATAATTTAGTTATACAATCACAGAAGTCCTAAAAAAGATTACCGCAAAAGATAATTATTGCGGACTTTCGCGAAGTTTACAAAAGGATTTTACGTTTTACTTGTAATAAAAGGTAGTGATTATTTTGTACATCTTGTTAGCGGGAGAAGAGAACCTGTAATTTATGATTTCCTGACATAAAATATGAATTATATGGTTATGTTACTCAAGAAGATTTTATGTTATGTAATTTTGTAAAGGCTTATTCAGGTTCATGTCATTTTAAGAGGTTTTGCGAAAAGGTTTACGTTTAACGACAAGTCAGAATCCTTTGGTCCCACGGACTGCAATACACCCTATTACCTGTATACTTTTCAAACCTGTAATTTATATTCACCTATCAATAATTTTATCTCCATCAGATAGACTATGCGACCCCGAATTATAATTTGTAGGTCGTGGGTGCTCATCATCACTGTTGTCAAAATGGTGAAGGTAAACATAGTGAAACCGGCATGTCATAGAACAAAAAAAATGGAAGACTGTGACATCTACCAATCCACGCTGGGCCAGCGTTGTAGAATATACTATATAGCCCTTCCCTCTCGAAGAGAGGAGCCCTGCGTCCGAACAGTGGGAACAATATAGGCTGATTATAATAGGATATTATATATACATAGGTAGACTAAAAGATGACCCAAAAAATGACCTAAAAAAGGCTTTCAAAAGAGTTTTTAGTTTCATTTCTACCCATGGAACCTAGTACCCCACAACAATACCCAAAAAAAATTATTATTCCAACACGTCACCACCAATACGTCATCTCATATCCTATTGTTAGTCGAGTATTCAGGTCAGAATGAAAAAAACCCGATAAGTGTATATAAAAGCATTCTCTTGTTTGTAACCTTTAAACCATTTACGTACAAGATGACCTCACTCTCGCTTAAATGACATTGCATAATTTTTAATACAATTTTATTGGTGGAATAAAATGCTAAAGATTCAATATCCTTACTTGGGTGACGTCAGGAGAGTGGACGCGTCTGTCTGCTAATAAGGAAAAGCTGACATTTTGGGGGACGGCAGTGCCGGGGCCAAGTCGAGCAAAAAACAAACAAACAAAAACAAAGGCACATCCGTACCATCCTTTTATCAAAGCCATTCAGAACCATTTCGTCTGCCTAGTGAAGTAAGACAGTTTTGACCTGCCAAAAAAAACAGAAGGCCAATTCCCGTATAAACGTTCAAAATCTAGTTGCAATCTCATCTCAGCGACAATGTCAAAGAACTTGTCAAAAATGTAGGCAAATCAAAAGTATTCTTGACAGATTGAGACTGAGGTTAGAATGCACATGTTCTTAAAAATACGGGAATGGCTTCCCTGTTTTGTTTTGGCAAGTCGCCTGCCAAAACATATTCGTATATTGTTTTGGCAAACGACTTTTGTCGTGAGTGTGCATAATTTTTCATAAAGCGATACTTGGTCTGTATAAAAAGAGCCTTTTGTCAAGTTTGTGCACTGTCTTATTGCTGTAGAATAAAGCCATGAGTAAAGTACATGTAAAGTAGACAAGATTTACTAATAATTATTTTAGCAGTAATCGAAAACACAACAAAATAATATACAATGTGTAACGGAAAGGTTATATACATACCAAGGGCACGGCTTCTTTGGATGATATCAAACGATATTGGAAGGGTTTTTTAATCCTATCTCTACATGTTTGGAAGTTATGAGAATTTTTAATACATTTATACCAGAAGCCAAACTAGGCGCGTAAAATTACGGAAGAGATTTATTGTGATATTGGCAAGTAGCGTGGAAAGCTATTGACTTACGTAGTGCGGCGACACGTTTGTTATGATTTGAATTAAGAAACATATGAAACCGGAAATTTGGTATCAATTCTTAGTTTTATTTTTATTTTTTTTGAGTTGAAACTATGAATAGAGATTCTATATCAGCTGTTATCTTTAGTGCTTCAGGATAGCAATAGGGTCTCTGTTACACATTGAATAGGACGCTTCTAAATTAAATTCCAGTTGAAATTATTTATTCGTAAAAATACGAGTAATATAAACTTTTTAGGTCCTTGACAATTCAAAAGTGCCTGTAAATTAAAATGGTTTAATTAAAATAATGCTTTGAGTTTGAGTTTTCCCAACTGTGATTATGCTTGTTTAGTGTTTTAGAACATGCGTAATGATATTATAAAAACATTTTTTTTCGTGTTCCTTTTCCTATGTGTTTCTACAGCAATTGTTCTTATTTTAATCTTTTCTTGTTTCAGGTAAGTTGGTGAAAAGATCACTGTCATCTTGTTAAAGCAGAGATCCAATTTACGAAGGAAAGATACAAGAAAATAAAGGTATTTTTTGACGAGACTTCCCCCTTGTGCTCATTATGAAAATAAAGACGACTACATAAAACAAAGTTGCTATCGAAGCCTATTTAGCTGTTTTTCGATTGGGTAACGATACAGGAACAATCTTTCGCCGATATCTTTAAATGTCACTCAGCACGTGGTTCGACTTTGACATGCTCCTGTCTCTATCGTGCACTTGTAGTTTAACCGTTGTGTGAAAGGGACAGGAAGTGACAGGTAGGTAGTACAGAGCTTTACGCTCCGGTCTGGCCACGTATCCGCAAGCTTAGAACTACTTGATCACCACAAGTAAAGCGTATGACGCTTCGTGAGGTAGAAATAATGTACTTATCATCAGCGCGAGCGAATTTCGACCCGCCTCATTTTGGCCAGAGCTTTAGTATTTAGTTTTCTAAGCATCTCTAGTATTTCACTCGCTTTTGAAGGCAATTGAAAATATGATGCCTAATAGGGTAGTTTCCTGGGTAAAAAAAAGTAATTATATTTAGTCCGTCAGTTAGATTATCGAAAAATAATGGACACGTATTTTTTCTTTTGTCAATCAAACAAAAAAAAAATGACAAAGATAAAGGGCGTCTAAATTTGGGAGTGGGGGGTCTGACGTCACTTGCTTGCAAAAATGTCGCAAGCAAGTGACGTCACGCGGAACTTTAACGGGCGATATCTTCATCATTTTTTATATAATTGACAGAAGAAAAAATACGGGTTCAATATTTTTTGATAATCTAACTGACGTACTAATTAGATTTTTTTAGGAAACTAGCCTATTGTTATAATGCCTGTTAATTAATATTACCTAGTGTCCACCCATCAATTATCACTTTAATAAATTAGATTAACCATAGCCAAACATCAATTAATTAGGTACTTACTCAATGATGAATTACATAATCAGCCAATAATGTTTCCTGGAATGGACAAAGGCCTCGTCTCTTCGAGAGGGAGTGGGCTGTAAACCACCACGCAGTTATATGTAAATTTGTCCTCGAATTTTTGACATGCCGATGTTTTCTCACGATGTTTTCTTTCACTGGTGGTGGTGGTACCCACTATCGTCTGGGTTCGAACCTACGACCTACAACTTTTATGTCGCGGCCGTTACCACTGGGCACTGCTCTCTAATGATTAATATTGATTGGTAATCCTTTCATATGACTACCTAGTAGGTGTGTCCTTATATACTGCATTCTGTTGAATATGTTGAGAGCTCTTCCTTTTTTTGAAATCGGTAAAAAATATAAAACTAAAGTATTTAAAACGATTCTATAGAGGTATGAGGAAGAGGGTGGTTCACTCATCCTCCATAGAAAAGGGAGGATCGTCCGACCAGACGGATGTCGTGTCTGGTAGGATAATACCCGATGATTGATGCCAGGACCATGTATATAAGGTAGTAGTACGGTAAACTTCGCTTGTGCGATGCAGGATTTTACGTGACGTCAGTGTGATTCGTAGTTCGTATGTGGCGATATAGATGCCGCCACAATTCTATGAGAAAACTAATATAAATAAAATGTTTTGCTGTTGGAACTGTCCCATCCGTTTTATTTCTTAAAATGTACCCCGTTTAAGACCATTTTAACTTAGCACTAAAAATGCCTTTAATGCGGTCACAACGTAAGCGAATAAATAAAAAAGCGACTTTAAGTACGTACCGTATAGAGGTATTTGGTACACGCTTTATACCGCCATCAATGTCTAAATACGAAAGTTAAGAAGTAAACATAAAATGAAATTCGTTACTTACAAATAGCAACTAAATTTTTTACGTGAACGTAAAAAAATCGTCGAAAAGTAGGTTCTACGCAATGTAACAGTTGGAAAATGTCCTTCAAATAAAAATCCACTCGCACTGTTACGACTTTTGGGGGCGTAAAAATAGACCGATTTTACACCTCACGAGGACCTATAGTCGATTTTATATGTTCGCATAAAAAAGGCATTCAATAAAAAATTTAAGAGGCCGTGACAAGAAATCGTTGGCATCATCTTAAGCATGTGTGTCGGGCACAAGCAGTCACGTGTTTCAATAGCGTAGTGTCATAAAGTGCAAAATTGCACGAACATCGCTTCAGACACCAAACGGTTCTTCGGGGGCCTGCTCTCTCGCTCTTTAGCACTTTATGGTACTGAAAATAAAGTCGATATGCGGGTTAACGATCATCATTCGATGCAAACTGAGACCGTTTTTAACAAACGGTTATTTCAATGACCATCAGTGGTTTAGTTACCCGCGTGGCCTACTTACTTGGTGGATTATGGCCCACTTCCTCCCACAGAGGAGCCTTGTGTCCCAGTGGGAACATTATAGGCCGATTATGCTATGCTAGAAATGTTTTTCTGGAAATCGCTTCCTTGGATTTCTCCGATCCTGCATTACGTGAAAATCACAGTTAATGTTAGTCAGAAGTTCTAGGCGTTTTACCCATCTCAAGCATCTTTCTATTGATGACGTAACAGCAAAGGAGCTCCATTTTCTGTTACGTCATCAGTAGAGAGATGCTAGCGTCCGTAAAACGCCTAAACTTCTGACTTACATTCTTCAAAACCGAGGGAAAACTTGCAAGACGTTCAGTTGGCCGCACACGCGACAAAAGTTTTGGTTACTTATCCAATAATATCAGTTTATGTGACCCTTACAACTACTTTGCACACTTGTAACTCTCTTATAAGAGCGAAGGTTTGTTTTGAATTGAAAATAAGGGTCCGATTTTATGGGGGACGACTTTAACATTTAAGAATTTCAGTAAAAGTAAAGGTTGTCGTTGTAGAAAATACAGTTCAACCGGATAGCGACGGACCTTATTTTTTTTTGGCAAAGATTTTCGTGTTACGTTTTAAAGCGAATGGATTTCGGTGAAATTACATCGGACTTTTCAGACGGTAATTTTGAAAAGTTTTGCAGTTTCACAAGACTCAATATTAATTACTAGCTTTTTTTGCCCCCAGTTTCGCCCGCGTTGATATCGGGAAATATCCTACGGGTACATACTACCCTATGTGTTAATACAGGTCATAAACTATCTGTGTGCCAAATCTCATCCTAATGCATTCAGCTGTTTTTGCGCCAATCCGGAACATACATTCAGACAAACAGACTGACTAACAAAAATTCTACATACAATATTTTTTGGCATCACACTCGTTCCCACATCTCATAGCAATTACTTTTTCAAAAATATTCAACGTACCCTTTTTTACTTCGTTACTATTTTATTATTTATGTTGGTATACACATGTATGTATATATGTTTATTCTTAGCATTGGAACAAAATACCAATGCCAAAAAGAAAACACGATTTACCAAGATACATTATACCCAGATTTTTCTCTTCCGGATCGTCCCAGCTCATCCATTTGTTGATGAGTCGTAACCAATGAGATTTTCTGATATTTTGTGGCTTTCAAATAATGGAAAAAGCGGCCAAGTGCGAGTCGTACTCGCACGCGAAAGTTTCCGTACCAACGTATAATATTTAACGTTGAAAAATTTTTTCAAGTGTCTTTTTATTTGTGGCTATCTGATGTATGTATCTGGTGTATAGTGTGTTCTAACCCCCAGGGGTTGAACATGGAAACAATTAGGGGTTCAACATGGTCGGGGGTAAATATTGTGGGGGTCGAACATGGACTAATCCGTATTTTCTTTCTTTCTTCTACCTATTACAGTTCAAAAGATACAGCCCTTTGACAGAAGGTTCCGTGGCCACCCTTTGGGTACGGAGCCTTAAAAATGGAGTACCATTTTACATAATTAGCCTATAATGTTCCCACTGCTGGGACACAGGCCACCACCACCACCATACCACCACACCAGCACCAACCACCACCACCACCATACCACCACCAGTACCATTTTATCGGATCTTATTTGAAAGTGTTTTGAAACGAGGTCTAGGGACGTAAAGATATTAACGGCTTAGGTAGTTATCTTCAATTTAATTCTAAACATGGCCTATTGAAGTGAATGGAGATTTATTTATGGGGAGAAAGTACTTGCTTAACTTAAGACGTTGTCGAACATCTGGATACCTACTAGTATGAACATGGTGACTTTGTCTCGGATTAATAGGGAGTTTTAAGAAAAAAATTTTTTTTACAATCAGTCAGTATTCGTGTCGTTTTTTATTTAGCTACTAGTTGCTGTCCGTGACTTCATCTGCGTGAAATTTGTCGTTTTGACATAAAATATTTTATGACACTCAGAAATACCTACTGTAGCTTCCCATTACTAAAATATTTTTGGAATCGGATCAGTAGGGAAACTACTGATCCGATTCCTTACATACAAACTCAATTTTACCTCTTTTTATAATATTATGCATAGATGTGTAAGCTACACAGAAAGAGGTTTTCGTCTGAATGTATGGCTTTAAACTTGCCTGTGCATTCATAGAGCAGTTCGAATTGGAGTAATTACTCGTATTAAAATGAAAATATCAAACCAAGAACTAAATAAGAAAGACCTATTTTTCTTATTGTGATAAAAATATTACGTTGAAAATAACCATGAAAAACAATTTTTGTAAGTGTATCATAAAAACGAGTCGTATTTCTTTCTCATTCAACTTCAATATCATTGTCAAGAACGCTATCAAACTAAAAGGCCTCCCGTTTAATGGCAACAAATAAAATCGTTTACCGAAACTAAATTCTATGAAAAAATCTATTTCCCCGCTCTATTATGTTCTATGTATTCATAAGTCCTGTAATATAATAAATTGTATGAAGGAATCGTCTGAAATGGAATATCGTAAACGTGACTTGAAAGTTTCGTATTTATACAACAACTTGGCGAGCCTTAGTAGTTTTCACAGAGCACGGAGACGCTTTGGCGACTACTGCTAGAAGCGGCACTGTCAGCACTTGCATATAAACTAAGCATGTCACCATTTACTCGCATGATCCGATCCAGCCTACCCCTTGTTTCCCTCCCCCAGCGACGCCCTAAGCCGAGGTCCGTACCCAATAGGGGGGGCCCTTAGAGTGTATTCACAATTGTAGTCACATTTTTATGCCCTGGCAGGAGGCCTTAATTTATTAAGGCATCCAAAGGATAGTCCGGGTAAGTTGAAATGCGGAAGGACAATTATTACAAAAAAATATATAGGTATGTTTCCTCGCACTACGACACCAATGACGTAGAGACAAGGGTTGAATGATGATTGACGGGTTTGAATGCCGAAGATGACAGAAGTTGTCGAATGACGAATTTTATAACTACAGTATTTTTATCTCATGAAGCGACGCGCACTTTGCTTGTGATTACCAAGTGTACAAACACGCTTCGAATGTGTGTGTAAGCGCTGAAACTCTCGGTACCGTCCGAGACGCACGTGTGTGCGTATGTGTGTTATGTGCTGACGCTACTCGTTTGCACGCACACATTCACAGCGGGTTTGTACACTAAACTTGGTTACCACAAGTAAAGCGCGCGTCGCTTCGTGAGATAAAAATACTATACTGCCGTCTCTTGCTGCTGCCGGCGCGTAAACTCCGTGGTCTATGGTCATATTCTTATTTAAATATAAAGCCCGAGTTATACTGGCGATGGCGGCGGAAAGTGGCTTACGTTTTGTATATTGGATGGACGTGCTTGAACTGGACTTCTTTATCGTAGGAGTTACTTGAATCTTTTTACTTGTAAACGGTACTGAAATATATCTTCGACCAGTGAGCAAGAATGTTTTCAGTTGTTTTTATTTTATTTAAAACCTGTAAGGTTCCAACATGTACGAGTATATCTAGATTTGTAAATAAAATGAAATAATCATATTCATAAATAATCATAGGATCATAATTTCCCGTATTTTTAAGAATATTCGCATTCTGATCTGTCTCAATCTGTCAAAAATATCTAAATTTTTTTTTTAAATGGATTGTCAAAAACAATGACATGCAAACGATGCATGGCATTTAGCATGCAATGCATGCATTTGATTGTTGTCTGAGATGAGATTGCTACTAGATTTTTAGCAGGAATTGACCTTCAGCTGTCCTCGAGCAATGAAACCTGAGTTTAACAGAAGTCAGTTATTTCTTGTTATCATGGTCAAGAGGTAAAATTTTTGTTAAACGAAGTTTTTATTTATGTCCAAATATAAATAAATTGCGATGATATAGAAAGTAAGATGTGTTGTAGTCCGTCTATATTCATCCTATAAAATTGGCAATAGTTTACTAGATATTTCATTTCATCGACGAAAACCTATAATATCTTATTGATTGACAAAGTTTTGTTATAATTTCGTTCTAGATATGTCAAGAGCTAAAAGGACTCCTACGGCTTTTAAATAATTAAAATATTTTGTTTACAATCTTTCACAAAACGGAAAACATTCCGAAAGCTAATGAATACACTGGCTAGTTTGCCGTCGAGTATTTAACAAAGTACATTTTATCAGCATCCGTAACAAAGCTTCGGGAAACGCAAGGAATTTTGAGCTTTAAACCGTTGTGTTAGTGGCGGAAATGTGGTGTACATAAACATATTGATATAACAAACTGTGTAGGTGATTGTAGAAAAAGCGGGTAGTGTCCGTTCATGCGAGTCCACTCGACTTTTTGCCGAACAAAACCGCGCTGGGCGAAATAGCACGAAAAATATCAACAGCGTTTCCGACGTCCAACAAAGATAATGGCTGAAATAAAAGTGTTCGTCTCTTTTTAATTTAAAAGGGCGATTTATTTAAATCAGACACCTACTTAATCGTGTTTTGTATTCGTTTACACTATTTATAGCCTCTGCTTTATATTGAGACTGGTTTAGTCATGTTTTTAATTTGGTTTTAACTGAGACTAAAATTATTTAGCATTTAGGTTACCCACGTAATAATAATAAATATTTTGTATTGATTTCTATTCACTCTAATTAAATAGGCAACTAATGAAAAGGTCGACTTAAAAAATAAACATTATTTCACGCTACAATGGCTCATAGACCTGTGAGAACCTTACATACTAACATAATTATATTTTATTTCGAATATTAAATATAAAACAAAAGTTGTGTTAATAAACATTGATTTTGTATGTGTGTGTGCTTGTGTTTTAAATTGCACTCTATTAGGTAAAGGATAGTGAAGCAAATATTTTAATAAAGAGGTAACTTCACTAACGGCTTAGCTATTATAATCGCTGCGTACCTATTTACTTATGCAATTTCTACTTATACCATGTCCATTAGTTGTTAACCGTTTTTTGACAGCTGTCTTAGAACGAACTATTCCATTACGTAAAAGTTAACTTTAAAATGCGTAGTAAAATAAATGTATAAAATGCCTTATCTTATTGAATTATCTTATTTATGGCTTCTTACAGACATTATAATACCGAACGAGTATCAATCAATGTATTGTGTGTTGCTGCAATCACTAGTTCCATGTGTCAAAAAATTGTTTACCTAATGGACAGGGTATAAACATTTTGTATATTCTGCTATTATTAAGAACCCACTCGAAGGGTGAGGATGCAGGCAGGAAAAAAACTGCACATTACAACGCAAAAACGCAAATGTACGTGTGGTCGGATCGATGTTATCGCATCAGCCATGCATGCGTCTATGGAAAGGACACACAGTACAGTCGACCACACAAGTGATTGTGGCCATCTTGTTTTTATTTCTCCACGCACGAACCGCAGAATAGTTGCTGCCGTGGTAATATTATATGGCCTGCGAGCAAGCGACATTTTATCAGCGACTAGCTTCTGTCCGCGTGAAATTTCGGCTCCCGACCCACCGCGTCGCATCCCATCGCCCCACTCGTTTCGAGCTATTTGTTTCGCTTAGCGTTCTTAGTGACTTTTTTTTTGGTTTTGCTTGGCTGCTAAGGGTTGTAACGTATAACCTTCCTCAAGAATTAAGACAGTAAATCCGACCGGTAGCTCCTGAGATTAGCGCGTTCAAACAAAGAAACAAAAATAAAGAAACTCTTCAGCTTTATTATATAGGTATAAGAATAGATAACGATGATGGAAAACTCAAAAATGTATTGCATTGACATAAGCTACCGAAAAGCTTATGTTAATCCTGTTGAAAGTCGATGGAGAAAAACAAAACACCTTAAAAGCGATTGCCACTTGTTTTTGATCTCAGGACTTACTGCCCTGGGGTCGCCAGGTGGTGGCTTTTGGGACTGGGACTGCGGCCCCGGATGCCACCTATAAATACTATAATTAGTTTTGAATGGTATTTTGGGTAGTTCTGTGGTTATTAATTATTGTCAAATGAAGTTTTTTTTTCAACCTGTAAGTACTGCGCCATTGCTGGGCAAAGGTCTCCTCAATATTTTTCCACTTTTCTTTGTCCTGTGCCTTCTCCGTCCAATCAGTTAGGAACGAGTCGAAATCGTCATGCCAGCGTTTCTTAGGCCTACCTCGGTGACGACACCCGTCTTCAGACACCCACTGTGTAACGACTTTGGCCCATCTGTCTGGATGCATTCTATAGGCGTGACCCTCCCAGTCGCACTTCAGCCTCGCAGACTTATCGCCATCATCGGAGCTAGTGGAATATACTGGTTTTTCTGATTTTTGAATTTTTTTTATTCAATACTAGGTACTATATTCATGTGTGGTTCTGTTGATACGGTGAGTGCCGTGTGCATGTTGATGTTGATAGAGCTGGGAAGCTGTATCAACATTCAACACGCTGTATTTGTGTGTTGCAAGCGTTCTTTGTAAAGAATCCGTTACAGCCTTAGGTGGAGTACTGAAAATATTGTGCAGAGATATTTTTTTTTATTTTTACAAATATTTGCTAATCAATGTCACTGGTAACTGTGTCTCCCACTAGGATTTTTTTTTCTATGATTCCCCTGCATTTTCTAACTACTCGTATTTTAGTACCTAGTAGCTGAGCACCATAAATGTTGTTATTTTAACTAAAATTAATTTTAATTTATTTAATAAGAACATTAACACCATATACGTTCAACATTAGGTAACAGGAGTATTATTATTTTGAAGTATTTCGTCTCTGAGTAAATAAAATAGTACGAGTACCTAAGTAAAATACTTATCCGTTCTATTATTTATATAATAAGCTCAATAGAATACCTACTTAATATTTATAGTGCCAGTTACAAACACTGTAGTCTGAAGATACGCGAATATTTGGGTAAACTTGATTACACAGACACAGAAAGACTTCTAGAAGTACTTCAATAATGATGTAGTTATTAAATTGGTAATTTTTATTTGTATTTATAAGTAGGATATTATTATTAAAAAAAAAAAAACTATATATGGACAAATAATCAGCTGATCGCTTAGTATGGGGATGGCCTGAAACACAGGTTTTTATTAACCTAGCTCAGGAAGGTCGCCACAAGTTATAATGTCAGTACCAATGCACCTTTCATTAAAAACGTATAAATAAAACTAGCTTTTATATTAGTATTTAAGCCAATCTGTTAAGATATTGGTACTTCTAAGTATTTATAAGTTTGTAAATGTATCACTTTGTAAAAGGACCTAAATACATTTTATTTTATTTTATATTAATTTGACATCGCTGACAATAATATTTAAGTAAGTAGGTACCTAGTATTGTATACAATCAAGTATTTTCTAACTGAACAGACAGCTGTGCTGCTGGGGATTTTGTTGCGCCACCTCTTCTTCCCAGCGATAGCACTAGGAAGTGGTGACGGGCGGGCGTTTTTGGGGGACTGTCTTTTGTAATTTTGACGTTCGAAAAGTGCTGATTCTCAGCCTAGTTTATATAAATGACTTTTGATTTTGTAAAGGTTGTCTGCAAACTCGACCCGATGTAGTGCAAGATGGCAGTAAAATATCTCTGGTTGCATTTGAACAGTCAAACTAATTTAGAATACTCTACAAAGTAAAAGAAAGACATACACGTTTTTCTCATGCTAAGTTGTTACCCCTAAATTTCCTCTAGAAACAAAGAATTTGCACAGAAAGTAACTACCTTAATTAAGGCAGGCAATCAGTCTATTAATTTATGTATTTCAGGTTCATTCACCCCTTCGTATCAGGGAATACAGGATTAGAAATCGAGGAAAATTATTTCCTTTTCGTTTCCTTTGGGGTAGTTTGATGAATGGGGCACTTTTGTTAGTTCAATGTTAGTTTAGGAACATACATCCTCTTGTGGTTTCACTTCATGGTATTTTGATAGATTATGGACTAATCTTATTCCAATACCAAACGGCTTAACAACTTAAGGCCGATTCCTATAATTTACAGACCGTTATTGGTTAAAATAGGGACTCTTGTATCTTTACCAATAATGATACAAATACCTCAAAGCTTTGCATAGTAGAGCCTCCCATATGAAGTAGCTATCACAATAAGCTTACGAATCTATTTATATGCCCAGTTTGGCAGTAAAAAAATGCTACCAATTGTATGCAAAACGATTGGTTTTTGTTTATAGGAACCGAGCATCAGTGACGTAGCAAAAACATCTGAAAAGATAAACCTACGAATCAGAACATCAGGGTTAAAGTAAGGTCTGAAAGAAAAAATGGACTAAGCTTTTCTTCTGCTTTTCAAGATAATTAAGATGAAAACCTTGCTCTTCAATATTGGTTAAAATATTGCTTATATTGGTTCAATATTATTTTTTTGGACAACTTCTTAATGCATGCGAAGTTTGCCTGTAAGTGATTGCACTGTTGCACACACACTTTCGCAAGTTACATTTAGCACAAAATCGGTGTAAACAATTGTTGGTGAACCAATAAAAATAAAATAAAAGTAAAAATGCATCATCGGCGAGCAAGTATTTCAATATTTTAATAGTTAAGTTAATCAGTCCTGATTAAGTTAAGGAGTCCTAGCAGCGTAATTATAATCAGCATATAATATTCTCATTGCTGGGACACAGGCCTCCTCTATGTGAGAGGGAGTGGGCTGTAATCCATCACGCGGGATCCAGTGCAGGTTGATATTTCGATATCAACTTCTTCGAACTTTTCGTTCTAGGACATGCTGGTTTCCTCACAATGTTTTCCTTCACCGTTTTGAGAGCAGTGGTGATGAAATAATTTACACAAAGTAAAGCGCCTGTCAGGGTTCGAACGTTCGATCTAAAAGCCGCGGCCGTTCCACTGCGCCACCACTGCTCTAACTAATTATAACCAGCTTCAACCTATTCGAAATCTAACCACCACAACATTTTAATATCTACAGACGATTTGAAAGCAACCTGCATATAAATTATGGTGCATATTCCGTTTCATTTGTGCGTGGCATTCGTGATCTCCATTAAAATATTTCGCTTGCTAATCTCGAGTGGCGCGACCTACGGATCTGATGCGGTGAGACCCTAGAGATCCGGCAACGCCGTTCGTGTCACGGCGTGTTGAAAATGTTCCTTATACAATATTGTATTTACTTGTCGTGAGAATTATCATAGGAGCTTATGATGCTGTATTTTGGTTTTGTGCCGTTTGATTATGTATTTCATCATCATCAGCTTATAGCAGTCGACTGCTGGACATAGGCCTCTCCTATTGCACGCCATTCAACTCGATTTTCGGCAACTCTCATCCAGCTGCTACCAGCTGCTGTCCTGCGAAGATCGTCGCTCCACCTAGCCTGTAGGCGTCCATGTATTTCTTACTATCCTGTAAGTCACATTAGTTGAGAGATTGGAGGAAAAAAGATCGCTGACTGGGCAGCATTTGACATGACCGTGAATTCCTGAGTGCTACTCGTAGCTAGACCATTGAGAGTTTGTGTCAGAAAAATATTAGGTTATTGTTTTAATTTATACATACGTGTTCAATAACTGATACTTTGGACTGGGAATGACTTGATATCATGGATAAAAAAATCCTCGTGTATAAATTTTAGTTCCTCTGACAAAGTAGGATCTTGGCAATCAACTATGAGGAAAAGCTTTAACAAAAACAATACCATTCTTGAAATATCTTACGTTAGTTCCCTGTTCACGTCTTTAATGTTTCACAGAGACTAGTTTTGGCCAGCATGGCGATTATCATTAGAAGGTGAAAACGTTATATTCCCCATTCATAAATAAATATCTGCTAGTATCCTCGGTGATACTCATCCCCGCAAGATGTGGCTTCAGAAAAAATATGTCAGTGCCGTGAACACGATACGAGTGCGCAAACCGGCTCAGTTAACGCTATCTATAGGGTTACGGTAACGCGACGCCGGGAAATCGCATTTGAAAGTAAAGGGAATGAGGCTGGAAACTATGCTTTGTTTATTTATAGACTAGCTCGTTTGCGTTTCGATTGCAAGCCTATTGTTCGAGGCTTTTGTTTTGTTGGTCAGTTTATAGAGCGTTTAAATGATGAAGGACTTTTTTGAAAGGTGGTCACACGTTTCTGTATTGTGTGGCCTTACTGTGTCCTCTTTTGTATTGGATTGAAAAATGAATCATGCATGGTTTTTCATAAAATGAAAGAATACGCTCTCTTTTTAAAAATAATATATGTATATTTCGTTCATACATCTGAGGGGTGATTAACTTTGAATATAACATTTAAATATACGATGATATATAGAAAATTTTAAAGCCTCGAGAAGTAATTAGGAAGTCCGTCAACGAAGATACGGGCCCGTCCGAAGGTAGTTCCGTAGGTGCATATATAAGTACGGCGGATCGCAAGCCAACATTTTTTCGCATACAATGGATAGATAGAAAATGATGTTGCAATCACTATGTCAATAATCTGCTTTATGAACATGGTTTTATAGCATCTTATCTATCTCCCAAATGGCTCTAGTCCTTGCACCCGACTTCCAAAATATTGTCAGGGAAATAACCTGTTCATCAAATTCACCCACTCCCTCCCACTCCGCGTTACCCGTATCTCTCCTCTCACTCTGTGTTACAACCATTTCATGCAACTGTCAAAGAATAAAGTTATGGTTCGAAAGCTCGGACAATTTTAGTTGGTATTCAATTTGCTAAATTAAACAGGATATGAAGCATTTTGCCTGCCCCAGAATAATATTGCTGGGAGTTGGCACCATCTTTCCATTCACATTTCCATGAAAATCGATGGTAGCCTCCCGATAAACTACTGTAAACAGACACATGGGTTCAAACAGAGGAATCGGGTAACCTTTTAACAAACTTCTCAAAGTACCCTGTTATCGAGTTTCAAACAAAAATACCGATACATTTTCTCCGCAGAGATGAATAGAAGTTGTCCGTACGCTTCGGCATGTTGTGGCAAAGTTTACAAAGTACGTTATAATTGATATTTTGTTATACGCCCGCGAAAATGATATACTTTAGCTATCGGTAATGGTTTTGTGTTTGTTTAAGTATATTTGGTATTTTCTATTCATAATAATAAAGACATAATGCTTATAAAGAAAGCTTTGGCACAGGCGTGTTGCGTATTGTGTTTTTGTATACCTAATATTTCCAAGCTAGGGGGCCTCCCGTATACCATAGACCACAAATCAATGTAAACCTTCAAACGACTGTTAAGTTGGATCTATGCGGGCTTTACTTAGTTATCCAGAAATCAGAGACACAAACCTACGGAATATAAATAAACAGCAGTTTTTGATAAAACTGCAATATTTAAGAGAGAACGTATTTGTAGCAGCCATGGTACAGACGCCAGCACATATTCAAATTTCTTTATTAGATTTTCAAGTTTATCGCTAAAGCATTAGGTTCAAGGTTGATTGGGAAAATTTTACAGTTTCGGGTAGCTTGATATGCTGACGTTTGTACCTTACCTTTTTACTTCCTTGGGTGATTCAAAGACAAGATTTTTGTCTTAAAAACCTCCTTGTAAATCATTCACAGGTTTTCATCTGAGAAATCCTTGTCTATTTTCACGAATTTCCCGCAAAACACCTACACGATCTTTAACACAATAGATCATCATTAAGGAGATTGTTCCTTCCCACACTTAATACCTACTATTTGAACAAAAATAATGTTTTAGATATTTTCCTGGTTTTTATTTTCAGATATTTTTAAGTAATTGGGTTCATTTTTGAATATTTAGCATTTTTTTTATTTATTTTAGGATGGACGACAAAGTATTAAGTAGGTGTACTCCTTCAATTACAGGAAACCACAGCATGCACAATAAAATAAACAACTAAGCTAACAAATTAAATACCTGAATTGAGCATTGAATACTTATTATTGGGGCGAGTGATGGACACAATTAAAATTATATAATATCTTGTTTTCCATACTTATTTCTGCATTAGTCGTCATTTTAATAGTCCCTTTCTAGCCGAATCATCTTCCGCACAGTTCATCCATCGTTTCTTTAGTCTTCTCGTACTTAAAGCCATTACATTACATTTATACTCAAAACTTTCCTAGCGACTTTTCCTCATTACCGCATCACATGCCCTTACTGATTTCCACACAATACATTGAAAGGGTAAATTACCTTTATGTAGAAAGAATTGGAACCTATTTTCATAAAAGAGCCTTAAAACAAGATCCTCCGCCAATTTACCTACAAAATTCTTCAGATTACATTCTCATAGGTCCTAGGCTCCTCAATATCATTACTTGGTAACCCTACCCGGAGTAGTGTTAGGTCTCTAGTACTAACTAGGTTACGTAGGAAGGCCGGGTGTTGAATGTCCGTGCGAATGTCACACGATCCCTTTAGTTTTGAGTTACAAACCACACTTGAGTAAGAATTAATGTGACTGTGTGTCTGTGTGCGTGTTTGTGTGGTTTTTATGTAGTAGGTATTTCTGTTATTTTTGTAACCATTTAACGAAAATTAGAAGAATTGCTAATGATCTGCTGGGAATTCAGAAATTGAATAGCTTTTAGAGGTATTGCTTAAAGTGGCCTTTTTAGGCCCCCTGATCGTAAGCAAATATTTTTAGATGAAGTTGGTTAAAAATAGATCTGAGTTTTTCTCGTTTGTTTCTTATAAGTTGCCGTTGTCCTTTGGGACGGACTCACTGATGTTTGCAGCCCATCTTTCAGTAATTCTTCTATTTGTAATAGGTATATATTGAGATTATTGTATCCTTTCAAATAACAGATTACTTAGGGACAAGATAGTGGATTATGAAATTAAAATTTTTCTATAGTCCATTTTACTTGTTACTTTACAATTTACTAACTATATTCAACTTTCTGACTAACTGACCGTTTCTTTGCCAATTCAAGTAAATGGTTTCATTGAAATAAACGCTTTAAGTTTGAGTTTTACAAGCCAGCTGCCAGCCAAAGCTTTCTAGCATGGTTAATGTATCTAGGCATTTTATCAAGCTTTAATGCAGCAGCTATAATACCTATCATACAAATTATAATCCGTCTATTCTTTACGATACCGTGAACCATATGCCATGCCGCAACTAAGTACCTACCTACTATTTAATAAAATCCCTTGGGCTTCTATTAACATTTACAAACTTTGCTATAGTATCATGCCCAATGCCGTAGAAAGCTGCCCGACAGTTGCACACTGCTCTGTTATCCGAACAATAACTAATTGATCGTGACTGTGACTTGCGCAAACGCACCATAATACTGAATAGGCTGTAAATGTCGTTAAATGTTTGCGAAAGTGGTAGAATTAATCATTTTAGTAATTTCAAGCGTGGGTTTCGTCATCATGAAGTACGAAATATTTTAATTTGTCCTACTGCAGTTATCAACCAGCACATCAATGGTTTGATTGGTTTTTTTTTTGTTTCCCTATCTGTCTGTTTATTCCAGCTAATCTCCGAATCGGCAGGCCCGATTTTTATTATAGAAAAAGAATTAGGATTCCGCGCAAAAAATTAAAATCTACATCAATTAATTGTGATAGCACAATACCGTTTTTCAGAAAATGTCGCAAGAGACGTTTTCCAAAACAAGTCTTGTTGGTATAACTTCCCTTATAACTTTTTACTGTTTCAAATCTCATCTTCATCGCATAGTTATACCCCCATCACCGATAGTCCGAAAATACTTAAATTTTATACCCTATATCTGGCCAACCATCCCGGCGATCGATTATTCAAATCAAAGGAGTATCCGTGTAGGCTTTTGTTATAGTAAATTGAAAACCACGCAACGCCTCCTAACTGCACTATTTAGACTAACAATATAGTTTGTTTACGATAACCCAGGCGAACCCTTTCAAAGTAAGCGATGCGGGTGCCTATTACGCCACGTGACAGATAACCGGAGTTATTATAACATGTAGCGCTGATTTTCAGCTTTAGACGGGTTAATTATACTATTGTGTTGTGAAAGCTTAGCGTTATTTTGTTTTTGCCAAGAAGAAAATAAGACCAAAGAATCGATGGATGCACCAGTGGTGGCCCAGATGGTGGAGGTGGTGCAGGTCACAGGTTCAAACCTTTCAGGCGCTTTACTTTGTGTAAATTATTTCATCACCACTACCCTCAAAACGGTGAAGGAAAACATCATGAGGAAACCGGCACGTCCTAGAACCAAAAATTCGAAGACATGTGACATCTACCAACCCGCACTGGGCCCGCTCGGTGGATTACGGCCCACTGCCTCTCATCAAGAGCCTCCTCTCGGTGAGAGGCCTGTGGCCAGGCAGTGGGAACACTGTAGGCTGATTGTGTTATGTTATGTAATCGATGGATGGACTGTGTGAATGATAATTATGGTTAGAAAAGGGGTGAATATCGGGATGATGACTAATAGAGACATTTGGAAGAAAAAGACATGTTCCGCCGACCTTAAGTAAATTCGGATCAGCACCCTAATTGCGTAACACACAATCAATCTCAATCTGAATAATTTTGAAGGATATTGCTAATCCATTGCTTCATATGTTCAAAAAATGTGTCATGTTTGTGTCTGCTCAACAACGTAAATATCGCAATGAATATTGTTGAACTGTCAAAGTGAAACCAATTGCTATTGATCGTGTGTTACGCAATTAGGGTGAATGTCGGGAGAATCAAATGATGATGATGTAATTTTTTCTTGTTTTCTGGTATGTGCTTTTCAAGATCTGTGCCAGCTAAAAGCAGTGCAGTGTGTGCAGTTGTGTTTATTAATCCCATTTTATCTAGAATTAATTCTTCTGTCTACAACACTAATATTTCCTGAAAAAGCGTTTCCAATTAATAGCCAGCCATACAACACGCTATAAAAAAACGTTAAGGAATACAGGAAGTTGTACTAAATCAAATAGATGACGTTACCCGCCATCTATTTGATGGTAGATTTACAGTACATAGGTCACTCTTTCTCGATATCTCTTCTACTTTCTTGTTTCACCTGAAAAAAAAGGTAGGAACATTTTCATTTCAGTTCACTCCTGTGCCCAACAGAATCGAAACAAGTACTCCATAATCAGTCAGAACTGTCACCAATCTGAATATCCCCCTCTGCCTGGACCTTCGATTGAGGAATTATATTAATAGCTACCTGCCGTTTAGTCTGCCAATGCCGGGAATTGACAAATCAAAAGCCAGAGGTATGCGTAACCAAACTGTCCGGGACAGTGGTCCCGTGTGGTCGCCTCACAAAGCACGCGTCGGCTTAGTCCGGGACTCGTAATTAGGAGCAGGACAATTGGGTTTGCGAGGCTAAAGCGTGGACACCCTAATTCGGTGCTATAGTCTGCTTAATAATCTTATCGGGTCTTTGAAATGACTAGTGTTTTTGTAGGCTACGAGAATTTTCATGAATAGTACCTAGGGTCTGTTTTCAAAATTAGTTTCTTACTTATCTAAATTACGAAAAACTATTGCATCTTAGGGATGGAAATATAAATACATAGGTATAAAATAATTAATAGGATATAACATAATTCTAAATTATAAATAACAATGAAAATTAATAAAGCGTCCTGTCTCTACTTATTTAAAAAATTGCTGTTCCCGACGGGGTCCATAATTGTTTTTATTATTACGGATTTATGTAGTACATTATGGATTGTAATAAACGATTTGAGATCCGCTGGACGCGAGAAGCACTGAACCGGTCGAAGTGACAGAGCTTGGCGGAGTCCTATGTACAGCAGCGGACGTCTTTCGGCTGAAATGATGATGATGATGATTGTATCTTATCTGAAACCATCATTCAAACTCATAATTATAAAGAAAAACAATAGTTTGATTTAAGACAAAGAATAGTAAAAGAAAATTGAGTTGAAAAAAATGGCAGATTAGTGTATAATAACGTTAGCGATAGCAAAATTACTGAAGGTTACCGATAACCTACAAATGAACTACAAAAATGTAAAGGTCAAGATGCAAACGATATTCAATATTCTCAAGCCAATGAATATTCTTAAAGAATTATGCTAAATCGAATCCAATTATGAAACAAATTGATTATTTTATCTTTGAAATCGTAGTGTAGGGCCCTCTAAATTTTATTATTATATTAGATATTAAATTTGAGTTAAACAGTTCGACAGGATCACGATTTATATGAAAATTTCTCCTGAACTACATAGTTTAAATATAAAAGCTAGAGGTTCTATTAGGTAAAAAATCTGCTGGCACACAGCCCTATTCTGTGGGATCAAAATTTACCACGCGGGCACAGTGTGGCTTGTTGGATAACTAAATAACAACCTACCTATTCCCACACATTTTTACTCATTTGAAATTTTCTACGAAAAACTTAAAATTTATTTGAGTAGGTACTGAAGATTAATGCATGAGTTTTCTCAAAGCACACTTCTCTTCAAGAATCATATTTGACTCTTTGACTGAAATCTGAAGAAACGTGCCGTTTTAACATTCAAAAGTAGATTTTTGTTTCTCGAAAAATTGAATTTTGTATATTTACTTGAAGTAAAATACTGAAAAATTCTGAAACGAACATTTTTCGAGGTAGGTACCTATCTTTTAAAACGTTTTCAGTTTTCTCGGTACATAAAATAACACGAAACTTTGTGAAAACATGAAATGGCTGAAAGTTGTTTAAAGTTGAACTGAAGCGTATGTGAAAGATGTTTTTCTTCAAATTCTTTTGCAGTAATTTCCAAACAAAGTAAAATGTCATCGCAGGAAAAATGGTCTCTCTCGGAATTTGTAATGGTCTCTCTCGGAATTTGTACAGTATTTCATACATACCTACTGTTTTCTTTTCAATTTCGAAATAATTCCAAGAAAAAGCGTTGGTATTGCTTCCAATTACTGTTATCATCTGCGCTTCCGAGTTTAATATTATACGTTTGCACATAACATGTATTCATTCATTTTATTGAGTAACTTTATTCAATAACTTAGTCAAGATAATATTTGTTTATTTATTTATTGCAGCATGGAAGACTTACAGCTGAAAAAATTAACAAAAAAAGAGACAGACAGAAAAACAACAACAATAAACAACCAAAACAATAGTCAACAGAAAGCCAATTATATATTTTATATTTACATTATATAAGCTAACATTTAAAATAATAATATGAACATGTAAACAAATAAGCAAGAGTCATAGGACATAAAAAAATTCGTCCGCATCGCTGTCAACAGGAACAGTGCCCAAAAGGCTGGCAGCATTGCCAGCATTTTATTTTATTTATTTATCAGGGTACACCAACAGCTTCTACGTATAATATATCTTATGTACAGCTATAATCATAATAGCCTCCGTATTACACAGTCGCCAATTTTTGGTTTACCAGCAATCCCAGAAATAAGTGATTTTCATTAATTGCTCTATAATGATTCTGTAAAACAAAACACTCTTAAAAACTGGACAAAGGCTGCTTCTCCAGTCCCCAGCACCCTCAGATTAAGATAAAGCAAAAATAAACAAATCTCGTTCAATGTTTAACAAGAAAACAGATTAAGCAATCAAAACGTTGAGAGAATTCGTCCAAAACTTAAAGTACTAAACTTAAAGTGGACAATTAACCTTTTCGAATCAAGTCATTTAAACGAGTAATGAAAACATTCTCTCAAGCAAATGGCTACAGTTTCTTTTCGTTAATTAGCATTTGATTTTGGAGTCAACATAATTAGGACACGATTCGGAAAGGTGAACTCGAGGTCATGCTAAAAGTATTGATTTTTTCCTTTTTAGGTATTAGCTTATTTTTTGACAATACCAACCGATTTTGTGAAAAGGTCATGTCAAATCTACAGTTTTTACGAGCATAAAAAGTTAAAAACTACCACACAATGCTGTTGCTATGAGTCGTCAACGTCGTGCTTTTCATTGGAATGTATATAGGCTTTGGCAATAGTATTTTAAGGGTTTAATAGTTGGAATGGGTTAAAGGTTCTATGAAGCAATAGATCAACAATGCATGAGGCATACTTAGGCGCCATTACAGTCATTCAAGACAAGACGAATCAATGTATTTTTGCTTAAGCGAAAGGACCTCTATAAAAATAAAAATATATTTATGCATATTTTTTTTATAAAATACATCACAAAATAAGGTATCATAAATATTATAAGCTTGCTTAGAAAGTTACATGACAAATTGTAATGGTCCTATCTATAACAGGCTTTAACTGTCAAGTATCGATTGGACTTTGTAAATAGGCTAAAAATATTTGCATGAAAAAGCTCTTAGCTTTGGAGAGTTAGTAAACAAAATGCCTTTGGATGAAGACGATATTTATGAGCAAAAGTTATGTGAAAACGTGCTTAGTAAACTGGTAGTTGTTATGCTGTGAGATCCAGAATGAATAAATATTTCAACCTAATAAAACATTACACCTGTTATTTATAATACTACAACGTGATTTTTCAATAGGTAGGGCAGAGTTTTCAATCGTCTAATAACTTTATTCGAGGAATAATTTTGAAATTTTGACAGTTACTCGTATTTCATATAAAAACTGTCAAACGTCAATTTATTCCTCGTTAAAAGTAATCTGGCGATGGAAACATCAGCCCGTATTCAGATATTTTTTATCTGAGAAATTAATATTTTGGTTTAATAGCTTTTGTATAGAAAATATGTCAAACTGTCATATTTATTCTTCATATAAAAGTTATCTGACTATTGAAAAATCAGCCCTAAAATCAATTAAATATATCTCGTACACTCGTAACATAAATGATAATTATAGTCTAAATTTGTGACCGGTTGATGAGAATAGGTTCTCGCCTATTACATAATGATTTAAACCTAACTAGCGAAATGTGCACAACTCTGCCGAATCCCTCGGGGGATACAGGAGTGCTGTTATGTTAATATTAATAGTCTCTACTAAGAGAAACAAACAAAATAAATCAAACGTAGACAGCCAACTGGCTGTTTGTTTATGTGAGTTTAAATGTTTGTAAACGCACCCACGATACAGGAGAAATTCCTAGTGTGGGGCAACGTTAATAAGGACAAAATAATAACAATAAAATGGACATACCTCCACGGTCCGCCTATTTATATTTCCATTTGTTATATTTCACGTTTCCTGAGCTAGAAATTTCAATGGTATTGTTGTAAAACATCATTTTGAGCACGCTACTATAACAATTATTCGTAGGCCCGTTTGTCGAGAGGCACTTGACATTTTGTTCCCATTGTGTTACGTCCTATTTCCATTTCTATTCTTACTCAAGTGTATTTTATGGTATATTGAAATTGAAATAGATCTATTTCGTATTTTATTCAATAGCGGTTGTTTTGTCCAGTGAAAGTAATTTATTCCATTATTTTCCTTCTAAATTCACTTTTGGGGTTAGTCCTTGACCACAGTACTTGACTGAGATCTGGAGTAGTAATGAAGTAATAACATTAATAATGGTTTTTCTTTCTATTTCAGATATACGATACGACAGAGAATACGCGGCCGAAGAAATGGTCATCGAAGTTGAAACTGAACACATCAGGAAGCTCCAAGACATCAGAAAAGTCTCCAGAAAGCCCGTACATGTACGGAACCATCAATGGGCCAGGAGGATCAGCGCTATCTAAATCTATGAAGTACGCTGAGACCTGGCTCTATGGGTCCGTCAGGACCCAAACCCCACCTACGCGACCTAGCGTCTTCTCCGCTTACCCAGAAGTCTCTGGTCCCGTTCTTATAAGCACGCCTCAAAAACCTACACCACACAACTATGCTGTCATACTATGTTCCTGTCCTGAGTACCTGAATGGTACAAAGAAAACCAGCTCAACCAAAGTCAGTATTTGTAAGAAATGCAAGGGATCTCGTTTGCCATTAACTATAGCTGATAGCCCGCACTTGTTGGTCGGGGGAACGGTCAGAGGTCACCCTCAAGTTAGCCGTGAATCTGGCTTGCTTAGAGCTGGGACAGTTAGAGTACAAGGTTCGAAGGCCCGCCCTACTATACTTAAATCTAATGGAGATACGGACCCCTATGACTTAATGAGAAGAAACAGATTGGCACCACCACATGAGGCTCGTATAGGAAGCCAATTTTCAACAACACGATTACGAGCCAAAAGTATAAGTCCATGCAGAGTGAAGGCTAAAAAACCAACAAGCCCAGAGACTCTTCGCAAGAACAGAAGTAAATCTGTAAGTCGAGTAAATGAAATATGGGTTGAAGAGGACGCTAACTCAGGTAATGACTCAAAGAAGTCAATATTGTCGTGTGATATCAATCCCTATGACTTAGTGAAATCTAACGGCACTTCGAAATCTTTAGTAGAAATTGAATTTGATGACGATTTTGGACACGTGTTTCAAGAATCTATGAAAAATAAAAACTTACATTCTTCGAGTAAATCTAAAACAGATTCAAGTGTGAAAGCTATAAGTGGTCAACGAATAAGAATTTCTGACGAGTCGAAAACAAATAATATAGATGATGTGTATGATCCCGTTGACTATGATCTCAAATCCTATGAATCAAAATCTCAAAATATATCTCCGACTTTGTCATTGCCAAATATTAAGAATGAAAATAAGAAATCAGCATCTGTAAGTAAGAGTACGAGTAAGAAAATATTAAGCATATCTACATCAAACCGGGCTAAACAAAAGAGTGTTTCTCCAAAACGACCACCAAGAAGAATAAGAAACACTAAAAATGATGACGACAGTGAGAGTGATAATCAAAGAATAACAGAAAGAAGTTCCAACAGGAAACCTGAAAATCACTCTCGTAGCTCTAAGCTTAAGAATCAAAATACGGATACCATAAAATCTATTTTGAAAAAGCCTAGAAATTATGACACCGTTGAGTCTACCCCAAAAGTAGAACCAACCAACGAATTCTTTGATAGCAAAAGAGTCAATACATCCTTGTTTTATCTCCCAAAACCTAAAGACAAGGTGGCTGCCAATTCTCATAATATGCTACATAGGAAACGTGTTCAGTTCTTGGTTGAAAACGAAGAAACAAAAGTTATATATACTGCAGAGTTTAACCTTGAACAAAATACCACGAAAGAAGTTCCCGCTGAAGTCCTTACTTCGAGCATTGAAACTGAAGAAGATGTGGTAGCTGAAGGTGACATTGTAAGCCATAGCTTGGACGAATCGAGCGAGAAGTTGTCGGAATTGATTAGCCAAACTGTAGCACAAGACGATATTGAAACATATGAGCATGTACAATTGCATACAAATACATTTGAAACTGTCGTCGAAGAAATCGCTGAGCCAGCAACAGAAGTTTCGCATCAAACCACAAGCGTTGAAATTGTAAACAATATCAATAAAGAAGGTAAGGTCTTGATCGGTATCGTGGAGCATTTGCTAAAAATCACAATGCTTTTGTCGTTATATTATTATGTTTTCGAGTTATGTCTTTATGAATTATTTTTTTCAGATAACAACATTCCAAGAATACCGGTGCTGCGTCGGTCTGAATCTGAGCGTATCCCACCGACTATATCGATAGCGCCACCGAAGTTTTTAGACACGATGGCTTTGCGACCAAAAAGTAAACATGGACACACAAGTCAAGTCTTTTTAACGTCTGTCATAGAAAACGAAATATGCAGTCCAGATCAGTATGTGTTCAGCCAGCCACAGGCGACTCCAGAAGTAAGTCCGCCGACGACAACAATTCAATACAACGACAATATTGAATCTGGGAATCTTAGCGACAGTAGTGATATAACAAGAACAATTTTGACCAATTTACGCCGTGGAATATCAGAATCACCTGAACCACCACCTCGGTTCAAATCAAAGGAACGTACAAAATGTAAGAAGCATAATTATGTCAAAACACGTTTCGTTCGTAACAACTCTTCTAGCTCCACTAGTGACGAATGGTCAGATGCTAATGATTACGAACAAAAAACTATTTTACGTGTGAAACAATTCGATTCAGATACTGATGAGCCAAAAACTGCTTCTGGTATTCTCAGGTCCTCAGAAAACGAGCCTAGAAAAACGTCCATACAAATTAATGGTAACGAGTGCTACTCAACTATGAATGTGAGTAGTGACACACCTATTTATTTATCCTCAGTCGTCGTTAATGATGATTATGGGAACACGTGCAATACCTACCAGACAGGTACAACCGTTACAATCAGTGTCGGAACTCCACAAAAAGAAGTAAAGAAATCAAAAAGTCAGATATACATAGGTGCTGTGCTCTCTCAACAAGCTGAAAAGAATTTAGAAGCGAACACTTATGAAGAATATTATGCTGACAAAAACAAAGATGGTTGCTATGGCTCCCGAGATCAGAACACTTCAAATGATCTTTCTTCAATACTAAACGACCCTGTTGAAGCTGTTAGAAGAAATTTAATTCCACACGTCTGTGGTAAAAAAGATGATTATTCTGATTGTCAACAAACTCCTGATATTCAACCAAATAATGGCAACGTTGTCACAAAACTTTTCGATGATCCTTTCTTTTCTCATCTTGCCGAAGGTTTGGATTCAGATTTGGTTAAAAAATTAATAGAAAACTCTTTGATAAAACTCCAAGAAACTAAGAACTCAGAAGGGACAGACAGCAGTGAAATAACGATTGAAAAGCTTATAGAAAGTTCGTTGAAAAATTTAAAAGAGGAGAGTGTGAAGGAAGGAGACAAGAAAGAGGAAGTGAAACCAAAGAATGAGAATAGTGCCAAAGACGATGCGTCGAATAAACAAAATATAATCGACTCGTCCGTCTGCCCAGAGAACGAAGATAATAGCTGCTCTGCTCCCTATGAAAGTATGGAGTATGAGAGCGGTGCTATGGGAGTTTTTTCTGATCTCGAGCCAATGTCAGACTGCTATAATGCTTCGGCGAGTGAATTGTCCACCGAAGACGATACGAATTCAACGAGATCGAAATTTTATCAAATGTTGGTCGACGCCGCGTTGTGTGATATTGAAATTTCTAATAATACCGACGATGACCATCATTACGAATCGATTCGTTTGAACAGTGATCCTATTTACGAAGAGATTGGAGACATGCCACCGCCCTTACCCGTTAACCCGCCTCCGAATTCTCTAATGATTTTAGACGATGAGAAACGCAGTGGATCACGTTCAATATTCGAAGGCGCGTCGAAGTATGACATTTTGTCGTACTTGGTAGATGCTAAAGAACGAGGCATTGATGATGAAGAAACTTACATAACTAGTTACGCTACTCATAATAATTCATCGAATATGTTAGAAGAATCAAAAGACAAAACTAATAACAGCGAAATAATTGATACACATCATAGTAGTAACACGAGTCAGTTATCAAACGCGTCAGATTCAAGTGAAGATAACTCGCTTATTATTAATCATGAAACATTGGAAAAAGCCGTTGTTTGCAAAAAGACATCGGCCGAAATTGAAAGGAATGACTCTGGCGTTGGTTCGGAGACGAGTAAGTCTTCAAGAAGTAGACTTCAAGGTAAAACGTCTCCTTGTAGTATGATACACGATAAGGATACGCCTATACATCTCTGTGAGGATTGTGACACTGCCGTGGAACCTCAATTAACAGAGCAAGGTAAGTCAAAGTTCTGTAGCATATAACTTATACTTTAACAAAGAGGCTTTTTACTAATCATATTTATACTATTTTAGGTTCAATATACGCTCCATTAGTATGCAGAAAGTGTGCCAAAAAAAGAGCAGAAAGGAAAGAAATTATCACAGAAATAGTAGAAACAGAAGAAAAGTATGGCAGAGATTTGCAAATCATTCTTGAAGAGTTTTACAAACCGATGTTGGTAGCTGGTTTACTGAACCAGGAACAACTCAGCGCCATTTTCTTGAATGTTGAAGAGCTTATTGAGAACAACCAAGTTCTATCCGAGAAATTAAGAGACGGACTTGAAATCGCGGTAGACCAAGGAGATGAGGTAATATCTTTTTTCAACGTTTAATGCTAAAAAAACTAGTAATAACGTCTCACCTGTCATAATATTTCCGTGAATATTTTCAGGATCTGTTGACTGTGAACGTTGGAAAAATCCTGCTGGAGTGTTCAGGCATGCTGACAGCGTTCCAGTCGTACTGCGTGAAGCAAGCTGGTGCTGCCCTTCTGCTGGCTGGTCTCGAGAAGGAGAAGGAACTCCTGAGGATATTCTTGCGCGTCTCGCAGATGGAAAACACTGTTTTGAGGAGGATGAATCTAAACTCATTTCTCATGGTAAGTCGTCCTTTAGTGATCGAATCCTGAAACACAATAGTACATTATGATATAAGTGCGGTAGGTTGAAAATTACAGCCGAGGTGATATTGCTAGCCCAAGCCGTAGGCGAGGGCTACAAGAAAGCAGAGGCTGTAATTATCAAAGCGCACGTATGTCATACGACGTTTTATAACATATTTGCGAGGAAATAAATAAAACTCGGACTTTCTAAATCTTTAATCACTTGTTAAAGCAGTTATAAAAATTTGAACAAATTGTGAATGTTTATTTATTATATTTTAACTCCCAAAGTTAATTTTATTCATAAAATGTTGACACTTTTCTGACATAAAAACTCTTTGCTAATATTTAAAAAAGTAACGTTCGTTTTAGACGGAGCATCTTGATAAACCGTGCGTTTTACCTTATTAAAAAGAAACTCGTGTGTTTTACATTACAATAACGCACAAGTACGTAATGAAATACAAAACGATATTGAAATTGGTGAATTATGAGACCATTTACGAGCAAATGTGTTATAAAACTATTTTATGAAACAGTTGCTTCGCGTGTCTTAAAAACGTATAATTCAAATATGATACTTACTAAAATTCCAGGTGCCAGTACAACGCGTGACAAAATATCCCCTCCTTCTCTCCCGGCTGTATCGCTCCACAGCCGCCTGCGCAACTGAGCGGGAAGACGTAAAGTCAGCCCAACGTTGCGTAGAATGCAGGCTCGAAGAAATCAACACGGCAGCTGCGGCCGCTGCCGCTGCAGCAAGAGATGTGCCGCTGTGGAGACGACTTGCAGCTGCACGAAGAACCGCACACGACCTCCATGTGGCTGATATCAAGCTGAGGAAGATGGCTGTCGATATCTTGGACTGGAATCATGATGACGCCAGGTGGGTGACTGATGTTTGTTATAATGTCTGTGAGGAAAAGAAGGAATTAATGAAGAATTTCTTTATCAATTTTACAGGTGATGACAAAATAAATCTCAATTTCTGTTCCCAACAACAAGACCTATTAGAGCTCCCCTGAGCAGTTTATTCATAAAATCAGCTTGAAAGATAATTGAGACATTTAGAAAATTACCACTTAACAAAATTTCGCCTAGCACAAGATGTCATTACGATGGCGAGATTAGCCGTCCATATTTTATGAGATTTAAATTGTCCACCGTTTTCTTGAACAGCCACTTGCGTAACAATAAACGCGTCTAGGAATGTTTTAGCTAATGTCAAAGATTTTCAGGGAAATCTTTCTCATAAAGATAAACATTTGCCTTAGCTCTTTGGATAATTGAGGATGTTTCGGCAAATGCCTCGGCACATTTAGTTCTATTGGTGGATGGTACAAATGATCCTATTACTAGATCCATTGTGGGACGCAGGTCCGTTTTATGGTCTAAGTTGTAAACTTTGATTAAATTTTAGATGCCTCTTTTCATTCAGGGAACCTGTTTGGAGACAGGAAAGTGTCGATATTGGTTTACGTAAGTCTTAAAACAGATTGTAACTCTTGGTTTGTTCAGCTTGAGGGCAATATAATACTATCTGCATAATACAAATTCGGTACAAAAATTTCCAATGCACTTTTAATAAAATAAAACGTGCCCAAAAAGGGTTTATTAACTACAAGGGAAATAAGACTGTAGTAGCCTTTAGAGAAAATTCTAATCTTTAAAACCGTTCCATAAAACTTGAAAGAGGTCATAACTCACTATTAAGAATAAAAATTCCAGTAATCACTTTCATACTTTTGTTATCGTATCTTAAATCTTATTACTTGTACCATAAAGCTGATAATCGGTGCTTTAGTGGCACTAACAGCGACAAGTACTATTCAACAGGGCTTTTTACGACCTAAGACTTTCACAAATACAATGGTAATTATACGTGTAAAATGGTTTTTAAGTAATTTCACCGTTTATTGAAAAATAGTTATTGAACGAAGAAAAGTTAGCAGAAGCTTTGAGATGTTCCGAAAATTACAGTAAAGGGTCTTTTACGAGGCCTAAACGATCTCGGAGTCTGCAAGACCATTATTGGAAGGGTTTTATAAGCCACGCAGCTACAGTGTTTTATGTGATCTAAAATGTTTATAGGGGAGTGTGCACGAATACGCTAAATTCAAATAGGGGTTACGGTTTCGGAGCAGTAATCAATGTTGATTCCAATCGAATTGGGGGATTTGAATTTTAGTCGATTGATATTTGATCATAATTTTGAGGAAATTGTAGAAATATACAATGTGGAGACGACGATCCAATCAAATAGCAATAGCTTTGTCACTCTAAACTATTGGATAAAATATTTGATTGAATTTTTATATGCAGACAAGGAACGTCATTAGATCAGGAACGTCATCAACAAAATCAGGAACAAATTAGTGTCGTATCGTCGTCCCCACATTTTTATTTATTTTATTTTATTTATGAGCAACTATAGTGAAGCTGGTCAAAGATCGACAAAACCATTGTCGGTTAATCACTACTATTCAGTTTGTTTGAAAACAACATCTCATTTGATGTTAACAACAATAATACAATAAATGAAAATACTGGGAATTAATCAATCAATCAACTCAGCCTATCGCAGTCCACTGCTGGACAAAGGCCTCTCCCAAGCTGCGCCACAACACCCTGTCCTCCGCCTTCCGCATGTACTCTGTCCCAGCCACCTTCTTAAGGTCGTCCGTCCATCTAGCTGGGGGGCGTCCCACACTACGCTTGCCGATACGCGGTCTCCACTTCAGGTGTTCAGGTCTGCTCCACTGGGAATATTGCCAGTATTTTCATTTATTATCTTATTGTTGTTTTCACCTTGTCTAAAAAATTAAATAATATTCTATGATTACATCTTCATACAATATACATAATTATGCATAAATAAAGTTTTAATCAAATACCGTTTGTAGGAAAATTCATTTTACTCCTAGGTTAAAAATACTGAGAAAGAAACTACATTGTATAGTTTTCAATACACTTAAATCAATTCACAAAAAAGTCACGTATATCCATTGAAGAGGTTTATAGAAAAACAATCTCAGGTACTATTAGATATCACTTTGAGTAAAGCAACCGTTTTTGCAATTTTGTTGCGCGCAACTTGGAAACTACTGAACGAAGTTTAATGGGTCTTGCATTGTAACTTACATCTAAGGTAAACTGAATAGTTAGTTTTACGGGGATAATCAAAATACGAGTAAAACCGTGGGAAATAGCGGATTCGTGGTTGTAAAGGTGACAGTTAGGGTAGCTATTACTGAATAAAGGCTACTACTAAAAGACAATCTATATAACTATTTAAGGCTAAGACCTTTAGGAATGAGCTCAATGTAAACTAATAAAAATATAAAGGGAATACTTTAGATTTTTGTGTGTTTGTTTGTTTCGCTTTCACGCTAAAACGGCTGAACGGATTTGGGTTAAATTTGGCAAAAAGTATTCTATGTCCTAATAATCCAGAGGGGCAATTCTCGTAATTTTAAGAACATTCACAGTCTGATCTAAGTCTCAATCTGTCAAAAATTCCTCAAATTTCCACACATTTTTGACATGTTTTTGACACTGATTGTTGCTGAGATGAGACTGCGACTAGATTTTGAACGTTTTTATTTACGAGAATTTACCTTCAGGTCATGGTAGACCATGTTAATAAAACTAATGTATTTGGAATAGATAAATGCTACTCACTGTAAAAACTAGTTTCCAGACCCTGTTTTCTTCTTGAAAAATAAAAGCCAAATATCCAAAAAAAAAACTAATCTTTACAAAACCAAGTTTATTAATCTCCAAACCCACATCATCAAATAAAGCTAATTAAAATCAGACGAATGCCAGACATATATCTCATTTAGCAAGTAATACACTGGAGTGAAATTAATGTTTTAGCTGGTGCGGAATTTATCACGTCCGTGGAACATGAAACGTTGTTGTGACGTCACACGCCATAATACATCGCGATGTTGCCAACAGCTAGCGAATTAAGCTGGAGATGAAATAATTTCAGATGTGTTGTGCTGTGGCTGTTTTGATGTAAGATGAAAATACTAAATTCAAATTCAAATTCAAATTAAGTTAATAATGGTCCTTCCAAGTTTGCTGGTATGTGTCTTCGTATGCAACTTTTCACGATTCTTGGGGCGGTAAAACCTTGACAAACCATTAAGTAGGCAGAGAATGATTTAAATAAACATACGTAGCGGTATCTATAACGCCACATGCGAGCAACGCGTCATACTGACGTCACGCAAATCCTGCATCTCGCAAGCAGAGTTTACCGTGCAATTAGCATAGATACAATTTCCCAATATCAATCATTGGGCAATTGCCCGCCAGACACAAAACCCGTCTGGTCGGAGGATCCTCCCTTTTCCATGGAGGATGAGTGAACTTTACACCCTGTTCCTCATACCTCTAAACATACATACATCATGCCTGTATTCCTGGTGGGTTAGGCAGGACTGGATCTATAGTACACCGACATTTCGCGTTACAGTTATGTTTAAGTTCCATGTAATAGCGGGTGACCCTATTGCCATCAACCGTTCAACAACAATCATTGCGTTATTTACGTTGCTGAGCAGACTAATTTTTCGAACATATGAAGCAATGGATTAGCAATATCCTTCAAAATGATTCAGATTGAGATTGATAGTGTGTTACGCAATTAGGGTGCCGAGAATCGAACCCAGGACCTAAGGATTAACAGTATTGTTTCTGACTACTAGACTAACGAGGCAGTCAATGATTTAAATAAAATAGTCACCTTTTAAAACAAAAGGGAAATTCTGGTCAAATTTTCATGAAAGCGTAAGATCACTTCACTTGATAAGCACATTTGTAATTGCAGTTAGATAGTCATAGGCAGGTAATTAATGATCGTGTTAGCTGACATTTATAAACACACAAGAAATTCTCTTCATTTACTGAAAAGCTGGATTCTTCAACTATAAATGTCAAAGGAAAAAAGTATGAATGACTCAACACGGAAAATGATTCTTGACAAGGCGTAGTTGCCATCTACAAAAATGGCAAAAGGGTTGCGTTCCCTACGCGTTCAGGTAAAAATAAAATACTCGTGTAAAGTACGGCATCTCGGTAAGGCAGGCTATATATTCTACACCCGATTTAACCTTTAATAAGGCCAGATTTTTACGCACCCATAACACAGTCGAGTCAGTCTGAAGTGACGCGGAGCTCAATCGACCTTATTCCACTAAATTGACGTACCTCCAACAAATAAAATGACGACAAAATCCTACGAACACTTAAGTGAACTGTTGATCAATTTTGGACTTTCTGCTCTTGTTTATAAGGTTCGCAATGGAGGGTAAGCTGCTGTTCACCCAGCCCAACGACAACAACTGGCGGAAAGGACGCACCATCAAGTTGACGCCAATCAACGCTCTTTTGGTAACTAACGGAAAGGTGAGTTTTGCTGATTTTTATTTTCTGTGTGGGTTGTGAAACCACGCGAGGGTTGTGTGGCTTTAGTAAAAGTTTCGATTGCATACATAGGGTTTATCAATTTGACGTTTTATTTCTTTCAATGTCAGTTTGGGTTATAAAGTCTACGGACATAAAATCTATGCAGAATCTTGAAAGACTTTATTGAATGATCATTAACTGTAGGACAGTTCTATACGACAACATTCAAGCTTTAAATTCAAACAATATTTAAAAAAAATATGAATTATTCCCCAGCCAACGATCACCCACAAAACGAACGAGATCCGAGAAACGCGCGAGGCGAGGGACAGAGAAGCTCGAGAGAAAGAGGGAGAGGCCCTATTTGCGCGCAGTGGAGTAAGGGAGGCAGCACTACTGCTGGTGAGGGAGAAAGCAGGACGGTACACACTGCAGAGGGAGCCACTGTTCTTGGACCGCTGCGTGGTCGCCGCAGACCATGAGCCCGAACATTTCTTCGAAGTACATGAAATTACTACTAAGGATTCTTATATTTTTAAGGTGAGGATTTTAAATTTTACGCAGGCTGCGTCCCAACACTATCCTGCAATCGACAGACGCCCGGGCAGACAATCCGCTAGTGTCGGCGCTTACAAATAGGGCGGGGTAATTGTGTAACACACTCAGAAGCAATGGCTTTCATTTATACAGTTCAACAACACTCATTGCGTTATTTACGTTGTTGAGCAGACAACTTTTTCGAACATATGAAACAATGGATTAAATCAAATCAAATCAAATCGTTTATTGCAATCCATAATGTACAATTTATTACAGGTGGTAAATAAAAGAAAATAATAGAAACAATTATGGACCCTGTCGGGCACAGCTAATTTTTAAATAGGTAGAGAGAGGAAGAGCGCTTTATTATTATTTTTGTTATCAAGTTAGAATTATTTTATATCCTATTAATTATTTTATACCTATGTATTTATATTTCATCTCATTCACGTCTTATATAAATATTTTGTATGCTGGTTTATCTATTCATTTATAATTAAATTTAATATTGCTTATTTCTCTACTCGCTTAAACATTTTTCATTATTATTAATGTAGTATAATTCTTAAGTATTGTGTAATAATTTATTTTGCTTATTAAAATATATCTGTTATTCATAATTATGTATATTAGTATTGAATTCATCCATCAGAATTATTTTATATCCTATTATATGTATTTATATTTCCATTTGTTTTCTTACCTATTTTATCAATTAGCAATATTATTAGCAATATCCTTCAAACTCATTCAGATTGTGATTGATCGTGTTACGCAATTATGGTGTTTTTTTTTTTATTTTTTTGGATGGGAAATCATCAAATGACCCCCCGCTCTGGATGGAGCGGAAGGGAGTGTCAGACTCTTACTGACTAAAACCCACCCGTGTTCCTTCCTTAGCCCTTTCTGTTCCAGGGCAGCGGTAACCCTTTCGGACGATCCCGCTACCTACGCAATTATGGTGTTGATCTGTTTTAGTTATTAAGTTCTAACATAGGCTTAGGTATTTTGTTATTGAAACTGTAGACCTCATTGTAGTTTGATTTAATAAAGGTTAACAATAAATTCACGTGGTTCCTTTGAGAGTTATAATGTATTATTTCATGATTTTGATAAATCTATTTCATATACTGAAGTCCTAAAAAAATCTTTAATTTTCGCACTAAGTTTATGTTTAAGGTACGGAGTTTGAGTTATACAGCTAGTCAAGCGTTAAAGGTTATTGGGCATCATGATAATTTGGCCCGTTAATGAATTATTCAAGCTCTGAAATCGTTAGTATAACTTTATTTTCAGACAGGCTGTCAGCTTGGTCCTCTTACCTTTCTTCTGAAATCACTCGCCTTTTTTTTTAACTTTTTTCCTTCTCTCTTTTTTTTTCTTTCTTTGTTTCTTTTATTATTGAACTAGCCTGTACCCGAGAAGTCATCCGCGTGAAAATTCATGTTACCCCGACCCAACCCATCGCATCGCATCGCCTGCCGCACTATTACTTCGTACTCGCTTGTCGTTCTTTACTATTTTTTTTTCTTTTTGCGCGGCTCCTTAGAGTCCTAGCGTGATATTAAATAATTTATAGCCTTCCTCAAAAATTGGGCTATCAAATGCAAAAGATTTTTTTGAAATCCGACTAGCAGTTCCAGAGATTACCCCTTACATACAAACAGACAAATATTACTTCTTTATAATCTTAGTATAGATAACAAGTGCTAATATTTTCGTATCCTTCTTACAGGCGGAAGAAAACTCGCGCACGCGTACTTGGTACCGGCAGCTGCAATACCACGCACAGGGCGCCGGGGCATGGCGCAAGCGACGCAACGCTCTCGCAAACATCATGATCAACCCTATGTTGACCAGGAATTGATGAAAAGGACTTAATTATGGTACTGATATGTTTTGGGACGTCGATCTAGTGTTGTGTGAGGGTTACATGAAATGATCATAAGTGGCGCGAGAGTAGAGATGGGACACATTGTTATCGATATGATTTTGATGTCTAGTTTTATTTGTGAGATATGTAGATTTGAACTTCACAATTGTTACTTTTATTTTCAAATAATTTGCTCTATTCTTTACTTTAACTTACTTAGGATTATTCTTAAACAGTCTACATGTTCTTGACTATGTTACCTAGATTTTATTCCTTTAATTATAACGACAAATATTCACTTTTTCAAGATCATATCGATAACCGGCACAAGGTGTAACACTAAACGTAAGACTTGTCAAAAACAAAGATATTAAATCCGTATTATTTATAAACAATACGTGATAAAGGACAAGTGACAGTGGTGGACAACTGATGTTAAGTTTGCCCTTCGCCCTTTAGTGCTGTGGTATTTTTTTGACATGGGTTTTGTGGTGAAGCACACGAAGGGTTAGTGAAAAATATTGTTGTTATAAAAAGGAAACGATGAAATGCGTGCATTTTAAATAAACTTAATTATAATAGATTTATCATTACACATTCCTGGTATTTGTTTTTATTTTGTTTAATTGTAAATATCCAACAACAGTTTGCCACTAGTTTTAATTTAGCTTTACACCAAAATTTAGATGTTTTAACATTTTATGTGCCCTATAACGAACTATTGTATTAACAAAACCATAACATAAGAAGTATTGTATATAATTTAATTTTAATAGCTGTGATATCCTGTCGAAGAAAAACGGAAAAAATCGAAATAAAAAAAAAATGCTTTGTAATCATTCAGACACCTTGTAATTATTATAATTTTAACATTAACAATTGTTCAAAAAATAATAATAACATTATAAATTCCTGACTAGTCTTAAGGGAAATCGTGTGTAATATTATTAAATATTTATAAGATAAAAATATACATAATATTGACTTGTATTTATTGTATGTAATAGAGTAAATAGATGTAGATTTGCTAAAACTAAATAGCTATTAGACAAAACTGTTTCGCCTTGGGAATATATTGTATCTGTTATATCATTAGAGAAGACAGGAAATAAATAAATTAATAAAATAAACGGGCATTTCATTAATTACATTACCTTGAAAAGTTTTTTTTACTATTTGGGGGCATGAGGAACAGGGTGTAAAGTTCACTCATCCTCCATTGAAAAGGGAGGATCCTCCGACCAGACGGGTGTTATGTCTGGCGGGCAATTGCCCAATGATTGATATTGGGAAATTGTATCTATGCTAATTGCACGGTAAACTCTGCTTGCGAGATGCAGGATATGCGTGACGTCAGTATGACGCGTTGTTCGCATGTGGCGTTGTAGATACCGCTACAACTACATCCTCGTAGGAGTTCCTTGCTTTCCGTTTTAGTTATGTAAACCTTCCTCTATCCTTCTGTCCATCTTTACAGGATGAAATTAAAAGCTTGCGACAAATCGAAATAGGAGGTGCAGTACTTAACTCCAACATCACCACTATAAATTGCTATTTCCTAAATCTAAAAAAATCGTGTATTTATAGCCTTAGATAGTGCAAACTAAGTTATCACCTTCAATTACGCACGGCACGAATTACAGTTTTTTTTTTTTAAATTAAAGCAGTACTTTTCAGGCGGAAGAAGTTGCGGGTAGAAACTAGTATTCATTTATAACTACGGCACGGTTGGCGCAGTGGTTAAGCGATTGACTGCTGCGCTGCGTGTCGCGGGTTCGATTCCCGCACGGAACAAATATTTGTATGACCTACATGTATTTGTTCCGAGTCTGGGTGTTTTTCTATCTATAATATGTATGTATTTACAAAAAAAAAAATTGTATATAAGTAGTTTATCAGCCATCTTGTTACCATAACACAAGCATTAGGTTGCTTAGCTTGGGACAAATGGTGCTGTGTGAAATGTCCAGGGATATTATTATATTATTATTATAAAAGTACTTTCTGAGCCTAGCGACGTAGCGTAGCGACTGTAGCGACTTGAGATTGTATTTTCAGATCTATTTATTTATCTTAAAATAACACCAAAACTTAATTTGCTAAATGAAAGCGCAATGTATATATGGATAAACACAATATGAGGTCTGAAATGAAAGTTCTCATACTAAATGCGATACGGCACAGAGGCTCATCTCCTGAGCTCGAAGCAAATAACGATATAATTATAACATCTTTCGCGTACACGAGGGCTTCTTATACAAGACGATTTTTTGATGAATACAATAATAACAGCTGCACAGGTCGATCGATCAGGTTAAGTTACGCTTGCCGCGGTTGGTCTGTGGATGGGTTACCATTTTTACATACCAAGACCCCTCCGTGCCTCGGAAAGCACGTTAAGCCGTTGGTCCCGGCTGGCATTCGTGGACAGTCGTTACGGGTCGTCAGAAGCCCGAAAGTCTGACCACCAGTCTTACCAAGGGGTATCGTATTACCCAGTAACTGGGTTGTGGAGGTCAGATCGGCAGTCGCTCCATGTAAAATACTGGTATTCAGCTGCATCCGGTTAGACTGGAAGCCAACCCCAATGTAGTTGGAAAAAGGCTAGGCAGACGACAAAGGGAAATCGGTTGGTATTTGATGGTGCGTGCATTTACATATTTAAAAACCCCTAATAAATATTGTAAGTACCTACGTTTGTTGCCATATACAATAAAATCTAAGTTTTACACACATGACAACAACATTTATTGTTGCTTCAACTTATGGTTTGCCACAGGCAATTAAGTCGCTCCGTGCAAATCATGCTTTATATGTATAGAGATATGAGGAACAGATTGTAAAGTTCACTCATCCTAGGAAAAGGGAGGGTATGACCAGACGGGTGTGGTGTGTGGTGGGCTACTGCCCGACGTTTGATGTCAGGACGTATTGTATATGCTAGTCACGAGTGTGCGATTCAGAATTTTGCATCAGCCTGATGCGTATTTCGCACGTGGCAAAGTAGATGCCGCCACAGTCTCAATGATCGTTGGAGTAGAAACTAAGTGGGAAGGCTGGTCCACTAGTAATCATAATTATGTAGGTAATGCATAGAGTACCTCAAGATTCTCTCAGGGGAAAATAAATTAAAAGGGTATGTTGGATTTTAACTGACTTTCGTCGTCAGCACATAACGCAGCATGAAACTCCTAGAATTGGAGAATTATGTACTCAAGTCTATGTTTTTCCCAATCTTCGCTACAATAGCTCTATTATACATAATTACATTACTTATGTCATACAAAAATAATCAACAATAAAGTTGTAAGTTAAGCAAGTGTCAAACGACGACGTCCCGTATCGGTCACGTCACGCGACAACAAAACGTCACATCAATTTCATGATGTTCCTCTATCAATGCGGCTTGTGAGGAACGCCGAATGTGTTGACGATGTTATTATTAATATCGGGAACAGACACACAAAGCAATATCGACAGTATAGTTTCATCAATATTATAATAATCGCTGATTTTGGGTATGGCGTTGGAAAGGAAGTTTTTCCAGGGGTATATAAATATACACTTTATTGTATACCAGAAAATACAAATTAAAAAAAAAATACGATAAGATATTTTGTTGTAGTGGTTTTATGGTTTCGGGGATATCAAAGAAAATTTGGACTTTTATTGGTAGCGGGTCTGAATTTGATTGAAAAATTGATAGCATGTACATTTTTCCATTTCAGCTGTGACTGACCACATTGTGATTTAAAATTCTAGTGATCCAAATGTTTGTACTGCTATAATGTTATTATCGACTGATTCCACTACATTTGACTTATCATTAAAAATAATCAAGTAATACCTTAGGAGTACCTGATTCTTTTTTTTAGGGTTCCGTAGTCAACAAGGAACCCTTATAGTTTCGCCATTTAGCTCTTAAACTATTGGTACTAGAAAGTTGTAATTTGGCATGAGTATACACGTTAATAACGCCAAAAAAGTGGTAAAATAAAATTGTGAAAAACACAATTATTTAGGGTACCTCCCCTACATGTAAAGTGGGGATGATAATTTTTTTTTCGTCCTTCCCTATAGTGTGGGATATCGTTGGATAGGTCTTTTAAAAATATTAGGAGTTTGGGAAGACCGTTTTTTGATTAAGTAAACCGTTCGTGACTTATCAAGCTTTAAAGTATCAATTTTCGTTAGAGTCAAGTGTCCCCCCCGTCTACCAACTAAACGGTTGTAGTTAGGAGTTCCATTGCCACGGCAGTAGTACCTATATATAACGAGGTTTAAAGGAAAACTATCACACTTAAGTGGGCTTTACCAGTTTACGAGTAATAGTCGACCTAACAAGTCTTATCCAAATCTCAAAAAAAACAAATCAATACTCTCCGAGCAAAGGACATGGCTAAATGACTGCCCCAAGCATGTCTAATAACTTCACATTAACTCGTAATATTTAAATATTCATTCATGAATTATTAAGCTTTTAATAATTTCCTAGCGCTTTCGTGAACTGTTAAACATAAAAAAAAGTATCTTAGTTGCTTTTTTTGATTGACATGACAAGTTCAAGGGGAATAATAATACAGTACTGCAATTAGGGACGGGTCATGTCGCTTTTCTAAAATGTCAAATCAAACTATACTTATATCGATTTTTGATAACAGGTATCAAAACGATTTATTTTCTGAAACTAAGAAGTGGCAATCAGAGTTATTGGCGGGAATCGATGGAATTCAATTCGGTGTCCTGTTTAGTTGCTTCTTATTGTGTTTTCACAGGGAAACGGGGTTGTTTCTAAGTGACAATCGACTCTATTCAATTCCACTCTTTTCGTATCAAAATCAAATAAAAATAATTGAAAGCTTCAGAATGTGCTTCTACGTTTAATGTACTACCTATTTTGTGTCGAAAAATATTAACTGAATACAGGTCGACAAAAACTATTTAAGTATATTTTTATTTTTCAACCCAATCGATTATTTTATTGATTCGATTACACTTGACGTTCAATCCCATCTCTATGAAAAAAAACAAACGTCAGATGTTAGACATCGTTGGAACACTGCCGTTTGCTTGTTCGTTGTGGTTTTTCATTTTGGATTTTCATTGACCCTCGCTTGCTTATTGTGTGTGCTTGCCTACCTACTGACCTCTTGCTACTCGACACGGACTTGACTTGCAATCAATTCATCCTGCGATGCATAAACTGCGGTGTAACCAGGCAAAGGCTGCGGCAGCATATCGCCTCTTCATTGCCTGCTTTTCTACTCACTATCTTAGCACGATGGTTAACAATTGAGGTAAGTCATCTACAGCTAGAATCATTCTAGAACCGATAAATATAAGAAACATCGAACAAATGTGACTTCAAGTAGTTTACCGTGTTTTCAAAAAACATAATGAACTCAATGGCAATGAATCAGAAAGACTCATCTCGTCTCAACACGTCACGACTACAACAGACTGGTTGCTTTAGATGTCATAATAATCAAATGTGTAGGTATTATAAATAATTCATGTGGGTAATAAGGTAATTAAGTTTGTTCTAGGTTCCAAGGGATGCCAACATTTGTCATCCTTGTTATGAGCTGCTGAATTCAGAAGCAACTAGTGATTGTACGTTTATTTGGTCATACAATAGTGCGCATAACTTGAGGCCGTTTGCAGAATTTACCAACGTCACATCCAGCTTTCTATTATCTAAATAAAATGTTTTTAAACACAGTGTATTTTTTTATCTTTACATACCCGTCCGGTAGCATTTATCATCTTCCTCTTCAGATATTCAGTTTCTCGGCCTACAAATCGTCAGGACTACTGTCCCTGACCTCTCTCTCTCTGGTTGTGTTATTGGGCAACATCCAATCAGAATGATTTGATCAGACAGACAGATAACCTAAACTAACTTTTTTATATAATGTTCTTATAAGATTCACAGAATAAATAAATTAATCGCATTTTTGTTTGTTGTTTTATTTCAATATCTTTTAAAGTAGTTTTGAGTATGAATGTCGATGGCTATAAGAGTAGGGGACGACCAACGAAACGATGGATGGACTGTGTGAATGATGATATGGTTAGAAAGGGGGTGACTACCGAGATGGCGGCTAATAGAGGAGTATGGAAGAAAAAGACATGTTGCGCCGACCACAAATAAATTGGGATTAGGGCAGGAGAATGATGATGATCTTTTAAAGTCCTTGGTTACTCACTGTATTCGTTATCTAGTTTAGGCAGGATTTTACAATCACCACATACTAATTAAACTAAGTCCCCCTGGCGCGTTTGTCTGTCTGTCTGTACGGATGTTTCAACAAACATATTTTGATGGGGTTGTCACTTCCGGAAGGTTTAGCTATACATTCGTGTAGGTTGTATTGACCAATGTAAATCAAGTCAGAAAAATCCTGCCGCCTGAGTGTTTTCTTGCGCGCGTTGCCCCATTCAGCGTCCAGAACCCATCTCTCGAGTACATTTACTATAGGGATTTGGTTTTGGACAAAAATCTAGTGTTGTTTGGGTAACACCTAGGTAAAAGTTCATAGCAATGTAATTTATTTGCAGTTTTTTATGCCTATTGACGTAGGAGTTACACGATTTCATTTTCAGGATTATAAAGATATAAAAAGCGCCTGAAACTTTTTCTGTATGAAATACTAATATTCAGCTATTCAGCATTACATATTGCTAGGTACCATGTCTAGACATTGCTGGAGATTCGTCCATACTTCAGTTTAGCCATCTCCTTTGTTGGATCAGGTGAGGCTTTGTATAGGAAGTCAAATTAGGTAGGTAGTCATGTTTAGCTTTTAGTTAGAGCATGGTACGAAACAGTGAATACGATCCGCACTTGGCTGTTATAATTTAATTATACTCTGGCAAAATGTGAACTGCCGATCGATTCTGTAAAAATCTCACCGTGAAAAGTTAGGTGAAGTGAGCAAGAGAGTGAGCTGTCAATAGTGTCAATCCCTAGCATTAATTGGAATGACAGCTCACTTCACCGAAGCTTTCACGGTGATATGGTTACAGAATCACACTACTGAAGTGTGAGCTGAAGTGGAAAAATGTCAACTAACTTTTGGAGACCACTGTAAGTCACATTCGTACGTGTCATCATCATGATTTCAGCCAAAAGACGCCCATTGCTGGACATAGGCGCCCCCAAGCACCTCCACTTCGACCGTTTCTGTGCTTCTCGCATCCAACGGGTTCCTGCGGCCTTCACAATGTGGGACTCCCTGTCGGAATGACAGTATACCACTAAAACTCAGCGGTGTTCCCACATCGCCGTGATGGGAGGGCCATGGGAAACCGGCTTAGCCTTTACTTCCACAACCCTCCCGGCGCAGGCCCGCCTAGCTGCGCTAGCGGGCCCCACATGCCCCCGAGGCTGGGGGCAGAGAATAGGGAGAGCGGCCAACGTCATACCAACACTCCTCTTCCCCTGCGGCTCCATCGCGTCCGCCATCAAACGGTGGTGACCCCGTCAAGGCCGCGGAAGGTAGGGAGAGCGGCGCATCGCAATACCGGCACTCCTCTCCCGCCGTGGCCTCCAATCCTCAGCCGCAATGTCTCCCATACGACATCGCGGCCCGCCTCAGGTAAGTTGCGATGTCGCCCAAGCGGCACCGCAACCTACCCGCGCCGGCCGCTACGTCGTCGGCTTAGCCGCAAAGCCCTGACGAGCGGCCGCCGCTCGGGTTCCTCTTAGCTTCACCGTGGTCCTTCAAGCCACAGCTACTGAGCCCCTGTCTCGACAATGCGGGGGGGGGGGGGGGGGAGAGAACTCTCACCTTTTTTTTTTTTTTTTGTCGCTGAGAAATGCTTTATGCATGCCCGCCTCGCGGGGGACGAGACGGGGTATGTGGGACTCCCTGTCGGAATGACAGTATACCCACTAAAACTCAGCGGTGTTCCCTCATCGCCGTGATGGGAGGGCCACGGGAATAGGCATAGCCTTTACTTCCATAGCCCTCCCGGCGCATGCCCGCCTAGATGGTATGGCGGGCCCCGCATGGGAATGGCCGGGAGCACCTAGCCATTCCCGTCCAACACTGGTGGAGGCCTGTGCAATACAGGCAACGGTGCCCCCGCACCCGTTGCCTGCTGGCCCCCACGCCCGCCTAAATGGCGGGCCCCGCATGCCCCCCAGGATGGGGGGCTACGGCCGCAGAGGATAGGGAGAGCGACACCGACACTCCTCTTCCCCTGCGGCCCCACCGCGTCCGCCATCGAACGGTGGCGGCCCCGTCAAGGCCGCGGAAGGTAGGGAGAGCGGCAACGTAACACCGACACTCCTCTCCCGCCGCGGCCCCAATCCTCAGCCGCGATGTCTCCCACGGGGGACATCGCGGCCCGCCTCGGGTAGGTTGCGATGTCGCCCAGGCGGCACCGCCACCCACCCGCCGGCCGCTACGTCGTCGGCTTTTCCGCACAGCCTAGACGAGCGGCCGCTCCTCGGGTTCCTCTTAGCTTCACCGTGGTTCTCCAAGCCACGGCTACTGAGCCCCCCCGCCTCGACAATGCGGGAACCCACCGGGGGGGGAGAGAACTCTAACCTAACCTAACCCTCATAGCTTATTTTGCTTTAACTATAAGCCTGTTTAAATCCATACAATTTAAATACACTTTATTCAAGAACCCGAAAGTATGAAAACTCTCAAAATGGTGAAGGAAAACATCGTGAGGAAATCGGCATTCGGCCAAAAATAAGAAGACATGTAGGTAACATCCACCAACCCACACTGGTTCCACGTGAAAGATTACAGCCCGCTCCCCGAGAGGAGGCCTGTGTCCCAGCAGTGGAAACATTATACGCTGATTATACAAGACTCGAAATTTTCCATCCATAATAGGACACAACATCAAGGAAAACCTATATTGAACGAGAAATATGATAAACCAATTACGAGTGATCCTTACAAGATGCTGCGCGTCTCAAAGCGTGTGAATTAGTAACGAACTCCATTATAATAATGGATTTCTTAAGGGATTTAGAAAGTTTCGTAAAATCTTGATAAAAATAAAATTAATAATTCGGTGTCCGACGGGTCGCTGGAATATAATTATGAACGTAAATAAGTGTTGTGCGAAGTTTTTGGACGAAAATTGGTTTTACGGTGGACTTTGGCAGGTAGGCAGGTGCTTAAAATCTGGCTCTTGCGTGGGCTAAATCAAGCTTTGGAGATTCCAAAGGATGAAAGTTGAGTACGTCCAGTAAAAGGTCATGAGTATACGTCCGAAAGAGAATATTAAAACTTCTATAGCTATTCGAGGTACGGTTCGATCGATGAGCTACCGCCGCGTGCGGTACGTCAGCATGAGCGACATCTGACGACACCGCACCGTCAGCACATGCCGCTTGCCGCGTTTGGTCCGTGGATAGGTGATCATCTTTACATACATACCAAGCCCCTCCGCGCCTCAGAAAGCACGTTAAGCCGTTAGTCCCGGCTGTCATTCATGGATTTTTGACAGTCGTTAAAGGTCGTCAGAAGCTGAAGGTCTGACAACCAGTTTTACCAAGGGGTATCGTGTTATTTTTGGCATCCATTATTTTATTACTTTAAAAAAAAAATTACAACAAAAAAAACACCGACTTCCGAATTAAATAACTTTAATTTCGGAAGTCGGTGTCGTTGGTTCCCCATTTTCGTTTTTTGACACCGACTTTTTTCAGTTTGTAGTGTTTTTTTTGGAAGTCGGTTGTTTTTTTACTTGTCAAAAAATGGCAGCCAAGGAGGTAACTTATCAAGGGTTTTAATTAAATTTCGAACTGGCTTGCAAACAGAGTTGTTTAAATGAAGGTTGTCTGTAAAGTTGGTTTACGGACGATAGTTTAACGTGACAACGTCATAACAAAACATTGATAAAATGATTGCAAACGCGCATGCGTACAATGAGCGTAACAGAACAATCTGTCATCTTATATGTATTTTTAGCGATCAGAAGGGAAAATCAAATAAAAAAAACAATTTCAACTAAGCTAAGTAGTGTAGGCTACTGCTAAGTAGTGTAGGTACCGACACCTTTACCGTTCGACGACTCAGCAACCAAAAAGGGCGCACTAGATCGAGCACTGGCTTTTATAAGAATCGGTGAGTACCCTCACTACCAGCAATAAGTTCGCTTATAGTATAGTATATAAATATCCGAATTAAGAACCTCCTCTAACGTAAATAACGCAATGAACGTGGTTGAACTTTCAAAGTGATTACCATTTTATGTGTGTTATGTAATTACCGCGCAGAATCCTGCACAAAATTATCATCACCATCTATCTAATCCCCGTTTCAATCGAACGTCTGAAACTAACTGGCGGTTAACTGTTCGTCAGTCAAACATGATCTATTGAGCTATTGAAGTAAACCACACACTGTGTACCGACACGCATAACTAGTCCTTGAGTGATTACTACTCGTGCGATTGATATCTAGCTTCAACTTACATATATTCACAAAAAAAGATGTGAATGGAAACAACCCTAGAAGGACATACCATAATCAGCCTGAGATGTTCCCACTGCTGGGACACAAGCCTCCTCTCGGTGAGGGCCCAGCGGCACCACGCGGGCCCAGTGAGGGCTGGTGGATGTCACGTGTCTTCGAATTTTTGGATCTAGGACATGCCGGTTTCCTCTCGATTTTTTCCTTCACCGTTTTATGAGCATTGGCGTTGAAATTAAATACACAAAGTAAAGCGCCTGTCTGGGTTCGAACTCACGACCTACAACTCGAGACGAAGACATATTCGACGGAGCCCTGCTTCGCATATTTCTGTCTGCAGGGCTTAAAGGAACCTAACCAACCGAACCTCGGGGTGCCTCTGACGTCGAAGACTTATGGCTTGTCGCACAAGCGTGCGTTCGAACTATCGTGACTCGCAGTACAGTTTTGTCGCACAAGTGTTATTCGCACATCCATTTGTCGAACTCACGTGGTACACTTATACCACTGGGCCACAACTGTTCTCTAGAAGGGCATGTAGTAAAATTATTGGTGATGTTCTTCGGAAAGGTGAGGTACTCGTGTATGACCAGATTTATGAACTATTTATTTATCCTCACACTGGAACGCCATACAGCAAAAAACACTTCATGTGCTGCTTTCTATCCATCCTGTGCGCGGTGGACATCAAACGAAACGATCGAACAAAAAACCATCTCAGACATCGATCTACATGGTCTTCATATGATCTGACCAAGATTATGTCCGGACTTTAAAAGAGACTGTGACCTCTGAGTTTGTTTCGGCCTTTCTTCTCAGACTAGTCAGATAGGAAACGCTGACCTCATCTAGTTTTAAAATATGATTGACGTGTAAAAGTATTTGTACAAACCTACTTACAAAATTAAAATCATTTATCATTTAACGAGTGATGATGGACCACGCAAGCTCACGCAGCGTGCAAGTGCAGCATATACAAAGCAAAAGGAATATGTCTATACATATTCCTTTCTACGATCTATATCGTAGCAGGTATTGTTCCGTAGTTTCTGTCTACCCCCATGGGAAGTCCTGAGTCTCTTTATGTAATATTCTCACATGAATCTCTAAATGAACTGTAATAACCGCTAATTACAGGCTAACATTAATTGTGTGCGTGGGTACCTAACTTCATTGACAGCCGCAGGGCAATTGCGTAAACACACTATGAATAGCCATGGGTTTAATTTGGACAGTTCAACATCATTCATTGCGTTATTTACGTTATTGAGCCAAAACATTTTTCGAACATATGAAGCAATGGATTAGCAATATCCTTCAAAATTACTGAGATTGACATTGATAATGTGTTACGCAATAAGAGTGCAGAACTCTTGAAAGCAAAGTTTAAAAAAGTGGTTCAGCTGCACGAATATACACTCCGTTCACATTTATTTTCTGCCAGCAGATAACTAACAGCAACTTTATTGTGACGAGAATAAAGATCACATTGATTTTGGCAAACTTGTCTGTGACAGCAACAGCAACCTTATTCGGATGAGAATAAAGATCACTGTGCTTTGGACAGTGATGCTATGCTGTGTACCTGACCTGAAGCTGACCTGCAAAAAGAAGCGAGGTAGTCTATTAATATCTACCTATTTATGACAAGCAAACTTTGTAATGAGCTCGGTAACACTAAACATGTGTCTTGCTTATTTAACTGCCATCATTAACTCTTATGTAAAATACATGATAACACCACACAACACAATCACTGCCTCGTTGGTGTAGTATTCGCAAGCGTTACTGCTGAGCATGAGGCCCTGAGTATGATTCGGGTCAGGCAAAGTGTTATTTGATAATCTAACTGACGGACTAATTTTTTTTTTTTTGGAAACTAGCCTTTTGTGCCCAGTTAATGGCAATGGGCCTATTACATGGGGAATAACTGGCGAAATGTGGGTGTACTATCGGAACAACTCTGCCTAAAACTTCGGGGATGGCAGGCGTGATGTGTTATGTTATATTAAAGTTGTCAAAAAATAAAAGGCCCGTTTTGACATTGATAGTTCTAGTAGTCAATAAAGATCAAATTCGCATAAAATAAATATGATTAAAACACTTATTCGTTTGTATGAAACTGACAGGTGACCAGAATGCATTCTCAAATGTCAAAACGGGCTTTTTATTTTTTGACCACTTTAACACAAATTAGGTTATTTCTATACACTTTTGGACACAAAACTGGCCCTAACACTGCCTAAGTTATTAAATTACTTCACCTTTTAACCCTTTACCCTGTATTAAAATCAAAATTATCGTACAACAAAACCACATGCCTACACGAGAAGAATTCAGGCGTAGGCCATTAAAGTTAGATTCATTTCACCTGAAAGCTATTTCATAATCGTATCTGAGTCGGTAACTAGGGTTTAATTCTGTCAGAACTGTGTAACCAAGTTTTGAACAAGAAACAGTCGCTGTTGCCTAGTGCCAAGTTAGTTAGCAGATTATTTTGTGCAGACGAGCGGGTGAGACGCTAATCTTGGGGCCAATTTCTCGAACGAAACACAAGGCTTACTTTGTGTAAATTGTTTCAACACTACTGCTCTGAAAACTGTGAAGGAAAACGTCGTGGGAAACCGCCGAAACGGAAAGTGATATTCGCCAACCAGCACTGGGCCCGCGTGGTGGATTGTGGACCACTCCCTCTCACAGAGAGGAGGCCTGTGTCCCAGGAGTGGGAACATTATTAAAGGCTGATAATGCTCATGTTTAAACCGTTTGTCTGCACATATTTTCATTGTCTTTACTCAAACTCGAAGCTTTTGTATAGAACTAGACTATTTCGCAGACCCCAATGACGTCAATAGTGTCCTTTGTGAAGTTCGGTTTCTTGGCCCAAATAAATAACGAGGGAATATGGTGACCACTCGAACAATTTTCATGTTTAGTTTGGAAAACGGGTCGAGATGGTCAGACAGTATGGATTTTCTTTTAGGGTAAAGAGGAGTGCCTTACTGTGGTGTAGTCATCGTTTCGACCGAAAGACGTCACTGTTAAACATAGGCCCCCAAGCACCACTTCACCTCGACCGGTTTTGTGCTTCTCGCATCCAACGGGTTCCTGCGGCCTTTACAAGGTTTTCGGTCGTTTTGGGAGGCCTTTCAACGCTACGTCTTCCAGTACGCTGTCGCCACTCCAGAACCTTTCGGCCCCCTCTCTCCTCTATCTGTGGTGCAGTATATAAGTACATTATACAGGGTGGCAGGAACATCGACGAGCAAACTGAAACCATGAATTCGGCACATGATTCTAAACCCTTTAGGGTAAACATTTTTCGTCGGTTATCATAATAAAATGTCCTGTTTCATAGAAAAGTAACCCACGCAGTCAAAATGTATGAAACAGCAATTTTTTTTTCTCCCTAGCGTTTTCCCAACTATGTTGGGGTCGGTTTCCAGTATTTCATATGGAGCGAATGCCTATCTCATCCATTCATCCATCCTCATCCTCCACAACCCAGTTACTGGGTTGAACCCAATGGTTGTTGATGTTTGAACCCACTTTCGGGCTTCTGGCTACCCGTAACAACTGCCAAAGATCCACGAATGACAGCCGGGACCAATGGCTTAACTTGCATTCCGAGGCAGTGCAGCGTCTATTGTGGTAGGAAAATGCTAATGAGCAGAATTTTCTCTGTACCCAAAGACCAAATGAACTAGAATATTTGAGAATACTGTGTAACCACACAAACTATACACTTTCTATACGGACTTGTTAATATTCAACTCAGGCCTGAATTAATTTGCATCAATACTTTATCGAGTGTTATCTATAAGTATCAAACTTGGTACAGCTATCGAGAATTGTAATAATAATTTATTGAATCTTTGTTTATTGATATTATTCTTGTTATTGAACAGAATTTGTGTTGTTATTTGGTTTATTTAAAAAAAATGTTTAGTTTATTGGCACGTGGATGAGCTCTTTGGAGGAACGCGGAAATGATGAAGGAGTAGGTAATGTTTTATTAAAAGGGTCCTGCACCCTAATTGCGTAACGTTGGTTTCGTTTTGACAGTTCAACAACATTCATTACGTTATTTACGTTGTTGAGCAGACACATCATGACACATTTTTTGAATATATGACGCAATGGATTAGCAGTATCTTTCAAAATAATTGAGATTGAGATTGATTGTGTGTTACGCAATTAGGGTGCAGGGCTGCCTTCCCATCTCATCATCCGCCTACAGCAGTCCACTGCTGGACATAGGCCTCTAATTAGGGCATGTAATATCGGAAGGTTTTCAATTCCGATACTGATTTCCGATATTAGATCTCAATATCGGAATTCCGATATTAATATCGGAATTTCGTTTTTTCTTCAGAAATTGCACATTTTATTTATAATTGCACAAATTCGGTATGAGGTTGGATTGAGTGTAATAAAAAACATTTTTAAATCGTATTCTTTAATTTGGTTCAAACATTGGTCGTTTTTAAGTATTTATTAAATCACATATAATTCGTAAATGTGTGTGCAAGCCTGTAGTAGACCCACCAGTAGTTTTTAGTTTTTTTAAACATATCTGCACTTAGCTGTTTGGCCGTCATCCGATCGATCAAAATGATCCCATACATTTGATGAGCGTTTGTTCAGAAATATTGAGTTCGTGTCTTTCTTTTTTGATGAGGCCCTGCAAAGAAAATAATATTGTAAGTCAACTTTGACTAGTAATTTTGATAGGTACCTAACCTAGGTACCTGGGCCTGGAACAAACAAGCAAACCTACCTATAGCAGGTACCTAATATTAAATATTACCTTATATACGTACGTTTTATGACTCTCTCTATCTACATAACTTAATAGTAGTTTTCTGATTTATTTAATAAAGGAGAAACCGTGTTTTTACGATCTAATATACAAACTAGCATCTTAAAAGTCTACGAACGAAAGAATCATTTTCGGCGTTTTTTGTTTTATTTTGAGCTAGCACAATTATAAAACCATTTAAACACAGTAGCTTATATTATACTGAATTGAAAAACAACAATTAGATAATAATTTGTACTTACATGTTTTAAAGCGACGTTGCATGTAGCCACATAAAACACAAACACGTCTTAACTTACACAGTTCTTGAGTGCAACTGATTGACAGGATATTTTGTTTGTTTGTGCGAATAAGCAAGACGTACCGCGTAGGTAAAGAGTGAGCGAGACAGACAACACTATTATTGTTCTTGTATCGCATGCTTAGCAGCTGGCAACAGGAATATGGTAGCGCGCTACACAAGGATCTAAAATATAGGTTTAGTTTAAAACTCAAAATTTAGAAAAAATTGTCCGATTTCGATATTGGATCACTCAGTATCGGAATTGTAATATCGGAACTTGCGTTCCGAGATTCCGATATTGCGATATTCCGAGATTCCGAGATTCATGCCCTAGGCCTCTTCAATTGCACGTCATTTAGCTCGATTCCCAACAACTCACATCCAGCTGCTACCAGCCACCCTGCGAAGATCGTCGTTCCACCTAGCCTGAGGGCGTCCTACCTTACGTTTGCCGATTCGTGGTCTCTACTCAAGAACACGTCTAACCCGAACGGTCATCAGTTCAACGGTTAATATGGCCGGCCCATTGTCACTTCAGCTTGCTTATTCTGTGAGCTATGTCGACAGCTTTGGTTCTCTGCCGGATGACGTCATTGGATTCTATTCCGCAGATTCATAATTCATAATCCGCCTTTAGTGTGCCCTCTGCTAGGACACAGCGGGAGTAAGCCATAATCCGCTACGCAGGCCCAGTGCTGGTTGGTGGACGTCACGTGTCTTCTAATCATTGGTTCTAGGAAATGTCGATGACCTCCTTCCCCGTTTTGAGAGTATTGAATCCTGATTACAGTATAGGCACATACTGATTTTCAAAGTTACCAAGATAAATGGTTGCACGATACTTGTTCTGGGCCAATCAAAATTAAGTGGAAAGTCAATAGACCCAGGTGAGAGGTTCGATTAAAACTCCCCATCCGAACACTCTAACTAATAAACTTGGAGAAACGTGTAATTTCAGACTTGTCTCTTCCGCCAGGTTTTAACAACTTAACTTTTCAGACGAACAGGACCACTAGCAAGTGAAAATAAACTTTACGACATTGTGATAAGGAGTGAGAAAAAATTAACTAGGTGAAGGTGTATCCTGGTTTTGGTTAACAAAATTTGTAGAATAAGTTAAGCATTATAATTATTAAATAGATCACTGTTGAAACTGTACAGCAAGTGAGGAGGAAGTTTAATGGTATTGTAAATTTATTGCGCGTACGACGAGCTTGGGTAGATATTTCACAAGTTTCATGAGTAGGTGGTCGAGAATTAGCATTTTTTTGTAACTTTGGGCTGAGGCCTTTAGGAACAATGAGGAGCTTAAGATCTTAGAGAGATATTGAGTATGAACAGTTTTCTTTTTGACTATTAGTCACCATTTTTTTTGGAAAACAACCATAATCAGTCTATATTGTTCCCACTGCTGGGACACAGGCCTCCTCTTTTCGAGAGGGAGTGGGCTATAATCTACCACGCGAGCCCAGTGCGGGTTGGTAGATAATAATAATAATAATAATGTTTTATTCACAACCCTTATTACAATTGGACTTATTCTAAGGTGTAGGTACATCGTAGTGACTTAAAATAGGAGATTGGACATTGGATTACAATTTCGTTAGGTTTTATATTTAGGGCTTATATTTGACAAATAAAGTATAAGTATCCCTGACTCCGAAACTAGGCACAGCCCGTCTCTTCAGAGCCAGAGAGCCAGTAGATGTCACATATCTACAAATTTTTGGTTCTAGGACATACCGGTTTCCTCACGATGGTTTTACGATGAGTATCCTCACGATGAAGGATATTCATGATAAGATTTGTGTAAATTACTACATATCACGATTTTAAGTTTGAAAGACTTGATTAAAGCAATGTTCTTGTTATGAACACTATTACTGCATCTGTTATTACACACAGAATACAGAATATTTCGTTGAAAGCTCTCACCAATTTACCATGTCAACCCATGCATTTAATAACACGGTAATCATACCCACCCTACAACCCGTAGCGTACAAAATGTTCAACATAATGCTTAGAAACAAAATGCCAGCGAAACATTCTACATTCTTCAAATGACCGACCAAGAATTCTGGCTCGTAAAGCAAGAGAAATCTTCATTACCCTGCACTCGTATAAAACATACATATGTTTGTATGTTCGCAAAATTGTAAGGATTTGTGATTACATTCTTGCTGAAGATACTACTGCTACTACTGGTACTTTGGAGATTAGGACTAGGTTCTTTTCTGTTTCTGTCTTGTCTCTATACAGTCAAACAATGTGACTGTTCCGGGAAGTGTACCTTTATACCCGCCGATCGATTCTGTAAAAATCTCACCGTGAAAAGTTAGGTGAAGTGAGGCTAGAGTGAGCTGCAGTGCGATTCTGTAACCATCTCACCGTGAAAACATAGGTGAAGTGAGGGTGGAGTGAGCTGTCTTTCTAACTAATGCTACGGATTGACACTATTGACAGTTCACTCTAAGCTCACTTCACCTAACTTTTCACGATGAGATTTTTACAGAATCGATCGGCTGTCCATAGTCTCAATCCCTAGCATTTAGTCGGAATGACACCTCACTCCACGCTCACTTCACCTGACTCGCACTGCCGGTCCATTAGGTTAACCGACAATTCAAAACTGCCTGTAATTTATTGGTCTATTTGAAATAAATGATTTGAGTTTGACCGTTTTTTGACAGCTGTCTTAGAACGTACATATTCCAGATTACGTAAAAGTTAACTTTAAAATGCGTATTAAAATAAATATATAAACTTCTTTATCTTATTGAATTATCTTATGTATGGCTTCTTACAGACATTATAATACCGTACGTGTATCAATCAATGTATTGTGTGTCGCTGCAATCACTAGTTCCATCTGTCAAAAAACGGTTTACCTAATGGACAGGTTATAGTATACCCACATTTCACCAGTTACCTATGTTTAAGTCCCATGTAACAAGGGAGTGAGGCTATTGCCATCAATGGGGCACATTTCCAGATTCCGGACTGCTTCTGAGAAATTCCAGGTGGGAAAACCCAGTATCAATTTGCCCGACCTAAGAATCGAAACTAGGATGTCATGTTCAGTAGTAGCGCTTGCGACTACTAGAACAATGAGGCAGTTATTGAAGTGAAAACTTCTTTAGCGGCGTTGTGCACTTTTGTTGTGATGGGTAAAAAATGTTAAACTCGCGTCAGGACACGTGACCTGATCGAAAATTCGTAAGACGGAGCTCGCGTCAGGACACGTGACCTGATCGAAAATTCGTAAGACGGAGGGAGAGTAGACCGCATTCCAAAATATAAAAAATGCACAACGTTAATATTCAAGTTTTCACATCTGCCGGCACTCCCGGAGTGCAACCCGTTCTTTTTTACTATTCTACCTTCTATTCTGTTTGGGCCAAGGTCATATATTTTCTATAGGTATTCATTCATCATCATCATCTGCCTAGCTTTTTTACAAATATGTTGAGGACGGCTTCCAGTTTAACCGGATGCAGCTAAGTGCCAGTATTTTACTCCACAACCCAGTTACTATGTAAAACGATACCCCTTGGTAACACTAGTTGTCGGACTTTCGGGCTATATTCATCAAACCGAACACATAAACGGTACTTATGTATGAGCATTTAATCAACACTCTTGCTTTCAGAAAAACAGTGGGATTACCCTTCTATTAAAGGGCATATATACCACTAACAAATAGCAAGGGCTAACGACTACATTACTAAAGAGATACGTTTAATTAATGCCTCGTGTAGGCTTATCTCATGTTCGGCCGCTAACCGACGGATTCTAAGATAGCAGACCGTTAACCGTAGATTATGTTTAGTCTGAAATACAGATATTTATTTATCTAGTTCAGACACAGATGTCTTGTCGAATTTCTGTCAGTATAAGCTCATTTATGATGTTTTTATTTATGATGTACATACTATCTTACTTGAATTTGAAATAAATTATTATTATTATTTATATGTTAACCTTTCCAGGTATTGAGCATAGGGGAGGGCAGGAAAAATTAGATACTTTTTGTGTGTCAAGTGTTACTATTAAATTGTAAACGCGCACCGCATTCGTTTTGTAACCTGTCTTTATAATATGTGGAGCATGTCGTGGGTTAACATTTACTCACTCTGTAGCTCAAATTTTGTGTAATGCCGTAATGTGTAACCGTTTATTTTCCCAATTAAATAAAATAAAATTTCAGGATCGGCGAACCGCAAACCAATTAGGTAAGTACTTACGTAATTCAAGGGAGAAATCTGAATGGTAACCAAAATTCAATTACCATCGAATACAATCGTTCACAAATCAATAACGTAATCAGGAAACACAAAAAATTGCTTCCCATTATCACATTTTCCTCAATTAAATAAAACTTATCAGAATATCAATATCGTTTAGGAGAATCTGTTGTCTCGAACAGGTTTGCCCATCGCCTTACAGTGGTAATTCCATAATGTTGTCTCAGGCTTCTAACTAATCTCCCGAAATCCCGGGTTTCGGGAGTTTCCCGTTTAATCCTGTAAAGTCACTCGACTATTAATTGAAGTGTTTGTTTCGGGATTAGGGAAATATTTTAAATAATTAATGAAGGTTTAACATTTTCGAAGGGTGCGATGAATACAATGGGGTGAATTAAAAAGGGTGGTTAGTTCCTGATAAAAAATATGAAGCAATATTTTGTACCTTATTATGAATTTTGGTTTTTGATTCGGCCATTTTAAAGAGGTTGTTTGTGAAATTTTAATGATGCAAGCTTACTTAGAAGTACATAATAAATAACCCTTTTTGTTCGGGACTTGAAGATTTCTAGGTATTGCACGTGTTACAGTATTGTTTTGTGACACAATGGGTGGTCTTGTTGCTAAAAGCGATCTCTTAAAGATACTTCCAAGTTCATAATATTATTTTATGCTAGGTAGGCAAGTGGATTATAATCGAATTTTATGTCATAATTGGTTATCTTTCTCCATATTAATTCTTCTAGAACTATTGAGCCCTCTGCAACAGATAATCTAAAACTTTTGACTACGAAAGAAATAAAGTAAATAAGCTTATTTACACATTTACAGGTTAGGTAAGGCACATTAAATAATCTAACAAAAACAAAAAAAATTGCACTGCAAAGAATAAACACCGACGTAAAATAAAACATAATTATACCGTCATAATACAAAACGAAACCTAACTTTAGTTCTAGCCTAAACTATTGAGCCAGTACTTGTATTTCAAACTTTATTTTAGCAACTTAGCACCAAACTAAGCTGTCATTTTTGTATAAAGAACTGCATTTCTCTATCAGTTGGGTTCTTAATTCAATAACTGGGTCAGTGGTTTAAACCTGATCGAAAGAAAAACCTTGTTTTGTAATAAGGGGGAAAAAGTCAAAAGTCAGTTTCTGGTTTATTTCCCTCTACGTCTTTGCATCTCATAATTAACATATAATATTTATACGCTTCAATTAAGTCGGAAAAGCTTGGTACGGTCCGCAAAACTATTTGTTGCAAGATTTACTTATCGCAAGTCCCTGGGGCACTGTTTAATTAAAAGATGAATGGCGTCGTTTATTTCAGATTTTTTTTTAACAAATGCTTTGGTTGAGATTTTGTTTGATGCTCAGGATAAATGTTTATTTTTACTTGTTTTTGAATAGCACGAGATTCTCCTGTGGCTGTCCAGGTTAATGCGGAGCTTTGTCATCGTTCGTGGAACGCACCGGTGCTTTGCTTGTGCGGTGCCTAACCACGTCCCAAGGGAATTTTTAAAATGTCTATGTTACATATTCACACATACATAAACACACACATTCTTCCCTTCCCATGGGGTAGGTGGAACTGACATAACGCCACCAGCTACGATCTACGAATCTATGTAAGCATACTCCTTTTACTTCGCGTATGTTTATGTTGCGCTCCCGGCTGTCGGTAGTCAGAAGCTCAAAATTCGAACCACCAGCCTTACCAAGGGGTATTGTGTTACCCAGGCACTGGGTTGTAGATGTTTAAAATACTGGTGCTGCATCCGGTGAGACGGGAAACCGGCCCCAACATAGTAGTAGCTGGGAAAAGGCTAGGCAGATGATGATGTAATGGGAGGGGTGAGGGGGGGAGGCCATTGCCATCATCCGTGCACAAATGCAGACTCCGGGCTGATATTGAGAAATTATAATCATTTTTACGTGACAACGTCTAATAAATCGATGAACGCCGGCTGCATGCACGAAAAAGGATGACTTCATGTCCCGTTACGCTCATTGTACGTTTGCAATCATTTCATCAATGTTTTGTTATGACGTTGTCACGTTAAACTATCGTCCGTAAACCAACTTTACAGACAACCAATTTTTTTTTTTAATAAAAATACTAAACTTTTAAAGCATAAAAATCATTGGACTGTAATTGACTGGAGTTGTAAGAAATAATCTGTCTGTCGCCTGCTTCAGTGAACATTCCAGATGAAATAACGCTTGGATGGGCTCGACTCATTTTAAACACCCCTTATGAAATTTAATCTAAACTTATATTATAAAGAGAAAATATTACATTTTTTGTATGTTTGTTTGTTCTGCTTTCATAGCGGAACGTTTTGGATGAAATGTGGCACATGGGAAGACCATGACCATGATTAGGACACGAATATTTTTTATCCAGATATTCTCACGGGATCGAGACTTATGCGGGTGAAACCGCGGGGCACAGCTAGTGTAATACAGGGTGTCAGGAGAACGCTTCCGAAGCCAGAACGTAGATTATATACAACCTTTATGGAAACGGATACCACTAACCTTTCGCCTGAAATTGATTATTTTCGCGAGTCACGTGGACTTGGGGTCGTCAGCCGCACAGCTGTCGGCGAGCGCGCGCGCACTTTGAACTTGAGGTCACGCGCAAGCGTCAGATGATATTTATTTACGAATACATTGCTTGTTAGAGTTGTAAAGAAAAAAAATGTGTTTAATAGCAAATAATGGTTTAATTTAACTGTTCTCACAGCATAGTGTACGAAAAATGCTAAAAAAAATAGGTAAAATTGTTCATTTTTTTTTCTCATTTTTTATGGTATCGTATCGAGAATCAGTAGCCCTATCACCTGTCTTCGTTTTCGGAAGCGTTTCCCTGCCACCCTGTATAGTTTTCTGTCTCCAACACGGAGACAATCATGCTCAATACTACTACAGTCCGGCGAGAAAATGCGTCCCTGACACCTGTCAGTGCCACAAATTCTAGTAGCGAATAAAGATCAAATTCGCAAAACACAATTCGTTTGTATGAAACTGACAGGTGTCAAGAACGCTTTCTCTCGTCGGCGGCGTTTTAGTAGCCTAGATTCATATTAATTTATTATTCCCCTTTGAATTATTAACCCTTGTTTTTAAGTATAAAATAAAACAGAATCTTCTCTCTTTTGTTTACCACAGACTCTTGTATGTTTGGACAAGTTTCATTTGCGGTGAACACTTTGTTCTAAGATCATATTTTTTTGTAAACGAACTTTAGATGTGCGGTACAACATGAACCACCAAGGTAGCTATATTTTACCAAAGATGGTGCCATCCACGAAGACGCGCCTCTCTTTTTAACCGACTTCCAAAAAAGGAGGAGGTTCTCAATTCGGATGTTTGTATTTTTTTTTTTTTTTATATATTTGTTCGCGTATAACTCCGTCGCTTGCAAACCGATTTGAGAAATTCTTTTTGTTGGATAGGGTATACTTCCCAAATGGTCCCATGAAAATTTTATCGAAATCGGACAAGCGGTTTTAGAAAAAACCACAAACATTTAAAACATGATCACAACAAAAAAGTGAAAAATAAAAACTTTTTTCCAAAAAAAAACAACCGACTTCCATAAAAACACTACAAAGTGAAAAATAACTTTAATTTCGGAAGTCAGTGGCGAAAAACGAAATAAAAAAACCAAAGACACCACAACCACACACCACACAGAGACGGTACAAGTGCGAAACATTCCGCTAGTGTTTTAGTTTTGTTGATGACTTCTTGATGATGTATCGACACACTTATAAGTAACTAGCTGCACCTCGCGGTTTCACTCGCATAAGTTTAGATCCCGTGGGAATATCGGGATAAAAAGAATCCTATGTTCCAGGGAGTCTACTCCGAAGTAGTATCGGCCGAATATTCGGCCGTTTCCTGCTACGAAGTTACTATTTGGTTCGGGCGGTTCTGATCCTACAGTAGACAAATTATAATAAGTTAAAATTTCTGAATCAACTGACGCAAAATACACTTGAGTTTACTTTCATATAATTCAGAATTTCAAATATTTGAAGTATCTAAAGGACGCAGATGTCCTGAACTGATCTGCTAACAAACGAACCATTTACCAGATGCTACTATTTTTGTACTAGTAAAGGATTATTACGGTTGGAATACTGTAACGCGATTGAAAAGATTTTAGTTTTCGTTGGTCTGCATTTTTTTATTGGTGGAACTATGTAGGTATGTCTAATAATAAAATTACAAGTTTTTGTAAAAAATCTTTTATAAGTTTTTCGAAAGGTGAATTTATACTCTACTCTTAACACTTTGTAGTGGTATCTACACCGCCACATGCGAACTTACACATCACACTGACGTCACGCAAAAATTCTGCATGGCGCAAGCAGAGTTTACCGCGCGACTAGCATATATACAACGTCCCGACATCAATGCGCCTTCTATCATCAATCCTTTTCTATGGAGGTTGAGTGAACTTTATACCCTGTTCCTACCACCTCTAAAGCTTTTATGACTAAAGGGACACTGCACAATTAATATTCTCGAAGAACTAGGCCTATACTCTTCAATATTGTCTTTTCTAATTAATATAATATAAAAGTATTGTTGATCATGAATTTAATTGGATTTCGCACTGCTGCTTTGTTTCGTGCTTAGTGCTAGTTGTTACTGAGAAATTTCAGATGAAAAAAAACCCAATAACGTTTTGCTCGACCTCAGAATCGAATCCAGGACCTCAGGCTCAGCAGTAGCACCTGCGACCACTAGACCAACCAGGCAGTGAGTGGATTAAATTATTTATTATGAAATGACGACGCAGCACAGCCTATTTACCAGAAATTTTTATCGTATTAGTGGTTTAGCATCTTCAGTATCATCAGGATTGTGCCAGAATATAGGACTTCGTCGTGGACGTGGTACGACAGCGGCTCCCCTGACATCATCCGGAAGACAGCCGCCATCATCACGGAACCATCGGTAGGACGCTCTGCTAGAGTGACTGTCATGAGCCAGTGTTATTCTTAGCCAAAGGTTGGTTAAGAATAACACAGAATTGGTGATTCCAGTAACATCGTAACAAAACTAGATGGCGCCACTTACAGCGCCGCTAAACATTTTGAAAAAATGGGTCTTGTGGAAAAAAAATGGGAAGCTATGTTCAAAGGTATTTGTAAACTATCTCTCAATCGCTTTTACAGTCAGAAAGTAGCAGTAGGTACAAACTTTATATATTTTTTTCAAAGAAAATGGACTTCAAATTCTGGAAACTTGCGTTTTATGGAATTTTCTACTACATCTTGAAGCTTGACTGTAAACCTTTTGAGCGTAATTCTGAAAATCATATCTCCATAATATATTATTTTTGTAAAATGTGAAAAATTTTGTGGGTTTTTTTAGCTTGAATATGTAGAATATTTAAAGTGCAAGCGAATAAAGTGCTCCTGAAAGCAATTTTAATGAGTTGCGTTTTTCTTAAAGGAATTTTCGTAATGTTTTTAAGTTATTTTGTTTGTTAGCGTTTTCGCTCTGCGTAGTCATTTATTTCTTTCTTATGATATATAAAATATTTAATTACCTGCATACATCTTGAGAGGAAAGCATAGGAAAAAATTTCACACCTTTTTCCTATGCGGTAAGTGTATGCAGGGTTCGGGAGTCAGTTAGCAGGTAATATTATAATAAATACATAATTATAAACTCCCGAGGGGCTTGTGGCTAAGTAATAACAGCCGCACGGGTCGATCGATCGGTTAAGCTATGTTTGCCGCGGTTGCTCCGTGGATGGATCTTTACATCCCGAGACCCCTCCGTGCCTCGGAAAGCACGTTAAACCTTTGTCCCGGCTGTCATTCGTGGATCTTTGACATTTGGTACGGGACGTCAGAAGCATGAAAGTCTGACAACCAGTCTTACCAAGGGGTTTCGTATTACCCAGTTACTGTGTTGTGGAGGTCAGATAGGCAGTCGCTCCATGTAAAATACTGGTACTCAGCTGCTACCGGTTAGACTGGAAGCCGATTCCAACATAGTTGAGAAAAGGCTATGCAGATAATGATAATAAAGTCACGTTTATAATGTATTCTGTAGGTATGACTGCCAAGCATATTGGTGATTTCTGGAAATTCCAGCCGGAGGGCCTAAACAAATGGCAATCGCTTCCAAAGCGTTTCGTACAACAACATAATATGCTTTTCGGTAGCCTTTGTCAGTTTTATACATTTTTTCTTTTCCATCATCGTTATCGTTGATAGAATATCACTTTGTCTAGTCTCTCAGGCTTTTTAGATTCTTAAGTAATATACTAGCAGCGCCCCGCGGTTTCACCCGCATAGGTTTCGATCCCGTGGGAATATTACATCCAAATCCTTTCAGTCGTTTTTGCGTGAAAGAGCAACAAACATCTATCCATCCATCCATCCTCACAAACTTTCGCGGTTTTAATATTAGCAGGAATAAGCTACCTTAAACCATGCTCAATAAGCCATACCGATATTGGATAAACCCGTAACAGCAGCTACCAGACCTGCTGACCTGCTGCAGAAGCTGCCACAACTTTACAGAACATTTTTTTATTTACATTCGATAAAATCCTTACACAAACACCTAACATACTCCACCCGGGAACACCATACAGCCATAACTATCAAGTGTAAATAAAACTCAAAACGAATCGTGCGTATCTATCCAAACACGTAAAGTCAATCCTAACGAACGTAAACCCTTATATATTTTCACACTAACACTTCTAAACTCGACCATAGATATCTCCGAATAGAGTTCAAAATTGTGTGTGGGATAATTTCTAAGACCTCATTTCTATGTGCCAAATGGGAGCAAGGAAAGAGATCGGTCATTTGGTACCGAGTCCCGGAATCGTTTGTAACGTAATCGGGTTCGGTTAAGGGTAACATCGGCGGTATTAACTAGGCTCACTGTTTGAGTTATTGCTGAGAGATATGAATTTTGACGTGCTTTTGAGCTCATTGTTAAAAAGAGTGTCTGTCTTAGATAGACGAGGTGTCCACAGTAATTTGGTATACAAAAAAGTATTTCTCTTACTTTTTGCTTCTTTTTTAGGGTTCCGTACCTCAAAAGGAAAAAAGATTACAAAACAACAATTATAAGATACTTGAATACTGGCTAACTTATTGTAATAAATATATTTTAAAACCCATGTACGTGCACCGTACATACCCTTTGACTAAGCCATTCATGAGTATTTCGGAAAATACGTGTGCATCCAGAAGCATGTCAATAGGCCTAGATAAGTTGTAATCTGGGTCGGCTAGTGTAATGTCTGTCACATGAGCCCAAGGTTTCTTTGCAAACGTAACGTTAGGCAGACTGTTTACTACCCGTGTCATGATTACCGCTTCCGTTGTAAACTGGAAGTCGTTATATAAGGACTTGCAGGATAGCTGGACCTTTCCTTTACTCCTGTTGGATAAAGTACCGATGCCGCTTATGTTTGCACTCAGCTGTTGAGATCTTCGCTTCGAGCTTCAAAGTAAAAAAAGGAAAAAAGATTACAAAACAACAATTATAAGATACTTTAGGCTGCAATCCCTTGAAACGCTGAATCTATACTTGAAGCAGTGAAAAAATGAAACATCTAAGTCAACACAATCAAAAGATACGGGCGTATATACTCTGTTTATGCCATATATTTTTACACTCGTAAGGGAATCATAACCTATAGGGTACTTCCGGTTGACCTAGAATCATGAAATTTAAAAGTAGCACAAGTAAAGAAAAAAATCCGAAAACCGTTGTAGTTACATACCTACAAATTTGTACGGAACCCGCAGTGCGCGAGTCCGATTCGCATTTGAACAGTTTTTTTTTTAATGGACTCCCTCGTTGGTTCAGTGATCGCAAGCGCTACTGCTGAGCATCTGGTTCTGGGTTCGATTATTGAATTTTTTCATAAGGATTTTTTTTATTTATTTGCCAGAAACATGGTATGTTATAAAGGTGTTCATAATCACATAGTGCTACATGGCTCACCATTTTAACGGTATGCAAAAACAATTATATAATTATAATTACATGAATTTACAATCAACATTACATTCATTTTCAATTAACATTAATCACATTACAATAATAATACAATATATAGGTACCTACTTTGATTTTTCATCCATGATATATACTTTGTCACACACATTACATTACTTACATTACTTTCAATTCCCATTAGTTACATTACATTAATAAATAATTATTACATCATAATTCATTGTATATTATTTCAATTATTATGTTATTATATTTGTTAATTTGTTATTTATTAATTTACAGGGACATTTTACAAAAAACTCGTGTATTGAATAAAAACAATAAAAACAAAATTTCACAGAAGCAACCTGGGATTTGTTCCCGGTTGATGGCACTAGGCTCATCCCCTATTAAATGGTTCTAAAAAACATAACTGAAAAAATGTGGATATGCTATAGGTCCACTTTTGCTAAACCCATTCAAAGAAAACAAGCATGATGTTATGTTATGACAGGTTCTTTTGGAAAAGAAAAAGTCCTTACACTACTATATTTTGTCCTATGCACAAATCTCACTTTGAGCAGTGGTGGTCCGTGACGTTTACGAGTTCTATGTCCTAGGTTCGAACCGTATCAGGCACTTTACTTTGTGTAAATTCATCACCACTGCTATCAAAACGGTGAAGAAAAACATCGTGCGGTCGTGTCCTAGATCGAAAAATTCAAAGACATGTGACATCCACCAACCCGCACTTGGCTCGCGTGGTAGATTACGGCCCACTCTCTCTCACCGAGACAAGGTCTGGGTCCCAGCAGTGGGAACATTATAGGCTGATAATGCACAAATCTCACACACACATAGCTCGTTTCCTGATACAACCTATTTTGCCTATCTGGCGAAACAAATATTATTTTGTGCACGTCACTGGCGGCAATTTTACCACCAATGTATTAGTTAGAATGGGTAAGAGGAAAACTTGCAATCCGGTACATTCAAAGGCCAAGACAAGAGTTAGGAAAGAAGTTAGACACACCGTGTGCAGACAGCTCCACCATCAACTTGCTAATTGGTTAATCTTTTGCCGGCTCTTTAGTCAACTGAGGCCGCTCGAACTTTCTCACAATAGGTGCTGTTATCAAATTACAGAGCCAACTAGATTGAAGCAATCATCTAAATTGCTACGTTGCCAGCAATATATTCTATGTATATTTTTGTTTTTTCTTTTCTTTTCCGTTTTTAATGACACAATTGCCAGTCGTGTCCATAAACTGTTAAAAACTCTTTTATTTTTCTAATTCAAAATTAATTTATGATTAATGTCATCAAATAATAATCATTTAGTTTATTAATCCGCTGTTGCTAAAAGTACCTGTTTTTTATGTAAACAGGAGTCAAGGCTGAATACCAGCGCTTAGCAACACGCTAGGGGATCTGAGCATAATGCTGACGCTTAAACCTTATCAAAACTCAAACTCAAAGTATTTATTTCAATTAAACCAATTACAGGTACTTTTGAATTGTCAAGATGCTTCCGGTATTATAGTTCTAACTGTAATACTTGAGATAATAAACGATATTCTATTCTATTCTACTCAATATTATTTTTAATCAAAATAAAGGCAGACTTAAAACCATCCAGCCTCTTTGATGGATTGGATACCCACCCATTCGAGTGCGGCTCGCCTGACTGAAAACAGCGTGTAAACTCACGACCTCTGAAAAAAACGCGCTTCCGACGCAGAAATCACTCGCCTGCAAAGTGTACGAAAAAACACAATACAAAAGGAAATATCAACGACTTTTTCCATTTCACACTTTTGAGTAGGGACGTACCTACCGACAAAATCTGAAAGACTCGTTTGCAAATATGTTGAAGCTACGACTGATCGGTTTCCACTTCTGCTTTCCTGGTAGCCCGTACCCAATCAGTAATAACATACAAAGAAACATCGACCTTTTCCATTTCACACTTTCGAGTACCTACCAAGGAGTATCGCATTACCCAGTAATTGGGTTGTGGAGTCAGATAGGCAGTCACTCCATGTAAAATACTGGTATTCAGTGGCATCCGAATGAAGTTAGAATGGAAGCCGACCCCAACATAGTTGGGAAAGTGCTAGGCAGATGATGACTTTCGAGTACCTACGTGGTCCCAAAAAAATCTTAAAGACTCGTTTGTAATATGTTAAAGCCAAGACTGATCGGTTTCTTCTGCTTTCCTGGTAGCCCGTAGTCAATCAGTAACCAACATACAAAGGAAACGGTACAGTGGCAGTGCTTCTGTAATCTACCGTCAAACAGTCTCATTCGCCCAACATGGCGTTGGCGGCAAATGAACTCGACCTTTTTAGGGCCGTCAAAAGGGTAAGTGCGAAATGAGCACTACACGCTGACTATGACGTAGAGTTACTGGAAGTGGCAACTCAGACGTCACTTCAATATTTACTCATAGTTTTTTTTTAATAATAATATAATGAAAGGACTTTTTTCGTGTGTGTATGCCACACAATAGGACTATTGTAACATTAATACATACATATAGGTACGGTCAAATTACGCAACGGTTTCAATTTATAAACACTATAAAATAATGATATAAAAAAAATGATTTGACGATATTTTTAATTTTGTGTTAACGACAGCTGGCTGGTAGTTTAGTTACTTGAAGTATGATTTGAGAAAATCACTTATTTTTTGTTGTATCGTGTTTAGATATCGATAAAGGGTAAATAATCGTCTCACAATTGGCAAGCGCAATTTTTCGTCGCTAATGAATTTCATATCGTTATTAATTATATAAGCACGTTATTGAGTTGGGTCCCGGCTGCCATTCGTGGATCTTTGACAGTCGGTACGGGTCGTCAGAAGCCCGAAAATCTGACAACCTGTCTTACCAAGGGGTATCGTATTACCCAGTAACTGGGTTGTGGACGTCAGATAGACAGTCGCTCTTTGTAAAATACTGATATTCAGTTGCATCCGGTTAGACTGGAAACCGACCCCACCATAGTTGAGGAAAAGCAGATGATGATTATTTAGCCAGGACCCCCTTTACTGTCTGAACTATTTATCTACCTATCTAAGTCTATGACATTGTGGTACCAGTACAAGACCAGTAACTTGCCACTTGTCATCATTATTTTAGCGAGAGATGTCGAGTACTGGAAGCTCGCCAACCTCGTATGGAGATGATTCTGCGATAAACTTCATACTTGGCTGGCCTGTTGAGTGATTGTAATACGATGGTGTACACTCCTTTGTAAGTTGAAATAGGTACTTATTATTGCCCCGTTCGGCTCGTGGTTGCAAGCGCGACTGCTGAAAGTGTGGTCCTGTGTTTTATTCCCAGGTCGGACAAAGTGTTAATCGGGTTTTCCATAAGGAATTTTCATAGTAATAACCCGGAGTTTGGAAGTTTGTGGTGCAGATAGCCCCGTGGCTCGGAAAGCACGCTAAACGCGCAGTCCTGCGCCTGATTTCTCTCCGGCCGTGTAGGATTGTACTTTTTTTTTTTTTGTTATGTTAGCCTACGCTGTCCCACTCCTGGGCAAAGGCCTCCCTCCACTCCTTCCATCTTCCTCATCCTCCTTTAATCCTGCCGACAAACTGTCACGCAGTTTGGCAGGTTTATGAAATGTGTATACGTATTTGGTTCAAAATAAATTATTTATTATTATTATTATCTTCCGCGAGCCGGCGCGTCCTCCTTCCAGTTTTGACGGAACCTATCCAGCTCGTCCCGCCATCTCCTACGTGGTCTGCAGCGACCTCGCCTCGCTGTCTCAGGGCACCAATTCTGTGCTATTTTGGCCCACAGTTTGTCCGGCATACGGCAGACATGTCCTGCCCAGTCCCATTTCAGTTGGATTGTACAGACGCCAGCAGGTCAACCTACCCGAAACTGTCAAATTTTCCCAATCAACCTTCAACCTTAATGCTTTAGCGATAAAGTTGAAAATCTATTAAAGAAATTTGACAGATTGTAGTAGCTTGATGTGCTGGTGTCTGTACTATCGGATTATAACAGTGAGGGAAGAGAGAGTGCACCTATATCTGCGCACACTGTTAAGATTTGCCGCCGTGGCAGGGAGACGGTCTGGAGGACGATATTGCAAGAGCTGGTTTTAAACTTTTTTTAAAATGATTAAATGTAGAAACTGAACTGGTTTTTATTTTGCGGTATGCCTACTTTTGTTTTTTGTACTGGCTGGTAAACTTAGAGCAAGTAAGAAGAAGTGGTGAATGGCCTTTATTTAGGCAAGAACAGTGTTGTGCCAGTAATCAACAGAGTACTTTACTACTCAAATTAATTTGTTACACCTAGCGCTGCCAGTTCAGCGCTCAACACTCGAACATAAGTTATTAACTACCTAACACAAAAATGATTGTAGGTTGATTTTCTGTACGCCTCAAATACCGCACCGCCATCCTATTGACACCGGTCGATACAAATCGCAGATGACCCGCCACATGCAATCTGTCGCCACACGACAAAAGTCGAAACTACTACCTACCCCTACTTTGGAACTTGCGATTTTAGTCACCTGCGGCCTAGCCGAATTGCCATTTGCGGCTATAATTGCTATGAAATAAGGTTTTTATTATAAAAGCCAACGCTTTTATAATAAAAACCTTATTTCATAGCACCAGATGTTCAAGTGCCTAATATCCTGTAATTCTTCTACAATAACTTAAAGACAAAAAAAACCCCAGTCACTTCCAGTCCGTACTACCCCACTGTACACCAGTTTATACGTATTAGCACGAACGCCTAACAGCGTCGTGTTTCGAATGTAACAATCAAAGGCCACGTCAGACCCTCGGCGAGTTTGTCGCTCCATTCGTCATTCGAGCGACTTCATTTGTTCGTCATGTCGGGAGAAGGATCCTGATTGGTTCGCCGATACCTTTCTGAATAATTGGTGTTTGCGATTGGTTATTGTAACTGAGAGGAGCAATAACTTGGATTATGATTATGTCTTTAGTAAAGTCCGGTGGCTTTTCTTTACTATTAATACTAGTAATAAGTGAACTCAAACTGTAGTGTTGTGTTGAATCAAGTGCTGAATCTTATAAAGAACACGTGAAACAAGTGTCTTCCCCATAACTTATAGTGAATAAGAAAGGTGTTATTGAACGATTTCGTAATTATATAGTTACTTAGCCGTTTAAGTTATATTTAAATTACTTATTAGCTAATAGGCTAGATTGTAATGTAAATAAAGTGTTACCAATTGTGATACTTTATAAAAGGGGACAAAAAACTAATAATATTAAAAAGAAGACTTTAGAAGACAAAGACTAAATAAAAACAACGGACTTTAAAAAAAAAAAACACTACATAGTGAAAATTTCTTTAATTTCGGAAGTCGGTGTCTTTTTTGTTTTTTGCCAACGACTTTCGAAGTGGGCCACCACTGCTACTTTGGCCAATATGTACTAATATTATAAACGTGAAAGTTTGTATGGAAGGAAGGATGGATGGATGGATGTTTGTTACTCTTTCACGCAAAAATTATTTCACGGATTTGGATGAAATTTGGCACACAGATACAACACATAGGATACTTTTTATCCCGATTTTCCCACGGGATCGAAACTTGTGCGGGTGACACCGCAGGGTGTTGCTAGTATTTAACTATTTTTCAATATGTAAAAAATCAATACAGCGAGAAACTAAAATATCTGAATTTTTTAAAGAAAACAGTAAAAATGTTTCTCCTAGGCTTGTTTAAAAGGGTTCAAAACTCGTGGAAAACTTTCAGATGTTCAAGTAGGGTAGTTTGGAAAACTAATGGGAAAGTTTTTACATAACAGCAACTTTCACATCGATTTAAATATATTTACATATTATGTATGTATCAAGCGTCTTCGGGCAAAAGTTCAAGCGCTGATAAAATGTACGTAGTCTTTTTATTCTTCACTAGATTGTTTTTTTAGTTTTTAATTATGTTCTGTTATTCAGACATATTTAGTGGAATATTATTATAGTCGAGGAGAGGGGGACTCGTGGCTAAATGATAACAGCCACACGGGTCGACTAAAGGTTAAGCTACGCTTGCCGCGGTCGGTTCATGGATGGGTGACCATCTATTACATATTCTCCGTGCATTAGAAAGCACGTTAAGCCGTTGGTTCGTTGGTGGTTGTCATTTGTAAATCTTTGACAGTCGTCACGGGTAGACGGAAGCCCGTAAGTCTGACAACCAGTCTTACCAACAAGTTATGTTACCCAGTAGCTGGGTTATGGAGGTAAGATAGTATTCAGCTGTATCCGGTTGGAAGGGAAGCTGACCCTAACACAATTGTCAAAGGGGTAGGCAGATTGATTTGTCTGTTGCTATCCGTCTTATTTAGTTGAATATTATTATGATAGTCCGATTTGTTGGTCTAGTGGCCGCAGGCTCAACTGCTAATCGGTCTACCTGGGTTCAATCCCCGAGTCGGGAAAGGTGCTTTTGGGTTTCCTATTGTCAAAATATTGTAAGTTGCAGCCTGGAGTCAACTTTTTTGCCCAGTAAAAACTGGGCAAAAAAGTTCCGGAAGCTTCCGGAATTTAAACAATTTAAATGAGACTGTAGTTGTGTTGTTCGGAGATTGCAGGCGAGACGCTGTTTTTCTAAAAAAAACATTAAAAAAAATATCTCAACTACAAACATTCTATAGTTACTTAATCCCAACCACAACCAACCCTAATCGGATAAGATCTTTACAAAAACTAAACCGTTTTAATAAATATTAAGGATGAAAACGGGAGCCGAAAACAAGACATCAAAAGCCTCTTTTAATTTTCCGCAAACTCTTTTTAAAAGCCGTAACGGATAGAAATTAACTTGGAATGAGATAACGCGGTGATTATAAGATCTGTGTTGATTTTGTGGGCCAAACAAAGTGGAATAAAGACGTCTTAACGGGAAAACTTTTTGGTTTATGATTAAGCCAAACGTTTGAGGGGCTCGTGGATATAAAAAAAAAAGACACTCGGGTCGATTGATTAGGTTAAGCTACGCTTGCCGCAGTCGGGTCGTGGATGGGTGACCATGACCATCTATTACCTACATATCAAGACCCGTCCTTGTCTCGAGAAGTACATGAATCCGTCGGTTCCGGATGTCTTTCGTAGATCTTTGACAGTTGTCACGGGTAGTCAGAAGGACGAAAGACTGACAACAAGTCAAACTGACACCAAGGGGTATCGTGATGGGCGGCGGGATCGTCCGAAAGGGTTACCGCTGCCCTGGAACAGAAAGTGCTAAGGAAGGAACACGGGTGGGTTTTAGTAAGAGTCTGACACTCCCTTCCGCTCCACCCAGAGCGGGAGGGGTCATTTGATGATTTCCCATCCAAAAAAAAAAAAAAAAAGAAAAAAAAGGGGTATCGTTATACTCAACAACTGGGTTGTGGAAGTCAGATAGGCAGTCACTTTATGTAACATACTGGTATTCAGCGGCATCCTGTAAGAGTAAAAGCCGACCCCTACATAGTTGGGAAAATAATTTTGAAGGAAGTCTACCAAAGACGATTAACATGGTATTTATGAGTAGAAACGCCGGGAACGCCTGAGAAGGACAGAGTGACCTTATCGCTGATGATCTTCAGAAAGACCAGAAGGCGTATTCTCGTAATTTAAAACGTTCAAAATCTAGTCGCAGTGGCAGTCTCATCTCGGCGACAAAGAAATGTCAAAAACTTGTCAAAATGTAGGGAAATTAGAGGATTTTTTTACAGATTGAGATTGGAATCAGACTGTGAACGTTCTTAAAATTACGAGAATTGTCCCTCTGGTGTGGTATGAACGTAAACGAAGCAAAGGATCGTAGCCAGGTGGCGTAGTGTTTCTGCCTACTCTCATGAGAAGAAGGTATAAGTTTATGTATGTATGTTTACTAATCCATTTCTTTTTATAAATAAAAAATTTCCTGAGGTTGATTGGTTTCGTTTCCTAAAAAAATATGCACGGAAAAATATTTTGTGAAAAAAACCCTGAAGGTGTTTTAATACAAACATTTTATACTTAGAAGGCGTCGGTTTTTATTTTACCGCGTCAAGGGCTACGAAGTAAAACGGAACACTCAAAGATTTGAGAGAATTCTTCCAACTATTTGTTCTTTGAACCGTTTTCAAGGTGTCCCAGTAATTATTTTGTTACTTTGAACCCTGAAGTAATATCAAGAACCTCTTTGTAAGTTCTTGTTACAAACAAGAATGGTCGGAGATTAATCCTCTATGCAACGACACTGCTTTTATGTACTAGGTTTCATTCCTTATCCAAAGGAATTGAAATGCAATTCAGCTTTCTGTGATTACAAAGTGGAACGAATGAATTTAATTTAAAAATATATTGTTTTTTTTTTACTTTGTAGGGTAGTTTTGAGTTACATTTGTAAGAATAGAACACCATTTTGTGGGAGTTGTGAATAAGAGAAAAACAATCTGGAATAGAAGATTAATTTGTTTGTATATAAGATATTTAGATTTATTCCGTTTAGCGTCTGCTCCGCGACTTCGTCTGTGTGTTTCTTGTTTATATTGATGATTCTGAACCACCCTACGTGGAAATTTTTTCGTCGGTTAAATAAAAGCTTGTAAATGGCTGTTCCATGCATTTTGACCGCGCACTTTTATACAAAACTGCAGTTTTTTTTGATAACCTTGGTCAAAATGTACGGTTTTAATAAAAATCCTAATAAAAAGCGATTAAACAGTAAGTAATTCTTTAATACTGACGATTATTCTAGGGTGGGCAAAAAGTTTCTAGGGTAGGCATTGCACACCCTTGCCCGCCCGACATCCTACTTATAATGTAGGTATAATATAATACATAATCCTTCCTACTATTATTATAAACGCGAAAGTTTGTATGGATGAATGGATGGATGAATGGATGTTTGTTACTCTTTCACGCAAAAACTACTACACGGATTTGGATGAAATTTGGCACACATATGGTTTATAACCAGGATTAACATATAGGATACTTTTTAACCCGATATTCCCACGGGATTGAAACATATGCGGGTGAAACCGCGGGGCTCTGCCAGTTAGAAATAAGCGAAGATATTTAATATATTTTCTTAAACCTTTTCTCAAGTAAACACAAAGTAGTATCTAGTTTAATACTATTTCACCCACCTCCTACTCCCCCACTCTTATCTTCAAAGATAAAGGATATGCATCCGATTTTCGCAACAGTTTCGTATTCAGAATTCTTTTTAAGATAAAGCAAAATTGTATTAGGTTATGTGCAAACTAAGCAACTAGCTTGTGCCAGCGCAACCTTCAAGTTATTCCTCTGAGTGTATTAGACAGGTCTTTAGATATAAGGTAATGTAGGTGCCATAGAGCTCGGAATCGCCCGTGCCGGCAGCGTCTATAGACGGCAGTAGTAAAGAAATGCGTGGCGCCGAAAGTGCGTGGAGCGCACAACTTACGTTAAGATGAGCCCAGACATTACGAGGCGTGTGCTTCGAATGGTAAGACACGCATATAACGGCTGCTTCAGGCAGAGGCATCTAACATATAAAAAAAAAAACATTTGCGGCTCATACCTCGCTCTGTCTGTCCTGCACCTTTACGTACCCACGCACCTTTGTACTCAAAATTATAATAATGTCGTATCCCTATGTATTTTATTGCGTACATACATATAGGGTGGTAAGATCATCGACGCGCCAACTGTAACAATGAATTTCGCACAATATTCTAGACCTCCCAGAGTTTTTAGACATTGGATTTTCGCCGTTTTGGCGCTAGCAGCAACGTGAGCGTCTGTGGAACTAATATTTTTGATAGGAGTTTTACAAGATGCGCATACTCTCAGGATAAAAATGCTCTTAATATCTCGTAGTAAACACAAAATACACAAGAAAGTCTTATTCCACGATTTAGACCAAAATCATCAGAGTCGTACCAAAACAAAACGACGTCGGCCGTTTGCGGCAATGTGTGTCAATTTTAGTTTCTGAGACGCTCGAGGGGTGCGCTTTGAATCGGCACAAAAAACAGCTGTCATTTCGTATAGTATATTTCGTCCAGCTTACTTGTATCATATAGGTCAGTGGTTTGTACGGAAAATGATGACAATGCTGTCTCTTGCAACGGCTGGTGGGCCGTTTCCGTACTCTGTGGTACTAGGTACACAGCTAAATAGGAGTTGGAAATGTCATGTATACCGCCCTACATAGAAAGTTTAATACAAAACAAAAGCAGGTTATGGTAACGTTTTAATATATCTGTGTATGTGATTATTTCGTTTCTCTTTTGTTATTTTGAAGCGGGAATTTAAAGGAGTTGAATTTGCTACTACATAATGCATTTTGTGCACAGACAAAATAATGTCAGGCCAATGTATGCTTGTGTTCTCCGTTTTGAAGTATTTATTTGAAGATGGCTAAGTAGAGAAAATGCATTATCAAAAAAGTATTAGTTTATACATGGCTCATATTTTGTAAAGACTCCCGCAGACAGGCGCGACGTACGGTGCTGCGAAGCGACTCTGGTAGAAAAGTTTTCCATGAGGTTTTAATAGAAATTGTCACATCGCACCTGTCTGCGGAGCCTTTTAGTTTTATGTAATTTTGGGTTACAAACCACTAATCCGCTACTTTTGTTTGCACTTCGAAGTAATAATACAAAATATCACAAGTACATTTTTTACTTCTCATATCTATAAAATATTTAGGTAAAGTCATTATCATCTAAGGCTATTGGCTGACTACAAGTCTGCATGCCTATATGCAACCAGCCTACCAGGCAGGTAACTCTAATCTGAACATCGGTATTCACAACCAACTGCTAATGTTTCTTAACACCGATAGGCTTTTAAGACCATCCTACGAACATTGGGACTGATTCTCATTTGAAAATCCCGTTATCAAAGACTTTGCTATCTACTTTTACTTTGCTGTTAAGTGGATGGTGCAAATTAAGTTGATAAGGAAATGCAGCTATGTAGAGAAATACTTTGTCTAAAAACAAAATGGAGGTCGGTGAAGCCGAGCAAGTATTGGATCAGAAACGTAAGTAAGTAAGTAAGCTGATTGATCAAATCTATATATATAAAATTCAAAGTCCTGACTGACTGACTGACTGACTGAGACATCAACGCACAGCCTAAACCGCTGGTCCTAGAGACATGAAATTTGGAGGGTGTATTCTTCGTGAAGAGTAGGTATCCACTAAGAAAGGGTTTTTCGAAATTCCACCCCTAAGAGGGTGAAATGGGGGGATTTTGTTTGTATGAAAAATCTTATTCCTTGAGTTAATAAACTTGAAACTTGGCACGAATACTTATCTAAGTAAATTATGAAGTTGGGCATTTTTTTTTTGTATAAACTACCCCCTAAAAGGGGATTGGGGGGTTTCAAAGTTTGTATAGAAGAATTTTAGCACGCAGTCCGATTTAATCGAAACTCAGTATTTATACCTAAAATTAAAAGGAAAGAATAATGTGTATCAGGGTTTTTCGAAAATCTACCCCTGACGGCCTGAAAAGGGGTAGTCAATTTTACAGGGGAGGATTTTACAGCGTGGCTTGATTAACTCGAAAATTGGTATAAATAATCTCTGAGTCAAGTTATGAACACATCCCCAATGATTTTTCAAAATTCCACCCCTGTGGAGGTGAAAAGCGGGGATACAGTTTATATGAAAATCTTATTCGTTAGGTTAATAATCTTGAAAATTGGCATGAATACTCGCCTAAGTAAGCAATAAAGTTTATCATTATTAGTTTTTGAAAACTACCCCTCAAAGGGGATATAGGGGTGTTAAAGTTTGTGTGGAAGAATTTGAACGCGCGGTCCGATTAACTCGAAACACAGTGTACTGTGTGTGTACTTAAGACTAAAAATAAATAATAACACATATGAGGATTTTTCGAAAATCTACCCCTAACGGGATGAAAAGGGGTAGTTAATTTTACAGGGGAGGATTATAATAAGTGGCTTGATTAATTATAAAATTGGTGTAAATAAACTTTGAGTCAAGTTATGAATTTTTATAATTTTTTTAAAATTCCACCCCTGTGGGAAAATGTGTGAAAAATCTTATTAATTTAGTTAATAAACTTGAAACTTGGCAACAATATCTACTTGCCTAAGTAAGTAATAAAGTTTATCATTATGAGTTTTTCAAACTACCCCTCAAAGGGGGATATAGGGGTGTTGATGTTTGTGTGGAAGAAATTGAATGCGCGGTCCGATTAACCCGAAACTCAGTATTGATACTTTCGACAGAAAATAATTAATAATAAGTATGTAAAGTTGTCGAAAATTGACCCCTAACGGGGCAAAAAGGGGTTAAAAATTCGGTTTTTAGGGGAGGATTTGAACTTGAAACTGTATGTTACAATTTCACGCCTAAACCACTGAACTTCTTATTTGGCAAAGAGATAGATGGCATCCTGGGGAAGCACATACTTTTTATCCTGGTAGCACGTTCCCGTGGGATAACTTCCGACATCCACGCGGGCGAAGCCGCGGGCAGAAGCTAGTCTATATTAAGGCACGGTTGGCGCAGTGGTTAAGCGATTGACTGCTGCGCTGCGTGTCGCGGGTTCCATTCCCGCACGGAACAAATATTTGTATGACCTACAATAGTTGTTCCGGGTCTGGCTGTTTGTGTATGTGAGTTTATATGTCTGTAAACGCACCCACGACACAGGAGAAATTCCGAGTGTGGGCGAACGTTTAAAAAAAGAAAAAAAAAATATAATTCTATTTTATTTTTTTAATACTTGCACAAGGAAAGGTGGAAGAATATGGGGGAGGCCTTTGCCCAGCAGTGGGACAATATAGGCTAACGAAAAAAAAAACCTGAAGAGTTTGTGTGTTTGAACGCACTAATCTCTAAAATCGCCGCTCGCATTTGAAAAAAAATCTTTTTGCATTTGGCTGGCCAGTTAAGGAATGTGGCTATTTTACATCGCGCTATGACCCTAAAGAGCTGAGCAAAAAGAATGCTAAACGAAAACGAAGTGACAGCGCGGGCAGGTGATGCGACGACGGGACGGTGTGTATTCCGCGGTGTCCTGCGTGAGCGACGAATACGACGCGACGCGACGCAACACGACGCGACGTAATGCGACGCGACGTAATGCAACGCGACGTAATACGACGCGACGTAATGCGACGCGATGCTACACGCGACAAGTGTCCTACGTGATTTGGGTCATTACTTCTCGAATCATGGAGAAGTACAGTACAATTTTGCTCGAAAGTTGAAGTGACGCGTCTGGTCGCCCTCAAAACAAGTACGCGTTACGTCGCGTCTCGCCGCAGACTGTCATATAGGCCGCAAGCAGGGTATGCCGTTGAGTTGATTGCGTTCGTCGCGTTCGCAGCGTCGCGTCGCGTCGTATTCGTCTTACGCAGGACACCGCGTAATATTTAAAATTCTCGTGTCGCAATGTTTGTTACCAAACTCCTCCGAAACGGCTGGACCGATTTGTATGAAATTTTGTGTGCATATCGGGTAGGTCTGAGAATCGGTCAACATCTAATTTTCATACAAAAAAAAAAAATATATTTCCTAGAACTAATGTATATTATGGCAAAACAACGTTTGCCGGGTCAGCTAGTTTGTTTATAAATATGTTTTTAAAAGGGGTCTCGTGGCTAAATAATAACAGCCACACGGGTTGGTCGAAGATTCAGCTACGCTTGGCGAAGTCTGTCCGTGGATGGGTGACCATCCAAAATATATCCAGACCCCCCGTGCCTCAAAAAGCACTTTTAACTGGTGATCCCGGCGGCGTTTGTAGATCTTTGACAGTCGTTAGGGTTAGTAGAAGCCCGAAAGTCTGACAACAAGTCTTACCATGAGGTATCGTATTACCATGAGGTATCGTATTACCATGAGGTATCGTATTACCATGAGGTATCGTATTACCCAGCAACTAGGTTGTAGAGGCTGTTACTGTTACAACGACTGTATATCTGAATAAGTAGTCGACCCATGTAAAAATACTGGTCTTCAGCTTCATCAAATTAGACTGGAAGCAGAACACATAGCTGGAAAAAGGCTAGGTAGATGATGACATTTTAGATACCACCCGTTCCGCCAGCAATAAATAATTTTGAAATAACTAAGAGGTAACGCTGAGATACAAATCGCTACTTAGAGTATTACTTGAAAATATAAAATCAAAGGAATTATTTTAGCTTCAAAGCATTGAAGATTATATTTCCAATATCCTAGACTAGGCACTAAATGTTCCATCTTCAAATCAAACGCGAAGCATTTCAATTAAATTCGACGACTTCACAGAACTGAAGGAAATTCAATTCAGGTCTATAAGATTAACGATAATAGCGTGTGTGGCGAAATTTGTTCCAAATAAATTGTCTTGGCGAGTGAGTGATTAGGACCGGCCCAACGAGATTGCTCTAATTAAATAGATCTATCGGCCGAACCATGGAATTGATAGTAACAGAAGGCTGGCTCTATATATCGAGCGAAAACGGACGCACGCACACATAGACACGTAGGCATGCGTATACTAGTTTTGTTACCACTACCATGGCCTGCACTGGCCTGCTCGGCGGCAAGTCAGTGGTAACAAATACAGTTTATGTAGGGTTCGTTTTATTGAAACTCCGTACTTCGGTGCCAGTGGGTGTAGGCCAGCTCAAGGTTAAACTGTTACCACCGACGGAACATGCGCTTGACTATACAGCGACCCTAAACAAATGCTTGGACTCGCTGTAGACTTGACGCATGTCTATGTGTGCGTGTGTTTTCTCTCGTTGAATGGAGCTGACCTTCTGTTCCTATCTATTCTGGTTAGTGGTGTCTGTTTCAAGTTATTTCTGGATCTCATTAAAGTATTGATTGTTTTGATTCCGATTGGGATTTTGGGTGAGGGATAAAACAAACAAAGTGTTTAATAAAATTAAATGAAAAGTCGTTTACATAAATCGTCGTGACAGGAAATAAATACGTGCGTTTAAACAAAGGGTGGTTTCACATACTTCGGATACGTACTAGATTAGTTCGTAATCTTAACAAAACTTCGATAAATCATATTTATTTTCTTAATCAGACTATAATGTTCCCACTGCTGGGACACAGGCCTCCTCTCTTCGAGAGGGAGTGGGCTGTAATCTACCACGCGGGCCCAGTGCGGGTTGGTAGATGTCACATGTCTTCGAATTTTTGGTTCTAGGACATACCGGTTTCCTTAAGACGTTTTCCTTCACCGTTTTCAGAGCAGTGGTGGTGAAATTATTAACACAAAGTAAAGCGCCTGTCTGGGTTCGAACCCACGACCTACAACCCGTTAGTCGGGGCCGTTACCACTGGGCCACCAGTGCTCTCCTAGTAATAAATAATGGACTGACTGAATGGACTTAATCAAGATAATATTTACATTATATAACCTAATATTTAAAATTAAAATAATGATATGTACATGGGAAAAAATAAGCAAAAAATCATAGGGCATCAAAAAATTCGTCCGCATCGCTGTCAACAGGAACAGTGCCTAACAGGCTGGCAGCATTGCCACGTTGTATGGCGATACTAATTCTTTGGCCAAGAAACAGGCCAGTGGTCTCCTGGTCATGTGAAATGAACCGAATGGACTTGATTATATCCAGACAAAGTGAAAGACACCACAATAATATCGTGAATGCCAAAAACATTTTTAATACGGGTAGTAAAATATTACTTACATTATAAATAGAAGCAAATACAAAATAAATCAAACACAATAACGAAACGGTCGCTGTCAAAATCTTAAATAGTGCTCCGAGGCAAAACGTGGAAGGAGCAAATAAGGTAGCAAAATTTAAAAATTGCATTTTCTGAATTTATCTCATGAAATTGTCCGTGAAATTGCTCGTCGGGGCATGAAGCTGGGCTTAACGTTATGCTCCGTGTATCGTGGATCTTCTACTGAGATTGTAAAAGATATTAGGGTGCCAAGAAATAAAATATCATATGCGCTGACAGCGATGAATGACAGGAACTTTGCTACAATGCCTTTTATATGGACTACTCTGTGTGCATGCATAGTCTTCAGACAAGCCGCATGGCTTCGGTCACATGACTGAGTATTCTATAAGCATTTCCATTTAAAATGGGAACGTGTATTCACAGTATACTGATTGGCAGGGACATCGACGCACTAGTCGGGGGTGTGGTGAATGTACAAGTATCTCCCGGGCGGGGGCCCGGACTCATGCTACTAGAAGGAACCGCCGGTAGAAGTCCGACAACCTTCCGTTCTTGCCAGATGGAGGGTATCCATGAGGATTTCGATGCGCAACCTGTTACCATGGATTCAGTACATGATGCTGAACCCCCAGCAATGAAATTAGTCGTCGGTTATTAAAAAAAACATGGCTGTTTCATACATTCTGACCGCGTAGGCAGTTTTTTTTTTATAACCGGTGAAAGCTTTCTACACTAGGGACCCCTCTGGAATCATCTGGTGAATCCATGGTTACAGTATTCCAAATGTCCTACAACGGTTGATTCTGATAATTTAATTAACTTAACTAATGTACTGACGCCAGCAGGTCAAACTACCCGAAACTGCCAAATTTTCCCAATGAACCTTGAACCTTAATGTCTTAGCGATAAAGTTGAAAATCTATTAAAGAAATTTGACAGATTGTAGTAGCTTGATGTGCTGGCTGTCTGTACTGTTGTTTAATTTAAATTATCAACTTTATTTCTACTTTTAAGTTAGTTGTTATTCATGATCGCTCCTGGGTCCCGAACTCCCGACATTAAAAAGCGTTCAAATAAAATTTAAAAAAATCTTTATTGTAATATCTTTGAGAACTGGATCAGCCGATTGTATAGGCGATATCGCAGTTTCCGGCATCAGAAAGGTAAAGGTCAAACACTTAGCGACAACTTATAACAGATAATTATATTAGGACTACTTACTGCTAAGTGATATAAATAATAAAAGAAAATGTCAGACGTCCACTTGTGATCACGGCGTCGTTTTTACTTTTTTTATTTACCGGTAAAGCTTTCGTTTCCTGAGAAAACTGTGAACGGTCAGACAATAAGAGATGTCGAAATACCGCGTTTTTTGACACACTAGGGCCGGTTATTTCAAACGGTTGGTTAACGTAACATACGCACGTCAAATAACGATTACGTACTCGTTATTATTTGACGTACGGCTAGGTCCATTTTGTAATTGTAATTTGAAACAACGTTTCTAAGGGTTTGACGATAGTTTGCGCCATTTTTGACGTACTATACGCGTGCGTCAAGTGAACGTGAAACAACCCGCCCTAAATGTGAAATACTGGCCGGCCCTTATAATATGACGGAAACGCTTTCCTGGGAAACCCAAGCTAAAGAAGTCTTTATTTTATTTTATGTTGATATTTAAGTTTGCAGGTCGATCGATCAGGTTAAGCTTTGCTTGTCGCGGTTGGTCTGTGGATGGATGGCCATCTTTACAAATCAAGACCCTCCGTGCCTCGGAAAACACGTTAAGCCGTTGGTCCCGGCTGTCATTCGTGGAGTGCAGTCGGGTGGCAGTCATTACGGGTCGTCAGAAGCCCTAAAGTCTGTCAACCAGTCTTACCAAGGAGTATCGTATTAACCAGTAACTGGGTTGTGGAGTTCAGATAAGCAGTCGCTTCATGTAAAATACTAGTATTCAGCTGCATCCGGTTAGATTGGAAGCCGGCCCCAACATAGTTGGGAAAAGGCTAGGCAGACGATGATTTAAGTTTGCAGTACTCTGTAAAAGTTACTAAGTGCCTATGAAATAAAAGCTCTTGGCTATCATGGCGTGCATGTAACATCTCACCTGTATTCCTCGAAGGGTTACGCAGTGATGTATATACAACGTGTTTTTTTTTTATATCCCATAACTCTAGGGGGTGGGACCAAACCTGAAAGCGCGAAAAAAAATCAGCTGTTCTATTTATGTTCGTATAATTCGTCAAAATGTTGGGAACACCAGATTTTTGTTTCGCGATTTCGGGTTTGGTCCCATAGTAAAAGTTGTTCATAATGATGAGTACAATGACCCCCTAGAGTTATGGGATATAAAAAAACACGTTGTATACCTAGTACATACACATTTCACCAGTTATTTTCTGAGTCCCTTTTAATAGGAGGTGAGCCTATTGCCGTCAACCGGGCACCAATTCAGACTCCGGGCTGCTACTGAGAAATTCCAGATCGAAAAACCTAATAAAACTTTGCTCGACCCGGGAATCGAACCCAGGACCTCATGCTCAACAGTAGCACTTTCGACCACTGGACCAAGGGGGCAGGAAAATAAATCATCATATTATATATAAGGTCAGGCGGATGAAGATGCAAGGATCGCAGTGGATTACGTTTCTGCATAGAAATTGAAGAGTTTCGGGATGAAGTGTACACCGTAGGTACAACTTGACGGACTGCGGTCCGCGAGCAATCGTGTCGGGTTCTTCCATACATACAAATCAGCATAAACTTTGCGAGGGCGATGCAATATCGTTCATGTCATGCATTCTATATACATATATAGCATATTCAAATGTCGGTACAATTGCGGTAAATCAGGCTGTAAATATACAATACTGACGGAAAACTTACTAATGGACTGCTGGACGAACCTAAGGAAACATCAAGGTCAACATCAAGGTAATCTGCAAAAATTCGCTTTGCCCTAAATGGTAAATGATTTTTATTTTGTAAGTAGGTTTGTACATACAAATACTTTTACACGTCAATCATATTTTAAAACTAGATGAGATCGGCGTTGCCTATCTGACTAGTCTGAGAAGATAGGCCGACACAAATTCAGAGGTCACAGTCTCTTTTAAAGCCCAGAAATCATCTTGGTCAGATCATGAGATAGTCTTTTGAGAAAAGAACCACACTGAGAGTCCAGTCAGTGCACGCATTTGTCAGTAATCGTGCACCTCAACTCAAAACTTAAGGAGCTCAACGATTCGACGAGTAATACCAAAGAAAGGACATTTGGGTAGGCCACAAAAATTAATCAAACTGCCAGACCATGACGAAAACTAACTGAACAGAGAAAAATAAAAGTAAATAGTTTTAATGACCCTCTTCACATTCACAATAATTAAAATAATAGTAAGTATACTTTACAAAGTTAGCAAATGTCTATTACCATAAGCCGGCCTATTGTCCCTATCATTGTTTTTGTAACTTATTTGTTTTGCTTTTAAACCTGATCGGTTAGACGGTCCATTTCTTAGAAACTGTCACTCCACGCACTCCACGTGTCTATTTGTTTTTATTTTTGAGGCTTACTAACATAGTCAATCGTTAGTCTCAATTACACAGACACAGAAAAACTTCTAGAAATTTTGTCATGATTGAATTTATTCCCTTGTAAGTATTTACTTTGTATGTTTACATAGGCTTAGTTATATGTAGGTATTAATGTACTATTGTGCTTTTTCGCAGAGTTGTTAAATAATAATTTTTATATGGGTACCAGTTTTACTTAAAATTTAATTCCCAAATTTAATTAAAATGTAAAGTGATGGCCTGAAAAACAGGTTTCAATTAAACCTAGTTCGGGTGGGTCGCTACCTAACACTCGAATTCCGAACCATCATTACTTGCACCCGTAATAAATAATAAAATATTTTAGTTGTAGTTTACTTTTAGGTACTTACTATAATTGTATGGGAAATGAATTGTACACCTTTTGTAAACGTTTTTATTAAATAAATTATTATTATTTATTATAGTTCTTAAGAACTGGAGCCAAGTATACGCGATTCGGCACCACCGACCGGCTGGGGCCGAGTACACCCGATTCACCGTCACCGACCCGAGCGTGACGGTTCGGTTTCGTTCAATGTTCAAAAAGAGTGCAAAGTGCGCCTACTGAAGTTTTCATTTCAAAAATTTCTGAAGACAGACGACTATACTATAATAATAACCATACGAAATTAATCAAGCACAAACATATATACAATGCAGCTGAATCCTTAACATAGTAAGAAACTAACAAAACTGGGTTAAGACGAGATTTGCAGATCCCGAATAAGAAGCCATTCGGATTCCGTTGTAACCCGAATCGTGGGCACGTTGCTATTTATCTTCCGCTTGCTTCTGAGAGGCAATTCTCGTTATTATAAGTACGTTCACAGTCTGATCTCAGTCTCAATCGGTCAAAAAAACTTCTAACTTCCCTACATTTTGACAAGTTTTTGACATTTGTTTGTCGCCGAGATGAGACTGCGAATAGATTTTGAATGTTTTAAATTACGAGAATTTGGCCCTCTGATTTTGTTGGGCATCTGATTTCAACTGTTTTTGGTGCTCTATTTCAAATTATATAAGAAGACTGTTTTTTAGAAGACACAAATATTATGATTGGTTATGTTGAGCGGATGCAAGAAAGGCGACTAAAAAAGGTATTCAGAAGGCAAATGTGAGTAGAAATCCCGGGAAGGGATGCCCAAGAAGGTCCCATAACTTATTAATGATGTTCTTCAGAAAGGTGCGTTGTACTCGCAACCGCCGTGCGTGTATGACCAGAGGGGCCATTCTCGTAATTTTAAGAACGTTCACAGTCTGATCTTAGTCTCAATCTGTCAAAAATACGTCTAATTTCCGTACATTTTGACAAGTTTTTGACATGTTTTGTTTGTCAACGTTTTAAATTACGAGAATTGGCCTTCCGATGTATGGACGTAAACGAAGCAAAAGTAGTATGTAAGGATCGTAGTAGGTGGCGTTCTGTAGTTTCTGCCTACCCCGATCGGAAGAAGGCGTGTGTGACAGTTCATCTCTTAACATATTAACAACATCAACAACAAGCAACAACAACAACAACAACATCATCAACAACAACAACCAACTACAACTTCAAGCAACAATAACAACTTCTTCATCAACTTTAAGCAATGTTTATAAATAAACTCCTTTTTTGCCTATACTAAAACATAACATCATAAGACATGCGATTGACTGCTGTTTGATACGAAACAACAATAAAACAGAAATCTTATTTAAGATTCTAGCTAAAGACTAATAGATTCTGCCCAAAGCCATTCGAAATTGTGTTATTAATTATTGTTGCAAGTAAATTGTATAACAATGTTGTGATACAGTCGAAGCTTGATTTGCATGCCCTTTTTTTTTGGTTGGATGTCATTAGATGACTTCTCCCGCTCTGGTGAAGCGGAAGGGCGTGTCAGACTTTTACTGACTAAAACCCACCCGTGTTCCTTCAGTTGCCTGTGCCAGGGGCCACGGTATCTCTTTCGAACTACCCGCGGCCCTGGCAGAGATTTGCAGGCCTCAAGGCGTAATATGGTTGAACTATTCTTTATTTTTTTAACAACTTTATGTAAAAATTACCCGTATTATTAGCAAACAAATGATTCTGAATGTGAAAAAACACCAACATTAAAAACTAAAAAGCAACTACCTAATAATCATGTTTTTCTAATCTCTTTGAAAGTTCAACGCCTGCTGCGTTTATGCTGATGTTTCAAATTATAAAACAATTAGAGAGACATTTATTATCCGGTTCCTGAACTTGAGTATTTGAAATTAAAAAAGTTTTTAAATTGAAGTTGATTCCTTCAAACTAGCCCGCTAAATTCGAAATTTATTCCTTTTTTTGTAATGAAAGTCCGCATTAAAAGGTGATGTTTGCAAGACCCAGAATTAGTGAAATTTAGCTAGTTGACGAAATACCATACTCTTTATTTACTCACGTTAGAGCTTTGTAGCTCCTTACGTACTAACAACCAAGAGAAATCGTCACAATAAGAAATACTCTCTTTGGTGAGATCTTTCCATTGGTTATTGGGCAGTCTCACCCAATCTTCTTTCGCGGGTTTTCACCTTAAGTAATGCTAAGGTAGAATTTGACCAGTTCCCAACTCCAAATTCTCAAATCACAAACTGGGTGATATCCTCATAGCATACAATACGAGTATAATAAATCAAACTCAATCTTTAAAGGAAAGAATGCTAGCTGTGCACCCACATTTCACCAGTTATGTTTAACGCTAATGTAAAATCTGACACAAAATTCCAAACTCCGACTGCTTCAGAGAAATATTTACTTAATAACAAAGTAGACTGCCACAGCAAAGATGCTATCCAAACTGCAAAATTTTCTGATGTCGAAAAATGTGTAGCCATTTTTGGAGGAAACGATGTATTTTTAATTTTAATAAAAAGTCGAAATGCGCTAGTTAGCCGGCAACAAGGGTATCTGGCAACAAATAGAACAGGGTGAGCGGTGGCTTATTCACAAATCCTGCTGACTGCAGGGAAGGGGGTTTTTAGGGTTAACGGTATTGAAACGGTTGAAAAACGATATAGTTTCGATACAAGATATAGTCAGATAATTTTGGTAAAGATGGCTTATCGATTACATTAAAATAAAATCTATCAACTCAGCTTATAGAAGTCCACAGCTGGACATAAGCCTCTCCCAGGCTGCGTCAATTCACCCAGTCCTTCGCCATCCGTTGCCAGTATGTCCCTGCCACCCTTTGAAGGCCGTCAGTCCATTTACCACAGATTTTGAAAATAAAACATATTCAGCAAGAAAATGGCCAATTTTCACAAAAACCTTTGTGAGTTCAATCGATTCTGTCTTGTCAAAAATTTCTATGAGACGCAAAAAACTCCCAGCTTACATTTTTATGATGGATAGACTGGCCACTGTATAGCGTGTGTGGCCACTCAAGCTACAAATAATCTTTTTCTCAAAAAATAAATAGCGATAGACCAAATTCAACATTCATTCAGCCGGAAGACGTCCACTGCTGGACATAGCTTTGCCCCAAGAACCGCCACTTCAACCGGTTCTGTGCTTCCCGCATCCAGCGGGTTCCTGCAGCCATAAAAGGTCATAAATTCGATCGAATTATATATACAACCGAACAAACAATCTAAACATCGCTAGTCCCAATAGCAACACACAGCCAGCACCGCAATGCACCACGACGGATTATCAGACTCGACTTTTTTCAATTAACATGCCAAATGAGCCTCGCTAAGAATTATAATCCGAATACTAACATTTGTTCACTTTTAAAATTGAATTTACGACTACACTTTAATGTAATTTGTAGTGGAATGGAAATCGAGATTAATGGGATAGTGATAGCTTTCAGTTTGTTGCTTGCTTCGTTTTTTCCATTATATATTTTCAGCTTTTTACTATGTCTGGATTAAGTTAAGTGAGTACTTAAGTGGCAGAGGGCAGGGCACAATGCTCGCAGAACAGATGGCCGATGGGGCCCAAAGGTTCTGGAGTGGCGGCCGAATACCGGAAGACGTAGCGTTGGAAGGCCTCCCAGAAGGTGGACCGACGACCTCGTTAAAGCCACGGGGGGTTCCTGCGGCTTTAACGTTGGATGCGAGAAGCACGTTCAGGTTATACAGGCGTGATATAATGTGTATTTTTCAGTTTGAAATAGAACGATACAGCAAAGAAAAATTCTAAGCACGGTATGTATACCAATGTATAGACGTTATCTCTATGCCTCTACTACACTTTCTTTCCCTTGAAAAAAAAACAGTTCAATTCGTGATAAAAAAATTGCGCGTGCAGCAACGTATACATGTGACAGAAATGAAACTTCATAAAAAATAAGAGAGATTTAGTGTGATAGACAGAGTCAGTTATATCTTTCTTCTCTCTTATGTAACAAAATGTGCCTAAACGTGACGCATCCATGAAACACTCTCAATTCTCTTCCAATTATCGAAACGCCGACATTGAACATTCACTAAAAAAAAATTGAAGCGAAAGACTTTATTGCTGACAGGGGTTTTAAACATTTTCGCATTACCACGATTCGAGATTTAATTACAAGAAAACTTTTTCCCGCCCAATTATATAAAAACATACGCGAAATTTTCAGTACGTTCAAACTGCAAGCTGTTAACGAAGACAGTGCAAGTAGAGTTCTAATTAATTATACCCAACAGATGTTTCCTTGTCTGAAACTTTTGCAACTGGCTGAAAACGTTCGCCGTTTGTTTCAGATAATGTACCACGTTCATTTCGTCGATGTTTTTTTTTTATTTATGTAGTCTCTTTGGAGAAAGATGCTGGTTTTAAAAGTGTAGGTCGACAGTGTTTCATTGAATAGTTGCTGAATGTTTAATTATGAACTTTTTGTACTCATTTCAGGCCCAAATATCACACACTCATGGACTCCTAAATCAACCCATCTTATACACCACCGTTTACATAAAGGTCTGATACATCAAAATGTAGTTAGTGAAAAAAGTTTTTATGCAGTTTTGGAGCCAAAATATTGGTAATCATGTTGGTGTCATAATAATGATCAAAATTAGAATTCACGGCCATCTAAAAAGTTACAGACACTTTCTACAAAAAAATGCAGGATGGCTCGATTCAGGAGTCGGAAGAGTATTTTTTAAAGATTGATTTTGTTAGCTTCAAAAGATAAAAATATCGTAGAGACTGGAAGTGAGACGGAGTGGAGATGGTAAGTTCTATGTAATAGGGTATTAAACAGGCGTCTGAAATTAATTACCACATCTAAAGATAAATCTTTGGTCGTATTAATTGATTTCATTTTTCAGTCATACACAGAAGTTTTATCGCCATTAGTATCAAAAAAAAAAAATGAACATAATACATAACATGTATTATGTTCATTTTTTTTTTGTTACTTTTATTTATTTATTTATGTACACACAGTAAAATATATATTATATATTTTACTGTGTGTACATAAATAATAAAATAAATAAATTAATTAAAACTCCAGAACTTTCCATAAATAGAGACAATAATAATACCAAATTGCCGTTGGAAAACAAACTATGAAATCTTAGTTATCGCTTCCATTCTCCTTATGCACAAAATAATAATATCGTTAATGGTTTGGAAATATATTAGTGTCAACAGTAAATTCACCCTCGGGCTGCAACCCCCTGTATTATACTGGCGTGCGCTTACTAAAAGATGGGTAAGTTATATTTAGTAAAGAGTGCGATGAAAAAGAGGCAATTATTGATGATATGGGACTTCTGGAAGCAGTGCAGCAGGTAAATATAGAACCAGCACCCAAATTGCATAACACACAATCAAACACAATCTGAATCACTTTTAAAGCCATTGCTTCATATCTACGAAAATACGTACGAAATTTGTCTGTTCAACAAAGTTAATAATGCAATCTAAGTTGTTGAACTGTCAAAATTAAGGCTAATGCTATTGTTAGTGTGTTACGTAATTACCCCGCAGTTAGTATATGTGAAAGTGTTAAACGATAGATTGTAATCCGTATTATGCGTTCAGTAGGGACAGACTGGATGCGGAAGGGGACAGGGTGTTGTGGCACAGCCTGGGAGAGGCGTACTACGTCCAGCAGTAGACTGCGATAGGCTGATTTGATTGACTGAGTTAGCTATGGAAAAAAAAATACCAAAAACATGTTTTAGATATAATTAGAATTTAAATTTACGAAGTCTAAAAAATATATTTACGAAAAATATGTTCTAGATATACCTATTCAACCTTTTTTTTTAAACTGAATATGTTGGTGTTATCTCTTAGCCCCTTTTACTTCACGCACGGTTACGAACTACGTACAAAATGCTCTCTCGGGAACAAAGCGGGGTGCATTTTGTTTTCTCTCCTTATTTCGTTTGGTAATGAATAAGTGGGTATTAAATTGACCACGCTTGTTCTAAATTATGTGTTTCTGTAAGTTTTTTAATGAGTAGTATTGTTAAATTAGTGAATTGTTTTACTTAGTATAGCTTGGGTTTCTTAGGAAAGCGTCCAACTCCAACATAATATAACGACCGTCATGAAAATCATGTAATTTTTAGCAGTATTTGACATTCATCATTTCAGCAGAAAGATTTCCACTACTGGACATAGGCCTACACCAAGCACCTCCACTTCAACCGGTTCAGTGCTTCTCGCACACGCTTCGTATTAGACATTAAGATGTCAAAAAAACATTTTTTTTTTCGTATTTTGACAGTTGTTAATGTTCACCGCTTTGATAGTAAACCAAATACATTCGTCGATGGCTGGTGTTGCCTCTACCGTTGACGCGAGTCACTTGTGTGTATGAGTACTAATTATTACCCTAAAACTTAGGCTGAAAAATTATTTTGTACTCTCTGGCAACAAATTAAATGAAAAAATGATTTTATTTTTGTAAGTAGGTTTGTACAAACACACGTCAATCATATTTTAAAACTAGATGAGGTCGGCGTTTCCTATCTGACTAGTCTAAGAAGGAAGGCCGAAACAAACTCAGAGGTCACAGTCTCTTTTAAAGTCCAGACATAATCTTGGTCAGATCATATATGAAGACCATGTAGTTCTGAGATGGTCTATTGAGGAAAGAACCACACAGATTGAGAGGACCTGTCCAGTCAGTGCACGCATTTGTCAGAAATCGTGCAGCTCAACTCAAAACTTAAGGAGCTCAACGATTCGATGAACAATACCAAAGAAAGGACATTTGGGTAGGCCACATAAATTACTCAACCTGCCAGACTGAATAGAGTGCATAGAGAGACACCCTCGTTAGTGTGCCACCCTGTGCTCGCAAAAGCTACTGCTGAGCTGAGGTCCTGGGTTCGAATCCCAGGTCGAGCAAAGTATTATTAGGTTTTCCTATCTGGAATGTTTAATAGCAGCTCGGAGTTTGGATTTGTGCCTGTTTAATGGCAATAGACTCGTTCCCCTATTACATGGGACCTAAACCTAACTAGCGAAATGAACGAGTATCTGTACTATAGGTCCACCTCTGCCCAACCCCTCGAGAAATACAGACGTGACGTTATGTTAAGTAAAGGTCATCAGTTTGATTTTAAAATGAACGAGAAAATAAACAGACATTCAAGTTGTTGAGTTAAATAAATTAGGCGCAAATTACAAACGTCTCGAGATAAAATAATATTCAAATAAGCAATTTTAAATAAACTAGAACGTTAATTTCTTAGTGACAAGGTTAACGCTTCGTCAGCCATTTGAAAAGAAAAAAGACTTTCTCAAATCATGCTTAAATTTGCGTGATTTTTCATAATTATGACTTGTAATAAAACTCAATATTTAGTTTAGTTTTAGTCCGACGCCGACGAGTTGTTGAACTGGAAAAATAAAGTACATACATTTAAATTGAGATTACATCGCGTAAAAATTGACTCACAGTTATGGTCTGAATAAATACAATTAGTACCTATTAGTATTACTTATTAGTTTAAGAATCGTTAGTGAACTTTTTTCCCTATAACTTTTTAAATATTTATTTTCTCAAAACTATGTTTGTCGATAGTAATTTTTTCTAAGATTTTAAGGTTGTGGTAGTTCGTTTATACCCTGTCCATTAGGTAAACCGTTTTTTGACAGATGGAGCTACTGATTGCTGCAACACACAATACATTGATTGATACACGTACGGTATTATAATGTCTGTAAGAATCCTAAATAAGATAAGGCAGCTTATATATTTATTTTATTACGCATTTTAAAGTTAACTTTTACGTAATCTTACGGAATAGTTCGTTCTAAGACAGCTGTCAAAAAACGGTTAACCTAATGGATAGGGTATTCGCATATTTTAGAATTTAAAGTTAAGCAGAGCTCATAGTAGCATAATCAGCATAAAGGTAACGTTCCTACTGATGGGACTCAGGCCTCCTCTCTGTGAGAGGGAGTGGGCTGGGAATTTATCACGCGGACCCAGTGTGGATTGGTAGATGTCACATGTCTTCGATTGTTTATTTGTAGGACATGCCGGTTTCCTCACGATGTTTTCCTTCACTGTTTTGAGAGCAGTGGTGATGCAAAGCAGAACATACATCGTCGGTAATTACTCATGTGAATTTATTTAATCAATTAATTATGTTTAAGAATTTAGTAGTTGTTTTAGTTTCGTTTAATTGTGAGTTCCGCAACACAAAGACATGTTACATAACTTTGCCCCAAATTAAAACACACCACGACTAACGAGCTTGCACAAATAACTTAAACTGACATTAGTATTGGAACTACTTAGATGGCGAAAATTGTGAAAATCAGACCGTCACATTTACAAAAAACCTAGTTTTTGTAAAATATATTCTGTTTTTGCGATTATTCCCGTTAGTTGAAACCTATAACGTGAACCTAATAATATACTGTGATTGTTACCTGTTGTAGTTGCTTTATGAATAAATAGATAAATTCCAAATAGTATACAAATACAAGGAAAACAAGACGCTCTAGCAAGGTAAGAAAAGTATAAAATAAAAAATAAACTGTAAAAAAATTAAGTCAACAACCCGCCTTAACTGCGTTCAATCTGAACTTGACTGACATTTAATGATCGAAGAAAATTGTATTTGAATCTTGTATTTGTTACGTCCAATATACAGGGTGTATAGCATTTTAATGGAGTGGAGATTTCACAGTGTCTGCCCCTTGAGGGTTGACAGAGATAAATTGAACTCGCCTTTTGGCATTTTAGGGTTCTTTGGAAACAACGTTAAAACGCGTTTACGAGTTGGCACTTTGTTAGAGAGAAACTCCAGGCTATTGTTCCCGTGATAAATTCAAATGTTTCTTGAATTGGTCCTTATTAACTTTTTGGGGAGATGCGATGGGTGGAAAAAACTGATTTACTGAAGTGTTTGTTTGGGTACGAATCTTTTGTTGAAGTTTGAAGTTCCTAACACGGCATTAGGAGTAAACGAAAAAGTGTTTGCGATTTTCTATATATAATAGAAAGAGTCAGAGAGAAGAGAGATAGCTTAGTTTTGTTTTGTTTCTTGTTTTTAAAATATGATTGACGTGTAAAAGTGTTTGTGCAAACCTACTTACTGAAATAAAATCATTTATTATTTGTTTTCATAGTTTTCGAGGATGCTAAAGCCGATGGTGAGGTCAAAATGAATATCAAAGATGGCGACGACTTTATGAGAGCTTCTAAAACTTATACAAGATGGCTCTGCATTATAAATGCGTAGTTAATTTAAACTTTTTCTTTTTCTATTATATACGAGTGTGTGGGCGTGCTAGTATAGCATAAGGAGCTTTGTTCCTGACGGGGGTGCCCCTACCGCACACGTTTTTTTTTCTTCTTCTTGACACTTTTTTAACATCCATTTTTACAAGTAAAGTTTTTGAAAGTTGTTAAAGAGACGGGAGCGTGCAGGTATTAAAAAGCTTTATACCTTTTGAATAACTCAAAATGGATTGTGTCGGTTGTTATGTATTAAAGAGTCTATTTGCAGTATAATCATAAACGGAACCATATTTTGTTTCCTCGTATTTTTTCACATTACATCAAATAGACACCCTTTTTTTTTTTTTTTTTTTGTGGATGGGAAATCATCAAATGACCCCTCCCGCTCTGGGTGGAGCGGAAGGGAGTGTCAGACTTTTACTGACTAAAACCCACCCGTGTTCCGTCCTTAGCCCTTTCTGTTCCAGGGCAGCGGTTAACCTTTCGGAAAATCCCACCGCCCCGGCAGGCTTCGGCCCTGTGGGGCCCCGTCCTCTGCTGACATCTCTTTGAGGCGCGCGTGGAACACAACGCGCCGTCCGGCACGGGCCTGGTCCTGATCGGACGGTGAGCTACCCATTACTCACCGCCCGCAGGCCCGCGCCTACGGTGGCCGGGAGTCGTCACGCGGCTCCCGACGCCCGGAGCGTCTCCCGCGGCGGCTGAGGCGTGAGGTGTTCTCCCTCAGCCTCCCCGCCACCTCCTTCGCTAGCATGACTGCTTCGCAGAAGGAGGTGACTGCCTCCCATTCTCTCTCGCCCCGGACCATGGCTTGCACCAGGGCCGGGCGCGAGAGGTCGCCGCCGTTGCCGATCGCCTCCACGAGGACACGGCGGGTCTCCGCCCAAGCAGGGCAGACCTCCACCGTGTGCTCCACCGTGTCCTCTGGGCGATCCGGGCAGTGGTGACACCCGGGCGTCTCCTCCCGCCTGATGATGTGCAGGAACCTCCCGAAACATCCGTGTCCGGAGAGGACCTGCGTCAGGCGGTACGTGAGAGCGCCGTGACGCCTCTCTAGCCACTCCTCAAAGAGGGGTCTTATCGCCGCTATCGCGGCGTGCCCTGCGCTGGGTTGCGATAGTCGCGCCTTCCATTCCGCCATGAGATCGCGCCGGAGGTCCGTCCGCTCCGCAGCGATTTGCCGCGGGTGCAGAGTTTCCCCCCGGCGTAGTGCCTCCGCGCGCCTATCATGCAGGCGCGCAAGCACTATCGCCTCCAGATCCCATGGCGGCAGTCCGGCAAGGAGGCATGCCGCCTCGCGCGAGATCGTGCGGTAGCCCCGGATCAGCCTTACGGCTACCACCTTCTGGGGCGCGTTCAGATAGTGTGCGGCTCGAAGCCGCAGTGAACGCGCCCATACCGGGGCCCCATATAGGGCCATGGACCGCACGACCCCCGCGTAAAGCCTCCGGCAGGAGGCGTTTGGCCCCCTCAGGTTGGGCAGGAGCCGCTTTAAGGCGGCCCCGGCCCGTTCCAGTTTGGGGGCCAAACGTCGGAAATGCTCGACGAAGTTCCACCGGCTGTCGAGGACGAGACCCAGGTATCTCATCGTTGTCTCGACGCCGATGTGAACCCCTCCTACCATCAGTTGAGATCCCGAAGGTGGCCCGTACCGGGGCCCATGAAAGGACATGGCCTCGGACTTGTGCAATGCCACCTCGAGACCCAACTGCCGGATCCTATCCACGACTATCGCAACCCCGCGTGTCATTGCGTCGGCCGCCGCCTGATGCGACCTCCCCTGCGCCAGGACCAGCGTGTCGTCAGCGTAGCAAACTACACTGACGCCATCAGGGAGGTCTGCCCGCAGCACCCAGTCGTAACCGATGTCCCACAGGAGCGGCCCCAGAACCGATCCCTGTGGGACACCGCACGACATCTCTCGCCGGCTCCAGTTCCCGTCGCGACCGGGGTAGATGACGGCTCTATCCGTCAGATACGCCCCGACTATTCGACGGAGGTAGGTCGGCACCCGGTGATACCGAAGTGCCTCCCCAATGCAACTCCAGGGCAGGGTGTTAAACGCGTTGGCGATGTCGAGTGACACCGCCACGACGGCCCCGCCCCGGGACACCGCATCCCCCGTCGTGAGGGCTCTAACGCGCATGATGGCGTCCACCGTCGAGCGCCCCTTGCGGAAGCCAAACTGGCTATCCGCAAGATCCGGCCCTGTCCCCACCAGGTGCCCGACGAGGCGGCCCGCAATCACTCTCTCGAAGAGCTTGCCAACCTCGTCGAGCAGCACAATGGGCCGGTATGCGGACGGAGAGTCCGCAGGGCGCCCTGGCTTCTGAATGAGGACCAGCTTCCCTGTCTTCCAACGGAGTGGAAACTGGCCTCTCTCCATGCATGCGCTTAAGAGCGCCTCCAGTCGAGGCCCAAGAGCCGTCGAGGCCAGGACCCAGGCTTTACCCGGCACGCCATCGGGTCCTGGGGCGGTATTTTTGGCCTTCAGCCTGCCTACCGCCGCTCCCAGCTCTACCCCGGTCACTTCGGGTGTGTCGTCGTCGTCGTCCATGTGGTCCGCTTCGGACACCGCTATTGGCGGAGCCATAGGCGGGGGAGTATGCTCCCCCCGTGAAGGGAACAGAGCGCTCACCACCTCCTCCACCAGCTGTGGGCGGAGACTCTGTGTCAGCGGGGGGGCCCAGGTGCGGAGTTTATTCCGCACCATCTTGTAAGGGCGCCCCCATGGATCTCTGTTCAGAGTCTCCAGCATCTCCTCGCGGGCCAAGTCCTTGGCCCGCTGGACAGCCTCTCGGAGGGCGGTCTTCGCCGCTCTGTACCCCCCGTACAGCTCCGCCTCCGTGGCTTCCGCATCCGGAGGGCGGATGCGGCGCCTGCGGTGCCTGGTGTACCGGTGTCGCGCGTCGACGCACGCCTTGCGTAACGCCGCGATCTCCTGCGACCACCAGTACACCTGACGTCGGGCGCGTCCTGGCCGGACTCGGGGCATTGCCACGTCACAAATCTCGGACATGGCCTCCCGGAACCACTCCGCCTCATCGTCGATATCAGCAGGCCTGTCCGGTGAATACACCCAGGCCTGCACGATCGAGGCTTCCAGGAGAAGCTCCCGGTCCAGCTGCTTCAGCGCCCACCGCGGACCACTCGGGGCCTGTTGGACCAGCGCGCTGGAGGTCTGGGCGGAGACATCGAACCGGATATACCGGTGATCGGAGTAGGTCTCCACCTCCTCCATGACGCGCCAGTCAATGACCTGCTGCGTCAGAGCGGGGCTGGCGAACGAGATGTCCACTACCGACTCGCCCCGCATCCGCACACACGTAGGAACAGAACCCCGATTTAGGACGACCAGGCCTGTTTCCAGAGCCCAGTCCTCCACCATCCTGCCCCGCACGTCCGTGCACCGGGAACCCCAGGCCAAGTTCTTGGCGTTGAAGTCCCCGAGCACTAGCACGGAGAAGGGATGGTTCCTGGCGACGACGACACTCAACTCTGTTAAAGAGTTCTGGAGCTCGGCGAGAGTTCGGCTCGGAGAGAAGTAAACTCCCACTACTACAATCTCTCCGAACCGTGCTGCTACGCACCCCTGTCCCTTCGTGACACATTCGAGGGACGGGGTACCGGCGGCAGCCGACGAAATTATGGCCACTGAGCCGCTAAGGTCCTCCACCCAGTCATCCCTGGGCGGGACAAAGTACGGCTCAGCGACCACGGCGATATTAATCGACCACTGCGCCATGGTCTGGAGCAACAAGTCCTGAGCGCAGGCGCAGTGGTTGATGTTCGCCTGGAGGAGGCGTAAAGGAGCCATTACTCCTCCATTTCAACCCCCTCCCGGGCCTCTTGAGGAGGCCCTTCAGCAGCGGCGGCGGCGGTGGCGGCGGCGGCGGCGGTGGCGGCGGCGGCGGCGGTGGCGGCGGCGGCGGCGGTGGCGGCGGCGGCAGCAGTGGCGGCGACGGTGGTGGTGGTGGCGACGGCGGCGGAGGGCCTGCCTTTCCTCCTGGCTTCGGTGGGTGGGGCGCAGGACTTGCTCCCCGCCCGGTGATCGGCCGGCTTGCCAGCAGCCGCACATGCGACGCAGTGCGGCGTGGCGTTGCACGAGCCAGCCTTATGTCCGGGCTTACCGCAGCGAAAGCACAGAGTGCTGCGGTCCTCCGAGGTGCACATGGCGCTCGCGTGGTGTCCCACGAGGCACCGATAGCACCTCAGAGGTCTGGGCTCCAGCAGCTTGACCTGCGCTGACACCCAGCCCACCAGGAGTCTTCCGCCCTCCACTATCTGCCTCGCCGCCGTCACGGGACAGCTTACCGTAATGGTTCGCATGCCCGTGAAGTCGGGACGTATGGTGCCCGCCTTCACCTGGTCGGCCAGACACCCGCCCGTCCCGACGACGGCGGCTACCACCTCCTTCTCCGTAATGGAGTCATCCAGGCCCATAATGCGCATGTCTGCACACTTGACGGGCCTGGAGACTCGAGCCTCGTCCGCATTGAGGGACGCCCTTAGCTTCTCAGCTAGGGCGTCAGCGGTGGGGCCACTCGTCGCACCGGGGATCTCCAGCATGCGGGCACCAGTGGCGGTCACCCTATACCGGAGGCCCCCGGTGATCCCCAGCTCCTGGAGGTTCACCGCCGCTCTTGCCTTCGTGAGCACGTCGCCGTAGGTCACCCCCCCTTTAACCGCGTCCGGCTGTAGTGTTATGACTACAGCCGCGGTCTTAGGGGAGCGAAGCCTAGCCGCAACGGCTCGCTCCTTGCGGCGCCGCCTTTGCGCCTTTTTTCTGGCCGCCTTGGCCGCCTTCCTCCTCTCCCCGACCACTTGCCACTCTGCGTTGGTCGTGGGAGGTTCTTCTGGGAGAGGCGAAGGCTCTGGGGCCCTCGCCTTCCCAGCCGTTTTGCCCTTGTTCTTATGGGCCGGCGCCGGTTTTGCAGGCGCCGAGGCTCCGCCAGCCGACGCCGGTTTCGCCGGTGTCGGTTTCGCCGGCGCCGGTTTCGCCGACGCCGTGGCTCCTCCTGCCGACGTTGGTTTGGCCGGCACCTGGGCCCGGCCAGACGGCCCGGGCTTAGGGGCGGCAGCGGCCGCATACGTGGTCGCCTTCCCCGAAGCCGCCCTACCCGCCAAGGGGGGGCGCAGAACGATTCCCTCCAGGACGTCGAAACGCGCCTGGAAGGTCGCCAGCTCCTGCCGAACCAGGTCCAAGACCTGGTTCTCCACCGGAACGGGCCGGCTTGAAGGTTCCGCCGGCACTTTGTCGGGGACCTTCAGGCTGGCCAGGTCTGCACGGAGCCTCCGGTTCTCCTCCTGGAGAAGCTCCGTGGCAGCCGTCAGGCGAGCCACGTCCGCCCGCAGTGCAGCCACTTCGCCAGCCGAGGGACCAGCGTAGTTGGCCGCCTCCGCTGCCGCCATAATGGAGGCCATTGCCGAGTCGATGGCCTTGTTCTTTGTATCCTGGCGCTTCTTCAAGGCCACGACCCGGATCGCGGCCTCCACGACCGCCGCAAAGCTCCTTTTGCGGTCCGCCTCGGGGCCGCCTAGTACCTCCTCCGCCTCGTCACCTGAGGGCTCCGAGGCGCCCGCTCGACCGGTCTCCCCCTCCTTTGCGGGCTTCTCCGCACGCTCGGCCGCCTCCCGAGCAGTGAGGCCCCTCCCTGTGCCTCGGCCCCGGACTCCTCCCCGCCTCGTGGTGGGGATCTTCCTGGCCAGCTCCCAGTCAGAGGACGACCCCTGGCCGCCCACTGACCTTGGCCGCTTGCTTCGTCCCTTTCTATTAGCAGCGGCAGCCATCTCCTTCGCACGGCACGGGCTCCCTGAGCCTTCCGTGCTTGATCCTCCCGATGCGGCGTCGGACTCCGACCCCGCATCACTCCTCTCCTCTGTGCGCTCCTTGCGCGGTACCTCTGCGTCGCACAGGCGCTCCAGGCTAGCCCGGAGCTCCTTTTCTTGCGACGCAGGTTGACGCGGGTCGGCGGTGGTGTGCCGGCCCACGGGGCTATTGGTGCCCCCCCCATATACGGTGGGGCGGCCTTCCGAAGAAGGACGGGATTGTGCCTCCTTGTGGAGGTTGCCCGCCTGGGGATTTTTTCCTTTAGCCGTGTGATTCATGATTTCCTTTTAAGGGTGAGGTCCCTATTCGCGCTAATGACCGGATCCCCTCCGGCCATTCATCCCCTCGGCACGCTAGACCTTGGGATTGGGGTGATTTTTTAGAGAGGTTGTCTTCCTCGCGGCCCGGGCCTCAGTGGCCCGGACCCCCGGTCCTGAACTCAGAATTACGGGGTGGCCGACGGCTGGGCAAAACCAACCGTCGCCCCGGCGTCCCCACGCTGCCGCCGGATACCGGACAGACGCAGCGCGGACATGGACTCCCTTCACGACCCACACTCCCGTGGGTGCAGCGGCGCGAACCGCCCCTCCCCAGTCTACGCCCACTCACCTTCCTCTGTAAGCAGAGGGGGAGTAGACGTACTATAGCCCGGTTCCCTTCACCGACCATCGAGGATGATCGGCGATTGGAACCGTGACCCTTCCCCGTTTGTTGAAGATTAGCCGCCAGCCCCAAGTGTCCACCAAAATCTGGTGGGCACTTGGAGCCGACGTTGCCCAGGGTGCGCCACGAGGAGGCTCTTCAACATGCACCCCAAATAGACACCCTTCAATTAGTTTCGATACAAGCTCGAAAAGTATTCTGGAATCGTCAAAAATAATAAATCAGTGACACGGAATTTAAATTATTTCCTTTGAACACCAACTGCCTTCTAAAAAGTTTTCTGATGGTATAATGTTCGAGATACACAGGGCTAGTTTCTCAAGCCTGGACAGTAAGTTGCTGATAGTAAGCTAAGCAAAACTAGCTTAATTTCTAGGCTTTATCATCATCATCATTTCAGCCGAAAGACGTTCACTACTGGACACAGGCCTGCCCCAAGCACCTCCACTTCGACCGGTTCTGAGCTCCTCGCATCCAACGGGTTCCTGCGGCATTAACGAGGTCGTCGGTCCACCTTGTAGGAGGCCTTCCAACGCTACGTCTTCTGGTACGCTTCTAGCTTACTAGCTAGTTTTGCTTAGCGTTTCAAGCTAGGATAGTGCAATAAAAGGTTTCTATTTTTTGAGCTAGTAGCACCCCCACCGCTGATTTTACTATCCTAGCCTTGTGCACTAGCTTCATGTAGCTGGCAAAGCAGTATTCGAACAGTAGTATGCAGTGACTACGCGTTATGTTTTTCTATCCACGACCACGTGTTCTAGGTTGTGTACTAGCTTAAAATTATCTGGCATCATGTAAATAGCACTTGCATGTCCTCAACCCAGGGCAGCAAGCTAGGATAGTATATCGAGATTCTAGCTTGCTAGTAGAAAGCTTTGAAAAACAAGCCTCGTGTATCTTGGGCATAAGTTACTGTTTCGCGTTTAAAAGAAGTTGTACTAACTTCGTTGGGGCGTATACAGCAGCTGTAATCCGAACATAGAAAACAGTCGAATGTTTTCTACTTTATAAAATCGGTAAAATACTGAAAGAAAATAGGAAACATAACTGGAATATAAAAAATATTATTTCTTCATGAAACTCTGCTTATATTAACAGGTTAACACTTCACTGATTTTTAATCAAGTACGTTTCATAGGGCTGGATTTTTTTTTTCGTTTTTATTTATAGTCAGTAAATATTAACACGTGTATTGCGTCAAAGGTTTGTGGCAAGGTGTAGCAGCCGCCTACGCTTTTTTACGTTCATGAATTTTCATAAGAAGATTTGGTCCTATTACATTACACAGGGGGTTATTTATAAACGTTGATGGCGACTGTCTAACTACACGTGTTTGACGTTTAAAGGTCTCTTAACTGTAAGCAACGTTTATAAATAATATGTTAATAATATTATATAATATATTATTAATTACTTTATTACAATAATTTAAACTTCGTATATCTTATGACATTTATAGTCTGCTGCATATAAATATTCAAATACATATCTATATTCAATGGTCACTATAGCCAGTTGGTTGATTGAAAAACCCTAACTAGTAAATACTAGGGGTTAGGGTAAATAGTTTGTACAAAAAACTCGTTTTTCAAATTCAATAATACTCAATATATTTATTGCTATAACATAATGTGTACTTAGGTGGTATCCTACATATAATTTCGATCATTATGGACCCTGTAGGGCACAGCAAAAATTGTTAGAAGAGAGGAAGCCCTGTCTTTAAGATAACCAAGTTACTTTTGTGGGAACAAGTTTTAGTTCACATAATAAATATAATCAAAGTCAGGAGATTGCGAGTTTGAATCCTAACATTTCGCCTATCTATAGTTTATGTATTGTTTTTTCCTGCTAAATATTTTAGATTATTTTTATATACCTGTAATTATATATTATAATTCTGTTTATTTATTTATATACATTGTTATTTTTTGGATAGATAATACTTATAGCTAAATTATTAAATTTAGTATTATTGCTTTTTTATTTAATTATTATTTTTAAATTATATTATTTATTCATTTGTTAAATATGCAAGATACTTTAATAGTTTCAAAGTACCTTGAAACTATTAAAGTATCTTGCATATTGAATTTCCTCCTATGCGCTAGTATAGTCAGTTTTTTTTATTTATTGTCGTATTGTTGTCTCCACAGATATATCGAGAGGAATACATTTTGGTTGTGGGCCTTAGCTTTAGTGGGCATTTAGCAAATTGAACGACATTCTGAAATTAGCCAAAATTCCACAATGTCTGAAGTCCCCCATGGTAGGCAGAATACACTGATTATAGAGGGGGGAGCCTCTATAATCAGTGTGTTCTGCCTACCATGACAAGGCTGTGTACAGGGTGAGAGAGCCATGGACCATGTAATATTTCGCATAAGGCTTATATTATGGACCGAGCCCCAAACGTCCAGATCCGCAGACGTACGAAGGTTTTCGCTATCGGAAAACGAGTTATGGAACTCAAATGTAGTTGGGCAGGACACCTGGCATGGCGCAGTAATGACAGGTGGAGTAAGGCAGTGATCGAGTGGCTTCTAAGGACTTGGAGTCGAAGTGTCGGTTGTCCGGCCGCGAGATGGGCGGACGACATTACTACCGTCGTGGGTAAAACCTGGATGAGGCTGGAACAGGAGCGTGGGGATTGGCACATGAAAAGAGAAGCTTATGCTCAGCAGTTGGTGAAATAGGACTGTGGATGATGATGACGATTGTTGCCTCCACATTGCATACTCCAAAGGAGAATATCCAAAAGTCGTACCAAAAAGTCTCAAGCATCAAGATCAAAATATTATAGTAATCAAAAGTATTATGACAATTCAAAAGTGCCTGTAATTGGTTTAATTGAAATATATGATTTGAGTTTGAGTTCGAATCATTTTCATAATTTTTTACGACACTACACGTCGGGGACTTGGTTTTTGAACAGGGAATTTAATTTAAAGTAAAAATGTTTTGTCTTGTATTATTCCCTTTACATGACGTTCCGTTTCAAATGATATGATTAATATAACCTTGAATTTTAAAAGTGTCATGATCACGTCATTAAAAAAACATGTAAAAATTTATACTTTTCCGATTCTACATTAATTAAAAATAACTAGAATATAATAGAACAGATTTTTTACTTAAACGATTGTCATTTTTTTATCAATAATGGCCGTTCGCTTATGACATGTCAAACAAAATAAAGTACCTAGTGTTTAGATTATTTCGATTTTTTTGAAAATCTCCGATACCCGGGTTTTGTTTACAAAATGAACTTTAGTAGGAGATAAGTGTGGTCTAGATAAAAACCAAAGTTTAACTTTGATGCAGCATGGTACGGGTTTCCATCCATCCTTTAACCTGAATAAAAAAAAATAACAGAAATAAATTACTAAAGTTTCTTTTTAGAAAAAAGAACATATGTAGTGTTTTCCGAGTGTTTCTCTATATACAGAGAAAAACCTAGCAATGGAAAAACTTTAAATTAAATTTTAAAAACTTTCCTGGAAAACCTATCCCACGCCACCTCAAATAAAGAACAGTGAATTTATTATAAATGGCCTAACAGCATAAAGCTTTGAATACACAGAACAGAAATAGCACAGGTAATAACCAATTTCCGGGTACTTACAAGCCTTTAAAAGGCCATTCAAATTACACAATGAAAACTCCTAGACAGAGGGTTCCCGGCAGGAAACGGTTGAACAAAGAAGATTTTCTGCCAGAAAACATCTCAGAACCAAACATTCTTATTAGCCAAAAAGGTTTGTGTAATGAAAACACGAAACCTTTTCTTTCAATAACATTTACCGACTTTCTACCGAAATATTTTGTTTACGGTAAATTTTCCCGATTTTATTGTTTTGTAAATAATTCTCTTTTCTTTTTTTCTGCTTTGTTGCGTCATGTGTGTTGGCTAGTTGGATTGACTTTTAATTATTTTTTTGTTTTATAATTTCTTGTATATAGGTAGGAAATAATTGAAATGGACTAAAAGGATATTTTAATTATTGAAAATTTGGATATTATCATTTTTTGGCAGTCTCTTTGTTTTGTTGGCATGTAAAAACTTTTTATTTCCTTTTCTATTTAGCTTAAAGTTTATATAAGTTTTTCTTACCACTCTCTGTAAAGCAGTATATTGTAAACCTTCCTGATTTCGTACATTAACAAATAGAGCTCTAAAGACTGAATATTTCGAGGCAACTTATGACGAGATCATAAGTAACAAAATCACGAGAATCTAACCACTTTTCGTACTTTTTTGCCAGTAGAGTACAGTACCCTCCAGAAGTTACATGACATTTTTCCACTTTAGCTGTGATGTTTATTATGATATAACATTTTTTTTGAAACTCAGGTATGATGATGATCTGATTATTTTAAAGGATAAGTCATGGGTCATCGTTATCGTCGTAGTTGAATTAATCAATAAAAATGTTGCAGTGTACAGTTCAAACATTTGAAACTAAAACTATAAATCATAATTTGTCATTTCAGCTGAAGTGGAAAAATGTCAATAAACTTTTAGAGGGCACTGTATAGGTATATCTAGTTTGCTGCCAACTAACGTGTGACCCGTACCATCAATCAACGTCCTAAAGGTGTGTCGACCAATATCGGGTTCACCTGCCCCATAAATGAGACGATGGAATTCCTTTCACCATGGAACGATGGAGCATTACATGGGAATAGGGTCCCCATTTACTGTATTACATAGTTGATAAGTCTGGGATGTGACATCGATTCGTCAAGCTGAAAGAATCAGAGCATGAAAACGAGGCATGCATAATCAGCCTGTAACGTTTCCATTGTTGAGATACAGGCCTCCTCTGAGAGGGAATGGGCCGTAATCCTCCACGCGGGCCCAGTGCGGGTTGGCAGATGTTACTTGTCTTCTAAGTTCTAGGACATGCTGATTCCCTCGCGATATTTTCCTTCACCGTTTTTGAGAGCAGTAGTGATGAAATAAATTACACAAAGTAAGGCGCCTGCCTGGGTTCGAGACCACGATCGACTCGTAAGTCGATTACCATTGGGCCTGCTCTCTACTCAACCACCATTGCTCTAAATTAAAAAAATATATATATATCAACCGACATTACATGATCATCATGATCTACCTAGCCTTTTACCAACTATGTTAGGGTCGGCTTCCAGTCTAACCGGATGCATGCAGTATTTTACACGGAACGACTACCTATCTGACTTCCACAACCCAGTAACTGGGTAATACGATACCTCTAGGTAAGGCTGGTTGTCAGATTTTCGGGCTTCTGACGCCCCGTACCGACTGTTAAAGATCCACGAATGACAGCCGGGACCAACGGCTTAACGTGCTTTCCGAGGAACGGAGGGGTCTCAGTATGTAAAGACCGAAAGTCAGCCTTCCACAGACCAGCCGCTGCAAGCGTAGTTTAACCTGATCGATCTGTGCGGCTGTTGCCCGTGGCTAAATAACCACGGGCCCTTTACGTGATCATAAAAGTTTTAAAACCGTAATCATGTCATTAATAATAATATAATAATAATATCCCTGGACATTTCACACAGCACCATTTGTCCCAAGCTAAGCAACCTAATGCTTGTGTTATGGTAACAAGATGGCTGATAAACTACTTATATACAATTTTTTTTTTTGTAAATACATAGGTACATATTATAGAAAGAAAAACACCCAGACTCGGAACAAATACATGTAGGTCATACAAATATTTGTTCCGTGCGGGAATCGAACCCGCGACACGCAGCGCAGCAGTCAATCGCTTAACCACTGCGCCAACCGTGCCGTCAATCATTGTGCACGATTATAATTTTATTTCTAACGATACTATAATTACAGGGTATCGCGGTAACAGCCAGGGAAGTGAAATGTCTGGAAATATTATGAAGACTCTTTTAAATATCCGTCCACAATAACATAATAACGTTATTATGTTATTGTGGACGCCATGAAATTTACGCACTTCCACGAAATTTATGAAAATACATGCACGTGCATGTATTTTCATAAATTTCGTGGAAGTGGACGTCTTCCGATAATATCGTCAGGTTAGAAATTATAAAAACGCAAACTGAGATGAAACATTCACAGTCAGTTTACGAAAAAGGTGGGATTCATTGGAACATTCCAGTTGCTAACCAGCAACGACGATCAACCAATGACGATACGTTTTTCATTGTCAGAAAATAATTAAAATTGAATATTTTCTGTGGGCTTTAAAACGATGTAATATTCGCCCTGACGCTCCTCGCTACAATTTAAACAATGCCGGCCGGGCTTACATGTTTTGCTTATTTTCATTGTCCACATTACTTCGGCCGAAAAATGTTGATTGATTTTCAGAATATAAATTCGAGTTTTTGTTGTTATTGAAATTAGCCTGTTATTCTCTTATTTTGAGTGTCGGTTATTAAGTATTCAGTAGATTGTTGTGAAATATATAAATAATGTAAGCCTTTAAATCCACTTATTGTTTTGTTTTAAAACAAAAATAGACATATAATGTTTTGTTTCGACTGTTCGTGTTTTGTTTGATGTATTTCAGTTACACGAATTTTATATTTAAAAGCTATAGCTATGTTTGCGCTCAATCGAACTGACGACTTTTATGCGGTTACGCGGAAAAAAATCTCGTCCTTAACAGCAAGACTGTGGGACAGTGACAACAGTATTCTGAGGACAGTGGCTGATAGCATCTACTCTCCTATTCTGAGAATGAACAAAAAAAAAAAACGAGCAAAAAAAAATAACCAACGAGTGAAGAAAAATGAACGAGTGAAGTACTTTCCCTTCGCTTGATCGTCGTCCACATGAAGCGATCTCAGATACACAAGTGTAAATAATAATATGGCACTAACATTAAATTATAAGGAACTAGCTGCGCCCCGCGGTTTCACCCGCATAAGTTTCGATCCCGTGGGAATGTCGGGATAAAAAGTATCCTATATGTTAATCCTGGTTATAAACTATCTGTGTGCTAAATTTCGTCAAAATCTGTTCAGTAGTTTTTGCGTGAAAGAGTAACAAACATCCATACATCCATACATACAAACTTTCGCATTTATAATATTAGTAGGATTTACTAACACAGTGGATCTTACATTGTCCAAAATAAAGAATTTATTATTATTATCTCCTTTATTTGCATGTAAACATATAAATTATATTTTTAAATATTAGATTATAAAAAATTTAAAAACATAAAAAAATATAAAAAATAGTAGCCCACCGGTATCGGGAACAGGGTCCAAGCTACCGGTGGTCAGGGCTCCAGAGAGAGGAACCTCCTGACGATGCGATGCGATGTTGTTCCTCAGGTGTTGGTCGAGGCTCTTGGCTACTAAGCCATTGGCTGTCACGACTATCGGCACAATGATCGCTGAGTCCACATCCCACATGTCGACAACCTCGCGAGCCAAGTCAAGATACTTGATTTGTTTATCTTTCTCGGCTTTCACGAGGTTGTCATTATTATTATTATTAAAAGCTTTTTATCCTAACGAAATAGTTAAAAGGAAGCTCCAAAGTGACTGATTGGCTTAAACAGAGGTATCAGACAGAGAGTGTAGAGTGAGTAGTGGTGTCTCAGTGATTTCGACCCCGATTTACGAGGTTCGAACCCAAGCAGGCACTTTACTTTGTGTATTTAATTTTATCACCACTGCTCTCAAATCGGCGAAGGCAAACATCATGAAGGGAAATCATCAGGAAACCGGCATGTCCTAGAACCAAAAATTTGAAGACATGTGACATCCGCTCTGGGCCACTCCATCTCACAGAGGGGAGGCCTGTGTCCCAGCAGTGGGATCGTTATAGGCTGATTATTATAGACAGACAGTAGAGCTTATTACATCCGTAGTAAAACAAAACACATCCAGTCTTATTACAAAACAAAATCTAACATTAGTTCTAGCCTAAACCTTTGAGCCAGTATTTCTATTTTATTTCGATTTAGGCAAAGTTCTTAATACAAACATGTCAACTTAACACCAACCTAAGCTGTCATTTTTGCATAAAGAACTGCATTTTTATATTTATGGCTAAGTTCTTAATTCAATAAGGCTCGGTGGTTTAAACCAGCAGGCCTATTCCCGTAATTAAAAACGTTCAAAATGTAGTCGCGATCTTATCTCAGCGCCAATCGAATGTCAAAAACTTGTCAAAAATGTTGGGAAGTTAAAGGTATTTTCGACAGATTGAGACAGATAAGACCGGGAACGCTCTTAAAATTACGAGAATTGCCCCTCTCATCTAAGAGACACCTTCTTCGAAGAAAAACCTTCTTTTGCAATAAGTGGGATCTAGTTCAAAATAATGAGCAAATAACAAAATTAACATTTATCTTAAGTGCTTTATTACCAAAATAACCTTATTAAGAGCCCATTACCAAGAATGATTCCCGAGAACTCTCCAGAATAATTCCGTTAATAAATGAAAAGGGTACTTACTTCCCTACTAATTGCCTAAATCCCACTTGTGCCAAGCAATTTGGCATGTCAATCCAATTTCCAGTAAATTTTCTATCGAGTTACCTTTAGTTGGGTAGTGGTTGGACTCCTATTTGTGTGGATTGAAAGGTGACCCATTCAATGGGAAAGCTCTAGCTTTAATAGCCTAAACATTAGCACAGAAATTACAAGGGACTAACCCTCTAAGCCATTAGCTCTTCACGTTGGCAGCTAAAATGCTGCTGTGAGGCTAACGTGGCCGCGGCGGGATCGGCCGAAAGGGTTACCGCTGCCCTGGAACAGAAAAGGCTAAGGAAGGAACACGGGTGGGTTTTAGTCAGTAAGAGTCTGATACTCCCTTCCGCTCCACCCAGAGCGGGAGGGGTCATTTGATGATTTCCCATCCAAAAAAAAAAAAAGGTTAACGTGTCTGGGATGAGTAGGTACAGGGTGAAAAATAGTCAAAATCAAATCAAAAGTTATTTATTCAAATTAGGCTGAAAATTAGCACTTTTTGAACGTCAAAATTACAAAAGACAGCCCCCGAAAAACGCCCGCCCTTCACCACTTCCTAGTGCTATCGCTGGAAAGATGAAGTGGCGCAACAAACTCCCCAGCAGTACAGCTGTCTGTTCAGTTAGAAAAAGTAAGTGTTCTAAACGATAAGTGTTAACTTCTTGAAGACGATACAAAAGATAATTTTAAATTCATAGGTTCCCTCCATTTTTTTCCAAGTAGGAGTGTGGCATGCCGCTTGGTTATAAGTAAAGAAAAACGCCAAAAGGTAACAAATAATTCATCTAAAACATTATCTGCCTAGCCTTCTCCCAACTATATTGGTGTTGGCTTCCAGTCTAACCGGATGCAGCTGAATACAGCAGCTTTATTATACACGAAGCGACTGCCTATCTGAAGTCTACTACCCATTTACTGGGTAACACGATACTCCTTGGTAAGACTGGTTATCAGACTTTCGGGCTTCTGACGACCCGTAACGACTGTCAAAGATCCACGAATGATAGCCGAGACCAACGGCTTAACGTGCTTTTCAAGGCATAGAGGGGACCCTGATCGATCAACCCGTGCGGCTGTCATGAATTTCATTGAAAACAAACGTAGACAAAGTTGGTTTGAAGAAATTGAAAAACCGGGTCAGTAGGTTGCAAATAAAAATCAAGTTTTGTATAGATATATCTAGTTTATTCTATCCATGTTCACTGACTGTCCAATATAAGGCCACTCACCTTCATTAGGTACCCAAGTAGGTACCTACTTTTACGATTCTTTCTTTGGTTGGCAAGTGTTTTGTTTCCAACTGTTTTATTTGCTAGTCTGCGTTTGTGATACCTGTGTCGTGAAAATGAGACAAAATGACCAGACAGAAATGAAAAGAAGGGGTGCTTTCATAAAACCCACTTTGTTAAGCTTATCTTTTTAATACAAACAACTATATTTTTAATACAAACCATGTGAATAGGTACTGTGATAAGCGGCGAAAGTATTTCAATATTGCACTTTTTGAATTACCATTATTATTCGAACTTTAATATTTTGAATTTTTGGAGATACTGTCTAAATTAATGTAATCTTAATGCTAACTAATATTAGAGATGCGAACACACTTTGTTTGTTTATTACGAGTACGCTTTCAAGCTAAAACAGCTGGACGGATATAGATGAATTATAAGGGTAGACCATGACAGGACATAGGCTACTTTTCATACTGGATCGCAGACGAAGTCGCGGGCAACAGTTAGTAAAATATAATGAAGATAATCTACAATTTTCATTAAAAGCTGTTGTTTACGTGCTTACTGCACTTGCTTCACAAATGCAACTAAGCCGTCTTATAGTTTTTGACCAAACATTGTCATTTTCTCGTATCTACACATGGGATGCAGTGAGCGCCATTTTAGCGCGTTGACGTGTTACTAACTACCGTCGTCAGTCAACCCGGCCGGTCTTAATGATCTGTCCACACAGGATGGATGTCGATAGCTCTATTATTTTTGTTGCTGTTTTGCTAACTTTGACGAATATCCCCTTAATTATTTTAGTTGGCAGTATTTTGTAGAAAAACTCGACATAACTTTAAACAATCCAGTTCTGAATAATACTTCTACCTGTTTTAAATTGGTACTAAAAACTTAGATTCCTTTTGACATCGACAAATATCCCCTTATTTTTAATTTTAGTTGACAGTCCTTTGTTGAAAGACCCAATCCCAATTGTTTGTTTAAACATTCTTGTTCCGAAAAATATTCCTACATTTTTGTATTGGCAAAACCTAGATTTATTTTTAAGTGGGGTGTATCTCTAGTGACCCTGATACAATAAAAATAAATTGCCTTAACCCTATTGATCTTATAGCAGAAAACTTTATTACTTACGTCTATCTAAATGCAAATTTATCTCGCTTTATAACATACTAGCGAAACTACCCTGCTTCGGACGGTTTTACGTAATATGAAAGTTTAATATTAATACGTATAAATCTTCCGGAATAAATTCTCTACATGATTATGAAACCGCATTAAAATCCGTTGTGTAGTTTAGCACACCGTCACACAGACAGACACTAAAGCGACTTCAATTTATAATATGTATGGATAAACAAACAACTGTCTACCGAAACCTTTTCCATTCTTTTAATATCTAAATATTCTAAGACATGAATAATCTCGATAAATAGTGGAACAAACGTTTTCAGAGGGACCGATTCAACTCCTTGAACGTGAGATATAACTTCGACTCCAGAGAACATTTGATTATCATATATTTTTTTGTTTCTCCCATCCTTTTATTTTTCTCTGGTGATTTTTGCGTATGTCTATTTGCATATCGGAAACAGATATTGTAGTAAAATTTATTACATCTACGTATTGTACTGCATAATGTTTGGAATCTAACATATTTTATTTATAGTTCTCGTCTATAACTTGCTTTTGGGAATTATAGTTTCAATATTTTATCTAGTTTATATTCTTTTTTGTTCGTATGAACAAATTGGGTTTGCTTTCTCGACCGAGGTCAATGGCTGCTCGATACCCGGCGAAGATGTATAATCCCGTGCGATAAGGGTAGGAATAGGGTTGTCAGTTTTACTTTCGAAGGATATAAAGCAAATAGGAGTACGATAGCAAGAACAGACGCAGAAAATCGTTTACGTACCTTTTGGTCAATCTTTTAACATATTTGGGAAATAAATACTGCTAAGTCATTGTTTTTTCTGCGTTCCAATTATTCCGTAAATCATGAACTATGTAGTGTATCTATTGCACATCAGGAGTGAGGTAGCTGTCACTAATGTCAACTGTCAGTTTACCACGAATGGCGGGAAATAGTGGAAAGTGAAGCGGTGCCTGTACGAGAGACTTGGTGTGGTGCTGGGCCAATGTAGTGATTATAATCGGCTTAAATACAGAATTCTACAAACTAAAATGTGTAAAGAAGGCTTCTATCAATTGTATACTTGTGAGAGTGACTATAATTCTAAGCTACGACTTATATGTTCAATCATTAGCTTCATCTACAGGTAATGGAAAGACTATCTATTTTCCTCCAAATAATACTTGCCAATATTAGCAGTAGAGATGACTTCCGTAATTTAGTATTTGAACAAGACACGATTCAGGCCCTATCATAATACCAGCACTGCGAGGCTTATTTTTAAATGTCGCAGCATCATACTGAGATCCTCCGGACCTTTTGGCCTCGGACCGGTCTTTCTGTTTTTTTTTTCTATCAGTGTGTTTAATTTAGTTTGTGATATTCCTATGCGAGTCCCAATAAATACTTTTTGAAGTGAAAACTTCTTTAGCGGCGTTGTAAACTTTTGTTGTGATGGGTAAAAAATGTTAAACTCGCGTCAGGACACGTGACCTGATAGAAAATTCGTAAGACGGAGCTCGCGTCAGGACACGTGACCTGATCGAAAATTCGTAAGACGGAGCTCGCGTCAGGACACGTGACCTGATCGAAAATTCGTAAGACGGAGGGAGAGTAGACCGCATTCCAAAATAATAAAAATGCACAACGTTAATATTCAAGTTTTCACTTCTGCCGGCACTCCCAGAGTGCAACCCGTTGTTTTTTTCATTCTTTTTTATTTGTACCAAACTCATGCGCTAACAGTTTAGTATATTATATAGGTCATATTTCTCCAAGACTGCACTATGTCTAAAGGATTCCCAAGGAATCTATGATTCCCAAACGCTGTCCTAACCTATATATCAGGGTATACGCGACAGCATTGAGCGATGTCCTAATATCCGCCATGAAATGGTGTCGTCAGTAATGCTCCGGGACTACCGGCCTAGACGAAGATGAGATCCGAAGTTCCGTACCGACTCCGCGATCGTAACGCGGATTTCAGATAGACGCGAGTGTCAGATCTAAGCGTAGGAAAGAATTTATTACGAGACGTCGAAATAGTTGGAATCAATTTGAATTGAAATATTCAGTGGATCCGAAGCTTTACTAAATATTTTAAAGTTATGCTGTCGGGATGAAATATGGCGGCGAGGAACGATTTAAATCGGTTGGAAACGGTCTTTGCAAAAGGCTTTTGGTTTGACTTGTTAAAGATGGTAGCGAGTGTTTTTGTGTGGTTATTTACAAGACTAAGGGCTGATTTTTCAATAGTCAGATAACTTTTATCTGAAAAACAAAAATAACAGTTTGATATATATTTTCTATACAAAAGCTGTCAAACGTCAATCATTATTCCTCAGATAAAACTTATTTGACTATTAAAAAATCAGCCCTAAGATAATAACGTAACATTGGTCAGTTTCCCTCAGTCGTCAGTTTATTTAATTCACCAGTTTCGTTGATTAGTCAGATTCACTGATTCGTCAGTTTTACCGATTAGACAATTGCGTTAACTCGACAGTTTCCAGTATTTGCTAGTTTTCGTCAGAAGTTGCAGTATTTTTAAGTAACTTATGTCATTTTGATAAATATAATGTATTTTACCACAGCTAAGTCCTAAACTTATAAACAAGTAACAAAATGTATTGCATATTACTATTTTGGGGTTAGAACTCACAACCTGATACGTGTCAGTCTGCGTTTTAATTTTTGGGATAAAATGGTCTTGAATTCGAACAATGATGAAACGAAAATGGTGGCCAGTATGTTCAACTGCATAAAACTTTTTCTTTGACTAATCATTATTTTGATGTTTTCAGGCATTTTTTTTCATGTAAATGCACAGTGACTCGCTTTAGGAGCTCGGGAGTGTACTTTAACAGCTTAAAACATCACAGCTCACTTTGGGTAAACGACACGACAATCTGCAACTGCAGGGCAATTGCTTATATTCAGTTGCAGGTCGTCTGCATGATGGAAGTGAAGCAACTAAATGCCGTTCACTCAAGGAGAGAAGCTAACGTTTGTAAATCAACACCCCATACCCCCACAGTTACTAGGACACCTTAGGCCATGGACAACCATTTCACACGCAAATCAAACGGACAAATATTTAGATGTATGCAGACAAATGTTTGACGATCGTGGGTAGGTTTATTGAATTAGAAGATGATGGCTACCTTTATAGGACTATTTCAATTTTCAATTATGGTCTTTTTTAAAAGAATAAAATTAGAGTGAATAATGACGATCATTTCAATTTTAAAACATCCATTTTATCTATTTTTATGTCATCACAAAAAAAAAATATGATGCCAAGACCCTCGGTGCTTCGGAAAGCACGTTAAGCCGTTGGTCCCGGCTGTGATTCATGGATTTTTGACAGTCGTTACCGGTCGTCAGAAGCCCGAAAGTCTGATCTAATAACCAGTCTTACCAAGGGATATCGTATTACCCAGCAACTGCGTTGTGAAGGTCAGATAGGCAGTCGCTCCATGTAAAATACTGGTGCATCTAGTAAGACTGGAAGCCGACCCCAACAGAATTGGGAAAAGGTTAGGCAGATGATATTTTTTTTTTAATATTGGTATAAACCATATCTACAATAATGTCAGAAGTCTACTTCTGACATTATCGTAGATACTTTAAATTATTTTTGTCGTTCATAGCAGTCTTAGAACGAATATACTAGTTAGTTTGGTCAGACACAATGCCTTGACACAAATTCCATACCTTATTGCTAACCTCTATTCTATACTCTCAATCAATTTGCCTAGCCTTTACCCAACTATATTGCGGTCGGCTTCCAGTCTAACCGGATGCAGCTGAATAACGGTATTTTACATGGTGCGACTGCCTGATCTCCACAACCCAGTTACTGAGTAACACCTAACACCCTTCGTTAGACTGGTTAACTAACTCCTATTCTCACATACAATGATTGTTCCTTCCATTCCTAACCTACAAAATGTCACCACAATTGTCGCACAGACAGACGACAATGCTGAACCAGACTTCAGCAAAATGTACATTCACTTAGGACAAACGGCATCCCAATTAGCGTCATTGCAACCGCTAAGCGACAGTAAAGCGAATAAACGCTGGCGGAAGTGGCTAAGTGAGATAAATAGAGATTTACATTAAAATAGTGTTGTTGAGATAATTTGGGAAGGGAAGAATGAGGTCGTGATGTTTGACGGTCGTTTTTTTGGTTGAATGTCTAAAGAAATGAGTATATAAGGGGAATTTTGAAAGTGTAGCTAATGACAGAAAAGTTAAAAGGAAATCGCTTCGTTTTTGGATATGTTACGTTGGGAATCTTTTCGCATCGTTTATCGTTGCGGGAATTCGGGCATGTGATGAGGAGGCAGGAAACGCATGTGACTGAAAGAGTGATAAATATAAATGTTGATGAATGGAGAGGGAGTGTACTATAAGTACCTACCTGAAGAGTAAGACAGAGGGTCTTACTCTTCAGGGATTACACATGTGATGTTATGTTGTGTATGAAACTAGCTATTATGAACACTGTACCTCCTCTAAACGTTAACATCGGCATTGTAGATAATATTATAGTAGTGCTCGATGTATTATAGATATTCTGACAAAGATCTAACCGACAATATCCACCCAATAGAATCCATTCAACATGGAGTATGTTGTTCACCGTATTGTCGTGTAAACCTGAAGAGGCTTGATGTCTCACGGGAGCCATGCACACACTGAGTTGATTGATTAATTAATTAACAACTATGTATTGAATCAGGAGAACAAGAATCTTCTTGCTCCGCTTTTTTTGTTTTTGTCTTATATTTATTTATTACAAGTTTCTGCCCGCGAGTTCGTTCACGTATTTTGTTTGGTTTTAACATAAAATACATACATCTTAAGAGGAAATACGGGTGGTGTTTTTTCTATAGAGACACTCTTGCCTGTTTTCTTTCTGGTTATTTATTTATATATTTAAAACTCTTAAACTATCATTACAGGTTTAGAAACCTAATGCGATAGCTAAGCCTACTTATAATATTAACCATTTTAAATAACACTATTACTAACAATAAAGACCATAATGGCCATATGGCTATGATTTTTTACAGAATAATAAATGTTAGTTACTTGTATGTCCCTATGTTTTCCTTTTTGATAATACATTATTTTTATAAGCACTAGAACCCTAAAAAAATGCTCAAAATTGCCTATTTAGACCGCTGTTAACAGAGGCCTAGGGTACAAATTTGACAACTATTAATGAAAAAAGGAAAACATGGCGACACAGTATATATCATTCTTATCCAGTTTATGAAATATCTTTTAAATTGATTCAATATTGGTGGAGAAAATAGGCGAGAGCCAAACCTCGAAAATGTGACTTTTTACTTAGGCTATTCAGTCGGATCTGCAGTTGTCCTTATCGCACGCTTATTGGGCGGCCGGACGCCGAGCGCTCGCAGAGCGACAGCAATGGTTTCTTCAAATACCTAATTTTCAAAAGTCTTTCCGCCCGCATTTCCTCTTAAGTCACTCGGTAATAATACTTCGTTAATAATACTTCGGTCAAACGTTACCATGACGTTTTAAACATCAAATGTCAGGACTGTCATAATAAAATAAATATTATTAAAATACAATAAAATCCATAGTTATTGACTTCAGTCTCCCAATAGTGAAATAATCTAAGGAATCGGATCAGTAGTTCTGAGGAACTCACAACATTTACCTGTTTATAATTGTAGGTAGTATAGATCGTATCGTAAAGCGGAAACGTGGACACTCACGGTACGGCTGGTCCATAAATTCAAGGTCACTCAGCGAGTTATAGAACGGGCTATGCTTGGAGTCTCTCTGAGGGATCGAATCCGCAACGAGGTGATCCGGCAGAGAACCAAAGATGTCGACATAGCTCACAGAATAAGCAAGCTAAAGTGGCAATGGGGCGGCCATATTAGCCGTAGAACCGATTACCGTTGGGGTAAACGTAATGTGGAACGCCCTCAGGCTACATGGAGCGACGATCTTCGCAGGATGGCTGGTGGCAGCTGGATGAGAGTTGCCGAAAATCGAGTTGAATGGCGTGCAATAGAATAGACGATATCCAGCAGTGGACTGCTATACGCCGGTGATGATGATAGATCGTATAGATAAGCACAGTCATTAATAATTCAAATAAAAAAAAAATACAGTTTAAATTAAAACACCACGAAATAAACCAGCCAGCAGCCACCACCAACAAACCATTCTATTCTATTTTTCTCTATGGCAATGGTGCGGCATGTCGAAAATAGGGTAGTTTCCTGGGTAAAAAAATAATAACTATATTTAGTCCGTCAGTTAGATTATTGAAAAATAATGGACACGTATTTTTTCTTTTGTAAATCAAACAAAAAATTACAAAGATAAAGCGCGTCAAAATTTGGGAGTCGTGGGGTCGTGACGTCACTTGCTTGCATTCATTTTTTATAAAATTAACAAAAGAAAAAATACGGGTTCAATATTTTTTGGTAATCTAACCACCGTAACTATACAAATAACAGCCCAGGTATGCATTACATTGACATAATAATGATAGATACTATAGGTACCTATGGGCAGATTTTTCCAACGCCAGATAATTTAATCCGAGGAATAATTTAGAATTTTTTTACAGTTCTTCCATACAAATCTGACAGACGTCAATTTTATTCCACGAATAAAAATTATCGGTCGATTGAAAAATCAGCCCTAAGGTGAACAATTAAAACTGTGTTTACCAGACCTTATTCAAGAACCCTACAAATACAAACTAATTTAAACTAAGTACCTACTTAGACGTGAACTATTCGAACTGTTTAAATAGGGAACGTCTGAAGTGAAAATCATAGAGAAAATATCAGAGGGGTAATTCTCGTAATATTAAGAACGTTAACAGTCTGATCTCAGTCTCAATCTGTCAGAAATACGTCTACTTTCCCTCCATTTTGACAAGTTATTGACATTTGTTTGTCGCCGAGATGAGACTGCGACTAGATTTTGAACGTTTTAAATTACGGGAATACGGGCCCAGTAATCTGAGATGTTGGTTAATTTCGTACCTAGTGCCAATAGTTAGTATTTATAGTTTACATAATATAATTTAATGTTCTTACATTAAATAATATTTATACACCAAATAAATCAAAGTGTTATTAGGCGTTTCTATCTAGAATTTCTCAGCAGCAGCCGTAGTGTAGTCTGAATTTGCGTTCGGTTGGTTGCAGTAGTCTCGCCCACTTTTATATGAGAGTCAAACCGTCCTGATATCAAAAGGAAGTGCATTCCAAAGAAGAATGGACTGAATATGAAAAGAAGAATGAACAAAGTCACACGTATACGAAGGACAGAGTAAGAGAAGATTGTTAGAAGAACGCAGATTCTTAGCGTGTGAAGAATATAGATATTGGAAGTGAGATACGAGATAAGAAGGATGAGTGGGAGAGTTGAGAAGAATGGACATCCATTTGAGCTCAAACCTATAGCTCGACACATGGCCATATTTCCTGAGGTTGAATATGAACCGGATACCATTGTTAAGCAATCTGTCGAGCTTATCCAGCAATACCACATCCAAGTCAAAGTAGCACACGTCACCATAGTCGATTATAGGGAAAATCAAAGCACACACAATCAATCTGCCTAGTCTTTATCCAACTATGTTGGAGTCGGCTTTTAGTCTAACTGAATGCAGCTGAATACCTACTGGGCCGGTTCCTGGATAACACGATACCTCTTGGTAAGACTGGTTGTAAGACTCTTGAGCTTCTGACTGACTACCCTTAACGACTGTCAAAGATCAACGAATGACAGCCGGGAGCAACGGCATAACGTGCTTTCCTAAGCCTCGATTTGTAATGAGTGGTCAATTGGTCACCCATCCACGAATCAACCGCGGCAAACGTAGCTTAACCTTCGATCGACCGTGCGGCAGTTATTATTTAGCCAGGAGTCCCTCGACTCAAAGCCACCACATACTTAACTAATCAAAATTTTATTTCCAACAACAATAATCATATTTTTCCACCACTACATCACCGCAAACTCGAGACAGATTAAAGAGAAGAAACTAAAGGCTCCGCAGTGAGGAATGAGCGAACTATAATAAATAATGGCCAAGTACATTTGTACCACTATTTCTCTCCCACTGTCAGAAGAAAATTCATCGTTCACACCGACCGAGCGTTTGTTTTATTTGAACATTGTTTTTTATTTATTATGGTCTTCTTGAATGATATAGTTTTGTTGTTTGTTGATTTTAAGTGGAAGTGGAAATGGGAAAATTAATTGTTATGGTCTTTTATGTGTAAGATAATAATAATAATAAATAATAAATTTATTGAACCAATGTTACAGTAAGTTATTACCTTAAAATTAACTTAACTTAACATCAGTCTGTAACCGTTAGTAATCATCATTTGGATCTTTACGGCGGTCCCCAAACTAGGCGGCGCCTGTATCTTGGGGACCAGAGTTGTGATACATAATGCTATTTACCACTGGAGTTTGTGTAAGAGATCAAACTCAAACTCGAAGCATTTATTTTAATTAACCCATTTACAGGCACTTTACCACTTACGGAAGACGTAGCGTTGGAAGGCCACTACAGGTATCCACAAGGTGGACCGACGACCTTGTGAAGGCCGCAGGAACCCGTTGGATGCGAGAAGCAGAGAACCGGTCGAAGGGAGGCGTATGCATGCTGAAATTAATAGGCGGAATATGAAGTACTATGAATTGTAATTATGACATCTGTAAGCACCATATTTCATGCAAATAAACGATTATTATTATTATGTCCAGCAGTGGACGTCTTTCGGCTGAAATGATGATGATGATGACAGGCACTTTTGAATGGTCAAAGAGTCAGTCAGTTAGTCAGAGAGTTGAAGTTAGTTCCATCATTATTATCTTGCCTGTATCCCAACTTATTTGGGGTCGGAACAACATGTCTTTTTACTCTTCCTTACTCCTCTATTGGCCGTCATCTCGTTAGTCACCGTCTTTATAGCCATTTATTTATTTATCCTTACACTGGAACGGCATACAGCAATTACACCAATAGAGCAAAAAATCACTTCATGTGCTGCTTTCCATCCATCCTGTGCGCGATGGACATCGAACGATATAGTATAACCAGCCATATCATCCTTTCGCACAAGTCATCCATCGTTTCTTAGGTGAAGAGTATAAAAGTAGGGGAAGCCCTACTCTTACATGTGTATATAGTGTAGGTACCATAACTTATCATATTTTTTTTTTTTTTAAACATTGCCCCACACTAGGAATTTCTCCTGTGTCGTGGGTGCGTTTACAGACATATAAATTCACATACACAAACAGCCAGACCCGGAACAACTAATTGTAGGTCATACAAATATTTGTTCCGTGCGGGAATCGAACCCGCGACACGCAGCGCAGCAGTCAATCGCTTAACCACTGCGCCAACCGTGCCGACAATTAATTATTGAACGCATCGGCTTGTGAAAGATGAAAGGAATGGATCTGTCGCTTTCTCTGTCCCATTTTTTGGCAAAGGCCTCCCTTTGCCAAAAAATGGGACAGAGAAAGCGGCAGGTTATTTGAAAAAAAAAATGAATCCCGTAATTACAAATTAAAAAAAATATTATAAGGGATAAAAAAAGCCGTCCCACCTGCGCTATCGCTAGACGGACTCCGACAGCCGCACAGTCGTCTCCGCAAGAGGCTTCGAGCGGACTCGAGGAACGGGTCTCGCGTCCAGGCCCCAGACGCTCCTCTAGACCCTGGCGGCGAGACGAATTTCTTGAAATGCCTCTCGGTTGATTAGGGAGAAAACACTTCACTTCAAGATCCTCGACTGGCTGGAAAGTTGTCTGCGTATGCGCAATTCGGAATCCTGTAATAAATATCCATGGATCACGACAATATCCTTTTAACAACCAGGGAAAGGCTCATAGTCCACTTCCTAACACCACCACGACAAAAACCGACGACGAACACGTTACGAAGACGTTGAACAAAACATGGTATTTTTTTTACTATGAAACGACGAGGTACTGTCATAGGTAAAGTACGCGTTAAACGTTATGGCGGCTCTGAAGTGCACTTCTGACTGCAGAGTACCTCACCCCTCATCCCCGCTGACACAAGAATTTCTTAGTACACAGCAACTCGCCTCATGTTCCGAGCCGTCATAGAGTTTGAATCGGGCTGTAATATTAAGTAATTTTTTTTGCCTAGCTTTAGCTTTTGCCTTTGTTTAGATTTAGTCATGATTTAACCCCGTAGTTAAGACCTCGCCTATCATGCATGAGTTTTTGGGTTTCAATCCGGGCAAGTACAGACGCCAGCACATCAAGCTACTACAATCTGTCAAATTTCTTTAATAGATTTTGAACTTTATCTCTAAAGCTTTAAAGCTTTTCCCAATAGGTTCCAGGTTAATTGGGAAAATTTGACAGTTTCAGGTAGCTTGACCTGCTGGCGTCTGTACCAATATGACATTTCCAATAATTCATATGTACTTTCTAAATTTATCTTGGACATTATAACTGATATCGGTGAAGGAAAACATCGTAAGGAAACCTGGAATTATAGTTAATAAAAGTTTGAAATCGCTAGCCCGTCTTGAGCAAGCGTGGTAATAAATATATAACGTGCCTTCTCTGAATAAGTAGTGGGCCGATAACAGGCTGGCATTATTTAGCCAAACTTACTTTTCATTTTCTCGTAATAGCCAATCGTCTGGGTCGATCTTGTTTACTTAGAAGCGATGAGCTAGGACACCGATCTTACTAATCTACATGAGTGCTCTTCTCTCGAGGGAAATCCGCTCAATTTGTCCGCGAATTCCTATTCCCTCACGATAAATCGAAAATGCGTAAAACTGTGACACGTGCTACGTATTTGTTACCATGAAATATATATCTAAAAACGAAGAGTAAGTTTGCCTGACTTTCGAAAAGCCATACCTGTGTTTATTTGGATACGTCCCTGCTTATTGGCACAATCCTATGTGTCAGAGAAATGTTGGTTTTTAACATCCTGATTCTAGAATTGAACACTTACTGCATTTTGGCGCTAAACATAATTATTTAAATCAAGCAAAAAAAAATGTTTTAAATACTTGAAACGCTGAACGCATTTTAGTGATTTGTGGCAATGCAGGCCTAAAAGTTTGTAATGCAATGTTTGAGAAAATATTCCTATCATCGTAGTTATTAGTTGTCGATAAGTTAGTTTGTAAGTTTTCTAACATAGTTTTTAAGTTGTTGTTACTAATTCTATAGTTTTTAAGTTGTGGTTACTAATTCTTTAGGTATTGTGTGTATTTTAATTTATGTGACCCGCAATAAACGTTATTATTATTATAACCGTCATCAACACAATCAGCCTATACTGTTCCCACTGCTGGGACACAGGCCTCCTCTCTGTAAGAGGGAGTGGGCCGTAATCCACCACGCAGGCCCAGTATGGGTTGGTGGATGTAACATGTCTTCAAATTTTTGGTTCTAAGAAATTCCGGTTTCCTCACGATGTTTTCCTTCATCTTTTTAAGAGCAATGGTGATGAAATTATTTACACAAAGTAAAGCGCCTGTCTGGGTTCGAACCCACGACCCCACGCCCACGTAAGTCGGGGCCTTAGCCACTGGGCCACCAGTGCTCTCATCCGTCATCAGCGTACATCAATTAATTTTGCAGTGATTTTACATAAGCGGTCAAAAGGAAGATCCCATAATTGTCACCAAGTTGTCATTACAGACAGAAGGATGATTTATCTAAATCCCTGAGTTACTTTCTACGATAAAAAAATACACAATGTAAGAAACTATTTTAAGCACCTAAATAACAATAGTAATAGAACTATGCGAGGCTAAACAAAGCATTCATTACGTCGCTATTACGAGCATTCCGTACAACAAAATATGAGCAAAAAGCCTGTGGTTTTTGTCCCTTTTGTAATTAAGAGGTCATTGGGCGCGTGCCAAATTTACCCGCAACTTCCTGCGTCGCTTATAACTTCACTATCAACCGCTTTCAAATGCCTTAGTACTAATGGGATGTTGTTTTATTGAAATAGAAGTAAATAATTATTACGTTTTGCGTTTAGAGCCAGAAAATCATTCTTCAACAGGATAAATTGTTACGTAAGTTTGTGCGCAGACACAGGTGCACTCTCTCTTCCCTGACTGTCATAGTCTAATAGGACGGCATGCAATCTGACATGATCGGAGAGAGATCAGGCGCAGAACCAATGGTTTAACATGCTTTCCGAGGCACGGGGTTATTACAACGCCAACTTCCAAACTCGTCGGCCGTTTCCTGCTACTAAGTTACTATTTGGTTCGGTCGGTTCCGATCCTACACTCCTACACTGTTTCGAATATTGACTATGGTCCCGACCCAACTGAGCCGATCCTATTCGGTAATATAATATTCGGTTCGGCCATGTGTCGGTCCGATCCGAACATTCGCACTTTGCACTTCGGAGTAGACCCCCAGGACCCCACGCTCAGCAGTCGCGCTTGCAACCACGTGACCAACGGAGCAGTTAAAAAAGAGCAGCAGCAGTTATAGAAGTATGTAGACAGTCACCACTCGATACACCTTGTGAAAGATGAAAGAAGAAATAGGCCTGCATTTAAAATAGGTGGACAAACTTTTAGAAATCATTCAGACCACCAAAATAAGGACAATGGTAAAAAAATATATAAGAAAAACGCATTAGATACTTATTACAATTAAAATAATCAGCTAACAAAAATACACTTATAAAAATTCTCTTTGTTAAATACAGAATGATGTAAGGATGTAACAGAACTGACTGTGTACCTACTTACGAGGATGGGCGCAGCGGGGCGCCAGTGCAAGTACCTACCAATAATGGATGGATGTGTTTATTCTAGAGTGCCAGGTATTTATTATTTTAGCTCAAAATAAGACCATTTTAATCAGTGTTTTTTTTTGCTTGGATATCTTTGGTTAGACGTACTGAGTGCTGTGGTAAAAGTTGTCCATCTATTTTAATTGGACCCTGTATATTCAACGTGTATTGTACGGCAGTTGAAACTTCAATCAATCAACTCAGCCTATCGCAGTCCACCGCCTACATGGCATTTCTGACCTCTCCCAAGTTTCCCCACAACAACCTGTCTTCCACCTGCCGCATCCAGTCTGTCCCAGCCACCTTCACCTTCTTAAGGTCGTCGTACCATATAGTTGGGGGCATCCCACACTACACTGATCCAGCTCCAGCACTCGTCTGCTCAACCAGCCATAGGTCACATTTCACACTTCGACATACATCGCCAGCCCACTGCCACTTCAGTTTCCTTACTCTGCAAGCAATATTTTTATATATACTATGACATTTGCTTACTTTGTAAAATATTCTATTATTTTAATTATTGTGAATGTGAAGACTATGTGGGTCATTTTATTTATATTATTTTTAATTTTTCTCTCTGTTCTGTTAGTTTTTGTCATGCTCTGGCAGTTTGAGTAATTAATGTGACCTACCCAAATGTCCTTTCTATGGTATTGTTCGTCGAATCGTCGAGCTCCTTAAGTTTTGAGTTGATGTTGAGCTGCACGATTTCTGACAAATGCGTGCACTGGCTGGACAGGTTCTCTCAATCTGTGTGGTTCTTTCCTCAAAAAACCATCTCAGACATCGATCTACATGGTCTTCATATGATCTGACCAAGATTATGTCTGGACTTTAAAAGAAACTGTGACCTCTGAGTTTGTTTCGGCCTTTCTTCTCAGACTAGTCCGATAGGAAACGCCGACCACATCTAGTTTTAAAAATATGATTGACGTGTAAAAGTGTTTGTAGAAACCTACTTACAAAAATAAAATCATTTATCATTTATCAATATCGGTAACTCCAGTTCTTTTACGAATAACTTCATAGATGGTTCAAACTTAAGTGACATGAAATATACATACATATGTGTTGTGATTCAACTCAAAGTCCATTACAATGTTAGTCCAAACTACATATGTAGCACTTCAACACTTGTTTATAAATTAAACTCCAGGCGAATTGTAGTTTCAAACGTTGAGTACCTCCCTACATTGTTGAATGAGTCCCTTGAATGTAGGTTATACGTAGCTAGCCCTGTTGATCCTTTAAAACCCTTTTGGGTTCACATGTAACTTGATATCGTTGAGGACTTCACTTTCACCTTTATTGGGTTATAAAACCTGCTAATATTTTATTTTGCTTTTGGGTCTGTTTGAGTTATTTTTAGCTTGGTTATGGTTCGAAATAAAAAGGGTTTTTGTGGATCATAAAACATGTAAAACGGAAATCGATATGTCTACAACGTTTCATGAAAATTCATTGGTACAAAGATTTACTTACACCAACAGTCCAACATACATGATAGTAACCTACACGTAATTAGGACATGCCGGTTTCCTCACGATGTTTTCCTTCACCGTTTTGAGAGCAGTTGTGATGAAATAATTTACACAAAGTACCGACGATATGGTGTTCATAATAAATAGTATTGTGTTCCATAATGTAAACGTTTTAAAACTATGTCATGGTGTGAATATAAGTGAGTGTAGTATGTTTTTGCAGATGCTGGTGAACAACTAGCAGAAAACATTCTATTAATATATTTTTTATTTTAGTAAGTAGTAAATTAGAACAGAAAAAGCACGATTCACTTACGAAACACTAACAACAGTTTTCTTAATTAAACGCTAGATGGCACTAAAAACTATTAGCAACGATTAAAAACTGTCCAAAACTTTATTAATAACTGAGAAAAGTGTTGGTCGCAATATAAATTAATAATCCAGCCTCAACGGGGACCAAAAGTTTTTTTAATAACGCTTCACGATATAATTTGACTCTCATTTTGACTGGGTACTGAATAGCTGGTCTCATGCAGTTTAGTTTTTTTTTTAATAAAGCATGGCTTGGCGTGATTTTGTCATGAATTTCCGTGAAAATAACGGCCCAGTAAAAAAATCTGACGGTTAGAGTGCAGACAGTTATGTGGACAAATACTTCGACGCCTAAGGGTTGATTTTACCAAAGTCAAGATATCATTTTTATCCGTGGAATAAAATTGACGTCTGACAGTTCTAGTATGGAGAAAATGTCAAAAATTCAAATTTTATTCTCAGGATAACACTAATTCTAAAAATAAAAAGGTTTATTGCAGAAACTTGTACAACTTTTACAGTAAGTAAATCTTACATAGGGACCTCCTTTTAAGTAAAAGGTATACCTGTGCTAGAAGGCCTCGCTCTTCAATGACAAATTATAAAAGCTAAAAGTGGTGTACCAAAATAAAATTGATTGATTATTCTAGGTATAATAGTTTGGTAAAATTTGCCCTAAGTGTCTTTTTGTTTATGTTTTTCTATTCATTTGTAGTTAGTAAGTCATATAATTTAGTACCTAGTGTGCATAGTAAATTGCGTAAATAATTAAGAACAATAATTGTCATGAATATTTTTTTTTTAAATTGGCTGTTTGTGTATGTGAGTTTAAATGTTTGTAAACGCACCCACGACACACGAGAAATTCCTAGAGTGGGCCAACGTTCTTATTAATATATATATATATATATATATAATATATAAATATGCTACTTCGGGCTGATTTTAACAAATTGATTGATTTGATTTTTTTTTTATTTATCTTTTATTCGTGGAATAAAACTGACGTCTAAAAGTTATAGTATGGAACAACTGTCTAATTTTTTTTTTCTCAGGATGAGACTTATTTTAGGTACAAAAGTTTGGTGAAATGCGTCCTTAATAAAAATCTATAAAACTTGTGACTGTTCATGGTAGGTTTGACTGACGTAATTAAAAACAAAAGACTGTCTGATTTGGAGATTTTCACCGCAGTGATTTCACGTGAAATAAAAAATGCAGTAAATTGACTGAGCACTTGATAGTAAAAGCTTGGTCAGATAATTTAATAAAAGTGGGACTTGGCATAACGCCAGGTAAACGCTAGGATATAAACGATCATGTTCTTGACTGTCCTCTTGGCAATATTAATCGGCTTTCAAGATGCTGCTCGCTGTGCATGTGCAAAGGTAACCAAGGATTTAATGCATGATTAGCAGCAGCTACTATTGAACTTTCAAAGTGTATTCTGTAACAAATTAAAACATTCAAACAACGCATGGCAAATAATGTAATTTAATGTTCTGTGTCTCGTAACATTGCAACCTACTATTGTATAGAATCAAGCTTTTCTAACTGAACAGACAGCTGTGTTGCTGGGGAGTTTGTTGCGCCAATTCTTCTTCCCAGCTAAAGCACTAGGAAATGGTGAAGGGCGGGCGTTTTGGGGGACTGTCTTATGTAGTTTTGACGTTCGAATAGTACTGATTCTCAGCCTAATTTGAATAAATGACTTCTTATTTTTGTGTTTCGGGTAGCTTGACCTGCTCTCGGGTAGCTGATTTGTACATTGTACACCTCTGGCTAACCCTTCGGAAAAACAGGCGTTATGTTATGAATCACAAATGTTCTGTGCTATGTTAGGAATCACGTTCATAAAATCTTAAATAGAACACAACAAGTACCTACTGCTGGCCAGTAAAAATGTTTTAATAGAATAAGTTTTCCGAAAAACTTTAACAATTTTTCAGTCGCCTCAAAAAACCTGCATAAAGCACCTAAATAATAAAAACCTCAAACAGCCACAATATATTTCGGCTTAAAGATCTTTATTGGTCATGGGACAATGGAATGGCCTTTGTCTACCATCATTATGGCAGCCCACTTCCTTTCCACTGATGGCTTCCGTTCGCTCCATTTCTCTTTAGCAAGCATATGCGAAGTTGTGAGCTCGTAACTTTGTACGACAGATACTTAAAATGTCTGCTGCAAATGCTGGTTTGGATGACTGTGAGTTCAGGAAGCGTTAACTCCACTTGGGGTAAAAAACATTACTTCTTTACGGTGAGCACTGGTGGACCAGTTCAGTGGTGAGCACTAGTGGCCTAGTGGTATCGGCCGCTACTTACGAGTGGTAGGTTTGAACCCAGGCAAGCAATTTTAGTTTGTGAAAATTAATTCGTCACCCCTGCTCTCTAAACGGCGAAGGAAAACATTGTGAGGAAACCAGCACATCCTAGAGCCAAAAATTCGAAGACATGTGACATCTACTAACTATTACGGCCCACTCCCTCTCACAGAGAGGAGGCCTGTGTCCCAGCAGTGGGAATATAAAACTTATTATGCTTACTCACTACTGGGGGTAAGGCATTGTCGTGAGAGTGAGGATAGTTATGGATTAGCTAGAAGCTGCACTAAAAATTTAAGACGAATGAAGAATAATTTGACATAATTTCTATATAAAAGCTGTCAAACCACAATATTTATTCCTCAGTTAAGAATTATCTGTCCATTGAAAAATCAGCCCGAAGTGTTTTAAGTGTAAAAAGCAAAAAATACTTTCAAACTTATACTTCTGAAATTAGGGCTATTTTTTCCAACGTCAGTTATCTTGATTCAAGAAATATTTTTGAACTTGTCACAAGTTTTCCACACAAAAACTGTTAAATGTCCACTTTACTCCATAGATAAACGTTATCTAACGCTTGAAATCACGCCTTAAAACGCCTGAAAATCAGCCCTAAAATTAAACTCACATACACAAACAGCCCTAAGTTATATTGAGCACTATGTTTAAAGAATAATTCTTGGGGGGCTTGTGGCTAAGTAATAACAGCCTTAAAGGTCGATCGATCAGCTTAAGCTACCCTTGCCACGGTTGGTTCGTGTATGGGTGAAAATCATTACATACCAAGACCCCTCCGTGTCTTGGATAGCACGTTAAGCCGGTGGCCCCGGCTGCCATTCCTTAATTTTTGGCTTTCGTTACGGGTCGTCAGAAGCCCGAAAGTCTGACAACCAGTCTTATCAAAGGTTATCGTTATGGAGGTCAGACATGCAGTCGCTTCATGTAAAATACTCGTATCCGGCTTGATCCGGTTAGACTGGAAGCCGACCCCAACATACTAAATGGAAAAAGGCTGGGTAGATTGATAGATTTGTTTAAAGTATCATTCTTACTTGATCATAACATTACATACTCCTCATTAAATTAACATCAGTATTCACTTAACTCCTGTCTACCCAAGATCAGAAGCCGAGTAGGGGTGCCAACAGAACCCGACGTCTTACATTATCTCAGAAACAGACAGTCAGACAGTTAGCAACTTTATATTTATGTTTTGTACAGCAATAATACAGTACTGGGGATATTGCTATAAGGAGATTGCTGGTTGGAATACGGCCAAATCTGAGACCGCGGAGCCCTACGACAGGAACTCATTTTTTACCGAGGTAGGGTTGAGTTACCAGAAGCCCATTCTCGTGATTTATACGTTCAAAATCTAGTCCCACTTTAATCTCGGCGACAAACAGATGTCAAATACTTGTCAAAAATGTAGGGAAATCAGAGGTATTTTTGATAAATTGAGACTGAGATCATACTCTAAGCGTCCTTAAAATTACGAGAATTGCCCCTCTGATATCAACTCCACCTTGGTAAAAGAGTAAAATGAGTGAGTTTGTTTGGGAGTCTACGACATCATCATCATCATTACACCCAAAAGACGTCCACTACTGATAGTCTTGCGCGCTCACGACAGACTGAGTCGTTCAGTTTAGTTCACAGCTCCTTAGCGAGCTAGGTCGTTCTATTAGTTCGTCAGCTCCCATCTCGAACCAGTGAGGCAGATCGTTCGCAGTTCAGGGGCAAAATGTCCAATTCTGCTCCTGTATGCGTTCTTTTGTTTGTCAAAGTAGCTATTATGCACTATGTGCAGTGAGCAAGTAAGCGGTAGTAGTGACGTGACTAGCTCGTTCATTCTCGTTATTACAAGTCGTTTTTATCGAATGAACTAAGAAGCGAAGGATCTGGGTACTAGTTTGCCTAGTTTGTTCGTGAACTACACAAGACTAACTGCTCAACATACGCCTCCCTATTATCGACACTTTAACCGGTTCTGTGCTTATGTGGCTTTCACAAGTCTAATTGTCTAGTCGAAATGCTTGAACTTTATTACACAAGTTAAATAAAAGTAAATTTTGAAAATAAATAAGGCTCTTTATACTTTCGAGATTACATAGTAGCTCAAGAAGTGCAATCTAGTCGACCTGTGGATTTTCAGCTCCAGGAAGCATATTAACTGTTCAGTTATTTTTTACTGCCCCTACTATTAGTTAGAGACTTGCATTATAATGTTTCTTACGGTTAACGTCTCAAACAAATGTTGTGAAGGTGGCTTTTTCGTTTAGTAAGAATTGTGATTTGTAACACAAAATTTACAATTTCTTTGAGATGCCCAAGCGAAGTTTTCGTTTTAATAATATTCATTGTCTGCAGTCTACTGTTCCTTTTAAACGAACCCTTTTATCTTGGCTAAATCCTCTCCAGTAGACTCATCAATCAATCAACTCAGCCTAACGCAGCCACTGCTGGACATAGGCAGACTCGTGCAGAGATAATATCATTCATTAACATTTAAAATAACTAGCTTTTATAAAAAATATCCTATCACACTCGGAAGTACTGTAGCTTCTCATTAGTGAAAGAATTTTTGGAATCGGATCAGTAGTACCGAAGATTACACCCTACATACAAACTCACAAATTTTACCTCTTTGGGGTGCATCATGTCTTGCTCTCAGGCTTTGGGGTGGCTCATGCCGCAGATGCCACCACCTCCATGTACAACAATTTTTTCCTAATAGACACACACGCCCATGCTGAATGTAAAACAAATGCATGCATTTTCGGCATATGATTACCTTTATAATATTAGTATCGAAGTTAAAAATATGATTTCTGTTTGTTTATTATTATGGTCCTGAACTTCAAAGAACGCAAACATGAAAATAATTAAGGTATTTCCTTTTAGTTAGTATACTCGTACATTAAATAGGTTCCTACAATTTCGCGGATGAAAAACATTTCGGCAACAAACAAAAATCGTTTCAGAATTTCCTGCGCAGATCGTATACGATCTAAAAATACCCATCGAGACCAATATCAATCGCTGCACATAACCTCCGTGGTCTCTGTGTGATTGCTCTGTGTTTCCATGGTGGCTTTTCCATTAACAACTTTGGATAGTTGGCTGGTTCGAACGATTTCGGTGAAAAGTTTTATCGAAAAAAGAAAAAAAAATAATGAAAAGGTAAAATGATGAGGTGTTAGGGTTGTTGTGTGTGATATTGAAAAAGTTTGTATGGCTATACTAACGAGCAATAGGAAGTTAAGGTAAGACAAGGGTCTGTGTTATGTTTTTTATAGTAAAGATCTTTGTTTACTCTCATAAAAGAGGAATCTGCAGTAACGGTTTTGTTATGTTTTCTCCGCACGAGTTGGTAATGCATGGGTACCAATTTATTAACACTTATTTGCCAATGGTTAGCATTCGCTAAGATTTATTTATGTTTACATTGATACCTACCTAGATAACCAGATAGAAGGAATACTCTTTACTCTGGACACCATAAAAATATCAGATACAAATGTAGAAATTTAGCAAGGGATGACTCATGGGCGCTCTTATCGCTAAAAGTGAAAGAAAACCTTCGGCTAGTTACCTACAGTAAACTTTACCTTTATGTGTAGTTATTACAAGCTAGTGTAAAAATATCTATCCTCAATCTTTGTACAAAAACATTAAAACATATCTAACTTTATCAAAAAAAAAACAAAATGCAATCGCAGTCCACAAAAACAAGGACGCTAACCCAAACATTTGTACAAACAGACAAACAGTCAAAGCACAAAAGATCCTTTGTGCAATCGAAGAAATTTGTAAGTCCGTTTTAAAAATGAGCACCTAGCAAATTTTCAGAGGAGACGCTTCTAGATGGGGAGGTTATTGCAATCTGTGGTAAATGCAACGGAGGTAACTCCGGCCAAGTCGCATTATGCCCCTCATTCCGACCGCGCTTATTGCAAATGAGCTCCGTGGCACTTCTAGAGAAATGCATCGGCATGGATGTGGAGACGGCGACGGAAGTGGAGACCTAATTTCGGAATGAGATTATTGTAATAACAGTTTTAAGGAGGTTGTTCTAGCGGGCTTAAAATCTACTTTGATGGAGAAAATTTGCATCGAGTGTTATCGTTTTCAATTATTGTTAGGTTTCCACACCTAAAGAGTTAAAACGGAAACTACGTCCATCCGTCCGTCTGTTTGTCACAGGGCGGTATCTCTAGTACCTACCGAAATAGTACCTAAACAAACTGGTTCTTAATTATTTTAGTACACTTCTGAGAGAGTAGATGTTATCATGGGATTGGCACATAAACAGAGAAGTCTATACTCAGCTGTGGGTTGTGGATGATGATGATGAGATGATATCATCGGCACGATAGAGAAAAATTAAAGACATTAAAATACAAATTATAACAAATTTTATTTTTGTTCCTTCTCCTCTCTTCTGACGATGACATTATTATGGCACAGACTTACATTAAATATAAATAATATGACTAAAGAAACTGGAAAAAATAGAAAGCTCATATTTTACCAATTCATTTTATGTACATTCTTTGCATGTAAACCAAGATATTTGGTAAGTACATTTTAATTAGCCTTCTGTGATAACAATTATAGTTCCGTCGCTTGGTTTCGACGTAATTTCACGTACCCGGTTTTCTTACTACCCGTTGAGACACGGCAAGTTTTGGTTCCGAAAACCGAGCGGTTCTCCGAGTCTGAACGGGTAGTAAGATAAACTACGCCCGAAATCAGGACGTTTGCTAAGTTCTTCGTGAAATTGGACCGAGTCTAGCAACCACAACCCATCCACGGTTTCATCTTGGGCACACGTAAGAATATAAACTATCATAAGAATACTTGCTTCTTATACCTTTTTTTTGGGTGGATCATCAAATAACCTCTCCCGCTCTTATACCTACGTTTCATACAATTAAATTCATAAATGCTTTAATTTTGTTCAAAATGCTCTCAAATGAGTATGTTTTTTTTCATTACAATATGTAGATATATAAAATCAATTACAAAAAACTACCTAGAATTATTATTGTTATTATTTACAATAATGGGTACAAATACAGCGTTAAAGAATAGAATTTTGTTTCTTGTTTTATAATACCTAGTAGGGGTATTATTTTTAAAATAATACCCCTTTGTAAGTGATCGCCCTGATGTTTTTAACAGCGGGATAAAATACTACCTTTTATAATCCAATTATATTGAAATTCAAACAAAAACTAATGACGGTATTCTTAAAATTAAAAATACTTATTAAAAAATCCGCCGGATCCGCCGATGGTGCCTGAAATTACAAAAAAAAAACAATTTATATCGGATGTTCATATTGTGGGGATATCTTACGGTAGCCCGCGTTATTCAAATCTCACGGTTTTGGTTGTATGTATTTACAGAAATATAATCATTAAAATCTTCTACAACATACAACTCTTTAAGTTGGAATATTGGCCTCAAATGTCATGATTACATGAAATAGGCTTACATTTTCTAAGATAATATAGAGTAAAGTCTAGATAGTATAGTCTTTCAATAAGATAATTTGCACTCGAAGATGATTTTAATTTAAACAAAAAAAATTGCTTGGAACCCTGGCGCTTACGCCATAAAATTATTTGTTTTACATCGCGAGGCATGCGCCGCGAATGGTTTACCACGTGCGCTTTAGGCTATTAGGGACAGAGTGAGTATCACTCTCACTGTGAGTATTCGTCGATGCGGCAAAGGTGATTGAAGATTTTATAAGCCTGGCGTACCAACTGTCGCGCCATTTTGAAAATGGCGGCCACGCATGAGACCTAATCTGCGATCGCGATTTAAGATTAAAAGCCAAAAATGTAAAAAAATATGAGTTTATGGAAAACTAACTTTAATTCCTACACAATAAAGTTCAGTTTACGCTACAACTAGAAAGAAAGAAAGAAAGACTCTCACTCTGAAATCAACTTAAATTCCATTAAAATAAAGTTGATATGATATATGTTTAACTTGAAATAACATTAATTTGAAACATTAGTTAGAATAGACTTTATATAAATCGATAGCTGATATAAATGCAAACAGAAAATAAAGTACTTATCACGTTTCCGAGATCTTAACGTTCAAAGTTAATCACGTGACTCAATCATCAACTTTGAACGTGAATGAATGGCGCGACAGTAGGTATGCCACAAATCTTCAAAGACCTTTTTTTTTTTTTTTTTTTTAAATCATCAAATGACCCCTCCCACTCTGGGTGGAGCGGAAGGGAGTGTCAGACTCTTACTGACTAAAACCCACCCGTGTTCCTTCCTTAGCCCTTTCTGTTCCAGGGCAGCGGTATCCCCTTCCGGACTATCCCGCCGCATCTTCAAAGACCTTTGAATGGCGATTTGGCTATTCGTTGAGGCAAAACTCGTCCGAAAGAAAAATAATCGAAAAAAAAATTTTTGTAGCTGGTGCATGCTTCGCGATATGTGCGTACAGTCACGAGCAAAAGTATGCATACACTCGGCTTTATTCAAAAGCGATGTACTCCTTTATTTTTAAATGAAATTTTATGTTGTTACGAACTTAGCATTTTCGAACCCATAGGTTTATGTAAGGTGTCGTATTTTAACGTTGCATTCGTTATTTCACGAAAAAATCGCAATTGAAAGTTGCCAAGTGTTGACATATTAGTGCTCGTGACTGTGCACGGCTTTGTGTTTCCTCTTTTAATATACACTTACCTCTTACGTCTCGGAGGTTTTGTAGGTACAGGACCATTGTACGCTGCTACTTCCACACATAGTACTATAAATTTACTATCACAGGGATAACTGAAACAAACACAAAAGGGTATACATACAGTTTCCAGATACTTTTTACTACTTACTTTAACCAAAATAGAAAAGCCCTCATACACAACTACATTCCTTTCACAGTTATTTTACCATTGACTTAGCATCACTGTCAAAATCAGAGTGATCTTAATTCTGATCGTAATAAGGTTGCTGTTGGGTTGCACTTTCAGTTTTCCTAAATTTTTCAAGAAACTGTTCCATTTTTTCTTCCCATAAAAATTGGGACTATTACGAACATTTTAAAATAAAAAATAACCAAGTTGGTCTAGCCATTATCATGTGAAGCGCTTACCAACGAAAAACATTTCATTAGGTTTTATTTCAGGCAATCAAATCCTCTATCAGTTTATATCAGCTACATCCAAAATTTTGCGTGCATCAGGTAAAAAAGTGTTAGAGGCTACACGTAAACGTACATGGTAGAGGTAGGTAGGATACTTACACTTCTTGATTTAGTAGTCGATTATTTTCTAATGAAGATGCAGCTCCACGGAATACTCCAGATCCACTTCTCCAATTGTTACAATTTTCATTTAGATTCGCGGAACCATTGTGATCGTTAGTGGCACCATGCCACACTGTTTTATTTGGCCTGAAAATTATAGATACAATCATTGAAATCATACAAAAGATAGGTCATTTGAAAGTTTCAAACTCATGAAAACTCAAAAATTAAATATCATCCAAAAATTGAAAACGGTTAAATAGAAATACTCGCGAATCCCAGTAAAAGATAAAAGAGGTGATAGGACCAGGCCGTTTTGCCATGGACATCGTGAAAAACAATAAGTAGCAATATATTTCCAAGTCTGATAGCGGAGGTTTAAAGGTGGATTGGAAAAGTATTTTTTTCATAATAATACCAGGCATTAACCCACAGATCCTCGGAAACCTGTTGATCCACGCTGTCATTTGTAGATCCAGGACAGTCGTTACGGGCCGTCAGAAGGCCGAAAATCTGACAGTCTTACCAAGGGGAATCACTCAGTATCTGGGTTGTGGAAGTCAGATATGCAGTCGCTCCATGTAAAATGCTGGTATTCAGCTGCATCCAGTTAGATTGGAAGCCGACCCCAACGTAGTTGGAAAAGTCTAGGCAATTATAATCCTACTGCAGGGCAAATGTCTCATCTCATACAAAAAAAGAAGGTTTCAGCGAGCATTGATCAGCACGATTGCCAGTTTTAGACTTGTCTGAATTTTGAAACTTATAAGGTAGAAGCATAGACTTATAAAAAAAGATGGACTCCGCGCCACGCATATCGAAAGTGAAGCGCAGTAAGTAGCGGCGGGATCGTCCGATCGTCCGGAAAAAAAAAGCACAGTAAGTATCCGTTTGTACAAACACGCACACATTTACATCATAGTATGCCGACCGGCCGCCATTACGTGACACGACAGCGTCTGTGCAGGTACTAATTGCGTCAAGTAATAAAATAAAATAATGCCATCTTGTGTTGTGAAAAGGTGTAAAAATAATTCTACATCCCAGAAATTTATAAGATTTAAATTTACACATAGATCGGTACGGTGCTTCACTTTCGGTATGCGTGGCGCGGAGTCCATCTTTTTTATAAGTCTATGGGTAGAAGTAAGAAAAATATTGTTACATACCAGTTAGAGTCAATCATAACACTTTTCCCGCTGAAACTGAAGATAGCCGCTAGACTATCAAACTCCGCACTTCTTCCAGCAAATATACTTGCCCAGGACTTGAATAAAATAGACCCGTTTAGATTAACCACTGGAACATTCCAGTCAGTCCTCTGAACTAGGCCGATGAGATCTTGATCACTGAGAAAGAGGGAAATATTATTTGATTAAATTATAAAAAATTAAAAATTTTAGGTCCTTTTACAAAGTACTTAATACATTTACAAACTTACAAATACTTAGTAGTACAGTCAACATCAAAAGTAGATGATCAAAATCAGAAATTAAAATTGAATTGAAAACTGATCACGAATATATGGCAGCTGTACTAGTAGTAAATGTTTGGTATAATTTACAATCACATACTTTTGAATCATTTCGACGCCACACAGTTCTGACGTGAACTCCGTTCATTAGTATTGAATTTCTGATTTTGATAGGTTAATAAAAATCTGTGTTTCAGGCCATCCCCATACTAAGCGATTAGCTGATTATTTGTCCATAGTTAGTTATTTTTTTAAATAATAATATCCTACATAAATTAGGTACTAAATACAAATAAAAAAATACCAATTTAATAACTACATCATTATTGAAGTACTTGTAGAAGTATTTCTGTGTCTTACTCAAATATTCGCGTATCTTCAGACTACAATGTTTGTAACTGGCACTATAAATATTAAGTATTCTATTGAGCTTATTATATAAATCGGGTCCTAAATAGACATAGAATCGGTTTACAAAAGCATGTCTAGTTTGAGGCTTTATGCAGACCAAATCCTTCCTTCTCTTGTCAGAAGGTACCTACTGGCTTGAAAGCGAGTTCAACGTGCTGCTGTAATGTAATGTGCAGAATAAATAATTGGCAAACTGATACTGATGTTTATTTCCGTAAGAAGATCTTATAGGAACTTTTAGACGTGAATTTTTTGGTCAATATTTTAAAACTGGATGGCGCCGGCAATTCCTTGCCGACTGATCCCTGAAATGCCGAAACAAATTATTGCACACTTTGTCTAATTACCTCGTTGCCAAGAATGGCTTAAAGGTCGCCCTAAGCTTGTTCTTCCTGCCCTGATCATAACAAAGCTGCTCACCACCTTCGCGACCTTTTTTATTATGACTCGTTATGTAGCCTGGATATGGACTGTCGAGCGCCGCCATTCGTATCTAGAAAAAGCAGATTAATAAAAATATCAGATATGTAGGAACAATTTCAGTTCATCATGAACAACTTTAAGTATAGGATCAACCTTGCAACCCAATTGCGTAACACATTTTCTATCACAATTAGGAAGATTTGGATGGTAATTCCTAATTCATTACTTCAAAGTTTAAAAACTTTGTTAGACAACGTTGATAACGTAATGAATTTTGTTGAACTGTCAAAACGTAAAGTAGGTATTGCCATTCTACGTGTGGCGTTTTTTTATATGTATTAGTACGCACGGCTACACAACAAGCTATACATAACCAGTATAAGCTGACTTCTGATTGTACGAAAAACCTATACAATGCGAGGTCAGCTAAAATTGGAAATGTATAGCTTGATGTGTTGGAGCCGTGTGTACAAGACTCATTGTCAGGTTTAGAGTCAACAAAAACAAATGATGTAAAGTTACAAAAATATCAAATTACATTATCTGTTGTAACATTGTCTTCAATTTTACTTCATTTTATATAGATACTTACAACACCTCTATTAGTATATCGTCCATGCGTAGTAGTGTCAATAATAGGGCTAGCAATAATAGATGTTTTTCGTGATCGTAACGTGGTGGTGGTGGGTTTTAAAGTGGTGGTAGTCGTGGTGGTGGTGGTACTGGTAGTGGTGGTAGGTGGCGGTGGTGGTGGTTTGTATGTGGTAGTAGGTGGCGGCGGGGGTGGTCTGTAAGTGGTGGTATCTGGCAGTGGCCTCGCGTCCATCATTGATGACATCTGCAAATAGTTAGACAGAAGTACTGCGTTAACATTAACATCGAACCTGAAGGGCATTTCTCGTCATTTTAGGAAGGTTCACAGTCTGATTTCAGTCTCAATCTGTCAAAAATACTTCTAATTTCCCTACATTTTTTGACATTATTTTGTTTGTCGCCGAGACAAGACTGCGACTAGATTTTGAAAGTTTTAAATTAGAGAATTGGTCTTCTATATGATCCGACCTGGATCCAGGGAGGACGTTCAGCAGGGTCATTAGGCCAATGATGCTTGAGGGAGCAATAAATATTCATATTCAGGAATGAGATACTAATTATATTATAGATTTTTGATTAAACAAAAATTTCGAATTACTACATGCGAGTAAAATATTTTCATTTGTTTTTACTAAGAACACACAAAATAAAGAATATAAAATATTTCTAGTATAAGATATCTAAATTCCTTTTAAAGAATACAAACATACTCAGCCGAAAGTAACACAGAATAAGAAAAGTATTACAAACGTATTCAGAATCAATAATGCTATTTACCTCAACATATCGCCAACCGTTTTCAACCCTGAGAAGCAATATTTTCTCTAGTAAAACGTATGCCAGCGTTCCCAGCTCCGTTTTCTCTGTTCTCTGCAAAAGGAAACCAATTATGTACATATATTTACCTATTGTTCAGAGTAATGGAACTGTTCAGGTAGAAATATTTCGCTTTGAATAGTTTTCCTGTTTTCATATATTATATCATGCTTGTTTTTAACTTTGGGTTCACTTGAGTTGATGTGTATTGTTTTAATTTTAATGTCTACTTTTTATTGATAGGAAATAGTAATAGGTTCAAAGATATTTATTCTCAAAACTGACACAAAGTCACAAACATGAGAACAATGGTTAAAATAAATTCATCACAGACGTCACGGTAGCAATTAAGTTCGTCAAAGACATTACAGTAGCAATAAATTATGATACACCGGCACAGGCAACTGAAGGAATACGGGTGGGTTTTAGTCAGTAAAAGAGATACCGTGGCCCCTGGCACAGGCAACTAAAGAAACACGGGTGGGTTTTAGTCAGTAAAAGAGATACCGTGGCCCCTGGCACAGGCAACTAAAGAAACACGGGTGGGTTTTAGTCAGTAAAAGAGATACCGTGGCCCCTGGCACAGGCAACTGAAGGAACACGGGCGGGTTTTAGTCAGTAAAAGAGATACCGTGGCCCCTGGCACAGGCAACTAAAGAAACACGGGTGGGTTTTAGTCGGTAAAAGAGATACCGTTTCCCCTGGCACAGGCAAGTGAAGGAACACGGGTGGGTTTTAGTCAGTAAAAGAGATACCGTGGCCCCTGGCACAGGAAACTGAAGGAACACGGATGGGTTTTAGTCAGTAAAAGAGATACCGTGGCCCCTGGCACAGGCAACTGAAGGAACATGGGTGGGTTTTAGTCAGTAAAAGAGATACCGTGGCCCCTGGCACAGGAAACTGAAGGAACATGGATGGGTTTTAGTCAGTAAAAGAGATACCGTGGCCCCTGGCACAGGCAACTGAAGGAACATGGGTGGGTTTTAGTCAGTTAAAGTATGACACGCCCTTCCGCTCAGCCCAGAGCGGGAGAGGTCATGTTTTGATATTTTCATCCAAAAAAAAAGCTGTTACTGAGAAATTCTCATAGAAACACTCAATATCACTTTGCCCGACCTGGGACTCGAACCCAGGACCTCATGCTCAGCAGTAGCGCTAACTTAAGCAAATTAAGTAAACTGTAACACAATATATAGCATATTCTAAAGATATTACCTTTATTAGACCTTGTTTCGTTCTAAAAACAACAGTATTGAGTGAGTACCAGTCGTCTTCGTCAAATCGATCACCTGAAAATTTAAATTTTCTTAAGAAATATGCAAAGCATTTTTTGTTTGCGTTTCGTCACAAGTCTATTTCGCAATAATGAAAATCTTGATTTTTGCAAAACCACAAACGGTATGAATAACATTAATCAACCAGTATTCTCCCACTGTTGGTTAAAGTCTCCCAAAACTTCCCACCCTTCCCTGTATACATTGCCTTCACTGGGAAATCCCCTATCAGCACTTTTCGAACGTCAAAATTACCAAAGACAGTCCCCCAAAACGCCCGCCCTTCAACCACTTCCAAGTGCTTTTGCTGGGAAGAAGAAGTGGCGCAACAAACTCCCCAGCAGCATAGATGTCTGTTTAGTTAGAAAATACTTTATTAAAAATCATATTATTATCTTACCAAAACTACGTTTTGGAAGGAAAGCTGTTTCCTGTATCATTGCTATTCCTGGTTCTCCCGGTTCTCCCTTTTGTCCAATTAAAGATACGCCCGTTTGTCCCGGAGGTCCGGCCGGGCCCGGTGGACCCAAGTCTCCCTTTGGTCCTGTTACAGATTTGCCATTTTTTCCGGGAGGACCTGGTTTTCCTGGTGGGCCAGGTGGTCCTAATATTGGAGCTACAGTAGCTGCTTCCACACATGTTCCAGGAGGTCCCTGTGGTCCAACTTTTCCTGGCTTACCAGAGTCGCCCGTAAGACCTCTGTCTCCTTTAGCGCCCTTTAGCTGTAGGTAATAAAATCTTCGTTTTAAATCAATAATAATGGTACCTAACCTACAAAAAAAACACGTTATATGAAAACTGACCTTGTACAAATCAATTTCAGGTGTACTGCCTTTTTCACCCTTTTCTCCAACTGTGCCATTATATCCAGATAGTCCCATGGGTCCCTAGAAAGATAAAACATTTACTCAAACCAAATAGTTAAGCATGAAAATAATAAGTTAAAAATTAATTTAAAAAATATAATTTATAAGGTTTTAACATCGCTATAGATAGTTTAACAAATGTATTAAAAGAGAAAAAATATTTTTAACATTTTAGATCGAATTAAATATATTAAAGACGTGATTACTACAACAATTAGGAATCTTACCACAGGGCCGACAGGACCACGATCTCCTTTTGGTCCTTTGGGACCCTCTGGCCCTATTTCTCCCTTTTCTCCTATACCACCAGTTGGTCCTGGTTCACCTCTATGTCCCGTATGACCTCTGTCTCCTTTGGCGCCCTAAAATAATACACAATTTGTACTTAAAATATCTAAAATAAAAAAGGAGTCACAACTTAAACAAAAAGTCGGTGATATATTCTGTTTCAATCAAATACTGTGTGAGAAAAAAAATATAATTTCAAACCTTTAATAATGCTATTTTTGATTCAGGAACTTCCCCAACTGGGCCAGGCTCACCGCGATCTCCTTTATGCCCATGCTTTCCCATCGGACCGACTTCACCTTTTTCCCCATGTGTGCCATCTTTGCCGTCTTTTCCACTTGGTCCTTGTAAACCAATCGGTCCTAGATCTCCTTTGTCACCCTACAAGAAATTGCTGAATGAGAGTTCTGCATAATGATAACTATTTTAACTTTTTGAACAATTACAAATCAAGGGTACTTAAAGTTGTCAAAAAATAAAAGGCCCGTTTTGTCATTTGAGAATGCGTTCTTGACACCTGTCAGTTTCATACAAACGAATACGTGTTTTTCGAATTTAATCTTTATTAACTACTACAACTGTCAATGTCAAAACGGGCCTTTTATTTTTTGACAACTTTACTACTACTACGAAAAATACTTACAAAGATTTTATTATATAGGAGTATACTCGTCTAATAAAATCTTTGCTACTACCGACTAATTTTATTAGTGGGTAGTCTGTAGTAGCACTATTATTTAGTACTAAATTAAATCATGCTTATTTCGATTTCATCGTTACGGTACGGATCAAGTTGGTTAATATTTTGAATGGGCGACATAAAATTTAACTGTACATATAATAATAACAAAATCCGAAAACATAAATTCTTCCCTGATTTCACTAGGGGTTAATGAAATACCTTTTCACCTCTTTCTCCCCTTTCTCCTTTGAAGCCTCTCAGTTTTTCCACTACAGCTGCATCTGGAATATGATAATAATATTTTGGTATTCATACCACATTTTGAATAAAATTAGGTTGTGCTGCTTTTATACAACGTTACTGTAGACTTTCTTGCCGTTTCTTCTCCATTGCAACCGTGCAACTAGCTTTTGATATTTCATAGGTGCCCATGTAGGTTTACATGAAATATGTATTTTTTTAATTTTGATACGATTAGATATTTGCCAGTAAGGTTTTGTATTTTCCAGTATGTTTTATCAGTTTAATCCATCCATTTACTTATAAGTAAATTATGTCTTGTAACATTATGCTCTCGAAAGAAACTAATAAAATGATTAGATCCAAAGATTTCCTGATGTGTTATGTTCAACCGAAAAATGACAATACGACGTATTGTGTACGTAGAAGCGGATACAAAAACTCAATCGTGATATGCGGTCACTCTGTCCCTTTCAGTTCTGTCATGATAAAAAAGGATAGCAACAAAAATATACCCAATACCACACAGTGATACAACAACGTCGAGTCAGGATCAAAGCCAATAGAGCCGATAGTAGCAAAAAATGTTTGGGGATTCAATTTACTTACGTTATTACATTTTCGTGGCCAGAATGCTTTGTTTGATATTGAAATTTATTCAGGTTATATTATGTTCAGAACTACAACGGAAAAGTCTAAATAGTAAATTGACGACTAGGTATGCGAGGAGATTTTTGTATTGTCTATTAAAAAACTTGGAAAATTGAGCGTCATTGGAAATATATACAGGGTGGCAGGGGACATCGACGCAGTCAAAATGTAATCTATAGTAACAAGTTGCGCGTCCATGTCCCTGTCAACCTGTATATGTATATTTGATGCATGAGAATACCATTTCCTCAGGCCCTGAAAAAAAAAACAAGACAGCAAGGTCGACTGCTCATGGTTTGCCTGACATATATTTAATGTTAGCAATATTTAAATACGAGTAATAACTTACTTTCTGCGTCTAGGACAGATGTTAGAGATGCTGGTAAGCCTGCTAGGCCGGGAACACCTTTGTCTCCTCTATCACCTGGAAAAAGAATAGCCATTGTTATGTTATATTGTTGAAAACATGTTAAGAATATGTATCCTTAATAAATAAAAAGAAAGAATAAGGAACTTCATTAAAAGGGTCATACAGCAGTTTTTTTTTTAATCCATGGCTGTTGTTGATAAAAACTATATCATTTTTTAGGGTTCCGTAGTTCCTGACTGAACTACAGAACGCTAAAAAATGATATAGTTTAAAAGTTTAACCTTTGCAGTTTTACCATTTCCGTCTGTCTGACTGTCTGCGGTACTAAAAAGTTGTAATTTGGCATAGTTATACCTACATATTAATCACGCCTAGAAACTTATTTTAACTGGTTTGCTTGGAAATGCCGCTATGTAAGCGCACATCAAACAGGTTTGGTAAAATTATGTAAATAGTGTCTTACCCTTTTCGCCCGTGTCTCCTGGCCATCCATGCCTGCCTGGTGTGCCTGGTATTCCATTAATCCCTGCCTCACCAATATCGCCCTTTTCACCTCTGGGACCTTGAGGACCTATGTGGCCCTAGAATGTAGAATTTGCTTAGTAAATATACACAGTACCTATATGATGAGATCTGAGTTTGTTTCGGTCTTTCTTCTCAGACTAATCGGATAGGAAACACTGAACTCATCTAGTTTTAAAACATGCTTGATTTATTTTTGACAAGTGTTTTTTAACCAATTTACAAAAATAAATACCCTTCATCAATATTGCATAAATAGTCGCCAATTCTTACCTCAACACCCTTTTCGCCTCTTGGACCGATTTCACCTTGCGCACCTTTTTCTCCTTGAACACCTTTTTCCTGTCAAAGTTACTTCTGAGATTTTTGTTTGGGTCTAACATTTAAGAGTTTGTTTATATTATTTTTAAAAAAATATTAAAGTGATCATTTTAGTGCTTTCTTAGTTGTTAAGGTTTTTTTACAGACATCATCATCCTTATTATTTTGACATTGACTGTAGGTACTGGAAATATGTGCAAAGGAATTAATCTATTCAAATTAAATACTTTTTAGTACACTGTCGTTGCACACCTATGGCTTAACAGTAATAAAATAGTAAAACCAAACAAATAATCACCCAATGTACTTCACCACGCTCTCCTTTTGGTCCAATTGGTCCTTGCTCACCCATTGACCCATCCACGCCATCCTTTCCCGGCTCTCCTTTAGGTCCAATGGCTCCATCTTTACCCGGTGTTCCATCGTCTCCTCTTGCTCCTATTTCCCCTTTCAAACCTTTTGGTCCTCTCTCGCCTTCAGGCCCAGTGTTACCCTAAGTTCAAAAATAACAGCATCAAGTCTGTAGCACACCTTTCTGTACTTATTTTTAATTTAAGGGTGTATTTTCTTTGGTGGGGTGTACTTTTTATTTTTATGACAACAAAATGAGAGAACAAAATAATAGAAGTAAACATTTTATATCTGAGTAAAGGACGCAGTTTATGCACAAACTCAAACACAAAGCATTTATTTAAATTAAATAATTTACTGGCCCTTTTGAATTGTCAAGCTGGTAAATTTTTTTTTAGAAAACGTAGCCTCACATTAGGAATTACTCCTGTATCGTGAGTGCGTTCACAAACATTTAAACTCACATACACAAACAGCCAGACCCGGAACCTACCTGTAGGCAATACAAATATTTGTTCTGTGCGGGAACCGAACCCGCGACACGCAGCACATCAGTCGATCGCTCAGCCACTGCACCAACCGTGTCGTTAATTGTCGGTCAGTCAGAAACATGAGGCTAGTAGCCCATCCCAAAGCGTTATAGGTTCCTATGGATATGGATTTTTGAAGAGTGTCCGTGAAGTTTCTTGCCGTTCATGGCAAGAAACTTCACGGACACTCTTCAAAATTGTGACCAAATATTGGTACATTCTCCATTTTGAAATTATGGGTACCAACCATTACGTTACCTACCTACCTACATATTATTATGACGTCGATGTAGAAAGACGTACACGATAAAAGCGCCCAGAACAAAAAGAAAAAAAAAAAACAATTCAATCACTCATATTATTTAAATACTTACAGTTTCACCTGGCCGACCGGTTGGGCCGTCGTATCCTGGAAACCCTCTTTCACCGACAGGTCCTTTCATTTCTGGCATTGACAGCAACAGACTTGACACAACTTTCGGTGAACATTGGCATGCCTGTTGAAGATGCTCACAATCAGATTCTGATTTATTTATGTTATTTTATTAATCCTCGATACCAAGGCCAATCACCAATTGGTCGTCATTTGGTGATTGACGTTGGTAAAGGTATACGAATAGGTGACAATTAGTCAAAGATACAAGACGGTGGTCGTGAGCAAGATATTGACTCGGTTATTCATTTTAACATCTCAGGGACGAGCTGGTACAAATATGTACCACTTGTGGTAAAGAAGAGTACCAGCTGGTCCTAATGAAGTTTCTACTTATAGTAAAAACATTTTTAACGACTCATATTTACAGTGTCGCGATTAGGTTATCACATGAATTGAAACCACGTATTCTACATAACGTATATTAAACATACACAATTAAAATAATTAATAACAATTAACATTTTATTCGTGGGACCTTTTTTTCGTTTCAGTATTTACCTAACAACATTAAACTTAATTTGTGTTTACTTAGGAACAATAACATAAAGTTTGTGTTGAATTCTTGATACCATTGCCTCACGCGTGTCTAGTGACTTATTATCAAGGATGGTTTATTTCATGACAATTTTTACGCTAATTATTTTGTTTTATTTTTAGTAAAATTTCAATTTTATTATTTTAACAGACTTTTAACAACTTGTAATGACCGCTGTATTATTTAATGTGATAACCTAATCGCCACTCTGTATATAATGCAAACCACATTACTAAATTAATAATCTTTAATCATAAAAACTCGACATCAGAGCCATTATGTCCGATATCCATTTTTGCAACTTTTCAGGGGACTAAAAGTGACTAATAAAATAATTGTTCTATAATAATTTAAGATTAACCCCTTTATTCATAAACGTTAGTTAAAGTTAAGAAGTGATTAGCGACTGTTTATCCCTACATTATTGACGTTTAAACTTACTTAACTTTAATCATCGCTTATAAATTAATCCCTAAGTAGGTAATGCTAAAATAAATTAAATATTTATTAAGTTCTTACTCCTTCAGCTCCTGTTTCGCCAACCGGTCCTTGTAGACCTATTGGTCCTAGCGGTCCCAGATCACCCTGGAATAAGTATTTAGGTCACCAATATTATAATGTCATAGAACTTGGTAAAGTGTTTGTCTAGTATTTGCATTAAATATTTATTAAGCATTGGCGCCGATTCCTGTGTTCACAAACTAAACTAAATTTAAGTTTAGTGCATCTTTTTCTTTCTATTTCATTAAGAAAAGGACAGAAGATACATATTAGTTTAGTCCTGTCAAATTAAGATACTCCATAGGCATTTTAGACGTGATTAAAAACATGGCGACTAAAAATACGTCAATTTACGTCAGCGCTGACTAATTTGACAGGACAAAACTAATATTTATTTTAAGTCCTTTTCTTAATGAAATAGAAAGAAAAAGATGCACTGAACTTAAATTTATTTAAGTTTGTGAACAAGGGAATCGGCGCCATTGCCATGTAGTGGGACGTACGTACTACTGCTACTACTAATGGGACGAAAGGCGTGAGTGTGTGTATGTATGTGTATGGTGCCATTTTATGTTATTTTTAGCCTGTATCGTCCCACAGTAGGGCAAAGGTCACCGTACCTCCTTTCCACTCCTCTCTATCTTGAGCTAGTGTAGGACCAATCCTGTCTGTAGGCGTCAAGTCAAAACAAAAAAACGTGCTTACTCACTTTTAAGCCTGAATCGCCTTGGTCCCCTTTTTGACCTTTTATGCCCTTAAGACCAGTCAGGCCTATTTCTCCTTTCATACCCTTCTCTCCCTTTTCCCCCATTTCCCCTCTCTCTCCTTTTTCGACCGGTAGCGGTTCTGTAAGAATTTCAGACTAATTTAATGAAAAGTTTTTTTTTAATTACACTACATTTCGTAAGGCCTTTACCCCTGGGCCACCACTGCTCCCAACTGCTGTTTTTGGCGTAATTATATTTATTGAAAAATAGTTGAAAAAATATTATTTTACGCGTTTTATCTTAAAGGTTGGCGCCCACTATAACCGCATCGCGCTGCAGCGCAACGCATTTCAATACAAAAAAGCGCGATGCAACCCGCCTACACTGTGATTTTTATAATGCAATGCGGCCACGTTTATAAAGGTTGCATAAAGTAAAATGATGAGTTTTTTATTTTATTTATTTATTTATTAATAACCAACCTAAATCAACAGTTTGCACCACACATACAATTTATTAGTCAATATTAGTAATTACACATGTCATACAATCATAAAATTAAATTATAAGAAAAAAATGGACAAATTGTTATGAAATTAAATAAAATGAAACAAAATTTGTAAAAATTAGATAAAATAAGATAAAATTTGACAAAATTAGTGACAGCTTTAGCATACCCATTTGCTCTGCTCCTAAGAGGCCGCTACAACTCTCAGGAGCCGAGCAAAAAAGGAAGAAAGAGATTTTAATTAGCCTATGACCTTCCTCAGGAATTGGGCGATCACATGCAAAAAGAATCAAATCGACTGGTTGTTCCACAGCAGGCTTAGCACGTTCAAAAAAACAAACTTTCAGAATTATTATACAGGGTGGCAGGGAAATCGACGCTTAGCCTGTTGCCATGGATTCAGTACATGATTCTGGATGCCCTTGCGTTGAAATTTTTTGTCGGTAATTTTTTTTAAAAATTGCTCTTCCATACATTTTGACCGCGTAAGTCAAAACACTTCACTCACTCACTCGGTCACTTTTCTATAAAACGGCTGGTTTTTGTTTTGGTAACCGACGAAAAATTTCTACGCTAGGGGGTCTAGAATCCTGCGCTGAATACATGGTTTCAGTTTGCGCGTCAATGTCCCTGCCACCCTGTATTAGTATAGATGTTATAACCGAAATACACGGAGTGATAAATGTTGTTTATAGTTAGAGACGTTTTAAAATCAAAAATATAAAAGTTAGAAAGAACCTAATAGCGCGGGCGGGCGATGCGATGCGACGCGGTGGTTTGGGAGCTCAGATAGTTTTATAAAAATTTGAATGTTATTTCAGTAGGTATATTCTGACGACTTCCACGCGAACGAAGTCGCGTGCAGAAGCTACTAAATTTAATAAATATTTACCTGGTGTCGTCGGAGGAAGCGGGTGATCTCCACGTAGCTGTTGAAAATATAGTAAAAGGTAAGGTTTTAATTGAAAAATAGGGCGATGTAGGTTATTGGTTATTTTTTCTCTACACTAGTTTAACAACAACACTGCAATAAGCGCAAAGATTGATTAAAGTTCAAGGACTAAAAAGCCGAATCAATTTGTTAGAATTTTGAGGTGTTAGACATTTTCACAGGTTTAGTAAGTTTTCATAGATTGAATTCTTCTTTTTCTAAAAATAAAGGGACTTTCGGAATACAATTTTTTTGCTAGTCGCACACACTTATAATTACGTGGTGTGACTTAAAAAAATTAGGCTTCAACTCATGCGCACAATCCTGATACATTAATATTAAAACCCTATTGAATACATAACCTCCTTTTTGAAGTCGGTTAAACATGAAAATAAAAAAATTGCTGACGCTTTCTAATTCAAATCTACATAGACTTCTATAAGCCCTCTTGTAAATCAAAGTGTTTCTGGGCATATTTCAGGCAAACAACTGGCTACAGAACTGCAGTTCTCACCACCAGCGTTCGTTTCACGAATTTGTTTAGCAAACATTCGTTGCGCGACCTTTTGTTATGCAGCGAACATTCACTACTTACCCAACTGTTTGTTTCGCGAATGAATTTCAGATATGGTGCACACTATGCGACTTGCGACTGCGACAGTTCGGCGACTAGAATGCAACGAGAGAATGCGGCCGACATTTTTCATAATTACATTTTGTTCAAACCTCCGCACACTTGGCGGCAATTTCGAGGCAAGACGCAAACGACAATTTTACGTCTTGTTGCAGCAACTAGACGCAGTGACAAGTCGTACAGTTTGCCCCAGCACCATTGCCTAACAAACGTTTGCGTAACGAATGCTTGCAAAACAAACATGAAGCGAATGCTCGCAGTGAGTACTGTCCTGAATATATTATTTTTTTAACACTCTATTTAATTTTGTTGTACATGACATTAAATGTTGCGAAAACCATGCGCTATAAAAAAAATCATTCATATATTACATTTATTCAAATTAAAAAATAATCTACTACACTACTAGAAGACTCATTCAAACAAGCAATGCACTTACTGAGTCACTGATTGATTCCATCTACGAAAGAAATTATTTATGTTAAAAAGTGGTACCACTTCAAACAAAAACCGGTGTATTTATTAATAATTTAATTAGACATTAAATAAATTATAAACTAACCCAGTCCTCGAATATTCACTTTACTTAAACACAACTAAACTTTAAGACCCGCTTGCACATCATCTTGCTGCCTTTTCTCAACTAATACCCGAGCTCCATGTAGAATACTAGTATTTTACATGAAGCGACTGCCTATCTGACCTACACAACCCAGTTTCTGGGTAACACGATAGCCCTTAGTAAGACTGGTTGTCAGACGTCGGGCTTGACTACCCATAACGACTGTCCACAAATAACAACGGGACTAACGGCTTGCACAACAAATCCCAAAAAAAATTTGCGCTAAACATAATTTGAAATATCATTTTGTTCTGTTATTTTCAAACAGTTGACAGAAATGGAACGAAGATTTAAAGTCATTTAGTGCTAAATATATTTAGTGCTTTGTGGTGCAAGTGGGTCTAAGATGTATTTAAAAGTATTTCTGTCGCTTCAATACACTTTAAAGTGACCAGGACAGCATGAGAGTTAATAGCGCCTTAATATTGAGTTGTGTTTCAGTAGTTGTAGGTAATAAATATGCAAAATATATATTATTAACCTAGGGAATAATTCCTAGTACACTTGTAATCGGTTAATAAAAGAGCAAACTTTAGACTATTTTTGTTAGCGAACAGAACGAAAATTAGAAATAAATAATTTAAATACCCTAACGTATGTATGTACATTAGAAGCTAGCCAATTGTTAATTACTATAAGATTTTAAAAGCCTGAACGAATTTATCCCAATTGTTTTAATGGTTGAAACGAAAATAAAAATAAATTTGGAAAAATTTAGTCTCAAATCTTTTTAACGCTTTATGTTTTATAAAATATATAAAAAAATGCTTAAATTATAAATATAAATGCATATTTATAAAAAAATTATAGTAAAATATGATTAATAAATAATTTGTTTTGTAAAATTCGTCAAAACACGTTGTATTGTGATCCTCTTTCGTAGTAGCTTTAAAATAAACTATTTTTAAGAATCGATTTGCGTTAAAAAGATTCTAAAAAGTTAGAACATCGAGTTTCAACAAGAACAGCAGCAGCAAGCGACAAGAATCTGAATGTATGTAAATATAATACTAACTATATCTGTAATATCCCTAGGCTGGAATGTCAAAAAAAAACATATTAAAATGGGCACAAAACAAATGAAATGAAAAAAAAGTTTTTTTTTTTAATTTAAGATACCTACCTTGTCGCAAACATACTTTAATGTGCCATCATCCGCGTCAGTATATAAGGTTATTTCTTCTATAAGACCCTGAAACAATGAAATAAAATCGTTGAAGTTTAACAGTTTTTGTATGGAAAAAATAAAACAAAAATTCAAAATTATTGCTCGGATAAAGAAACCTGGCGTTAAAAATGCCCAAAAACGTCTGTTTCTAACCCGTTTATTCATAAACGTTGCATAAAGATAAGTAGTGATTAGCGTCTGTTTAACCATACATTTTTGACGTTTGAACGTCACTTAACTTTGATCATCGTTTATAAATAATCCCCTTAAGAGCGTTGACAACGTACGGCATTTCATACAAACTTTCAACTCCTTGTTTTTCAAAATGCATGAACCGATTTTAATGAAACTTCCTACGCATAAGCAGGATAATAATGTAGGTCTAAAAAGTTAATTGAGAACATTTTAGAAAAATAGTGTTACATGTAAATTCGACCGATTTTAAATTTTCCATAGAAACAGAGATTTTCAATTATCTTTTTTTTAAATAAGACATTTCGAAAATGTTCTTAACTAACTTTTTGGACCTATGTATCCTGCTTACGCGTATGAAGTTTCATTAAAATCGGTTCATGCCTTTCGAAGAACAAGGACTTGAAAGTTTGTATGAAATGCCGTACGTTGTAAACGCTCTTAATGTCGGTTTACAATAAGTAAGTAAATGGCCTAGGTTTCATTCTACCTAGACAATACAACAAATTGATGAAGTGCGGCCCACCCACCCTCTAAGAGCTATTAGCTCCTATATTTGTATGAGTTTATGCAGACGGTCTGCTGAACAGCAAGTTAGCTGCAATATAGCAGTTTGGATGCGTCTGCATCAAATTCATTTATTAAAACTTACACATACTTCACAAATATACAAGCATGCAGTTCTAACCAACAGAAAACTTAGACTGATTTAAGAGCGGGTCCCAAACCACATAGGCACAGCCTGTATCTTGGTGACCCAATCACTTCACAAAGTTACTAATTGAATGCCTCCATCCCATCAGCCTCCAATACCTGGGGGTCTACTCCGAAGTAGTATCGGCCGAATGTTCGGCTGTTTCTTGCTACGAAGTTATTATTTGGTTCAGTCAGTCCCGATCCTACACTCCTACACTCTTTCGAATATTGACTATGGTCCCGACCCAACTGAGCCGATCCGAACTTTTTTCGCATTTTTCCATAATATTCGGTTCGGCCTTGTGTCGGTGCGATCCGAACATTCGCACTTTGCACTTCGGAGTAGGCCTCCAGATCTTATTCGTCGGGTGACGCAAAAATATCGTCGCGCACATCTACATACTTATTTGTTTTTCTCAATTAACTTGGTAGGCAAGTCGACTGCACATCCCCGTTAACACTTTGTTGAACTGGTCTAGCGAAGTATGAAGTTTCAATATAATAAGAGACCAGCTTATACTGGAATTTTTTTCACTGACAAGCGGCCTAATGTACAACGCCTTTAATGTTCCCACTGCTGGGACACAAGCTTTCTCACTTCGAGGCTGTAATCCACCACGCGGGCCCAGTGCGGGTTGGTAGATGTCACATGTCTTCGAATTTTAAGTTCTACGACAGGCCGGTTTCCTCACGTTGTTTTCCTTCATAGTTTTGAGAGCAGTGGTGATGAAATTATTTACGCAAAGTAAAGCGCCTGCCTGGGTACGAACCCACGACCTACAACTCGTACGTCGGGGCCGTTACCACCTGAGCCACCACTGCTTCTAGGAAAAGATTATATATTTAATTTCGTTGCATTTATTTTTTTATTAACTCTTTACACATGGCTCCAAAATAAGAAAGGATATTGACACTTTTTAAAACCATACATTTCGTGTATAAGGATATTTTCTATGCCAACGCCAGACGTATTGTTCTGCTAGAAGATTAAAAATATGATGGGAGTCTACGCTTTTGTGAGGCGGATGGAGGGAGATTTTTAATGAAACTGACGTAGGAAAATGTTCGCTTCCCATCGACACGGGTAGCTTTACGAGATTGAATACTTTTTAGTGAAATGTACGGCGAATTTTGAAGACAGGTGAAATGGAAGGTTTTGGTAAAAAATGCAGCTGGATAATTTTGAGGATGTAGGTGGAAACTGGTATTGAGTTTTCTGAAAACTGGAGTATTCAAAGCTCGGATTAGTCCGTTTTATCGTTAGAAGGATCGAATAAAAAAAAAAAAACTTTTTGATTAAGGACTGATTTTCCAATCGACCGATATTTTTTATTCGTGGAATAATATTGACGTCTGACAGTTTTTGTATGGGAGAATTGTCAAAAATTCAAAATTATTCCTCCGATAAAGTTACGTATCTGGCGTTGGAAAAATCAACCCTAAGATCTTTGGGGATCACTTTGCCAGTAATACTTCAGTAGGTATAATAGTTTCAATCAGCAAGGAGAAAACTGAAAGTATTTAGTTTCGAAATAATTTTATTTTAAAAGTTGATATAATAAACGTTCTTCACAAATCATCTTAAAACTATTACGTAACTGAACCACGTTGATCCGAACACCGAACCAGCGAACTGCAGAAGCCATTTTTCTTTCAAAAGTTTTCCGTATGATCCTATGTCAGAGCACAATGTTCAACTTAGACCTCAATTTTTCCTAACATTTGAAATACTAATAGTACCTTAAAACTTTTCTTCAAACAGGGCAAAACGACGACGCTGTCTGTCAGAATATGACAAGTTTTTACGAGTACTAAAATTAACGTAAAACAGTTATAATTTTACTTCTCTTATCCGTTTACGGTAGTCTAAATGGAAAGATATAAATTTTTAATCTTTATGTATTTAATTTCTATAGCCATATCTTTACTAAACCTTGTCCTTTTTCGGTGTCTTGATGACAGCTGTCAAATCGTTGTTACAATCGTTTCACAGTTATTTTACCTCTGATTTTGCATCACTGTCAAAATCACAGTTATCTTTATTCTCATTACAATAAGGTTGCTTTTCGGTTGGTGTAACTGTCAGGTCTGTCGAAATCACAGTGATCTTTGTTGTTGCATCTGGTTGCAACTGTCAGAGGTAAAATAACTGTGGAAGGACTTGTAGCTGTTGCGATTGTCGATTATTGCGAGAACAGGTTCCGCCAATGTTATTAGCTGTCAAATGCACCCGTCGCACCGCCCACGATTAGCGAGAATCGAGTAGAGCGAGCAACAAGAAACAAGTGGGCTAGCAACGAGCTGCGAGTGTGTAGTTCGGATGATTTCGTCGCTGGGCTGTGCTACGAGTAGAATTACTGCCCATGCACATGCGAATGTACAGACGCCAGCACATCAAGCTACTACAATCTGTCAAATTTCTTTAATAGATTTTCAACTTTATCGCTAAAGCATTAGGTTCAAGGTTGATTGGGAAAATTTGACAGGTTCGGGTAGTTTGATGTGCCATGTAAGTAAGTAGTTTGTACCAAGCTGCGACAAACTAGTAGAGACACAGAGAGATATTGCCGGTAATGTGAACAGTCAGCGATAAACTATTAACAGATTATGCATCTTTTGACATGGGACCAATATTGATTGTACGTTTCTTGAGCGAGCAAATAGTCGTTAACTAGTAATAGACTAGCGTTGACGATGGGACAAATGCCTTAAAGGATCAATAATCCATTTTACCAACGTTTGATTACGTAATGCTCCAGCACCCTTATTGCGTAACACACTTTTAATCACAATCTGAATGAATTTGAAGGATATTGCTAATCCTTTGCTTCGTTCAAATCATTAGTCTGCTCAACAAAATAAATAACGCAATGAATGTTGTTGAACTGTCAAAATTAAAGACATTGCTACTGTTAGTTACGAAATTACCCCGCAGCTCTACAGCATGTGTCATTATCACTCATCATAGAGAGAAGTGAAGTATGACAGGTAACCCGTCTGTCTAAATAAGTACTGGTGTCCATTTCCTTATTTCGCCATATTCATTCGACACTACAACTATTTTAGTCCAAGTCTGCTCAAGTTAAATCCATACAAGAGCATAGTAATAATCTATACTTATAATAAATCTGTAGAGAGGTCAATTCTGTACATGAAATATATTTCCAAAATAACTATCAGGGGGTGATTAGGGATCGATACTGATGCCAAAAATGCAATCAGTAAAATTTTTGTCTGTCTGTCTGTCTGTCTGTATAACCGTTATAGAAACAAAAACTACTCGACGGATTTTAATGAAACTTGGTATAATTATTTTTCATACTCCTGAGCTGGTTATAGTATACTTTTCATCACGCTACAATCAATAGGAGCAGAGCAGTGAAGGGAAATGTTGGGAAAACGGGAGAAGTTACTCCATTTTTTACGCTTCCGTCGCGTGTGCAACCTTAATGGTTAAAGCTACACAGAAATCATGTATGACGGAAATGTTCTCCTTAAAATTATATAAAAAATATCCCACGACAGCATATGTCTATCTTTTATGGTTGACTCACAATAACACGTGTAACTCCCGATAGCTTAGCAGTTCGAAGCTTTCTGATTATATTTGTCTACTCTTACATTTATAACACTCTCAGTCATTCTTAATTAAAAAAGTTAACATTATTAACTATTCCATAAAAAAGAATCATAGAAATCGGTATAGAAACACCAAAGTTATACATGAAATACGCTAATAATAAGCCATCGCGCGTGAATCACGCTCGACGCGTCTCGCGCCTCGCGGCCGAAGGTATAAACTTCCTTCTCATGAAATTTGTTTAAAAATTGGCATTCCGATTATTCTGCTCCGAAATTTAAGACCACCACAACTTTGCAATGGAACTCGGCTAAAAGTAACCCAGTTGCAACAAAATATAATCGAGGCTCAAATTTTAACAGGTTGCGGTGCAGGAAAAACCGTCTTTATTCCCAGAATTCCCATAATACCAAATAATTTTCCATTCCAATTTAAAAGAACGCAATTCCCAGTATCGGTGTGTTATGCAATGACAGTTAAAAGGCTCAAGGGCAAACTTTTCGTGTTGCTGGAGTAGATCTCGGTGTCAGTTGTTTCTCGCATGGTCAATTGTACGTCGCTCTTTCCCGGGTTAGCAGTTCTAGAAATCTTTATGTTCACGTGCCGGACGGGTCAACTTTCAACATAGTTTACCCGGAAGCTTTGCGCTGAAGTATTTTCGTTCTATAGGTACCTACATTTTTTTTTTTTTTTTTTCTGGATGGGAAATCATCAAATGACCCCTCCAGCTCTGGTTGGAGCGGAAGGGAGGTATCAGACTCTTACTGACTAAAACCCACCCGTGTTCCTTCCTTAGCCCTTTATGTTCCAGGGCAGCGGTAACCCTTTCGGACGATCCCGCTACCCCTTCTATAGGTACTTAAGCCTCATGTGAACGTGATCTAAACAATATTACCAATACATTAACTTAATAACACACAAGGAGTTACACGCTGACGGAGTCGTGGGCACAGCTATTAACAATAATATTGTGCGGTTCCGTATTGCGATATTTTTCAACAGTATTGTAGATTGACATATTATATTTCCCTACTAAAATACGAAAGTTAATCTGTCTGTTACATCAAAACCACTGAACCGTGAGGAAGGACATAGGCTACTTTTTTTTACGAAAAACGGCGGAAACGTGGACATAGTCGCGGGCAACAGCTATAGGTACTATATAAAATTATATATTCTGTCTGTAGGTATGTTACATTTTCACGCCTAAATCACTGAACGGATTTCGATAAAATTGCCTGCCAGCAGATGCCAAAGAGATAGATGGCATCCTGGGGAAGGACATACTTCTTATCCTTTCCGACATTCACGCGGGCGAAGCCGCGGGCAGAAGCTAGTTATAAATAATGTGACGTTAAGAGTCTATGACTTACACATACTCGTATTATTACTGGGCTTACCGCTAGTTGACTGTAATGACTTCAGAAATATGACACGTGGCTGTACCTTCCTTTTAGAGAATATAATTTACGTGTAAGCTAAGTTTAGTGTAAATAAAATAAATAATATATTGTAACATAATATCACAGAGGTTAACCTATAGTAGGCACACCCATATTTCGCCAGTTATGTCTAAGTCCCATCCATAGGCGCCATCAACCGGAGAGTTTGGCTGTGTTTAGGCTGCAACTGAGAAATTCGAGATGGAAACACCCAATAACACCTTGCCCGACATGGGTACAGTTGCAGAGCTATTTCTTGTCAGGGTTTGATTCATAGTAGTATTTTTAGCAAATCTCCAAAGTTTTTTGATTGCAATGAGGTTTGTCTGGCACCACAAATAACTAAATACGTTTAGCACTCAATTAAAACATATTTCTGTGTCTTTTCTATGTAGGATGAGCGACTTTTACACTCTGTTCCTCTAACCTCTATAATGTTTTAAATACGTTTAGCGCTAAACGAATTTAGTGATTTGTAGTGCCAGTGGTGGTGAGCCAAAATGTAATGAGATGAAAATAATCAGTTTAAAGGTAATTTAATTTAACAAAAGAAATAGGAATTTCAGTAACAAAAATTGAAGAAACCCCGGGGGCTCTAGAAAATAAATATCATCTATCTAAGATTTAAAAGGTACAATGGCGCCGATTCACTTGTTCACCAACTAAACTAAATTTAAGTTCAGTGTATCGTTTTCTTTCTATTTCATTAAGAAAAGGACAGAAGATAAATATTAGTTTAGTCCTGTCAAATTAGTCAGCGCCTGACATAAATTGACGTATTTTTGGTAGCCATGTTTTTAATCACGTATAATCTGTATATGGAGTATCTTAATTTGACAGGACTAAAACTTAATGAAACTTTCTTAATGAAATAGAAAGAAAAAGATGCACAGACCTTAAATTTAGTTTAGTTTGTGAACAAGGGAACCAGCGGCAGTATAGGACACAAAATAACAATAAGCAATCTTTAAAATATTATGTTTGTAGACAATAGTTTGTGAGAACAAGAGAAAAATATGAAAGAAACTCACGATTTTCTTGGTAAAAATAAAATAATTGATTGTTGTTACTTCTAAAATGTCTTGCGTGTTTCACATACATTACTTACATTGGTAGAATCCAATAATATAACAATATTTCTTTTCTTTAAGTAGGTATTTGTTAAAATGTTTTTCTCGTGTGTATTAGTCTTGACTCTCTCTCTCATGCCATTATCACCTTTCCGCCCCTGTCACATGTTACTTGATGTCGGCGATGTCGGCGCAACACGTTTTCTTCTTCCAGTTCCCCTATCAACCCTCACGCTATCATTCACTCCCTTCTCTTTCACACCATTCCTCACACAATCCATCCATATTTTATTCATCCTTCTTCTCCCTCTCCATCCATCAATATATAAAGTTAGTTGATATTTTTCCACGTCAGCTGTGATCCCACATTATGATTTAAAATAAAAAATAATCGGGGAATCCTAAGGGATTACTTGATATTTTTTTTTGTGATAAGTCAAAGGTAGGTAAGTTAGGGCTGATTTTTCCAACGCCGGATAATTTTATCTGAGGAATAATTTTGGAATTTTGTTTGTTTTTTTTTTTTGTGATGACGCTTATTTCTTATTATTATTTGTTTCGTTTGACATAGAATTATCTGTTTGACACTGTATTACTGTATGTGTATCTATCGATTAATTTGTTGACTAATCTTTATCAATTAATTTACAACTGACAAATATTCATTTATTTTTAATTTTTCTGTGGTAACTTGTATCTATAATATTAATTGTTTGAAAGCATTTGCACGCCGGAAGGTAAAATGTATCGGAACTATTGACATAAAAACATCTTATTTGTATACCTACATTATTGGCAAATAAATGAATAAGATTATGATGATTATGAATTTTTTACAGTTCTGCCGTAAAAAAATTGTCAGACGTCAATTTTATTCCACGAATAAAAACTATCTGTCGATTGAAAAATCAGCCCTTCCTCAATAAAAACGTTATAATAGTTCAAACATTTGGATCACTAGAATTTTAAATCATAACGAGGTGTGCCACAGCTGAAGTAGAAGAATGTCAACTACTTTTGGAGGCCACTGAATATTCATCTCTTGTATCGCTTTAACTCCTGTCATCCACGTAATAAACAAGGTGATAAACAAGATGTTCTCTGAACAGGTACACCTCGTGCCGCTCGAATTAGTTCCCAAGTTGCGCTGATGTGAACCGATTGCTGTTACTTGCATGTGACTACAGCTTGATACAAGTTCGTTAGTAACATGTTAATTAATTTCTGGTTACAGACTAAGGATTAGTGTGGCTTCAGTTTCAGAGAAACGTCTGTATTTTTAAGTCAGAACTTATATTTATTTAACAATAGTTTCTGCCCGCGACTTCGTCCGCGTGAAATTTATTGTACCCCCGACCCACCCCAAAACAAAATTTGTATTCGGAGTATAGAAAAGTGTTGTTTTTAGATTTTTCAAGGAATATTCTAAAAAAATAATTAGTGAAATCGGTTCAGCTGTTCTAGAGATTTGCGCTTAGCAACACATTCAGCGATTCATTTTTATATTATAGATAAATATAGAAGAAGATAACGTCAGATCTATATTCCCCGAATTCGCCAGTTTGTTGCCAGTTGTTTGAGTGTATGGGGATGACCCTATTGCCGTCAACCGGGAACAAATCGAGACTCCGAAGTGCTACTGAGAAATTCCCGATGGACAACCCGATACCACTTTGTATGAACAGGGAAACAAACCCACACGCTCAGCAGTAGCGTTTCCGACCGAGACCAACAAGGCAGCCTATATTATTCATTTGAATAAAAATGCTCCCTTAATCATTAAAACTTGATTAGGTACTTATGAACGCTGTATTAAAACAACCTTTCCTTATAATCCACATATCAATGGAATAAGAGAGCAGAGAAAACATCAAATTAATCTAAGTTTGTTATAAATCTTTCCTGTTTATTATTTACGACATCAGATTTCTTACCCCAAAAATAAACAAGTACTTTAATTATCAAACATTTTTAAGTCACAAACAAAAGAGGTATTAAATTAATCCTTGGCCATTTACAGAACTCTGGTGCCACCCACAGAGACAGACCTAGTTCTCCACAAAATCCTTTATTCAGGTCCACAATGAATCTTAAGCTAACCTAACTCTACTTAATAAGCATAACTTAGTCTAAGCGATAATATTTTGATAACCTTTATGAGAATAAATTCCAAAATTTCAGTATGTAGACAGAATATATTTAAAGAAATAACATACATATTCATAAGTATTTAGAAGATTTTGTTAGTGTTAGCAAAGTTACTAATTATACATACCAAATGTTTTAGGATAGCAACGCTCCATAAATACAACGCTCCAATAACTAGGGAAAACAATAATATGACATGGTTTTCAATGTTTTTGTTTTCTAGAAAAGCCTAAAGCCTTTTAGTCTCTGCTAAATAAATGTGTTTTGTTTAGATAGATAGATAAAAACGTTTATTTAGTGCAACAAAAGACACACAATACAAGTAATAAAAAATTGAATAATAAAAAAAAAGTGAAAAAAAAAACAAAGATTAAAAAGATAAATCGACCCATAGACACCTCGCAAATCCACAACCTCTAGCATAAAATAGTAGTCTATGTCCACAATGGTCGATCACTACTGGGCGGTGTGTGTCTCATGGTTGCACCAAATGGGAGTCCAGCTCAGCATATGCCAGGTACAATACCTGACGCTGGTATTCTGCTGTATCCCGTTAGTGACACACGGATGTCGAGAAGACGCATCTGATTTCAAACAAAATGGTACCTAAATAGTGCGGCGCGTATACTGTAAGTTGGTAAGTACCCACATCACATGTTTATTTCTACCCTTCTGCTACATTATGATTCTATCCATTGCTTGGTCTGATTTTGAACCAGGGTTCGTAAGAATCTTATATTTATAATAAATATCAAAATATCCGATATTTGATAAATGTATATATCCGATATTTATCGTGTACTAGCTTCAGCCCGCGACTTCGTCCGCGTGAAGTAACTTTCTTAATTTTTTCCGTTAGAACCTTCTACAAAGTTTCAGAAAACTTAAAAATAAAAGATGGATGAAATCGGTGAAGTCTTTCTCAAGTTATGGCGTGACCAAGGGAAATAGGGATTAATTTTTATATATATTGATAAAAAAGGTGCGATTTTTATTTCTATAAGCGGTTTAAATGTCTTTAGCTGTAGAATAATGCAGTTTTAATTTGATTATTTGAAGTTTTTTATTACAAAAGTAACAAAAGAGTTTTTCATACACAATAATTAATCCAAATTGTAGTTTTTTTGTCAAGTTTTGCTAGAGTAAATTACGAATCTGCTAAATTTTAAGTTTCGACAGTAAATATCAATTGATATAGACTATATCCACATAAATATCAATTGATACAAGTGATATATATCATGATGTAATATATCCACTGATATATATCAGCGAACCCTGTTTTGAACTTACATAAGGTTTGTTATGGTATTTGTTGAGTTGAGTTGCTATGCTCGTATTTACTTCCTTTCCTTATTTAGTAATTAGTGTACCTAGTTACTATGCTAAACATAATCAGCACTCGGCGAGAGGGAGTGAGCCGTAATCCACCACGCGGGCCCATTGTGCGTTGATGTCACGTCTTCAAAATGTTGGTTTTAGGACGTGCCGGACATTATGGGGTTTATTTATAAACGATGATAAAAGTTAAGTGAGGTTTAAACGTCAAAAATGTATGGTTAAATAGTCGCTAATCGCTACTTAACTTTAAGCAGCGTTTGTGAATAAAGGGGGAACATAACTGACGAAATGTGGGTGTATAACCAAAAATAAAGAGTAAAGAGTATTCTATTCTATTATAGGTACAGCTCTGCCTTACCCTTCGGGGAATACAGGCGTGATGTTACTACATATATTTTAGAAATTATTCCAAAAAATGGAAGACCAGATATTTTTGTTTCTTGTCTATCTTATCCCCAAGAAGATAGCAAACATTCGATAAATTTTCCAATGCACTCCTCTTCCTCGTTACTCTCACACGATGGTGAGGTGAAAACAACTTCCTACACTAAACTAGCGCATCTATACACAAATTTTATCACTACAAACAAACTTGAGCGTACCTATAATACAGATATTTACGTCGGTAGTCGCAGCCTGCGACATAGCTAAGGCTGTCTAAATACATTAGCTGGGAACTCGCACCGCCTCGAAACTGTTTCACCGCAGTTTGATTCCGAACGGATTCGAGGAGCGCACCTCACTTTAGGGAAGGGATGTTACCGGATACGGAGTGACGAAACTTAGTATGTACGGTATTTAGTTTTGAGGCTAGGATGATAGAAAAAATTGCACTGAGAGTGGCAGTTGAAAAATTAAGAAGGTATCCGCTTAATATTATTTTGTGGGATTAAGCACAAAAAATAACACGTTTTGTTTGTTAACCAATCGGTTACTTTGCATACCTTATATTTTGTAGTTTTTTTTTTTTTTTTAACTTAACAGACAGTTGTGCTGCTGGGGAGTTTGTTGCGCTACTTCTTCTTCACAGCGAAAGCACTAGGTGGTGGTGTAGGCGGGCGTTGGGACTTTTGTAATTTTGACGTTCGAAAAGTGCCGATTCTCAGCCTAATTTATATAAATGACTTTTGATTTTGGTTAACTGTGCGAAAATTTTGATCATCAAAACACATTCATTCGGAATAGTAACAGTCCTATCCACTACCATCACAACATCAAATTAGTTCTATAAAAGCTATTTAGCCCTTCATTGCATCTTGATGGAAATTTCCATCAAACGGTTCACAGGTTAAAAAAGCACACAAATCACTGGGCGGTGTTGATATTTTTGCGTCTGACAATTTCTTGAAATATTTTTGGTTGATACGGAACGTAACTACGCAAAAAAAAACAAACGTCAATGTCAAAAATGACAATCACAGTTTGGTTACCTGGTGACTAATAATTTTGTTGTAACGGTGTAAAAGAATTACGTTATTTGCTTGCTTTGATCTACGGGAGTTGTTGAAAATATTCATAATGAGTGGAAATAAGGTAAATGTTTTAGAATCTGCTAATATTTGTAAGGAAAACATTAAAAATATATCGATAATTATGTCGATTCGGTATGACGTAAATTTACATCACTATGCAGTATGGTCATACCTGAAGTATGGAGAAATTTTCGTTCATGAAATTTTACATTTGTATGATTTTTTTGTTGTTTTAGAATAATTTACAAGAGAGAGATATAGAACACTATCTATCACAACTAGAAGACGGTTGGCTGTCAGAAGACGGACTAGAAGCTGATGATTCTGATGATGATGACCCACCAAATTCACACTATACTAGAGATGAACTTCTACATCTGTTAGGTGATGAGAATGATAATGAAGATGATCAGTAAGTTAATGAAGAAGACCCACCTCTCGTTGAAGAACCACTAGAAGGAGCAGAAATTCAAAATAGATCCCCTGGTGGTAATATTTTAAATGCACTATTGGACAAAAGAAAACTTATTTGGAAAAAGAGGAATATGGACTTTGATGAAGACAAAATTAGATTCTTAGGCTGCTCAACTTTTGATTCTGAAATATCTCAGCTAGAAACTCCTTACCAATGTTTTAAATATTTTTTTAATGATGATTTTATACAGAAAATAGTAGCAGAAACTAATTTATATAGCATGCAAAAAGATCCTAATAACAGAATAATATACACAGCATCAGATATCAAAAAGTTTCTTGGGATATTGCTGTTCATGTCAGTGCAAAAATTTCAAAATACCAGAGCATATTGGCACCCTGTTCATGGTTAAGGCCCAGTTTCATCCACAATGCCAGTCAATAAATTTGAAAAAATCAAACTTGCATTGCATTTTCAAGACAATGAGCTTCATAGACCTGTGGGCCATGCAGATCATGACCGGTTATTTAAAATTCGTCCAGTTATTGAGCATCTCTTTCCATCTACTTGATCTAACAGTAATTAATTCTTGGATCTTGTACAAAAAAATGCAGCAAATAGAAATATACCAAAAAAGGATATACTTTCAATGGGCAACTTTAGAAATGAATTGGCACAAGTTTTGTGCAGAATAGGAGCTGACACAGAGGTTAAAAGAGGTCGTCCCAGTACCAGTTCTCTAGATAACGAAATACAGGCAAAAAGGAAGAGGGGACCAGCAGTTGTTGCTCCACCAAAGGACATAAGAAGAGATGGTGTTGATCATTGGCCACAAGTTGGAGGTTCACTACGTTGTAAGTACCCACAGTGTAAGGAGTATTCTACAATAAGATGCAGCAAATGTGGAATCAATCTGTATCTTAATAAAAACAATAACTGCTTTGAAAATTATCACAAAAACTGATTTTTATTTGCATTATTTTATTTTGTACTAAGCTCATTGTTACTAATTGCATAATGATGTAAATATCCATCATATGGTTTTTTTTCGAAAATAAATACATAAAAAGGTCACAGTTTTTTTTTATTATTTTTAACACATCCTAGGGCTGTAATTACATGCATATGATTTTTTCTACAAGGAAATATTAAATCATGCAATGAAGGGTTAGGTATATAAAAGCTTTATTAAAAAAGCCACAATAAACCCATCTATTTCAACACGAACGTAATAAATGTCACCATTTACATTTATTTTTTAACCAAAAAACTGGTCATATTTTGCGGTGATTGTGAATGGCAACACTAAATACAGCTCTGTGTCCCTCCATGTCAGATATAAATGTCAACTGAATGTGACAAATCACTATTCTCTTAGTGAGTGATGGACTGTTACCTACTTGTTTATGAGTTTTTGTTGAAACTAAACATAAATTATGTAGCTTGCACTTTTTTAGCATTGCCTTTGTATTTTTCACCGGTGATGTAGCCTAGAAACATAAAAATCGACTTATTTGGTATTCGTTTTCAGATCTGGTGCTTTACATTGGGTAAATTATTTCATCAACAATGAAGAACTCTTCAAACGGTGAAGGAAAACATCGTGAGGAAACCGGCATTTTCTAGAACCAAAAAAATCGAAGACATGTGACATCTACCAACCGGCACTGGGCCCGCGTGGTGGTTTACGGCCCGCTCCCTCTCACCGAGAGGAGGCCTGTGTCCCAGCAGTGGGAACACAATAGGCTGACAATGCTAATGTCGTCAAGTCAACAAACTGAGATACCATAGATTGAGTTAATGCGAAGAACGTGGTGGAGTAAAATGTCTAACACAGAGAGCAGGATTTTCAAAACTCAAAATCAAAACATTTATTTCAATTAAACCATTTACAGACAACACTAGTCCTTTCTTGTCTAAAAAGGGTCTTTTTGCTACAACAATTATATGCTGATATTATGCGGTAATTTAACATCACGCTTGTAATCCCAGAAAGGTTAAGCAGAGGTGTACCTTAATACGCTCACATTTCGCCAGTTATGTTCAAGTCCCATTTAATAAAGGGCGAGCCCATTGCCGGTATTTTAATGAAGATTTAATGACCTATGCTTATAATGATAAATTAAAACGTCTGCCAAGGGTCAAGCTACGAGTCATGAGATCAATTGATTGGCATTTGCCATTGTCATTGCTTCAGCATTTACCGACACTTATGTGTGATATACATATTTTACAATTAGCTGCGCCCCGCGGTTTCACCCGCATAAGTTTCGATCCCGTTGAAATATCGGGACAAAAAGTATCCTATATGTTAATCCTGGTTATAAACCATCAGTGTGCCAAATTTCATCCAAATCTGTTCTGCAGTTTTTGCGTGAAAGATTAACTAACATTCATCCATCCATCCATACAAACTTTCACGTTTATAATATTAGTAGGATAGGATTTAGCGTTAGCAAGTTAAACCAAATATTTATTTTTTCAGCAACTACCCCCCATAATTGAGAGGTGGACAGACGACTAACGAGACAAGTAGAGACAAGTCACTAGATGTAAGCAATGCAAGACTGGTAATTGTTGCATAGCCTTCGCCTCTGTCAAACAGAAGGCGTATATCTGCTGTTTTAATACTATAATATATCATCATTGTCATCATTCATTGGCCCTCATCCCAATTGATCTGGGGTCGGTGCAACATTATTTTTTCTGTCATACTATAAATCGTCATCAGTAGTTTGGGTGACTACTACTTTCTATTCTACTATCTATCACAGAGTCTATAACAGCATTAAACGTAGGTACCAATAATAAACAAAAGTAATTTATCCTCCCAGCTTCCTAATTCCATGTTTCAAAGGAAGCAGATCCGCAGCAGCTGTGAAGTTATGACGTGGCGGATATTACCTAACCGAACGTCGGGGCACTGTGGCCCATTCATCTTTCTATATCTTTTAGCGGGCTTTCAAACTTTGTATCGTTGTTGGTGTTGGTGTGTCGTGTATATATAGCCCTTTTTAGGAGTGTGGTTCCAGCATTCGCTTGTTATTTTAGAGGCATGAGTATGAGGAAGTATCCTCATTAGATCCTCCCAATTCAAAGGAGGCTTTGAATCGGGAGGATCTTCCGACAAGACTGGTGTTGTGTCTGGTGGGCTAATTCTCGACGGTTGTTGATGTTGGATTGTTGTAAATTATGTCAATCGCGCGGATAACTTTGCTTGCGAGATATAGGATTTGCGTGACGTAACACGTGATGTGTGGTTCGCATGTGGCGTTTTAGATAGAATTTTGGATTTGATATGTTTCAGACGATTTGTGGTTACTTTTTAGCGTCTAGATTACTATTAAATATGAAGTCGTACAAACATCACTTCACAATTAGTCATTGGGAATATAAGTAAAAACCGTCGTGATTATCAAACTAAATAATCGCAGTAGCTATATTATTATTAACGGTAACAGATAATAGATGTCGAGTGGTTCGTAGAGTTACCCGTTTCTGCAAACTATGGGGTTTATTCATAAACGATGACTAAAGTTAAGTAACGTTTAAACGTCAAAAATGTATGGTTAAACAGTCGCTAATCACTACTTAACTTTAAGCAACGTTTATGAATAAAGGGGAAAATGTTTACAAACCTTTCGATAAATGTTCTGAGGTACCGAACTTATGCCTTTTCTCTACTATGTTGGGGTCGGCTTCCAGTCTAACCGGATGCAGCTACAATTACTGTAATACGTATTACAGTAATTGGGTTAGACTGGTTTTCAGACTTTCGGGCTTCGGACGACCCGTACCGACTGTAATAGATCCACGAATGACAGCCGGGACCAACGGCTTAACGTGCTTTCCGAGACAGGCGTGGGGTCTTGGTATGTAAAGACGGTCACCCATCTACGGACCAACCGCGGCAAGCGTAGCTCAACCTGACCGACCCGTGCGGCTGTTATTACTTAGCCACAAGCTCAACGATCAACAAAGGTACACTAACATTGTAATTATAAAGAGCAAAATTAGGTTCAACATCACAAATATTCAAAACGTAAACAATCAACATAGGTACACTAAGAAAATCACGAAAATTTCCCCCAAGAAAAGCGACGACTTGTTATGGTTGCACCTCAAGCAACAATGTGCGAGTAAGAAACACAATGACGCTTGAGAGGCGACGCGATGCATCCCATTGTCTACGGCGGGCGTTACCTTCAGCTGTCGGTTATCCACTACCTACTTGCAGGGGTACAAAATCTTTGGATGAGAGGTACACTTTGTATTCACGAAATTGTAAGAAAGTATATTCTAGTATGTCAGTATATTCTCGTAATTTTTGTTTAGTTTTATAAGTGTAATGTTAATTATTTTTGATTCTATGTATTTTTATTTTTTTCTGTTTTACTCTTTCACACGCTCTCTACATCTCTGTATCTCTCTACATCTCAGGTATGCTGGAAGAGATTTCTTATGAAATAAGCATCACCTCTGTACCTATTTTTTCTGTTCTGTTTTTTCTTTTCTGTTTATATATGTGTGTAGATAAATGGTAAATACATAAAAAAAAGGAAAATGTAGTGTCCTTTTTTGTGATCCTGATTTGTTTTCGTAGGTATTCGTATTTGAAGTGTGTGTATTCAGGGTAGCGGGATCGTCCGAAAGGGTTACCGCTGCCCTGGAACAGAAAGGGCTAAGGAAGGAACACGGGTGGGTTTTAGTCAGTAAGATTCTGACACTCCCTTCCGCTCCACCCAGAGCCGGAGGGGTCATTTGATGATTTCCCATCCAAAAAAAAAAAGTGTGTATTCAGGATTGTCCGACAGAGTTGATTGTTTGTTTTGTTATTTAACTGTTTTCTTTTTCAATTTATTGTTTATATTTCATCTGAAGGCGAATTCCGGTAATTAAAAACGTTCAAAATCTAGTCGCAATCTCATCTCAGCGACTATCAATGTCAAAAACTTGTCAAAAATGTAGGGAAATAACAGGTATTTTTGACAGATTGAGACTAAGATCAAACTGTGAACGTTCTTGAAATTACCACAATTGCCCCTCAGAATGGTTTGTATCGCAACCTGTTATCAGTCTCTTGATTAGTTTAGTACGAATATTCCGGAATATATTTGTGACACAAGATTACCGAGATGACGATTAATACAGAAGTATGGAATGGAAGAAGAAGACATGCTGCGCCGACACCAAATAAATAGGGAGGGGACAGGAAAATGATGATTCGTGAGACAAGAAACGATGATCTAAAGATAATTCATATGAAAAAAAATTGTTACTTTCTGTTTCACTCCTTGTAGGTATTTTATTATATACTATTTAACCCTTCACATAAATCCAATGTGGATCCGCGTGAGATACTTCCACTTGCTTTTTACTTTTTTCTGTAATTACGGCATTCAACCAGTTAAAATAAGCATAAAAATAGAAGCTCCTGAACACACTATATTATCCATTCAATTTCACCAACGGAACAAAGCAAGACTATTTTACCTGAAGTTACCCCAAACCATAGACGCCACGACTCAAACAAAAGACGTCTTCAAACATCTTTGTCGACAAGACAAATCTCCCTGAAGCCAATTAGATACTCACATAACATCTAATAACCAATCTATCTCAAGGATACAAGATTAATAACACCGACGCGTTACTGCGTTCATTTGAAATATTAGATTACATAGAACAATTACTATGTTATTGATGACGTGAGCTCCGATAACTTTTGAATCTGTTAGGACTGATCAATAACCATCTTCAGTGTGGGAGGATTTAGTTTTAGATAGAAGGGTAACCATAAAATAATATCACGCTTGTAATCCCTGAAAGGTTAGGCAGAAGTGTACCCGTAGTGCACCCACATTATGCCAGATATATTTAAGATTAAGTACCACGTAATCGAGGGTGAGGTTGGTGTATAGAAAGAAATGTAGTTTCAAATATAGGATGGATGAATGATATATGATGATGACTTATATATGTAGGTATGCCTGAAAACTCATCCAGCTGAAACAGGAAACAACAGGCCTGCTTCATTTGGATAAGTTTCCTGGCAGGACATAGTGAACAGGCTCCTACTATTGTGTATGTTTATGTTAATCTTTCAAAATGAATAAACCACAGTGAATTGCTAAGCCATAGCTGTTAAATTGGTCACAAAAGGTGAGGAAGGAGAAATGAGGTTGCTACACAATGAATGCCTGATGAAGGATACTGACGAGGCAAGTGGCGGCCACGCTAGCGAGAGGACCTGGGGGTCTACTCCGAATTGCAAAGTGCGAATGTTCGGATCGGACCGACACATGGCCGAACCGAATATTATTGAAAAATTCTAAAAAAGTTCGGATCGGCTCAGTTGGGTCGGGACTCGGGACCATAGTCAATATTCGAAAGAGTGTAGGAGTGTAGGATCGGAACCGACTGAACCAAATAGTAACTTCGTAGCAGGAAACGGCCGAACATTCGGCCGATGCTACTTCAGAGTAGACCCACTGGCTTTTCTCAAAGATGAGGATGGGGCAGACCCAGTATCAAATTGAAGGAGGGGAAAATAATGAATATAAATTACATTTATATTTTATCCTTCATGAAAAAATTATCTCAACAATTTACACCAAAAGACAACCCGAACCCTAGGAATAATCTCCGATAAAACAAATCGCCTTCAAAGCATTCCTCAAATTGTTCATGATCGATCAATTTGTTACACGTGTTGCCTCCACGCATCCCACACATAGTAATATTCAGACCGACGCCTACAGACACAAATGCATTACAATGTCTTCAACCCCTGTGAATTATACTGAAAGCGCTTCTCAGTTCAGTGAACGGAGAAAATTTCGCAAGACAAAAGCGATTAATACATATACAGGGAAAGCGGTGAATAACTCGCAAAAGCTTGGAGGCCCATCCGAAATTTTGCATTTCCATTGTACGGAATAAACGGATATAATATTATGATCTGTTCCAAAAGTATCTGCTGAAAGTGTAAACAAATCCTGTACAGTCACGAGCAAAAGTATGTATACACTCGGCTTTATTCAAAAAACCGATTTACTCCTTTACTTTTTAATGAAATTTTATGTTATTACGAACATAGCATTTTAGAACCCATAGGTTTATGTAATGTGTCGTATTTCACGAAAAAATCCCAATTGAAAGTTGCCAAGTTTTGACATATTGGTGCTCGTGACTGTACAAGTTTAACTCTTACGCAATCGCTCTGTATATGTATATCTGATATGTATTTAGATTTCAACTTCGTAACTCACGTTTTTTTTCCACCAATTAGAGTTTGAATAACATTATTAAACTTTTTTTAGCCATCAATGTCTCACTGCTGGTCAAAGGCCTCCCTATTCTCTTATTATTATTATTAAACTGCACTAGAAAAATCATCGGTCAAAATTTAGGTTATAAAATTAACATCAATGGTCAAATGAAAAACATACGGTGATTTAAAGTTAAAATTTCGAGTAAAATAGAACTACAAATTGGCATCCACAGATACGTTTTTTGATCCATTTGTTTACATTGTAATGAGATACTTTCGGAACGGATTATAATATAAGTCCGTTGCTACCTCTGTAAGCCTAAAGCCTCTGCTAATTTGTAAGTAGGCCTCCACCAGCCGTAAATTTCACGCTTGGAGTTGTAAAGTTTTACAAAAAGAACTGCCATATATTTTAGATATACATCACGGTGGCTGACGTTTGGATACCTCGTTTCTCAAGTGTTGCTTTTCTCGTCCCTTCTACAGGGTATGGTCTTAAAAATGGCGGGTTCATTTTCATACATATTTTTTTTGTTAGTATAGTTTTATGGTAGTGATTTGAGCTTTTAATATGTGGTTTGCATAGGCACACGAAAACTTAGATTAATATTGTAAACAGCTGCGAAAAACGTATATAATGAAAAAGGGCCTTTTACCTAGTTGTGAGAAACTTACAAAAAAAGTTCTTTGCGTTTAGTGAGAAGAGTAAATAGATCTATATAGAGAAATCTGCAGCCTCATCTTTGACAACGCAATGCCTTGTGCGGTAGAGTGCACGTCATTTGTATCTCGCGTACCCCTTCCTCTGATAGGACCATGGGACTGGCCTTGTTTTCCCGAAGGGTGGGCAGAGGGGTACCTAAGTACAACCACATTTCACCAGTTATGTCTAAGTCCCATGTGAGAGTGGGCCAGTTTATTGCCATCAAACAGTCACAGATCCAGGCTCCGGGCTGCGACTGAGAAGTTCCTAATGATAATTTCCTAATAACACTGGCTGATCTGGCAATCGAACCCAGGACCTGATGCTCAGCAGTAGCACATGCGACTACTAGAACAATGAGACAGTCACGTGTACATTTATTATGTGTTTATTTAATATGTAACACACTAGTTTTAAAATAAATACCGCTATCAATTTATTCGTATAGATTATACCTGTTTGAATTTTAATGGCGTTTGTTATCATATTTATACAAGTTAATGATATTAATAAAATTAATATTATTTAAATAAAATATTATTTTTCTGTAGCGGCCTGTTTAATATGGATGCTTGTTAATTGATGTGGATTTTAATGTGTGAGATAAGATAATAATTTAAATCCTTTGATTATTAATTATTTCAACTAACAGAAAATTAATGTACCATGCTACTTATTTTTTTATAAACTTACCTACTTTATGGTTGTGAATTAGCCTAGGATTTTTTAGCACGCTGGATTTTCAACGCACTGCACAGCGCCGAGAGTTTAAAATCCAACAGTGTTTTTTTGACGTGCTGGGATGTGCTCTGTTGGATTTTCAATGCTCGGATCAACACCGAGAGTTGAAAATCCAATGCGCGATAAAATCCTACCGCGATATTTTCTGTGCGAAGGCTTAAATCGCCTGCTTTGGCACCAACCTTTTCCCCTGGATTTCATGGGTACATTTAAAAAGTTATTTTTGTCATAACAGAACTTTTTATATGGCAGCTTTTTTAATTTGCATGTTTTTGGCGAAAGGAAAATATATTATTAAAATAATACAAACCGGAAATCTTTTGTGTAGACGTTTCCACAAGTTATTTTCGGATTATGATAATATTTATGTTACCCTGGCGGTACCTATTAAGGTTTTTTTTATTAATAAATATTCACAGAGCATTAACAAAAACCGCATGCCGAAAGGCTGATTTTTCCAAAGCCAGATAACTTTATTGGAGGAATAATTTTAAATATTTGACAGTTCTAAAACTGCCAGGCGTCAATTTTATTCAGGAATAAAACTTATCGGTCGATTGAAAAATCAGCCCTAAGAATAATATTTCAGCCAGATAAATAAATTGTTTATCAAATGAACACACTATGTCAACTTACCGTGTCTTAAGCATTTCAGGACAGTTCTGATTTTGAGTATGGACAATAAAATAATAAATAAAATAAATCCCTGGACATTTCACACAGCACCATTTGTCCCAAGCTAAGCAACCTAATGCTTGTGTTATGGTAACAAGATGGCTGATAAACTACTTATATACAATTTTTTTTTTGTAAATACATACATATTATAGATAGAAAAACACCCAGACTCGGAACAAATACATGTAGGTCATACAAATATTTGTTCCGTGCGGGAATCGAACCCGCGACACGCAGCGCAGCTGTCAATCGCTTAACCACTGCGCCAACCCTGCCGTCAACTTTATTTAAGTTAGCATTCAATTTGACTAACAATGTTACCTATACCCTTTTATAATATTTAGGACAACTAACTATTTACTCTAGGTAATCAATTAAATAATTAACTATACAAATATATACAAAAACAAAAGGACACCTAGGTGTCGAAGTAGTCGTCCGCATCGCTGTCATCCGGAAACGTGCCCAGTAGACTGGCAGCATTGCCACGTTGAATGGCAATGCTAATTCTTTGGCTAAAGAACAATCCAGCCCTCTGGTCACGTGCAGTGTCGACTAGTCACACGATAAATTTCCCTCACTTTACTTTGATCACCTTTCAGCGCTTAAGAACAGATAGGGATTATGTCGAACCTTATCCGAACTTTCTTCTTAACCCTCCCCGTCAGATGAAAAACATGCTTTTTGCTGTATTTTCGCACGCTTACTCACCCTTCTTAAAAAACAACAAAGTACAGTTGCGTTAAAAAGTCATTCGTATTTAATCCCAGGGGCAGCAAACATTTAGAGAGCACAATAACGCTGTTGTATTTTTCGTGACGGCACTATTTCATACACGGTCTCTTAACCCGATGTCAACCGCGTCTAGACAGACGAACGGTGTGGCTTTTAATACCGCAGGTTAGTTTATTACGCTCTACAACCCTAGTGTTTATTGTACCTATTTAAGTCTTGCGCAAATTAGGTAATATGAAAATGACTTTGAATTTCAAGAAATAGAATAGAGTATATAACATACTTAATCAGCATTATAATGTTCCCACTGCTGGGACACGGGCCTCCTCCACATGAAAGAGATAGCAGGGTGAGCTGGACTCCTTCTTAAAGGATTGGCCCACAATCGCAGTAGAGTGGGAAAAGTGGAAAGAGGGAAGGGGGGCCTTTGCCCTACAGTGGGACAACACAGGCTCATAATAATATTAAAAAACTGGCATTCAACCTTGGTGATAGTGCCAATTACCAGGTCCTATACCTTTTTAGGGTTCCGTACCTCGAAAGGAAAAAACGGAACCCTTATAGGATCACTTTTTGTTGTCCGTCCGTCCGTCCGTCTGTCTGTCTTTCAAGACCCTTTTTCTCAGGAACGCGTGGAGGCATCAAGCTTGAATTTATATCAAATACTCAGGTCTACTGACGCTTAGAGCTGTGAAAAAATCAAACTTCTAAGCCAACGCAATCAAAAGATACAGCCGTTTAAGCCGCAAATTTCCGCAAATTTTCGACACTCACAAGGGAATCAAAACTTACAGGGTACTTCCCGTGAACTCAGAGTATATAAATTTGGTAAGAAGCAACGTCTTATATCACAGATAGAGGAAAAATTGCGAAAACCTTAAATTTTTAGTTCCATCATATAATAAAAATATTTTTAATAATTTTAAATTGTACAGAGCCCTCGGTGCGCGAGTCCGACTCGCACTTGGCCGGTTTTTTGACAACTGATGAGGATGACTCGATTCTGTACCAGAGCTTAATTTTTGGCCTTTTTCCCTTACGTTATGTCATCATCATCATCATCTGCCTAGCCTTTTCCCAACTATGTTGGGGTCGGCTTCCAGTCTAACCGGATGCAGCTGAATACCTTTTCCCTTACGTTATGTATCATTATGAAAATGTATAAAATAAAACTTTGATCATATGGCCCCGCACACTCGCATGAACAGTCTCACTATTTCATTGTTTTTGTTTGTATGGTGTACAATAAAGAGTATTCTATTCTATTCTATGCGAGTTTGCGGGGCCAGAATGGTTTTTTGGTCTGAGTCCTAAAGACAGTATTGACTCGGTTTGCGTACAGCCTTGACTATCTTTTCGTCTCTCAGTTTCTGAATTTTTAACGGCATGATTCTTCTTATGTTCGTGTCAATGACTTACTCAAATTTGTCCGTTCAGTATGTACTCGTAGTTACTTGGACAGCGCTATCGTTATAGAGAAATGCATTAAATACAGCGACACAACAATTGTAGGTACCTACTTACTTAACTATCTTCTACGCACAGCCTAAATCGCTTAGTCTAGAGGTATGTTTTGCGCAAGAGTTCCTTGCATAGTGTATAAGGATTTTTGAAAATGTATAGAGGTATGAAGAACGGGGTGTAAAGTTCCCTCCCTCATCCTCCATAGAAAAAGGAGGATTCTCCGACCAGACGTGTGTTGTGTCTGGCGGCTAACTGCCCGATGATGCATGTCGGGCTAGTTGCGCGGTAAACTCTGCTTGCGAGATGCAGAATTTGGCGTAACGTCAGTATGAGACGAAATTCTCATACCGCTACAAATTCATCGCCAAAAGAGGTTAAATTTTGTATGGAAGTTCGTTATTTTTTAAGTGAGATCCTTCAAAGTTGGCTCCTGAGAAGTTTTCAATAGGTAACCCCATCGGGCACGCGGGAATTATTTACAACTTCATACAACATTAAATAAAGAATTTCCGACTTTTTCGTTTCCAAAACTTCGACGATCTCTTAACAAACGACCCTCCTCAAAGTCGAACTCCACGGTAACCCGCAAATCGTCGCAGACGGTTTATTAATATGCGATCCACGAGTTTCTATAGTTTATATAAGAGCTTACTTGATAACAAACGTAGAATTAATGAGAGATTTTAGTTCCACCGATGTGCTGCTTGATAAAATATTCAAACATTTCATGAGCGCGGTGCGGTGGTTAAATGTGCTCAGAATTCGTGCACGTTATGATGTTTATTTATCTGTGTGACTATTTTCTTGCTTTCATGTATGAAATATTCAAAGCAGTAGATCTGTTTGATATTCGGTTTCTATGTGGTAAAGTTCAGCATTTGGACATTTTTTTAAATATTTTAATTTTTTAAGCAAAGTTTAAGTCTACAGCCACTTACTGGGCTCTGATAAAAAGAAGAGTACCACGCCACGAAAAGTAGAAAAAGAAAGAAGATAAACCTGATAGTTATCACTGTAAGTAGCACATACTTGTAAATTAATTACAGTTGAAGTACCAGATTAAGAGTGAACAGTGAACTTCTATTCCAGAACACTCTTACAAATTATTAATTAGTCTCATCAGCCTAGCCTTTTCCCAACTATGTTGGGGTCAGCTTCCAGTCTAACCGTATGCAGCTGAATACCAATATTTACAAATTATTAATAAGTACTTACCTAAATAAGTATGACTCATGGCTGATTTTTCAATACTCAGATAACTTTTAACTGAAGAATAAATATAGCTGTTTCATAGGAAATATAAGAACGCGGTCATATTTATTCTTCACATACAACGTATCTGACTGTTGTAAAATCAGCCATGAGTCATACTTATTTAGGTAAGTACTTATTAATAATTTAGAAAAGTGTCCTGGAATAGGAGTTCACTGTAAAGGAGCAACTGAAAGACGTAAAACATTCAAGATTAATGCACAACCTTGTTTACAAAGAACCGCTTATAAGTATAACGGCACATGGCCATTATCAGTCAATTCTGGGTTCATCGCGGCTGCCGAGCTATCGTGGGTAGGCGGGCGAGGAGAATTAAAACCAAGATGAACAACGATGCACAATTATTATTTTAGCAAACAGAATCTAATTAATTGGAACAGGTACAACGACGCTCCACCGAACACGTTTTGCTTGGGCGCGATGCAAACGGATCCCTGATCCATCCGACGGCCATGAGCAAAAGAGCCAGGAGTTGCGTCAGAGTGAAGAAACGTCAACCCGCGGTTGTCAAAATGTCCGCTGTCATTCTTCACGTTTCTTGACACTCTTGAAGCGCCGTTACGGCCGGACTGACATTCGCACGTCCTCGTGCGACTGCTCACGCCTCGAGTTATCTGCAAAGACCAAATACCAATCTGTAGTCCACCTTTGGGCACGCTCGCCCATCCCTGACTAGCTACCCATCTAAGCTGCCTGTTTGAAAAGATCTCGATCTTCACCCCTCACATCTAAACTAAACACACTGGGCGGACAACTGACCTCAGGCGCCCCTTCGACCACCCACCAACTCGCATGGTGCGGTGGACCGGACAACCCGTCAGCGCCCCTTCCGCCAGTAACGAAAGCCACACGCAGCTGCTGCAGTAAACTGGTCCGGAACGTCGACCCACATAGGCCAGTCCCGGATCAATCTCCTGCCAGCCAGCTCACACCAGAGAAGTCGTAGTCTGATCGTGGGCGTCGACCCGGTTTAGGCCAGCCCAGTCGATCAACTACACTTCATACCACATAGGATGACGTAGTCTGATCAGAGGCATCGACCCGGTTTAGGCCAGCCCCATTTCTCAAACACGCCGCTCCCAACTGCCCATCCAGAGACCTACTCTCTAGATCGATTCTCGATAATGTTGCCATTCCTTTCCACTATGGACCTCCGCCGTCTCGGCCTCCTCTGCCTCGTTGACTAAGGAAGTAGCTACTTCAATCAATCCATCGTGGCCCCTGGGTACTGCGCGTAAGTTATCATGGGCGTATACTTATAGGTTCGGTTAGACCCATCAATGTCTCTCAGCTCGTATCTATCGTTATCTAGTACCTTGACGATCGTAAAAGGACCTTTGAACTTTTGCTGTAGTTTGGTTTGGTTACGCTCACTACCCTTGATAAAAGAAAAGGTCGCCCACACTGAATGGTCTCACTATTGCTCTACCTCGGTTAAAGCGTTCTACTTCTGACGAAGCAGCCTTCTTGATTTGCACCAAATAAGTAAACTGCCCTTTTAAGGGATTGAATTGCGCTAGCAGCATCGAGAGAATGTGAGTAATCCTAAAAGATCGTATTTGGTGAACGAATCGATAATAACGGCCGCATATTCTTTTCTATCACTTTTACCACTTAGTTTGCCCGTGATGTCTATATGTATCGTATGCCAAGGCGTAGATACTATTGGTATTGGATGTAATCGAACCTGCTGTGCTCCCGAACATCCCTTTGAAGCCTTGCATACTATGCATGAATCTACAAATTTACGAACCTGCTTGCACATTTGTGGGAACCAATACTGTTCCTATATTTTGTCAAGCGTCTTATCAGCACCAAGATGCATAATTTCTGTGTGAACGTGATTAATAAGTGTCCAAGTCAGGGATCTTGGTACAACGGGTAACCAAGAGCTGGTTTTATTGCGTTCAATTTTCCTATACAATATGCCCTTCTCACGTCATATGTGTGTGCAATCACTTCTGGCTACTCGTTGTTTTGATGTTTGCTGATAAGGTCACAAACTTCGCTATCACGTTTTTGCTCTACGGCTAGCCAACCCAGATGTAACTCGTCTTATTTGGATCAATAAGGTCTATACGGAGAACGCCTGTCGTGACCCGTCGCGTAGGCATAACGTCTGTGAAGAACTCACTATATTTTTCTAAAATTCTAGTCAATGCTAATTTGTCATCACCTTGTAATTCCGTATCCAATATTCATGAAATCAATGTTACTAGATTTGTCAGATAAATTAACTTCTTTACGCTGAGAAAAAGTAACTTGATCATTATCCATATGCACGTGTAAGTTACACTCTCATATATCCCTACCTAATATAACTGGCTCATCAATGGTGCCATCGGGTACTATGTGAAACAACACTGAGAGCGAGACACCTTGAACATTGATGGGGCTAATTACCTGGGAAAAACATTCTACATCCCCCCTACCAATGCCCGTCAGATAAACTAAATCATTCGGCGCGGTACCTGGGGACTTCTCGGCGTAGCTGTTAGTTACTAATGAACAAGCCGATCGACTATCAAAAAGAAAGGAAACTGGCCCACCGGATTATATAGTCAAGGTACTCCTCGATGTCTTGCGTTCACACACATGGACTCCGATTTGACCCCCGTTGCTCCGCCACCTCCCGTTCGATGTGGACACGCCGACGCCAAGTTTCCTGGTCGTCCACACGCGAAGCAGGTGGTTGGTCTTGGTTTATCAGCGTCTCTGGATGTTTGGTCGTGCATCTTCTCTGAAGTAGCAGGCTCTTCTCTTCGCTTGCGGCAGTCCATCTCTTTGTAACCCGAAGTACCGCAGCGGTGACATGTTCCCATGAAGCGTGATTCGTTGAATCGGGTCTTTTTCACATCCGCGTCATGGTTATCGCCACCCTCATGCCTTCGTTTCAGTGAAATGCCGTTAAGAACGCGCAGAAGTTGAGATCTAGTGGTCAAGTTATGAGAGTGGAGCTCACGGCGAATCACGGCTTCCTTTTGGCATAAAACTGAAGATACGAATCACGGCTTCCTTTTGGCATAAAACTGAAGATACGAATCCCGTTGTGACATCTTCGGACATCTCCATCCACGGGATGCGTTCGATGATGTTCCAAAATGCAAGGCCGCCTCGCTCGCGGTTTCGTTGACACCCACTTGAAAACGTAGAATTTCATCAAAGTAATCTTGTGGCAGCATAGGTTTAGCAAACTTCGCGAGCAATACTTCTCTTATTTGGGGCCATGTCAGCTGCGATGCCTGTAGTCGTGTCAAACAGGTAGCAGCTCGGCCTTTGAGTGCACGTGTAAGTATAACAAAAGCAATTCTGCACCTTCTAACTTACGGTTGTTGACTACGATTTCTGTCACGTTGCACCAACCGTCGATGTCTGCTTCGTTGTCATCCGGATCAAACTCAATCAACTGGGTAGACGTGCTGCTCGAAGGTTGCGGCTGTGATATAGCCATCAATCGGGATAAAAACAGCTCCATCTGCTGAGACGCTTGGTTCTGTTGCCGGAGCTGAAGATCTCGCGTGACTATTCTCCTCTGAAGCAAGCCCTTCACATCCCACTTCTGATAACGGCACATGGCCATTATCAGTCAATTCTGGGTTCATCGCGGCTGCCGAGCTATCGTGGGTAGGCGGGCGAGGAGAATTAAAACCAAGATGAACAACGATGCACAATTATTATTTTAGCAAACAGAATCTAATTAATTGGAACAGGTACAACGACGCTCCACCGAACACGTTTTGCTTGGGCGCGATGCAAACGGATCCCTGATCCATCCGACGGCCATGAGCAAAAGAGCCAGGAGTTGCGTCAGAGTGAAGAAACGTCAACCCGCGGTTGTCAAAATGTCCGCTGTCATTCTTCACGTTTCTTGACACTCTCGAAGCGCCGTTAAGTATTTTATGCACACATACATACAACATACTACTACTGCACATACTACTAATCATTCTACATACATTTTCATTTGTATACTACTGTACATTATTGTATCCGTAAAACACAATCATCATCTCCCGACCGATTTCGGTCACAGTGGCCAATCTCAACGGAGAGTAGCCAGGTACGAAGGAGATAGTAAAGTACCTACACAAGTGTGTGCGTAAACACAGATGCACTCTCTGTTCCTTTACTCTCATAGTCCGATAGAAAGGCAATCCGACACGATCGGGGAGAGATCAGGCGCAGGACCAACGGATTTACGTGCTTTTCGAGGCACCGCCAACTTCCAAACTCGCGGGAATCGAACCCAGGACCCCACACGCTCAGCAGTCGCGCTTGCAACCACGAGAGCGCGTGGCAAAACACAATACGTCAATATTGAATTTCTAACATAGAAAAATGCAAAAATGATTTACCACATGTTTATTTGTATAAAACCAGCGCCTAACTCTAGTATTCACACTAAAAATACTATTAGGTACCTAAAAACGATTTGAATAGTGAAAATAGTGTGCAAGTGAGACTGGCACTAACTCACCGTGAAATATGAGAGACGTGCAAGATTATGATAAGGCTTTAACCCAGTAAATCATTGGATTTTCCGCTTCAGAATTGAGGCAAATTTAAGGAGGATCCAGTTTGAACGCGTGCCGAGGTGCCGTTGAAACTCAAATTGTTACGTGATGTGGGAATGAATGTGTGTTTGATTTTCAGGTATTTAGCACTTTTGATGGGTGTTTGAGTTTGTTAATGTACTTTGAGGGGTGAGATTTTAGAGTTATGTTATGGGAAGACGTTTTAATGTCTATAGAGATGAAAATTATCGTATCGTCGTGAGTCTGGTATGTAAAGCGTCACAATTATAGAAAATTTAATACAACGAGTGATTTCGAACCCGCTTTGGGCCTGTTGCTAAATGATAACTGCCGCACTGGTCAATCGATCAGGTTAAGCTACGCTTGCCAAGGTTGGTCTGTGGATGGGTGACTATCTTTACATACCGAGACCTCTCCGTGCCTCGGAAACCACGTTATGCCGTTGGTCCCGGCTGTCATTTATGGATCTTTAACAGTCGTTAAGTCAGAAGTCTGAAAGTCTGACAACCGGTCTAACCAAGGGGTATCGTATTACCCAGTAACTTGGTTGTGGAGGTCAGATAGGCAGCCACTCCATGTAAAATACTGGTATTCAGCTGAATCCGGTTAGACTGGAAGCCGACCCCAACATAGTTGGGAAAAGGCTAGGCAGATAACGATGATGACATAGAAATTGTATGATAGTAATATTAGGTCTAAACTGTTTCAAGATAGCGTCTAGATATAGAATATAGATTTTTATTATATAAAATTCTCGTGTCACAATGTTTGTTACCAAACTCCTCCGAAACGGCTGGACCGATTTGTATGGAATTTTGTGTACATATCGGGTAGGTCTGAGAATCGGCCAACATCTATTTCTCAAAAAAAAAAAAAATCCTAGAAATAATGTATATGGCAAAACAACGTTTGCTGGGTCAGCTAGTAAGCTGAATGTATTTGAATTTTATTTTTTAAGGATCTTTTCATTTAGTATTGTCTAATACGCTTCAACCATTATCTTGGTTAACTTTGTTAATAGATTTTGTAGAGCAATGGTGGCCCAATGGTATTAATTAGCGTCTACGTACGAGTTGTAGGTCGTGAGTTCGAACCCAGACAGGGACCTACATTACTTTGTGTAATTTATTTCATCACGACTGTTCTCAAACTGGTAAGGAAAACATCGTGAGGAAACGGGCATGTCCTAGAACCAAAGAATCGAAGACCAATGACATCCACTAACCCGCACTGAGCGCGCGTGGTAGATTACAGCTTCTAACTGAGAGGTGGCCGATGACCATTATATGCTGATTATGCTACAGAAGCTATGGAGAGCTATGTTAAGCTACGCTTGCCGCGGTTGGTCCGTGGATGGGTGACCATTTTCACATACCAAGTCCCCTCCGTGCCTGGGAAAGCACGTTAAGCCGTTGGTCCCGGCTGTCATTCGTGGATCTTTGACAGTCGTTACGGGTCGTCAGTAGCCCGAAAGTCTGACAACCAGTCTTACCAAGGGGTATCGTATTACCCAGTAACTGGGTTGTGGAGGTCAGATAGGCAGTCGCTTCATGTAAAATACTGGTATTCAGCTGCATCCGGTTAGACTGGAAGCCGACCCCAACATAGTTGGGAAAAGGCTAGGCCGATGATGATGCTACAGAAGCTATGGAAAATCATTCTGTTCTGCGTAACAAACATCACTTACACTATGGCGGTTGAGCTAATCGGTAGGGTGCAACGTTTAAAAGACCTGCCTGGCTGTGATATAAAAGTTTGTTGAATACTTGAACAGCCGACTTATTCTGTAAAAATCTCACGTGAAGTGAGCGGTCAATAGTGTCAATCCCTCGCATCAGGTGAAATAGCAGCTCACTTCAACTTAGTTTTCACGGTGAGATTTTTACAGAATAAGTCGGCTGTTCAAGTATTCAACCAACTTTTATATCACAAAACATCCATAAAACTCCCACTTCAAAGTAGTAAAACCGCGTAAACGTGCACTAATTTCTATAGTTTCGCCACCGTCTCGTGTGAACACAACACTAATATTTTTACGCCCATCTCGTTACGAAATGATTTACAACCATCAGATATAGATAATTGCCAGACTATAACCACCCACAGTTAATCGCTATAACTCCCACTTAATCATAAAAAAACAAAAGAGCATAACCATACCACATATGGGCCATGCAAAGTGGACAGTCCCTTTATAAGGCACTGAGTACAGAGGCACGTGCCTATGTGCGTGCCACGTCATTTTTAGTTGTTCTAGTTTGTAAAAGTTTACTAACATCGTTTTTAAGTAATTGTTTGTATGTATGACAATATGGATTGTGTGTCCGATAACTAACTATACAACTAAATAAAAAAAGGTCTGTTTGTAATATCAAAATAACAGCTTTTTACTAAATGCATATGAAAGTATATATGTGTGTGTATTTAGTGTCTGTGTTTAGTTTAGTTTAGTTTATGATCCTGTACGAGTCGCAATAAATACTTTTTCTTTCTTTCTTTCTTTCTTTCTTTCTTTATATGCTACATACGAGTATAACAAAAAAACTTTTTTACTTTTTTTTTGTTAGTCTCTTCGTTCCGGCTAATCTCCGAAACGTCTGGACCGATTTTGACGGGACTTTCACTGGCAGATAGCTGAAGTTATGGAGTAACATATAGGCTACACATTTTTGTCCCGGTAGCACGTTCTCGTGGGATAATTTCCAGCATCCACGCGGGCGAAGCCACAGACAGAAGCTATGTAGTACAGAACATTATTATTATAACCCTTTATTGCGGAGTATGAAGACATCAAAGAACGGTCTCATTTTTTGTCTCATAAATCTTGATTCGTCGTATCAAATGTTGAGAGAGAATGAGGTCACGTTTGGCGACTGTTCTGAACAGGAACGTATTTTTTCAACACCACTAAATTAGTGGTGTTGAAAAAATAAATGGGACTTAGCTCTGTCTATTTAATATGATTTATGTCGGTTTTACATGTGTTCTGTAATGGGTTTCGCACGCGGTTTTGTTTTGCAATCTAACTCCGGATTTTAACCATACTCCGACAATAGCATAATCAGCGTATAATCTATTATACCCACTATATATATCTATTATTCCCACTGCTGGGACACTGGTCTCCTCTCTTCGAGAGGGAGTGGGCTATAATCTACCACGCGGACCCAGTGCGGGTTGGTAGATGTCACATGTCTTCGAATTTTTTTTTTGGTTCCATAACTTATCGGTTTCCTCACGATGTTTTCCTTCACCGTTTTGAGTACTCCGACAATATTTGCGTGTAATTTCGTTGTCTAGGTAGTACCATACTGATGCTTGCACAGTCTCTAGTTCGAAAACAGCCTATAGATTATACCTAGGTAACCTAACCTCCTACTCCAACCACCCCCTTTAGCTTATATATTATTAGAACCTGCCGCCCTGCATTTATTCAAAATAAATAAATAAACCTAAAAGTTGTTTGTCTATTTGTAATTTTTCGTGTATCGAACATTTGGTTTGATAGAAAAACCAGCTCAAAAAAAATTGAGCTAACAATTTAAGGCCACGGCTTAAGGGTTATTGTCTAGAATTGTTAGCTCAACATTTTCGGTACAAAGTTTCCAAGTTATATCACATTAACTAACGCCAAAATGCATCGCCGATTGCTTGTTAATAAAAACAAACGTTAATGTCTTGAATTGTTAGCTCAATTTTTTTTTGACCTGGTTTTCTATCAAACCCAATGCTCATAATATACCCGTACGAACAATTACAAAAATAGATAAACAACTTTTAGTTATATTTATTACTTTGAACGGGGCTCTGTTTGATTTATCTAAATATGTCAACATAAGACGTGTACAAATGCATTTGTTGTGTTTTTAGCTCTGCAACGTGTCCTAATTCTAATAGGTATAATGAAGACATTTGTGACGCATGAGTCTTTTATGTAATCTTAGCCAAGTTTTTTCAAAGCAGCGCCGGCGTCTTGTGTGAGCACTTATCGTTATGTTTTTTGATGGGGAATTAGTTTTATGCTTATTATTTGTCTAGCATGTGTCTCACACGAAGTATCAAAGTTCAAACGTTTAGATTATTTACATCTTAATTGTTTTAGTTTTAAACACCACTTAGCATAAGCATAATCAGCCTATAATGTTCCCACTGCTGGGACACAGGCTTCCTCTCTGTGCGAGGGAGTGGGCCGTAATCCACTACGCGGGCCTATTGCGGGTTGGTGGATATCTTCGAATTTTTGGTTCTAGGACATTTCGGTTTTCTCACGATGTTCGGCGATGAAATAATTTACACAAAGTAAAGTGCCTGCTTGGGTTTGAATCCACGACCATAACTCGCGGCCATTACCACTGGGCCACTGGGCCACTGCTCGTCAAACAATTATTACTATCAAAAGATACCTTTTTACTAACATGATAAACATTAACAAATTGAGAGGTAATTTTATAGAAACAACAAAACAGAAACAAAATCTTATCTCCTTTTCAACAAAAAGTTTCAAACTCTTACAATTGTCTAGAAATACCGCAAAAGAAAACAACACTTCACAAACGAACCGTTATAGAAACTAATCGTTCTATCGAATTCTATATAAAATCAATTGCTGCTCTTTGTTTAAAGTTTTTCAAAAACAAGTTGGAAACAAAAACGAAGTGGACCTCAAGAAGAAACCCACTCAAATTCTTAGCAAAGAGTCCCAAACCACGGTTTGGTATCTTACTTTTGTGGTTTGGTGCAATTCAAGAGACCTTGCACGCTGAACTTATACCTGCATTCGTGATTTAATTGCCAAAAAGAGAGTTTAAGGAAAAATAACTTTAATTCATACTCAATAAAGATTAGTTTACGCTACAACTTCAAAAAATTTTATATTTTTTTCAATAGTGCTAGTCACTCTGAAATCAACTTAATCACCATCTAAATAAAGTTGATATTTGTTTAACTAAATAACATTAATTCGAAACATACATTTGAATAGACTTTATTTATGTTTTTGTTTGCTCAGACCATGTCCACCTGCTGGAGTGTCCTAAGCGCCCATTCACTTGCACCTTTGATGACCTAAAAAATGCCACTGATGCCGTTAACTACTATATACTAAGACCGTGCATCTAGCTTCTGACGTTCCATAAGTGCCCATGTTGGTTTATGTGAAATAAAATATTTAGTTTTTTTTTTTAACGTACCTACTGCGCTAAAACAACGTAAAGAAATCAAATAATAAACTTCAACACCTTAAATCTAGGCGTATAATGTTGGAATCGATGTTTCTGTTTGATTTATGTAACAATTCATATTATGATTGTATAGACATAAGCAATAGAATATGTTATGTAGTACCCAGAACTACTATGTGTCGAGGTGTGCGCGCGCGACCATTGTTTGCTGTAACCTCTTGTCGATCAAACGCAGGATCGCGAGCGCCCCTACGGCGTCTTACTACTCAGTTCAATAAGACTTTCCGGGATATTGAGTTCTTTGCTGTTTCCGCTGGAAACTTTAGAAGTACTGCGCTCAAAATTATAGCAGAATTAAGAACATAGCAATGCTAAAATCATAATTTCTATTTTAAAATATTGTATTACATCTTCTTTATTTTTTTATTATTTTTAACTGTATATCTTGCACTTTAGTCTTATTTTTTTTATATTTAACCATACTCTCTATTAAATGTATGTAATTTATATCGCACGCCGTTCGTATTTGTTTAACTTTTTTATATTATGTGGAAAATGTTGTTGGTTATATATTTATACTCCCATTTTAGTTTTAAGTTCTATACCATAGCATTGTAATGTGTAACCGTTTATTTTCCCAAATAAAATAAAATAACAAAAATAAAAAAAGATATGTAACGTGAAATATGACAGCTTAAAAAAAATATTTTTTGTTGGTGGTTGGTAGTTGTTAATAAGTTTTTGTGTGAAATCTGAGCGTGTAAAGTGTGATTGTGTACCATCGACATGAAAATAAGAAGTCCTTTGTTTTTCTGGATTGTGGTTTTCGTCTACCTCCAGAATGCGTTCATGGACACTAGTGAGATTCACGGAAAATATAGACATCTGGAAGCACTAATAATGTTGTGACTGACTACCTATGTCCTGAATGAATAAAAACAATATATTACAGGTAGGAGATATGCAACCCCAAAGTAGGCGAGGTCCTATGGTTATGCAATAGACAAGGCACAAACGTGCTACAAACTAGTACAAACCCAAAAAACTGTGATATTATAAATTATGACATTATCCTAGAATTGTAGCTTCTCATTTAAGTCTCGTGATGTTTCTGAATCAGTTTTAAGCCAAGTTTCATTGACATCGTCCCAAATTTTACTGACGTCACAAAGAAACCTACCCATAAACCACAACCGCTGAAATCTCCTCCCTTACGTCAATAGTAAACAGTTGAAAGTTTGTAGCTATGTGCTCATTGTTGAGACAGGTAGTGGTCCAAGTTTTTCTGCCTCGCCTGTACGTGGGAGCGGGACTTGGTCTCAATTTGTTAAGTTCAAGATGTGCCCATTAAGCATTCAGTCAGCACCTTCTTTAGTTTGTACTGCGGATGATGAGAGCTAGGAATTGGGGTTGCAGTGTCTGTGTTAGGATAGAACTTGACGGCATTATACCTGGGGTTGTTTAAATAATTTGTAGGTCTTAAGACTGATTTTTCCATCGCCAGATAACTTAATTCGAGGAATAATTTTGAATTTTTGACAGTTCTTCCGTACAAAAACTGTCAGACGTCAATTTTATTCCACGAATAAAAAATATCTGTGGAATGGAAAAATCAAACCGTGTTTCAACTAGTTTTAGAAAGAGTGCATTTAAATGCAAAATTACTTAATACGCGCTTTTATAATTCTATTGCGATGATATTATTTGTTGTTCTAGAGGCAATAGAGATATACACACCATGTGAAAATTTCAACTGTCTACCTATTTTTGTTCATGAGATACAGTCCGCTGACAGACAGTTGGACGGACAGACAGACAGACCGATGGACAGCGGAGGCTTACTAATAGGGTCCCGTACGTACCCATGGGTACGGAACTCTAAAAAGATCGAACTGATCATAACTATATCTGAAGAAACGAAACTATATGTATATGGTGTACATAATAGAGACCATTTTATTATATTCTAACTATCTATTACTAAACACTATCAAAAACAATATTGCCTTACTCGACTCAAAATAAACAGTACCTTGAATTAACTTTTTTGTCTCATCGCTCCTTTGTGGAGTTGACAGAGGAGAAAAGAAAATACATTGATACGTACCTGAATACGTACCTTATAGTCTGTAAGTTATCAATTTATAACAAGCATATTATGCTTGTTATTTTATCAAGTTTATTGTTGTTTATATTGGCGTGAAATTTTTATTGAAGTAATAATGATAGTTGAATACGTCTTTTGTCTGTGAAAGGCTGGAATCGGTCTGTTTTTCGCATTTTTATGTCAACTTTATTTATATTCAGTACTATTTTCTCATCGTTTGAGTTACAGCAAATTAGGGTCGTCAAACTCCTGTCAAATTATCTTTCTCAAACATGCTTGGAAATAGGAGCATTATTTTGCCAACCTACCATCCATGTAACACACCATCCATGTATACCATCTATGTAACACATATGGAATGCAATAAAGATTTGAGTATTGAACCTTTTTCGAGATAAATTGAAAATACTGTACTGATTCATATGTAAGTATGATATCTTCAGTCGATCATCCATATCAGTCGTGTTTAGCGGCCGAATAACTTATAATACTATGAAAACTCTAAACTATCGTGTAATTTAAAAATTGAACAAAGTTTTTACTTCGAAACATGGCAACCAAGGAGGTAACTTATCAAAGATTTTATTGAAATTTCGAAGTGGCTTAAAAATAGAGCTGTATAAAGTAAAAAAGAAACAGATGAACTTATTGGCGCGTGAAAAATTATATCGTTCGTCATTGATTCTGGAATTTATGATTAATTTAAATACTTAGTTTGTTTTTCCGCGCATTATTTAAGAACAGTTAGGTACTATACAGTCAGACCTTGGCCACAACCAGTCATTGATGGACGAACGTGAAGATGTGCGCCGAGACGAAGCAGAGACACGCATACATGAGTATTTTGGGGCGCTGTTGGTAAACTTTTGTAAAATGCCACTGTAAATGTACTTATTAAAAAAAAATGGCGGTGTTAGTTCCAATTTTGGCCACGCGTCGAAATAGCCTTGTAGCGCTTCATAATTATGTTAAGTTTGACAGTCTTTCAGATTTTTTTTTGTGTTATAGAACATTTTTAAAAATCCCGTGATTTTCTTCAAATTCGTAACATTAAAAACCACAGGTACTGTCTATCCATCTCTTTTACTATACTATATACATACTTAAAGAAAAATAAACAAAACCACACAACAAAAAGACAAAAATTCACAATGGTGTTGAGTGATATGGGTAACTGATCCAGTGAATCGCCGGGCCCAGATTGTGTGTAATTCTGTCCTATTGAACGCAAGCCACAAATAAGAGGCGGATCTTACTGGAGAAGGAAAATTGGATTTTCTTTGAGACGGCTGCGCTATAAAATTGGAACTGCCCTTATACGGTTTATGTGTTTAATTGTGTGGTTTAGTTTGAGTGTGTGAGAGGGAGCAATTTTGACGAAGATGGATAAATATAACGAAATAGTTCAATTATTAAAAGACTTTCAATTTAACCTAACCCTTCGGATGTCCTAGAACCAAAAATTCGAAGACATGTGACATCTACCAAACCGCGTTGGGCCCGCGTGGTGGATTAGGTACGGCATACTCCCTCTCACAGAGAGGAGGCCTGTGTCCCAGCAGTGGGAACATTACAGGCTGATTATGGGAACCCTTTGATTGTGATTTCATGTTAAAATTTATAAATTATTAAGTTTATGAATAATTTAAAAAAGCAGTTTGTTTCAATAATTTTCTTTTTAAGAGTAAAGTTACATGTAAAATTAGATTTTTAAAATCTTTTTAGATTATTTAATTAGATACTCTTTGTGCTTGCCACATTAATTTTGTTAAGCTTGCCAAAAGGTTTAAAGTCAAACTTTGGATGCCACGCCGTATTTGAACCAAATTACCTTTTAAATCTAATTCTCATAACGTATACTTTCCTAAAGCGAATAGAAATGTAAGAATAAAATTTAATTAATCGCCCTTTTATGGAGTTACCTATCATCATCATCTGCTTAGCCTTTTCCTGGGGTCGGCTTCCAGTCTAACCAGATACAGCTGAATACCAGTATTTTACGTGGAGCGACTGCCTATCTGACCTCCACAGCCCAGTTACTGGGTAATACGATACTCCTTGGTAAGACTGGGACACACTTTCAGGCTTTTGACGACCCGTTACGACTGTCAAACATTCACGAATGACAACAACGGCTTAATGTGCTTTCCGAGACACGGAGGGATCTTGGTATGTCAAGATGGTCACCCATCTACGGATCAACCGCGGCAAGCGTAGCTTAACCTGATTGATCGACCCGTACGGCTGTTATTACCTAGCCACTAGCCCCTCATTTATGGAGGTATCCAAAATTAAATATTTATCACGAAGCGTTAGACGAACTGAAACTCGAAAGCTTTATGTCCTAACACTATTGTTGTAAAAATTTTATGTCTCTATGCCCATATTTATAATGTACTGTTTAAAACTGCACAGTTGATTAATGTTATTTTTACAGCTTTTGTTACGTATTTTATGGCTGTGTTATACTGCAATCGTAAAATATCGTCAACATTTTGGGATCTAGCTTGACTCCAGAAGTAGTGGCCTCAAAAAGTTAGTTGATTTTTCCACTTCACCTGTGATGCCAAATTATGACTTAAAAAAAACGGGTAATTCTGAGGGATTACTGGGTTATTTTTTATGATAAGTGATAGTTTGAATTAGTCAAACTGTGATGGCATCATTATTATTTCAGCTGAAAGACGTCCACTCCTGGACATAGGTGTCCCCCAAGCACACTTCGAACGGTTTGGTGCTTCTCGCATCCAACGGGTTCCTGCGGCCTTCACAAGCTCATCGGTCCACCTTGTGGGAGGCCTTCCAACACTATGTCTTCCGGTACGCGGTCGCCACTCCAGAACCTTTTGGCCCCATCGGCCATCTGTTCTGCGAGCAATGTGCCCTGCTCTCTGCCACTTATGTTTGGCAATTCTTCGGGCTATGTCGGTTACCTTGGTTCTCCTGCGGATCTCTTCATTTCTAATTCAAAGCTGTGGTGTGTCACAGCTAAATTGGTAAAATGTCAACTAACTAAAAAGGAAAACTACAACAGGGGAACAGGGGAACTAACTAAAATAATGAACATTATACAGTGGACTCCTAAGAGTCCACTGTGTAATGTACATTATTTTCCCAAAAACATTGTTTAAAAATCATTTTTATTCAGCAAAAACTCACAAAGAATAGCTTTGCTAAATCATAAAACAAACAAACGATTAAAAAATGCTCCAACAACAAAATCTTTGCACCCCGGCTAACTAATAGACAAACAGGCAAACCTAATCACATAAACCTTTTTTAACAAGCATCTTTTTTTTTTAATTTACAAAAAAGCCAACGTCACGCGTTACACGTCCACAGCGTACTAATTTGAAATTTTAAACTTTGTTTTATCATTCCGTGGCAGAATTTCATAATTAATTTTCGGGTTTTGATATTCGTTATCAAAGTAAAGCCGTATACGGCCTTAATAACACCCACTCTTGGTTTAAGTACTAAAAGGCGGTACATTCTATTTTTGAAAAATCTGGATGTCAAGGAAACGCTAAACGTTTCTTTACAGGATATTTCATTCCTTCATTGTTATACGAGTGGGAAAACGAGAACCCACGCATTCCACTTTTACAATGTTTGAACGTACGGCCCATTTTGTTACGCACATTTATTGGTGTAATTTAGCGTAGAGAAAATACACGGAAAATTATTATACATTACTGTCGCGTGGTATACAAGGCGGAGACGACAATCCTACTTTCTACTAATATCCTAATTCCTATCATAACCTACTAATATTATAAACGTGAAAGTATGGATGGATGGATGTTTGTTACTATTTCACGCAAAAACTACTGAACGGATTTGGATGAAATTTTGGCACACAGATAGTTTATAACCAGGATTAACACATAGGATACTTTTAATCCCGATATTCCCACGGGATCGACACTTATGCGGGTAAAACTGCGGGGCGCTGGTAATACAACAATAATTTAAAACTGCGTATATCTAAAATGACGTTCACAGTCTGCATACAAAAATTCAATCAAATATATCCAATAGTTTAGCCACTATAGCTAGTTAAAGATTGGCAAAATATCTAAACAGCCCCTTACTATTTAATTTGTTTGAAAAAAACATTTTAGGATTAATTTGATAGTTCCATCAAAATACTCTCAGACATAGTATATTACCAATGTTTTAATTTATTATTGTATTGTACATACTAACATAGCTTAGACTTTATCAATTACTGTGTGCTTGGTCTGAATAAATATTTTCAATTTCAATTGTTGTTTCCACATTGTATAATTTATGTGCCCACTCTAATTAGAGTATAACTTTATACACCCTTGATTCACGACCATCACCAAGCCGCACAAACAACCTCTAACATCCAAAACATAATCTTTCATAAACATATGCGTCACAAACTTAAAGTCCAATTACACTTGCCTAAATTCTCGTAAATTGAAACCGAATTATACAAAATTGTATAAACAATAATTCAGAAACATGTGTTACGTAGGAAGCACGGTTTAATTAAGTAATAACGCCTGATTTAACATCTAGGTTTTGGCCGCATTAGCAGCAGAACTGAGTTTAGCAGCGAATCCGCGATATACAGACGGTTAGGTCTAAATTCTAAACGGCAGCGAAGTTTGTTGGAGTTTCATACACTGATATCATGTTGAGTGGGTAAATAAGTTAGTATCATGCTGGTTTCGTGTGTGAAGCGGAATATAAACTTCTCGTCTGGTCTTCTATTCTCGGCTACCTATTTTAAGCTAACCTGTATCTTACCTTGCTTCTTGAAACTTAATCAGCCTATAATGTTCCCACTACTGGGCGTGTGCCGAAATGCGGGCCCAGTGCGGGTTGGTGGAAGCTTTATGTTTTCGAATTTTTTGGTTCTAGAACATGCCATGAAAGTACCTAAGTTGCATACTAAGTAGCAGTATGTATCTCTACCATATTCAATTTGATATTAATATCTGTACATATGAGTAAACGGGCTGTGACAGAGGTGTTTAACTAACTAAACTGCTGTGTGTATCAGAGGGTGTGAACCGAAATTAGGAGCAAATTCAGCTTTGAATCAATATTACTAAGTCTCTAACTGGTAACATTGTACTAATGAGACATAATATTATATCAAGTTTATTTGGCTTGCTAGCAAGACTTTTATATGGGTAATAAGGTTTTGTTTACATTTTGAATTTTGATTTATTATCTACTAGCTGCGCCCGTCGGTTTTACCCGCATAAGTTTTGATCCCGTGAGAATACCGGGATAAAAAGTAACCTATATATTAATCCTGGTTATAAACCATATGTGTACCAAATTTCATCCAAATCCGTTAAGTATTTTTAGCGTGAAAGAGTAACAAACATCCATCCATCCATATAAACTTTCACGTTTATAATATTAGTAGGATTTGCTTGAGTACGTATAGTTTTTTATTGTATTAGTTGGTATATTGGCGTGGCTAGCTGACATGAGGCAAATAATTTCATTTAATATCCTGTGTCTTGTAATGTAAATTACTTAGCATACTTTCGTATATATTGTGTACTATTGTATACAATCATATATTTTCTAACTGTACAGACAGCTGTTGTGCCGCTGTGGAGTTTGTTGCGCCACTTGAGAAGAAATGGTGAAGGGCAGGCGTTTTGTGGGATTGTCTTTTGTTATTTTGACTTTCAAAAAGTGCTGATTCTCAGCCTAGTTCGAATAAATGTCTTTTGATTTTTTTCAATTGTTTTTGCAAGTGAGACCCAATACAATAATGTAGACACAATATCGACACTCAGAGACGTCACCCAAAAACCAATTACACACCAGCACCAGTAAAAATGAAATGTTTTTACTTTTACTATCAATTTATTACTTAACTATTTTATTACTTAATTATTAATTACTTTAACTATCATTATTTTCACTGACTAGGTTCAAAGGGGATTATAGGTTTTTATATGGAGTTTGTTTGCATTGTTGTAAGCTATCGATGTAAGATGTAGGCAGCGAGATGGGCTGACGACATGGTTACCATTACGGTTAGCACCTGGATGAGGCTGACACAGGGGCGTGGGATTGGCCGTTGAGAGATGCCCGTGCTCAGCTGTGGGTAAAGTCGGGCTGTAGTTGATGATGATGATGTTGATGAAGCTATCGATTTATACAGGGTGGCAGGGACATCGACGCGCAAACTGTAACCATGTATTCAGCACATGAGTTTAGACCCCATAGCGTAGAAATTTTCCGTCGGTTATCAAAAAAAAAATCTTCCGTTTCAAAGAAAAGTGCAATACCTACGCGGTCAAAACGTATGGAACAGCAATATTTTTTTTTCTCATTCATTCACAGAGTGATTTGTGAATGAAACACATTAGATAAACTGTTTACTTAATGTTTCTAACGTTGTTATTATTCGATAAAGGTACTTAATAGATAAGTGTTAAGGCCACCGCAGACAAGCACGACGCGACAGTACGACTCTACGAGTAGTAGAACAATTTCTATGAAAACTTCATGGAAATTGTTCTATCAGAATCGCGTCGCACTATTGTGTCGCGCCTGTCTGCGGGGAGCCTTTCGTCTAAACGATAAGAAATGTTTTAATATATTTCGAGACCATTAAATATTTCATTCATTAGTTTATCATTAAAATGACGTGGAAACTTCTTAGAGGGTGGTAAAACCGGATAGAGGTCCGACAACTTGATAAGACATGGCCATCTTCGATTTCTGACGTCAACTGAATTCGCGTTCCTACTTCTCATCGTTTTTTGTGACCCGTAAATGTTCTTTGGCATGATGAAACCAGAAATACATATGTAAAAGCTAAGCAAGAAGGTTGAAAATGATTTTTTTTTATCAAATTGGCCAATATGCCATGTTCTAGCCACTTCGTACAACTATCAACTGCCCCACTGGTCTAGTGCCGCAAGCGCGACTGCTGAGCGTGGGGTCATGGATTCGATTTCCGGGTCGGGAAAAGTGATTGGGTTTTTTCCATTAGGAATTTCCTAGCAACAGCCCGGAGTTAGGAAGATGGAGGTGCTATACCCCCATCGAACTATGTCAGTGAGGGAAAAGAGAGTGCACACTGTGTTTGCGCATGCATTTGTGCACAATAACATTTCCTGCTCCGAAGGCTAGTCTCCGTTGAGATTGGCCACCATGGCCAAAATATGGTCTGAAGGACTATACAATAGGGTAGTTTCCTGGGTAAAAAAATAATAATTATATTTAGTCCGTCAGTTAGATTATCGAAAAATAATGGACACGTATTTTTTCTTTTGTCAATCAAACAAAAAATGACAAAGATAAAGCGCGTCAAAATTTGGGAGTGGCGGGTCGTGACGTCTCTTATTTGCAAAAGTATCGCAAGCAAGTGACGTCACGCGGAACTTTAACGAATCGCCCATTCTTCTTCATCATTTTTTATATTTTTTAGGAAAATAGCCTATTATCAAAAAATTACAGTTGTGATTTGAATATACATACAATTCAATTTATTAATCAACAAAATATTTTCATAATAATTTAAAGAGCTAACAGTCTTAAAATACAAGTACAAGTAAAGTAAAGTAAGTTACGTACAAGTATATAAAAAGGAGGGGAGCAATCAAAGGACATCAAAAAATTCGTCCACATCGCTGTCAATAGGAAACGTGCCCAAAAGGCTGGCAGCATTGCCACGTTGGATGGCAATGCTGATTCTTTGGCCAAAAAATAGACCTGCCTTCTGGTCACGTGAAGAGTCGACCAACCGCTTGGCGATGTCTCGAAATACCTAATAAGTGTGCACTCGGACCCCATGGCCCTAATGTTTCAACCCCAAACGGCTCGACCATCTACTCGTAAGTGGTCAATTCGCTTAACAACGAATTTTCCTTTGTAAAGGGTGTTAGAAGCGGTACACCAAATACTAGAAGACATTGTAAGACGTTAGATACAACGACGAATGTGACCTATTTGACTTATCTAACTCAACATTCATCATAATTATCACAAATCTGAACTTCCTCGACTTGTTAGTCACCGTTATTTATGTTTATACGAGTTCATAATTGCTATGAGGGCAAGGAAACTCTGACCCCTTTGATAGCGTGAAGATAAACATAAATTGTAGTTAATAGAACAGCTTTATAGCATCAAACATCATCATTTCAGCCGAAAAACTTTCATTGCTGGACATAGGCCTCCCGCAAGGACCAACACTTTGACCGGTTCTGTGCTTCTCGCATCCAGCGGATTCCTGCGCCCTTTCACCAGGTCATCGGTTCACCTTGTTTGACACCTTCCAACGCTTCGTCTTCCGGTACGCGGCCGCTACTCCAGAACCATTCAGCCACATCGGCCATCTGTTCTTGAGCAATATGCCCTGCACAATGCCACTTAAGTTGGGCAATTAATTGGACTTTGTCGGTTACCTTGGTTCTCTTACGGATCTCTTCATTTCTGATTCGATTGCTAAAGATCTGTTTCACGGAGACCATCTTAATGATACAAAGACAAAATCATTCAGTCCTCTTATTACAAATAACATCACGGTTCATTCCAAGGTTGCCTGGAAGAGATCCAAGAAAGCAATAAGGCCGCCCATTGTATATTTTGTAGTGTTTGATTTATTTTTCGTTATGTACTTTTGTGTTGTACATCATCTGCCTAGCCTTTTCCCAACTATGTTGGGGTCGGCTTTCAGTCTAACCAGATTCAGCTGAATACCAGACCAGTATTCTACATGGAGCGACTGCCTACCTGACCTCCACAACCCAGTTACTGGGTAATACGATACCCCTTGGCTTACAAAGTAAATCCATAAAGTCTGACAACCAGTCTTACTGGTTGTCAGACTTTATGGATTCTTACTACCCGTAACGACTGTCAAAGATCCACGAATGACAGCCGTATGGTCCCGAAAATCTGACAACCAGTCTCGCTTATCGGTCGGCTCGGTATGTAAAGATGGTCACCCATCCATAGACCAACCGCGGCAAGCGTAGCTTAACCTGATCGATCGACCTGTGTGGCTGTTATTATTTAGCCACGGGCCCCTTTTGTGATGTACAATAAGGAATATATAAATAAATCACGCCTGTGATCCTCGAAGATTTAGGCAGAGGTGTACCTATTAGTACACCGACATTTCGCCAGTTATGATTAAGTCCCATGGTATAGGAGGCGAGCTTATTGCTATCAACCAGGCACAAATCTACGCTGCTACAGAGAAATTCCAGATGAGTAAACACCAATAACACTTTTTCCCAACCCGGGAATCGAGCCCAGGACCTCATGCTCTGCAGTAGCGCTTGCGACCAACGAGGCAGTCTCATTGAAGCATCGTACTTAAAATAATTTGCCTTTACCCTACCCTTTTAACCTATTTCTCTTGGGTCATACATTTCTGACATGCAAATGTTCCTAAAACCGGGACAAAAATGCTACATACTAAGTGTTTCTGTTCAACGCTTAACGCCCTACTGGGAAAATCTAGCTTCACAAAGATAGCAAAGGTCAAGTGACAACTGTTTCTTGGGAAATTTGAAAGATACCGACAATATTATAAAATAGATAACCGTATGTAATCTGCATTCGCGACATATTCGCCAAAAATGTAAACAAGTATGAGTTTATAGAAAAAAAAACTTTAACACAATAAAGTTCAGTTCACGCTACAACTTCAAATATTTTTGTAACTTTTTCAATAGTGATAGTCATTCTGAAATCAACTTAATTACCATTAAAATAAATTTGATATTTGTTGAACTTGAAATAACGTCAATTTGAAACATAGGTAAAATATTAATATACTTAGCTATAATTTTTTTTTTTTTTAATATTAGCCTACGCTGTCTCACTCCTGGGCAAAGGCCTCCATCCACTCCTTCCATCTTCCGCGAGCCCGCGTGTCCTCCTTCCAGTTTTGACGGAACCTATCCAGCTCGTCCCGCCATCTCCTACGTGGTCTGCCGCGACCTCGCCTCGCTGTCTCAGGGCACCAATTCTGATGTATACTAATATCTATACTAATAATAAAGCTGAACAGTTTCTTTGTTTGAACGCATTAATAGTCGGATTTGTAAAATTCTTTTGTGTTTGATAGCCGAATTTTTGAGGCAGGCTATAGGCTATTCAACATCACGCTTGCACTATTAGGAGCCGATTAAATGGAAAACAGTAAGAACGAACACTAAGCAAAACCGAAGTAATAGCGCGGGCGGACGATGGAATGCGACGCAAATTTCTCGGGGACGATGGTGCAGGTAGAAGCACGGTAGTATAAATATGTCTAGAAACCGGGGCTGCAGTCTCGACATTCAAAGCGATCACTTTACGACCGAATTCGGTCGCAAGGTCCCGGATTGACAGGTGTAATGTATGGAGTGACAGGACTTTGCGAGTTTTGCGACCGAATTCGGTCGTAAAGCGAGACTGCAGCCCCCGGTTGACTACCGAGATAACGACCAATAGAGAAGTATAGAAGACACCATGTTGCGCCGACCAAGGGCAGGAGAATGATGATGAGATGACCATAATTATGGCTATTTTATTCCCCTCGAACGTTTTCCTCATTCATTTTGTTACAATTTTAAAAAGGCAGTTGAATTCATTTCCCTAAGACATATCAAGTGATATTGCGTCTGTGGTTTTTTATATGGTCGCTGCCGTAGATTCTTTAGACTGTAGGCGGCTTACAGCCAAGATCGTGGTTGGGAATAATGTGTTGGGTATGTCCAAAATTAATGGGAAGGCTAACAACCGTTGAGCTATGGCAAGCGATTCTTGAGCGTTAATATCAGAGGCTATACTTATTATGATAAAAGATTTGTGTTTATGAAAACGGGCATTCGGTAAAGCTTTCTAAGACATACGACAAAAACACGTGCGAGAAAAGACAGAAGTTTAAAAAAAAAAACTTTTGTGCTTAGATTATACTAGAATAGAAATAAAATATTACAGACCCGGTAATAGTACCTACTTATTATTAAAATATGTTCTATAAACAGTGTGGAAAAGAATGACGCCCGTTCAAACAAAGAAAGAAAGAAAAAGTATTTAGTGCGACTCGTACAGGATCATAAACTAAACTAACTAAACACAGTTAAAAATAAAACAAATTATATAAAAAAGTAACAAAAGGAAAAATGAAACACAAAGTCCTATACGAGGCCAAAAGGCTCCTATCTCAGCATAACGCTTCGACATTTGAAAAATAAATGCCGCAGCGCTGGTATTCTGATAGGGCCCGCTGTGATGTCACGGGCAATCACAGTAATAAATAAATAATAAAATAGATATAATTATGTAAAATATTAGCAATAAAATAAATATTATTAATTTTTAATCCTTCAGGTAGCGTTGTCCTTACCGTGTACCACCCGGTGGTCGTAATAACGGTATAGCTAATTTACATTGAACTACGAGTAGTATTATATTTGAATCCAGCACTGGAATCTAATGGCATTGGATCAATAAAGGATCAACGTGAACGCCGTTAATTCAGTTTCGTGGCTAATCCTGCGTTTGACTGCTCTTACGCGGTGTCCTGCGTGAGCGACGAATACGACGCGACGCAACATGACGCGACAAGTGTCCTACGTGATTTTGGTCATTACTTCTCGAATCATAATATCACCCGCGCCGAAGGCTAGTCTCCTTTGAGATTGGCCCCTATGATCGAAATACGGTCTGGAGGACGATTAATCCAGCGAAAACGCACATCGCTATTATTCCGTAAAAACCTTAAGAGCTAGAATAAAATTGAACCACCACTCACCTCAAACTTGGACCTCGTCGACGTTGTATAAGCCAATTTAAGCTCCATATCTTCCGTAAGCACCACATTTCTATCTTTCAGCAAAGTCAACTTATCTCGTGCCTTACTACAGTTCACGTACAAATCTGCTGTGTCATCTCGGACATAAATCACGATTTTGATCCATTTGTTTTTGAAGTTCTCATTGAATAAATAAGAAATTGAATTGCTTGGCGAATACAATTCAGTAAGCAGAGTTACTCTGAACACGTTTTGTTGAGCAGGTTGGATGCATAGGCTTATGACTATGCTTTCGTTCTGTGTTATAGAGAACAGACATGATGATTTTCCGTTGGTGGATTTAAAAATGGCCGTCACCATGAATGGTGCTGTTAAGTTTAGGCCAACGAGATCTGTTTCACTGGGATCTACATATACAGGCCTTCCACTGTCAAACTTGTATGACAAAGGAATATCAGGAGTCTGTGCTTCATTCACTATTTCTGTATCAGACGGTGGTACAAGTAGTCTATGTTTCGCATCTGGAAAAAAAGAGAATATGAATTAAAAACAGTTTTGTGTTATATTGAGAAGACTAAGACCCTTGTACACACGTTTCTTTTGCCGTAACTTAAGAGCGTGTACAACGTACGGCATTTCATACAAACTTTCAAGTCCTTGTTTTTCGAAATGCATGGACCGATTTTAATAAAACTTCATACACATAAGCAGAATACATAGGTCTAAAAAGTTAGATAAGAACATTTTCGAAATGTGTTATTTAAAAAAAGATAATTGGAAATCTCTGTTTCTATGGAAAATTTAAAACGGTATATTTTAGCTGTTACACTATTTTTCGAAAATGTTCTCAATTCATTTTTTAGATCTATATATCCTGCTTATGCGTAGGAAGTTTCATTAAAATCGGTTCATGCATTTCGAAAAACAAGGACTTGAAAGATTGTATGAAATGCCGTAAGTTGTCAACGCTCTTAAAATATCAGTAAAAAATCTGTTGTTTTCGTGTTCTTCATCCTTCCACTACCTGAACTACCAGCAGTAGAAACCCAAAAAAAAAACATTAAAAAAAATAGTGTTTAGATATCGACACCCATCACGCCTGCAGAGTTTTGCTAGCTAATTTAATTTGTCCCTGTATAAGTGGTTACATAACCAACACGAAGGTGGTTACGTTTTAAACCATAAACATCTCAGTTAACACGAATTTCTTATCTATGACTATTTGTCAAAGTGGAAGCAAACAAATAGCTGAATTAGTAACACCCCATCTACCAGTTGTGCCTCGTTTACACGAATAATGGGAATAGTCAATCACTAGCTCCAATTTTGTTTGGACAACTGCTTCGGAAGCTTCACTTTGAAAAGCTGTAGGTACTTCATCATCATCTGCCTCCAGGTACTCAGGGATACATATTTTAAGAGCTTGTCTGTTTGGCAGGTGCGTTCTTTTTGTAAACTAGGCTGTGACGACGAGACTGCTTTGCTTCAAGTGCTCGTCATCATGGTTTTCATGATTGCCTCCTGACAGTATTGCCTCAGTCTGCAGACAGCTCACAGCCTAAGTGAAATTGTAACTCAAATTGCTTATCAATACTATCTAATCTATCTATACTAAAAATAAAGCTGAACAGTTGGTTGGATTGTTTGAACACGCTAATGTCCGAAAATACTAGTCGGTTATGAAAAAATCCTTTTGCATTTGATGACCCAATTCTCGTGGGTAAGCTATATAACATCACGCTAGGACTCTCAAGGGCCGGGCAAAAAGAAAAAAACAAGAGAGAACCGTACGCGAAAACGAAGTTATAGCGCGGGCAGGCGATGCGATTCGTCGGGGTGGGTCAATGGAACAAGTTTCACCATAAATCGTTTCAACGAGGCACAAAGACGCTCCCTCAAAGCAGGCTGGCGTTTACACTAATCTTGATCATGAACTAATGGTGACCGTCACGGGAGCTTTTTGGTGCCAATTGGTATAAAATACAGTATCTTAACTAACATAAACAATTGTTTCACTTTAATTTACTGGCCAGCAATACGGCGGGTAGATACTGTATGGAACAACATGAACAGCAGTGCTATTCTGTCAAAATCTCACCGTGGTAAGGGCTCTTTAGTCTACTGAGGCCGCTTAAACTTATCCCGCGGGATGAGTTGAACTAATGAATGTTTTGAATCGGGCAACTGATCCCACTAATACAAGTATAGACATGAAAAAAGTGTTAGACATTAGATTTACGAAAACGATCAAACTTAGGTGAAGGGACCTTTTTTATTAGGTTCAGCTCACTTCAACTAAGTTTTCATGGCGATATTTTTACAGAATAGGCCGGCAGTATTGAAACAGAAGTGTAAAGGCTCGCGCACATTTGGGCGGTCCGCACCGAGCCGCAGCGCAACGCACTGGGGGATCTCTCGCCAGGCGTATTTTTGGGACTATTGTTTTGCGTTGTGATGTGCCCCGCCTGTAGTGTGGAATGGTTCGTATAAAATGTACGAAAGTGATTTAGGAGATTTTTTGCAATGCGTTACGTTGCAGTGCGGCCCACTCAAGTGTGCACGAGCTTCATTGCACTGGAGTGGAAACAGAAGGCCAATTCTCGTAATTTAAAACGTTCAAAATCTAGTCACAGTCTCATCTCAGCGACAAACAAATGTTAAAAACTTGTCAAAATGTAGGGATATTAGAGGTATTTTTGACAGATTGAGACTGAGATCAGACTGTGAATGATCTTAAAATTACGAGAATCATCTCAAATTTAAATTCGAAGTTTGAATCTGTCTGAAACAGTTACTCTGTTGCGGTGCGGCCCGTGCTTTGGCGCATTTTTGCAATGCGGCGCGCTACGGCTGTAATGTGCGCTTAGCTTTAAGGTGCATCCAGTCGAAAGCTTTGTATGTTAGCAATTGAGCCGTGGGTACAGTACCACCTAACTTATAAAGTTCACTTCACATGACGCTCCGATCCTTTCGGCAAGAATAATTGAAATGTTCATAATATTACTACGACTAAATATTAATAAAAAAGAAAACTCACCAAGTGCGTTACTAGTCCTATATACGACGAATGCAGTCATAGCAATATATCTGAAACAAAAGCAAAACAAATATAAACATTTGGATACAAAACCAACCAGTAGGGGCTGATTTTCTGGGCAGCTCTTCCATACAAAATCTGTCAGACGTCAGCAATTTTATTCCACGAATAAAAAATATCTGTCGATTGAAAATTCAGCCGAACTTATGTTACTAAACCAATTTTAAAAGGGACCACGTTTTACCGGCCATGTGCTTAAATTATATGCTGGTCACTAATTTTTTTTTAATGTATCCCAGTCAATCTATTCTGCAAAAATCTCACCGTGAAAACTTAGGTGAAGTGAGCTTGAAGTAAGCTATAATTCCAACTGATTACACTATTGACAGCCCACTCCACCTAAAGTTTTACAAAATAGACCAAATATTTCCATTACATCCCAATTTTAAATTAAAAACGATTCCCCAGGAACCTATCACCCCAGAAAACAAAAAAAAAAAAATGAAAACAACTGACCATCGCTATACATCCCATCAAAGACATACTCATTGAATTAGCTATCATCTATTAGGGACCTAACTCTAAACGTTCACACTGTTAACCTTTTAGTGCGACAGTTGACACTCACTAAAGCTCCTAATCCCTAAAGGAATGAAAAATGGGCGGTGAAAACTTTTGGAATTGAAATAGTTTGTGGTTCCAAAGCGATTGCTTGGGTACACTCGATGTCAGAGATATTGGACTAACGTCTTGTGATGGGGGTAATTTGAAATTAGTTTGTCTAGTTGATAAATAATTAAATGTTTTTTTCTTTTTGAGAGGGGACTATCCGATCCTGTTAAAGTAATGGTGATTTGTCTTGGATAGTGAGAAAAAATCTCGGAGCACGTTAAATCGGTGGTCCCGGCTGTTACTCGTAGATTATGTGATAGTCTTTACGCAGTAAGCCCTAAAGTCTGACAACCAGTCTCGTCGTGTTACCCAGTTACTGGGTTGTGGATGTAAGGTAAACAGTAGCTTCATGTAAAATACTGGTATTCAGCTCCATCCTGATAGACTGGAAGCTAAAAACAATACAGCTTGGAGAAGGCTAGGCAGATGAATGTGTAGCTTGAAAAAATTAAATATTCATAATAAATTTTTGACAAAAAATTGGTGGTTGGTTTTGTAAAACACTTAGTTTAGGTTTAGTCTTCCACGAATTAAGTACAAAATTGTATCTGTTGACTAATCTAACATAGGGCTGATTTCTCAATCGACAGATGATTTTTATTCGTGGAATTAAAATGACGTCTGACAGTTTTTCAAATTCAAATTCATTTATTCACATTTAAATAGAGTAATTACAATCGATGGTTTCTCATGTTACATTATTCGGTCTTATATTCTATTTAGCCTGTGGTATGCCATGTAAAGTTTATTTTGTCTAATATGTATATAAACAGATAGAACAGGAATGGGAATTTATTATTAATAATAATTTAGTCACAATGTCTCTAGAGTTCGGCGTGCATGTCAATAATATAGTACCTGGTTCAATTATATGGAAGTGGTGGTTTTTGTATAGAAAAACTGTCAAAAATTCAATATTATTTAAATTTTTGACAGTTCTTGTTGGCGTTGGAAAAATTAGCCCTTAAAGCTGTAATTTGTGGTAAGAAAAATAAATCTTTTCTATTCTAAATCTATCTATACTTTAGCATTTAATTTCCATAACAACCTCACAATCCAACTGTCCCAGACTGTACTATACAGGGTGTTATATAACGGCTATAAATAAACGTCACAACACAGCTGACGTGGCCACATAGCCGACTCGCCTAGCGTGTCACGCAAAGGGTTTGGGGGTTTAGACCAAGACAAATGTGTTTATTTCGGCTAAGTACTAGAACAACGTCGCCTTGGTTGTTTGTTAAGACGGACAGTACTTAGAAGGGGCAGTGGAGATAAATATGCGGGTTGGTCTACCAAGTTAGGCTATGAGTTAAGCTGGTTTTTTAAATTTATAGGTTGCTAAGGGTAGCATAATTAGCTTATAATGTTCCCACTGCTAAGATACCGGCCTCTTCTCTTCGAGACGGAGTGGGCTGTAATCCACCACGCGGGCCCAGTGCGGGTTGATAGAAGTCACAAGTCTTATACAATTGTTGGTTCTAGAATATGCCGTTTCCTCACGGTGATTTCCTTCTCCGATTTGAGAGCAGTTTTGATGATATGATTTACACAAAGCAAAGCACCTGCTTGGGTTCGAACCCACGAACTACAACTCGGAAGTCGGGGTCATTACCACTGGGTCACAACTGCACTATTGTTGGGTTGCTAAGGGGTATTTGGTCCTAATTTTTTAGTTTTGTGCCCGCTTGATGGCAACCGCCCCCTATATTACATGGGACATCAACATAACTGGTGCAATGTGGTGTGTGGTATAGGTACACCTCCGCCCAACGCTTGAGAGAAACAAGGCGTGATGTTGTATGTGTTGTAGTTTTGGTTTTTTATTTTATCTTTCTCTTCGCTTACATAACATACATAATCAGCTTATAATGTTCCCACTGCTGGGACACAGGCCTCCTCTCTGTAAGAGGGGGCTTTACTTACTTACTTAACTCTTAATTATGATAAAAAACACAGGATATAAAGTAACACTTAGGACTTCTACAGACTAAAAAAAAACGGGTTGCACTCCGGGAGTGCAGGCAGAAGTGAAAACTTGAATATTAACGTTGTGCATTTTTGATATTTTGGAATGCGGTCTACTCTCACTCCGTCTTACGAATTTTCGATCAGGTCACGTGTCCTGACGCGAGCTCCGTCTTACGAATTTTCGATCAGGTCACTTGTCCTGACGCGAGCTCCGTCTTTCGAATTTTCGATAAGGTCACGTGTCCTGACGCGAGTTTAACATTTATTACCCATCACAAAAAAGTTTTCACTTCAAAAAAACAATCATGGTTGTTTTCTGTTTTATCTTTATTTGCTGAGGACTTTCGGATTTGGTTAGGTCATGACGTTCAAAGTTACACTAAAGGCTTCTTAATTAACTTTAATGACAACTACCCACAATAAACAATGATTTTGCTACCCTGAAAGTATTTATCCAAAATTCCCATTCATCAGAACTCAATGTAATTTCATTGTTTATTTTAAAATGGCGGCCAAGCGACGACGGAGAAAATTAAGTTCACAACGTTAACTTTGTTACTTTGATGGTCTCTTCGCCGTAACGATGTGGTTTTAATGGTAAATTATTGAATTTACTTACAGGTTTATTTAATGAGTGGCTCGTGGCTAAGTAATAACAGCCGCACGGGTCGATCGAGGGTAAAACTACGCCGAGGTCAGTGGTGACCCTGACTATCCATTACATATAAAAATCTCTCCAATCCACGAAAAGCATTAAGCCGTTGGTCCTGCTTAGCAAAGCATAATCAGCCTATAACGTTCTCACTGCTGGGACACAGGCCTCCTCTCTGTGAGAGGGAGTGGGCCGTTATCCACCAGGTGCGGGTAGGTAGATGTCACCCTGTCTTCGAATTTTTGGTTCTAGGACATGCCGGTTTCTCCACGATGGATGTTTTCCTTCCCCGTTTTGAGAGCAGTGGTGATGAAATAATTTACTCAAAGTAAAGCACCAGTCTGGGTTCGAACCCACGACATACAGCTCGTAAGTCGCGGCCGTTACCATTGGGTCACGACTGCTCACACTGGGTCACCACTGCTCACGTTGATCCTGGCTGTCATTAAAATATCTATGACAGTCGTGACGAGTATTCTGAGAACCAGTCTTACCAAAGACCATCTTGTCATCCAGTAACAGGTTGTGGAGGTCAGATAGGCAGTCGCTCCATGTAAAATACTGGTATTCAACTGCCTACGGTTAGACTTGAAGCCGACTTCAATATAGGTGGGAAAAGGCTTGGCAGATGATGATTTATTTACTAGTTTATTTAATGGGGATGCCCTCTTACCGAATAACGAATTTACACGTAAGTGATGAAATACATTTTGATGGATACAAACGGACAGGAAGGCCAAAGAAAAGATGAATGGATTGTGTGAGGAATGTATATTCAAGAAAAAGAGAATCAATAATAGCAAAACAAGTGAATCTAGTAACTTGTTTTTGGGCTGAAGCTTTGGCAAGCTAAATGCTGCAGTGGCATTACTCCCTAGTATTTACTTAAAGGGCCATGCAGGCCTCTGTCTTCTAAAAGCTCTTAGATAGGCCTGTATGAACAAATAAATCAGAAACAATACAACAAGTAGAAAACCACGTCGCCGATTTTAGGGCTAAGAAAATCTACATTCTATAGGTAACTGGCCTGCCCGCCCCTGCTTCACACGGTTTTTACGACTTGACAGAACATCGTCGTCGGACTTCATTATTTAAGCAAGTTTGATATAATATATTATACACATCCATATTTCAGAACAAATCATCTAAATGTTGTGGAAAACCGCATCGAAATCCGTTGCGTAGTTTATAAGAACAACACGGTCACATATACAGACATGAAAAGCGACTTGTATTCATATGATCACCTGGTATATATTCCCTAGTTACCTATTATAACTATAATCATCTATTTTTTTTTTATACTTTTGTATTTTTTTCTGTTTTATTGTCATTGGTTTCTATTGCTATTTATTTTTAATCCATTTATATTATTTAATGTGTCATTCTTTATAATTATTTTTTTACTGTCCTGGCTTATTTTTATTTGTATTGTCGAGACTTGGCTGTCTTGATTACTTCACAAACATTTGTACGCCCTCTGGCATAGCTCATTCTTTATTATCTTTATATAACATCATTATTGTACCTATTTTCAACAAATGAATAAATGACTTTAACAAATTATCTATTTCCTTAGGTCATTGCAGCTCCCACACTGCCCTTATCTATTACGCTGTGCACTAAATTGGGATACAGCTTGATACCTCGATAAACTAAACTATTATTTAATTCGCTAGCCGCGGTCAGTTCAATAAGTTACTCGATAAGTGTGCCGACGCCCACCTGTTCAATTGATTTTCAATACAAATAATAATCACCATTCCGAATAGGTCAGCTTAGATCTTGGAATTATTATGATTATAAATAAGGTGGTTGTTGAATGATGTTTGTATTCTCAGTAGCAGCCGGGAGCCTGAGTTTGAGGTAAAGCTGAACTGGTTTGGGGTAAGCTGAGTATAGGGTAAAGGTCCGCTTTGTATTATGGAACGGTTTATTCTGTAAAAATCTCACCGTGAAAACTTAGGCGAAGTGAGTGTGAAGTGAGCTGTTATTCGACCTGCCAGTCTGTTCTGTACAAATTTCACCGTGAAAACTTACGCGAAGTGCGCGGTTATTCCACCACATGCAAGGGATTGACATTCTTGACAGCAGCTCACATCACCTAAGTTTTTACGGATTTTTTTTACAGGATAGCTCGCCAGCTTTGGCCCGCGACTTATTCCTCTTGGAAGTCAAATATATCTTTAAACATATGCCAGTGCACTCGTTAGTAATGTAGCTTTCTGACCGTGAAAGAATTTTCGGATTCGGATCAGGAGTTCCAGACAATTGTATCTCTTTATGATATTAGTTTACTCGTTGATTAGTTTGAATATAACTTGAAAAATGACTGTGTGTTTAATTAACACCTCTGCCTACCCCTTTGAGGACTACAGTCGTGATGTTATGTTATGATTAGTTAGTATTGATTTATTCAACGTTAATTTTAGAAGCTTGAAGAAATAAATCGCTTCTTCCCACGCATATACAAAAAGAGTGGGAGTTTTCCAATGTTTTGGCAGACAAAATAAAATAATTATTTTGGAACGTTAAGAATGAATTGCCTCCGAAAATGAAGGGTAACTTATAATTATCTAATAAAGTAAACGAGACAATACGGTTACCGACTGCCTTCATAAATAAAACATTTAAATATTATTCCGGTCTAGAATTAGCTTAGATCATAATATTTTTACGAGTTAATGTGCGACTGAAAAATTTATCGCAGGATGCTTTCATCGTTTTTATCTAGACCACTTCGGTCTTCGAAAAATATATACAGCTGTACAGCTGTCAAAATGATGTATGACTTTCAGACTAGGAAAATAAAACTACTGGTCGACTCAATGAATTTTTAGACGCAAAATGTTTGTGGAACATGTATATTTGAGGTGAATGAAACGCTTTTACATATTTGTAGAGAGTTTCGTAAGTGCCAACTATGTTGGGGTCGGCTTCCAGGCTAAGCAGATGCAGCTCCATAACCCAGTTGCTGGATAATACGATACCCCTTGGTAAGCCAGAAGTCAGAAGCCCAAAAGTGTGACAACTATGTCACACTTTTGGGCTTCTGACTTCTCGTAACCACTTTCGAAGTTCGACGAATGACAACCAACGGCGTAACGTGCTTTCCGAGGCACGGAGGGGCCTCGATATGAAATGGATTGTCACCCATCTACGTATCGATCTCGGTAAGCAAAGCTTAACCTTCGATCGATTTTGATATGATTTCATACAGGTATACCATTTGGTGAAGTCGGAACTTCGGACTTCACCAAATGCTCTTTACTTTTTCGAGACTTTATCACCATCAATATCATCATCCACAGAGATGATGATATTGTTTGTACTGATAAAGTCTCGTATTTGGTTCAGAACCAATATTATTATCTCCTGAAAATTTTATTAAGTGTTCAGGAATACTTAAATTACTTTAATGCAGATTAAGATTAAACCTCTATAATTACTGTGAATTCCAAATAACAGTTACAAATAAAATCAAATGGTATCTCAAATAGAGATTACTAACTACCACTAAAATCAAACACAAAGTAAGTATCATTACAATCTCTGTACTAGGAATACATAAATACCAAGGGCATTACGAAAATCACTGTCGTTCCTAACTACGCCCGCATTCAATTAAGACGTGGTACGAATGTCAAAATTAGTAACACCGTCAACCGTCTTATCTTCAACGAAGTCGTTAGCGTTCAATTTACTCAGTGGTGTAATGTCATATTTCTTGACACAGACTAACATATCTCATTCGACATTTCTTGGTACACTGAAAATTTTCGCGGAAAATTCTTTGTGAAATGTTACACTGTGATATTTTCTCAGTCGATTTTACCGACATGTATTGACTTATACACGTGTGCTTATATTTTACATGAAATTGCTTTCATGTTAAATTAAATTAGATATTCGTATGAGCTTTGATGAGGGCTGCGACGGGGCAGGTATTAATTGGGCCGTGTCTAAGTATTTGTATGGATGATGTCACGACGACGTACGGTGTTCATTTCGTTTCATGTGTTCATAATTAATACAATCGTAAGTGAGCTTTATTGTAGCGGTATTTTGGTAACGTGGAGCGATTGAAGTGTTTTGTATTGAACATATACTTGATAACGTTTTGTCTTTAATTAAAAGGATATAGGCAAAATATCCTTTGAAGACGTTTTAGTAGGGCGATTAAAATTCAATAGCTATTTAATTAAATGGTATTACATATTTTGGTATATTAAATAGCTTTAAGGATAATTTCGGGCAGTAAATATTTTCATTCCCAGTTTGTTTATGTATTTCTATGGTAAGTGAAATGGATACAAGGCGTAGTAAAATTTTTTGGTTTCTACTTTATTTCAAAAACAAATTTCATGATTCTAGGTCAACGGGAAGTACCCTATAGGATTTGATTCCGGAACATAAACACCCGTATCTTTTGATTGCGTTGACTTAGAGGTTTCATTTTTTCATTACTTAATTTAAACTTGATAACACGACGCGTTCCTGAGAAAAAGAGTCTTGACAGATGGACAGACAGACGGATAACGAAGTGAACTTATACCTAAGGATTCCGTTTTTCCTTTTGAGGTGCGGAACCCTAAAAACACCATCCTCTTAGATATCTTAACTAAACAAAGATTATCTTCACAATTTTATTCACGTTTACAAAGAGAATCACAAAAAATGTAAAACTAACAAATCCTGGCTCATAGTAAATATATCTTAGGAATGCCTCTCCAGTCTTCTTCATTTTACTTAAAATTAGCTTTAAATCCAGGCCGAAAAAGATCATTAAGGCTCACAAAAACAAACACGGACCGTCGTAACGAGTTTTAAATCAAAGCCTACCTGAATTTTTATTAGCCTTGATTCCGTCTCTGTTTAAATATTTACGAAGGGAGAAATGTATTACCCGAACGATAGAAAAGTTTAAAGATTAGTTACTGAAAGTGGTAGAAATGTTGTTTCTGAAAGTTTGCGCGAAAACTGGGTTCAAACTGTAAATGCTTTTGGAATTTGTTTAGGAAATAACAAATGTCTGCAGAATGATTAGTATTTACTACTAGCTGTGCCCCCCGTGTCCCGCGGTTTCACCCGCATAAGTATCGGGATAAAAAGTATCCTATGTGTTAATCCTGGTTACAAACAATGTATGTGTCAAATTTCATTCAAATCCGTTCAGTAGTTTTTGCGTGAAGGAGTAACAAACATCCATCCATCCATCCATCCATACAAACTTTCGCGTTTAAAATATTAGTATGATTTAGTTTCAAATGACAACATAATATCACGCCTGTATTCCCCGAAGGGTAAGGCAGAGGTTTAGCTACTAGTACACCAAACATTACGCCAGTTATGTTTAAGTTCCATGTAATAAGCAAGCCTATTGCCATTACCTCATAACCTCATAATCAGCCGTTATTCTTCCCACTGCTGGGCCACAGGCCTACTCTTAGTGAGAGGGAATGGGGCGTGATTCACCACGCAGGCCCCGTGCGGGTTGGTCGACATCACACATGTCTTCGATTTTTTGGTTCTAGGACATGCCGGTTTCCTGACGATATTTTCCTTCACCGTTTTGAGAACAGTGGTGATGAAATAATTTACACAAAGTTTGCCATTAAACGAGCAAAAATCTAGACTCAGACAGAGACATTCTAGATGGAAAATCCAATAACACTTTGCCCAACCCGGGAATCGAACTCAGGACCTCATGTTCAGCAGTAGCGCTTGCGTCAACTAGACCAGAGGCAGTACGGTTCCAAATGAATCAAAACATTATTCTATGATTCGAGCTTATCTTTGGGCTCTTTAAAAACTCAGCATGAAGTTAACGGACTGAGCCTTAAAACACAGCATTATGTTTAAGTAGGAGATTTTTTTTTGTTGATGAAATCCCTATTAAAGCCAATTATCAAGTCGCAATATAGCCGGATGGCTTACGTCCGACCGATCTTGAACTTCACTGGTTGAACTAGAGAATCTCACATTCGGGGGTTGTGGAAGGATCGTATGTTCCCGCGACCCCCGGCGTAGGTGTGAGATGGAACACCGGGGTGTTTTTTTGTCAGTAAGAGTCTCCCTATCCCTCCGCCCCCCAGGGTGGAGGACATCCATGAGGATTTTCCACCCCGGAATAAAAAAAGGGAACCTCACATGAAGCTTACCAGCTTGGTACCAACTGAATTAATACTAGACAATACCTACAATCTACATCTCCATAGTGAAATGGTAAAGAAAACTTGAATCAGTCTTGCAACATTTTCGACAAGTACACGTACAAGATAAAGCTTCAAGCAAGACGCAAGAACCAGGTGAAAATGTTCACAAGTTGAAAGACCCTTACAATCTTAGCTCAACACTAGGAATCTCTATGTCAATAGTGTTGGCCTCGGCCCGGTGGCTTGGCCTCGCGGCTTCGCAATTAGCCGTCAGTATTTTGTACGGGCTCGAGCCATCTAGAGTAGCGATGTAATGGACGCCATCTAAGCAGATGCGAAAGTGCAAAGCTTGACTTCCGCGAATGCGGAGGGGAAAAATAAAGAAAATATTAATTAAACATTTTTAATAGGTTGATTTTTTTTCATTAAAAATGCAATTAAACATTTTTAATGAAATAAAATTGCCCTATTGGTAATAAAAAATTAGAAGGGGCAAACATTACATCTTCTGAGTCTCAAAACGGTGATGGAAAACATCGTGGGGAAACCGGCATGTCCTAGAACCAAAAATTCCGAAGACATGCGACATCTACCTACCCGCATTGGGCCCGCGTGGTGGATGGCGGCCCACTCACTCTCAACGAGAGGAAATCTGTGTCCCAGCAGCGGGAAAATAAAATTACATAATGTGTAAGCTACATTTTACAAAATAACTTTGTCACCTTTGAGGCGATTTCTTAGAGGGTTATTAGTTAAACTGGCACCACTAAACTGTTGCTCACTTGGTACTGAACCTGGCGGCAGTGGTTACGTGGGGGAGCAAATACCTGAACCACATTAAGGGACTTCGCTTAGTTGGAGCCGATATTCTTTCTGTTATGTAACTCCGTGCGGATGCAGAGGTATGATTTTTCATTATATTAGTTCCGCATTTGCGGAGCCGGTGGCAAAGTTTTGTTACAACCCTAATTAAACCGCTTATAGAGCTACAAACAGCTCGAGAAGTCGAGACAATACGTGTGGTTCTAACTGGCTGCGTTAAACTTTTGGATTGACGTCAACAAACGTATTTAGAAAGTCGACTGATTTGACATTGATTAGGTACGCTTTGATAAAAGGTCAATAATAAATGATTTGAGTGTCCCGAAATTTAAGTGAGTTTTCTTCAGAAAACCCGAACTTCGTAAATACATATTTACTTCAGTTAACGGTACTTCCAGATAAAATTCGTTTTTAAAATTGATCCCAGTACAATTTTAATTATAAAATGCCCTTTGTTTCTTAAAAATGATTACAGAAGAAACCATCTGAAAAATCTATTTTTATTTTAGTTTTTTTTTGTGTACAATATACACTATAAGGAAATGTAAAGCACTGTTTTTGGCAAATAAACGTTATCTTATCTTAACTATTGTCATTGAATTATTAAAAAAAAAACAACTTTAATTGCAGTCTTTTTGTTGGCCATTTGGAGATTCCCTTACATGAATACTCCAGTCGTCAACTCAAACCAAACGCTAGCCGGGTTACCCGTGATGTGTCATTTATAAAGGATATCCGAAACAAGCAAACACGTATTTAACCCTGATATATTAATAAAAGCTTTGTGCAATAAAATTCATATAAAATGATCGAGTTTTGTGATTGATGATATAATGTCACCTTCTATTTTTGGAAGTCTAAGGTTTTCTGATAAGAAAGAGTTTTGTGATTGATGATATCATTACTTATTTCTGGAAGCCTGAGGTCTCTGACCTGACAATCTACTATCAAATTGCATGTAAACTATTGGCAGAAAGCAACAACTACCAAACTGTTGATTGGGATACAGAATGTCGTGTTTCCAAGCTTTTTACTATAACATTTTCTTTTTCCATACTTAAGTCTGTAATTAACCGTATTACCGTATGACGGCACAACGTTAAGTGTTCACGACTGTACTCATTAGGGCTGTGGCATAAAAACGGCTAATAAAAGTTACTACACCTTGTGTACATATGCGTACAACAGTGTTCATTTACGAGGGCGACTGTAAGCGACCGCCAATACTTCTTCAGAATGTCACCGAAAATATCCCGGTTCCTATTTCGAATAACGTGTTGTTTGTTTCTTGCCCATTGTAAAATGTCTGATATCGAATCTCACAACAACATGTCCGGGTTATTGGTTCGATATCTGAAAGAAGAACGAAGAACGTTCATAGTTTGATCTCAGCCTCAATCTGTCAAAATTACTGCTATTCCCCTACATATTTGACAAGTTTTTGACATTTGTTTGTCGCCGAGATGAGACTGCGACTAGATTTGGAACGTTTTAAATTACGAGAATTGACCTTCTGGTTTCTGAATTTAATTTTACTTAAATGATTTTTGTCTGGTTCAATGGAATTGTTAACTAATGAATGAGAAGGACGGAGATAAAACGTGTCATTTTCAATAACCGACCGGTAAACTGTCAATAATTTAACCAGGAGCGGACGTTAAGTTACACGAACCGGAAAACCTAATACCGTGTTTTTATTCTGGTTAGGTTACGAGTGGCACCACGGCCAGATCATTTGTAACTGGGTCAGTTTTATTCGCGACCCAGAATAGTTTTCCGCTGTCAGCATTCGCCGGGTACTGGAACCCAACGACTTTGTACGACACGAATGAATGAATGGATTTTTATTTTTAGAAGGCCTTTCTGTTTATACGAACTAGTGGTTTATGAACTTACGCGTCTGTTTTGACAACTTTATTGCATGAGTGTGAAGGTTTTTTAAAGTGAAAACTTCTTTAGGCGCGTTGAGCGATTATTGGTAAGGGGAAAATTTTATGGGGTCACGTCACTGACAAACTAATGTAGAAAAAGTACAAAAATATTTATTTCACCTTAAACATTGTGTCATATATAAATTGAGGCAGCCCCAGTACGTTACAAAAGTACTTGTGTCGGAGCTGTCTCGCTCTTCCTTTAAGTGGTAACTTAACAATGATGAGGCTTATAGGTAAGTAAAGGGTTTAAAAAAAGTAAAAACAAAATAAAACAATAATTTAGCAGCTCTCAGTGTGTACGTGTGTGTGTTTGTACAGTATATCAACAGTATATTTGTAGCTAAAAGGGTTATATCATAGTTTTAAGTTTTCACTTCGTTAGCGGTCCCCATTACTGACTTTCTTTTGTTTTGGTTGTAGCGTGCATTCTATTGGCAAAGTGATCTGCACCCTAATTGCGTAACACACAATCAATCTCAATCTGAATCATTTTGAAGGATATTGCTAATCCATTGGTTCATATGTTCAAAAAATGTGTCATGATTGTGTCTGCTCAACAACGTAAATAACGCAATGAATGTTGTTGAACTATCAAAATGAAACCGATTCCGATTGATCGCGTGTTACGCAATTAGGGTGCTGGTTCTATGATCTTCACTTTTGCTGAAATATTTAGAGAAGATTGAAACTTGACAAATAATCAAGAGCCATTGCAATACTTAATTTAAAGTGTCGTTGGTCCCGAAGTTAGAACGTTACCAAATAAAATACAATCGCTTACCATAATTTCTGAAGAAAGATGACTTTTCACTTGCTTTTTAAAAGTAAAGGTAGCTGTTTGAAAGCGTAGGAATTACCAATGTGACTTTAACAATGTTTAGAAATACGAGGCCCGATGCGTGCAGATTCGATGGCAAAAAACGCTGTGTTTTTAAACTACACAATGATCTCCCGACCGATTTCGGTCACGGTGGCCAATCTCAACGGGGATTAGCCAGGTACGCAGGAGATATTATAGTGCTTTCCGACCCACGGGGTTATCAAGCCACTAACTTTCAAACTCCACGCTGTGCTACTGAGAAATTCCTAATGGAAGAACCCGACACTACCCGACCTCTGAATCGAATCTAGGACCCCACGCTCAGCAGACGCGCTTGAGACTATGAGACCAACGGGGCATTTAAACTACATAACAAGTTAGTCATACGTTCAGACTATAGACATTCCACGGTTGCATTCCACAGTTACTTGCAGAAAGCAGTCCGTATGTACAATTTTTATAACTATGGTTTCAGAGTGACGTAAGTTAATTTATTTATTTATTTATTAGGCTTTTCAACAATGAGTACACTGTTACTTATATAATTTGTACATTGCAAACTTAAATCTAAGCGCTTGATTTTAGATTAGAGAAACCCATTACATGGCAAGCGCGACTTTTTTTAGAGCAGGTACTGATGAGTGAAAGAGATCAATGTCCACTTCATGCTCTTCGTATGCAGCATACATTCTAGACAGTGGACAGTATTGCAGTATTAATAGTCAGATTAGTATTATAAAGTTGTGCCAGTTACACAGTAACGTGATGACTAAGGTAATGTATGCAACCTTAAGCACTGAAGTAATTTGTTGGTGAAATAAATACTGTTGGTCCTTGGTACACTCATATTGCACGTCAACAAGTCTGTCTGTTTTATTGCGTTTAGAAGTCAGGCATGAAATACAAAGAATTAGGTGAGCTTGAGTTATTTACCTTCCTACTACTAAGGTATAACTTGAACATTCATAAGTAGTCTTTATAAAAAAAAAAACTTTGTTCGACTTAATTTTATTTATGTTACAGAAAATGTTAAACTCGTAAAGTTTGAGATTTTCTGAAATAAAATAAGGCACTCAATTTACATGTCAGACAATACCGAAATATAACACACTAGGTGCGTCTCGCGGCTTCACCCGCATAAGTCTCGATCCCGTGAGAATATCGGGATAAAAAGTATTCAGATCATGGTCTACTCATGTGTCAAATTTTATCAAAATGCGTTCAGCCGTTTTAGCGTGAAAGCGTAACAAATAAATATAAAAAAAACATCAAACCTTTTTCTTTATAATTTTAGATTAGGTTTGTAAGCCTTTCAATCCAACTTCTAACTATCCAGCCAGAAAGATTTAGAAGTTGGATTGAAAGATTTAATCCAGGCCTTAGTGTTTACATAATTATTTTATAAACAATGCCAATTTTTTAATTAATTTAAAGGTCTATCTACAATTGTTACACTTTTCAACCAAATCAACACAAGCAAGCATACAAGCCAAGTGCACAATATTCAGCGATAGACACCGCATGCCAAAACAATAATGTATTAAAAAAAAACTCAAAATTACTGTAGGTATAAGTACAGAATTGACGCATAATTTTCACACATTTTTGGTACAGACGCCAGCAGGTCAAGCTACCCGAAACTGTCAAATTTTCCCAATCAACCTTGAACCTTAATGCTTTTACGATAAAGTTGAAAATCTATTAAATAATTTTGACAGATTGTAGTAGGTTGATGTGCTGGCGTCTGTACGAATAGTTGACAATAGTTGGGGAAATCGCGTTACGTATAATGGTTATCTAATTTAGTGGACTTGGCGCTTGAATATTTGAAGTGAAGTGCAACAAATATCGATCCCTTCATCACAATTGTTAAGAACTCTGCAAAGTCTCGCTAGTATTTAGTAACCACTTCGTATCCACATTTTTAACATCCTGCAGAGAACTAAGAGCTCTAAAGAAGCTAGATCATATCATATCATTAACTTAACCCAGCTTTCCTGTTTCCCACACACACACTTACAAAATGGCGGCAGCATTCACATCATAAACGGTTTCAAAACACCTTAACATTTAAAACTATTCCAGGTTTAGCAGCAGAGCTTTGAAGGGGATTCTCTAAAGGATTACGTAATTATGTGACTTAGCGCGTTATATAGTTAGTAACTCGCTCTAAGCAGGTTAGACTGAGCTAGGTAGGTAACTTGTTATAGAATTATAACGTAGGAAATGTGTAAAATCTGCTTAGAAGTGTGATAAACTTGACGGGTCTGGATTTAAGTTTAATCGAGGCTCTATGTGGTAAGGTATCTCATTTACTTTTTAATAGCGGCTATGACTGACTCGTTCGTCTAGCGCTAATGATGCTCATGAGGTACTGGCTTAAATTCGCACGTCAGGCAAAGTGTTATTTATTTAACTATTTATGTACGCACATAAAGGCGTCGCGGCTGGCCCCGTAGAAGATGGTGGGACCAGCTGAACAAAACAAACGACCAGTGGTCTACTTTAGTCCTAGATCGAAACTGCTGGAAGTCATGGGGAGAGGTAATTGCCCAGCAGTGGGATGATGCTAACAGTATACACATATAAACAGACAAAATGAAAGGAACAGAACAGAAAAATACGTACAAAGGTGTTTTTTTTTTGTAATTGGGTTTTTATGGGAATTTATCCGTAGTAGCCTGATGTCTGAGGGGCAATTCTCGTAATTTTAAGAATGTTCACAGTCTGATCTCAGTCTCAATCTGTCAGAAATACTCATAATTTCCCTACATTTTGACAACTTTTTGACATTTGTTGGTCGCCGAGATGAGACTGCGACTAGATTTTGAACGTTTTAAATAACGAGAATTGACCTTCTGATTTATGCCCAGTTGATAGGACTTAAACTTAACTGTCGAAATATGGTTGTAATTCTACCTAACCCGTCGGGAAAACAGGCGTTATGTTATGTGTAGCCATGCAACCTCTTAGGAACATTATGTCAATCTGTCAGCCAGGGGAGTCTTACATATAAATAAATAATATCACCTAAGATTATGTGCACCATCGTTCCGCATTTTCACTTACCGTACGGTCAAACGTGAGCCTGACATAGGTAATAATAATAATATTTTTGTGTTTGTTTGCTTTCACGCTAAAACTGCTGAACGAATTTGAATGAAATTTAGCACTTAGGTTAAACGATGACCCGGGATTAGGACATAGGATACTTTGTATGCGCATGAGCAGTGGTGGCCAAGTGGTAAAGGCCCTGACTTACGAGTTGTAGGTCGTGGGTTCGAACCCAGCCAGCGGCTTCACTTTGTGTAAATTATTTCAACACCACTGCTCTCAAAACGGTGAAGGAAAACATCGTGAGGAAACCGGCGTGTCCTAGAACTAAAAGTTCAAAGACATTTGACATCCACTAACCCGCACTGGGCCCACGTTGCACTCCCTCTCACAGAGAGGAGGCCTGTGTCCCAGCAGTGGGAACAGTATAGACTGATTATGCATATTATGTATATACTTTTTATCCTGATATTCCCACGGGGTCGTGATTTATGCGGGTGAAACCACGGGGCAGACGTAGTGGGTAATAAAAATATTCCTAACTTGTCTATATGAATAAAATCTGACGGTCCACTGTCGTACAGGTAGAAGGATTGGCTGTATATCTCTCTCACGGAACAAATATTATTATATTATATTTATTGGACCTACAGATTGTTGTTCTAGGTGGTGATGGGTGTTTGTGCATGTAGGATTTGTGTCTGTAAACTTTACTCACTATTCGAAAGTTAATAAATATTATGTAGGGCATTTTATTTTACAATAATTTATATTTGACAGGCACCTTAGCTGCATTTCTAGGTCTTATTTGACATGAAATGGACGCGCCTATAGCTATTTTGAGAGTTCAATAGCACTTAAGTAGCTCCAGTAGGTAATCGATTCCCGACGCTCACAACCTGCGCTTGCGCCCCATAGATCAATGAAGCAGTAATCAATCAAATTAACCAAATGCCCAACAATTTATGATCCTGCTGACCAATCATGTTACTTCTACACCTCGCTTCGGGCGACACTTGAATAGTCGTTAAGGCAAATTAGTTCTGACCGCAACACGTTATTAGCATAAAATGCAATGACAGGTGAATGGCACTTACATCCTTTCATTAATGCGTCTCCAAGGTATCTTGGACGCAATCAGGCTAGTAATGACAGCCTCTGTCGGCGACATGGAACTTAATCGAATGGAAATCAGGTGTTTTTCATAAATGGGCATTCAATAAGTGTCTACAACTTACTGCTGCTTAACAAATACCGGCTTAAAGTTAAGTGTGATAAGGTATGAAATTCACTGGCGTTTTGTCAAATGTATTACAGGGCCGGATTAAGAAAGCGTTAGACTTAAATGTTAATGTCCAAAACGAGAATACTCAAAAATGTTAAAACCATTACAAGACATAACTTTCTCCAAAATCATAGTAATTTTTGAAAATTAACTTCCATCAAACCGTTCGGAATGTAAAGACGACGTATTAAGGCACGTGTACGATACTTGATTAAAGTAATTTTGGGCTCGATTGAAAGTATTTTAATCAAATTAAGAGCACACGTTTGAGACAGTTTATGAAGAAATGATCTTGATTGTTCATCTTGGGTGGTTGTGTGGGTATGAGTAAGTTTTTAAGGTATTTTTTTGGTACAATGTGTACAGGTTTACTTAAAATAAGATTATATTATAGTGGTAGGACCTAACGAGTTCTTTGAAGAAAACGTTTGCGGGTTTTTGGAATTATTGCCATAGAGATAGCAGATTTGTATCAAGATTCGTTGCCCGGAATGTTACCACATCATAATTATATTTCATGTTTTTTTGAATGTATGTTTATTTTATTTTATTTTGTTGTTTTTTTTTTTGTTCGTGTCTTTACCTGTATTAATACCTGTATTTTAGTTAGTAACCACCAACCTAGGCCTGGACCTGTCCAGGCCTAGTTTGGGGGTTAGGATCAGATTTGTGGCAATTCACTCGTGTGCTTTTTTATTGTGGTTGGCTTGTAACATGTATTTTTAAGTGACAGTTTTTTTTTCCGTGGGAATATCGAGATAAATAGTATTCTATGTCCTAATCCAGGTTATGGTCTAACCCTGTTCAAAATTTCTTCCAAATCCGTTCAGCCGTTTTAGCGTGACGGCGTAACAAACAAACATACAAAAAAAAAACAATTAATTTCTCTTTATAATACTTAGATTGAAGAAGAAGATAGATGGGCTTGTGGCTAATGAATAACAATCACACGGGTCGATAGATCAGGTACGCATCAGCTTCGCTTGCTGCGGGTCGCCCGTGGATGGGTGACCATCTTGACATACCAAGATCCCACCGTGTCTCGGAAAGCACGTTAAGCCGTTGGTCCCGGCTGCCATTCGTGGATCTTTGACAGTCGTTACGGGTCGTCAGAAGTCCGAAAGTCTGACAACCAGTCTTACCAAGGAGTATCGTATTAGCCAGTAGGTAACTGGGTTGTGGATAAATTGAACAGACAGCTGTGCTGCTGGGGAGTTTGTTGCGCCACTTCTTCTTCCCAGCAATAGCACTAGGAAGTGGTGAAGGGCGGGCGTTTTTGGGGGACTGTCTTTTGTAATTTTGACGTTCAAAAAGTGCTGATTCTCAGCCTAATTTGAATAAATGACTTTTGATTTTGATTTGATTTTGATAGGCAGTTGCTCCATATAAAATACTGGTATTCAGTTGCATCCAGTTACACTGGAAGCCGACACCAACATAGTTGGAAAAGGCTAGGCAGATGATGAGAAGAAGATGATAGAGATTAGGTTAAGACATCGCGATATTTTTTTAGTCAAGTTGTAAAAACCGTGCGAAGCAGGGGTAGGGTCGCTAGGTGATTACTATAATCGACCAAACGAATATTAACACAATCTAGACGTCGTATGGTGTTAAACTTATTTCACTGTGCTTACTATAGCTCAATGTTGTCTGTCAGTTGTAGACAGAACAGTTTTTAATATATTAAGTCAGGGAAACTAAACTGTTTATCAAATTGACTGCAATATGCCTAGACTTTTCCCAACTATTTTGGGGTGTGAGTGGGCACATAACAACCGGACTCTCCAAACGTCTACCTCACCCTACCGCTGACAGACGAGGCGCTGGTGACCGACCGATGGCGGTATGACCATCCCACAAGCCAACCTAAATCCTCCAGAACGATGACGGGCAGCAGCGCCAGCGCTGCAAAAGGGTTGACTTGCCCAGCGTGGTGACTACGGGTATTGAACCTCCCATATGAAAAAAATGCCGAAAAAACACACTTTTGGTTTTTCAACTGTCTTCTGGGCTAACAGGCCAGGTTTAAAACATCGTTATCTTCCTCTCTCTGAAGGCAAACAAACCCCAAACCCAAAAACCCAAACTAAAAAACCGGTCCCTAAAATACCTGTATTTTAGTTAGTAACCCCCAAACTAGGCTTTAGTTTGGGGGTTTGGATCAGATTTGTGGCAATTGACTCGTGTGCTTTTTTATTGTGGTTGGCTTGTAACATGTATTTTTAAGTGGCGTTCTTCCCGCCTTTTTCTTTTTTTCGGCTCCTCCTCCACCTTTCTCAAGAATTGGGTTATCAAATAAGTAGTAGGTAGTTTCAGAGATTGGCACGTTCAAACAAACAGACAAAAAAAATCTTCAGCTTTATTGTTATAGTATAGATAAAGCTAATAATAATATATGGCTTTGGCTTTGATAATGACTATACTAAAAATAACCCATTTACTGTTTACCTTATAACTGTATGCACTGACTCACATGGGGTTATGACCTAATTTTCAATGGCAATGATGTAATTAATTTAATTGACTTAAATCCAACCTTTACACCTACACACCTATTGTTTGCAGATACTGAATATCAATTGTTGATGAGCAATAATTGTCGATCCGGATTTTTATTTTATTAAGATAGTAGTAAACTAAATTTGGAACAAGAAACAGTTAGAAGTAAAATTCAAACTCAAAGAATCTATTTCAAATAAACCAATTACAGGCACTTTTGTATTGTCAAGGATTCGGTCAGTCAGAAAGATGAAGCTAGTTGCCCATTCCAAAGCGTAGTAGGTTTCTATGGAGAAGAACGGGCAAGAAACCTCATGGAAACTCTTTGAAAATTGAGTACCAATATATGTCACAAAATATTGGTTACATCATTAATGTTGAAATATACGAGTACATGTGAAAACGAAGTACGAAGTGACACTAAATGTTTTAGGTCAATAACTAAAACACTTAGTTACCTAAAACATCAATGTGTTGACCTAAATAGCTCCATTCCAATAAATGAAATTGTACTCGTACAATTTACTATGGAAAGGTTCTCAGATCAGATGTTTTAAGGGCTAAGAAGTTTTAATCAATAATTTATAAATGTGAGATGCTGCTTCCTCCATGATAATAATTAAGTAATTGATTGCAATTACAAGAAAAAAAAAGATCATCCATTTTCATAGGGCTTTTAACCAGTAAACATGAGAGTGTGAATTTCTGTTTTCATAATATGAATTCGTTCCCACCCCCAACCCTTACTTGTATGTTCTGTTCTTAAGACTTATCCCTACCTACATGAGACGTTTGTTATTCATTCATTCATCACAGCATCCCATTTCCTCTGATTACTTGACAACTTTTCGCCTGTGTTCATTACGAAGTTAATTCAACATAGAATTTGTCTTCCAGAACGCTTATTAAGAAACAAAAGAGAGTGCTCATTAATTTACGAAATTTTCCATACTCACATAACACCACTTCAATTTTCCTACGCAATTTAATTAATTGCCCACGCTCCGAGTAGGGCCCTGCCACGGCGATCACGAATTACCAATTTAATATATCAAGGAACATTATTAAAAATAATAGCCCTTTTATAACAATCTATTTACGATTTTGAGACTAATATAAAGTTCTTTATGGAATGGCTACAGTCCATTCACAGTGATTTTATCGTTAATATCAACCTTATGGCGAAGAGAATAAAGGTCACTGTGATGCAAAACGGACGGAATTGTACCGTATAAGGCATTATAAGCTTTTATATGTATGACTCGCAATTATGTCATTGATTGACAATAGTGGGAATAAGGTTGTCGCTTATAAGGCGAATCAATAAAGTATTTCGAAGAAATCGTGCTTACGAGTATTGTGAACAAAGTGCGAGTATATCAATCAATCTGTAAGCTCACTGATTGACATGAGGTTCTCTCAGAAATGAGATCATTCTGTGATCTGATTGACGTACAATACTCGTTTTTTGCAACAAAAAATACTTAAGTATTTTGCGTTAGCAAAGTAAGATTGATGTTTGACTGTGCTGTCATTAAAATCTACTAGGAATAAGTCATCATCTGCCTGGCCTTTTCCCAACTATGTTGGGGTCGGATTTCAGTCCAACCGGATTCAGCTGAATACCAGTATTTTACATCGAGCGACTGCCTACTTGACCTCCACAACCCAGTTACTGGGTAATACGATACCCCTTGGTAAGACGGGTTGTCAGACTTTCGGGATTCTGACTACCCGTAACGACTGTCAAAGATCTATGAATGACAGCCGGGACCAACGGCTTACCGTGCTTTCCGAGGCACTAGTAATAAGTAATTAATATAATCTATACTGATATTATAAAGAGGTAAAATTAGTTTGTTTGTTTGTATGTATGTAGGGGGTAATCTCCGGAACTACCAGTCAGATTTAAAAAAAATCTTATTGCATTTGATAGCCCAATTCTTGAGGAAGCCTACAGGCTATCTAACATCACGCTACGACCCCTAGGAACCGAGCAAAATGATAAAAAGTCAGAAAGAACACTAAGCGAGGACGAAGTAGTAGCATGGGAGAGCGATGGGATGCGACGCGATGGGTCGGAGGCCAAAATTTCACGCGGACTAAGTCGCGGGCAGAAGCTAGTATAATTATAATAGTGCTGATCGTGAAAATCATTGTCTTTTTCACTGTAATTTTCAGTGTAATTATTAGCGTTAACATATCTCATAAGAGTGCTTCTAATCTGAGGGGCAATTCCCCTGCTATAAGAACGCTAGTATTCTAACCTCAGTCTCAATCTGTCAAAAATATAATCAAATTCTCTTTATATTTGACAAGTTTTGGACCTTGATTGTCGATAACGTGAGATTGCGACTTGAATTCGAACGTTTTTTAAATACGAGGATTGGCCTTCTGGTTAAAAAGACTGTTCAAGTCAATTTCATTTTCATTTCATCATGTCAGATGTATTGGCGTATTGCACATCACTGTACTCGGTTGCCCTGTGGTTCAGATCAAAGGGCTTACAACGCTCTGCGTATCCAATATAACAATTCGTTCAGGGTGCTTTTGCGACTGCCACGCTTCTGCAGTGCATCGACGATGTTTGCCGACGCGCGCGCTGACAGTTTTGACGCAGTGTGGCGAAAGAAATCAGCTTCGTTACTTCGCAGGTTGTGTGACAGTCCCATCATCATTCTGCACGCGATCGCCGCCCGGGCAGATAGTCCGCTTGTGTGGGCGTTAGCGGATCGAACCAGCTGCAGTGCGATTCTGTAACCATCTCACCTTGAAAACTTAGGTGAAGTGAGCGTGGAATGAGCTGTCATTCCAAGTAATGCTAGGGATTGACACTATTGGTAGGTAGCTCACCCTAAGCTCACTTCACCTAACTTTTCACGGCGAGAATTTTACAGAATCGATCGCCAGATCTGCTTTAGTTATTAAGTACTAACATAGGCTAAGTAAGATTGTTACTAACACAATGGACCGCATTTGTAGTCTGAATAAATGGTTTAATGGTTTATTGTCTCAATAAAATAACATTACATGATAACGTGTTTGGAACCTACTTTTATATAAATGATAATAAATAAAAATAATAACAAGCTTCCCACCGCATTTGTAGTCTGAATAAATAAATGATAATAAATAATAACAAGCTTTCCACCGCATTTGTAGTCTGAATAAATAAATGAGAATAAATAAAAATAATAACAAGCTTCCCACCGCATTTGTAGTCTGAATAAATCAATGATAATAAATAAAAATAATAACAAGCTTCCCACCGCATTTGTAGTCTGAATAAATAAATGATAATAAATAAAAAATAATAACAAGCTTCCCACCGCATTTTCAGTCTGAATAAATAAATGATAATAAATAAAAAATAATAACAAGCTTCCCACCGAAAGCACTGGCAAAAGAAAGAATTGTGTGGAAAAGGGAGGGGGTAGCTCTGCAGTGGGACAATACAGGGTAGTTAGGTTTCATTTTATTTAGATTTGTGGATTTTCATCACCACTGCTCTCAAAACGGTGAAGGAAAACATCGTGGGGAAACCGGTATGTCATAGAACCTAAAATTCGAAGACAAGTGACATCTACTAACCCGCACTGGGCCCGCATGGTGGATTACTTAGCAGTGGGAAGATTAAAGGCAGATTATGTATATTAGATAGAACGCATACATGATATCTTGCCTATATCCCATTATACAGGGTTATTAGAAAAACACCAACAACCCCTTAAGAGATCATTGTACTCATCATTATGAACAACTTTTACTATGGGAACAAACCTGAAATCGCGAAAAAAATATCAGCTGTTCCCTACTTTATGTTCGGTTAACTCGTCAAAATGTAGGGAACACCAGATTTTTGTTTTTTTTTTTTCGCGATTTTAGGTTTGGTCCCATAGTAAAAGTTGTTCATAATGACGAGTACAGTGACCCCCTAGAGTTATGGGATAGAAAAAAACACGTTGTATAGCAGACTCAAATGTCGCCAGTTAAGTATAAGTCCTAAGTAATAGAGGGCAAGTCTTTTGCCTTCAACCGGGCTTCCCTTTCTCTCACGCATACGGCAGCGGAAGGCAAGCTCTTCCTCTCTCACTCTAACCCACAGCGCTAGTCGTATTTCGGAGAGACGCTCCCCCCTCTCTCTACTCAGTGTTTAGTGTGCGATAGTCGTATACCATAGATTAGTTTAAGTTATCACTTCTCTCGGGCGTCCCGAGACGCACACGTTTTTTTTTGTTATGTGTTATCTGTTGTACAATAAACTATATCATCATCATTATCAGCCTATAGCAGTCCACTGCTGGACGTAGGCCTCTCCTATTGCACGCCATTCAACATACGATGTTCGGCATCTCTCATCCAGCTGCTACCAGCCATCCTGCGAAGATCGTCGCTCCACCTAGCCTGAGGGAGTCTCACCTTACGTTTACCGATTCGCGGTCTCAACTCAAGAACACGGTCATCGGTTTTACGGCTAATATGGCCGGCCCATTGTTACTTCAGCTTGCTATAAACTGTATGTAAATATAGAATATAGCTTGAAACACATAATTATGAAGTGACAATATGAAGCATGAGACAGCCCTAGTTAATGACGGTGATCAATCAGTCTGGCATGAGTGCAAAAATGTAATGAGTTGCGAAAGAATTTTTATAAATGCGTAAACTGACGTGGCGCCATTATTTGTAATGAAGTATGACTGGATTACTTCCGTGTATTTTAAAAGTTCCCTCCAGACTATAGCAGTATTGGCCTAATGGCACAGACTGCGACTAACGAGTTGCAGGTCGTGGGTGCACTTTACTTTGGGTAAATTATTTTCATCACCACTACCCTCAAAACGGTGAAGGAAAACACCGAGAGAAAACCGGCATGTCCTAAAACCAAAAATTCGGAGACATATGACATCCGCAAGCCGCGTTGTGGACGGCCCACTCCCTCTAATAGCTCCCAGCAGCGGGAACATTATAGGCTGATTATCGATATTGATAGTTATAACCCGTGAGAAGTTGTAAGAGTTTATAGGAGGATGAACATTGAGAAGACATGGCGTGGACAGCGGACAAGGATGAGTCACACACGTTGACCTGTACTCAAAGACGACATATTAAGGGACTACTCACACCTTATTCAGCTCTGTTCAGCGTTTTTCCATAGAAAACAACGATTTTGTATGGAATGCGTACGCGGTCGTAAAGCTGAACGGATGCGTACGCACTTCATACAAAATCGATGTTTTCTATGGACAAAAGCTGAACAGAGCAGAATAAGTGTGAGTAGACCATAAGGTGATATATTGAAAAAAATTAACACAAAGTAAAGCGCCTGTCTGGGTTCGAAACTACGTCCTAGAACTCTTAATTCCTCACACTGCTGCTTAAGCTTAGCACAAGTATCAAAATTCATCAATGCTATAAATGAATAAAGCCGGTACCAGTATGCTGTACTTGTTTTTCACAGGCAAACATTGCAAATTGGTTAGCAACATGATAACTTCAATCATTTTTTTTTTCTGAATTGAATTATGCTTCAATCCATTTAAAATGCAACCAATTTATTAATACTAGGTACTATTTTTAAAGCTCGGAAAATGTATTCAACCTACTCGTACAAATGTATTTACAAACGTAGGCAAAACACGATGATTTATTATTATTAATAAATTTATTTCAGATTAAATTCGTGGGAAAATAAACAATTAAAACACGGATTTATAATTCATTTTGTCGTATGCTTTCACTCATTTTATTATGCTACTTCCTACATACTAATATCATAAATGTGAAAGTTTGTATGTTTGTTACTAAATTACGCAAAAACGGCTGAATGAATTTGGATGGGCGTTTGGTTTTTTTTCGGTTGGTTTATGAAATGCAGCAGAATACCAGTGTATTCTGCTGCATGCGGTTAGACTGGAAGCCGACTCCAACATAGTTCGGAAAAGGCTAGGCTAAGATGCTGTTGATTGGCACACAGATGGTATATAACCTGGGGGATTACTCCGAAGTAGTATCGGCCTGCTCGGTTTCCTGCTACGAAGTTACTATTTGGTTCAGTTGGTCCCGATGCTACACTCCTACACTCTTTCGGATATTGACTATGGTCCCGACCCAACTGAGCCAATCCGAACTTTTTTTCGCATTTTTCAATAATATTCGGTTCGGCCATGTGTAGGTCCGATCCGAACATTCGAACTTTGGACTTCGGAGTAGACCCCTGGATTAATACATAGGACTTTTAATCCTGGTACTACGTTCCCCCCATGCGATGTTTTCCGACATTCACGCGTGCTAAGCCGCAAGCAAAAGCTAGTAAGATAATATTTTTGTGGAAACTGTTATAATAGACCAATTTGAGATTATTATCTCGTGAGAATTACAAATCGTTTTAAATTTTCATTAACATAAAACTGGAAATCGAATGACTTGCCACTAAGGCCGCGTTCACACCAAACGTAAATTCAGCTGTCGATTGTGAGCAAGCTCACTGATAGCGTGTTGGCTCGTACGTAATAGCATGTAAATGCAGTAAATCGCGTGACGCACGCATACAGTTGGCAGTTTAAAACACGTTTGGTGTGAACGTGGCCTAACACTGCAAGCAAAAGCTGTCACTGACGCAGCCGTTACCTTTCTATCGTTTGGTTCCCGTCAATTGGATTTGAGGGCACCTCGTTTCCTCATATATTTAGAAGTATATGTACGTTCCTGTGGGATCATTTTTGAAAATGATGTCAAAAACTCACTAAACTCAGTTGCATTTTTGCTGAACTGGGCCTATTTGGCATAGGGACACATTCCTGGTTTTGGCAGAACTCCCCTTTAGTCAGTGCTAAATAAATATTGATTCTTTCTTTTGTTCATTTCTATACTCTTTACTCATCTATTCGAAAACCCATTATTCTAATAACCCAGCCACAAACTCTCAACAGAAATACCTCTGAACGAGAAGCAGAATCAAACCCGGTAACGTATCGAAGCATCGAACTTCTTTATACGGAAACGAAATGCACTTTAAAGTAAGGATATCGGAAAAACATTAGTCTTGGATGGAAGGAGAGATATGACAATGGTCCTTTCAGAGCTATCTTTATAGTGATTCCGTTCTATTTGAATTATTTGTGTGCAACAAGTTATTATTATTTGATGCATGCATAGACTGAAATAAAAGAGGTTGAATGTAATTATGGTTTGTTGGAGTGTCTCGAAGATTTACTACGGCTTCAATATGTACTATGTCGAAAGAAAGGATTTATTTTTTATTTTGTCACAGAAAAACGTGCATATATAAAAAGACAACTTGAATACATTCTAAAGAGGAGGGAGGGAGGTACCTATCAAAGCGATTTTTTCATATGAAACTTTGACACGTTTTATTTTATTTGAACGCTAATCGAAAACGAAGTAATAGCGCAGGCGGGAACTGTGGCTGTTACTTTAGCATGTTGTGGTGTATTACGACGACATGCGGACGAAGTCGCGGACAGAAGCTCGTTTGATATTGTATTTGATTGATTTTTTTTACTGTAGACTGGGAACGACATTAATTAGATATACACCCCTTTATTTATAAACGTTGCTTAAAGTTGTGATTAGCGTCTGTTAAGCCATACATTTTTGACGTTTAAACGTCCCTTAACTCTAAGCAAAGCTTATGAATAAACCCCACAAATTTACATTTAGTGTCGTACTCAAGCCCGGAAGTCTAACAACCAGTCTCATCAAGGGGTATCGTATTACCCAGTAACTGGGTTGTGGAGGTCAGATAGGCAGTCGCTCCATGTAAAGTCAATATTCAGCTGTATCCAGTTAGACTGGAAGCCGCTCCCATCAAAGTTGGGAAAAGGCTAGGCAGATGATGATGATTGACGTCCTCACAGTCGCCACCTGTATGGTTGTTCATTGTTTATATTCGAAGATTTCGTGACCTTCCATTGTGATTCCTATAATCACACAATACATTTTTATAGTAATGAGTTTCCATAACACTAGAGCCTTGTGTTTTTGAAGTCATTATTTTAAACGTATATCCAGCAATCGTTGTAAAGTTTTCGTATGAAAATGAGCAGTAAATGTAATTAAAAAGATAAAATATTGGTAGGTGCGTCCCTTCACGTCCTTTTGCAAATGAAAATAGATAATAATCATTATAATTTATTCACACGATAGCTCGTATTCCTTTACGATACCCGCCGTGAGGATCGGAAAGAGATATAATTAGTTGAAATAGACATTTGTGATAGATGATAAAGATTATGCAAAATACTCGCTCATGTCCTTAAAGAATTAGCTTGTATTCATTGAACACAACGTCATGAGGGTAATAAGTAGATAACCATCATGCCTAGCAGATGAATTGATGCTTATAGTGCTGCAACCAGGTTCTGAGGTTAAATAATAACAGCCGCACAGGTCGATCGACCAGGTTAAGCTATGCTTGCCACGGTTGGTCTATGGATGGGTGACCATCTTTACATTCCGAGTCGTTGGTCCCGGCTGTCATTCGTGGATCTTTGACAGTCGTTACGGGTCGTCAGGAGCCCGAAAGTCTGACAACCAGTCTTACGAAGGGGTATCCTATTACCCAGTAACTCCAGTAACTGGGTTGTGGAGGTCAGATAGGCAGTCGCTCCATGTAAAATACTGGTATTCAGCTGCATCTGGTTAGACTGGAAGCCGACCACAACATAGTTGGGAAATAGCCTTTTACCAACTATGTTGTGGTCGGCTGCCAGGCAGATGATGAGTGCTGCAATCAGGCTCAAAAGCTGTCAGTGCCAACATTCCACATCAATAATGACATTGACATCTCATGAACTAATAATGCTCGGTTTCTATAAAAAAGAATAATTTTCTTTACCAATTGCAGCATTTTTTATTACCAGGCATGTAAATAGGTTCGTAAACTTATATTACCTGTGATAGCTACTTCCATATGGGCAAAGTAATGACGTATTTGCTTCATTATTGGTAAAGATACAAAAGTCTTAATTTTAACCAATAATGGTCCCTAAATTTTAGAAATCGGCCATTAGTTAGAGGTGTTGATCGCGTTCAGTTTTGTTAGTAAAATGCGCCTTTAGGTTACAAGACCTTGCTTGATACTGTACTTATGATACCTTTTAACGAGAACGCAATATGAAGTCGTTCTCTAAAGCCAGGTTCTTTTAGCCTGGCCTCCTACCATCGTCGTCTATCATCATCATCAGCCTACAGCAGTCTACTGCTGGACATAGGCCTCTCCTATTGCACGCCGTTCAACTCGATTTTCGGCCTCTCTCATCCAGCTGCTACCAGCCATCCTGCGAAGATCGTCGCTCCACCTAGCCTGAGGGCGTCCCACCTTACGTTTACCGATTCGCGGTATCAACTCAAGAACACGTCTACCCCAACGGTCTACGCCTAATATGGCCGGCTCATTGCCATTTCAGGTTGCTTATTCTGTGAGCTATGTCGACAACTTTGGTTCTCTGCTGGGTCACCTCGTTGCGGATTCGATCCCTCAGAGAGACTCCGTCATCGTCTATAAAACTTGCGTTATCAATAAGTCACACGTACCCTACTAAGTGCGTTGACATCAAAATCTCAATACATAGGCTTAAAATTGGTGTAATTTAAAGCTAGATTTTGGTTAGTTCTCCAATAAGCGTTTCAAAACCTTATTTATTTAATAGTAAACGAGTTATAATGACGAGCTTATTAAGAGAACCATTCGCAATGCTTGTTAGTGCCAAAAGCATTATCATTAGTAGCTACGGCAGTTAGAAAATCATTACATAGAGCATGCAATTACGGAGTGAGATACGAGATAAAAGTGGCGCGAGTTCCAAACGATAATGCAGTTTAACACGTTAGCTGTATGCCTGTTCAGACTAGGTAGGCAGGTTTCTTTGGCATTAAGACTTGTGTGATATGTGCGACCTGATTAGGTGAAAACAAATGTATTTCTATTAAATTCCAGTTTAACCGGATGTAGCTGAATACCAGTATTTTACATGGAGCTACCCATCTGACCTAAAAAAATTAGTTACTAGGTAATACCCCTAGTAAGACTGATTATCAGACTTTTAGGTTTCTGACTACCATGTCAAAGATCTACGAACGACGACGGGACCAAAACGTGCTGTCCGAGGCACGGAGGGGACTCGATATATAATGGACCCATCTCAAAACCGACCGCGGCAAGCGAGCGGCTATTATTATTTAGCTATGAGCCCTTCAAATGTCTTTCTGGTATGATTTTTGTTTAGAATGCACAGAATCTCATGGATTTAAATAATCCTTTGTATTTATAAGCAATTCATTACTAGAGAAAACAGCCTCTATGTTAAGAAAATTCTCAGACTCATTTGCCAATGTCTTATTGGCCGATGACTGATGATTTTCTTTTTTCTCTTATTGGCTTTGCTAACTAGTCTGTCGTAGAAGCAGACAATACTTCTTTGGTTGAAGACTGTAAATCTGTAGCAACGTATGAAATTAAGCTAGATGAACTGATTAACAGAAGAAAGCACCGCACGCAAGCAAGATACAAAAACTTTTTAAACAGGAAAAGCCGTTTTTATTCAAAAAATCATGAGAGTCAATTAGCCAGTAAAACTAGAGCGTGTTAGCCTTGCAGAGCCATCCAGCTTAGATGACAGAAGGCTGACCATAATTATGATGTCTGTCGTAGGACCAGACTTGCAGAAAACTTTGATTGAAGACTCGTTAAAAACATAAGAAACTAAACGCATTCGTAAGTAGGCAAAGTAATTACAAGTAATTACTAGGTAGTAGTTCAGTAATGGAATACGATGTTCTGAAATTGTGAATCAGTTCAGTTATCATGTTTACTTCTTTTTCAGTGAGTAGAGGAAGCTTGCACGGTGGTCCTATATACATTTTATTTTACTTGGCTAGTTTTTGAGTCAGCTTTAAAATAGTTATACCTAGTCTTTAATCCACTCGGTGTGTGGTTCTTTTTTTTTAAGTATTTTAACGCATATACATGCATACTTACATTTAGCATTTCGCTCTAAACGGTAGTAAAATACTTCTACACAACTGCTGCTACGTACTGAGATACTCGTAATTATGCATCGGTCCATTCCAACTTAATACCGCAGTGAATGTGTTAAATCGGGGCGCTAAGTAACGCGGATAGCCGTATGAGCTTCAATTTACCCTGAATAGAAAGGCTAGATACTGCTACGAGTATATTCCATATTTGGAAAAGATATGGGATTATAGCTTCACTTGTTTTAGCGTTGTGTAATCTATGTAATCTATCTAAAATTTAGTCTAGGTTAATACTTAACAATTTAAAACTAATTTGGTTTTTGTAGGAAAACTATCGTTAACTGGGACAGATTTTGCCCAATGACCTTTTCGCTGTGATTTTCACTTACCTAACAAATCATACTAACAGCATATTTTCAAACACCCGCACACAAATATATCAAATTACGTGCCTCTCACACTTGAATATATAGTAAGAAATAATTACATTAATATTTCAAAGCCATACGAATGCACAATCATGGCGGCCCTACGCAGGCATTAGCATAACTGTGGCCCTATCGCGTAATTATCGCATTTGACTTCACGTCTGTGCCGTTAACAAGGTGCGATGGGGTGATTTTTAGTCGTACGTTTTAGACGCACATATTATTTAGACTTTATCTGAACTATGTAGAGTGCTTTTTTTATTGCAAGTGCAGTTGTAATTGGAAATAATGAGTGTTGATAAGACACTGGGCTTTTGCTGATTATAGGTAGGTAAGTAGGTGGCAGTCGCTCCATGTAAAGTACTGGTATTCAGCTGCATCTGGTTAGACTGGAAGCCGACCCCTTAATAGCTCGCAAAGGCTGGGCAGATGATGATGAGGTAGGTAAGTAAGTACTTACTATGTCCTGTTCAGTTTATGAAATAGACATTTGATTATGTTTTGTGAATGAATGCAACAACGATTAACAAAACTCCGAATAAGGTTGAAACAGTAAAAGCATGCAAATTAGCCAAATTATTTGTATAAGAATTAGAGTTCTGAACGAATTAATTGTAATTTTTATTCTTTTATTACTGTGCCTGTGCTGTCCTACTCCTCGGCGAAGGCCTCCTTTTGACGGAACCTATCCAGCTCAACCCGCCATCTTCTACGTGGTCTGCCGCGACCCCGCCTCACTGTCTCAGGGTACCGGTTCTGCGCTATTTGAGCCCAAAGTTTGTCCAGCATGCGGCAGACATGTCCTACCCAGTCCCATTTAAGTTGGGCAGCCTTTTGAGGTACGTCAGTTATTTTTGTAAATCGTAGAACTTATTCTTCGTTACGGACTTGCGGGTTCGATTAATATACCTACACATATTCTGAAAAATTGCATTGGTAGAGTAGTCAACAAAAATGAAACTAACCGATATAATGTTCCATTCATACTGACCGTAGAAGAAACGGAAAAGGTTTCATGTTTGTAAATGAAACAGTATTTTACTCGACTAAAAGTCGTATAGTGTGCAACCTTTTCGATTCAGTAACGATATCAATTTCAAAATGAATGCTTTGACGAATTTCTCGTGTTCATAGCTTCTACTGTGAAAGCACGGGACGTTTATTAGCAACGTGGAAATTATAATTAAATGGCGGACAGAAAATGTTCAAGTATTTTCTGTAGTTGTAAATTTTTTACTGTGATTTTTTTTTCGAGTATCTTGTTAATAAGTTTTGTTTAGAGCACTGTCTAGATACACGAAGATAGTGCTTCGGGTATGTAATATTGTAGGTATTAATGTTTTTATTTCAGTCCTATTTTTAGAGACTTGCTTTTTAGCTGTCTCTCTTTTTAAAGGTATTTTCTTTGTTCATGAAATTTTATTTTTGAGTGGTTCGATCATCTGCCTAGCCTATTCCCAACTATGTTGGGGTCGGCTTCTAGTCTTAAACGGAAACGCCTGAATACCAGTATTTTACATGGAGTGACTGCCTATCTGACCTCCATAACCCAGTAACTGGGTAATACGACACCCCTTGGTAAGACTATGAGTAGTCCGATAACTACTATGTATGACTATGCTAATAAGTAGCTACTTAAAAGCTACAAATTAAGCTTACGCCCAGTTCTCTTTTTCGAATTTATTCGAATTTATTTTCTCGATTGTCAATACACTCATCAAGTCAGTCACGATGAATACCAACAATGAAAGTAAAAGCAGATAAATCTGAGTAGGTACCTATAACAACGATATCTAAACAATCAATCGTCACGACAATCGTGGGTCGTGACACTTTTAACCTACAACTCAGATAGTTGTAGTGTTAAGGGCTAGAGAAAGACCAAACAATCGGTGCTTAGTGTGTTAAAAGGTATTTTTGTCAACTTTCATTTGAAAATTGCGTTTAGTCAAGGCTTTATTAGACACAGAATTTACTGAGGGTGTTTTAAGTGTTGGACTGTTGGTGAACTCAAGAAAGACAGTACAAAAATTGCAACAAGACACCATCTCATGTTTTGACAGACGATTATTTCCGGGTAGGTACTTGATTATGATTGTGAAGTTTCCTTATAATGCGTTTCGAATTTATCTGAAGTTCATATAATTTGACTAAGGGCCAATAGTTCCTAGCGCGCAGATAACTTTTGTCTGAAATATAAATATTGCGTTTTGACAGCTTTTCTATAGAAAATAATTATGTGAAACTGTCACCAACTGTTCTGTCTGGTATCAACTACTGAAAAATCAGCGCATAATTAACTTACTTATTCTTGGCTCATTGTTGGATACGTAAAAAATAAAACTTTATTTTGATAACACGCAACTTGTCTGAAGACTTCCTGCCGGGTGCTTGCAACCATTTATTTTGTTTTATAGAACTCGTAGATCGCCGTGATAGCCCAGTGGTTTTAAAACTATTTTGCATGGAGTTTGGGTTTAAATTCATTCAACTCACAATGTAGCTTTTCAATTCATATGTGCATTCTGAGTCTGGCTGGGTTGTGGAGGTTAGATAGACAGTCGCTTCATGTAAAATACTGGTATTCAGCTGCATCCGGTTACACTGGAAGCCGACCCCTACTATAGTTGGGAAAAGGCTATGCAAATGATGATGATTATGTGCATTCTGAGTTTATCTTGGACATTATAACTACTGACATCGATAAAGGAAAACATAGTGAGGAAACCTGGGGGTCTATTCCGAAGTGCAAAGTGCGAATGTTCGCATCCGACCGACACATGGCCGATCCGAATATTATTGAAAAATGCGAAAAAAGTTTGGATCAGCTCAGTTGGGTCGGGACCATAGTCAATATTCGAAAGAGTGTAGAAGTGTAGGATCGGAACCGACCGAACCAAGTAGTAACTTTGTATCAGAAAACGGCCGAAAATTCGGCCGATACTACTTCGGAGTAGACCCCCTGGACTTAAAGGTAATATAAGTTTGAAATCGCCAACCTGTCTTGAACAAGCGTGGTGATTAATGTTCGGGCCTTCTCTCATAAGAAGAGCCTTTTGCCCTGCAGTGGGACAATAATTATGCTAGTATTATTAAAGAAGTCGTTGATAGAAATGCAAAATCCTTGAGATTTCGAATAAAATCATTTTAAATATCTAACAACCGGTTGAGTCTTCTTCATCGATTGATCACATCGAGAATTTTATTACTTCAGATTACCATAATGATCAGGCAGTATGGGAGATGATAAGATGCTTAATAATAATTTGTACCAATGTAGAAACTTTATTACGGTTTTATGTCCATATACTAATCGATTATGTCCTCATATTTAAGTAACTTTATTGCTTTGCTTGCTTGCTTTATTTTACTTCTACTTCTCACGGACTCTTATACTTCTCACGGACGGGTTATTAAATGCTCCTTGATTTTAGTGATACAAATATAGATACCCGTTTGGATTTGTATCGCTATTATTGTAAAATCTAACTCTATAACTTTCTCAAAGATCGTACTACGCTCGTAAAATCGAGACTAACGGTTTAAATGTCATTAAGAGACTGTGACTCGGTTATTCATACAGTCATTCCGTACATTATTTGCGTTGACTGTACATCAGTCATTCGTACACTGTTGAGTTGCGTCGTGAACCTTGAGTAGTGTGGACGTGTTTAGAAAACAATACAGTGTCAAAATAAATTAGCTAGTGAAACTCTATAGACGTGACGGTTATCGATGTCTAAACATGATAAAACCAAAAAATAAATTAATTGCATAAAAAAGGGTCATTGAAAAATTAAAAAGTCTGAAGTCAGGTGGGAATTTCCGTTTTTTTTTTTACAAAGACGTCCTGTTCTTAAACTATATTATGGTCGCTGAACATACATGGGGGTGTTTAGGAAAGCCCTTCAATAGAGGATTCTAAAATTTTCTTTTGAGCTTTGTTTAACGGGCCAGCTTTTAAAAAAATCAACGGATCTTTCTAGAAGCACTCACGGATTCCAACGTTGGCCACACTGCACTATATGTACAGAGAAACCCTAAAAAAATAGACCCGATTTCAAACAAATAATCTCTAAACTTGTCCCCTACAATCTTCTCAAAGCAAACGGCGCCAGTCTTACTTGCATATCCACACTTACAATAGATTCGGCAAAAGCTGCGTTAACAAAGACCTGAACCATTTTTCGCGGGAAAACCTTAAGATACTAGCTTCTGTCCTTAACTCCGTCTGCGTGGAAGTCAACTATATCATAAAATACATCCTATGGCACTCGGCATGTAGGTACCTACTAATTATAGGTACTGCACTAGCTACACCAGGTGGTTAGTCAACCGCCTACGATGACAAATTCTCCGTGTCTCTAAGTTTACTATCGTAATTTGTACGAAGATTGTAACAGTATTCACTGCCTTAAAATATCCATACGTATCTTATAATTAAATCTAGATAGGAATGTAGGTACTATGCCTGCGATACTTAGATTAATGTATCACGATCGATTTGTTCTCTTAAGTTAAGTCATGATTTCCAATATAAATGACCTGCTTGCTAATATTTAATTGAGCTGGGGGAATTTAACCAATAATCTGTAGAACACACGCTTTGCCGCTCCATCAAATTTTGTGTGTCTAAAGGCTAATAGATTGGCAAAAGTAGTAATTCTATCTTGGTATCCAAATACTCTACCTCATTTATGTAATTAAGGTATTGTAAGGGTCGCTTTTCGAATGAGTATGTCTACCTAACGCAAGTCATCCAGCTCGCTTGAGAACGAAGCCGACAGAAGGATCTAGTTGGGTTGGGCAACGTTTGGGAGATTTTGTCAAGTCTTCTCGTTGCCTATACCGAGAGCTTGCAGCGTGCAAGCTGAGGTCGCAGTGGACTGGTCATGTGTGTCGAAGGGCCGATGACCGGTGGAGTAAGCGCGTCCTGTAAGTGGAGACCGTGTATTGGCAAGCGTGGTGTGCTAGATGGACCGACGACTTTCAAAAGACTGACTGAATGCTGAAGGTGGAGGACAGGGTGTTGTGGCGCAGCCTGGGAGGGGCTTATGTCCAACAGTGGACTACGATAGGCAATTTTGATTGATTGCATTGCGGTGATAAGGTTAAAGGCGATGTTAATGTAGACGTAGACACTGCTGCATTTAAAAATAATCTCATATTCAAATAAAATTAAATAGGTAATGACCTAAGTTACATATTGCACATATATATTATATTGTTCATGACTGAAAAGCTGTGGTAATCCGCCTTGAAGGAGGTTGGGCACATGGCTAAGATAAAACATATTTGTTGGCTGTCATAAAATTAATTATAATTCTTGCATTTGCTAGACTTGAATCTATCTTTGCCAGTGTTTTGTTGGCGCGCGTAAGTCGCTGACAAAACTCAAGGATCTTTTATTTTAGAAATTGAAATGAGACTGCATTTGTACCGCACTGCAATACTGGGATATTTAAAAATTTTGAAAGTTTATTATACATTATCTACTCTTATAATCTACTAGTATATTTTTGTTCAAGCTGAATTGACTGGACCTAACTATGTAATTTATGTGTTCTCATTATTCAAAACCCTTGACCAAGTGAAGAACATTGAATGAACAAACTTTTAAAGTTATTTACTTCCATGGGTCCCCACATTATGGGTCCTAACCCTCATGGTCTGATTCACCACCCTATACACCGTTAAATTTTCGTCGTCGTCGTTCGTTTTAATCCTTAAAAGGCGTCATTGTAGTCATCATTATGAACAACTCTTACTACGAGACCACCCCTGAAATCGTGAAAAAAAAATCAGTTGATCCATAGATTTATGTTCGCATAACTCGACATAATGTATGGTCAAATGATTTTTTTTTGAACCTTAATAAGGTTTAGCGATAATGTTGAAAATGTATTACAGAAATTTGACAGATTGTAGTAGCTTGATGTGCGCGTCTCTACATTGTCTGCGTTATCGACACATTCTTTATCAACGTTCATATTACATGTTTTATTATTCTACTACATATTTTAATATACATAATAGATGTCATAAGGCGCCACAGTTCCGCTACGATTATCTATTAATCGAATACGAATACATAATTATTTATATTATTATTGTAAATGGTAGGTAGTAACTACATGATTATAAAGTGTTAGTTTTATTTCTTTTCATATCAGTTTGTAAGCAGTTGTTCAGGGACCACCTAAGTGATATATTTTATGGCCCTTTTTTATTGTTTACTAATTATTTGTTTTTAGTCATAATTCATAAAATGACCTCTCTCAGTAAACTTCTGTATAACAGCTTTATAGCACAGTTTTTTGTTGTTTAGAATAGTGCATATCTTGAACTGACTGACAAATGAATCTGCCTAGCCCTTTTCGAGTTCGCGTATCGGCAAGAGTAGCGTGGGACGTCCCCCAGCTAGATGGACGGACGACCTTGCGAAGGTGGCTGGGACTGACTGGGTGCGGAAGGCGGAGGATAGGGTGTTGTGGCGCAGCCTGGGAGAGGTTTATGTATGTCCAGCAGTGGACTGCGATAGGCTGAGTTGATTGATGTAAGTACTTAGTTTAGCATTTGTTTTAATATAATCTTGTTAAAACTTTTGTTACTATGTACATTGGGTTTCCCACGCTGATATTATATTTTATCGTTCAATGACTATTTGAACTGTCGTAATAATGTTTACAAATTCATACACGTTAAGATATTAATACCTACCTAATTAACAGTCACACATTAAGATGATTTTTGTAGATACATAAATTGGCCAGTCATATCTTATTTTTTTTTAGCAATTAATGTTTTTTTTGGCTTAAATAAATTGATAATAAATAATCATTTTAAACAAAAAAGTTTGTTATTGTCGTGTTACTACATATTATGTGGTAGTTAGTATTTCCCGATGGAATAGTATTTGTAAATTATTTTGATCAGAATTATCTTTTTATCAAAACAAATTGTGTTTGTTTTTGACCTTTCATCTTTTTGGTGTGAATGCTGAAAGTTTTGATAACAGGCGTGAAAAACCGTTAATTATTAGTAGTTAATTAGATAAACTGTTCTAATTATCTTTGGCTGTAGTTTATTTTTTTAGGTACCTATGTGAAAGAAACATTCATATTTCTCAGCAGCAGCCCAGAGCTTGGAAGTTGGTGATGGTGATGTGATACCCCTGTGCCTCGGAAAGCACGTAAAGCCGTTGGTCCTGCGCCTGATCTCTCCCCGGTCGTGCCGGATTGCCGTCCCATCGGACTATAATAAATATTAATTTCTTTATTTAAGTAACAAGGACTCAATGTGTCAGTAAACTTAAGAACTATGTCAGTTTATTGTATTTTATGTTAGTTTTTTTGTATTTGTATATAACACAAGCATTAGGTTGCTTAGCTTGGGACAAATGGTGTTGTGTGAAATGTCCAAGGATATTATTATATATTATATTATACTATGACAGTACAGGAACAGATATAGTGCACCTGTGTTTGCGCACACAGTTGTGCACTATAATATCTCTTGCGAACCTGACTAATCTCCGTTCAGATTGGCCACCGTGACCGAAATCGGCCAGGGGGATGTATTATCAGTTATATTGTGACAGTTGATGATTTTGTAGCGGTATCTACAACGCCACATGCGAACAACGCGTCATACTGACGTCACGCAAATCCTGCATCTCGCAAGCAGAGTTTACCGTGCAATTAGCATAGATACAATTTCCCAATATCAATCATTGGGCAATTGCCCGCCAGACATAACACCCGTCTGGTCGGAGGATCCTCCCTTTTCAATGGAGGATGAGTGAACCTTACACCCTGTTCCTCATACCTCCAAACTGGTGACCCCGAGTATGAACGTCAGCGCAGCCTTCGTGCAAGTACTTCAGCGTGACGTCATCATCATCACTCCCGCAAGCTTTAGCGGCGAGTCACCCAGCCAGCCAGCATCCACGGCTTCAACGGGTATACTGACCACCAGCATGCAGTGACCGCGCATACCTGGTCATCAACTCATCACCCTCAGCCACATCAGCAACCTCGGCACAGCACACTGCACTTTCGGCCGGTCAACAAGCAGAGCACCCTCTCCTGGTCGACGCAGCAGCCAGCCTCAACCCGGCGCTGTACGACATCCGACGCACTGAAGTATAACGCAGCGCCATCCACCCCGACTCACTGGGGACATCTTCGCAGACAGTTCCGACTCACCGCGAACTATGCGCCACCCCGACTCACTGGGGCATCTCCGCAGACAGTTCCGACTCACCGTGAACTATGCGGCAACCGGTTCCGACTCACTGGAACCTCAGCCGGCCTGGCAAGCATCGCAAGATACAAGACTCAGCCAATTATCGACCTCCGGTCTCCGGAGGGGAGTGATGTAGCGGTATCTACAACGCCACATGCGAACAACGCGTCATACTGACGTCACGCAAATCCTGCATCTCGCAAGCAGAGTTTACCGTGCAATTAGCATAGATACAATTTCCCAATATCAATCATTGGGCAATTGCCCGCCAGACATAACACCCGTCTGGTCGGAGGATCCTCCCTTTTCAATGGAGGATGAGTGAACTTTACACCCTGTTCCTCAATTTAATCAAGATGATTTCATATATGGAAATCTCGATGTTATCACATCTCGCCACTTACATAAAAAAATATAACAAAAGTATATATTTTACATAATAATGTGGATACTGTACGAGAATGAAGCACTTATCTTTCTGCAAGTTATGAGATAACCGGGGCGGATAATCGTAATGGTTCCCGTCGGAGATAACCGGGGAACCCTCGATAGCTAATGTACCAATGTATAATGCACGGATGGATAATAAAATAAGCATAAGCGTAATCAGCGTATAATGTTCCCACTGCTGGGACACAGGCCTCCTCTCTGTGAGAGGGAGTGGGCCATAATCCGCCACGCGGGCCCAGTGTGGGTTGGCGGATGTCACATGTCTTCGAATTTTTGGTTCTAGGACATGCCGGTTTCCTCACGATTTTTTCCTTCACCGTTTTGAGAGCAGTGGTGATGAAATAATTTACACAAAGTAAAGTGCATAAGAAAAATATTTCATTATGTATTGACGCTGTGTGAATTCAAAGCTTCAAATTATTTATTGTTAATTGCAAAGGAGACAGGAGAATCATCGTAATAGAACAACAATTGTTGATAGAAACTAGTTTGGGTTGAACTTTCAGATGCATTGAGTCTGTTTTCAAAGAAAGTTTTGAAGTGAGCACTGCAGTATTTATTTTGTCGACATCATCTTGAAGCACTTGATAAAATAATATTAATAGGACCAGCCTATAACTGTCTCACTGCAGGGCAATGGACTTTTCTTATTCAGAGAAGGCACGAGCATGTATCACCATACTTGCTCAAGACGGGTTGGTGAATAATCATATTTATATTCAAACTAGAATTGTATCGTAGCATAAACCCAAAACATTTCGTGTTGTGTGAGTTTTTTTTTGATTTAGGTACGTCTAGACTTCTGAAGGAGAACCAGTCCTTAAAGACACAATAAATTATATTGCTGACACATTATAATTGGTTCTAAAGCTGCATCATTAATAAACTGCATTTAAATAACATTAAAGAACGGTCGCTTCCCGGACGCGACCTTAGCATCATCATCTGCCTAGCCTTTTCTCAAGTATGTTGGGGTCGGCTTCCAGTCTAACCGGATGCAGCCGAGTACCAGTATTTTACATGGAGCGACTGCCTATCTGACCTCCACAACCCAGTAACTGGGTAATACGATAACCCTTGGTAAGACTAGTTGACAGATTTTCGGGCTTCTGACGTCCCGTAACGACTGTCAAAGATCCACGAATGACAGCCAGGACCAACGGCTTAACGTGCTTTCCGAGGCACGGAGGGTTCTCGGTATGTAAAGATGGTCACCCATTCACGGACCAACGCGGCAAGCGTTGCTTAACCTGATCGATCGACCCGTGCGGCTGTTATTACTTAGCCACAAGCTCCCCCTTACGGTCCCGGACGCGACCTTAGCATCAGCCATTTTTTGTTAAGTTTCAAATCAGGAACTGCGAATAGTAGGTACACGTACAGCAGTGGTAACAAAAACAGTATTAGCTGACCTCCTCTTCTATTAAAACTCCGTATTATACGCTAAATGGGCCAACTGACGAGATATTCCATTTAGAGCAGACCCAAACGCGGCAGGCCCAGACGGAGACGGCGGGATGAGCTGGACTCGATGATAATGACGATGAATGTGATGTTTACGCTTAGGAACAGATAAACAAAATATCTTACACCATATTGAGAAATCCGCCGATTGGTACCAACGCCCCGATCTGTTAGTAAAAACTCTCTAACCACGTTTCCATTCAAATGATATAATTATACTAATGACATTTCCTAATAAACTTAATCAATTTTGTTGACCAATACGTTGTTTATTTATTTTTTGATCTTGCTTGAGATTACTATGGAAAAATAACTCATGGTCGGGTCAGCCGTGGCCCAATATTAGTGTTTGAACTTAGAGGGCCACTTTGATCATTAATGTTGGTACCAAATATTTGTTATTAGTCATTAGCATAATTAATGTATGTAGTTTCGCTTGACTTACATTTACTTGGTATCTTGTGGGTACATACTTTCTGTTTAGCCATGCAAGCAGTGTTAGGTGAAAAATACTGCATAGTTTGTTATGCCAATGCAGCTAAGCTTTTACTTGCTAACAAATCTATGTGAGCTTTTTATTGGTTCCACTTTCAACTACAGTTCGGCTGTCGAGAGAATGCGTTCCTGATACTTGTCAGTGCAACAATTCTGGTAGCTAATAAAGATCAAATTTGCAGAACACGTATTCGTTTGTATGAAACTAACAGGTCAAGAACGCATTATTTCTTTGGCCGCACTGTAACATTGAATCTTGGTGAGCTAATCACAACAGTTAACTATATTTCGAGGACTTGCTTTTCTAATGACAAGATGATTGATAAAAGCACCAACATTGATGTTCGGGATTTTAATTTAATTTTATTTTAATAAGTACAGTTACAGACTGCAGACTAAGACAATTCAGCCAAGGTAAGACAACATACAGTACAGACGCCAGCACATCAAGCTACTACAATCTGTCAAATTTCTTTAATAGATTTTCAACTTTATCACTAAAGCATTAAGGTTCAAGGTTAATTGGGAAAATTTGACAGTTTCGGGTAGCTTGACCTGCTGGCGTCTGTACATAAATCTGAAGTCCAATTATTACTGTACACAGCGTCATGCTTCATTAGTGACAGTAAAGGTGAAATAATATGGAGAAGTTAATAAATGACGCTGTTGTAATTACAATTTATATTAATAATTTGTAATTTTTTTCAAACTGTTCAAAAACAAGTCTACCTTAGAGCACATTGCATTATCAATCTATATATATTGATTATATTGACTGCACATTCTGGATAACGGATTGTTTTCAGAAAAAAATATTGTTACTAGCGGGAATACTGAATAATTGTGGAGTGCGCACAGATCGAGTTGGTATTTTAAAATTTATTTGGTCAATGCTTGTGTTCTGTCGCTTGTGTTCTTCTTTACCTACGTAAAGGAGTATTGTCTTAATACTCGGAAACCCGAAGTAAAGTCCATCACTTACCTGGCAGGGTAGCGGGATCGTCCGAAAGAGTTACCGCTGCCCTGGAACAGAAAGGGCTAAGGAAGGAACACGGGTGGGTTTTAGTCAGTAAGAGTCTAACACTCCCTTCCACTCCACCCAGAGCGGGAGGGGTCATTTGACGATTGCCCATCCAAAAAAAAAAAAAAAGTGCATCACTTATCTATGTATGCAGGGTGGCAGGGACATAAGCGCGCCACCTGTTATCATGGAGTCAGTACATGATTCTGGACCCCTTTAAAAAAATAATCAGCTGGTCCATACATTTTGGTCACATAGGTACTGCACTTTTGTATGAAACAGCAGCTTTTTTTTTTTTAAAATAACTGATTTTTATTCTAGCACTGAATCCACAACAGGTTGCGCGTCGATGCCCCTGCTAACCTGTATGTATAGTAAGAACAAAACCGATGCAGGTAATCGGAAACTACCATTAGAGATGAGACAACAATCTCCTATAGCCAAGCTTTGGAATGGTCATGTTATCCCCATGCATATCATTAACAGTTTCATACTTGTACAGATTGTCGCTTTATCATTACGATTAGAGGTTTACTGTTAGGTAATTCTGTTGTATTTACACTTACATTCACTTCTAAAGTTTGTTCGTAACCTTAAGGGCTATTTTTGTTTGCGCATTGTATACAAACCCTAATGTCAATCCAAGGTATATGCTATATTGATCTATAACATCAAGTAATTAAATATAATTTTCTATGCAATCATTTACCGTCAAAAGGTTTTACGTGTCCTGACTTGATAAAGATAACCCAAAGATATAAAGACTTGACTATTAGTACCTATTTGTCATTATTATTTATCTATGCTGCCGTTAGGAATAATACTCGAAAAAGCTTTTAAATACCTTGACCAATATTCTTAGTCAACAAAAAATCAGGCAAGTTATATTCCAACGATTAAGTCCAGTTAAGTTTTTATTGTTTTAGATTTGGAACGGTAATAATACTTAATCAACTTGTTGGCTTATTTAATAAGAGCAACCTTCGACAAATGTTGAGCTAGGCAGGTTTGAATGTAATAATAGTATCACGTAGACTGGATTTGGATCAAATTCAATAGTGTTTACTTCCACGCAAGGTTCAAAATCGTCTAGAACGATTTTAGTATGTTCACGCCTGTTATGACCGGTCATCGTAAATTAAAACAGGAACTTTACTATTGACATGTTTATAATTTCAAATGTAACTGAGAAATTTTCGCTTTTATATTGTTATTATATTCGTTGGATCAAGTTTATTTTTAGCAGGTGGTAACTGATATAAATAAGACCGTGACTAGAGTACGAGTATTTAATTTAGTATAGCAACTGTAGCAAGTGTGATGATAAACATTAGAAGAAGCGTTTTAATTCATGGAAAACTAAGAATTATGGAGATTTTTACACGAGAACGTCTCACGATGCTGAAATGTTAAGTTAAATATCCAAAAATGTTATACATTTTCTTGGGATATGGTCCTGGTGTTGAAATCAATCTTCCCTGTATTTGATGAGGTCTACGATGGAACGAGCATGCCCAGAAAACCCCATGCCTGTTATGCCTGTTCATTCTTGCTTTTCAAGGCTGAAGGGTTATCCGTGGAAGGGAATACAAACACTGGGCGTCCATACTTTGGCGTTTCTGAATACCTATTATGGTATTAAGCAATAAAACTTGATAATAATCACAGAGCACGGAATTGCCGGGCAGCATCGTCTAGAAACATCAGAACACATTAAATTCGAGGCGCCGAAAATGCGTTGAGTGCTTAGTTTTGTCATGGACCGCCATGCAAAGCCGCCTGTTTACGTCATTTGTGTCGTAGTGCAAGTAAACGACGTACCTAACTATTGATGCTGTCGCTTCTAGCAGCGACCGCCGAGGCGTACCTGTGCTCTGTGATTTAATAAATGTTGACATTAACATTTCTAAATATCTTTGTTCTGAAAAATTAAACATGAGTAGACAAACCGAATTATTTAATTATTATATTAACTTCAATTTTTCACATCTCAATCCTAATTACATTACGTTAAATTAACTGTGTGATACGTCAATGCAATCTTGCTAAATGTAAACAAAAGCCTATCGCAAAATGAACGTCCTTGACTCTGAATAACTGATTATAGGCGCCATGCCATTATTGGAATGAAGTTCCTTATCGCTCGCACACTCACACATACACACAATCTCACTCAACTCAACCGTCTCTCTCTTTTCTCTGCACACTTGGCGAATGAGAGCTAAACCGAAAAAGTGTAACATTGACACCGTCAAAATGTTACACATTTTTCCGTTCTAACCAAGCGCCACACGACACATCACGTCTGATTTTATTTTCTGCAACGTTTCGTATCAACAATGTATGCATAAGAATCTTGGCAAAGTTTGTCTGTGCTCAGCTGGCCGAAGTCATAATAAGAATGATAGATTGCAGCTAATTAACCGTAAAGGAAGGTCAAGGCTTTTGAAATCATATTTATATATTACTCGGCGAATAACTTATATACCACATATTAAAGCGGCTAATCATGACCCTTAAAGCTGAGTTTCCACTATGTACGGTAGGCCGCCGACTAGGTATTTATCATTATAATAGCTGAAAATGGAAATTGATTGTGACATCGACCAACCCGCACTGGGCCAGCGTGGTGGATTATGGCCCAATGAGTGAGAGAGTCACACTGAGGAAGCCTGTGTCCCAGCAGGGGAAATATTATAGGCTGTATTATGTATGTTATGTACGAGTATGTGTAAAATCGAAATTCATTTGTTTTTAGGAGTTTTCAAACTCGATCGTATTGTCGTAGCATTATTAGGCACGAACTACCAACTTCCAAACTCAGAGCTGTTATTGAGAAATCCCTAATGAAAAAACCCAATACACATGCCTGACCTAGGAATCAAACCCAGGACCCCGACGCTCAGCAGTCGCGCTTACGACCACGAGACAAACGGGGTAGTTACGACACGTCAAAACGTTTAGTTGACCTACTGTGAGTGAGCGTCTAGTTCAATATTTATGAAAAAACAACTTCAACCGTCTCACTCAGTTGACGGCCGATTATACAGGCTGGCATACATCGACGCGCAAACTAAAACCATGAATTCAGCATAAGATTCTTCACCCCCAAGTGTAGAAAAAATTCAACGCAGGGGTTCAGAATCATATACTGAATCCATGGTAGCACGTTGCGCGTCGATGTCCCTGCCACCTGTATGTTTTACTGTCAACGCGGCCCAATGTTGCGTCAGTTATACTCGATATATTCCCACGACATTGATTGCTTCAAACTACATAGAAAATGATAACCAGAAGCGTATAGGTTCCATGGTCAGAATGCATACAAATAGTACCTACACTATATCAACGCGGAAATATGTAGATAACTATTTGTAGCTCCATTCACTATTTTTATCTGTTATTCTTCCTGTGCGTCTACTATAAGCAGTGTATAGTGTGCAAAAACTAATGCAGGTCACCTACATTTAAAGTTTTATGGTGTACCGATATTTAGTCTGAGTTTATTTAAATAAAAATGTCTGCTAGCTGTCTATGTACGGCTGTTATCGGGAATATAAAATGTGTTTTATATTTCCGGTTCAATTGCTTCAAATAGTTTATTTAGCATTTGTTAATTTAAAAGTCTGATCTAGACTGGATTTTTAATGAAACAACAAACAACGAATGTTTATAGTTTCTTCTATTTTTTTAATAGCAAAGATTCTGTTTCTAACACAGATTAATTACAGTTCATTGATCTTCGACGAATAGGTAAATAGATCCCGGAATTCACTTTCCTATAGTTATGACTGCCGATTTATCTGTAAAAATATCACCGTGAAAGAGAAGTGAGCTTAGAGTGAGCTGAGTCAATAGTGTCAATCCCTAGCATCAGAAGGCCAATACTCGTTGTTAAAAAACTTTCAAATTCTAGTCGCAATCTCATCTCAGCGACAATCAATGTTAAAAACTTGTCAAAATTGTAGGGGAATTTTTGACAAATTGAGACTGAGATCAGAATGTGAACGTTCTTAAAATTAGTATGTAATTTTAAGAACATAATTTTAGAACAAGTAAAAGTGAAATGATAACTTATTTCACCAACATTTTCACGGTGAGAATTTAACAGGATAGTACTAATGCTCTTAAAAAACATCATTATGAACATAATATATTTCAGGGGTTTCATACGACAAGTTTATTTACCTAGTGCATGTTTGCGTTTATATTTAAAATAAAATGTATGCGATTACGAGCAAAAAAATCTGGTTTCTGGTCTTTCAATACGTATGTATATACTAGGTTTTTTAATTAACAACATAGCATCTAAACCAATAAAGCAAAACTGATTGAAAATTTTGAAAACCTGCACGCTAATTGCGTAACACACAATCACTCTCAATCTGAATCATTTTGAAGGATATTGCTAATCCATTGCTTCATATGTTCAAAAAATGTGTCATGTGTCTGCTCAACAACGTAAATAACGCAATGAATGTTGTTGAACTGTCAAAATGAAACCGATTACGATTGATCGTGTGTTACGCAATTAGGGTGCTGATGAGCTCAACTGTCAATGAGACACGACTACTTTTTCTATTGCTATAAACTTATTAAGCTTGCCTAACAGATGAAGGGATATTAACAACGCCCTGTAGACTTGTTTGGAACTTCTTTTTATTATTGGTGATCGTTGCAAGTTGAAACAGACAGATGACTTTTGGAACAGAATCAAAAGGATATGTTCCGCTGTTTAACATGATGTTTTGGCTCGAAAGCAAATGGATCTCTTAGTTCAATGATTTGCAAATGTGAAGCTTTACCAGAGGTAATGTGTCTGGACCAGTCTAGACGCATGCGGTGTGGTCTTGGCAGTGTTGCCAACCCTACCAAACTAAAAGAGAGTAAATCAACCATAAATAAACAGTAGAAAACCATATATAACCATATAGTAAATTCAGAACTGTCATTCTACAGTGTAGCAAAAGATGAGAAATAAAAAATTCGAAAATCCGAAAATGAATACAATCAGCACTTAGGTACTTAAAAAATCACGGTAGACCTTTTTTGTACACACACACACCAAAAGCATTAAACAAGCCTTTTGTATTTTTTGATTCATACATAGGTATATGCCTAAAGTGGGTACAAAAAACCGTAGAAATATGGACCAAACAAACATTTTGCATTGAATTTTTTGCTTCAGATGGTGCTTAAAGTACAAAAAACAAACAAGAAATATGGACCAAAACAGAAAACAAAAACAGTTTTTCTGCAGTTAAAACATCAGGGTTGGCAACACTGGGTCTTGCCTAAGAATAGGCACCCTGTCTTCCTGTAGCTGTCGTGAGAGGTAACATAAACGTTATTAGCCAGTGATGGATGGCTGAGTAAATACATTACCGGTACCAAATACTTACCTACAGAAATAGGTTTTGAAGAGTTTTTTTTCCGCATATACGCAACTAGCTTCTGCCGGGGCGGCTTCGTCCGCGTGGAACTAACTTAAATTATAATATTTTTATCCTATGGTATGCGGAAATATGTATCTTTCTATCAGTGACAGTTTTTTTGTAATCTGTGGAGTAGGTACTTGAAGAGATGAATTCCTACAATTTATAAAAATCTTCTATATCTTCTATCTTGGCAGGGTGGCTGGTAGCAGGTGGATGAGAGTTGCCGAGAACCGAGTTGAATGGCGTGCAATTGAAGAGGCCTATGTCCAGCAGTAGACTGCCGTAGGCAAATCATGAATATAAAATAAACGAATAATTCTACCTCTTTATTATAATCTCAAATCGTTTATTGCAATCAATAATGTACATTTACAGGTGGTAAATAAAATAAAAATAATAGAAAACATTATGGACCCTATCGGGCACAGCAAATTTTGAAATATCTAGAGAGAGGAAGAGCGGTAATATTAGTTTAGATAATGCAGTTCATTTACAGGAGTTATGGAGATCAGGTTTTCATAAAGTAAAAAAAAATACTGTTACACTACAATATTTTTAGACAATAACCTGAAAAAAGGCTCAGAGAAAATAAAAGCAAATTGAAAACTAAGCAAAAAACAGACGATACAAAATAAATCTAGAATTCCTATGTGTACTTCAGCAAGAATTTCATATATTAGAAACTGATTTATAAATCGTAAACGTTTTTTTTAATGTTTTTTATTAGATCTATTTATTTTATTAAAAACGTTGATATATTGACTCTGGTTTTTATCATTTAGCAAATCTGCACTGTAGATATATTTTCTTTTTTCACTACGTTAGAAAAACGATGCAATTGATTTTCTTTGAAAACGATATTTCTTAGTGTTAGAAAATGTTGAGCTCCTCTCATAGATTGCTTTGTTAAAAACATCGTTTATAAATAAAAGCACCGAGCCAATACAAATAGTAAGACTGACTAATGATCTGTCTCAATGATTAGTTTCTGTTTTAAATACAAAATCGTACTGCGAACATTTTGTTTCCTGACACTTCCATGGGTGGTCTATTAAACTATTTTATGATAGCAATAATGCCACAACTGTCACTGGCTTCTTATAAAATTTTATAAATAGGTTCGCTAATGTGGTCTTTGAAATTCAAACCTACATGCTCCGTCGTCATCGACATGTGGGAGTTCCTACCTATCCCTTCGCGACGAACGGGCGTGGTGTCATGTTCTTCTTCAAACTATTGCTTCTTAATCAAATTATTGCTTTAAGTAGAAAAATCTTCGTTCTTGAGTGGAGACCGCGAATCTGTAAACGTAAGGTAGGACGCCCTCAGGCTAGGTGGAGCGACGATCTTCGCAGGATGGCTGGTAGCAGCTGGATGAGAGTTGCCTAAAATCGAGTTGAATGGCGTGCAATAGGAGCGGCCTATGTCCAGCAGTGGACTGCTATGCGCTGACAAAGATGACTATAACTATAAAAATCTAAATGTACATTCAACGTGGAAATATTTGTCAAGAACATAGTCAGCATAGTTTTTCCTTATTGCAATGCTGTCTGTTGTTTTTAAATTATTATTTTATATTATATTAAATTGCTCATAGATGTTAAGATTACCTGATCCTGTAATATACGTTGGACTAGAATAACATCAATCCAATAAGATATTAACACGATAATGATAGTCTTCCTTCTGCATACTACATACATAATGATATTGAACAAACAACATATTAAAATAAAATACATAATAACTATGGATTTATTCTAAATGGAAATCGATACGTTTGATCAAATAGAAACCAATATCGTGACAATCTCATAACTCAGCGCAATCTTTCGCCTAAGGCCATTTAATTAATCGTCACATGAACTTTAGTTAAATGTCAACAATAAGACAAATTCTTGTAAATTCCAGTTTATATTGGCGCTTGGCAAAAATGATCACCATGGAACGGTGACATATCGAATGAAACGTTGGAATGCTGCCAAGTCTTCAATAAACGTAAAAAATATTCTATTTATTTTATTTATAACGCGTGACTAGCGTACGGATCAAATTATAGTAAATGTGAGACGCTAGGATCTTGTTAGTAATAATTTTCTGTATGTCCGTAATTCAAGAACTTGTTCCCTTGGGGACTTTCCAACTATTTGAAAACGGGCCATCTTTCATGGAAATTTTTAAATATTACCTTTAAAACTTTCATATCCTCGCTATGACTCAAGAATAATATTGTACAAGGAAATAGCCATTTGTTAAAATTGGTTTGATGTCCTGCCATACTGAATTAAAGTATTTGTTTATATTTTTTACAGTAACATGTCAACGCCAACCAGCTTTGGGATGCGTTTACAAATTAACGGGATCCACTACTAGCAATTTAATCTTAAGCTTTCGACACATTTATCGAATTTATACTTTTTCTTCTTTTATGTCGCCGATCGCCAACTAACGTTGCAAATAATATATGGAGCAATGGCATATCAATGATCAAAACAAACAAGTTCTTCTTTTCATAACCGTTTTGATAACAATTTGTGCTTGTGATACTTATATGAAAGTATTTTCAGTTCCTATTCAGAGGGGCGATCATCCGTTCTAATCTCGAATGTTATCGAGATCGGATTTAGATCGAATAAGGCCAGCATTATCGTACACAACGCGAGCTGCTCCTACCTCTTGTATTTTACCTCCGCGAATTCATTCGCAGCATTCTGTAAGGCTTACTTTGTTCCGAATCCAATTTCGGAAATGGCCTTCAGGGGGCAGGTGTAAATGTTGAATTTATTCGCGAGTGAGAATTCACAATTGAGACTAAAATTCCAGCTAAATGAAATAAGGCGCCAAAAGGTGATGGGGGCATGGTCAGAATAGCTACTACCTGATTATTGTGAATACCATCTATTCGCATCGCTTGGCAGGAGGTTCTGAGGTGGGAAATACTCGAATATATTAGTTTATATTTAGATTCAATAATAAAAATAAGTGACGATAATGCTGGTGCGTTGGCAACACCAGAAGAAATGCGTAAAAATAGAAAAGTTTCTAATGATTGCGAATTGGAGAGTGAAACTAATACAATGATAGAACTAAAAAACACATTAACTAATTAATACGGGACAAACGACCTATAGAGGCTTAACAGGAAGACATAATACATGCAATTATCCTTCAAAATTTAAAAAACTGTGAACAAAAAAAGACTGATGAGTTTGACAGCATAATTTGCAAGTAAGCCCACACTAACAAGCGAACAGATATTTATAAACAAGAACCTGCACCCCGGTTTGATTGATGACTCACTGAATGCAGAAACAGTTGGCATGAAGTCAAGTAAGGTGAAGCTCCATTTATGGCTATGAAGGACGAACACAATTGTGGAATATTTATGTAACTTTTGGGTAATCTACGGCTGTTTATTTCTACGTAATGATTACATAAATAACCGATTATAATTTTTAATGTTGATTAAAACAATACTTAAAATGGATCCAAATAAAAATACGTTTCATGTTATAACAGGCATAATCAGCCTATAATGTTTCCACTGCTGAGATACTGGCCTCCTCTCTGTGAGATGGAGTGGGCCATAATCCACCACGCCCAGTACGGGTAGGTGGATGTCACATGTCTTCGAAATTTTTGGTTATAGGATATGCCGGTTTCGTCACGATGTTTTCCTTAAACCGTTTTTTCATCAGATCAAAAATACAGATCTGAGTTTCTCCATTAAATTAAAATTAAAAAATATTTATGCCAACAGCCTTACTACAAATTTTCCCATTTATACTTAATGAGTAAAAGTATTTCTGAGCGGCTATGGATAAATTCCCAATATCATTTTGCAATATCCATCCTTCATAGTCCCTTCTTTTCCAATCGCATGAAATAAAATCTTTAACTGTGACTGCAGTGGACGGCACCTGCACTCGGGCAAGTTATTGAATGATAGAATTTATATCTTTGCGGTTATCTATAACACCGTGCTCCATTCAATTAACTTCACTCACTGAATAAATTTGTGTCAATATAAATTCTTCGACGATCGGCTATTGAACAGCGTTTGCAACTTTATGTTAATGTTTTCTTTAAACTGCGTGGCCAGCATCTCCCGTTATTTCCTGAATGAGTAATTTGTGGTGATGCAACTATGAGAAGTATTGTCGGCGACAAGCATTCACAAATGGCCGTAAATATATTCTGCCTTTTGCATCGTCTGAGGAACGCTAATCATAATGCCGTATTTAACATCGCCACATGCTGGGCAGCCAACAAGAGTATAAGATGTGCTATCGTTACGAAAGGAAGCGAAAGTTGTATGAGTAATATTGAACCTTATGACCTTGGATTTGCTTATAACATATTTCAGTTATCTGAAAGTTTACGTACAAGATCCAGCTGCTCATTTATGTATATACTCTACACACTACTTAAATCTATCCTAAAACCCTTAGTTCAATAAATATGGATCTAAAACCCCGCTGAATACACTCAACGTTTATTATTCAGTGGCACAACATTCGTTGTCAATTTGGTTCGGTATTCATATGAAATTCCTGGCTCGACATTTGTGATTCATATTTTCTGTCTTGATTGAAGAAAAGCTTGTAGATAGTCTGCGTGATATATACCTGTTCAACTTAACGTGGATGACGATTTTAAAAAGCGGCCAAGTGTGTGACGGTCTCTCACACGAAGGGATCCGTACCACAAAGCAAAAAACGCTGAAAAAAACACGTTTCCTGTATTATAGAGACCATGTTTAATTTTTAACTTTATATTATCTGTTGTTATAGCAGCAATATGTAGATACTAGATAGATACGAGAATACACACTCGGTAAAACTTTGACTGTACCTATTACGGTTCATGAGATACAGCCCGCTGACGGACAGGCGGACGGACGGACAGCGGAGGCTTAGTTACAGGGTTTCGTTGGCACTCTTTGGGTACGAAACCCTACAACCGATGTTATACTAAACTCAAAATCTAGATAAACATCTTCATCTCTTTTTACAATCGAAGCTTGACAGTCGCAAATACAGCTGCCAATATAATTTAAAAAGTAAAATAATCTTGAAATCACATTAGCAAGAAAATAACATACCGATGTCAAGATTAAAGCCGGAGGTAGGAAGATATCAACCCTACTCACAGTCACAGAACGTGCATAAATGGTAGATGGAACAAAATGTAAGTCAGCAAAAAAGTAACAGTAGTACAAAGTTAAATTGCATCCAGTCCTTTTAGAGTCCTGCTATATAAACATCGTAGAGACGCGATAAGACAAGAACTATAAAATGGTTATAATAATATAGCAAAATCATGTCGCTTTGCATACAAAGTCTTGCATTGAGTTTGTGTTTAAATTTAATATCAGGTGGTGAATAAAAAAGGAATACAAACATCACCGTACCGTACGTAAAAATGCTCAAGTATACCTATTGTATCCATCACAATCACTGGTTGCAATCCCAATATTAATACAGCTTTGAACCAAGACCTGGCTTCTTTCCTATATTTCATTTTCCACATCAAATTGAAAAGCTGAGTCTGACTTTCCGTAACCTATTTGCAACGTTTAACGCTTGCTTTAACAATTAATTTTGCGCAATACAGGTGGAAGTGAGTCTTGCTCGCGGCAGCTTTGATAGTGAAGGGAACGCCTTTCTCAGCGCACACAGTTTATATTAACAGTACAATGTTACTAAAGATTAGAGCTGAGTTGATAACAACAATTTCAACAAACAGAATGTTGAAGTGAACTCTCTTTTGTTTTTTTTTTTTTGGTTTCGTACCACCATTCAACCAGTTATGGATATGACACCGCGTATTGAAAGTGCTGGATTTTATGCAACCTTTTATCATAAAGGTCCCGATTAGGTTTTAAACGCGGCAAATGGATTTTATTTAGATGACACTTTAATATGAACTTTATTCAAATTGGACTAATCATTATTTCAATGGTTTTGGGATTTGGATATGTGTAGTTTTTGGGATAACTTTTATTTTGGCTTTGAATAAACGATTCAACAGCAAAATTACAGTCAAGCAGTTATTATTCAGAATAATAATATACGGGCCTATTAGTGTCCCACTGCATGACAGAAGCCTTTTCTCATACAGAGAAGGCACGAACATTGATCACCACGCGTGCTCAAATGGAATAGGGAGGTTGAGTTTTTCTCACGACGTTTTTCCTACATCCGATGTCAGCAATGTCCAAAGTAAAATCAGAGAGTACATGTGATTTGAAAATGTTACATTGATTCTTGCCCGGATTGAACCGAAAACGTGCATGAGAGACGAGGTCTTTTAACCACTGGGCCATTTAAACACAATATCAAATAATAATATGGTGTACTTTATTTCTATTACCAGTTCCATTTATGCATGCATGCTCTGCTACTGAGTCCACTTATTTATTGGTTTCTACCACTTTATCATTCACTTAGACAAGTCGAGTTACAAGCGGCATCAGTGTATAAGTTTTCTTGACACTATCGGAAGCAAAGTGTTGCAATATTTTATAGAGATTCATGATGGTGCATAAATGGTAACAGGTTGTTAGCCTGTAACGAATACTTGATTATAATCTTGTCGTTGAAAATATTCATTGCTTGTAGGAATATTTGCTATTACTGTTTTTTTTTGTCTCAGTAGACTGGGTTTGAATACTTGCCTTGCGGCAAGCATATATTATCTTATTAAAAACTCTGCTTCCGTCCAAAGTGTAATTTAGTATGCAATTTTCTGCTAGTAAATTCTTCAGCACAATAAAAACTTCCCTAAAATGGTCATATCGAAAACCATTATTCAAACGACACTTTCATTTGTCTTCTTCGAAGACGGCCAAGATATATTGGAAACGGTTCTAGTTCAAACGGTTAGGAAGAGTTACTAAGGTGTTCGAGCTCGAAATCTAGGAAAGCGAACAATGACAATGACCCCTCGAAATAGTACACGGGAAAATAAAGTTTGAACGAAATTGGTTCTTAAGGGTGAGGGAATAGAATTGGTGTTGGTGATGTGAGGTATAAAATCAATGTTTGTATAGCTCTCGACGCTGTACAAGATTGATAGACTAGCCTGTGAATGAACAAATATTACACTGCTGATATTTAGCGGGAGACGTCGTAAATGTTTGTTTTATTTTTATGACGACGTTTCATTTCCTATTGGCATATTATTACTGTTGTTCTAGTTAGTAGATTGATTATCAATTTCCTCGAAGTATCTGCTACATGTATATTCCGCATGGAAGTGTGCCAAAATTATGCCGTCATCTTGTACTTTTATATTTTACTTTCTGTGATTTTTTTCTAATCTGTTAACTGATTATTTTTAATCGCTTTATGTACACTGTGAAGATTGAGCGCACAAATGTGATACTGGGGTACTGATAAAAAATGGTTTTACAGATCTGTATGATTTAAACAAAATGTTTTTTTTTCTCTAACGTGTTGCGCCGATCCCAAGTAACATAGGATAAGGACAGGAAGATGTTTTTTTTCTCTAATCCTATATTGAAATTATACCTACCCAAATTATGGCATGATTTGGGTAGATATAATTTTTAGCATAAACTTGTTGCCTAAAGAAACAACGAAGAGAAAATCAGAAATTCTAATTCTAAGTAAAATAATTTCAAGAAGCCAACACTATATTTTACGCACCGTTATTATAACAAACATGTTTTGTAATCCTATACATATTTACTTACAAGCTTACTCATATTCTCTGTGATAATATGATAAGACATGATTCACACACGCTACAGATTATCATATACCTACCTACTAATATAGATAGAGATAGCAAATACAGTATAATAATAAACTGTATTATTACTGAGCAAAAAAATTAAACATTGATTTCAATTTTATTTATTGTCAGATAGGAAATAAATAAATTAACAGAAGTCAGTATTATCGTTTGCAATGATCTTAAAGACGATCTCATATCTATTGCGAAAATCTAAGGTCACGAAGATTAGCCTCTAAATGTTAAGTTCGATAGTAATGAATTCGCACACTAAGATGGAAGTAAAATATCAAACGATTTTAAGATTATGCGCCTAACTGATAGCAATAATACGGAAAGTACCTACCTAAGGTGGAATTTGGGGTCTTTGATTTCTGAAGGAAATAACCTTCTAGAATAATAATGGTCTTCAAATCTCTAGTGAATAGGTTACTTTTATTCTACGCTCGCAACTTAGGTTCCAAAAATGTTGATTTGGAACAATAACTTTAATAACTACTGATATAAGGTTCCGTTTATGTTGCAACTTCAACTGACATTTTCAATACATAACATACGTACATAATCAGCTTATAATGTTCCCACTGCTGGGACACAGGCCTCCTCTCGGTGAGAGGGAGTGGGCCGTAATCCACCACGCGGCCCCAGTGCGGGTTTGTAGAGGTCACTTGTCTTCGAATTTTTGGTTCTAGGACGTGACAGTTTCCTCACGATGTTTTCCTTCACCGTTTTGAGAACTATGATGATTAAATAATTTACACAAAGTAAAGCGCCTTTCTGGGTTCGAACCTACGACCTGCAAATCGTCGACTTTTTCCATATTAATGCTAAAATCAACTCAATTACAACGGAAATAACCTCAATTGGAAAGAAGGGCTTGAATAGATTTTAGGCAAGCGTGCAAGCATCAGCATCCGTATCATCTGTTACCATCAGGTGAGATGATGATCAAACGCGAGACTGAAAAGTTGCTATAGTTTATTAGTTTGCACAACATATAAGCTATCCACTCTTAGATGATTCATTAAGTCCACCACTTAAAACAGGTTCCACATCGTTACTATCAAACGCATGCTCCATCTATTTAATAGAAGCCGTATCAGTATGTAGAAATCTAACACCATTGTCTTGTTGCTCTTCCGATATCTCACTGACCGGTTTCGGTTAATATGTATAGTGGAGAATCCTACTAATATTATAAACGCGAGAGTTTGTGAGGATGGATGGATGGATGTTTTCACACAAAAACTCTTTCACGCAAAAACTGTAGAACGGATTTGGATGAAAATTGGGACACATACATATAGTTTATAATCAGGATTAATACATAGGATACTTTTTATCCCGATATTCCCACGAGATCGTAACTTATGCGGGTGAAACCGCGGGGCGCTGCTAGTCTTTAATATAACGGAATTCTACTACAGTAGAATAACATTTTGTCTTGATGAATGGCTTAGTAAACCTTGCCATAATTTTAAAGCATTTGTAGATGAAATCAGAGGGGCAATTCTCATTATTTTAAGAACGTTCACAGTCTGAGCTCCGTCTCAATCTGTCAAAAATACCTCTAAAATCCCTACATTTTTGACATTGATTGTCGCTTTTTCGTCGAGATTGCGACTAGATTTTGAACGTTTTTACGAAAATTGGTGTTCAGGTTATTATTAATTTTGCATTTTAAAGCACTACTCGATAATTATCAGTGTTTACAGAGGAAAAGTTACCACTAAACACTGTTTGCCTACTAACTTAACACTGGTGACAGAAACGATACGTTGTATATGGGAACCGTGATAATGGTTTCGCATTTCTTTATGTTTACTTATGTGTAATGTTGGGCGATTAATCATATAGGAAAAAAAATATATTTATGTAGGACAAAGTCGTCATTCAGAGTCACTGAACTGCGATTATCGTGACTGATAACTTTGATATTGGTACTTGGAATGTTTGTCATTGATTAAATTGGCCTTTGATTTCTGTTCCGCTATTGCGCCGTTTTGTTCTGGAATTTTCTAAGAACCATCCCGATTATTTCCACGATCTTCAATTTCACCGTCTATGAGATAGTTCAAAGGTTCGGCTTGAGGTCATGCTCCCATATTTATTTCTTCTTTTTTGTTAGAATCACTTTTGATAAGCATCTTACCTGATAGTAAGAAATGATGCAGACAACGATGCTGCATTCTTACTTATCAACTCGAAACTTGAAGACTCTCTGTCTCTCTCAATTCTCTCCCTATTTTGTCATTGCTATCGAAACATACTCCGACAAGGAGTTCGGTTCTTTAGCGATATGCACCATTAATTCTTATTTTTTAAATGTCTGTCACGTCTTACACCTTCAATTAGTTCTAAAGATAATATGCACCTTCGAACATGCTTTTAACCGTTCCTTGAAAGTGGCCAGTACACAGCAGCTTCCATTTACGGGATAAGAGACCTGATTCGACTCCCCTGAATTTGCATAAAACTACAGTACTGAGTACTCACAATGTTTTTATAAAAGCCGAAACAGAACCCGTTCGGGGAGTTTCGGAGGCCAATCGGTTTCTCTTTAATACACAATGTAAGGTTAACATAAACAGTGCAATGCTTTTCTTTGGGTTTGTCGGTAATATGCGTCAGTCGGCATTTCTTATAAACTTCGTGTTCCTATTGTTTCTCCGTTTTAATATTTGTGAAAACACGTTTTTGAATAGTACTTTTATATTAAAGTGACTGCGTCGTTGGTCTTGTCGTCGCAAGCACTACTGCTGAGTATGAGGTGTTGGGTTTCATTCCCATGTCAGACAAAGTGTTATCTGGATTTTTTCAGTAGCAGTCTTGAGTCTGGCTTTGAGTCCGGTTGATGGCGATAGGCTGGACGTCGGGTTTAAAAATAACTGGCGAAATGTGAGTGTACCTCTATACTGTTTGAAGAAAGAAGGGGCGTTGTTATGTTATGTTTTAAGTCATAGCCGGCGAGTAAAAGTTAATATCATGTTGAAATTATTTCCGTATTCGGAAAGCGATAGGTTATTATCAATTGTATGTTCCCCACCAGTTATAATGACTCCCATGGGAGCGATTGTGTGTACACAATGACCCATGCTTGCCACAGTTCAACATATATCTACAAAAAAGATTTAGAGTTTAATGTACCGCTGGGACCCATTTCAGTTCAATTATTGAGGTTAGCCAACATTGGCATGGTGATTGGTTAATGTTTACTAATCGATCAGCACTATGATTTGTCGTTTTGTGTTGTCATCTGTGTGTCTATGGCGATTGGGCTTGAAATTAGTTCGACACACCACATGGTTGATATTTGGAGAAATTGATGTCGTTCTACTAATTATATAGGTATAGAAGTTCCGATGGCAGTCTACTGATATTTGGTATTTCTGAGAAATTGCGTTCTCCAGGCCAACAACAACACCTACAAACAACAACAACAACAACAGTACAGCAAACAACAACAACAACAACAGTACCTACAAAGCTCAACAGCGAAGTCTTCGTCTCAGTCTGTCAAGCCTGAGCGTCTACTCTCTAAGTTCGTCAACGAAGATACGGGCCAGTCCAAAAGAGTTCATCCGTCAAAACAGTGTTATATTCAATTTCTCGGACAGGCAAAAACACATCGGGAGTAAGGACAGCCGTCAAATCGTGTTCTCATTCATTCTTAGTTCGATTACTAAAGTAATTTTATGTCCGTAACTCCGTAAGTGATACGAAGAAGAAAACGCCAGTAACTACGACCGAAACTACGGACTTCATGGGTTCTTCGTGGGCTTCGCTTCGTGGTGGTGGTCGTGGGAGTAGACCCCTGATTCTTACACATTTGACGTGAGCCATCACACCAAAATCATTTAGCCTCATTAGAGTGAGTATTACAGAAGGGTTAGCAATCTTATCACCCTGGGAGCCACAAAATCTATAGGTCAGTACTGACGAAATCTTATTAAACGTTGTCAACTCTTATAACCAGTGAAAAACATAAGTCGTGCTGATAAAAAGGAGGTCAATATGTAATAACATGCTATAACTGATCATTTAGGCACCGATTACACTAGTGATTAGCATGTCTTGAGGTAATTGCACTGAAGTAACCTGTTTTTCGCAGACATTCTCAACTATCCGCTTCCGTACGTAGATAAGCGTTTTCCTATCTATTTTGATAATCGGGTAGACTTGATAACGTTTTTGATGATAACCTGCCTTACTTATAACTTTCCAAATTGTTACTGTTACTGATAGCTTTATGTTTCCGTTTAATTGGATTTGTATTGATTTTATTTAATTTGAAATTTATCCGATTTTATTTGATGTGAGTTTATACGTGTACTATGAATGGGCGTTATTTGCCTGAAATAAATAAATTTATTATATTATCATCCCACCGCTGGGCAAAAGCCCCTCCCCATGACTTCCAGCTCTTTCGATCCAGGGCTGAAGTAGGCCACTGGTGGTTTGTTTGGTCCAGCTCGTCCCGCCATCTTCTACGGGCTTTTATTGAACATAAAAAATAAATTATAAATATACTACATTTCTACGGCCACAGAGTTCAGAAGTCAATGATTGTTCTGATAAAAAAAAATCCTGCATCGTTAGTCTAGTAGCCTCATACTCGCTACTGCTGGTCTTTGGTTTCGATTCCGAGGTCGGGTGAAGAGATATTCATATTGGGTATGTCTATCTGAAACTTCTCAGAGATGCAGTCTGGTTTTGTGCCCCGTTAGCATATGGGACTTAAACATAACACGAAATAATGTAGGAGTTTCTCATGTTAGAGGATGTATATATAATTAGCACTAGCTTGTTGTAATACCAAGATCGATTATATAAGTCTGTATGACCTCTAGACAAAGCGTCCAAAAGTACCTTACAAAACAATAAACACGAGCTATCAATGAAGTCAAGATAACGAATAGACAAACAGTAAAATGAAGACGTCAATGGTATTGTATGACAAAATACAACAAAGTTTTCTAACTGTTCTCCACGATGTGTTTATGGGGGTCTAATTGACAACACACGTACCTCTTACTGTTTTACGATTAACGCCTTCAAACAAGTTTTTATGACCTCCAAACACTAACATATCTCTACGCGGATTTAGGATTTGATGAAAGCAGAAAATACTTTTTATGACGTATACGTATTTGGGAACATGACAACTATTACAGAAACCTATCCATTTTGTTAGTTTTACAAACATAACATAATATCACACCTGTAATCCTTAAAGGGTGAGGTAGAGGTATAACTATAATATACCCACATTTCGCCAGTTATGTTAAAGTCCTACTGACCGGAGCCGGCCGGAATATATTGACTCCGGGCTGTTAATCAGAAATTCCAGATGGAAAAACAAAATAACCGGACTTTACGCTCAGCAGTACCGCTTGCTATACAAGACCAACCTTAGTTTTAACTTCATTATAACCAATACAATTAAAGATGCATGAAGAAAACTCAGAGGCGCTTTTTCCAGAGACAGGCACCCGCATACAGTGTGAATTTATTGACAGCTGACAGGCATCAATAGGCATTTCAAGTTTCTTGTACATTCTTCTCCATAAGAAAACAACCTTTTGGAAGGGGCGACTAGAATCAATTCTATTTTAATGTAATCTTTGTCGTTCAAAAGCGCCTTGTATGTGTCTATTTGAAATAAATGATTTGACTTTGACTTTGATTTACATACTAGCTGCGCCCCGCGGTTTCACCCGCATAAGTTTCGATCCCGTGGGAATGTCGGGATAAAAAGTATCCTATATGTTAATCCTGGTTATAAACTATCTGTGTGCTAAATTTCGTCAAAATCTGTTCAGTAGTTTTTGCGTGAAAGAGTAACAAACATCCATACATCCATACATACAAACTTTCGCATTTATAATACTAGCTGCGCCCCGCGGTTTCACCCGCATAAGTTTCGATCCCGTGGGAATATCGGGATAAAAAGTATCCTATGTGTTATTCCTGGTTATAAACTATCTGTGTGCCAAATTTCATCCAAATCCGTTCAGTACTTTTGGCGTGAAAGAGTAACAAACATCCATACATCCATACAAACTTTCGCATTTATAATATTAGTAGGATTAGTAGGATTACAAAACGATTTGCGCATAATCTACTACATAGGCAGTGGTGGTGCAGTGCTAACCGCTGCGAGTTGCAGGGTCAGACAGGCGCTTTACTTTGTGTAAATATCACCACTTCTCTCAGAACGGTGAACGAAAACATTGTGACAACCAAACCGACATGTCCTAGAAACAAAAAATCGAAGACATGTGACATCTACCAAACGGCCTGCTCCCTCTCACTGAGAGGAGGCCTGTGGCCCAGCAGTGGAAACCTTACAGGCTGGTTATGCTACATAAGTCTTCGATAGCATAAGTCATTCCAATATACAGGGTGGCAGGCATCGACGCACAAACATCGACAAAAACAACCATGGATTCAGCGCATGAACTTAGACCCCATAGCGTCGAAATTTTTCGTCGGTTATTAAAAAAAAAAGAAAAGTGCAATACGCGTTCAAAATGTATGGGACAGCAATATTTTTTTTATTAATCGTCGAAAAATTTCGACGCTATGGGGTCCAAACTCATGTGCTGAATCCATGGTTACGGTTTGTGTGTCGATGTCCCTGCCCTGTATATGTTTGACTTTTCCATCATTGATTTTCCATTCATCTAATAATCGTTTTATTATAGAACCTCTGGAAAAGCATGAAGCTTAAGGCCTATCGACCAATGTCATGCGGCAGAGGAAAACCCACCAATACCAGAGCTTCGTCGTGTTGCGTGGACTGCAAAATAATGCATTCTTATTGGTGGACTTCTGCATAGCTTAATTGCAAAATTCTAGTAGACGTTCGGCCATAAAGGAAACAGGATAAAGGTATCCGTGGGCGTGATCTAGAGGACATTTAAGTACTTAAACTATTGTTATCTTAAACTTGACACGCACAGAATTTATGCTAGATTGGATTCCTGGTAGCTTCAACTCAACTGGTTTCAATTTAAATTATCGTTAGTTATAAATAGGAAGGAGTATGATATCAAAGTAAATCAAACTGGACAGTGTGTTTAATTTATAACACAAGAAATAAACATTTCATAACCAGAGACGTGAGATTTTGCAAGTAGGTATTTAACTGTTTTGTAAACGAAATAAAAATAATATACGTACCTAATTTTTTTTTAATGGTTCCCTATTTTTGTAATATAGAAATAAATGAAAAAGTAAATTCAAAACAACAGCGTTGCTCTTTGACTACATACATACTTCCTACCTGTTGAAATAAATTGAAACAATATACGGCTCCTTGTTATCTGTCACTCTCTGTTATATTATGTACTGTCAATGGTGTGCTCCTCACTTATAATATACCATGTTAAATAATTGTGAAGTGTTGTTTCAATTTATTTCAACAAGTAGGTATTAGTCAAAGACCAAAGCTGCTGTTTTGAATTTACTTTTTCATTTATTTGTTTTCATTAATTCATGACTAATATTCTTGTAACTGCAGCTAATCATATGCAGTTTAGAGTATGAAAATAGTGTCAAAAAAGAATCTCAGCTGGGATATTGCCATTCCAATTTTCTTTAAAGTTTACATTGGCATCAGAAGGCAGGTTGTAGTCACGTTTCATACAGGTAACATTCATAGGTGTCAACACGAGCGATATTGAAAATGTTCGGTGTAACGCGAAAAACTAGTCACGAGGCACATTGCAGAGAAGGAAAGCTAACTTTAAAAAAATGATAACACCTTTTTTTTAAATTAAAGTGATTTGTGTAACAATTATTTCACCTATATAGGAAGACATAATTACTCTATATTTATTATGATAGTTATGTTTAATTTTTAAGGCGGATCACATACCACGCGCCGGCCCGCACATAACGCGCCACCCGCACGTGATTTTTTACATACAAATTCAACAAAAATGCGCTTTCACGCGGGGAATTGGCCTCCGTTTCCCACGCCCCGTTCTGTGGTGCGTTGTAGTGTGTGATCGGCCTAAGTCCCATGTAAAATACGCGCTTGGGACTTAAACATAACTGGTGAAATGTGAGTGTACTAAAGGTCCTACTAAACCCTTCAGAGAAAACAGGCGACCATGAGACTGGATCATCCCGTAAATCCCAATTGCTGAGAACAGGCTTCCAGGACTCTCAAAGTCACAATCTAACTCGAATCGAGTTATTCCGGTCGGATCCCCTTTTTTTTTTTTTTTTGAGGTTGGGAAATCATCAAATGACCCGTCCCGCTCTGGGTGGAGCGGAATGGAGTGTCAGACTCTTACTGACTAAAACTCACCCGTGTTCCTTCCTTAGCCCTTTCTGTTCCAGGGCAGCGGTAAACCCTTTCGGAAGATCCCGCCGCCCTGGCAGGCTTCGGCCCTATCGGGCCCCGTCCTCTGCTGACATCTCTTTGAGGCGCGCGTGGAACACGGTCGGATCCCCTGAACTAATCCCTTGCTTGTTGTTATTTCGTTTTAATTCTGATCCACTCGACCACAGTGGGTCATAGCAGACAGATAGGTTACAAATTCATTGGGTAAACTCTAAGTATCGTGACTTAATTATAGTACCTACTCCAGACCGAATTTCGGCCATGTTGACCAATCTCAACAGAAACCTTCCTTCTGAAAGCCTTTGGTGCGGGAGATATTATAGTGCACAAGTGAGTGCGCAGACACAGGTGCACTCTCTCTTCCCTTACTCTAATAGTCCGATGGGACGGCAATCCGACATAACCGGAGAAAGATCAGCCAACGGCTTAACGTGCTTTCCTAGGCACGGGGGTAACAGCGCCAACTTCGAAATCTCGGGCAAAGAAAACTAAGAAATTCCTAATGGAAATAACCCTTTGTCTGACCCGGGAATCCACGACCCACAGTCCCCACAGGACTCACGCTTAGCCGTCGCGCTTGCGACCAGAGGGGCAACTCTCGTAATCTTAAGACCGTTCACAGTCTAATCTTATAGTCTCAATCTGTCAAAAAATGTCAGTGCCAGTGTCATACCTATTACCCAGTAACCGGGTTGTGAAGGTCAGATAGGCAGTCACTCCATGTAAAATACTGATATTCAGCTACATATGGTTAGACTGGAAGCCGAATCCAACATAGTTGGGAAAAGATGATAGATAAGGTGATGATAGTTGGTAGATGATGATTTTGGGTAATCTGCATATTCAAATTCCCGGGCCAGGATATTTTCAGAAACACTTTAGCTAGCATTACTCCACACGGTCTCATACTAATAATGTCAGCAGACAGTTAAATGCAAGAATGTCTCTCTGGCAATAAAGTCCGGGCATCCCATATGGTGGATACTAAAACTAAATCGACAAACGACTGGGAATTTCTGTGTCACAAATCCTATCCTACTAATATTATAAACGTGAAAGTTTGTATGGATGAATGGATAGATTTTTTTTTTCTTTATTAATAAGAACTAACGTTCTTAGTAATGGATTACAATCTAGCCTAACATGCTAATAATCCATTTAACTCTAACTTAATATTTTACGAGATAGATTGTGTTATAACTAAGAATAGTGTCAATTTGCACTTTTACACAGTTTAGTAGCACTTTCTTAGGGTCTGATAATTGATGAAACACTTTGTTCATGTGTTACATGTATAGCACCATTAGCACCGCACTATTATTTATTCACTATATAAATACTACACTGGATGGATAGATGTTTGTTACTCTTTCACGCAAAAACTACTAAACGGATTTGAATGAAATTTGGCACACATATGGTTTATAACCAGGATTAACATATAGGATACTTTTTATCCAGATATTCCCACGAGATCGAAACTTAAGCGGGTGAAACCGCGGTACGCAGCCAGTGTTATTATAATTTGCTAACCAAACGCGTGATTCTAGCATAAGAATATAGTCGTTTATTTGATCAATAGCGGCACGGTTGGCGCAGTGGTTAAGCGATTGACTGCTGCGCTGCGTGTCGCGGGTTCGATTCCCGCACGGAACAAATATTTGTATGACCTACAATTAGTTGTTCCGGGTCTGGCTGTTTGTGTATGTGAGTTTATATGTCTGTAAACGCACCCACAACACAGGAGAAATTCCTAGTGTGGGGCAACGTTTATAAAAAAAAAAAAAAAACTAGCTTCTTACCGCAATTTCCTCTGCGTGAAATTTGTTGTTCCTCCACCCACCCCGTCGCATCGCATTGCATCGCCTGCCCACGCTATTACTATGTTTTCGCTTAGCGTTGTTTCTATTTTTTTCTCTTTTTGCTCGGCTTTTTAGGGTTCCGTACCTCGAAAGGGAAAAAACGGAACCCTTATACAATCACTTTGATGTCCGTCCGTCCGTCCGTCTATCTGTCTGTCAAGACCCTTTTTCTCAGGAACGCGTGGAGGTATTAAGCTGGAATTTATATCAAATACTCAGGTCTACTGACCCTTGGAGCTAAGCTAACTAACTTCTGAGCCAACGCAATCAAAGATACAGCCGCTTATGCCGCAAATTTTCGACACTCGCAAGGGACTCAAAACCTACAGGTTACTTCCCGTGAACTCAGAATCTTGAAATTTGGTACGAAGCGACGTCTTATAGCACAGATAAAGGAAAAATTGTGAAAACCTTAAATTTTTTGTGACATCATATAATAAAAATATTTTTAATCATTTTAAATTGTACGGAACCCTCGGTGCGCTAGTCCGACTCGCACTTGGCCGGTTTTTTTGGTTCCTTGGCTCGTGATGTTATATAGCCTATAGCCTTCCTCAAGAGTTGGGCTATCAAATGCAAAAAAAAAAAAACCAAATGGTAGTTCTGGAGATTGCCCCTTACATACAAACAAGCAAACAAACCAGTTGTATCTATTTATAATATTAGTATACATATGCTCAAAATACGTCAGAATAATAATAGGGAACATATCAAAAAACAAAAAACGTTTAGATAACTCTGATCATTTCAAGGTTCAAAAAATACCAAACTAATGAATAGTCGTGAGTACCTACTTACAACAATAAAAGAAGTGGCTGATAAAAATATCGTATTGTTTTTGTTAACATTGTCTCAATTACAAGTTCTGATAATGGAGGTGTTTGATAAAAATACTTAATAGTACCTAATTATTAATTTGTTTTTACTTCTTTAAAGTGTTAGGAGGTCAGATAATTATTGATCTATGTACTGTGTAGCTTTGTACTGTCACAGATTACTAAATAGTTACTTCGCCTGTAGTGTTCCTGCTGCTGGTACACAAGTCTCCTCTCCGTGGAGGAAGGGGGCTGTAATCCACCACGCGGGCCCAGTGCGGGTTGGTAGATGTCACATGTCTTTTCTTGAATTTTTGGTTCTAGGACATGCTGGTTTCGTAACGTTCGATCGGTTTTGCAAAGTTTAGGTTTCGGTTTAAAGACATATTTTATTTTCTCAACGAACATACAGTTCACTAAATTAACAATATGTTGTAGGTTTCATTACGACGTCGAGCCATCCAATAAACTGAGCACCATATTATAATCTTTTATCAAAAAAAAAAACAAGTATGTTGCTATGTATACCTAATATATACCTAATACCTAATACAAAGCAGTTCACTCTAAACTTATGTCAAATAAAAAATAAGAATTTAAGAAAAGTTTAAGTGTTTCACTATATTACCTACCCGATTTGTAATGAGTAATACCTATCTAATTCTACATAAAAGGACTTACTTTTCAAGTATCAGAGTTCTTGTTTAACAAAGTGGCACGTGCCAATAATACACCGTTAAATTTTGATCGTTTTAGTCCTTAAAAGGGGTCATTGTACTCCATTATGAACAACTTTTACTACAGGACCAACCCTGAAATTGTAAAAAAAAAATCAGTTGATCCATACATTATGTCGAGTTATGCGAACATAATTCAGTGAGTAAGCGTGACTTTCATTGACGTTAGTTATCTTAACAAATTACGTCTATATAGTGTCCCGCACAGTTACAAGGTCAGTGTACAGACAGGGTAAGTTTTGAGATAAGAGAACATAAAGCAAAAATAGTTGTTTGAAATATCAGGGGGGGGGGGGGGCTTGTGGCTAAGTAATAACAGCCGCAAGGGTCGATCGATCAGGTTAAGCTATGCTTGCCGCGGTTGGTCCGTGGATGGGTGACCATCTTTACATACCAAGACCCCTCCGTGCGTCGGAAAGCACGTTAAGCCGTTGGTCCCGGCTGTCATTCGTGGATCTTTGACAGCCGTTACGGGTTGTCAGAAGCCCGAAAATCTGACAACCAGTCTTACCATGGGGTCTTGTATTACCCAGTAATTGGGTTGTGGAGGTCAGATAGGCAGTCGCTCCATGTAAAATACTGGTATTCAGCTGCATCCGGTTAGACTGGAAGTCGAACCCAACATAGTTAGGAAAAGGCTAGGCAAATGATAAAATGAGTTGTTTTAAATATCAGTAACACAGGCTGGTTCTGAAGAAGCCAGGCGGTCGAGTAGTAATTAACGTACAAAATTATAAATAATTTAGGTAAAGGTATTCCCGTTATAATCACTATGATGTAATGGATGTCTATTTTTAGTTCTACCTGGGAAATACATGTTACTTTGACTAATTACGAGTAATGTAACCTATTTTTCCTATCATAATTTTCAGTACATTTAGTTATAAAAGTGGTTTTTCTTGGGTAAATTTTGTCCTCCCGGTTTTTCTAACAGTTGCAGCATCCGTTGCATCAAATATTCTTTTCCCTCTTTTTATTTCCTATAATTTTCCCCGCCTTCTAATAATAGGTAAGGTATTAAAATAAAGCTTACGCAATAATTATCTGCAATATTTTTTTATAGAAATAAACACTAACGTTGTGTCTATACAAATTGTACAGTGTTGTAAAATACTATATAGTTGACGAAAGGGAATTTTAAGGAGATAATGTACGGACCTTTGAACTCATCTTAGACCTTCCTAGTAATTAAACAAACACTAAACCGTATGACGTCATAAAGTCCAACATCCCCTACGTCTGAAGGAACAATTTAATACAAAACAAACGACAAATTTTATTCAGCACCCAAACACAGCATAGTTAAACTCGGATTTTACGAGCTTACCAAGTCAGGAAAGGCGATTTAAAAACGGTAAAGACTTACGGGTTTACGTTTACGTCCTTTAAAATTTCCTCAACGGCTAAGGGTAATAAAAAATCTGCTGAAATTGCCCATTTTGGGACTAAAGGAACTTGCTGAAGGGTACTTGTGAGCGGCTTTGATTTTTAAAATACACTGACAGACAAAGGAAAAACATCTAAGCATTCTGGATTGAAATTGATGACTGGAACCAAAGATCACAAGAAATATTTGGGAATGAGTTTATACAAAGTCAAATTAAATTAGCTAGCGAAACTCTACACAGACGTGATGGGTATATTTACGATAAAATATAAAATATCTGATGGTTTTTTTTTGGAGCCAACGACCGCTTGGAGTGTTGTTACTTCAAAATCTGTTTTCTTTTGTTGTATCGTGTTTAATTTTATTTATGTTTCAAATTGACGTCATTTCAAGTTAGACAAATATCAACTTTATTTTAATGGTAATTAAGTTAATTTCAGAGGACTAGCACTATTGAAAAAGTTATAAAGATGTTTGAAGTTGTAGCGTAAACTGAACTTTATTGTGTAGGAATTAAAGTTATTTGTCCATAAACTCATATTTGTTTACATTTTTGGCGATTAAATCGCGATTATATGTTAGATACTTCTGTGAAGTATACACAAAAATTACAGATTTTTTAAATGTTTTCAGTGCGATCACACTAACTACGGTCGATGACCCCCGAAAAAAAAAATCTAATATTTAAAATTTTTATTTTATCGGTTTTTGAATCGATATCCATCGCGTCTGCAGAGTTTCGCTAGCTAATTTAATTTGACCATGTAGGTATAAGTATTGTCTGTCAAAAATGCTGTAGAAGATAAGGGATATGTCCAGGGATATTATTATTATTATTATTATTATAAACACATGAACCATGACCTTCGCTTGATTCGTATCAAAACAAATGGCAATCGCTTTCAAAGCGTCTCGTATTTCTACAAAAGACTTTCAACAGGATTGACATAAGTTTTTTGGTAGCTTACGTTAAACCCATACATTTTTGACCTTTCCACTATCGTTATCTCTGATAGAAAGTCACTTTGTTACGGGGTGCAAGTAAACAAACATGATTGATAAACAAACCAAATTGACCCTCAACTTAAATTGTTCTTTTATTCAAATCACAACTGTTAATCTTCGACAATCATATTGACATAACTATGACACGGCAACTTGACGCAGTATGTCACTCTGTCCAACAATTAACATCCCTGACTGTTTACTAAACTGACGCCAGTCGCGGAGACTATTTTAATACAAGGAAAGCGTTGTAAGAAAATAACTGTCAGAAAGAGGAAAACCCCTCTTAATTTATACCAAGCAAATTACAACAATTTGCCTGCGTAGGTGCATCGTATCAATCGGCATTAAAAAAGACCAAAATAACACCAAAAGCAAGTTCAACGAACTTTGGGACCGTATGTCCATCTTAACTTTAAGCCTTCTATTGCATCTTGTCACGTAACTTCAGGAGTTCAGGAGATTTTAATGTAACACAAACAGTTTTAGCTTCTACATACATTGATGTTGGCGGGTGTGCAAAATTTGGCAAGTGTCGTGAAAATTAGGTATGTAATCACACGGTGACGCCAATTTTCTTTTTTACACCGTGACGTGTAAAAAAGAAAATTGGCGCCATGTGATGGTTTTGCTGTCGTAATTTTATTATGCTTGGACTGGTTTCGAGGTTACAAATTATGTCATGCGAATAATATTAGCGCCTCTTACTTATTTAACTGCCTCGTTGATCTCGTGGTTGCAAGCGAGACTGCTAAGCGTGGGGTCCTGGGTTTAACTCCCAGGTCGGATAATGTGTTATTAGGTTTTCCATTAGGAATTTCTTAGTAAAAGTCCGGAGTTTGGAAGTTGGCGGTCTAATACCCTCGGAAAGCACGTAAAGCCGTTGTTCCTGCGCCTGATCTCTCCCCGGTCGTGTCGGATTGCCGTCCCATCGGACTATGAGAGTAAAGGAACAGACAGTGCACCTGTGTTTAAGCACACACTTGTGCACTATAATATCTTCTGCGTAGCTGGCCCTGCTTATCCCATGTTATACTCTGCACACTTGGAGAATGGGAACTAGACCAAAAAAAAAGTGCAAAATTTAACCCTAGAAAGCGAAAGGAACTTCTTATAGAAAGAATTATAAACGAACATTGTACGAATATTCGTTAATAATAATAGCCTCCCGACCGATTTCGATCACGGTGGCCAATCTCAATGCAGATTAGCCAGGTATGCAGGAAATATTATAGTGCACAAGCGTGTGCATAAACACAGGTGCACTCTTTTTTCCTTTACTCTTATAGTCCGATGGGACGGCAATCCGTCACGACCGGGGAGAGGGATCAAACCCAGGACCTCTGGCTCAGCAGTTGCGCCTGCAACCATTAAATCAACGGGTCAGTCAAAAACTGGATATGTATCAGCCGATCACTATTGCATTATTACTTTTTACAACAATTCTCATTAAATTGAAACTTCAGTAAGGTTGAAACTATCTAACTACCACATGGACAAATACCTACCAATACCCAGTTTGCCATTTTTAACCGAATTCTTAAAAAAGGAGGAGGTTCTCAATTCGGATGTTTGTATTTTTTTTTTATGTTTGTTCGTGCCTAACTCCGTCGCTTGCCTCCTCCTCCTCCTCCTCGCTTTTTTGTTGGAAAGGGTATCCTTCCCAAATAGTCCCATAAATTTTTTATCAAAATTGGACAAGCGGTTTTTGAAAAATCAACAAAAATCAAAAAAATATCACAACAAAAAAGTGAAAAATAAAATAAAAGTTATTTTTCACTTTGTAGTGTTTTTATGGAAGTCTGTTGTTTTATTTTGTAAAAAAGTTTTATGATGTGTAAATGACATTTAACCTTAAGGTGATAACGCAAATACAAGTTCGACTATACGCACGTATAATGTGACTTATCAGTTTCGAGCCTTACAGGTACAGTCCTTTTATAATTATTTTACCTCTATCAGCAGCCACCCAACAATAACCTTACAGTTACGCGAATAAAGATCACGATGATTTTGACAGGCTTGCGTGAACCTGAACAACACACAAAATAACAATACAACAATTACAATATTATAAAACATAATATTGTATGTTTTCAAAGATTGTACGTATTGTCATCTCATTAAATTGCCTGTTTGTTTTAACATGAATTTTGATTTATTATGATTCTTATCCAAACTGCGAGGTTAATTAATACGAGCTTAGGTCGATTTTAGGACAGGTTTTTCCTCAAGTTTTGAGATTAAAAAATGAATAGTGAACTCGGTAATAAATACTTATAGTGGGACATTGTACCACCCACCTTGATTAGGCAGCCATAATTGTCCCCTTCTTAAGACACAAGTACTGATCACCACGCTTGCTCACTCAAAACGGATTAGCGATTCCAGACTTATATTAACTAACTAGAAGTCCAGATTTCCTCACGATGTCTTTCCTTCTCCGACGTCAGTAATGTCCAAAATAAAATCAGAAAGGAAGAGAAGATATGTTCTATCGCCAAAACCTGTATCTGACCATTTTGAAAACTAAATCCCGTGCACATGATGACCACAGCTGCGTCCGTAAGTAAAACAAAAGAGGAGGAAACAAAAGAGGAGGAGAGGAGAGGAGGAGAAGGAGGAGGAGGAAGGAGGAGGAAAGGAGGAGGAGGAGAGGAGGAGGAAGAGGAGGAGAGTCCTTTTTAGGTCGACTGCAAGCAGGAATAGTCCTTAAATATTTATGAATTAAAAATATCACGTTGGTACTTGCCAGGATTTTAACCGAAACACGTATAAAACGTTGCAATAGTTCTTATGCGGCTAAGGTTTAATGTTATTAATTTAATGAAAAAACAAATAAACTGTTTTTCTTATTTCTTAATTTACATGACAATACCATTTCATTTATAGGAAAATTACTTTTACGACTTTTAAAATAAATAAAACAATCGACTGGTTTGCAGTACGCGACATACATCCCAAATGTGATATACAAATATAAAATATATGCAATTTAAAATCAAAATACGCTTTTTATGCAAATATTTTATAATAATTGTGCCAGTTTTGTGTTATGGATTACAAACAATTAAAATTAGTACCTATTATATGCAAATTGTTTTATTAATATCGTAATGCATTTGTATCGAAAATTATTGACGCTTGAATAGTTTTCAAAATGTCGGTACGAAATTCCTTACCGCGGCATGCGGTAGGAGTTATCTTATTTATTTATCTCAAAATCATATTACTGGCACTGATTAATAGAATCAATCAATCAACTCAGCCATTCGCAGTCCACTGTTGGACATATATGCAGAGGTCTATGTCTATATCTATACTATTCAGCAGTGGACTGCGATAAGCAGTCGTACTTTATGTGTGTGTCTGTCGTACTTTATGGGTCTGAATGTTGGGCTGTGAAGAAGACGGATGAAAGAAGATTGCATGCAGCGGAGATGAGAATGTTGAGATGGATGTGTGGAGTGACGAGAATGGATAAAGTAAGAAATGAGTATATAAGAGGAAGTTTGAAAGTAGCGCCAGTGACAGAAAAGTTGAAAGGAAATCGTTTAGCTTGGTATGGGCATGTGATGAGAAGGGACGAAACGCATGTGACTAAAAGAGTGATGAATATACATGTTGATGGATGGAGAGGGAGAGGAAGGCCGAAGAAAAGATGGATGCATTGTGTGAGGAATGATATGAAAGAGAAGGGAGTGAATGATAGCGTGACAGTTGACAGGGGAGAATGGAAGAAGAAAACGTGTTGCGCCGACCCCAAGTAACATGGGATAAGGGCAGGAAAATGATGATGACTGCGATAAGCAGTCTGCGCCACAACACCCTGTCCTCCGTCTTCCGCATCCAGTCTGTCCCAGCCACCTTCTTTAGGCCGTTGGTCCATCTAGTTGGGGGTCCCACACTACGATGTCGATATACCGAGACGGTTCGTGACGACCCTCGAGAACAGCACACATTTTTTTTTATTATTGCTGAATGGGCTTGCTCTTACCCCTTGGTAAGACTGGTGGTGGTGGTGGGTGGTTTTAGTGGTGCCTCCAAAACATTAAACGAATTGTTTTTTTTTCTAAAACTTCGGATAGTGTTAATCTACTTATGTTGCTAACTGTACCTACTTCTTTTGGTGTGGTTTTCGATCGATCTTGAACTGAACAACTTTCCATGGAACCAACATCGTAATCGCGAAAAAATAATCAGCCGTCCCATACATTTGGGTCGAGTGAAGTTTCGTATGGGACAGTTGATAATTTTCTGAGGATTTCGATGTTAGTGACATGGAGAAAGTTGTTCAGTTTGATGGGCTGTACCATATAATTCCTTAAAAAAAGTCAATTATTTTTTTTATAATGTTTTTTTTTTACCATTTCTATATTTCTGTTCTCACATAATACGATTGATGTTAGATCAAGGAAATAGATTTTATTCGGCGTTCTGAATACTCTAAAGTGGAATGAGTCACTCTGTTTATTTATATTTACGATCTGTCGGTCATGTTCATGGCCGTACAAACATTGTATAATAAAGAGAATCTATTGCTTTCCTGTTCTTAATTGTTTTATTTTTGATGATGAAGAGCGCTTATGAAATGAAATTAAATATTTATTTATGTAAGTAGATCTTTTAAGACACTTCTACATATCAATATTTTGTTGGTCAGTTTTTTTAAATCCCGATAGTGCCGGCATTTTTTAGCTGACTGATCCATGAGAAGATATTATACCGAAACAAACTCAGAGATCAAGGTCTAATTATATTATTAGGATTCTAAGTGAGTCTAACAAGACTTGTATGTGATTTTTAAAAGAGAATATATTGTTTTTAAAATCAAGTACCTACGTACTAGGTATAGAACTTATACATTCTTGAACTTGCTTCCTTACGAAAACGTCAGTTGGTAGTGATAGAGAATGCCTAAGGTATTGAGTCCACCTTTGTACCTTCTTTATGTGTCATCATCTGCCTAGGCTTTTCGCAACTATGTTAGGGTCAGCTTCCAGTCTCACCGGATGCAGCTGAATACCTAATATTTTACATGGAGCGACTGCCTATCACCCAGTGACTGGGTAACTTTTAATAAATAATTGTATTTAGAAGTTTTAATAAATAAATATTGTATTTAGTTTAAAATCACACAAAAAACTTAATAATGAACAGTAGTACATCTTTACATATTTTAAATATTGCTTAGAGATACCTTATTACTTCGAATAAGTTAATACAGCCGCAATTGTAAGACGAAAAAAAGGCACGACTTAAGTACATCGTTTTTGAAAACTGGTAGTCGTCAAGAGACGGATCCCTTCACTACACACAATAATTAAAATAGTTCAGGGTCCTATTACTTTTTAGATTATTAGTTTTAGGGCTGATTTTTCCAACGCCAGATAACTTTATCGGAGGAATAATTTTAAATTTTTGACAGTTCTTCCATACAAAAACTGTCAGACGTCAATTTTATTTCACAAATAAAAATTATCTGTACATTGAAAAATCAGCCCTTGATTATTTATATTATATTTAAATTGTAAATGATAAGTTATGTAGTATAGGTTTGTAAAAGGACGCATTGGGTACATACACCTGTAATGATAGTCGTAAGCAAGATTTTAATAAATGAATAAATAAAAAAATGTTTCTAGTTAATATGAAAGATACATAGGTATCTACATTCTACATGGCCAGTTCTCTACAAAACCAAAGTCTAGCGATAAAACTACGATAAAGAGGAAGTTATGTGGTTGTAAGGCTTTGCGTTGATGTACTTTCACACAGTCAGCGTAACTCTATTCCTATGTTTGTAGTGAGTGCAAGTGCATTTGTATTGCTTTAGTTATATACTAGTTGCACCCCGCGGTTTCACCTGCAGAAGTGTCGATTCCGTGGGAATATCGGGATAATAAGTTTCCTATGTGTTAATCCTCATTATAAAGTATCTGTGTACCAAATTTCATTTAAATCCGTTGGGTAGGTTTTGCGTGAAACAGTAACAAACATCCATCTATCCATACAAACATTCGCATTTATAATAATAGTAGGATTACCGTGTTATCCTATGTTGCATTATTATGGATTGTAACTTTAATAATATTACAGCTGGTTGAATATGAATACCAGCCCGGTATCCTCCCACTGCAAAGCAAAGGCATCTTCTCTAACAGAGAAGACACCAGTATTGATCACCACGCTTACCTACTCAAAACGACTTGGCGATTTCAGACATATATTAACTATACAAATAACTGATTTAATGATGTTGAATAATTAATAATCTGAAAACTGAATTAATTTTTAGAAAACTTTTTGCAAAAAAAAAAAAACAACCGACTTCCAAAAAAGACACTACAAAGTGAAAAATAACCTTAATTTCGGAAGTTGGTGGCAAACAAGCAAAATGCGAACCCAACGACACAAAAAGTAAAGTTATTTTTCACTCTATAGTGCCTTTTTTGAAAGTGGGTTAACCTTTTTTTTGCAAAAAAGTTTTTTTTTTCACTTTTTAGTTGTGAAAATTTAAGACTTATACGGTTTTCTCATGGATGCCATTGTCAGAACCAAACTGAAATGGGACCACACGTGAAGCACCAGCTTTCAAATAAAAAAATAATCATCAAAATCGGTTCATCCAGTCAAAAGTTCTGAGGTGACAAACATAAAAAAAAAAATTAAAAATACAGTCGAATTGAGAACCTTTTTTGAAGTCGGTTAAAAATACAACGTATCTAGTTATAATACAAATGTATTCGTAACATACATACAAGTAAGATATGGGCATATTTTTCTTTAACAATAAGGTACCAAAATGCCAGTCGGATTTCTTAACTATCACATAATATTAATTTATTCTCTTATGTTGATTAGTACGAAGCATAAGCATAATCAGCTTATAATATTGTTGGTATCTTCTCTGTGAGAGGGAGTGGTCTACATGCACACATGCCCAGTGCGGATTGGTAGATGTCACATGTCTTCGAATTTTTGGTTCTAGCACATGTCGGCTTCCTCACGATGATTTCCTTCACTATTTTGTGAGTATTGGTAATGTAATAAATTACGCTAAGTAAAGTGCGTACGTGCGTGCGTAAGTGCGTAAGTGCGTGCGTGCGTGCGCGTGTGTGTTCCTGAGTTCGAACCCACAATCTGCAGTGGCTGCAGATGGTATGTTCGGGCCGTTACCACCGGGCTTCTACTAATTCGAAGTTGTGTCAAATTAATAATCAAGTAAGTAAGTACCTATCGAAGCGTAAGATCCGAAATGATCAAACTAATACATAAAATTGAGCTATAATATGTTCAGTTAACTATACTGTAAATTGGTTGGTATCGATTTCTGATACCTAAGATTATCAGTTGAGTAACAATATTGATCGATGAAATCAAATTAATGTAAGTCTAGGTACTTTACCGTCATTTTATTTCTAATTCAGTTTAATAACCTAAACTTAATGAACACTAAAGTTAATGTTGTTTTCTTTGTTTACCGTATATGGAGGCTTTATTCGTTTTTGTCTCCATTTGAGATTATTTAAGCAATTTAGACAAATGGCCTAAACAGACGTCAGAAATAATTGTTTTTATCTCCTTTTGCACGTAGCTGTAATTATTATGTCTACGTGCAAATAGTTTTTATTCTATTATGCAGTAATGATGTTAGTCTGAGTCACATTTTATCTTAAAATTCTAGATACTAATGTAACTAACTGGACAACGCATGGTTTTAGAAAAATATTACTGTAATATTATGTATCTCGCTTAATAGCTTACATGCAATGATTTTAATCTAAAATCATCTTATCATCATAATTCATATATTTCTTAAATTTAATCCATAAAATGAATTAATAAAATTATCGAAATCCGCAAACCGTAGAATTATATAACAAATAACCCGCGAAACAAGTTCCATTTGTATAATGTATGGAAACATATTTATATGGAAATGTATATCTACCGACAAAATAAAGTAATAAATACTCACAAAATAATTTTCATGTTGAACTCTTAAATTCCAATTAAACACTATTAAAAAACACAACACTAATTTAATAAAAACATAACCACCATCACCGAATTATAATAAATTAATTTATAAAACTTTGTATCACATTTTTTATAGAAATAGATCGTAATTTCGAATTACTGGCACTTTTGGAAGCGCCCGCGCATCTATACGTTGACGCGGGAAGTCTGAGACTGGCTTAGCGCCTGCGCCAGAGATGGCCGTGCGACAAAATGAAATGAAAATAAACAGAAGGCCCACTTTGCGCAATGATGCAAAATAAGTGTAAAGCTGTGTCTACACGATATACAGTGTTTAGCAATTTTCAATAATGTACATGTGTTATGTTACAAAAGTTTATGTTATAACATAATCTGGACGCGCCCTTAGAAGGAATCTAATTCTGTTTAACTGACTATATGGTAGCATGTTTATCCATCAGTTGATGATCCAGACCAGTTTCTGGATCATCGACTGATTAGTAGGTAGGTACGTATAAATTAAATTAGTGTTTTATTTTTTAATGATGAATTTGAATTTAAAACTTCATTATGAAAATTATTTTGTGATATGTTTTTTATCTTTTAATGATTAATATGTTTTAAATTAATTGGTTTATAACAAATCATTGTGCTCTGTTATGTTATTGTTGCTTATATTACCTACTATACTAGACATTTGTTCCAAAAAAGATTCAATCACTGATGCCCCCGATTCAGAATCTCTGAATTATTGATTATTTTGTAATTCGACACGACTCGCTATTTTTTTTTTTAAACTTATTACATAATATGGCAGTTGTGTCGATTTTGTGACTAAACGATACTATAAATCGTAGGAGTTAAAAATATTATCGAAATAATTATTATGTAATACTAATAATAATACTATTAATAATAATACTATTAATAATAATACTATTTCTCAGTAACAGCCCACAGTCTGGATTTGTTCCCGATTGGTTCACCCCATTTTAAATGGTACTTAAACATAACTGGCAAAATGTGGGTGTACTATAGGGACACCTCTGCTTAACCCTTCGGGAATACAGGTGTGATGTTGTTATGTAAAAGCGCTCCCTTACCCCGGTAAGGGAGCGTTTTTAATCAGTTCAGATTCGAATATTACACTAAGTGAGGAGAACCGAGGTAATGGTAATATAGTAATACTCAAAATCCCATGATGAATGCTCCCAGTGAAGGAGTGCCTTTATGCTTACTCATCATCTGCCTATCTCACTTCCACAACCCAGTAACCGGATAATACGATTCCCTTTGGTAAGACTGGTTGTCAGACTTTCGGGCTACTGACGACCCGTAACGACTGTCAAAGATCCGCGAATGACAGCCGGGACTAACGATTTAACGTGCTTTCCGAGCCACGGAGGGGACTTGGTATGTGAAGATGATCACCCATCCACGGACCAACCGCAGCACGCGTAGCTTAAACTGATCGATCGATCCGTGCGGTTGTTATTACTAAGCCACAAGCCTCTCCAGTGCCTTTATGTTTACTATGACACGAAAACTCGTTATCAGATTTGGTTCGTTTTCGATTACCTAGTTTTTTTTTCACCGCTACCTGCCAGTGTTTTATTTTTGCATAGGTATTTTTTGGGGTGAACCTTTTGTCCTTTTCTGTGGAGACAGTGTATTGAGCTTATGACTAAGAAGCTGCGGTAGATAAGCGGTCGTGTGTGCCGACTAGTATTCTAATAATATATGGTTCCGTAGGTTCTACTTTTATTTAAGTTACAGTTTAGTATAAATGTGAAAGTACAAATTATGCTACTGTTTCAAATAGCACGTAGACTGGTTGCTGTTGGCTAGGAAGGTTCTTTTGACTTTCTTTGACAGATTTTCCATTTTACTTAAAGTTTTTTTTTTCTTAGTTACTTTAGACTTACACCAGTTAGTCTTTATTTCCTTACTTATGACCGAGACATGGAACAACAGACTCAATAAGAGTACTGCATGTTTTCTCTGCCACTGTAGGCAACACCAAAATAAATCCCTAACGCGTCACCGCTTGATTCAGCGCCGGAAGTTGGAAATAAAACAGCAGGCTCTTTAGCCTAAAGAATAAGAAGAAGACTAGGGGACACCTAAAGCAATGCCCCTTTAGGCATTCCTTTAGGTGTCCCCTAGTCTCAGTGAAACCACACTATAACAATGGTCATGGTGTGGTGGTGGTGGTGGTGGTGTCATTCATACCTCCATCCGTACTAAGACATATATTATCTAAGTCGCAATAAGAAAAATGGGCCATTCTTTTAGAGGTAAAGAAAAAAGAGGTAAAGTTCAATTTTGGCATTAGGTTTACTATTAATAGGCTAGAAGAGCGGTTGTCGTCATATTATAACGGCCTTCACAAAAACCTGTCATGTTTAACAGTATTTGCAATTAAGGTGTCAAAACTTGCTCTGTATTTGGACAACCGTTATTGTGTGACCGTTTACCGCTTTCTTAGGAAACCATGCTTAAATGTTTCAGAAACGTGTGTAGATTGTTTTGGAGATAGTGTGAACAAGGCTTAAATGTTTCAGAAACGTGTGTAGATAGTTTTGGAGTTAGTGTGAACAACGCTTAAATGTTTCAGAAACATGTGTAGATAGTTTTGGAGTTAGTGTGAACAAGGCTTAAATGTTTCAGAAACGTGTGTAGATAGTTTTGGAGTTAGTGTGAACAAGGCTTAAATGTTTCAGAAACGTGTGAAGATAGTTTTGGAGTTAGTGTGAACAAGGCTTAAATATTTCAGAAACATGTGTAGATAGTTTTGGAGTTAGTGTGAACAAGGCTTAAATGTTTCAGAAACGTGTGTAGATAGTTTTGGAGTTAGTGTGAACAAGGCTTAAATGTTTCAGAAACGTGTGTAGATAGTTTTGGAGTTAGTGTGAACAAGGCTTAAATGTTTCAGAAACGTGTGTAGATAGTTTTGGAGTTAGTGTGAACAAGGCTTAAATATTTCAGAAACGTGTGTAGATAGTTTTGGAGTTAGTGTGAACAAGGCTTAAATGTTTCAGAAACGTGTGTAGATAGTTTTGGAGTTAGTGTGAACAAGGCTTAAATATTTCAGAAACGTGTGTAGATAGTTTTGTAGTTATTGTGAACAATGCTTAAATGTTTCAGAAACTTTTGTAGATAGTGTGCACATTGCACAAGGCTCAAAAGGAGGATAAAGCTTATAGGGACCTAGCCATATTAAATGAAAAACCCAATTTTTCTATTTCCTCCTTGTGGTACTCGTAGCTACATTGTTTTAATGCAAGCGTAAATAGCGAACTTGGGTTTTTTTATTTGATAAAGGCTTATTAGGTAGCTGCATTGTTCTTAATTCTGCTATCACAAGCAGAAATATAAATATTGGGGATTTTATTTGATACCCATTGCACATTTATGTACCTAAATTTATTATTAAATATTTTCCTCAAAATTAAAATGCCTATCTAGTACTTACTGAAATAGAACAATCTTTATAGTCTAATTTTAAAGATAAAATTAGGTTTCAAATAATTTATTTCCTTTTGTAGGTAGGTATTGTGACAATGGTAGGCAATTCCGATTTAATTTAATTTAATTATACCTAGGGTTTTTGAAATATTTAAATATTATTAATTCCCTACGTCATTAATTTGGTGGAGGGGGAATTTTGCAACTATCTATGCTTGTCAAACCTATTAAAAATAGCAAGTTATCTGATAATAAAACAAATAGTTGTGTTTTGAGTTGTTGACCATCTTAATACCTATTAAGAAGTACGAAAACGTATTATTTATTTTTTATGAATTTACAAAAAAAACACTTATTTTATAGTTATTATAAATGTACCTGACATGTGTTTTTGCGTAATCATGCGGATCTCTAATTGTAGATCTAGAATCGGATACAACCACGTGCGCAAGCGACGGTCCTCCATAACATGTGTCAAAGCTAACGAGGGATACGTTAAAGTGATTTATAATTATTTGAAAATTGCGTGAACTTACAACTGCCTCTCGGTTTGATGTTGTTTGCCTCTGATAACATTTTATGAGAATGATTTAAATGTTGATAAATATAGATCTGTTTCATAAAAATGTAGAAGACAATGTAAAAATTATTTGAAATTGTCTTGTTTTACGAGTTGTATTCACTAATTAGTAGGCTTAATGTTGACATCATTAAATAAGACATATATTATTTAATGATGTGAATTATTCAAGATCTTTTATTATGAACTGAGTGAAAATTTGTTCCGCTCAATTTTTAGAACTAACACATGATATAATTTAAATTGCCCATTGGCCCACATGTAGAGATAGTTAACCGAAAGAAATGATTAGTAATATGATTCCCCTTTAAATTGTACGAGTTGACAGATTGATGGACTCTTTAGATAATATAATATGACGTTTGTTTTTTAAATAACTGTTTGAGATTGTATAATTTCGCAGTAGCAGACCAGAATCTGGAATTGCCTGGTTGATGGTTATGGTTTGCCTCCTATTACAAGAGACTTAAACATAATTGGAGAAACGTGGGTTTGGTTTCCGCACTTAGTCTTTCAGGTGGACCATTGTGCCAGCCCACCTCCCTCCAGAAGTTGATTAAGTCTCCTGGGTGTCTACTCCGAAGTAGTATCGGCCGAATGTTCGGCCGTTTCCTGCTACGAAGTTACTATTTGTTTCGGTCGGTCCCGATCCTACACTCCTACACTCTTTCGAATATTGACTATGGTCCCGACCCAATTGAGCCGATCCGAACTTTTTTCGCATTTTTCAATAATATTCCGTTCGGCTATGTGTCGGTCCGATCCAAACATTCGCACTTTGCACTTCGGAGTAGACCCTAGCTCTGTTGAGAACATCTGTGTTAGATCTCGGTATCTCGAGGGCTTCTAACCTAATCTGGGTGACGCCTATGCTCTCAAAGAGCACGCGCGTCGGGGATTACAGGCGCGTGTGTTGTGTTGTTTGATATAAAATTACTTTCTGAAGCTGTAACATCACCGATAAAAATATAAAAAAATCGTCGTCACCTAGTTTTGCGCGCCCGCGAATAATAGAAACATAACTCCTGCGCTGATTTATCACGACTGGTGACAGACTCCACACGAAGATTTGCGATGTTTCACGAACTATTTTTGTAACTAAATTCATATATTAATATGTTTTTCTATTATAATCTTGTGGAACTGTATTTTAAAGGTAGTCTGAAAAACTAATATTTTAATCTACACTGTATGATAATTAGAATATTTTCATAACCTATAAAACAGGAAATTCAACACACAAAACATCATGACTCCTATATATCCCGAAGGATTAGACAAAGGTGTACCTATTAATAGTACACTCACATTTCGCCAGTTATGATTAATTCCCATGTAATAGGCGTCAAACCCAATGCTATTAACCGGGCTCAAATCTAGACACCGGGCAAAGAAAACCGAAGAAGGAAAATCAAAAGTAAAAAAAAAAAACAAATGGAAGGAAATTCAACCTATTGAAAATCTCAAACGGCGTAAATATAACAACTTTATTGGGAGCCGGGCTATATGGAGCCGTTTGGGGTTGAAATTCTAGGGGCTTGGGGTCCGAGTGCTCATCGAATTTTTCGGGACATCGCCAAGCGGTTGGTTTACTCTTCACGTGACCAGAAGGCTGGCCTATTTTTGGCTAAAGAATCAGCATTGCCATCCAACGTGGTAATGCTGCCAGCCTTTGGGCACCTATTCCATTGACAGTGATGCAGACGAATTTTTTGATGCCCAATGAGCTCCTGCCTTTTTATATATATTTTTAAGCTATTGGTCAATTGGTTCACAATTACATTTCAGAGAGAGTGACTATTATTAATAGGAATATTAACATAATATTATCTAAAGTGTTTAAGTTATCTCTCAAAAGCTATAAATTTAAAACGTAATCAAATGGTCGTTGCATCTTAATAGGCGCCGAAGTGTCATAGGTCAAAATGGCCGATATTAACCTATCGAAAACCTGTCACTGGCTTTAAACGTTATTGGTTCGATAAACTTAGGTAATAATTATGTAATCAGCATTTGCGAAATATTTTCCAAAAATGTAAACAGATATGAGTTTATGGAAAAATAACTTTAATTCCTACATAATAAAGTTCAGTTTACGCAACAACTTCAAACATTTTTATAACTTTTTCAATAGTGCTTGTCACTCTGAAATCAATTTAATTCCCATTAAAATAAAGTTGATATTTGTTTAACTTGAAATAGCGTCAATTTGAAACATAAATAAAGTTTTAATTATAGGTAGGAAATTTACCGGTATATTCCGGTGTTTTATCTAGCATAACAAATTGACTAGACCCAATGACTAAGTTGCTGTATCAAACAACTCAGCCTATCGCAGACCACTGCTGCACAAAGGCCTCTCCCAAGCTGCACCACAACACCCTGTCCTCCACATCCAGTCCGCCCCAGCCACCTTCTTTAGGTCGTCCGTCCATCTAGCTGGGGGGCGTCCCACACTACGCTTGCCGACACGCGGGTTTCTACTCCATGAGTACTCGTCTGCTCCACCGGCCATCGGCCAGTTGCTGTTTATATAGATTCAATTGCATATGATTAGTCGAAGTAGTAGGAAACGTAGGTACTCAAAATTATCATCATCATTTCAGCCGAAATACGTCCCCTGCGGGGCATAGGCCTCTCCCAAGCATCACCACTTCGAAAGGTTCTGTGCTTCTCGCAACCAGCGGATTCCTGCGGCCTTCACAATGTCATCGGTCCACCTTGGGAGAGGCGTTCCTTTCCTTCATTCGGTACACGGTCACCACACCAGAACGAAAATAGTAGGAATCAAACTAAGCTAATGTTAGTATCATAATCAACCTATATTGTTCCCATTACTGGGGCACAGGCCAGGAGGCCTGAAGAGAGGACTCTTCGAGAGGGAGTGGGATATAGCTATCATCTACCACGCGGGCCCAGTGCGGGTTGGTAGATGTCAAATGTCTACGAATTTTTGGTTCTAGGACATGCCGGTTTCCTCACGATGTTTTCCATCACCGTTTTGAGAGCAGTGGTGATGAAATAATTTACACAAAGTAAAGCGCCTGTCAGGGTTCGATACTACGACATACAATTCCTAAGTCGCGGCCGATACAACTGGGATGTTGGTATTGAGTCGTAATTATCGTCGACGGCACGGTTGGCGCAGTGGTTAAGCGATTGACTGCTGCGCTGCGTGTCGCGGGTTCGATTCCCGCACGGAACAAATATTTGTATGACCTACAATTAGTTGTTCCGGGTCTGGCTGCTTGTGTATGGGTCTGGCTGCTTGTGTATGTGAGTTTATATGTCTGTAAACGCACCCACGACACAGGAGAAATTCCTAGTGTGGGGCTTGGTTTTTAAAGAAAAAAAAAAAATGATGTGCTCATATTTAATGTGACCTGATACTACCTTCGCTCAAAGGGAAACAAGTTTACATCAAAAAGGATATACTTACAGATGCGTGTGTCTGCGTAGGTACAGTAGCCCGGACGTCTGTGGTAACAAAAAAAACCAGTCAAGTGCGAGTCGGACTCGCGCACCGAGGGTTCCGTACAAAGTAGGTATGGAACAACAAATTTTCCTTTATCTGTGCTATAAGACGTTGCTTCGTACCGAATTTCAAGATGCTGAGTTCACGGAAAGTAACCTGTAGGTTTTGATTCCCTTGCGAATGTCGAAAATTTGCGGCATAAACGGCTGTATCTTTTGATTGCGTTGACTTAGAAGTTTGATTTTTTCACAGCTCCAAGGGTCAGTAGACTTGAGTATTTGATATAAATTCCAGCTTGATACCTCAGCGCGTTTCTGAGGAAAAGGAGGAGGGAGATAGACAGACGGATGGACAACAAAGTGATCCTATAAGGGTTCCGTTTTTTCCTTTCGAGGTACGGACCCCTAAAAAAGTACTTAAAGATCCTCAAGGTCAAAGTGTTACTACCGACCTGCGACCGACGGTACCTATATGGCTTAAATGTAGAAGATTATTTTCAATTTCTTCAGCATCATCACCTGCCTAGCCTTTTCCCAACTTGGTTAGGGTCAGCTTCCAGTCTAACCGGATGCAGCTGAATACCAGTATTTTACATGGAGCGACTGCTCTGACCTCCATAAACCAGTTACTGGGTAATACGATACCCCTTGGTAAGACTGGTTGTCGGACTTTCGGGATAAAGTGCGTTCGCCAGAAAGTCTAGTTCGTGCACTTTCATTTATTTTACTGCCATAACGCGGGCCGAGCTTTGCAGTTGCGAAAAGTACTAAAACAGTACAAAACATCTAATGATTATATTGCAGTTATTGAATTACTAGCAGAAAATATGTAGTCTACGCGAAGTGTTTATAGTGAGTTGTCGAGTGATAGTTTCAATTATATAGTTTTAAGAGTTGGTATACTTATCGCTTGCGTGTGCCATCATCATCTTTTTGTAGTTCCGAATTTGAAAGCTTCCGTTTTTAATCTGAGCAACATAATTTAATGGGGGGGCCTGGAGTTCTAAAATACAGCCGGTCGATTCTATAAAAATCTCACCGTGAAAACTCAAGTGAAGTGAGCTTGATGTGAGTTGTCAGTAGTGTCAATCCCTAGCATTATTTGGAATGACAGCTCTCTCCACGCTCATTTCACCTAAGTTTTCACGGTGAGATGGTTACAGAATCGCACTGCTGGCGTAGGCTTACTTTAGACTCCAGATCTCCCACAAATTAAATCAAATAAACGTATTTTCTTTCTACAGCTAGCCGGATCTCATAACCGTTGCGTCTCTAATTTCTGATACCAATTCATATGCAACAATCTGGTTTCTCAAGGTACCTATTCGGAAACTTAACACTTGTTACTAACCGGTACTAATATAAATTACCTCGATGCGACTTCCCGCTGTTTTCATTTGACAAATTGACCTCATAATGTTAGCACGGTAATATTACGAAACTTTCCGTGTTAACCGTCTCGGTTATTAATAAATAAACATCAACGTTTGTAATTTTCTTAATTTGATGTTGTTTTTCCCACGCGATGAAATTTCTTATGTATGTGACGACGTAGGATAAAATTAACAAAAAGTGTTCATCGTATTAATGATTACAGTAGCTTGAATATAATCAGGATTGTGCCGGAATATTATAGCAGTTCGTCATGGATGTGGTACTACAGTGACTACCCCGAGCTCATCTATGTCATCATCCGTCACCTCACACATCAAGTCCTGTTGAAAACCGGTGTCAGGCACTAGTTGTCTGGCATTTTTTGCTGAACTGGGCCTTTTTTTTATAATCTTATTGCTTTTTAATCTTTATGTTTTCAAGAGATCACTTTTAATAGATGTTTGAACTATGCAGCTTTCTGTCTTATATAATTCGTCATCAGCATGTTGGTCAACGACTGTCGCTATCCCTTTGAAGATAACAGCGCACACAGCAGCTATAAAAGTAATTATAACATTATCTAGTGACAGTATGTAGTAATGAGTTGTGTTCGCTTCCCCTATAAGTCATTCCATTGTTATTAAATTATATATAGGTCAGTTAATCAAAACAATAACATTGTATGCAAATAAATGCTTGCCAACGTGTGTTATAGTATAGAAATTCGATACGTTATGACCTTCAGTGTGTGTTCCTCAAGGTGGCATTGTTTATAAGTAGCTACATTACGTAACTGTATAAAACTACCTACTATTGGTTTTTAATTTCGTATTTTAGCCTATATTGTATCTGCTGGGCAAAGCCTTCCCCTCTTTAGGGTTAGTACCTCAAAAGGAAAACGGAACCCTTATAAGCTCACTTCGTTGTCCGCCTGACTGTCCGTCTGTCAAGATCCTTTTTCTCAGGAGCACGTTATCAAGAGCACGATATCAAATACTATAGGGCTGCAATTCCTTGAAGCAATGAAAAAATCAGTCTTCTAAGTAAACACAATCAAATTATACGGGCGTTTATGTTCCGTTTATTCCGCATATTTTGACACTAGCAAGGGAATCAAAACCTATAGGGTCCTTCCAGTTGACCTAGAATCATGAAATTTGGCAAGAAGCAATGTAATGTAGCACAAGTAAAGGGAAAAATCCGAAAAAATAGTTACATACCTACAAATTGTTACGAAACCCTCGGTGCGCGAGTCCGACTCGCACTTGACCGGTTTTTGTTCTTCCATACTGTCTTGTGTGATGTCTGGCCATGTTGACCCTGCAAATTTTATCAGATCGATACACCACCTTTGCCATGGTCTATCTCTATATCGATGGCCCTCACCAATTGTTCAATTTTCGATTGAAAGATGACACTGTGTAGAAAAGTAGCGTGGCTTCACATGACTTGATAGTGAGTGAGAGTGGCGTCAGCCTTCCCTTAGCAGGCGCTTTGTTCTGCAGTCGGTTTCAGTCAAGCACTTCTTTACTTCAGGGGGTCTACTCCGAAGTAGTATCGGCCGAATGTTCGGCCGTTTCCTGCTACGAAGTTATTTTTGGTTTGGTCGGTCCCGATCCTACACTCCTACACTCTTTCGAATATTGACTATGGTCCCGACCCAACCGAACTTTTTTCGCATTTTTAATATTCGGCCATTATTTTTCTTTTTTTGGTTCGGCCATGTGTCGGTACTTTGCACTTTGGAGTAGACCCCAGCTCACGGCGCTCCTAGCACTACCTGCATAGTCTAAAAACACTGCTCCAGCACATTGATGACAGGATAGGTTCGGTCAAAACTGGAAGGAAAACGCGCGAGCTCGCGAAAGATGAAACGACGAAAAAAGATGAAACTGAATGAAGGCTTTCGCCCGAGAGTGGTCTGGACGCTTTTAATGTGTACGTCTTTTTTTTACATCTTTCTCACATAATAAAAATTATAAGCTCAACATTAATGATGGTACTAATATTTTTATAACAATATATTTTAAAAGAGAGTCAATGGGGTTCCTAAAAAAAGTGCATTGATGAAAGATAGGTGCAGTCAGATATTCACGTATTGCAAGCCTACAGGTCAGCAAAACGTTGTCAGTTTTTTTATCCTCAACTCGCTACTGACTACTGTACATGTGAGAACATTGGTATCTACTTATAGGTACCACATTGATAACATCGCCCTCCAAAAATCGTGTTTGTCGGTCGCTAATGGCTGCACGACCGGATTTTGTAGGCAAAGCTGGTCGCGGCAATAAAGAATAGATAACATCTGTCCAATAGGATTGGGCGGGTCACATCAGCCGCATGCACGATGACCGCAGGGTCAAAAGTGTCCACACAGTGCCTGAAGATGGACGGCACTGCCGATGCCCAGAAAGAGATAACGAGATGACCTGGACACGTACCGCGAGGGCTGGTTCGAGGTGGTGTGGGAAAAGAGTTCCAGGAAGGATTTGGGGGAGGACTTTGCTCTGAAGCAGGAAGGATAGGCTGAAAAAAAAAACGGGTTGCACTCCGGGAGTGCCGGCAGAAGGGAAAACTTGAATATTAATGTTGTGCATTTTTGATATTTTGGAATGCGCTCCACTCTCCCTCCGTCTTACGAATTTTCGATCAGGTCACGTGTCCCTGACGCGAGCTCCGTCTTACGAATTTTCGATCAGGTCCCGTATCCTGACGCGAGTTTAAATTTTTTACCCATCACAACAAAAGTGCACAAAGCCGCTAAAGAAGTTTTCATTTAAAAAAAAAAACATCGGTCCACGCGTTACACTACATACCATAGTCTATGATACGTCATCTCATCATCTGCCAACTATGTTAGGGTCTGCTTCCAGCCTCACCAGATGCAGCTGAGTCCCAGTATTTTACATGGAGCGACTGGCTATCTGACCTCCACAACCTAGTAACTGGGTAATACGAAACCCCTTGGTAAGACTGGTTGTCAGACTTTCGGGCTTTTGACGACCCGTAAAGACTGTCAAAGATCCACGAATGACCGTCGGAACCAACGGCTTAACGTGCTTTCCGAAGTACGGAGGGGTCTTGATATGTAAAGATGGTCACCCATCCACGGACCAACCGCGGCAAGGGTAGTTTAACCTGATCGATCGACTCATGCGGCTGTTATTACTTAGCCACAAGCTTAGCCACTTAGACACGTCATCTATGGCTTACTAATGCAAAGTCAGGGAAATTGTCAGGGAAATTGTGTGTCTACCAACTTTAGGTAATTATTGTTCGTGTATTCAAATCACAACTGCCACTCTTTGACAGTTGTGTGAAATGGCTATTAACACGGCACATTGACGTAGGGAGTCTATTAGCTTCACAATTAATTTCCTGAACTGTATAATGATTATTTTATAACAGGTAGCGGTGAGGGGTTTTTAAACCTTAGGTATAGTAATTTCAACAATATCAAAAAGTTATTCCTATAGCTAGATGTTCCGACGACTTTAAAAAGGTGTCTGGGACAGACTGGATGCGGAAGGCGGAGGACAGAGTGTTCACCATGTGTCTGACCCATGTCCAGCTATTGACTGCGATAGGCTGAGATTATTGATACCTATAGTTCATAAAGTCGATCGATCAGATCTACGCTCGCCGTGGTTGGTCCGTTCAAATACTAAGACCATCTTCACATACCAAGATCCCTCCGTGCCTCGGAAAGCACGTTAAGCTGGTGGTCCCGGCTGTCATTCGTGGATCTTTGATAGTCGTCAGAAACCCGAAAGTCTAACATCCAGTCTTAGCAAGGGGTATCGTATTACCCAGTAGCTGGGTTGTGGAGATCAGATAGGCAGTCGCTCCATGTAAAATACTGGTAATCAGCTGTTAGGTTAGACTGGAAGCAGACCCTAACATAGTTGGGAAAAGGATAGGCAGATGATTACTTCATACAATGGAAACCTATGATGGCTCAAAATTAACACTCATACAGCTACCCAAACAGCAGTACCACGTTCAGTTATACTTGCATATACTACCACACTGTAAACACTTCCCTACCCTCGATTTAATAACGTATCGAACTACACTCAACGATTCAATTTTCCCCTATAATTACCAATATCGATACCGAAGCCTTGTATATCCAATAAAGCTAACATTCAATTAACAATCCACACGCTAAGATTGAAGTTCCGTTATGACATTTAAATAATGACACAATAATAATACGACGATGTCATAAATTACGTGATGTGAAAATTTCGTAAACAAGCCATAATTTTCAGATGGGATTACTGTAATTATGAATATTGTAATAATAGTCAACTGGTGTCGAAATGTTGTCATCCGGTAATTTAATTGCGTGAATTATGTCCGGTAGTGGACACGACAGGTCAGTTTTCGCAGTCAAAGTGGTGTTTATTATAAAATTTGAAACTGATTGGTCTGGATCGTCGATATTATGTTCGATAAATATAACCTACTTCTGGTGGACAATAAAGGCTGATTATGATACTAACATTAGCTTAGTTTGATTCCTACTATTTTCGTTCTGGAGTGGTGACCGTGTACCGAAAGACGTAACGTTGGAAGGCCTCTCACAAGGTGGACTGATGACATTGTGAAGGCCGCAGGAATCCGCTGGATGCGAGATGCGCAGAACCGGTCGAAGTGGAGGTGCTAGGGGGAGGCCTGTGTCCAGCACGTCGGACGTCTTTCGGCTGAAATGATGATGATGATGACTTCTGATATGAGAGGCGACTAAAGGTTCTTGCTGACAACCGCGATTTGATGGTTCGACGCGATTCTGTTAGAAGAATTTCCATGAAGTTTTCATAGAAATATTAGCAGTAATAATAGTCCTGACTCACGTGATGTACGTCGTGGGTTCAAAACCAGCGAGACACGTTACTTTGTGTACCTAATTTATTTCATCACCACCAAAACGGTGAAGGAAAACGGCGTGAGGAAACTGGCATCTCCTAATACCAAAAATTGGAAGACATGTGACATCTACCAACCCGTACTGGGCCTGCGTGGTGTATTACGGCCCACTTCCTCTCAAAAAGAGATGAGGCCTGCGTCCCCGTAGTGGGAACATTGTAGACTGATTAGTGATTATGTTTATATATAATTGTTCTCGTAGAGTCGCGTCGTGCTTCTGTGGGAGCTTTAAGAGTTCAAAAGCATAATATATAGGTACGTCATAATTTATGCCCACTACCACCTATGGACATCCATCTGCAATACTTGACATATCGCAAATGTTTAGTTATGTAGGTAGATAGGCAATTATTAATTTAATTAGCGCCCTGTAGGCTATCAAACAAAACCACTACGTTTCTCCGAGGAAAGAGCGGTAAATATTTTGTTACTTAGCTTCGATTAATATTTCTTGATTGAAGTTTAGCAGACCAGACTTTACCTGTCCATCATTTTGACAAAGCATAGAGAATTTGTCAAAATGATGGGGAGTCGAAGTCAAGCATATTTCCGACACATATACAATAAATGAGAGCAGTGTGGCTCATTAGTAACAACCGCGAATTACGAGTTATAATATGTCGAAAGTTCAAATCCAGGCGTGTTACTTTGTGTATTATTATTTTCGAGAGTGTTCTTTTTTCTAAGCTCTAAGGCTGGTTTTAGCTACATTTACGGGCCAAAGCCAAATAAATGCAGCGTGTGGTGAATTTATGGTGATAGTGTACTTTCGTCTAACTGCATGAATTTCCTAACGATTCTGCAGGTGTTTAGGTTGGCTGCTTTCTGCAGATTGATGTAAAGGGATTCTTCTAGATCTATTCATTTCAGGCTATGCAGGAGATGGTTGGGGATAACACCTGTCGTGGAGAGAACGACAGGAACAACATAAACTTTATCTTGTCTCCAAATTCTTCTGACTTCTTCTTTAAGCTCAGCGTGTTTTTGCTTATTTTTTCAGCGATTGTTTTTTGTTGGTTATGGGTGGTGGGAACTGCAATGTCTATAAGGTAGATAAGTGATTTTTCTTATTTTATCCTGTAAGGTTATGCCTGGTCTATTATAATGGATGGTCCTATCTACGGTGCGATCATTTGTATTATTATTATTTATTTCTGCACCATTGCTCTCAAAACGGTGAAGGAAAACATCGTGAGGTCTGTGTCCCAGAAGTGGTAACATTATAAGCTGATTATGTATACAATAAATTCTTTGCGTAAAAAATAATTGGAGCTCCCAGTCCATTCCCGTGCTAACGAGCTTCATCCAAACAGTAGTCCCTGCTTACGTCACGAGAGGATTCGTCTACAACCTCAATTTTGAGAGCATTAATAGGAACCAATGACCCTTGCTTCCGTGCCGAGTATCGACGAATGATCCCGACTCGGTCTACCGAATCTAGTTAGTGATAATTGTGACGTATTAATTTTGAATAGATTAAGGTGTGGAATGGTTACGATGAATGTTGATTATTGGGAATGGGGTCAACGACTGTATTAGATCGGAACAATAACATGAAGGATTACTTGATAGGGTTCGGTAGGTCCTTAAAGGCGTAGACTGACTTGCAACGTTTATTTGTAATGTATCGAGTTTTTGTATTTCGTTACAGTAGTCAGTGCAGGGAGCCGTGCCGCTCGATGTGTGCATTGCGAGCGCATGTTTACGAACAAGTCAGTGCAGGTCATCTAATAGCGGCGTTGTGCACTTTTTGTGTTTGTGATAGGTAAAAAATTTTAAACTCGCGTCAGGACACGTGACCTGATCGAAAATTCGTAAGACGGAGCTCGCGTCAGGACACGTGACCTGATCGAAAATTCGTAAGACGGGGGGAGAGTAGGCCGCATTCCAAAATAAAAAAAATGCACAACGTTAATATTCAAGTTTTCACTTCTGCCGGCACTCCCAGGAGTGCAAACCGTTTTTTTTTCTTCTTTCAATAACAATAACTAAATAAAATTAATGAAGCACGCACAACCTCTACGTCTGCCATTCTGAATAAAAATAGCACGCTTGAGTCAAGTTCTCGAAGAGAGCGTACGCCACATTTAGTGTTTCGCCGTTTTGTAACCAAGCTCGCCTCTATACATTACAAACAAACGTTGCGGAACCATTATGAGGACACTTAGGACTAGTGACTACTGCAAATTAATTACAGTAAAGAGTGAGTAATTTTTTTTAGCACATTAATCTTGGTCGCAAAATTCTGAAGGACCAAAGTTTCCAGGGCCGCAAAATTTGTCGAGTTCAATCATTTCAACACGCATTGAGTGACTTCCGGGAAACGACGAACCTTTAAGGCTCCCACAGACAGGACGCGACGCGATTCTGGTAAGAAATTTTCCATGAAGTTTTCATAGAAATTTAGAAAGTCGCGTCGCGCCAGTTTATCCGCCTACGTTCGCCTTTTGAAAGGGTTTCCTCATCCAAAAAAGGTAGGATGTATGTTGTGAAATGTAGTTCCACGAAACGATGTCATACAGTCAATTTATTTATCTAACCTTGCCCGGAACGCCTTGGATCTCGACCAATTCTTGATACCGACTCCCCTTAGCTCTTTGCTCATCAAACATCTTACGATTATCAGAAGAATGCATTAATGGTCTATTCCCAGCTTGCGACGTTGATACATAACAATAAAAAGTTGGTAGTCGTCGTGGGATACCTGGATAGAACGAAGTTCCTTTTTAGGGTTCCGTAGCCAAATGGCTAAAACGGAACCCTTATGGATTCGTCATGTCTGTCTGTCCATCCGTATGTCACAGCCACTTTTTTCCGAAACTATAAGAACTGTTGAAACTTGATAAGTAGATGTATTCTGTGAACCGCATTAAGACTTTCACACAAAAATAGAAAAAAAAAAATTTTGGGGGTCCCCCATACTTAGAACTGAAACTCAAAAAAAATGTTTTCATCAAACCCATACGTGTAGGGTATCTATGGATAGGTCTTCAAAAATGATATTGAGGTTTCTAATATCATTTTTTTCTAAACTGAATAGTTTTCGCGAGAGACACTTCCAAAGTGGTAAAATGTGTGTGTGTCCCCCTGTAACTTCTAAAATAATAAAACTAAAAAAAATATATAATGTACATTAACATGTAAACTTTCACCGAAAATTGGTTTGAACGAGATCTAGTAAGTAGTTTTTTTTTAATACGTCATAAATCGTAAATTGTAATTGTACGGAACCCTCGGTGCGCGAGTCCGACTCGCACTTGGCCGGTTTTCTGTATGATTATGAATCAAATAACAGGCACAGTAGAATAATTAATAACATTTGAGAGTAACTATTTAAATGAAAAAAAAAACAATACAGATGACGCGCATCCCGCACGTCTTTACCTACAGTTATATGTATATGACGGCACGGTTGGCGCAGTGGTTAAGCGATTGACTGCTGCGCTGCGTGTCGCGGGTTCGATTCCCGCACGGAACAAATATTTGTATGACCTATATGTATTTGTTCCGAGTCTGGGTGTTTTTCTATCTATAATATGTATGTATTTACAAAAAAAAATTGTATATAAGTAGTTTATCAGCCATCTTGTTACCATAACACAAGCATTAGGTTGCTTAGCTTGGGACAAATGGTGCTGTGTGAAATGTCCAGGGATTTATTTATTTATTTATATAGACATACGCTTGTAATAAACACACAAATCACATACTATAGCAAAAGTGTTTTGACGTTCAAAATGACATTTTTCGATCTAGCTCTTATTTGCTAAGTGTCCAGAATATAACGATATGTATCTGCGTTTCAAAAAACCGCCTGGTAATCAAAACAATAAAATAATTTAATTCTTAATTAATAATATCATTATACTCGTAACTCATTTAATTGGACCCTTTACACAAAACAATGGCTCCCTTCAAACATGATTCCGCTAATGAATAGAAAACCGCACTCCCGGGTTTATAAATCCTTGACCTGTTTCTATTAAAAAAATAATTCATCAAGTGTCGAGTTCTAATTACAGCTGCAATCAACGTCAAAAAATTGGGCCGTGTAATTGACATGACATGTCTTCATTAAAATTTTGCACGTACGACAAAGCCTCGTTCGAGACACTAGGGCTGTCGAAATTTTGTTTTTTGACGAAGACGTATAGGTACATTGTAAATGGGTCAAGATGTCAAAGGCAGTAACACATTTGACAGTTTCCGATGAGAATATTCTTTATATTTTTTTTTTTCTGAATTCAAATGCATGGTTTATAAAGTAGTGTGATCATTTTTATTTTGTCGTGGTTAATAACTAGAAAGTTTTAATAACTTTAAAAGAGTTTTATGTCAAAAAAATGAAATTGCTGTAAGGGCTGATTTTTCAATCGGCAGATAATTTTAAAATTGACATCTGACCGTTTTTGTTTGATAGGCCTGTCAAAAATTCAAATTTATTCCTCCGACAAAATTATCTGGCGTTGGAAAAATCAGCTCTTTATAAACAGCTTTTTGTTAACAGTGTGTACGGAGCAGTCATGGTCGTGTGTGGACATGGAATTGTTACCAAATGATACCTATACATTTAAAAGCACAGCTAATGGTGCACTGCGCTGGTTAGACCATTGTGTGGTGAGTAGTGCTGCGAGACAATTAGTAATGAAAGCAGTTGTTTTTTATGATGTTTACTCGTCGGACCACATTCCTTTGGTTATTGAGTGTAACATAAATTTAATAATACCTAAGTTAGTGAGCAAAACCCACTCTTGTAACAAGGTAATTTGAGGTGAAAGAATTGCTAAACAAATTGATGAATATTCAAACTTCTGTCATTCAAAATTGAGATTAATAGATTTTCCTACGGAATTTCGTCAGTGTTCGCATGGAATGTGTTATGATAATAGCCACCACAGATTGTTAGATGAGATGTACGACGCAGTTATAAGTATTTTGAAAGAAGGAGCTGATATTTCATATATAGGTTCTGATAACCTGCGTTGTAATCGAAAATATGTGACTGGTTGGAATGTGCATGTACGTGACGCTCACAGGGACGCTCGCATGCATTATCAGACGTGGTTGCTGCATAATAAACCCACATCGGGGTGCATTTACACAAATATGTGTAAATCCAGGAAGGTTTTTAAAGATAAGCTAAAATATTGCCAGGATAATGAGCAGCAAATAAAAATGGATATTATAGCTAAAAATCAGACAGACAAGCAGTTTGGTGCTTTTTGGAAGGCAACAAATAAATTGAATCCGCGGTCGAGTTTTCCTGTGAGCGTGGCGGGCGTTCATGAGCCAACAGAAATAGCAAACTTATTTAAGCAGCACTTTAAGGTTGAGTCACCACTTAATAGAATGACACAGGTTGTCGATGCTGAGGCCGCTTCTGGGGACGTTAGTGTTCGTTTTACCCCTAAGGAAGTTGCATCGGTGGTAAAATCGATGAAAAGAGGTAAGTCACCAGGTCACGATGGCCTCAGTGTCGAACATCTGAAATACGCCGGGGTGCACTTACCACGTGTACTTGCCATGTTTTATAATTTGTGTATCAGTCACTGTTATTTGCCAAATAGCTTCATGTTTACAGTTGTGGTGCCTGTTATTAAAAATAAAACTGGGAATGCCTCTGATGCCTCAAATTACAGACCTATATCCTTGGCAACTGTTTCAGCCAAGGTGCTGGACAGTCTGCTTGATGAACAATTGGCTAGGCATCTAATACTGCATGACGCTCAGTTTGGCTTTAGGCCGGGGCTGTCCACTGAAAGCGCTATATTGTGTCTTAAGCAGACTGTCCAGTACTACAAGGATAGAAAAACACCTGTCTTTGCCTGTTTTTTGGACCTATCGAAGGCTTTCGATCTTGTCAGTTATGACGTGATGTGGAATAAGTTGTTGTCTGAAACTTCTGTACCAATTGAAGTTATATCAATATTTAAGTATTGGTATGGCAATCAACGCAATTGTGTAAGGTGGAACGGTTCCTTGTCAAGTATGTACCGATTGGAGTGCGGTGTGAGGCAGGGTGGATTAAGCTCGCCTCGCTTGTTCAACCTGTACATGAACCGGCTGATTGTTGAGCTCAGCAGCACCAAGGTCGGATGTCATATTGATGGAGTGTGTACCAATAATCTTAGCTACGCAGACGACATGGTGTTGCTGAGTCCATCAATCAGTGCTATGAGGAGGTTAGTGTCTATATGTGAGTCATATGCGGTGGCTCATGGGCTCAAATATAATGTTGGGAAGAGTGAACTAATGCTCTTTAAAGCCCGTGGTTTTTCTTACCCAGCATTTCCCAATGTATCACTGTGTGACACTCCTCTGTGTAGGGTGTCTAAATTTAAATATTTGGGTCACTGGGTCACCGATGACTTAAATGATAATGTCGACATAGAAAGGGAACGCAGGTCGCTGGCTGTCCGCTGTAACATGCTGGCCCGCAGGTTTGCAAGGTGTACAAATTCAGTTAAAATCACGCTTTTTAAAGCATATTGCCAATCTTTTTACACCTGCAGCCTGTGGGTCAGTTTTTCGCAGCGGGCATACAGCGACCTGCGTGTCCAATATAATAATGCACTCAGGGTACTGTTGGGGCTGCCATGGCGTTGCAGTGCGTCAGGGATGTTTGCTGAGGCGCGGGTGGATGGCTTTGCCGCTATCGTTAGAAAAAGGTGCGCCTCCTTACTCGCTCGCGTTCGTGGCAGTACCAACACTATACTGGGTGTTTTTACCGATCGGTGGGAGTCCCCCATGCTGCAAAGGTGGGTGCGGCTTCATGCCATAATTTAATTTCGTTGTCAATACTAACATTAGTTTTTTAAGTACATTGTTACTAACAAATTATGGACCTGGTCTGAATTAAATGTTTATTATTATTATTATTATTATTATAAACAAATACTACTACTATTTGCTATAAATAAATTCTATAAATAAGTAATAATATAATAATAATAATAATAATATTTTATTCAGTATTCAATTGGTAAAATATTAACATAAAGTCTTAGAAATAACTTACAAAGGTATAATAATGTTAGATGCCTGTACTAGGATAAACCTGTATCACAGGCGGCATGAGCATACTTTATGATAATTGTAGGACAATAAAATTCTTAACAATATTTAACATAAGAAGTCTTGATATAATGACAAAAAATTATTAATTCGTTATTTTATACCTAGTTTACTTAAATACTATTTACCTTAAAGATTAAAATAACAAAAAGTCTTATATACGTAATTATTTAGTTTGCGTAAAATAAAGTTTCTTGCACTTTATAATGTAGGTAAACACACATGATTTGATTTTGCGTCAGCAGAAATTGGTAAGTGGGCTAAAGTCAATGTTGCACAAAATTAAATCACGTTCGAGGCAATGTGTTTATTCGAGCTGCGGGCGACTAATGTGCTTAAACATCAAAAAAATCGAGTGTTTGTAGGCCAGTGCAGTGTTTAGCTGAGTTAGCAGCAGGCATTCATCACGGAAGTCTGGCCTTAAGTATGACGATCTAGGCTCCCTCGTAGTCGATGGAGTTAATGTACCTGTATTCCGCTATTTTCCTTGCAGGGCACTCAGCATCTCCCGTTTTGTGGTTATTGGGCTTTTTAAAGCGAGAGCAAGTCGCACATTTCGGTGTGTCCACTTTCTTCGCGCACTCTGACATCGGGTGTCCTTCTTCACCGCAGTGGCCACAAGTAGATTTCAGCTCTCTGCATGTTTTTGCTGCATGACCATATTGTTGGCATTTGTAGCATCTGGTAACCAGAGTGAAGTCCCTAACAGGGCATGACGTCCAATTTATAAAAAGCCTTGATTGGGATAATAGGGCTTTACGTATATTGGCTGTAACTTCAATGACGTAATTACAGGTCGACGCATCTTTTTTCCCAGATTTGTGGCTTAATTTAACCACGCTCAAAAAGGACTCCATAGGCATTGCTGGAAACTTGTCGGCTACGTTTTGTTCATAAATGCACCTGAAGACTTCAGTTTCAGCCAAAGTAGTCGGCACACCTACAACCACAATCCGAGGTTTGCGCTTGCTTGGTTCGTCGGCGGTAAGTCCGGATGTAGAGAGCTGGACTGCGTGCTTGAGTTTGTCAGCATCATGTTTGGTCTCTGTACTAATAATAACGCCTCCATTTTTGGTCTTTCGGACACCACGTACATGCAGCTTCATTTGATCAGGGCGAATGATTTTTTGCACGAGGTCTTTTGTTTCGTCGCTTGACTTCAATTTATCGTTAGGATAAATAGCTACAGAGCTTAGATTGTTTGGTCGAACGAAATCATTTGCTCCCTTCTTCACCATATCGGCAAACGAAGCATTTCCCGCAGAACCAGAGTCCTTAATCGTCTGCTTGAGCTCCAAAATATGTTCCGTGAGGTCGCACTTTTCCTGAAGGGCATCAACCGCGTTATACGCGTGAACGGCTTTCTGCTTGAGCGACTGGTATAGGACTGCCATTTGTGAGGTTCCAGATCCTACTTTACGGCACAGGGTAGAAATTTTCATTTTCTGCTCCGAGTTGAGTTTGCCATCCGCGGCAATAGCGCAAATTTCATTTAAGTGCTGTTCAATGGCTGACATCCATTTTTGAATCTCGGGCGTTGAAACAACATCAGCCGTGACTGACTCAAGGGCTGGCTTCCGCGACGTCGTCTTCGACGGCGAGGAGGGGCTGTTATCCATTTTATCAAGTGACAAGTAGCTAAGCTTTTGAATGCGCGTTTGACGTATTGGCTAAGCAGTTTGAGTTGCGCCTTCTAAAAAGAAACCAAAAAAAAAGTTGGCCCACAGATGTTTGTTCCATGAATTAATGTTTGTCATTGTAAGATTTGTGACTGTGTAAACGTACCCATAATTTAGGAGACAATTCTGGCAACGTCAATTATTTTTAAACGCCCTTAGCATCTCGTATACTATTAATATCTAATAATTAATAGTGGGCAGAGAATGGTATCAGGATAATGCCCCCGACGCTAAGCACGGTCGTATTGCGAGGAGGGCACACTAACATATTGACACTTCATTATAGTGTGTATCTTTGTTTACCTTGTGACTCCTGTTTGGGGTTCCTACCTACTCTTGTCTTTGTATTGATAGAATGTAACATTAGAGAAGGTATTCTTTGCGTGTGTGTGTTTTCACAAAAAAAAAAATCTTTAGATTCACTGTACCACGTTAGAGATGGTCGCGTTTCTGTTTCGTTTTGACACTTTTGACACACACCATGACTCAGTGACTTGACATGGTTGTCCTGGAAACGCCATTATTATCGTGTATGCTCACTGTTCTCACAATGGACACTTTCGCGCAACTAAGCACAGCGAATCTAACGATTTAAATATTAGGTTTTTACGGTTCTGTAGTCAATAAGGAACCCTTATAGTTTCACCATATACATCTATCCGTCTGTCTGTCCACGGCTTAGCTCAGAAACTCTTAGTGCTAAAGCTGTTAAAGGTATAGGTAAGGTATAGGTTATGGGTATAGGCCGACAAAGTGGTAAATTAAATAAATTTATAAAATAAATCTTGCAAAAAAAAGGGCGCTAATTTCTCGCCGTGCAATAATGGAATACTTCAGACACACGTTTTATAATGTACTATTTTTTCACTCTTGCTATGGTCTGCTACCATAGATTCCGATAATACACTGGTTAGCTATATGCTATATGGTTGTTCCTAATAGAGGACAAGCAGCAATGAAGGTTAAAGGATAATGTTAATACATGGCGCCATGACATAATCACACGTATTTGTAACTTCGGTGTCTCGTCACGTTTTGATGATGTAATTTTTGGTGATTGTCATTAAGTGTGTCTATTTGTGTTTTATGACCATATTACTGAGTAATTGTTCTTTGGAACTACTGTTTTCGTATTGAATTTTATAGCCTATAAAACATAGTAAACTGTTTATGATTCACCGTGGTAGTCGCCTGTGGTTTTGTTTGAATTTTAAATTGGCATCAATAGTGCCGAAAACATAAAAAGATTTGATTCTATACATATCTAAACTTCATTAGGACGAACTGGTACACATGTGTACAACAAGCGGTACAATTGTTTACGAGCTCGTCTCTGAGAGGTGCCCGTTTGTCAGATTGAGTAGGATTTATCAGCCCACGCGGTTCTAAAGGTGGAAGGAAGGCAATTGCCCAATACAAAAGCAAAATCAAATCAATCTGAATTCATCCTTCAATTTCCTCGGTGTGAATGTTAATCTGTTCCACTGCTGGGTGAAGGTCCTGCCCAAATCTTTCCAGGAACTCTTTTCCCGCGCCACCTCGAACCAGCCCTCGCGGTACGCGTCCAGGCTATCTCGCCATGTCTTTCTGGGCCGGCCTTGGCGACGCCTTCCATCTTCAGGCATCCATTGTGTGCTTTTGCCTAGCGATCATCGTGCATGCAGCTGATGTGACCCGCCCAATCTCATTTGAGCCTGACAATTTTCTGTCCTACGTCCATTATGCCCGTTTTGGAACGCAGCGTGGTGTTCCGAATTCTGTCCGGTCTTTTTACAACCAAAATGCTGCGTCCCATCGCTCTTTGGCAAACTCTAAGGCGGTACTTTTGCGACTCGGTGAGTGACCAGAGGGGCAATTCTCGTAATTTTAAGAACGTTCACTTTCTGATCTTAGTCTCAATCTGTCAAAAACACCTCTAATTTCCCTACATTTTGACAAGATTTTGACATTTGTTTGTCGCCGAGATGAGACTGGGATTACATTTTGAACTTTGATTTTGATGAGTTGTGCTTCAGGGAGATCAGCAGATCACCCTTCAGTAGCATCTTCATGGATCAGTAGCTTTTCCAGGCGAAAACTTAGGATTGAAAAATTTGAATAGTAGGTACTAGTTGTAGTTATTTTCATAAAAGTACCTACCCACCGCTACCTAGATAGTATGTTAGGGACAACCATAATATAGAGGACCGAGATATATGTGAAATTACGTGTCATAGTTTTTTGTTCCAAATAACGGACACTCGATTATGGCAATTCACCAATTTAGAAGGCGGTCGGCTTTGAACATCAGAAGGCCAATCTCGTAATTTAAAACGTTCAAAATCTAGTCGCAGTCTCATCTCAGCGACAAACAAATGTCAAAAACTTGTCAAAATGTAGGGAAATCAGAAATATTTTTTGCCAGATTGAGACTGAGATCAGACTGTGAACGGTCTTAAAATTACGAGAATTGCCCCTCTGATCTCAGTCTCAATCTGTCAAAATACCTCAAATTTCCCTACATTTTGAACGTTTTAAATTACGAGAATTGACCTTCTGACTGTGAACGTTCATAAAATTACGAGAATTGCCCCTCTGTGCTAACAAATGTTTTGGCATTAGCACTTAATTCTTGTGCTATTAGAAAACAAAAAAACATTAGAACTGACCTACATTCATTTTTTTTCTGCTTTTTTTGTATATTGGTCATATTTATTAAGCGCTACTACAGGGCATGATGTTCTGGCTTCGATTCCCAGGTCGGGTAAAGTATTGGGTTTTCCATCAGAATTTCTCAGTAGCAGTTCGGAGTCTCCATTTGTGCCCGGTTAATGGCAATAGACTCGCTCCCTTTTGCATGGGACATTAACTTAACTGACGAAATGAGGATGTCTACGTATGGGTACAATAATGGCTAACCCTTCGGGAACTACAGGCGTGATGTTATCGTATGTTATGTTTTTTGTTAATAGGTAGGTACTTAATCAATCTCAGCGTGTAAGTTACATTCATTATTATTTCATCACCACTGCTCTCAAAACGGTGAAGGAAAACATCGTAAGGAAACCGGCATATTCTAGAACCAAAAATTGGGCCCACGTGGTGGATTACGGCCCACTCCCTCTCACAGAGGAGGTCTGTATCCCAGCAGTGGGAACATTATAGCTGAGTATGTGTAAGTTACCTACATCGCACAGGAAAAACAATAATAAATTCTAAATTCTTACATCTTATAATCTTAACGTTTTATATTCGTGAACATTTTATTCTTATAATAGAATTTGGAGTCTGAGCCGATTATGTTATTTACGTACGGATATTTATGTCAGTAAAAATATAATTCTATTGTACTACACCAATCCGCTTAGGTAGGCACCTACTGCATCATATTTTGGGCCCGACCAATTTGACGGCACGGTTGGCGCAGTGGTTAAGCGATTGACTGCTGCGCTGCGTGTCGCGGGTTCGATTCCCGCACGGAACAAATATTTATATGGCCTACAAGTAGTTGTTCCGGGTGTGGCTGTTTGTGTATGTGAGTTTATATGTCTGTAAACGCACCCACGACACAGGAGAAATTCCTAGCGTGGGGCAACGTTTAAAAAAAAAATGAAACCATTCATTTTAAACAGTTGCAACACTGGCAACCGGTTGTGATTATGCTCTCCTATAAAACTTACAAACGTGAGAATTTTCATTGGTCGCTATAAAAGTTTTCTTAGCCCTAGGCACCTGACCCACTGCCGGCGAGCAACGAGCAACGAGCGCGGTTACTCCACCAACCAAGCGTGAGTGTCTCGGCGAGAGTTCTGCTGCAAGCAAGTACTTGCTCAGAGACGGTCGCTGAGCACTTGCTCAGCGATCATCTCTGAGCAAGTACTTTCTTAGCTATTGTTACTGCGACAGACAAGTTAGAGTGAAAGTTAAGTTTGATAGAGGATAGTTAACTCTGTTAGCTTGTTATTTAATTATTAACAAAAAAAAAATAATAATATTAAATTGTAATTTCGCATGCTTTTTCGTGATTTTCCCGTGATACCCTACTTGATATTTGTACGCTGTTAACGGCAAAACATAGAGATCTCTGTACCTATTCTATTTCAAACACTTAATTTATGTTTAACAAATAAAAAATTTTGACTTTGACTTTTGAGAGTTCTCGCCGATTTGCACATCTGTTACTTACACAGAACCTACAATATTTTGTATAGACGCCAGCAGGTCAAACCCCACCCGAAACTGTCAAACCCCAATCAACCTTGAACCTTAAACCGTTAGTGATAAAGTTGAAAATCTAGTAAAGAAATTTGACAGATTGTTGTAGCTTGATGCGATCTCTGGTCATGTTGGCCCTGGAAACGTTATCAGATCGTCACACCACCTACGCCGTGGTCTACCTCAAAGCGATGTCCTCCCGCGTCCAGTGAGTGACGTTTATTAGTCCTTCATAAGTGAACTAAACTTAAAAGAGCTTTCTTTCTATGACTCATTCATTCATTTCAGCCGAAAGACGTCCACTGCTGGACATTGGTCTCCCCCAAGCACCTCCACTTCGAACGGTTCTGTGCTTCTCACATCTAACGGGCTCTTTACTATGACACAGTCTACACTCATTTTAGGAAGAGGTAAAGTTTGTAAGTTGTGATGCAGGAGGTATAACGTAATAGGAGATAACTTATGCTACTTTCATTTTAGAAAAAGATCATCGCAGCAAATAAATTGAAACCAATGAAATTTCCGACACCCACGCGATGCCGCGGGCAGAAGCTAATGCTTACAGAGATAAGATCTCAGTCCGAAAGAAGATCACAAGGCCGAAAAAAACACAAATTAATTCTAATCGTCCCAATTTTGCGGTTGTCGTCGGATATTAAAACTAATAATCAAAATTAGTTCCGACCTAACAGTTGAGTCTTAAGACCGAATTACATTTTTCTGCGAAGTTTTTAAATTTTATTAAAATTGACAGCTTTGGCGGCTTTAATGGCACAGTGGAAGACCTAGATATCTCGGAAACTGACTGTCAAACGCCATTTAGAAATAATAAATTATATTTGTAGGTTCCATTAACGTTTCAGTTCTCTGGTGAAAAAATCTTGTTCTCCAGGAACGGTTCTTATGAAGTAAATTGACTAAAATTTCAAAAAAGAAAAAAATGGATATGGAAATAAGTACTTAGGAAGGATGTTAACTTTTATGTGGTCGGAATATAACTAACCGCGTTCAAGTTCCTTCAGTGTCAATATTCTACCACAATGATGACACTGACACACGTTCAAAGTTGATCACGTGACATCCATATTTTTTTGAACTTGCGTACCTACATCTTGTTGCATAAATGTTTATGTTAAAACTTTAAACATGCAGAGTGATTATTTTATAGATCTATGCAACAAGAGTAAAGCAAGTTTAAAAAAATATGGATGTCTCGTGATCAAATTTGAACGTTAATATCTCGGAAACGTGACGCTTTACGGGATTTGGCCCTAATATGTTTTGTTTGTATTTGCATTGATGCCAGTTATCGATTTATATAAGTTTCAAACGAGGCCGCCATTTTGAAAAAACAAAATGTCGGACAGTAATGTACGGACCACGGACTTTCAAAAGCGCTTTAGGTTCGAAATTATGGTAATACTTAAGCGGACCAGCATAATCACCTGGCAAAACTATTCATGCCTACACATGGAGGTCTTCATTAAACTTCTAAACACAATCTTGGAACATTTTTATGTCTCATTGATATTCACAAAATAAGGTGTATTTAAATTATTTATGCCTATTTATGCAAAACTCATATCATTTTAAGTAGGTAGTAACTTATTTTATAGCTCAACAACTTACGGAATCCTAAATACAATAAGATTATTTTGTAGAAAACAATGGTCTAAAAATGCCAATTGGCATAATCAGCCTGAACTGTGAAAAGATGCCAATTCGTACTATGATGTCTTTGATTATGTTTAAGAAATTGAAGAGCAGCAAATCCTCCTGTCAACCCATGCTTAGGGTTCAGGAGTGGAAATATTCAGTATCAAGTGATTGCGAAGATGATTGACATCCTGTCATTTCAGTTTATAATATTTCAATCTGCCGACAGGACGTCAGACTCCGATTTAGCGAGGCTTCACAATTGATTATGAAGAGGTCTTATTTAGAATATACAGACACAACGTACAGACACAGACATCAGTCAGACAGCTAGTCATAACTTTCATCTGTATCTATAAGGTAACTGTCCCGCCGTCGCGTCGCCGATTAACGAGAAGCGAGTAGAGCTAACAACTTAAAACGAGTTGGCGAGCAACGAGCAACGAGTTCGCGACGGCGATCACTCGCTGGTATGCAAATAATGATGACCTTGTAGCTATCTTGGAGTTTCCCTAGGTGATCGAATCAGAAATGGAAATATCAGCAGGAGAACCGAGGTAACCGACCGCGTTCAACTATCACTATATGTATCTCTTTTACTTACACGGCACCTACAGTCTGAGCGAGAAAATGGTTGATAACTATAGGCCAACTGCTTAACTGCGACGTTGCCTGAGGTAGCAGCGCGATGCGGGAGGGATGTGGTAACGTGATGCGAGAGCTCAGTGATTCGTCAACTTGTGACAGCTATCACCCCTCCCGCACTGCGCAGCTACCTCATGGAACGTCTCAGTTAAGCGGTCGACCTATAGTCGTTTTATCCCCGGCAGTAGGACAGGTGTCTAAGTTTAGCTTTGTCTCTAAAACCTTTATATAGCCAACATAATCTTCCATACGCAAAGCAATCACCGCAAACATCGCTAAAATCACTGCTAAACTGTGTACAACACACTCGACATCGAACGTATAATATAGGCAAGCTATTCCATTACTGAAGTGATTTCCTCTAGCTAACAAAGCGTAGGCACGTTACGTCTATCGCAAGTGATCTAGCTGACACTGTTGCGTGACTGGAACGAAATATAAACACAGAGATGACGGCAGAAGGCTCAGTCTAAATCCGAAAAATGATAAGTGAAGTGAGCTTAGAGTGAGCTGTCATATAGTGTCAATCCCTTAGCATTAGTTGGAATGACAGCTCACTCCACGCTCACTTCACTTAAGTTTTCACGATGAGATGGTTACAGAATCGCACTGCTGTCTGTCTTTTGCTGCCGGGGTGTCGGAGATCGGAGTGTCCTTAGCGTGTGGTCACTTAGTTTTTAAGTTTTAAAATAAACAAATAATGTTTTTTTTATTTTGGACCAAAGAATCCATAAAGTGTTAGTAACATAATATTAAAACCACTATTTATTGTCCAGTGTTAGTACCAATCACCCTCTGCACAAACTGCTTTACAATTGGAGAGCCGAAACTCTTCGCTACAGTTCTCAGGATGCTGTTGCGACTGTCTCCCACTCTCCTCAGGAGTGAGGCTGTTTATTTTATGCCGTAGCTTTGCCGTATTGAGGCACCGCAGGAATGCCTGGTGAAGCAGCCATTAAAAAAAGTAGGTTCAGTAATAAGGGCGCGAACTGCTTGCGGAATAAAATGTCAACAAGATATTTACACGTTGACCAAGTTTGCGCTGAAAGCAAGGCTTGAATTGGTAGCATTTGTTTTATTACGCAGAAAATATTTTAACGATCACCTCATGAATACTTTTTTCAATTTTATTTTAACCTATGTTTATGAGACCAACTGTGAGTGAAGGCCTTTTTGAATAAATGAACCTCTTTTTAATTTTATATTAAAAAGAGGTTAATTTATTCAAAAAAAGTATGTGCATTATTAGAAACCTAAACAGTTATTAATAGAAGTTCCTTAATTTAAAAAAGCGTTCATCATTAGAAGATCAATCAGTTTTTAGAGGATCACTTTAATAAAAGTTTGGCGTGCTTTCTGCATGGAGTGGACCTTTTTACAGTTCCTTTTCGTTGTGATAAACATAAATAAATAGATAGAGCTGTTTAGTTGCGTGTGAGATTTGCGAGGGAAAATAATTGTTAGGAGCAAAAGATTAATACGTGGGATAGTGATTTGGTTTTCTTTGTTAGTTGTGGAGCAATCAAGTGAATTGCTTGACGGGGATAAGAGGGACGGAGAGTTACGCTTGCTTAGCGAAAGTTTATTCAAAACGTCGGTCTGATGTGATTCATGTAACTTCCGCGAAAGACAACATTTTGAACAGTTGTCAAATATCTTTAAGTTGATGTTTAAGTTGAGCATTATGATTGATTGATTGTATGTTATTACTGTTAGCCTGCATCATCGCACTGCTGAGTAAGGCTCTCTACATGACTTCCAGCTCTTTCGATCCAGGGCTAAAGTTGACCACTGGTCGTTTGTTTTTTCCAGCTCATCCCGCCATCTTCTACGGGGTCGTGAGACGCCTTCTGGCTGTGTCAGGGCTCTAGGTGCTGGTTATTTTTACCCACAGCTCATTGTATGATTTATTATTATTTATTTATTATTATTATTATTTATTAGTTAACTAAAAAGAAATAGAAAGAGATTGAGATGAAAGAAAATTGACTGATTTTTTCGGCGAAATATTTTGTACTTAAAGGAGACTATTGAATGACTATTTCATGAAACATCAATCAATAGGATTATATGAGCCAAGATAAAGTATATTGATGATTTTAATGATAATGATTCTGGTGTCATATTTGTTACGCTCGCCAATCATATTTTATTCAACATGACACTGACCTGCAAATTGCAAAAAACGTAAGAAATCCTTTCTTCTTTCTGCGGCCTTTTTAATTTCGCGGGCTACCTTGCGCATCTGCCGATCGATTCTGTAAAAACCTCACCGTGCAAAGTTAGGTGAAGTAAGCTTAGAGTGAGCTGTCAATACTGTCAATCCCTAGCATTAGTTGGAATGACAGCTCACTCCACGCTCACTTCACCTAAGTTTTCACGGTGAGATGGTTACAAAATCGCACGGCTGTAATGATCTTTTATAAGTTCTTGATTTAAGGGGTTAAATCAAGAATTTAAAAAGATCATTAGTATTGCTCAGCACCAGGGTCATTGGCATTTGGTTATGGACAAGTGCATTGATCCTATTAACTGTTTGATTACAAGTCGTATTTTTTCGTCTTTCGAATAACGTATTTTAATTAATGTTCCTTGAGCATGTGCCAACAATGCGTTTACATCGCACTACGTCCTGTTATCTTTATTTTATTGCATTTTTATTCCTACATAAAAACTTAAAAAAAAATAGGTAATAGACAAATACCTACTAAGAAAATTCTATCTATCTGCAAGCACTTCGTCAGATTTCAGAAATTTTTGCTCAAAACTAATTTCTGATTTCCAAATCCACGCTTTTATTTAGGCATTCGTTTAGCTGTCGCCAAGTGGTAGTGAAAACGGGCCATAAGACTTCGGAATATTTTTACGGTCACCAACTGGCTTGACATTTACATTTTCCAGGACAGCAGGAAATAAATGTAACTCTACGCAATCAGATCAAAGTCATAGTTAAATTAAATGTCATTAGGCCCGTTGCGTACGGCACGGTTTCTTTACGATACGACGCGCTAGCCGCTCCGCAGAGTAATCGTCTGAGCTTTTATATGACACGGCCAACCACCGGTTGTATACGGCAACTGCTTTGCCGTATTACCATCATGTCATTCAACAAATTTCCATAGTTATAACACTGACGGCCGTACCTACACACGCTGAATCCACCGTAGTTTTGCACGGCAAAAAAACGAGCGTGTACAGTCACGAGCACCAATATGTCAACACTTGGCAACTTTCAATTGCGATTTTTGCGTGAAATAACGAATGCAGCCTTGAAATACGACACATTGCATAAATCCATGGGTTTGAAAATGCTATGTTCGTAACAACATAAAATTTCATTCGAAAATAAAGGAGTACCTATATACATCGCTTTTGAATAAAGCCGAGTGTATACATACTTTTGCTCGTGACTGTACAACGGGTCTAAGACCAACTTCATGTGAATAGAATTCATGAATATATATAGATTCTAGAATTAAATCCTCGAAAGGTCAGCTTACCTTGTGTCAAAACTATACTAATAGGGTGGTACTAATACTATTCAGCTCAATTCTCGGCAACTCTCATCCAGCTTCAACCAGCCGCCCTGTGAAGATCGTCCCTTCACCTAGCCTGATGGCGTCCTACTTTATGTTTGCTGATTCGAAGTCTCCACTCAAGAACACGTCTACCCTAACGGTCATCGGTTCTTCTATACTTCTTTATTAGTCATCGTTTCAGCAGTCACCCGCTTTCTAGCCATAATATCATCTTTCACACAGTCCATCCATCGTTCTTCATGGAATTTTCCTCATTCCTTCTTCACTCTTGTAAATCATGCATCTTTAAAGCCGGATTTACATTACGAAAGTATTTGCGCAAACTTACGGCCGAACCCAGTAGCCTATTGACTGATGGTAGCCAGTAAAAATTATAACTGCCAGTATAATGTAATCATACAGATCACGACTGATATATAGAGTGGCAGGGACATCGACGCGCAAACAAAACATAAAAAAAATATATTGCTGTTCAGTACATTTTGAACGCGTAGGTATTGCACTTTTCCATGAAACAAAAGATTTTTTTTAATAACCGACGAAAAATTTCGACGCTATGGGGTCTAAACTCATGTGCTGAATCCATGGTTACAGTTTGCGCGTCAATGCTGCCACCCTGTAGATGATTGGGATGTTATAACCAGAGATAGATAGGTTTTTCTACCTCCAGTATTGTAAAACTGATTAAAGATAGGTAATTGGGTTCGGCCGTTAGTGATTCATTGATAGGTTTACGTGTAACATAGGCAGTCAAATCTGAACTTCCTATGAAGCGTGTCGTGACCGCTGACCTGTCTATATTTAATAATCTATTTGCCTAGTCATATAATTCCATGTAAGTATTAGTAATCAATAGTATTAAATAGTCGCGTGACAACAACTATTCACGTAGCATCAGACCGATTAGCTAAAACGGCTGAGTTTCATATTAATTAGTCATAAATTCATAATATTGTAATGTATTGAGATCATTCATGTTTCCTGCATTCATTACAGTTGCAGTTTACTTCCATTCAACTTGATAGTGGTTTGTGATTCATATAGGTGCTGTATATCCTAATGGTTAGAGTAATAAAGTAGATACTCGTAAGTACCTACTTGTTACCTACTATCTGCATAAATACCGGCTGACTTTTTTTACCGTGTGGACCAAAAGAGGGTATAAAAGGTGAACGGAGTGCCTAGCCTATGGTACAGAATTTTTTTTTTGTTCTCAAAAAAGCAAACGAATGTATCGACAAACAATAAATACAAAATTAACTTAATGCCCCTTCTCAACACGAGGAAATTATCGAAGAATTCGTAGCGACATTAAATCCTTTGATTGAAGCCGTCGTCGGCAGATTCAATCAAAAGATTAAATGTAAAAAAAGAGATGTTTTACATATTTTATTTTTCATTCTTCCATAGGAACGCCACTCTTCCACCAAACTTCTCCAAGCTTCTTCTTTATTCTCCGTTATTTCGAAGTATTTTCGTAAGGTATTTATACTCGTGATTGAACACTCAAAACCGCTGCTTACTTCAAATAAATAACCCTTATACTTACCTTACCCTGTACTCTTAAAAATAACTACCTAGTTTGTAATTAAATAGGATGCGGTAATTACTCAGCACACAATTTGCATTGTATATGCCGATAATGTGTAGCTAATCTCTGCGCAACAACATGCAGCCGACATCGAGTTTAATGAGCTATTAGATTTGTAATTAAAACTTTAATGCACGATCTTATTAATCGTTAATCAAAATAAAATAATCATGCGCTTTTAGTACCGACGTAGTTGGATATAACGATGCTATTAGATTTTAGATTTTAATGTCGAAATATTAAAGGCACCTTTTCAATTTACACTCGAGAGCACTGAATCCGGGTCACTTGAAGAATCCTAAAAATCTCGGAAACTAAAAATGCTAGGTTAATGCAATAAATTGTATTTAATAGACAATGTAATACTCCTTAAATGAAGTTATTAAAACTTCTTAGTTATTGTAAAGTTATATCATAAAAAAATCAAATTTGAAAAAGGGCCACTTTCGAAGATGAAACTACGAAATTACAGCATTTGGTTTTGCTTTTGTTTGTAATCTGTCATTTATGTGGGTACATAAACCATGTTGATAGTGCTCTATATTCATTATTCAAGCTGAAATTATGTCGCTTACGCCTGAAGAATGCACCAGAATACTTACAATGCTGGAAACCGGCCGGAGTCAGCGCGATACAGCCAGGACTGTCGGTGTGTCGCTGTCAACAGTACAAAGAGTTCTCCGACGTTACGAAGAAACTGGTTCTAACCTACGCAGACCAGGAACGGGCAGAACCAGGTGTACCACAGCACGAGAAGACCGATACTTGGTGAACACCATGCTTCGAAATCGCTTTCTCACAGGAACTGAACTCACAAATCAGTTTCGACGCCTCGGAGGAAGTAACCCAAGTGCATGGACAGTAAGACGTCAGCTTGCTGAATCTAACTTAAAACCCCTTAGACCTGCAAACGGCCCTAAACTGGAGCGTGGGCATCGTATTTCAAGACTAAGATATGCCCAGAGCCACGTAAATTGGAGTATTGAAGATTGGTCAAAAGTTATGTTCTCCGACGAATCAAAATTTATGCTCTACAAACACGATGGAAGACACAGAGTGTATCGAAGACCAGGGGAAAGATTCAAGCAAGCATGCATCGAAGAAAAAGTAGCCTACGGTGGTGGGTCTGTACTTGTGTGGGCCGGAATTTCTTCTGAAAGTCGCACAGAGCTGGTGATCATAGAAAACGGCTCTTTAACTAGCGTAAGATATGTGGAAGAAATCCTCAATGATCACGTTGGTCCATTTATGGTCAATTTAGTTTAGGTAATTTACCTCATACAGGCAGGATTGTGAATGACTACCTTCAAGAGATGAACATTACTCGTATGGAGTGGCCAGCGCGCAGCCCGGATATCAACCCGATCGAGCATGCTTGGGACGAGCTAGGCAGATGCGTAAAACAACGAAACCCTCCCCCAATCACGCTTCGTGAGCTCAAAATTGCTCTCACAGAGGAATGGGAGAATATTCCCCAAAATCGTATAAGGAACTTGGTGTACAGCATGCCAAACCGCGTAAACGCAGTAATGGAAGCACGAGGAGGCAATACGAAGTATTGCCTCCTCGTAGAAAATTCAAGAAAATCGTAATAAAGTTCAAAAATTTCATGTTTCCTGGATCAGCAGGTTTTTTCTTTATGTAATTTTGTGTTAATAAAATGTATGGTGACTCATATTTTTTTTTACTTTCATTTAAGGAGTATTACATTGTCTATTAAATACAATTTATTGCATTAACCTATCATTTTTAGTTTCCGAGATTTTTAACATTCTTTAAGTGACCCGGATTCATTGCTCTCGAGTGTATTTGTCTAACAAAAGGTATAGATATGCGATAAGATAGATGCACAAATATATATTCTATATTCTATCTATATTATATATATTATATCTATATTCTTAAACAACTCAAATTAGAGACAGCACAACAACTGTCTTCAACTTGCCTGCAACGCGTTGTGACTTGTGAGATACTTCGGTCACATAGCCCGTAGATGTACACACGGCTACACAACAAGCTATACATAACCAGTATAAGCTGACTTCTGATTGTACGAAAAACCTATACAATGCAAGGTCAGCCAAAACTGGAAATGTATAGCTTGATCTGTAGCCGTGTGTACACATCAGCACATCAAGCTACCCGAAACTGACAAATTTTCCCAATCAACTTTGAACCCTAATGTTTTAGCGATAAAGTTGAAAATCTACTAAATAAATTTGACAGATAGCTTGATGTGCTGGCGTCTGTATTATCTAATGTGTCCACATCGTGGATTATTTTATCTATAATATAATAATTAATCGCTGAATGTGTGTTGAGCGCAAATCTCGAGAACAGCTGAACCGATTTCGCTAATTCTTTTTTTTAAATATTCCTTGAAGTACGAGAATGGTTCTTACTCGAGAGGAAAATTTAAAAAAAATCCTGAAAAGGTCTAAAAACTACAAACGAATACAAATTTTGTTTCGGGGTGGGTCGGTGTACCTACAAGAAATTTCACGCGGACGAAGTCGCTGGCAGAAGCTAGTATATTTATAAATACAGTTTTTATACTGGTTCATGTTTGTTTCGTACCATTAAACCAGAAATGGTTTGTATTGGTACTCATATTCGCTATAACACCACTGCTTTATCACTACTGCTTTATCACTACTGTATACAGTATGTAACAAAAACCCTGTTGTTCCTTGTAGGAGCCTATATATGTACCTATAGGCTTACCATTATTGAAGTTATAATTAAAAAAAAAAACAATGGTGGCCGAACATTGTCCGATAGTTTTTAAATTCGATACATTGTTACAATACGTTTTTAACATCTGAACTTACAAGTACTAATGGATCTAGCCTACGGTCGATAAAGATTGCCGCCGCCGGCGGCGGCCCCTTTGATTCGCGATAGCTAGACAGGTTGGCGCCAAAACACAAAGCAGGCGGCATGCACAAACTCCCTTTGTACGACCGCCACTAGCCGATTGTCCCCCTCACTGCCCCTCAGTCGCACGCGCAACTTACTTCCGGATGGATGTATCGTACGTTGACAGCATTAGAAAAAGAACCAAATTATTGTGATTTTGTGAGTGAATTCTGTGTGTGCGTTTTTTCCAAAATGTCTTATTCAAATGAGGAATATTGTAGTGTACCAAGAACGTTTCGCAACTCCAAGGAACATAACTTTGCGTCGACGATGGCTTCCCAACGTCTCCACATACGGACGTTCAACATTGGGTCTGTGCACAGTCGAGACCAACATCGTATTGACGAAGGATAACCGAGGACTCGAGACCATGACATTGAGGAAGAAATCCTCGTGATGTTTGAAGAAGACCCTACGGAAGTACGTGCTCTGTGGGTAAATAAATTAGTTTTTAAAGTGTTAGTTATGTCACAAATGACTAAATAGTTACTACGTAACAGATAGGTACTTCACTTAGTAGAAAATTTCCAATACCTACTGCTATAATAGCCTACTCCGTCTCGTCAGCAACCGCTGCATGCTAAAATGTGCCTAAATACTCAAACGTACAGTTGTGATTGCTTCACACCGCGCGATTCCCGTATTATTATTATACTCTTTGGCGCGATCCCACAGCACTGAATTTGGTCCGCAAACGGCCCAGACCGTTCGGCCGGGCGGTAGGTAATTATAACGTGCAAGTACAGACGCCAGTACATCAAGCTACTACAACCTGTCAGATTTCTTTAATAGATTTTCAACTTTATCGATAAAGCATTAAGGTTCAAGGTTGATTGGGAAAGTTTGACAGTTTCAGGAAGCTTGACCTGCTGGCGTCTGTACATGGAGTGATGGAGGCCTGGTTATGTGTTTATTGTAATTATCAATCGTCAAACTTGATAAGCCAACTTTTTGAAAAATTCAAACTAACGTTCCCAAAGTGTTATCTATCAGTCAAACAGCTGATTGATGTGAACGACACGTGACGAGTTCATGACCTTAGTGTAGTATGGTAGTGTGCGGCGCGGCGGTGGGCGGCGACAAAGCGACCGGTTGCTACCTATTTCTCTTTGCAGGGGTGAGCAATCAGTGTTACTTTTCAAATATTTATTATAAAATATTTATTTTGATATTTTTTTAAATTGACTTACGTAATTACCGTCGGATATCGATTCTGAAAACGTCCCTACTTAGAACAACAGGGTTTTTGTTACTGTATACTGTATAATAGAGACTTGATCACTAGGTACTAAGTAAATATAAGCAAATAATGTAGGTACATAAATAATATTTTGCACGAAACTATTTAAGCCGTAAACATCCATCCGTAAATACGTGATTCACATGTAATGGATACTGTGCGTAGGTGTAAGTTACATATTTAGAACATCTTATGGCTTATTAGTCGATTCGCAGGAATTTACTCGCCCGAAACGGGCGAATAACTAAAAACACACACTCACTTTTAAGGCAGACTGCCACCGCGGTCACCGGTGACCGCTAACAATATAATATTTTCTATTGTGTCTGTTGTCTGGCAGTCAACCTATATTATTTTTTCTACAGGCAATTCGTACGAATTGGCACATTTTAAATTTTAATTTATATAATATAATATAATATCCCTGGACATTTCACACAGCACAATTAGTCCCAAGCTAAGCAACCTAATGCTTGTGTTATGGTAACAAGATGGCTGATAAACTACTTATATACAATTTATTTATTTTTTTTGTAAATACATACATATTATAGATAGAAAAACACCCAGACTCGGAACAAATACATGTAGGTCATACAAATATTTGTTCCGTGCGGGAATCGAACCCGCGACACGCAGCGCAGTAGTCAATCGCTTAACCACTGCGCCAACCGTGCCTGTGCCAATTTTATGCAATGAAGTTAGAAAAAAAGTAAACGTTTGGGAGTTGGGGTCGGCTTCCAGTATAACCGGATGCAACTGAATTCCAGTATTTTACTTGGAGTGACAGCCTATCTGACCTCCACAGCCTAGTTATTGGGTAGCACAATACCCATTGATAAGACTGGTGGTCAGACTTTTGGGATTCCCCGTAAGTAACGACTGTCAAAGATTTATGAATGGCAGCCGGGATCAACAGCTTAAGAGGAAATGCGGGCGAAAAGACTTTTTAAAATTAGGTATTTGAAGAAACTATCGCTGTCGCTCTGCGAGCGCTCGGCGTTCGGCCGCCCAATAAGCGTGCGATAAGGACAACTGCAGATCCGACTGAATAGCCTAAGTAAAAAGTCACATTTTCGAGGTTTGGCTCTCGCCTATTTTCTCCACCAATATTGAACCAATTTAAAAGATATTTCATAAGCTGGATAAGAAGGATAATACCTACTGTGTCGCCATGTTTTCCTTTTTTCATTAATAGTTGTCAAATTTGTACCCTAGGCCTCTGTTAACAGTGGTCTAAATAGGCAATTTTGAGCATTTTTTGAGGGTTCTAGTGCTTATAAATATAATGTATTATCAAAAAGGAAAATATAGGGACACACAAGAACTCACATTTATTATTCTGTAAAAAATCATAGTCATAGTAGTAATCGTAGTCATTGACCAGAAAGAAAGCAGGCGAGAGCGTCTCTATAGAAAAAACACCATCCGCATTTCGTCTTATCGTGCTTCCTGAGGCACGGAGATGTGTAATGGATGGTCACCTATTGACGAACCGACCCCGGCAAGCATATCTTTAGCTTCGATGGACCTGTGCGGCTGTTATTACCTACTTAGCCACAAGCCCCTGTACCTACCTACATATCAGTCTGTAATCATTGGCTTTTGATTGCGTCACACATTATAACCCGCTACATCATTCCGCGTCGATTTCTATCGCAATTGAAGCTCATATTGGACAAATTGTTATTCTCTACGATAATTACACTATTGAACGATTATTATACGCGGTTTAAAGCCTATATCATTTGCATAATAATAACTATAATTAAAATATAGCCAATATTCACTAATTAAGCGATTAAAGCGATTTAGATAGTCATTGTTTAGTTACTAAGATCAAGTTGGTAGATTATTAGGAGATAGGATATAGAATAATCAGGAACTGCTAAAATCATACATATAACAAGGCAATAGGTTTGATTTTAGAGTGTAGCGTTTCGGTAAGATTAAGCAGGGAATGTCACTGCGTGTCGGCGCAACAAGCTAAATCAAAATTGCTTGTGGTGTTTACTTTTGGTACTAGCAGAATGATTTACAGATTCTATATACAGCGTTTATGTGGTAATGTCTGCGCTGTTAACTCATTAGTTTTATGAGAGAACGTTTGTAATAAAACTTCAGCACGAAGATACTAAAGTTTTCTAGATGAAAGGAGCGGTTGCAATGGTTTATTCTTAGGTTATGAGTAATTGTTGAATAATCTAGTTTTGCTGTCTGTTAAGAAATGTGTTGAGTTGATAGGCAGATAAAGGAGTGCCAATTGCCACCATCGTGGAGGCGGCTTGGATTCTGCACAGCACACGCTCAAGAAGTGCCCTGCGTAGGCTTTTGAATGTCGAGTCCTGAGGGTCTACTCCGAAGTGCAAAGAATTGTGTGTGTTGTCGATGGTTTAATGGTCGCAAGCACTACTGCAGAGCATGAGGTCCTGGGTTCGATTCTCAAGCCGGGCAAATTGTTATTAGGTCTTCAATCTGGAACTTTTCAGTAGCAGTTCGTGGTCTAGATTTGTGCACGGTGATGGTACTAGTCTAACCCCCTATTGCGGGACTTAAATATAACTGACGAAATGTGGGTGTACTACATGTACGCCTCTGCCGAACCCTTCGGATTACAGGCGTAATGTTATGTTCGTGAAGGCACTTACATAAATCCGAATATGTATGTTTTTATTTATTTACCATTTATGTACACACATATATAAACATAAGAAAAACAGATGAGAAAAAATAGGTACAGAGGTGATGCTTATTTCACAAGAAATCTCTTCCAGCACATCAGAGACAGGACAATAGATACAGAGATGTAGACAGCGTGTGAAATAGTAAAGGAGACAAAAAAATAATACATACCTAACCTACAATCAAAAACAATTCACTTAAAAAACTAAACAAAAATTACGAGAATATACTAATGTAGCGGTTTCTACAAACGCCACATGCGAACAACGCGTCATACTGATGTCACGCAAATCCTGCATCTCGCAAGCAGAGTTTACCGTGCAATTAGCATAGATACAATTTCCCAATATCAATCGTTGGGCAATTGCCCGCCAGACATAACACCCGTCTGGTTGGAGGATCCTACCTTTTCAATGGAGGATGAGTGAACTTTACACCCTGTTCCTCATACCTCCAAACTGGTGACCCCGAACATGAACGATAGCGCAGCCTTCGTGCACTTACTTCAGCGTGACGTCATCATCATCATCACTCCCGCAAGCTTTAGCGGCGAGTCACCCAGCCAGCCAGCACCCACGGCTTCAACGGGTATCCTGACCATACCTGGTCATCACCCTCAGCCTCGTCAGCAACCTCGGCACAGCACACTGCACTTTCGGCCGGTCAACAAGAAGAGCTTCCTCTCCTGGTCGACGCAGCAGCCAGCCTCATCTCGGCGCTGTACGACATCCGACGCACTGGAGCATAACGCAGCGCCACCCCGACTCACTGGGGACATATCCGCAGACAGTTCCGACTCACCGCGAACTATGCGCCACCCCGACTCACTGGGGCATCTCTGCAGACAGTTCCGACTCACCGTGAACTATGCGGCAACCGGTTCCGACAAACTGGAACCTCAGCTGGCCTGGCAAGCATCGCAAGATACAAGACTCAGCCAACTATCGACCTCCGGTCTCCGGAGGGGAGTGATGTAGCGGTATCTACAAACGCCACATGCGAACAACGCGTCATCACGTCGGGGTCACCAGTTTGGAGGTATGAGGAACAGGGTGTAAAGTTCACTCATCCTCCATTGAAAAGGGAGGATCCTCCAACCAGACGGGTGTTATGTCTGGCGGGCAATTGCCCAACGATTGATATTGGGAAATTTTATCTATGCTAATTGCACGGTAAACTCTGCTTGCGAGATGCAGGATTTGCGTGACATCAGTATGACGCGTTGTTCGCATGTGTCATTTGTAACGGGTGATTTTTTAAGAGGTATAGGATTTGATTTTCAAAAAAAACACAAAAAATTTGAAAAATTTGATGAAATCTTTATTGGAATCGATAGAACGATCAATATAATTTAATGTTTGAAGATGATTTCATGCAAATGCTGGCCGCGGCTACGGTTTAGATGGCCCATTCGCAAGGCCCAATTTCGGCACACTCTCTTCAACATATCAGCCGGTATATCACGCATAAATGCTTCAATATTGGCTCCCAGTGCGTCAATCGATGCTGGTTTATCCCTGTAGACATGAGCCTTAACATGGCCCCACAAGAAATAGTCTAAAGGCGTTAGATCACACGATCTAGGCGGCCAATTGACGGGCCCAAAACGTGAGATAAACTGTTCATCGAAGGCGGCTCTCAATTGGGCCATTGTTTCGCGTGCCGTGTGGCATGTGGCACCGTCTTGTTGAAACCACATGTCAGGCATGTCCAATTCCAATTCATGCAAATCCATCAATGGCCCAAATTGAGAGCCGCCTTCGGTGAACAGTTTATCTCACGTTTTGGGCCCGTCAATTGGCCGCCTAGATCGTGTGATCTAACGCCTTTGGACTATTTCTTGTGGGGCCATGTTAAGGCTCATGTCTACAGGGATAAACCAGCAACGATTGATGCACTGGGAGCCAATATTGAAGCATTTATTCGTGATATACCGGCTGATATGTTAGAGAGAGTGTGCCGAAATTAGGCCTTGCGTATGGGCCATCTAAACCGGAGCCGCGGCCAGCATTTGCATGAAATCATCTTCAAACATTAAATTATATTGATCGTTCTATCGATTCCAATAAAGATTTCATCAAATTTTTCAAATTTTTTGTGTTTTTTTTGAAAATCAAATCCCCTCTTAAAAAATCACCCGTTAGATACCGCTACACTAACATACTCGTACATACTTCGAAAATAAATATCATTAGAATGATAATAATTATATCATACTCAAAATAATAAATACATACACAACTACATATGATGAAGTGGACAGATAGTGTTCTTTTACTCATCTTTTAAAAACTACAACAGTAGTAGTATGTAGTGTGTGTGAGGGTGTGTTTGTGTGTGTGTATCCATGATTACTAAACTCTATTTGTTCTGTATTCGTGTGCCTTTTGTTTGTTTTGTATTTTAGTGTTTTGTAGTTTCTGCTGCCTACCCCCATGGAGTAAGAAGCCATGAGTTTATATGTATGTGTACATTATCATACAAAACATGTTTTTTATTTAGTACTTTACCTTAACTGTTTTATTCATGGGATTGTTTATAGAACTAGTCACCTGAGGTCTTTATAACTTCTCTGAGTATTGCCTATAATTATTTTCCTTATAAGTTACCTGCTTTATAAATAGGTATATTATTTCTAGTTCAACACTTTAGCAGAAATACTGGTTAGTTATAAACTGTTTTACGTTGTAGGTACGTATACCTAAAATTATTCGGCCTGTATTTTTTTGTTGCGGATGGGAAATCATCAAATGACCCCTCCCGCTCTGGGTGGAGCGGAACGGAGTGTCAGACTCTTACTGACTAAAACCCACCCGTGTTCCTTCCTTAGTCCTTTATGTATCGGCCTGTATTGTCCCACAAAAGAGCAAAGATCCCTCTTTCCTTTTTACACTCAATTCGACTATCATCTGCCTAGCCTTTTCCCAACTATGTTGGGGTCAGCGTCCAGTCTAACTGGATGCAGCTGAATACCAGTATTTTACATGGAGCGGCTGCCTATCTGGCCTCCACAACCCAATAACTGGGTAAAACGATACCTCTTGGCAAGACTGGTTGTCGGAGGGGCCTTCGTATGTAATGACGCTCACACATCCACAGACCAACCGCGGCAAGCGTAGCTTAACCTGATTCATCGACCCATCCGGCTGTTATTACTTAGCCACAAGCCCCTTTTCCACTCAACTGGACCCTGAGCCAATATGGACCAATCCCTCATATACTGTATCAAGTTTGTCCCGCCATCTACGCCTGGGTCTTCCCTGATGTCATTGGACGTTTTCAAGAACCCATGCTGTGATGGTTTTAGCCCAGAATGCATACGACATGCGGCAAACGTGTCCGACCCAGTCCCATTTGGGCTTGGCTGCTTTTTGGGGGACATCTGCGATTTATGTCTTAGAGCGTAGTATCGTGTTCCGTATCCGGTTGGTAAGTCAAACTCGAAGAAAACCTCGAGCCAGTCCTCTGCTGAACGATACTTAACTTAGCTATAAATAATTATATACCACTTGCGTTTGATAATCTGAATATTTTCATTTGGAAAGCCCAATATAACGCTTTGAGGCATACCATGCCGAAAAGATATCAAAATCTTTAACTTAAATTGTAAGATGGATAATAAACACGAAGAAAAAGTTAAGAATAAAAACAATCATTGAAATTAAAATACTAATAATATAAAAATTTTAATTAAAAGCAACTTGGCAAGGATAGAGTGATTTTCTTTCTGAATACCGGTAAGAGAATACCAGAAAGTATCCTTTGTCCTAACCTATGACATGGTATACCTGTGTGCCAGGCTTCATCAAAATCCGTTCAGACGTTAAGGCTTGTAAAGATTAGAGAAATCATAGAGCTCGTTTCGCATTTATAATTCCCATTGAGTTGACAACTCAACTCAATAAACGAGCTCTATAATCTCTGTAAACTGTGCAACCACAGTTTCCGAGCAATTCCCTTTAAGCTGCCACGCTTAAATGGAATTGGGCTAGACACATCTGCCGCATGTCAGTCGATCAATGGGCCAAACATACGACCCAACGGGTCCCGCTTAGTGGCAAACGACATCGCGGCAGGCCCAGACGGAGATGGCGGGATGAGCTGGACTCCTTTCATAAAGATTGGTCCTTGGCAGCTCTGGACAGAGAGAGGTGGAACGGGAGTAGGGAGTCTGCCCAGCAGTGGGACATTAACTGCTAATAAAAAAAAAGCGTGCACTGACTGGACAGGTCCACATAATCTGTGTGGAACCTCCACAAAAGACCATCTCAGACATCGATCTACATGTTCTTCAAATGATCTGACCAAGATTATGTCTGGACTTTAAAAGAGACTGTGACCTCTGAGTTCGGCCCAGAGAAGTCCGATAGGAAACGCCGACCTCATCTAGTTTTTAAAATATGATTGACGTGTAAGTGTTTATGCAAACCTTAAAACTTACAGAAATAAAATAATTTATCATTTATCATTAATTTTATGGAAGGATAAATTATTGCCTCCAGAATCAGAGGGACACACCAGTCCCCCACTATCACGCTACGGAAAAAAAAATGTAAATTCATCCTTGGTCGTAATTGACAAGACAAAAAAACCAACTCGACCAAAGCCACGTGTAAAACCAAGTATTACAATATATTGGAACATGGAACTAGTTCAGGTTTTATGTCCAGCCCACGTGAACATTAAGCTTAGCCTTGGTACGAGTAGTTACACGGTAATAAATTAACGTATTTAGTAAAGTACTGCTAAAATGTTTATGAAACACTTGTCAATAAGTACTGGTAAATGGTCTATTTGGTTAGTAATGGCTAATTTTGATAAGGTTGTGTGAATTCTTGGAACTATGATTGACGTGATATGTTTTCCCTTGGTTTCGTCATCATCATTGGTGGGGAGTGGGGAAAAGCGGTGGTGACCTAGTGGTAATGTATACTCGGCGCTGACTCGGGGATACTCGGGTCCAGTCGTAAGTTTTCAGTTCTATATTGCAGTCGTAAACACACCCTCTTTTTTTAATCTTATTGTGTTGTGTTAGTGTGTAAAAGTTTTTTTACCATGTCAATCAAATGATGATGATTGATATTTTACATTGATAGTACGTTACATATATTTTCCAGGGAAATTGCAATATGGTAAACCAGAGGTGCTGCACTGACGAAACTGTTATCGACAGAATTTTTTTTACAAAAAATCAGGATATAAAAAGAAAAAAAATCAAGCTATCAAAAAACAAAACAGAAACTACACGTGAAATTTTAACAGACAGATCTATAGGCTTTATGAACTTTTATAGAACGTATGTGTCTGCTATGACCAGCTATAACTTTTTTTTTCTTTTAAAAATAAATTTTTATTTTATTTTTCAGTGGAACATTTAAACGGAAAAACGTTTGTACCATTCGCGGATGACTTGCACTCAACCATTGACGAATCCTTTTCTCTATTTTGCCGACCTCATCTAGTTTTTAAAATATGATTGACATGTAAAAATGTTTGGGCCTACTTACAAAAATAAAATCATTTATCATTTATTTACAGGAAAAAAGTTTAACCAGTGCGCAAACTGTAACCGAGAATTCAGCATATATGATTTTAGATGATGCGTTGAAATTTTTCATCAGTTAAAAAAAAATGTTTTTCCATACATACATGTTTTGACTGCGTAGTTATTGCACATTTCTATGAAACAGCAGATTTTATTTTACATGACAGCGACTGCCTATATAAGCTCTACAACCCAGTTACTGGGTAACACGATACCCCTTGGTAAGACTTGTTGTCAAACTTTTAGACTTCTGACTACCCGTATCAAATCACGTGATGTCCCATAATATATTTTATTTTTTGGGAAAAATTTGATACCGCATGTAAAAACAACAAGAAAAATTGGTACTCTGACGTCTGAGATAACAAGAACACAGTCTATTTAAGAATCTCCTTTATTGCAATCAGTTAAAACCGCCATTTCTACCTTGAAATGCAAACATAATTTGTTCACTTTGTGTTTAACGTCCCTGAATCAAGTAAAAGTGACTCATTTCAGAGACCGTATCTCCCGAAGGTATTAAATATGAATGAATCTTCTTTAGGTCAGGTCAACGACTTGGAACAGCTGTTACACACGACTTTTGGGAGCACCGTTCTATCAAAAACTGACTTTAAGATTTTAGTGTTAAGGTTGGAAATTCAGTGTAGGTTTTCCTCAGGTAATGGCTCAGTTCAAATCAGTTTTCTAACTAGGATTATCGTCAAGTTTATCGTTCCGGAAGATTGCGTGCGTGTGCAATGTCTTATTGAATGCATTTTTAATTTCTAGGAGCGCTTTTTCTTCGTAGGAAATTGAGGAAAACAACCTTTGAAACCGCGGAAAATGTTTAATATTTATCATCCTCTTGAATCTATTTATAAACTCAAGTGTGTAGTCTCACAATATGTGTTCGTCCTACTATTATAAATGTGAAAGTTTGTATGGATGGATGTTTGTTACTCTTTCACGCAAAAACTACTAAACGGATTTGGATGAAATTTGGCAAACAGATGGTTTAAAACCAGAATTAACATATAGGACAGTTTTTATCCCGATATCCCCACAGGATCGAAACTTATGCGGGTAAAACCGTGGGGCGCAGCTAGTAATTTTATAAACCTTCTTTTTAAATTAATTAAGTATGTCAATTAAGTATGTTAATTGATATCAGTGTAATAAAATTGTCAATTACTTCATTAAAGAATTAGGTAATGGAAAATTATATGAGAATAATATTTTAATAGCAAGAACGTCTACTTTCAAAAAAGGGCCCGGTCGATTAATTATCGAACACATTAGTTGATTGGGTTTAAAAACTCAAGATGAGAACAAGATGGATACTTTGTAAATGCAGGTATCTTGTTCTCATTTTGGCAGTAACGTCCTACGGAATAGTTTTTTTTAAATAATTATGGACGTGTTCGGACTAAAGCTTGGTTTCTATAAACAAAACCGAATCGTTTTGCTTACCAATTTTAGCATTTTTTATTGCCATACTTAGCATACTCATATAAATAGATTCGTAAGCTATTTTTACCTTGGGAGAGTTTACTATGGTAAGCTAAGAGGTCGTTGCTTCATTATTGGCAAATATACAAAAGTCTTTATATTAACCAATAACGACCCGTAAATTATAGGAACCGCCATAAATCTTAATTAGTATTATAAAAAAAAAGATTAGATTTTTTGTATGTTTGTTTGTTACGCTTTGGTCCTAATCTAGAGAAGGATGAAGGCTACTTTTCATTCTGGATAGCAGACGAAGTCGCAGGCAACAGCTATTATTTCATAAATGAATTTCGACAACCCTAACTCCAATGCACTAAATTCTCAAAGAGACTAACTGCTGTTTTTCGCCAAAACGAACAACGAATCTATATCAGAATCACAAAGAGCAATTGTCTAATTCTAGAATCATTAATAACAATGTAGCATAAGTTATAAAATAACCAGCTGTCCGCCCAGTCATTTGTTGATATCGTTAAGTGGAGAAATGGTTATAAAGTGTTATTTAAAGAAATTTTAATTATCTTGTAAATGTTTTTTTTATTTGAGCTGACTGCTGAGGATGCACTCGGAGTCTTCGTAAGTATTTTTAACGGGTAGCGGCTAAGTTATCTTTATTACCTGACCAACAGCCATAAAGCATTATTTTATTTAAATTTAACCCGTTACGGGAATTATCAAGGTTTCGGTCATCAGCCTACAGCAGTCCACCGCTGGACATAGACCTCTTCAATTGCACCATTCAGCTCGGTTCTCGGCAACTCTCATCCAGTTGCTGCCAGCTACCCTGCGACTATCGTCGCTCCACCAAGCCTGAGGGCCTTACTTTTGACAATTCGCAGTCTCCCCTCAAGAACACGTCTACCCCAGCGGCTATCGATTCTACAGCTAATTTGGCCGGCCCATTACACCAGCTTGCTTATTCTGTAAGCAATGTCGACAAGGAGTCGGGTAATGAGTTACATAGTTGAAGCTGGTTGCCCGTTCCAAAACGTAGATTGATTTGGAGGGGAACGAGCAAGGAACTCCATGGTCTATCGACTAATAACTGTGCTCCATGGACTAATAAGCTTAGAATGATGCCACTACATAAGATTCACAGAGAGGTTTGAATTTATTGAGATAATATTATTGCACAAAAAAAAATACTGAACTGCCTCGTGGGTCTAGTTGCAAGCGCTAAGCAACAGGCCCTGGGCTCGATTCCCAGGTCAAGAAAACTGTTAGTAAGCGAAAAAAACTTGATGACTCTTGAATACTCTTGGATGAAGCCGTCTACTAGAAAACCTTTGGTCGAGAATAATTATGATGATATTGTTATTGATTGTATCACAGCATACATGCTCGTAAATGATAGAAATAGCTTTTATGACAACTCTTAAAATGTTCAAGACATCTCAAGTTTGTTTATATTACTTATTATTTAACAACCACGATTCAATCTTTAGTATTATAACAGAGTCGTAACTTATAATTGAAAGTGTATACTAATTTATTTTTAATGCTTTTGATGACTACATCCAATCACAAATTATAGTTTTTCTAACTATCAATAATCTATTTTCGTGCCACCGTGACACGAGTTTTCCCTACATGTGACATGCTCGCTTAACTTTCGATCCCGTTTGAATATTGTAATAAAAAGTATCCTATGTGTTAATCCTGATTACAAACTATCTGTGTGCCCAATTTCATCTAAATATGTTCAGTAGTTTTTGCGTGAAAGTGTAACAATGTCCTAAAATCAAACGATCGATGACATGTGACATCCACCACATCGCACTGGGCCCACGTGGTGGATAACAGCCCACTCCCTCTCACAGGAGTGCGAACCACTCCGGCCACCACTCACGCCTATAACGTTCCCAGCAGTGGGAACATTATAGGCTGATTATGCTGTTATGCTTGTAGGCTTCTATATTAGTTATCTTTTCTGGCCAACTTCGATAAATAAAGTAATACATTTAGGGCTGATTTTACAATCATCTCCTAACTTTATTCGAGGAATAATTTTGAAATTTTGACGTAATTATATTTCATACGAAAACTGTCAAACGTCAATTTTATTCCTCGAATAAAAGTTATCGGGCGATGCAAAAATCAGACCTTAATCTTTTATCCTGCGAAAAGAAAAATGAAATCTAGATTATTTTCTTGGAACTAGATAAATTCTGTTTCCCAATATTTCCATAGATATTACTGGCCGTTAGCAGTTCATCGAGCTTCAGCAGCTTATAAATCAGAAAGCGCTGTACTACATCAAAATCAAGAGCTTAGGAAGGATCGTGAATTAATTATATTATCGGCTGCATCGCCTATATCTAGGTCTGTGTATTTGAGTTTAGAGATGAGATAAATGACTTTGAAACTGTACATAAATTATAAAGAAAATATAAATTACGTTAGAAAACTTTTTATAAATTATTATTTTTACTTTTCTATTATTTACTAGCTAAGCCCGCAAATTCTTTCGCGTGCATGTCGACAAAAAAATTGGATTTCATGGGTTTTTTTTGCGCGATACCCTAATAAGAATCTAATGGTTCTGCACAATGTACAGCCTGTATAGTGCCTGCCTATATTAAAATTAAAACCACAACAAATTGACGGTTGACGGCACGGTTGGCGCAGTGGTTAAGCGATTGACTGCTGCGCTGCGTGTCGCGGGTTCGATTCCCGCACGGAACAAATATTTGTATGACCTACATGTATTTGTTCCGAGTCTGGGTGTTTTTCTATCTATAATATGTATGTATTTACAAAAAAAAAATTGTATATAAGTAGTTTATCAGCCATCTTGTTACCATAACACAAGCATTAGGTTGCTTAGCTTGGGACAAAATGGTGCTGTGTGAAATGTCCAGGGATATTATTATTATTATTATTACAACGGTCTTCATGAAACTATTTCCACAGTCAATTAACAAGTAACTTGTAGGTAACTCTAAAATTTTACAACTTTGAAATTCAACAAAACAATATTATAAAACGCATCCACTTCCTGAAACCGCTCCAGTGAATAAGATCAAAGAGAAAGGTATAAACAGAACAAAGTTTATCCAGACAAAGGCGAACAAGTTTGTTACATAGTAACTTGTAGTGTGATGTAATTTTGTCAAAGACAGTGTACGAATATTTCGGGGAACAACTTCAGGGTTATCTTCAGATCTGAGGGAAGGATAGAGTGCTGAGCTACGGGGAATAATTTATTGTAGGAAGCAGTCTTATGTCCTAGGAATCTTTTACCTTATCTGCCCTGGATACGAAAATGGGGTTTCATAAGTTAAAAGCCTTTCCATCTGTTTAATGATTTATCAGTCAGCGCGTTACCTCACGGCTCACTGTGACTTGGTTTCCGAGCGTCGTTTTCAGGTGACCGTCAGCGGTGGTCAAAATCAGCGTGGTGCTGTGCATCCCCCAGAGCACAACATCATGTGTGTGTGTGTGTGTGTGTGTGGCCTTTTGCACAGCTTCCGACTATTTCTATTCTGTGCTCGTCATTAAAGATTTGTTTAGTTTTAAGTACCTAATACCCCATTTTTTATTCGGGTTAACTTATCGTTTTTATTTGCACATTTCTGTGACAATGAACCAATTTTTCTTTTCTTTTTTTTTGTGATTGTCAAGTGGGTAAACCTATTTAATGATAAGCACTTGAACCAGTCTTATGATCATGATTCTATGATGCTGATAACAGTTTTTTTTTTTAATTTTTTCTAAACTTCAAAATATTTTATTTCACAAAGTGTCCATTTAAGTTACATGGACACTTTATGAAACGTCAGAAGCTAGGTGTACGGTTCCAATTGGTCGTTTCCTATGTAGAAGAGCCGGCATGAAACTCCACGGTTATTCTGTTAAAAATAATTGGCTTTGACGATGTTTTCAAATTACAATGTTAACAGGTACCACAAATTATATTACTTACAAAAACTTTGCCAAAACAAATGTCAAAAGAAAGGTAGGTACTTACCACCACCTACCGAAGGTGGTGGCTATTTAGTTGGCAAGTTTACTAGAACCACTCACTACCTAAAGTGATCCTTCAGTAAACAAACCGTCCAGACCACATTTCAGTCCTTCCAAAAACATTAAAGTACAACAAACTCAGAAATGGCATATTGTGTTGTGCTATTTTCACTCGACAAACTTTAGTTTGCAAAATTAAATGTGCGGGCGAAGCAAATAACGTGAAACTCCAGCACACCGGAAGTGATAATGCATTAATGGCGGTTGCTATTAGCTTCCTGTTGTGAATTTGATATATTATAATGGGTTTCTCTTACCTGTTGAGATTGTGAATTGAGCTGTTTTGTTTCGATTCATGACTGAAAAGAAAGAAATATGGTTTATTCCGCACAAGTGAAAAGCATTATTGCAAAAATTATAAATGGTAATACTAAAGTAAGGAGTATGTAATGACCAGGGCGGCGGGATCATCCGAAAGGGTTAAGGAAGGAACACGGGTGGGTTTTAGTCAGTAAGACTCTGACACTCCCTTCCGCTCCACCCAGAGCGGGAGGGGTCATTTGATGATTTCCCAGCCAAAAAAAAAGCTATTAAATAATAGAAAAGTAAAAAATAATAATTTACAAAAAGTTTTCTAACGTAATTTATATCTTCCTTATAATAATTTATGTACAGTTTCACAGTCATTTATCTCATCTCTAAACTCAAATACACAGACCTAGATATAGGCGATGCAGCCGATAATATAAGTATTTTCTTAGTAACAATAACATAAAGCTTGTGTTGAATTTTTGATACCATTGCCTCACGCGTGTCTAGTGACTTATTATCAAGGATGGTTTATTTCATGACAATTTTTACGCTAATTAATTTTTTTTTTTTTTCTATTTTCAGTAAGATTCAAAGGGGTTTGAGTAACTTTGTATGGACTTGTGGCGTCATTTTTTTTTTCAGCGGCCACCAATAATTTTCATGTTACCTTGTTCTGCTGTGTTAAGTATACATATATGTTCAATTATTTTTATCCTAAGTGATATCGCAGCTGAGATATTTGCATTTGAAGATTTTAAAAATGTAGTCTCTATAAATACTTCACACACCGTCCTGCGTGAAAAAAATCTTAGTTATGTTTTTAGAAGATTGATATTATATATTGGCTTTACTGTTTCACGACCGTCTGTCAATGTGACGTTAGTATTGAAATAATAAAAACACATTATTATACTTTATTGCATTTATTACATGATATGTAAAAACACATTTATTAACTTTCTTCGTCAATTTCGTTTTCAATGTCATGTCGAATAATGGTATATAAAAATTGTGCCGGCGGAGTCAGATTATTTAGATATCTGCCCCATCCCATGTACCATATAAATGGACATTACATGCGAACAGCAGCCTAAGGTCCGTTTCCCGATTATACATGAGCCATAGTGGCCCAATATTGCATTCGGCCCTTGTGCATCTTGCCCTTCCAGTCTTTCTACGAGAATATTAACGTAATATGTCCGTCTAGATGAATGTCTGGATTGGATCCTGCCTCTAAGAAGCCACGGATCAATCCAGTTATAGGTTTCCACCGAAACGTCATTATTATTGGGTTCTCTGCATACTTCAATCACATATGAACCGTCACTTTTTACATGTTCTCCGTAGTAGCTACGAGCTTGTTGTACTTGATACGTTCCAAGTGCATAGAGAATTAAATCATCTTCACTTAAAATAGGAAAGTCATCCAGCCCAGGAACTTCAGCATTCATAGATTCAAAATCAGCCCTTCTTCTATTCAGATTATTCGCAATGACATACTCGCCTAGTTGATTCCGTGGACTATGGTGAGGTATACGATTTATTATTTCCTGGGTCAGCCTATGATCAGTCAGTGGTACCCCAAACGCATTTAATAATGCTGCAGCTATTCTTATTTCTTCAAATAGATGACTTGCAGCTACATTAAAATTCTGAGACCGAAGCTGACGGAACTGATTTTTTAATTTGCCATTAATGGTTTCGACCACCCAACGGCACATGGTTACTTTTTACAGACACTGGACGCCCGTTCCATTCATCTACGTAACTGTATTTGATTTATTTTATTTAGAATTCTTAAAAAAGTACGGCAGAAACCTAAAAGAGTGCAATAACATATAATAACTTCTTCAATTTCAATTACCAATACAAAACCAAATATCTCCGTTCCGATATGGTTTAGAGAAATGTGTCCATAATAGCTTTTGATCGCTTTATTCTAATCTTTCATAATTTGCGACGGCACGGTTGGCGCAGTGGTTAAGCAATTGACTGCTGCGCTGCGTGTCGCGGGTTCGATTCCCGCACGGAGCAAATATTTGTATGACCTACATGTATTTGATCCGAGTCTGGGTGTTTTTCTATCTATAATATGTATGTATTTACAAAAAAAAAAAAAAAAAAATTGTATATAAGTAGTTTATCAGCCATCTTGTTACCATAACACAAGCATTAGATTGCTTAGCTTGGGACAAATGGTGCTGTGTGAAATGTCCAGGAATATTATATTATTATTATTATAATATCGAAGTTTCATGACTGGCCGCTCAACTTCAAAACGACGCCAACTTTACCCAAACCCCTTTATTATTTTAACAACTTGTAATAACCGCTGTATTATTTAATGTGGTAGCCTAATCGCCAATCTGTATAAGCGACATACAACATGCGCATTTCTGATGCATTGCCGATCTGAAGGAATGTGCTAATAATTTTACCCTTTAACTTGTTACCATGGATTCAGTACACGATCCTGAACCCCGCTGCGTTGAAGTTATTCGTCGGTTATTATAAAAAAAATTAGCTGTTCCATACATTTAGACCACTTATGTATTGCACTTGTTTTTTTTTAAACCGGCAAGAATTTTCTATGCTAGGAGTCTAAAATCATGACGTGCTGAATTCGTGGTTACAGTTTGCGATGTATGCCAGCCTGAATATTTTACGGTTTTGTAATTGTTAAGCTACCATTTACAAGTAGCCGTTATATGTTAAGAGGTAATAAACAATTGAATTGTGTTCTAAAATTGAATTATGGCTGCATTTTATGACTTCTCTTCAGCCGACAGAACTGAGATCACTTTTATATCAAGCCTTGGTTGGGATAGCATCATCAGTATTTATAGAACTGCCTATTCTTCGAAGGATAGGAAAGCTTATAGTATTCTGAAAACTTGTAGAATTTCTTCTTTCATAGTTTTTGCATTCGAATGAAAAAAAAATCTTACATGAAAATATAACAATATGTGTGATATATGACGATCTGCAACCGGAGTAGGTAGGCTGACAGAGAGAAAACTTCATGTTAACGAAGTGCACCTATGATCGGGTCATATGTGACCCACTACAGACCACAAAGAGGCAACTGTTGTCCTGCCGGGGACAAAAGTTGGAAGCTTTGGCTCTGTGGCGTTCGTGCTAATTCGGAAACACGAAGATTACCGAAGCACAAACTTTTTGTGGTGTAACTGGATCTAGTTGTGTAATGTTTTTATAGTATTTTTAAGTAATACTAATATTGTATTGTTTGTGTTTTGAACTTTTGATGCCTATGGGCCTTGATGCCTGAAATAAATGGATAAATAAATAAATGTAGAACGCCTGATTTTATACGTGGTTTTTTTCCTGTTCATGTTTCTTAATATTATCTGTCATTTTGACTAAATTGAAAAATGATATTACTGCTCATACACAGACACAATACACATACCTAGATGAAACTGTCAAAGATTTTTTACCGTTTTAATTCTACATGCCAAATCTTCAATTAATAAATGATTAAGGAAAAAACAAGTCTAAAGCTCGACATACACCGTGTAATTCAATTGTCATAGGCATACCATAAGGTCAAAAAACAACAAAGAATAGATTTAAAAAAATATGAAGAAAAAGATAAATTGAATAGAAATAAAAGTTGCATCGTCTAACTATACACAGTGTTTAGACGATGCTAGTTATTTAAGTTGATTCAATTTTATTGTAGCAAGAAACTTCGTGTAAATGACACTTTAATTATTATTACAAACGTAAACCACAAAAATGTTTTAGTGAATCAAACACTAAGAATGTGACAAAGTTATTGTTTAAAAATGACATCATGTTCATTACATTGTTTAATAATGGTAGGTAAATATAGTGGCCCATGAATTTGATGCGGTCATCAATTATTTAATGTAATTTATGTAATAAATAGATGTTACTACTAGTACGGTTAGCAGAGATAGGACACATGTTTGTATCAGAATATAAATGACGCGATACACTGTGGTTCAGATTGAGGAAAATGAGGACATAAAATATTAAGTTCTATGTAACAAAACGAGCGTTTTATGATTATTATTTAGGTCGGCTTAAGTTAAAAATGTCATCTTCATCATCTGCCGAGCCTATTCCCAACTATGGGGTTTTTGGGGTCGGCTTCCAGTCTAACCGGATGCAGCTGAATATAAGTATTGTTCATGGAGCGACTGCTTATCTGACCTCCACAACCTAGTTAATTACTGGATAATACAATACCCCTTGGTAAGACTGGTTGTCAGACTTTCAGGCCTCTGACTACCCGTAACGACTTTCAAAGATCCACGAATGTCAGCCAGGATCATCGGGATGGGGGGTCTCGGTATGTAAAGATGGTAAAAAAGAAATATTGGTGATTTTAATCATATAAGTAGATTTTTCACCATTCGTCGACGGAAAAACTAAACATTTTAACGATATTTCGGATAGACTTTCTAAAATTAATTTACATTCGGCATTCACCCTAATCACATAATATTGTTACCAACAAACATTTGACAAGTCGTCACAACGTGATTATTTCTACATTTGGTTCCATAAGCTGGTCGTAAATACGTCGCCATCACGTTGGCTTCACCGAGAATAGGCCCATTTTATACGAATCAGTGTCTTAAAAGAGTAACGTAACCGTCGTATAAACCACTTTTTGGTCAAATAGTGGTTGTGTAGTAGTCATAAAACCCACGTTTTTGTCAAGTAATGGTGTTTATTACCGCTGCTTTGCGGCATTTTGTTGAAAATAGGTGGCGTAGTATTATTTTTAAACAGGATTTTGTGATAAAATGGTGAGATAAATGCCGTAAATTATTATGCCTGCATGATTTCAATATTTTATTTGTGTCAGATCCATTTGAAGGTGAGTACAAAAATTTTAATATATTATCTGATGTGCTATTGTGTTGAAACTCATTGGGCCTATTCAATCTATTGGGAAATTAATTCTATCGGGTAATATGAGCTAATTATGACATTTTAATTAACGCGCCATGCAAATTCTTAAAATTAAGTGATTTAATCAAGTATATTTTTGGTAAACGTGCTAACAGTCACCTCTATGCGACTTAGAGTTAAAGATACAACCATATTACAACATCAAAACGACTAATTATTCTGTGCATATACTTTTTGTTCAATATTGTCAGCCATATTAACTGAAATAGGGTTCCTTTGTAGTGTTTAAAAAACCATTTCACCTACTTTTCCTGGTTTGAAGACTGTTTATTTTTTTTATATTTGTGTCATGTGTCATTAAAGTACGATCACTCATTCAATCATATTAAAAACTACTGTCAAAAGCTGCTTTTTAAGTTGAAGTGATTGAAGTTTCTTTACGTACCTAATTAAAATGGTGATTTATTTATAGGTGGCCTCGGATCGAATAAAAAAAATGATTGATTGAATAACTCGCTGCTTGCTCGTCGACCGCGCGCTGCCCGCGAATGATTATTTTGTATGATCGTGGACCAACCTTTGACAACGAGTCGTCTAAACCCGTGGGCCACACATCGACTACGAGTTGACGTCGTACGACGAGGCGGTGCTGGCCGGGTGGGCCTGGTCAGCGTTGACCATAAATCGCATCGCATTACCTATACTCTTAGGCCCGGTTGCTCGAAAAGTTAACGTTCGTTAAGTAATGGTTAAAGTAAAATTTTACGAACAAAATTTTACTTTAACCATAATTTAACGAACGTTAACTTTTAGAGCAACCGGGCATTAGTGGTTTTGATCCAAAGACAATTTATACTAATTAAAATAATTTGTTTGTTAGAGCTAGTCTAATTTGAAATGACGCGCCCCACTACTTAACTAGTATAAATATAAATGTGTGATTGCTAATGTCTAAAATGACTTTGTCTCTATGTGAGTTATAGATATAATAATAATATTTCCTGTTGATGCTCACACGGAGACAAAGGCATTGTAAACATTAGCAATCACACATTATATCAACTAGTTACGTAGTGGGGCACATCATTTCCAACTAGGCAAGCTCTACTATGTTTATTTTAAATGATAAAACTGTGATTGTAAAGATTATAACGTTTATTCAGAATAAATATGATATAAATATATAATTGAAGTCTAACAGAAAAATAAAAAACCTCGCTATATCGCGAAAATTTAACAATTCTTCAGAAGTTTCTTCTTTGTCTGATTAGAAGAAAAAAACTTTAATAAGAAGTGCCACTGTAGCGTTCTCACTGAAAAAGAATAGGAAAACAAAATAAAAATATAAATAAATAACTCCTATCATCAACATGGTGAGATATTTTATTTTTCTGGTCAGGTTTGAAAAATAGTGATTGAATTGTTTCATTTGTGATTGTTGTAACATTGTCATTAACATATTCTTAATAGCTTTGATCCAAAGACAATGTAAACTAAGTAAAATAATTTCTTTGTTACTACTATGTTTATTTTGAATGTTATAACTTTGATTGTAAAGATACTTTTATCAATAATAAATATGACAAAAATCTTGGATTTTTTTAATTTTATTTACACCTTTATTTCAAAGTATGAATAAGTGGTATTATCATTTTTAACTTCCACTTCGTCTTCTTTTGCATCTACTAGCATAGATCCATTTTGTATTACAGCATTATTCGACACGTTTTGTTTAGATTTACTTTGCATCGAAATCAATTCTTTTGTATTCATAAAATCTTGTACGGAACCAACTCCAGTTTGTACATTATTGTCGTTACGTATAGACATATTCGTTATAACACAACATGACGAGAGAAGCGCAGTATAGTTCTTTTTCACTTTCCTTTTAAAAGCACCACTTTTTTTTACATTTGCCCAGGTTTTTTTATTCATTTTGATTAAAAGAAGCGAAACTTGATAGTTATTTTTTTGCAGTTTGTAAGCACTATAATAGAACACTCAGTAATTTAACGGTAGTATAAAAGTTATAAAATTGGCTTAAAATCGTCTAGGGGTGCAATTTATCACTCTTATATGATCGTCACTTAAAGATGTTTCTCGCGATTCTAATACGATTAATGGTGGGATAAAAGTCATATAGACGTCACTAAAGTCACGACACTGGTTTTACCACTAAATGACGCCGTTTCTACATAAAACTGTATAATAGTCATAAAAATAGTCGTATAGAAGTTAATACGATGTCTATATGACTGTAATATACGACTAAAAGTTATATAAGAATAAGATGCTCTAAGTCGTATTACACGCTAAATTACTTCAATGCGATATTTACAGCACTTTGAGTCGCATATTTTTTATTTATACGACTGAAATGTTTGTTGGGGTTGTTTCGGTCCAAATTTTATGTTTTTCTCCGCTCTTCCTCTTTATGGAAGCATCCCACATCTTTTGGACAAAATCGATCATATTATTCGCAGTACTCTCACATCCATTTTTAATGTGGCTTTGGACGACCGCGCGTGGCTATAAGCTACACTACCCATTCATTTTGATGGGCTCGGCGTCCGCAAAATTTCTAGTGTAAGGCTTACACTAGAAATTTTGCGGACGCCGAGCCCGAGCGTTCCTATCCTCGGTCCACCGCACCGAAAAGTTAACCACACGAATCTTGGTTCCTGCTCAAGTTGACTCTGAAGTGCCGTGTATGACCGACGTGGTAAACGCCTGGAAAGTGGCGTGCCCGGACACGGTTCAGCCCAAGAACCCGTCTTCCCAGTGACAGTGGGATGAGCCGCTCTGCAGGTTGGTACGGAATATACTATTATTGATACGTCCACCAATACTGCTGAGTGTGCCCGCCTGTTGGCCGTGGGTGAATGGGAGTCAGGCCTCTGGCTTCAGACACTACCGTCACCCAATATAGGCAATATGCTGGGTGACACCACATTCCGGCTCGCTACATGTTTGCGTCTGGGCGCACCTTGTGGAGCTCCACATCGCTGTCAATGCGGTGAAGCAGTCGACTGCCTCGGACACCATGGCCTATCCTGCAGCACGCCAGCATTAACGACATCATCCGTCGGGCTCTTCTCTCCGCCGGGGTGCCAGCTGTTTTAGAACCCGATGCCTTGGCACGCGACGATGGAAAGAGGCCCGATGGAATGACCATAATGCCTTGGAAGTTGGGTAGGCTTTTGGTGTGGGATGCAAGCTGTGTCGACACCCTCGCGCCATTCCATCTTCCTAGCACCGTGGGCTGTGCTGGGGCGGCTGCTGCAGGAGCTGAAAACCTCAAACGGCGCAAATTTAACAACCCTATTGGGAGCTATAAATGTTTGAGCCGTTTGGGGTTGAAACACTAGGGCCTTGGGGTCCGAGTGCTCATCGAATTTTTCGGGACATTGCAAAGCGGTTGGTTGACTCTTCACGTGACCAGAAGGCTGGACTATTTTTAGCATAATGAATCAGCATTGCCATCCAACGTGGTAATGCTGCCAACCTTTTGCGTACTTATCCCATTGACAGTGATGCGGACGAATTTTTTGATACCCAATGAGCTCCTGCTTTTTTTTTATTTTTTCGTATTATATACTTGTATATAATTGTATATATATATTTTAGAGTTAGCTTGTAAAAATAATAATTAATCAGTGTATGTTAAATAAAGTAGATTTTGAATACTGCAGCGAAAATTAAATTTCGCCGAAAATCACATTTCGAACGTTCATTTTTTTATCGTCAAAACTGAACTGCAGAACGTTTACAAAATTACATTTACGAAATGATTTAAGCGAATCAGATTTTCATTTATCACAGATTATAGAAAATGACGATTCGTTTCTGCAAAATATGTATTTTGCACTCAAATAAAAATTGGGTCAGTCGGAAATAGGTCAAAATGTATAAAGCCACATGAAAAAAACGAAGAACGTGTTTGATGACAGATGTAGAAGAATAATTTTAAATGAATTCATTTGTTCTAATATTGAGCTCATCAGTCAAGCGATGACAGTTCTTATAAACATTATGACATGTGATGTCATGATTATATCTTAACAGTAATAAAATTCAACGTCAACTGTTAACGCAACCTAAATATTTTGATTAGTTTATTTATAAATAAAGTGACTGACTGTACCTATCCTGATTATTCTTAAAATTGATGATGCATGGCCGGCGTAGATTTCTTTGTAAGATGGCTGTACAATAATCTACTATACTAATAATAAAACTGAAGAGTTTGTTTGTTTATACGCGCTAATCTTTGGAACTACTGGTCGGATGTGAAAAAAATATTTTGCATTTGATAGCCATATTCTTGAGGAAGGCTTATAGGCTATTTTACATCAAGCTATGACCCTTAGGAGCCGAGCAGAAAGAAGGTAAAAGTCAGAAAGGACGCTAAGCCAAACCGAGGCAATAGTTCGGGCAGGCGATGCGATGCGACGGAGAGGGTCGGGAGTCGGAGGAACAAGGATCCAAAAACAATCTACCTTTTCCCAACTTTGTTTCGGTCGCCTTCCAATCTAACCGAATGCAGTTGAATACCAGCAGTGCGATTCTGTAACCGTCTCACCGTGAAAACTTAGGTGAAGTGAGCGTGGAGTGAGCTGTCATTCCAACTAATGCTTGGGATTGACACAATTGACAGCTCACTCTAAGCTCACTTCACCTAAGTTTTCACGGTGAATTTTTTACAGAATCGATCTGTGTTTAACATGGAGCTGAATTCCAGGCCGAGTCCATTTAGATTGCTATCGACACGCTAAGAAGAGAAGAACATGAAGCGACTTCCTATCTGGCCTCCACAACTCAGGTCCTGGGTAGCACAATACCCCTTGGTAAGACTGGTTGTCAAACTTTTCAGCTTCTGACTACCCGTAACGACTGTCAAAGACCTACAAATGACAGCTGGGACCAACAGCATAACGTGCTTTTCGAGGCACGGAGGGGTCTTGTATATAAGTAATGGATGGTCACCCATCCACGAAACGACCGCGGCAAGATGGATCGACTCGACCTGCTGTTATCATTTAGCCCCTAATTTTAGAAGGATCCATCAGTTTATAAGTATAGACACAATATTACCAAAATTGGTTACAAATAAATTAATTTTATAATTCAATGACATCCATACAATTAAAATTGATAGCAACAAATTACTAAAGGAAAATCGATTAATTATTTGCATTTTGAATTGGTGCCAATTATTTTGCCAATGATCACCTAATCGAAAAATGTAGGTCAACCAACCACGAGTAAGTATAACCTATTTAATGAATAGGTAGCAGGAATATAATTAATTATTATCGGCTTGTTTTTGATAATTGTATTTCCTCTAGGTATGTCAAGGTTGTAATCTATTTCGATTTTGAAGTAGGAAGCATAAGGTACCTATTTGTTTTTGGGTACCATTCATTATTATCGACTAATAGGTACCTACATAATTACCAACATAATTACTAATAGGTAATAATAACCCTTCAAAGCACGACGTTTATTTTCTATTTACACTAAAACAGCTGAACAGCGGCATAATTGCGTAATACTCTAACAACAGGAATGGCTTTAATTTTGACAGTTCAACAACATTCATTGCGTTATTTACATGCTTGAGCAAACAAATTTTTCGAACATTATGAAGCAATGGATTAATAATATGATTTAGATTTTGATTCTTCTTAGCGTGTCGATGGTAAAAATATAGTTTTTTTTTCTTAAATTTGTTTTGTAGGGTGCTGTTTGTTTGTTTTTGACACTTTTTGACACTTTTTCTTTTTGCGCGAATTACCACGGATTTAAATGTATGTATACGTTTATTTCCATAAAATTGTAGCAATTTTACATAACAACCTGATACATAGTATTCTTAAAACTTTTTTTTTACTATCGGTTTAATCATAATATACCTATACCATATTTGAAAAACTATGGATTAAACAACGCAACATAACTGTGTGTGTAATTTTATTATTCCTAGAGATTCCCTTTTCCAAAACTCTTGGTGAAATATATGTAGGTTTGCTTCTTCTATGTTTAATATTGCACCAAATATGTTCAGTTTTTTTTCACTTAGCCTGTGCTGTCCCATTTGTGGACAATGGCCTCCCCGAAATTCCTTCCAGAAACTTTTTTCCTGTGCCACCTCGAACCAGCCTTCAAACTCGCCCCCTCTTACATATCCTGCCTCGAAGGCACCGTCCATCTACAGGTACCCATTGTACGCAAACTTTTGCCAGGCCTCCTCTCGGTGAGAGGGAGAGGGCCATAATCCACCTACACATACCTAGTTGTTACATGTCTTCGAATTTCAGGTTCCAGCACATATTGGTTTCCTCACGATATTTTCATTCATCGTTAGCGAGTTTTTCATGCGGCTGATGTGACCGGCCTCATACCATTTAAGGCTTGTGTCCACATAAGAATAAAAAAAATGTGCTAACTTATAATTTAAGCAATAGAAATGAGCGAGTACATCAAACAATATTCCGAGTACATAACAGTGGCGAGTCCTTCCATATTCCCCAAAATATTCCACGTTATTCTACCCGCGATGTTTCAACATAAAGTTTTATTGCTTATGCTAATTTTCAGGTGTGTTGGGTACGCAAGTAAAACACTTCGTATATTCGTTAAGTGCTAACATGAAGGTACATTTATATGGATTTCTAGAATTCCAGCCAGTATAAATTGTGTGACGTCAGAAGGTGGACGGTCACCGTAATTTAGTGCTCACAAAGTCTTTTAGGACTAGGTCAGAGTCGTTTGCAAGGCACCTTGCGTGTTTCATGGAATTAGAAGTGACGGCGATGTAATAATATAATTATTTTCAAAGGAGTTGAATTACAAATAATTTCTGGTGGTGATGAAATTCGATATTTACTTCGATCAACTATAGTACTAGATTTCGGATGAGCATTTCAAAAAGGAAAATAGGGGCCCTCGCCCACGGCGACTTTTGTAGCGCCTGCTACAGTGGTGTGGGTGAGGGTAAACAGCTAGCGACCGCATCGCAACTGTATCGATACGAACGCGCGACAGCATCGCTACAAAAAGTCGCCGTGGGCGATGGGCCTTATTGCTTAGAAACTATGTTTTATTTTTCCATAAATATTTTTGGTCTTATTTTAATAATACATCTACTTTTCAGTAGTAAATATATTGCGAACGATAATAAACTTTATGTTTGAAAGTTAAGGTTTATAATCAAGTTATATGCAATCGCGGCCACTTGAGCAATGAGTTTTTGTTCCTAATCCTTAATTTAGTACTATTTTGGATGGAAGGATAATTAAAAAAAAACGTTTTTAAAAGAACAACAAAATTTTGTCCAGAATCTTTCAAACTTTTATCAACTTAATTGATCACTGCTCTCAAAACGCTGTTGGAAAACATTATGAGGAAACCAGACATGTCCTAGAACCAAAAATTCGAACACATGTGGCATCTGCCAACCCGCACTGGGCCCGCGTGGTGTTCTCTGGCCCACTCTCTCTCTTAGATAGGCCTGTGTCCCAGGAGTGGGAACATTATAGGCTGATTACTTACCTACACGGAATACCATGTAGGTATGTGAACAATAGTAATAATAAACAACAACACAACCACAATAACAACAACAGAACAACAACAACATTGTGTGAACAATAGTAATAGTAATAGTGTGGGTAGAACAATAGTTCTAGGTGTACTTACTTGTATGTCTATGTTCGTACAAAAAAAAGTTCACATGCTTCCAAAAAGGAAATAAACATTTTTCCATGAGACAATTCAATTAGTCCACAAGATTTTCAAATAAAAAGCTATAAATACTGAAATAAATAAATTGGAAATGATGTCTGTAGACCCAGTGAGTCAATCATAGAAACATCAATCAAGTTGACAGTGAACTCAATTCACGTTCACCATAAAAGCTACAAAATTACTTACAAAATGTTGTTATAACTCACTCGATGTACGTTACACTGAATTCGATGATTTATTAATTGAACAGTCTTAATAATTATCGTGAAAGGGTTGAGTTCAATAAACTTACGGGTTCCATGAAATTAATGGCAGCGGGCTGTGATATTACGTTGTAAAAAACCCTCTCTGTAACTGTAGCTTAAGAGGCGCGCCTCTGTGAAAGGCTGTGGGTCCAAATCCGTGCAAGTACCAAGGTACCTTTTAAATTCATTTGTATGTACATTCTATCAGTTGAGGAAGCCTGAACATATATACTACGACTATACATATATACCTACTCTATCCCTCAAGAGAAGACTCATCGACATGTGTATTCTTCCCTTCCTCACGTATGGTTCTCAAACATGGTCTTTGAGAATTCAGCAGAGGTCCACGCTCGAGGTTTGCCAGAGAACTATGGAACGGAGTATTCTGGGTATTAAACTTGTGGACCGGGTTAGGAATACTACAATCCGTTCCATCACTAAAATAACTGATGTCACTCGGAAAGCTGCCACGCTTAAATGGAATTGGGCTGGACACATCTGCTGCATGCCAGACGATCAATGGGCCAAACATACGACCCGCAGTGGGTCTCGCTTAATGGCAAACGACATTTCAGCAGGCCCAGATGGAGATGGCGGGATGAGCTGGACTTTTATAAATATTGGTCCTTGGCAGCTCTGGGCAGAGAGAGGTAGAAAACAGAAATTCAATATCTAAATGAAATAACGAAAGGACGAACTTAAAATAGCTGTTTGAGCTAATAATAACATCGATGAAAGAGATTATTTTTAGATTTGATTAAAGGTCACTCGATAATATTAAGGAGTTTCCGTTTGTAGGGGTAAACAATTTTATTGAGTATTATAATTATTAGAAGTTGATATTGCCATAATTAAAAAGCTGATATTACATCTGGCAGCGAATACTTATACACGAATAATTTATAACCTTTAATTACCTTTTTTTATAATGTATTTTCTTTCTTTCTTTCTTCTTCTTTCTTTACAATACGTAGATATTACCTACAATTAAACATACACTGAATATACACTTACACCTGTAAGATAAAATCAAGTAGAGAGCGTACACATTGATGAACGCTGGCTAATACATATCACACGATACGACGTAGTTTTTTCAATCCAACTTACGGAAATATTCGTTTGGTACGGTTACAGTACCAACACTGATCCTTGGATCCAAAAGTACAGGTACTACTCTGGTACCGGTACCACACACCCAGGTCAATGGTACTAATTCCCAAAAATACCGGTATTTCAAGAACTGTTTGTGCCCGTCAGAAAAATTACAAACATGAAATGCAAAAGAGTCATATGTTGGGTGCCCAACATGAATAATGTGTTCGAAAAGTGAAGATTACAAAATATATCTCGAAGATTAAAAACATACCTACATCTCTTAAACCTATTACAAAACAAGGTTTTTATTTAAATCAAATTTAAACAACTGAGTAATGCAGCTCTTTACACAAAAATGACAGCTTAGTTACTAAATAGTAATTTTAGTATTAAGAACTTTGCCAAAATTGAAATAAAGTTCGATATACAGCACGGTTGGCGCAGTGGTTAAGCGATTGACTGCTGCGCTGCGTGTCGCGGGTTCGATTCCCGCACGGAACAAATATTTGTATGACCTACATGTATTTGTTCCGAGTCTGGGTATTTTTCTATCTATAATATGTATGTATTTACAAAAAAAAAAAGTATATAAGTAGTTTATCAGCCATCTTGTTACCATAACACAAGCATTAGGTTGCTTAGCTTGGGACAAATGGTGCTGTGTGAAATGTCCAGGGATTTATTATTTATTATTATTATTATTATATACGAAAACTGGCTCAAAGGTTAGTCTAGAACTAAAATTACATTTTGTTTTGAAATAAGACGGAAAGAATTGTAACCGTAACTTCTAAAATAAATAAAGTTTATGATTCTTCAATTTATTCTGTTTTATTTCCATGTCGTATTTTTTACGGACGTTTAGTTACAAAGTTATAGAGGTGTGAGGTACAGGATGTTAAAGTTTACTCACCATCCTTAGAAAAGGGAGAATCTTCCGACCAGACGGGTGTTGTGTCTGGTGTGCAACTGCCCGACAATTGATGTAGGGATGTTGTACTATGCTAGTTGCGCAGCAAACTTTGCTTGCGCGATGCAGGATTTTGCATGTGTCATCAGTGTGATGCGTAGCGTAGTACGCATGTGGTGATGCCGCCTCAACGGCACCTGCAGGATAGTTTAGTAATCTAGGGTTAATACGTATAATGAAGTGAAGTTGTTATATAATTTACGACATCACGCTCAATAACTTCGCTGTTACTGTCCTTTCATCCAACATTTTTGTTCTGAGAATCTTTATTAGAAGCACTTACCCAATTAATAAGCTTTACCAGTTTACGAGTACCTACCGATAGATAAATTGAATGAATAATATCGCGACCAAACACCATGTTAGTGGACGCAACATATTGTACAGCTTCAATAAAAATGTCGACGGTTACATGGCCTTACTACGATTATGGTCTATAAATTAATCAGCATTGAAGAGCTGTCTCGTCTGCTTTTATTCAGTACGCCGTACGTACAGACGCCAGCACATCAAGCTACTACAATCTGTCAAATTTCTTGAATAGATTTTCAACCTTATCGCTAATGCAATAAGGTTCAAGGTTGATTGGGAAAATTTTACAGTTTTGGGTAGCTTGATGTGCTGACGTCTGTACTTAAAACAGACATACTTGTTAACCAAACCTGTATAAGCTGGCCTCTGATTCTTATGAAACTCCGTACTACACTAGGCCAGCTCCAGTGGCCAGCAAGAGCAGTGGTGGCCACGTCTCGCTAGTAACGGCCGCGACTTGGTGCGGTTTGGTGTCCCCAAACGTATCTATTTGGGTTTTATTGCAACTGCATTTAGAGATTAACGCATGATTAATAATATGTTTAGAGCCCAGTGGTATGTAAGGCTTTATTTTATTTTTTGGGGATGGGAAATCATCAAATGGCCCCTCCCGCTCCTGCTGGGTGAAGCGGAAGGGAGTGTCAGACTCTTACTGACTAAAACCCACCCGTGTTCCTTCCTCAGCCCTTTCTGTTCCAGGGCAGCGGTAACCCTTTCGGACGATCCCGCTACCCCGGCAGGCTTCGGCGCTGTCGGGCCCCTTCATTTGCTGACATCTCTTTGAGGCGCGCGTGGAACACATACGCGCCGTCTGGCACGGGCCTGGTCCTGATCGGACGGTGAGCTACCCATTACTCTCCACCCGCAGGCCCGCGCCTACGGTGGGTGGCCGGGAGTCGTCACGCGGCTCCCGACGCCTGGAGTAGGTAATGGCTGCAGACTTACGAGTTGTAGGTCGTGGGATCGAACCCAGACAGGCGCTTTACTTTGTGTAAATTATTTCATCACCACCTCACAACGGGAAGGAAAACATCGTCAGGAAACCGGTATTCAGAACCAAAAATTCGAAGACATGTGACATCGACCAACACGAACTAGGCCCGCGTGACAGATGGCCCACTTCCTCTCACAGAGAGGAGGCCTGTGTCGCAGCAGTGGGAACGTTATAGGCTAGTTATGCTAGGCCAGCTCAAGGACAGTGTTATCACCAAGTCGCCGACGTTGTTCAATGGTTCATCATTCGAGATCAATTTATACCTACCTCTTACAACTTATTTTCAAATTGAAAACAATGAATAAACGCTTAGCTCTCATCTAAAACTTGAAATTGAATTAATTTGATACTCACACATAGTTTCAAAGTTTGAAGTGGGTGTAAGGTATTGCCCACTTAAAAATTAATAATAGTTTGTAAGATTGATCGCAAAAGAATCTAAATCAATTAATTTCTTCACGGATTCGATAAGATGTGCTCATAAAATATTAATTGAATTAAAAAAAAAATGTAATTTTAGTGTCTGTTGTTTATGTACCAATTGATTTTAATTTAGTTTAATGTATTGTATGGATTATTATTATCTGAAATAAATAAATAAATAAAAAAAAACCCTGACACTGCCTTGTAAATTGAAAAAAAACTTAAGAAAATTGGAATTTCGCTGGTTACTTTGGCGCTTCCACCTTAAGAAACCCTAGCTTATGTCACCACCTTGGTGGAGTTGAAGTTTTACGCATTTTGCCTTGACCGAAAAAAAAATATAGCCGTACACTAAATAAAACACTAGATGGGTACATGGCCTAGCTCTTGTAGTCTATAAATTAATCAATGTGTAGATCTGTGACATTTATGCTCGTACATCTTAAGAGTCCAATACCTCTAATGGTTTCTAAATCGTTCTAGATTAGTATTCAGGTCACCGGCACTTTGATAGTTTTTCTTTGTAATTGCCATTCGCTTTAGTATTTAGGTGCAATTGGTGCTGGATTTAATGTTATTGGAGCAATTGTTAATGATGAAAGTTTAATTGATAACATTTAGTGCTATTGTTTTTAATGGGGGTTGATTGTCAGATCTAATTTTAATAGCGTTATACTAATATTTATCTTCTGTCCTTTTCTTAATGAAATAGAAATAAAAAGATGCACTGAACTTAAATTTAGTTTAGTTTGTGAACAAGGGAATCGGTGCCATTATCTTATCTTATCCTATCTTTTAAACCAAAATACATTAAAACGAGTAACTAACCACACAAATAAAATTATGTCACCATCATCTGCCTAGCCTTTTCCCAACCATGTTGGGGTCGGCATCCAGTCTAACCGGATGGAGCTGAATATCAGTACATTGAGCGACTGCCTATCTGGCCTCCACAACCCAGTGACTGGGTAATACGATACCCGTAAGCTGGTTGACAGAATTTCAGGCTTCTGACGACCCGTAACGACCGTCAAAGATCCAAGAATGACAGCCGGTACCAACGGCTTAACGTGCTTTCCGAGATACAGAGGGGTCTTGGTATGTAAAGACGGCCACCCATCCACGGACCAACCGCAGCAAGTGTAGCATAACCTGATCCATCGACCCGTGCGGCTGTTATTACTTAGCCCAAGCCCCTCATCGCATATAAAATCATCTAAAGGTAATAAATCAGATATACAATAAGAAAGTTTTATCCACAAAGGCTCATGCCAATTAACACAAATGAGCCATCAAGAACACAATAATATATCATCTATAACAAGCTCCATCATTAATTCAATCATAATGCTCATTTTGGTCGCCGTAGTTGAACGAGCACGCCAGTCAGTGACATGTGGGCACCAAATGGTGCCAATTTCTACAATAAACAGTCAAATTTATGTGAGAATTCTCCATTTTCGGCTTTTAATAGACTTTAGTTCGTTAGCTTATATTGAATATAAGCTGTGTATATACATTTTTTATTTTAGAATGTATAATTATCTATAAATGTAATAAAGTAAAGTCGTGTCTGCCTGTGTAACCGAGTGGTAAAGTACACTATGTGTTTTGATGCGGTTTTCACCGTAATTTAGAGAATTTATACCGGAAGTTTTATGCGCACAATATGTTAATATTAAACGTACCTACATTTATTAAACAAAATTTAGATGTTTTTTTAAGTCGTTAAAACAGTGAGTCAGTGATTAAACCGCAGAGGCGCTTGTAGATGTATAATTAAGATAGGGTGTGTGTATCTCGTTATGTTTGCATTTTTTATGCCACAAGTAAAAAACATAATTTAACTCAAACTCAAAGCATTTATTTCAATTAAACCATTTACAAGCACTTTTTTACTGTCAAATAGTCAGTCGGTTACTCAGAAAGTTAAAGCTACGAGTAGTTGCACATTTCAAAATGTAGACCTCTATGGAGGAGAAAGGGCAAGAAACTCCAAGGACACTCTTTTAAATCAAGATACATCTTGATTAAATATTATATTTAACCCTACGCTCGGCTGTAGTCTTTGCGACCACCAAAGAAGCAGTCACAGTTACGGATGTTAAATTATGTTGAATAGATATTGATGAACGTTTGAATAGTGGCCAATTAATATTTGAAATAAATAAATCGTGGGATGTTGTTTGATTTACAACTTGACCTGGAATTTGTTTGATAGTTTTACGTGGGTGTAGAAATTATAGATAGTAAGTTCTAGCCAGTCTCTAGAAAATATTTATAGGCATTATTTTATTGTTCTGCTTTTGTTATGGTATAACTATCATTTTTAGGGCTGATTTTTCAACGCCAGATAATTTTATCCGAGGAGTAATTTTGAATTTTTGACAGTTCTTCCATACAAAATCTGTCAGACGTCAATTTTATTCCACGAATAAAAATTATCTGTCGATTGAAAAATTTGCCCTAAGAGGGATGTCCGTCCAACAATTTCTGTTAACACACAGAAATTGTTGACCACACTTTCTGAATCACGTGTCCGTAAACAACAAGTTTTTTACGGACAAATTGTGATTCAGAAAGTGTGGTCAATGGTACGCTAACACCTATTGAACCTCGAGGCATTAACAAAACGTTCAATGCAACGGAAAAAGCTTTGCCACCATTTATGTCCGTCGCTGAGCACTACTATCTAGGACGTGCACGAAGAGTTTTACAAGCAGTGCGTAACGTGGCCATGGGTCACAGTAGAGGATTCCACCTAATCTGCGTTCGCGATTTACTTGCCAAACATGTAAACAAATATGAATTATTGAAAACATAACTTTAATTCCTATACAATAAAGTTCAGTTTACGATACAACTTCAAACATTTTTAAGACTTTTAAATAATGATAATCACTCTGAAATCAACTTAATTACCACAGAATTAAAGTTGATATTTATTTTACCAAGTACCCGGGGTTCAGCAGTATCTAAGAGCTCTGGCTTCCAATGTTGGATCTGAAATTATGATTGTATTCTGCGAGCAAATGAGAATAATGCTACTTGAAATAACATTAATTGGAAACGTAAATTTGAATAGACCTTACACTTTCATACGAAATGAAACTGGGTACACGAGCGTAGCTTATTAGCAACGGTGTAGCGGTGTATTTCAGATATAATTTCTATACAGGGTGGCAGGGACATCGACGCGCAAATTGAAACCATGAATGCACATGATTCTAGACCAGGATACCGTCGGTTATTTAAACGACGGTCAAAATGTATGGAAATACCAATTTAAAAAAAAAATGTTTCATACTTTTGTCTCAAAATCATGTACTGGATCCATGCTAATAGGTGGTGCGTCCTTCCATCCTGTATACCTACCTAATTGTGTTATGTATAAAAATCTGGCTTCGTGTGGGTGAGCATAATTGATACATCCTATCCTCGACCACACAATCTAGCAATAAATTTAACGAAATAATGCAAAGACAAGCGGCAAACAATTTGAATGTTTACGTGACAAGTTTCCAAAAAAAGATCTTTTAAAAAAAAAAACTGCAATAATTATTCAATCATAGTTTAAATTGGCAATATACATTCGGAAACCGTATAGTTAAGTAACCTTGGCGTGTGTGGCATTTGTATCGATAACATTGTATAATATCTTTATTTTATTATTATTTAACTAAGTGCTAGCGTTTTGCCCGCGACTCTGTCCGCGTGAATTTCGAATGAGATATCTATTCAGGACGTTAACGGAAATTATTTCAGTTTAGGAATTAAAAAACGCCATACATTATTATCGTAAGAACTAACAGCCTCGACAATGTTTTTATGTTATTAACACAGAAATTTTTAAAATACGTGGCTGTTTTTTATTTTTGGAAAATAAGATCAAGAATATAATTGTGATTTATAAATAAATAAACGAGATAGAAATAAAATTTAAAAATCCTTTTCTTTCTACATTCTACACATTTCTCTTCACATATAATTACGTATTACACATTTCATTATCATTTAATATTGTGTAAGGATATAATATGTAAGGATTAAAATAATATTATTATGTTCGAAAGCCCGTGAAATTAATTTGATACTAGATTTTGCAGTGTCCGTTCGGTTATAATAATTGATGTGTAAACCTTAATACAAATTAAGAATTATCGTACAGTAATTGTTCCAAAAATCACAAACTTTACGTCTTTATAATAGTAGTATAGGTGTAAACCTTTTAACAATAGGCTTGGTAATATATGTGGAAACTCTATCAGAAGTAAAACAGCGCCAAAACCTTAAAAAATACGACTTTTCAAAAACGTGTAGCTGTTAGAGTATGAATAAGAAAAGCTTAACAGCGCCAAAGTTAAACATATGGATATTTTTCTACTTCAAATAAATTGTATATATTATTATGTAGATCCCGAGGCGTAAATACACTAGTAAGATATAATTAATACTCTAAAAAAAAAGTTTATTGCCAATATATAAAAGAACAAACCTTACATATGTACAAATCCCAACAATCCTGTGATTTGTGTCTACTAATACAAATATAATTACGTGAGTGACTATTAATATTACTCGTATAACTGTGTACGTTATGCGGTTGTTTGAGCTTAATTTATTCACACTGACCTCCGTACTAGTGAAAACTGTATTTCGGCAGGTCAATCTTCCTCGTTCACAAACACTAACACACTTCCACACAAATACCGGTATTTTGCATTTGACTGCTAAATAAAACACTGAATTATGAGTATGAGTATAAGAATACAGACACTTAGTGGGTATTATTTGATCCTTTGATGATTTCATGACAACAATAACGAGGGTAATTATAAAATATTAAAGGTGTACGCAAAAATTTTAGATAAAAAAGTTTAGATCTTATGAAATACGGTTATGAACTTACAACAACAAAATATCAAGATAAACATTAAAGTTGTGTTGCTGTTGTGTTGTGCTCTAATGCCAGGTATAGTTTTATCAAGTCGATAACAGGGCCTATACAATGGCAATCGCTTTCAAAGCGTTTCGTATCTGTACAAAGACTTTCAAAGGGATAGACATGCTTTTCGGTCAGTTATGTGAATCTAATTCATTTTGTGGCACTTCTATCGTCGTTATCGCTGATAGAATGTCACTTTGTGTAGACCCATAAGCTACGGTTTTCTAGAAGGGCGGTGGTCGCACCTAACGGCCGTAGTGACAGACGTCATGAAAATGATGACATCGTCAAAGATTTAAATCGTTGGATTCGCCCTACTGCATCCGCCCCTACCGCATTTCTGTTTCCTTTTGACAACTCTGGCACACAATGACGCAGTGACTTGATTTGATTGTCATGAAACGCTATTTAATAATGTGTAAGCTCATTCTTCTCATTATGAACACTTTTTCGCGTGAGTAGGTAAGTACGGTGAGAGCACATCTTGCGATTTAAGTCTTTGGGCAGCGGGGCTTGTTAAAGTCAAATACTGGTGTAAATGACAGATTTTCATGACGGCCGTTATAATATGACGGAACAGCTGTACTAGGAAATCAAAGCTTTAGGACTGTATGCGCTCTACAGCATCTATTTTATTGATACTCCTGGGTTTGACTTATCCCAGGTAAGCCAATGCGTGGGTACCTAATAGGATTTCAAAAGCTCCGGTTGTCATGGTGAGGTAGTAAAAACTTAACTTTATTGGTAAGTATATGGAAGGTGACAGACAAAGAAACGTTATCCCCCGAGAAATCAAAACTGTGCTATTTACCTACCTGGTTATTACCTATTGCAATTTTTTATTTAACCTGAGCTTTTAGGCTACTGGGTCATAAACATTGAATAAAATGAGGAATCACAGCAAGGATCACTTGTCACTCTTAACAAATTCAATTATAAATTTTCATTAATATAGGGGAAGAATAATCCCATTTTTGAAACTTGCTTATTTCATAAAAATATTTAAAGTTTTTATTTAATTAATAGAAAACCAACTTTTCATTTATCAAATACATTTCACTCGGAAATGACCATCGGTTTCTTACAAAACTTTAACTATATTTGACGACCCTAGTTACTTTATCTCTTTCGCCGACTGTACATTTAAAAAGTTACCTAGTCATGTGTCAGTTATAATTTAGACATTTGACGGGTTGCTCGGCCGCCTGTCTGTCTATTGCAAATTATGCCGCCATATTGGTGCAAATATTCGACCAGAGTAGTCCTGTAGGGACTTGGGATTGGTGTTGGCGATATGCATATTCGATAGTTAAAAGACGTAACAAATATCAAGCCTTAACAATAAAAGAGATATTTAAACTCAAAGTAGCTATTTTGAAAAATTCGCATTGATACTTTATCGGATTTGAAGCCACAACCTCGTGTATTAGAGGTGAGGACTTAACCACAGGGCCATCACGATTCTGAGTTTATCGTGTACATGACGTTAGCAATGTCCAAGATGAGAGTGCGATTGACATCGGTGAAGGGAAAAACATATTGAAGAAACCAGGGGGTCTACTCCGAAGTAGTATCAGCCGAATGTTCGGCCGTTTCCTGCTACGAAGTTACTATTTGATTCGGTCGGTCCCGCTCCCACACTCTTTCGAATATTGACTATGGTCGACCCAACTGAGCCGATCCGAACTTTTTTTCGCGTTTTTCAATAATATTCGGTTCGGCCATGTGTCGGCCCGATCCGAACATTCGCACTTTGCACTTCGGAGTAGACCCCCTGGACTTATCCTACTAACTACTAAATTAGGACATAGGATACTTTTTGTAGGCGGCGGGATCTTCCGAAAGGGTTACCGCTGCCCTGGAACAGAAAGGGCTAAGGAAGGAACACGGGTGGGTTTTAGTCAGTAAGAGTCTGACACTCCCTTCCGCTCCACCCAGAGCGGGAGGGGTCATTTGATGATTTCCCATCCTCAAAAAAAAAAAAGGATACTTTTTGTCCTGGTACTACGTTCCTGTGGCATTAACTGACCTTCACGTGGACAAAGACACGAGCAAAAGCTAGTAGAGATCGTCTAAGCTGAAATGACGCACCCCACTACTTAATTAGTTTATTTAGATGTGTGAGTGCAAATATTAATAACAACACTTTATCTGTGTGGGAGCGTCGATTGTTCAGTGAACTATGATCGGTATGTGTAATTGCATTTTTATGTGTATTGCGGCCATATTTGAAATTTGCTTGTGTGCGTAAATGCGGAGGTGGGGCGCGTCATTTCAGCATAGACAATCTCTATTTATTTTAAATTTAATACTAGCTTTTAGACTCATAACTGACATCGCCAACCCGTCTTGAGCAAGCGTGGTGATCAATGCAAGTGCCTTCTCTGTACGAGAAGAGCTTTGCGCTGCAGTGAAACGCTAATAGGCTGGTATTATTATTTTGACCGTAACAGCGGGCCCTTTCAGAATACCAGCGCTGCGACATTTATTTTTTAAATGTCGAAGCATCATTGAGCCTTTTGGCCTCGTATAGGACTTTCTGTTTAATTTTCCTTTCTGTTACTTTTTTTTAATATATATATTTTTATTGTCTTTAGTTTTATAATCTTCCTGTACGAGTCGCAATAAATACTTTTTCTTTCTATTTTAATAGCTACTTTAACTAACTATGGGTCGACCTGCTGGTTCTATGGATTAGGACAGGGCTGTGCAAAGCACGGTTTGCAGCTTGACTTTGTGCGGCCCGCGATATAATAGAGTTTTACCTATGATTTTTTTTTAAATCGATGTTTCTTAGTCTATTATGGTTGAGATGCACCTTTGACATTTTAATGGAAGTGCATTGGTTTAGACGTTCTATAGAAATTCAGGGAACGAAAACTAGCAGTCGACCTTCTGCGTCTACCTGATTTCTGACACATACCATACACGCGGACAACTATTAATTAGACGAACAGTTTCCTCCACGGCCTGTAGTTTCAAACTACAGGCCTTATTAATACGAGCAAGCTATGCACCTCTAGCAAACTAACTTTTGACGATATTACGTCGTGATACCGTGTCGGACATGGCAAGGGACGGACAGAAATGTTACGAAAATCAGGTAACATAATGGATGTAAAGTATTGCGTGTTCGTGTATTACATACTGCGTGGTTAAGGCTTGTCAAAGTCAGGGTGGTGTACGAGTGATCCGTATTTGACGGAACATTGGGTAGCGTTATCTTATTAGTACGCAGAAGGTATAATGATGCTGTCTATTCGTGTACCTATATTATTTTATAGTATGTATTTTTTTAATCCAAATGCATTAGGTCTTATTTGTTGTTGTTGTTTTTTTTAATTATTTTATAATTAGTGTTTAGAAGGAGTGGAGGGAGGCCTTTGCCCAGGAGTGGGACAGCGTTGGGTAACATAAAAAAAAAATATTTAAAAATTGGCACAGCATTTTAAGTTTTTTATTTTGTTTTTAGTAGGTACTTATAAAAAAATAACATTGTGAAAGATAAAATGAAATAAAATAATTAGGTAATTGTGCAATTGGATTGGACACTGATCTTTATTATCATTCCTATAAGGTTGCTGTTGGGTTGCTGTTACCCTGTTACTGACAATTCTGACAAAATCATGATGATCATTATTCTCGTTATAATAATCTTGTTGTTAGATTGCAAAGGTGAAATACATAACTTTGAACGGACTGTAGACACAGCGCCCCACTGTTAACTTCACTTGAGCGTCAAAACATCATTGTAGCTTTGTACTGTATATTCTGTCACTGCCATTATTATTATTATTTATTTATAATCAAGCAACAAAAGACTCATACTAATTATTACTCCATAACACACCATTGCATTTCAAAGCCATGCCATTGCATTCTCTCCAAAAACATAAAACAGATGAGAAACTTCCAAACCAGGAACACCTAAAAACCGCAGAAGCAAAACCTTCTTTAACAAAACAGACAAAATAAATTCCCCGCCGGTTTGTCCTTTACACGAAGTTCTAAACTCGGTAACTTGAAGTTGAAGAAACTGACCACATACACGTGCATCCGGAAACTCCTTCGGGAAACTCTCACTTGGAACAAAGGGGCGGATTAAACTTAGCCTTCCTCGGCTTATATATTGTGTAATTAGAGGATTAGTATCACCGGACTTAGTACTATCGACGTGGCCTGCTGTTTGTTTCGCTGTGACTCCCACCCCTGCATTTGGTAGTGGTCAGTTATTATTATGATAAGCTACTTTGTATCCATATAACAAAACACAACACTTTGTTTAAGAACACTGTATAAAGCAGCTGTAAGTTTCCCAAATAGAATAAGATAAATAAATAGTAGTTATAGACCATTCGTAGTTAGTATTAGTGCGTTTTGTTGTTGAAAATCAAGGGTGGCCAATTTTGCAAAACATACAATGCTATATGCGTATGCGAAAAAGATACCGATGCCGATGGGGCCGAAAGGTTCTGGAGTGGTGACCGCGTACTGGAAGACGCAGCGTTGGAAGGCCTCCCACAAGGTGGACCGACGACCTTGTGAAGGCCGCAGGAACCCGTTGGGTGCGAGAAGCACAAAACCGGTCGAAGTGGAGGTGCTTGGGGGAGGCCTATGTTCAGCAGTGGACGTCTTTCGGCTAAAACAATGATAGTGATGACGCGAAAAACAGAAATATGTGGAGCAAACATTGCTAATAATATTCAGTGTAATGCTGTGATGCAAAATGGTTTTATATAAATAAAATTATAGTCTGGGGTTGGTAGTAAAAAATAAGGTAGAACTTTAAATCCCCAGATATTTTCTTTAAATATTATTAGTATTTTTCTAGCAATTTTTAGCTTTAGACTCCTTCAAAAACTAAACCGATCAATCCCCGACTACTTACTTTCTCATGACATTTTTGTCTACAGTACTCTTCACTAACAAGTTTTACTACTAGTTTAGTGAGCAGGTTCTTTCCGATGTGTATTTTTCTTTTAATTTTTGTATACATTAGAAGTAATACTTCAATACTATTTTAATCTAATACTATATGGACATATATGCTGTTGGTATACTTAACCTACACTTAGCATACGCAAATGTTCTTTCTTTGGTATCGTTCGTCGAATGGTTGAGCTCCTTAAGTTTTGAGTTGAGCTGCACGATTTCTGACAAATGGGTGTACTGACTGGACAGGTCCTCTGAATCTGTGTGGTTCTTTCTTCAAAAGACCATCTCAGACATCGATCTACATGATTTTCATAATTATGATCCGACCAAGATTATATTTGGACTTTAAAAGAGACTGTGACCTCTGAGTTTGTTTCGGCCTTTCTTCTCAGAGTAGTTAGATAGAAAACGCCGACCTCATCTAGTTTTTAAAATATGGTTGACGTGTAAAAGTGTTTGTACAACCCAACTTACAAATTATAATCATTTATTAATAAGAACTCAACTGTCACTAATGAGACCCAATATAACTTTTTTTTATTTGTACCGATCATTGCTGGACTGCAGACCGAGACATGGTAGTAGAAGTGTGGGCAGACAGCCGATGAGGCAGAACACCAACCTGATCAAGATTGCTGGATGATTCTGGCTTACGAAGGCTAGAGACAGAGAAGAGTGGCGTGCATTGCTCGATGCCTTCCCTCAGCATTGGGTGGCGAAAGGAAGAAGAAGAAAATTTAATAAGCTTGCTTAAGAGGAAATGCGGGTGGTGTTTTTTCTATAGAGACGCTCTCGCCTGTTTTCTTTCTGGTTAATGACCATATGGCTATGATTTTTTACAAAATAATAAATCTGAGTTACTTGTATGTCCCTATGTTTTCCTTTTTGATAATACATTATTTTTATAAGCACTAGAACCCTCAAAAAATGCTCAAAATTGCCTATTTAGAACGCTGTTAACAGAGGCCTAGGGTACAAATTTGACAACTAATAATGAAAAAAGGAAAACATGGCGACACAGTATATATCCTTCTTATCCAGTTTATGAAATATCTTTTAATTTGGTTCAATATTGGTGGAGAAAATAGGCGAGAGAAAAAACCTCGAAAATGTGACTTTTTACTTAGGCTATTCAGTCGGATCTGCAGTTGTCCTTATCGCACGCTTATTGGGCGGCCGGACGCCGAGCGCTCCCAGAGCGACAGCGATAGTTTCTTCAAATACCTAATTTTCAAAAGTTTTTCCGCCCGCATTTCCTCTTAATTAACGAGGCGTTAAATAATCTTTTAAAATAAATAAACTTACCTATTTGTCTCGAGTTGTAGGTCGTAGGTTCGAACCCAGATAGGCGCTTTACTTGGTGTAAATTATTTCATCAACACTGGCTCTCAAAACCGTAAAGGAAACATCGTGTGGAAACCGGCATGTCCTAGAACCAAAAATTCGAAGACACGGGCTGCGGGACCGCGTGGTGGATTACGGCCTATTCCCTCTCACTGAGAGGAGGCCTGTGTCCCAGCAGTGGGAACATTATAGGCTCATCAAGTTATGTATTTCTCTTGAATAAAATTCTTCATAAACCATACAATGAGATGCTGTCAGTACTAATGAGAACTTTTAATTATGTGCCATATATCTTTAACATGTATAAATTCGCAAGCAACTGACACTCATCTATCTCTATTTCTGAAGAGGTTTATACATGGCTCACTAATTAAGTAGGAGACGTCAAATCTTCCCAAATGAGATCTAGAATAATTATCTTATTTTGATTAAGCGCAAGTTTATTTCGGTTAATCAGCTCTTTCTCTAACACACACAAACATTACACACACATTGTGTTTATCAACCTCATCACCATTTCAGCCGAGAGACGTCCACTGCTGATAGGCCTCCAAGCACCTCCACTTCGACCGGCACTGTGCTTCACGCATCCATCCGGTTGCTACGGCCTTCACAAGGTCGTCGGTCCACCTTGTGGGAGGCCTTCCAACGCGCGCATTGTGTTTATACAGACAAGCAATTTTATCGATGTACGCAAAGCGCCACCCTACCGAAAATTTCCACGACGGAAATTTAACGTGTCAATGTTCGCTAGAAAATTACGCGTGTTAAAATTTGCTATGAAAATTACGCGACAAACGCGTGTTAATTTTTACTATGAAAATTACGTAGCGTTATTTCAGCCTTCTAATGGTAGGTAATTTAAAAGCATTGCAGACGTAAACACGCTGAACTTTCTGTCGCATGATTTTGGCAGATGTATTGCGACGCTAAGTAGGTACTCTTGTCTTTAAACGTCAGAATCGGTATTAGATACATTTTTCGCTTATTAATGGATACGTACGAGTTTATTCACCCGGAGCGGGCGAATCGTCATTTTTTATTTAATACTTATACATTTGTGAGCGAGTCGACAACTCCAAAAATGTGTATTAGGCAATTGGCACATTTTTAATTTTATGTAATAAAGTAAGTATAGAAAATAGGACAATAGGGCACAGAAGTAATAAGAGTAAAATATTATAAAATGTGTAATTTTATCTTAATTTCATAAAATTCTAAATGTGCCAATTGCCATATTTCTGGATTTGTCGACTCGTCCTCAAATAAATTAACTTCGTGCGAGTCGCATACAAAACATAATATTATTTAAAAACGACGATTCGCCCACTTCGGGCGAGTAAATTTGTGCAAATTAAGTAATACGCCGCATGTCTTTAATGTACTGTCAAGTTTAAACGACGTCTAGTCTAAATTAAAGAAACGTTTGCGTTTTAAAAGATGCTCTCTTGACTTGTCCTTTTAATAAAGTTGTTTAAATGCATTTGATTTTTAATTTTATAGTTACTTTGCTATGTTTATTTTTTGATCTGCATTAACTGTCACTAAGTTTTTAGAATCAAATGAAGAAGAAGAAGTTTATTGGTAAAAACAAGTTTAGGTATAACAAAATTTTGTGATTGGATCCTCCTTTTAGGCAGATAGTGCCCGTGTTAGGAGAGTCCGCTCTTCTATAGCAAGTTGTGTAAAAGCAAAACGTATACTTTATAGCAAGTTGTGTAAAAGCAAAACGTATAATTTTATGCTAAAACTTACATTAAATTAATTTTTAAGATTAAATTACGTTAGATCAAATGTGTATATTTTACGCTCCAGTGAGATAGTAAAGCTAAAAAAGGAGTGGGTTCAAACATTTTGATGAGATCATGGAAACGAATAAATACTTTGAATGTTTTTTCGAACTAGAATAACAAAAGTCTAGTTTCATTTGCAAACTACGAGGTATTCAATAGCTAAAGGCTTTTACATTTTTTTTGTTTTCTTATGAATCTTCTCCGGCACGCACACGACAACTTACCAAAGTTTCATCACAATCGGTCGTTTTTGCGAGACTTGCGCACGGCCATTGTTTTATATATAGATAGACAAGCTTCTGCCCGGAACTTCGTCTGCATGAAATTTATTGTATTTACCCACCCCGTCGCGTCATTAGCGATCTTACTGATTTTTTTCTTTTCGATCGACTCCTATGGCGTCATAGCGTGATGTTAAATAGCCTATATTTCTTGGAAGATTTATTTAAAACTAGCTTTTGCCCGCGACTTCGTCCGCGTGAAGCAACTTTCATATAATTTTTTTTCGTAAGAACCATCCTCGTACTTCAAGGAATATTCTAGAAGAAGAATTAACGTAATCGGTTCAGCTGTTCAAGAGATTTGCGCTTAGCAACACACTCAGCGATTCATTTTTATATTATAGATGAAGTGTAATTTTTCATCTATTGGCAGTTAAAAACAAATGAAAATGACTTCGTAGACGCGCAGACGCCCAGCACATCAAGCTACTTCAATCTGTCTTTCTTTAATAGATTTTCAACTTTATCGCTAAAGCATTAGGTTCAGGGTTGATTGGGAAAACTTTACAGTTTCTGTTAGCTTGATGTGCTGGCGTCTATACCTAGAACCTTATATTCAATAAATTAATTTATTATAGTCTTACAAATGAGTCACGTTTCTGCAAAGGCCATTACATAAAATATTTCACGGACCAAACTACACAAAGTATTATTAACTTTTTTTTGGAGAAAAAGACAGAAAAAATACAGTGAAATATTACTTCATTTTCATTGTAGGTACGCACAGTGTAAGCTAACTAATGTGTGCAATTTATCTGAAATGCCTTTTTAATCTTGACAGCAAATATACACAGGGGCCTCTCAAGATTTGGAATACAGCTAGTATTTTCAAGAAAAACTTCAGATTTTCTTTCAAAACAATTTCAATAAGAAATATAAATTAGATTGAACTTTTCTTTTTAATTCGTAATTGATAAAAGTACAAAAGCTAACATTTGAGAGGCTAAAAATAAACTGTGGAATGATAAACTGAATCTTATCGTTATGTGACAAATGATTGATTCAACTCGTTGTACATTTTTTTTTTTAAAGCATAAAGGTTGTCTTTGTTTTCATAAACTTAGTGAAGCATTGAACATTTAAGACCGGTTTTTTTCCGTTCAGTTCAGAATAAAAATTGCAGTCTGCCGCGTCATATTTTCAGTACAATAGACGTTTGTGTAGAAAATCAGACGCGGTCAGTCGTCTTTCCGATTGGTCAGATTCTGATATTGTCAAAGTCCATCTACCATTCACGGATTACATCTTTTTAGGCACGTTTCGATATTGCATTATCATCATCATTCTCCTTTTTTTTTTTTTTTTTCTGGATGGGAAATCATCAAATGACCCCCTCCCGCTCTGGGTGAAGCGGAAGGGAGTGTCAGACTCTTACTGACTAAAACCCACCCGTGTTCTTCCTTAGACCTTTCTGTTCCAGGGCAGCGGTAACCCTTTCGGACGATCCCACCGCCCTGGCAGGCATCATCATTCTCCTGGCCTTGTCCCAATTTAATTGAAATCGCGTAGCATGACGTCTTTTTTTTCCATACTTCTCTATGGTTAGGAAGCGGGTGACTACCGAGATGACGGCTAATCTTGGTAGTCACCCCCTTTCTAACCGTATCATCATTCACACAGTACATCCGTCGTTTCTTTGGTCTTCCCCTACTCTTATAGCCATCGACATTTATACTCAAAACTTTCCTCACGACATTTTCGTCATCCCTCTGTACCACATGCCCATACCAGGACAACCGATTTCCACACAACTAGGTATAATCTTAACTAATATTATAAATGCAAAAGTAAGTTTGTTTGTTACGCTTTCACGCTAAAACGGCTGAACGGATTCAAATGAATTTTTTTGGCATATGAGTAGATCATGACATGAACAAGGACATAGATTTTTCATCCTGGATCGCAGACAAAGTCACGGGCTACAGCTAGTATAGTATATGGTTATAGGTATAATAATAGTACATTCCTGTTTGTTGTTTTTCGGAATATAGTACAGTCAACAGCAAAAGTAGATGATCAAAATCAGAAAGTCAATACTAATTAACGGAGTTCGCGTCAGAACTGTGTGGCGTCGAAGTGATTCAAAAGTATGACACTGAGTCTGACATACTTTTGAATCACTTCGACGCCACACAGTTCTGACGCAAACTCCGTTCATTAGTATTAAATTTCTGATTTTGATCATCTACTTTTGCTGTTGACTGTACCACTTTCGACCTCGCCTTTATTAATTTGCAACGTTAAAACTTCAACTTCAGTCTCTGACGAACGTTGCTAGACTGTTTGTGAAGGTAGCTTGGCGAAAGTTTGATCATCAAAGCGATGGAACTGCTGTTGGAAAGTTGTATTGTTTACTTTGAAAAAACACGTCTTTCGTAGACATTTTTAACCGAATTTAAAAAACAAGGTGATTCTTAATTTGTCTTTTATTTAAAAGAAAATATTTTCGGCCATAACTTGATGATTAAGAACTGATTTTATAGGTATATAAAGGTCAAGTTCTGATAATTTGTTTTTGAGTTAGCTTCAATATTTATTTCACCAATTTTCATGCAAATCCGTTTAGTTGTTTCTATGCCAATCCGAATTAAATCCAGACAATAAGACGAAATGAAAAATAAAATATTTTCACCGTCATTCAAAAATATTCAATGTACAATTTTGACTCCATTACTATTTTATTACATGTATATAAGTACATAGATTGTGCTCTTAAATTATGTATAAAACCAGTACACTAATTGCGTAACACACTATCGATCCCAATCTAAATCATTTTGACGGATATTGCAAATCCATTGCTTCATATAATGTTCAAAATATTTAACTCAACGACTAAATAACGCAATGAATGTTGTTGAATTGTCAAAATGAAAGCTATTGCTACTGTTTGTGTGTTATGCAACCCCGCTGAGGTGTTAACCGCCTTTCATTGCAGACTAACCTGTTTTTTATCCTCAAAAACTAGCGTTTTAAAAAACTAGCCATCAACATTCCCGCAGCGTCCCGACACAAGTACAGAACAAGTTCGCCTAACTAGCGCCACTCGTTGGTTATCTTTAGTACTAATTAACTAACAAAAAACAAACTTCTCGAAGTTTCCCCTACCTTCGGCTAGTTAGTGACCGCGGACGGTTGGATTAATGAAATAAGTACCGTCCGTTACTGTTACGTCACAAGGGGGGACGGGGGGAGGGGGAGGTGATAGTACCAAAATAGGGAGAGTTTGTAATTGATGCGGGTCGTTTGGATTGTGTCTTTAAAATTACTACTAGACGAGTTGATTTGGTTGCGTAGGTGCACATACCTACTTTTTTTTGTTTTTTTGTAGAAGGGAAATCATCAAATGACCCCTCCCGCTCTGGGTGGAGCGGAAGGGAGTGTCAGACTCTTACTGACTAAAACCCACCCGTGTTTCTTCCTTAGCCCTTTCTGTTCCAGGGCAGCGGTAATCCTTTCGGACGATCCCGCTACCCCGGCAGGCTTCGGCCCTGTCGGGCCCCGTCATCTGCTGACATCTCTATGAGGCGCGCGTGGAACACAACGCGCCGTCTGGCACGGGCCTGGTCCTGATCGGACGGTGAGCTACCCATTACTCTCCGCCCGCAGGCCCGCGCCTACGGTGGCCGAGAGTCGTCACGTGGCTCCCGACGCCCGGAGCGTCTCCCGCGGCTAGGTGCACGTACTTAGTGGATGTTTGAGAGGTTATAATAATAATAATAAAAATCTTTATTTATAAAAACTTTCAACATTGCTTAAAAACTAGGTCATATGAATTTCAGTGAGTTAAAGGTCATACAGATAGAGTAACCCTGACTTCTAAACAAGGAGATCCTGTGTCTTGGGAGTCAGTGTTCTGCTGTCACTGTAATACAAAAAGCTTTCACTAAAAAGTATGTTAACAAAATCTTGACAAAAAACAGATTTAAAAGTACAACTAAATTATTAATACTAAAAAACTAAATAATCAACTAAGTTATGATGGATTGGTTTTAAGAATAAACAACATTCTACTAGGCCTCCCCAAGCACCTCCACTTCGACCGGTTTGGTGCTCCTCGCATCCAACGGGTTCCTGCGGCCTCCACAAGCTCGTCGGTCCACCTTGTGGGAGGCCTTCCAATGCTACGTCTTTCTGTACGCGGTCGAAACTCCAGAACCTTTCCACCGAATCGGCCATCTGTTCTGCGAGCAAATGTGTCTGCCCACTGCCACTTATTTGGCAATTCTTCGGGCTATGGTAGGTAAGACCAGACCACGTGGAGTCGATTCGTTTCTGTCACTAACTTTTGTAGCACAACATATTGAATTTTTAAGACTCTATATAATTATCCATAATTGTAATTTTTAATTTTAATTAAAATTATGGATAGCATAACGTCTATTTTTATACATTTTCGGTGAAATAAAATACCATGAAAAATACACCGAACAAATAACATTCGTTAAAAAATAATTCTACTGTTTGATAAGTTTGTTAAACAAAAAAATGTGAAATATGTTTCATTCAAGTAAATAGAATATTTTAGTAATATTTTTAGCCCAAAGAATCCGCATTGCCATCCAACGTGGTAATGCTGCCAGCCTTTTGGGCACCTATCCCATTGACAGTGATGCGGACGAATTTTTTGATGCCCAATGAGCTCCTGCCTTTTTCTATATTTTTTCGTATTATATACTTGTATATAATTGTATATAGTATATATTAGTGTTAGTTCGATGAAATGTAAATAAATGGATAGTAAATAGTCTTTGAAACAATAATATTCGAAATAAAAATACAAGGACCAAATATTAAATGAAACATTTTCTGGGAAACGAAATTCTACATGAAATTTATGTCTGCGAAACAAGGGGACAACCTAATAATATACTCGTAGATGGCTGTGTAGTTTAAAATATTGCCAATAAACGTCATACTTTCGCAGATATATTGATTAAGCCAATTGTTTCTAGCTGTTGTACTAATTACATCTTTATAACAAGGCCAATCTGAACTCTATTTCTATAGCAGGAATAAAGTTTATGACACCCTTGTTAGAACATTAAGGATTAAAAAGCAATAGAAGTAATTGTTGGTATTTAGTTTAGCGATAAGAACTTAGATTCTGTGCGGACTGTGACATATGTGTATGGGCATGAATGATGCGGAGGAATGAAGAAATATCACGAGGAAAGTTTTGAGTATGAATATTAGCTATAGGGAGATTAAAGAAACTATGGATGGACTGTGTGAAAGAAGATATGGCTGGAAGGTGACTACCGAGATGACGACTAATAGAGAAGTAGGTATTGAAGAAAAAGACATGTTGCGCCGACCCCAAATAAATGGTATAAGGGCAGGAGAACGATGATGACTTTAGACGATCTATCTGGGATCAGTTCAATCCAGTCAAACCGTAATTGTTGTCGACCTCAAGAATTATATTTTGATACCGCAAAAAACGTTAGAAAATTTAGATTTCGACGGACTGGCACTTTCGCCTAGTAATTTATATACCTATACTATATTATACAGAGTGGCGATTAGGTTATCACATTAAATAGTACAGCGGTCATTACAAGTTGTTAAAAGTCTGTTAAAATAATAAAATTTAAATTTTACTAAAAATATAAAAAAAGCAAATAAAATAATTAGCGTAAAATTGTCATGAAATAAACCATCCTTGATAATAAGTCACTAGACACGCGTGAGGCAATGGTATCAAGAATCAACACAACCTTTATGTTATTGTTACTAAGTAAACACAAATTAAGTTAGGTAAATACTGAAACGAAAAAAAGGTCCCACGACTAAAATGTTAATTGTTATTAATTCTTTTAATTGTGTATGTTTAATATACATACGTTATGTAGAATACGTGGTTTTAATTCGTATGATAACCTAATCGCCACACTGTATATACATATTATATATAGCTATATTAAATAGCTATAAAACATAGCCATCAAAGTGATGACGCAAGTTCCTGTGGGCCAGTTAAAGCGTCTTGTTAACCTTCCACTTTAATCGCCTAACTTTTATAATTGAACCACAGTCTGCTAGAACTTTTAAATATATGTCAGGACCTCCTTCCTCTTCTGAGAAGTCAATAGGAATACCACTTACAACACCCAGTATGGGTTATATAATACGGAACTACATCCTCATACTAAATTTGTCCCTCAAACGTTATTTGAGATAAAAAGCATTATCTTTTTTTTTTGCAAAAAGCGTTTGCGTCCTGAGGGGATGCAAACTCATCCGATATGCGGTTTCAACCGACTTGCTTGACTACGACAATAGATTTGCAAAAAAGCACCGAAAGCAGGGTGCATGGCAGCTCCAGAATTAGGTGGAGCTTCCGGACGGGAAAAATGGTCGATAAAAGGTCCTTTATCTGTTACTGAGTACCTAACACGGCCTATATGAGTTCTCGATTGTTTGGTAGGACGATTGGATACATCATCTTCATTACCGGGACGTTTACGGATGTTAGTCTGAGATGAAAGGATTTGGGATTCCAGATTACAGACCACATCTGCAAACTAGCTTAATGGGTTGGGTTAGATGGAGAAATGCCGGATAGGGGTAATAGGGATACCATCAGGAAGGAGGGAGGGGGATTATTTTTATTCATATTCACCTATCTTAATTTTTTGGTTTTTCCTCGTAGGAGTGAATAATTGTGTTCTTTTTGAGTGAAATAAATTACTTGGGTACATTACCAGTCGACAGCGATGCGGATGAATTTTTCGACGTTATATTTTAGTTTGTAAATAGTTTTAGTGAATTTAGGATATCATTTGTTATTTTAGTGTTAGCTTGTAAATTTTGATTGGTACCAAATAAATTCATTTATCCATATAAAAAAAAATGTGAAGTCCATATTCATATTTAATAATTATGGATAATGGTGACCAATATGATTAAAAACATCGAGGCTGTTAAATCGGTGTTTTGTGCGCAGCGTCTTAGAATATGAATGCGTCTAAATAATGTATTGGGGATTTCGCAGATTACCAGATTGAGCATCTACGGGTTAATTGCGTAACACACTTTTACAGTAGCAAAGGGTTTCATTTTAAGACAATTCAACATCATTCATTGCGTTATTTACGTTGTTGAGCAGACATATTTTTCCAACATTTATAAAGCAATGGATTAGCAAAATTCTTAAAAAAAATCAGATTAAGATTGTGTTACGCAATTAGGGAGCTTATCCCCAAATACACTATTTGAGAGAACCAACTAGAATGGGTTAAAATAACCACCTTAACTATCGCCTCCGTAAACCTCCGATGGCCTATGGATATAGTTTTCGAACACATAGTCTGTTAACACTCTATGAAAGGAACTTTATGGCTATGTGTTTGTTTTATGACATAGGTACTCAATGGAGGCCTCGATAACCCGGAGTTGGTCGCACAGGTATCTTTTAACCTGCACTCGTAACACTTAAATACACATTTTTAGAAAATCGAAGGCAAAAGACAAACTATTAATCTCTTTTAAGGTTTAAATAAACAATTATGCAATTTAATGAACGCAAGAGCTCAAACACACCAATTGGTGTATTGAGCTTAATAAGCATAAAACAATGACCATAACTTATTTTTTTAAAGCTATTATTACTAACCTTAACCTTTAAATATCTAGGTCACGTTGTGACAGATGACCTCAGGGACGATGAAGAGATTGAGCTGCGCAGGGCTCTGGCGGTGAGAGCCAATATGCTCACACGCAGGTTCGCACGATGCACGAGAGAAGTGAAAGTTACGCTATTCAAAGCATATTGCCAGTCCTTCTACTCAAGTGGCCTGTGGGTGAGATATACGCAGCGAGCCTACAGAGCCCTGCGCACTCAGTACAATAATGCGTTCAGAATGTTGTTGGGTCTGCCGTGGAGGTGTAGCGCGTCTGGGATGTTTGTTGAAGCGCGCACTGATGGTTTCCAGGCCATCATGCGCAAAAAAGCAGCTTCCCTGCTGGCCCGTATACGGGGTAGCAACAACGGCATTCTGAACGCAATAGCAGTAAGGTTTGATTGTCCCTTTCAGAATCGGTGGGTCATGTCGTGTGTAGGTGTGGCGAGACATGGCAATTTATAAAAAAATAATGTAAAGTGTACTAGGTTAAGGTTTCTATGGGTCTATGCCACCCGAAATAAAGTTATTATTATTATTACTAAGAAAACCGTGTTATCATTACTTTTTTCCATTTAAAATTGAGTCTTATTGCCTTGAAATACGATTTAGGTTTTTTTGGCTCAATCGGCAGCCACTGTGGCTAAACATATAATTTTTGAAAAAATACCTATAATAAAAGTTACTGAACTCGATTGAGTAGTCAATTTTGAAGAAACTACTTTTAAGACTAGGGTTTATTCTGTTACACCTTGTATATCCTACTAACATTTTAAACGCAAAAGTTTGTATAGATGGATGGATGGTAAATGTTTGTAACTCTTTCACGCAAAAACTACTGAAGGGATTTGGATAAAAGGCACACAGATAGTTTATAACCAGAATTAACACGTAGGATACTCTCTATCCCGATATTCCCACGGGATCGAAACTGAGCCTACACCATCGAAGCCAACCACGTAAGATCATGCTGCAACTGACATGATACAACATCACGCCATGTTTCCCCGAAGACCGGGAACTAATCCAAACTCCGGGCTGCTTCTCAAAACTTCCAGATAGAACAACCCAATAACACTTAGCCCGACCTTTTTTTTTGGGTGGGAAATCATCAAAATACGTTCTCTCCCGCTTTGGGCTGAGCGGAAGGGCGTGTCAGTCTTTTACTGACTAAAACCCACCCGTGTTCCTTCAGTTCCACAGGGGCCACGGTATCTCTTTCGAACAACCCGCGGCCCTGGCAGGCATCGGCCCTAGCGGACCCCATCAGTTCGTCCTGACATCTCTTTGAGGCACGCGTGGAACACAAAGCGCCGTCAACCCTCGACCGCCGAGCGAGCCGACCCGCTCGCCGCCCGCAAGCCTGTGCCTACGGTGGCCGGGAGTCGGCTGTTGACTCCCATTCAGGGCGTCTCCTGCGGCGACTAGGAGCGTGAGGGCGCAGAGATTGCCTCTCCCTCACGCGTTCCGCCTCCTCCTTTGCGAGCATTACTGCTTCGCAGAAGGAGGTGACGGCCTCCCATGCGCTCTCGCTCCGTACCATGGCGTGGACCAGGGCCGGACGCGAGAGATCGCCGCCGCCGATCGCCGCCAAGAGGACGCGGCGGTGCTCCGCCTAACCTGGGCAGACCTCCACCGTATTGTCCACCGTGTCTTCCGGGTGATCTACACAGTGGTGACACCCTGGCGTTTCCACCCGCCTTATCCTGAACAGGAACCTCCCGAAACGATCGTGTCCGGTGAGGACCTGCGTCAGGCGGAAGGTGAGATCACCGTGGCGCCTCTCTAGCTACTCCTCAAAGAGGGGACTTATCGCCGCTATTGTGGCGTGCCCAACACTTAGCCCGACCTAGGACTCGAATCCGCGACCACTATACCAACGAGGCAATAGAATAGAATAGAAAACTTTTATTTCAGACAGGAAATAAAACCAACAAAAACCAATAAACAATAAACTGACCTACAAAATAAAATACGAAGGAACTTATTGACGACTTGTTTAAGATTTTAAGGTTCTCTACCTTAAAATCTTAAACAAGTCGTTAATAAGTTATGAGAAATTATGGAAAAGTGTACCACTTTAAAAAAACTAGTAAGGAAAGGTTAACCTCAAGTATAATTTCTGTTATGGTATAAAAAATATTATAGTCAAAAATTTACTACATATTAAAAGGGTTACTATCACAGCGCATTCTAATAATGTTGTTGCAAAAATCTAAAAAATATGTCTGTATATGCCTAAGCTAATATACTGAACGTTTTTTTCTCCAACATTGGTACAGTACACAGCAGCTGGCTATTGGGATATGACGATGCTGGTACACAGGCCTCCTCTCTTCAAGAGGGAGTGGGCTTTAATCCACAAAGTGGGCCAAGTGCAGGTTTGTAGATGTGTAGAACACCACATGCAAAATTCTGCATCTGGCAAGAACAGCTTACCGCGCAACTAGCATATATACAACGGCCCGTATTAATCATCGGGCAGTTGCCTGCTAGATAACACCCGTCTGGTCGGAGGATCCTCCATTTTCAATGGAGGATGAGTGAACTTTACACCCTGTTCCTCATACCTCTATAGATGTCAAACACTTTCGAATTTTTGGTACATTAAGTACTTTATATGTACAAAGTCACACAGAATTGGCATATATTCCCTGTTAGCCTGACAAAAGCACTATTAATTCTTCAATAATACTCGTATTTTTATTAATCCTCATAGCATCTATACCCACACAGATATTTGCAATTCTCGTCATCTTGTTCCCACCTAATACAACCAACATACATTAATGTTGACCCCTCAAATAGACCAACTTAACGGATTACCATACAGACACACAAGGTATAACCTTGTAATACATCCCAGATCTGTCAATTAATTATTCAGTGTAGGACAATCCCTAATCAACTAAGCACTAGGTCACGACTCTCGGGTTCATGATAGTCAATAGAGCTATTGTGGTCAACTCCCCTTACATAAGCTTATCGGGTAGCTTTGTGTGAGAGGTTAATTGTATATATAACTATTAACACTGGATACTAAATTAAATGACTAAGTAACTAAACACAAATATACACAAAAAAATCCGTTTTGTTTTTTTGTCACCTAAGTCGCATTCCACCAAGCTTTTGCATAGAATTAGTCTTACACTGAGAATAAATTTTGAATTTTTGACAGTTTTTTCATACTAGAACTATTAGACGTCAATTTTATTCCGATGATAAAAGTTATCTGACTTTGGTAAAACAAGCCCTTATTAGGCGTCGAAGTACTCGTCCACATCACTGCCATCCGGAAATGTGCCCATAAGACTGGCAGTATTACCTCGATGAATGGCACTGCTAATTCTTTGGCCAAAGAACGAGCTAGCCCTCTGGTCACGTGAAGGTTCCTTAATTTCTGAAATTTCCTGAAAAAAGATGATGACCATGATCCGAGCGTTTCGAAACGACACGACAAAACAAATTTTCAAAACTACAAATCTGAGCAGAAACAAAACAAATCCAATCTATTCCTATTCAGTATTAGTTGGTCGCAAAATAAGCAATTAAAGAAATAAAGCTCGTTACTCGACTAATATAGTTTTATGGAGCCATTAATAGCTCAAGCACTCACGTGTGGACCCTTGTTTTCATGTCAACTATTAGCATTTAGTGTTGGGCGTTGTATCGTTTGTTGTGTATCTGAAAGGAGTTATCGAGTAGTTGAAATCAATCGACAAAATGTCATAATGACCTCGCACATTTCAGACGATCCTCTGAAACAATAAAAAATAATCTTTATGTTTTTATCTGACAACCAGTCTTACCAAGGGGTTTCGTATTACCCGGTAACTGGGTTGTGGAAGTCAGATAAGGAGTCGCTCCATGTAAAATACTGGTACTCAGCTGCAGACCCCAACATATTTGGGAAAAGGTTAGGCAGATGTATGTGTGTGTTTGTAACTGATTAGCAAACATTTTGTAGATGTTTTGTGAGATGTAGAATATACGCAAAAGTAGGTTGTTGTCTATTGTTTTTATTACTTGTTAATAGTCTTAGATGCAAAATAATTATAATATTTTTTGCAATCACTTTCAGTAAAAGGTGTGTTATTTTTCTTTAACCATTATGTCAAACTGACATTCAATTCGCAAATCTCTACTAGTAAATGACACCAGTCCGCAATGGGCCCGCGATTGCAGCTCACTCCCTCTCGAAGAGAGGAGGCTTGTGTCCCAGCAGTGGGAACATTATAGGCTGAATATGCTACATGACACCAGCCGCCTCACAACTTATTCACACATTAACACAACTATCGATAGATCGACACACCACTATCGCATGTGCTCAGCGGCACATATTGCGTCAGGGTTGCCACGTAGGAAAATGCGCCGGCGACACCGAAATTGCAATATGGCTCGCACCGTAAGCATGTGATTACATAAGGCTTGTAACAAAGAGGTAATGTTTAACTGGAAATGTTCCATATTTGTACCGTGCCACCCCTTGGGGATATTTAGAAAGAAAATGTACGTGTGTATAAAGGTGTATACATACATGTGGCGCTTTCCTCCTTAAAGTTGACGTATATGACATGAATGTAATTTCAGGGGTGAAATCTTTTCGCCCGATGTATTTACATGATGTTGAGTATTCGTAAATTTAAATATATCTTGCAAATGACGTCATACGTTTAGCGGGTTTGTATAAAATCACCTTCGTTATTGTTCCAATAATTTTGTACTAAAAAAAAATGTTGTCATTTTGACAGCGTAGGTATTGCACTTTTCTTTGAAACAGCAGATTTGTTTTGATTGCTCGTTTGCGCATCAATGGCGCGTATAAGACTGTTTGGTTAAATAGGGTTTGCAGAGCCACATATTACATTAAAACTATTATATTTTCGACTTTAAATTATTATATGTAGTATACCATGGGCTACTGCCCAATTGTTGTTCTCAGGATGTTGTATATGTTCTAATTATTTCGCGGATAACTCAGCTTGCGCGATGTACGACATGTGTGACATCAGGTATGATGGTTCGTCGTTGTAGATGTCGCCAGTGTTTTGAATTATACGTTTTAAGAAATAGTGTTTTGTAGTACGGACCCTGATCAAACAATTTGGATTTTTTTAAATGTGTGTTTATATTAATTGGCGACAATTAGGAAACTTGAGAAACAACTAAAATAAAGCTATGATATTTTGGTCAGCAATTAGGCATAATCAAACACTTGTGAGAATCTATCACCGATGTTGTATTCGGGGGCAAGATACAGCCATACACCTATCATTAAGTAATAATGAAAAAAAAAACAAACCACCAATAATTTATCGTTAGTCATTGTTGCCTTTTTACAGCTTGAAACCGAATCTAGACCAAATGGCTAGACCAATCTAGACAAATTGGAACTAATAGCATTCGTCTGATTGCCTAAATGTTTTTCTATTATCAAGGAACACCAGACTATAAAAGAAACGAATAGATTCTAGTTCAGACACACCAGCTAACTTTAAATTAAGTCAAAACCAAAAACGAAATATTTAGGTTAATACGTCGTGAATACTTAAACAGAGTATTCTTTTTTTTTGACTAAGGGACGATTTTTTAATAGCCAGATAATTTTATCTGCGGTTTGACAGTTTTTGTATAGAAAATATGTAAACTGTCACGTGGGTCACTAAGTGACTATTGACACTGAGTTACGATAAGACTGAAGATTTACTAGATGTATCAATCGCTTAACCTAATGTAGGTAATAAAGTCATATAATTCTATTTATAATTGTATTTATACAGGATTACATAAACGCAAGTTTTTCACCATATTTACCTCTTTCTCAATACATATACATAGGTACTTTAATAGGCCATATCTATGCATTTACTAGTAAATAGTTATCAAAATAATAATATTATGTGCTCGTCCTACAACTGCTGATACTATGTTTCGAATTATAGGCGAGGACGCTGGCACCCTAAACACAAGTTAAATCTCAGTTTGGGTTCCAGAGTTTATCGAAATCACCTTTCCTTTGTTGTAATGCTGCATAGTGTATAGATAAGTGTTTTGTATACAACTGAAGTTAATAAAGAAACTCTTTTTTTTTACTGTCATAATTTTCTTGAGACTGACTAATTGAAAAATCACCCCTTAAATTATAGAATAGGTCGTTAAAAATAAACTGGTAAAAATTAAAAGAAACTGTGTCTGTATGATACCCCTAGGGTGATGATGATGATGCATTTTCTGTAATTTAGTTATGTGTAGAAAAATCATATTGTAAAAGCGCATTTACATAACATAGATAACCAGACTATCACGTACCCACTGCTGGTATACAGGCTTTCTCTCGGTAATAAGGAGTGGGCCGTAATGCACCACGCGGGCCTGGTGCGGGCTGGTGTCATTTACTAGTAGAGATTTGTAAATTTAATGTCACTGAAAGTGTTTGCAAAAAAAAAAAAATTTATTTATTTTTTTTCCAAAGGTTCCCAAGAGTATTAACAAGTAATAAAAAACAATAGACACGTACATCTACCTGATTAGTAGATGTCACATGTTTTCGAATTTTTGACCTTAGGACATGCCGGTTTCCTCACGATATTTTCCTTCACCGTTTTGAGAGCAGTCATGGTGATGAAATTATTTACACAAAATAAAACGCATGTAAGTACGATGATATAAATGTTCACCTTTTAATATATAAAGCTTCTAACCAAAATAAGATGGGAGGATAAGAAAGGTTTCGCCCTTGATCGGGCAAAAGAAATATTGCTCCAGTTGACTGAGTACAGTAAAGCAGTACATTTGTGTAGACGACACAGAATGAGACATAAAGGCCATAAAGCCCATTCTCTGGAAATAGTGTCTCTAAATATTTATAGACTTTTTGTTAGGCTGGAGAAAAAAGGTTTAAGCAGAATTGACGTAATAATACTTTAGAAATAGATATTTTGTGCTCGAATTTCATATCTTGGAGGAGTCGGAGAGTCAATAGAATAGTTCTTTTGCCACCTTATTGTATTTTTGTTTGCTAAAGGGCTGTTTAGACAGTGACTAGGTATGGTGATGTTTTTTCTTTATCATTGATTCTGGAAAGAAAAATGTTTTTTTAGAAATCTTAACAATGTTGCGTGTAAAGATATAATAGAACTATTTGTAAATAATTCTGTAGCTACATTTAATTTGAGAGACCGTTTATCCGTGTAATTCCAGCATAATAAGCAATAGTTATAAAATCATTTATTTTCATAAATCAAAACAACTAATAATTACAAATGCGAAAGCAAGTTATTTTGTTTTTTACGCTTTCCCGCTAAAATGGCTGAACGGATTTGGATGAAATTTGGAAAATAGATCATGACCTGGAGACGGACATAAGTTTCTTTTTATCCTCGCTCGCAGACAAAGTCGCGGGCAACAACTAGTATTATAATGAAGATAAAATAATTGTTTTCATGTATGTTTATTTGTTACGTTAAATTTCATCCCAATCTGTTTAGCCGTTTTAGAATGAAAGTTCTAATAATAGAGGTGGTTCTAGGTACTTTTATGCTGTAGTAAACTGTATGAAAAATTTTCATATGGGTAATTTTTACCACAATATGTTAAATTTTCAGCAATGCTTGGCACAGGTAAACGCTTTATAGCGCACGGGTACCGGTTCTAGTAATAAACACACAAGCCAAGGGTTTTAACTTATGAGTTTCATATGTAAATTTATCGCAGTCGGCGTTGGGCTAATTTGTGCCATAAATTTTGCTATACTTGCTCGTCTCTATGAGGCTATGAAAGCTATGCTTAAACGAGATATATGTAACACTACTGAGGTCAATATTATTTTCACCCTTTCTGAACATTGTCCTCTAAAAATATTTTTTGCAGTAGATAAAGGAGATCAGTCATATTGGGCCGAAAATCCAAAATGGCCGGCCAACGAACAAAAAGGAGTTACTCCCTGGTCGGGGAAGTCTTACTTATCATTTCTTACTATTGCGATAAATCTCTACGACCATTCCTTCAGCTGTTTTTGAAAGTTGAAAATCAAGTTTTACACATAAAAAAAACCTGATTTTAGAACTAAATATGCAAAAAAACAGTTATAAAAAAACTCGCAGAGGTTTGTTGTCATAGTAGGTAATACTTGTTTAAGATCACCTTCCATTTATTTTCGCCAATCGGTAGTTTTACATTTTATTAAAATGTATACAACTAGATTTTTGAACTTTATTGTATGTATAGACACCACACTACTACATTAGACTATAACACAACAACAACACACTACAACAACAACAACACAGTTGGTGTGTAACACAACAACAACACAGTTGTTGTGTTGTTGTTGTTGTAGTGTGTTGTATACACTACAACTATTTACACTAGATACTATGATAATTAAAGAACTAACTAACTTGCTATAAAAATATTATAATACTATACATATACTTTGGTGACGGTTAACTAAAATAAGTTTACTGAATGCATCGTCTGTTCTCATGTAAGTGGCGTTTTTGTCTTTTATGAGAATAAATGATTTAAACCTAAATAAATACAAAAACAAAGAACACTTAGGCGTCGAAGCACTCGTCAGCAAAAAGTAAATTGCATTCTAAAATGATTTTAAAACGATCGACGAATTAATTTCAATGTGACGTCAATTCTATAAATATTCATGAATTCTTTTATTATTTTACTCTGTTTTTATTGTTATTATTTCACGGATTATTTAAAATACTAATTAGCTAATATGAATTGAAAGGAATACAAATAAATGATGAATTCAATGCTGTATTTATTTTTGATACGATATTAATATGAGTACCTATCTATGAATTATATTCCAGTTTTTAAATTAAACTCTTTTTAACTGATAATTACAAAGCCTATAACTGACTGGCCCGTTGGTCTTGTGGTTGCAAGCGCGACTGCTGAGCGTGGGTCCTGGTTTCGATTCGTTTCGATTGGGTTTTCCATTTGGAATCTTAGTAACAGTCTGAAGTTTGGAAGTTAGCGGTTTAATACCCCCGTGGCTCGGAAAGCACGTAAACGCCCTTGGTCCTGCGGATGATCTCTCCCCGGTCGTGTCGGATTGCCATCCCATCGGACTATGAGAGTAAAGGAACAGAGCGTGCACCTGCTTTTACGCACACACTTGTGCACTATAATATCTCCTGCGTACCTGGCTAATGTCCGTTGGGATTGACCACCGTGACCGAAATCGGTCGGGAGGCAATTATTATTATTACAAAGCCAATATAGTAAACAAGCTGACGTGACAAAGTTCATGATGTTTGGTTTATTTTAGTAAAACTGAAGGCTTTGTTATTTATAAATCGTAATAACAAAAGCTTAACGTAACGTAGATGAAACTTATGTGTTTTTTTATTATATGTGTGTGTGTTATTTGTTGGTATATTTGATACCAGCTTCTGCCCACGGCTTCGCCCGCGTGGATATGGGAAATTATCCCTCGGGAACGTGTTACCGGGACAAAAAAGCCTATCTCCTCCCTCAGTGTGCCATCTGTCTCCTTGCCAAATTTTATCAAAATCCGTTGAGTGCTTTAGGAGAAAAATGGTAAAATATGGGCAGATTTACTTTCAAATATTTAATATTTTAATTTACGATGTCACATTATCATAATTTATTATTCTTCTCTTCTTGTTCTCACACACTATTGCCTACATTTTTTTTTTCATTTCTCCTTTCCCAATTTTTCTTTAAGCAGTGCCATTGTACTCAAAGTTATATTTTAAGTCGTATATCTATCTATTTTAGGGCTGATATTTCAATCGACCGATAATTTTTATTCGTGGAATAAAATTGACGTCTGACAGTTGGTGGAAGAACTGTCAAAAATCCAAAATTATTCCTCCGATAAAGTTATCTGGCGTTGGAAAAAATAGCCCTTACTGTTATAGCAGACCCCGAGTCCCGAGTCAACTCCCCGCACTTCTAGAGTTCGCCGTGCGCCGGCCAGGTTATGTGATAATGTGACTACGGTTCGGCACAACACTATCAATGTCGTCCCACGCACCGCACCAGTGAGTCGTAAGCGCCCGGTAACTGCGCACGCGCTCGGCGTTCACAGACTTGTGCGTCTCGCGACTGGACTTTAGTGGACGGCCATTAAAGTCCATTATTCTTAAGATCTATAGTAAATAATAAGTGTCACACTGTTTCCCTGTACATCGTTTTATAACAATATACACAGTTTACATGCACAATAGCTGGAGTTTCCTTTGTGTTAAGTACCGCGACTATACTGTTTGTAAATAAATAACTTCAAGTCAAGGGGTACCTACATTAGCCTTTAACCCTGTCGGGTCTTATACCTACTAAGTTAGGGATGACAAAACATTGGTCAAGCTTAGGACGGAACACAAGCTTTAAATCCAAGAACAAATACCTAATTATTCCAATATTCATAGCTGAGCTTCTTACCAAAGTATAAGTTGGTTTCCTAGGATCCTAGGATGTACTTGTAACATCAACACGTAGAGAAGTTTATCAACAGTTACATAATGTTTACTTAAGTAAATTCTACTGAATATTAATTTCTAAACGGAATATAGGTATTGTACTAGTTATTAATAACATCACAATGTTAAAAATCAATTAATGTAAACAAACTATATCTACCAACTGAATTTGCAATGAAATTCAAACCCATTCTCTCAGAAAATAGAGTAGTTTTCACATTGCCACATAATAAACTCACTCAATTTATGTCGCAACGATAATCAAAATTCAGTACGTAACAATTATTTACAGATTCTGTTAGTAATGAGACACTGTGCAGTGGCGGGAAACTAATCCATTAGTATACTCAACTAAAGGCATTAGTAGGATTACAACTAATATCATTAAAATCCCATCTATCCGTGAAATGTTAACGTTCAAGTATAAGGGTAGTTTTGCGTGTGCTTGTGTCTCATAGTATAACTTGTGCTTCCTAGCCTTGTGCAACTGTTCAGGACTTCTTGTTTTTGAGTTTTTGAGCTATGTACGAGAAAGTGAATCGTTCCGTCGGCGAACCGTTCATTGGAGAAATGAATGTCGGAAAACTGATCCAGAATCGTAGTAGTAGTGCAGTCAGTTCAAACACTGGGCTTGTAGGTACTGTGTGGGAGTTTATTCACCGCAGCCGTCACCGAGACGTCAACGAGAAACGAGAATATTCAAACCAAACATGACGTCTCGGTGAAGTCAATCGTTTGTCCACCGCGGACGAACTCGGCGGTTCAGTATGTTTTATCATGGGTAAAATAAAAGCCGGGTAAACGGCGGTGGTCATTTCATGGTTTTTGAGGGTGCTAAAGCCAATAGCGAGTTCCAAACGACCTCTGTTCCTGACGGGGTCCAGGAAAAAGGAGGAGGTTTTCAAGTCAACGCGTATAATATTGTTAAATGTTAAAGTTTTTAGTGAAAATGGTGGAAAGCGCAAGTGAACACGTATGACACCCACTGGTTTAGTCCGCACTAGCTAAACGAACCGAACCGTCCGAAAAGCCCTCAGTGGGTAAAAAGGGTGAAACAATATCGTTTAAAACAGATTACTTTATTCCTTTTTTGTCTAGCCGATTTATGTCCAGGATAAAGGCTAGGCTAGACGTATCAGCGTCACATAAGAATATTAAAGACATTGAGCTATATGCTCATAAAATCGTTTCATAGTTCACCAGTCAACTGTTATAAGGGTTAGGCTTCTGCACATAAATTATAATCAGCTGTTTGTTTGTAAGTCTCTGTAAAGACTGGGTGCACACATTACATTTGCATTTACTTACATTTGCGAATAATCAAACTAAGACCACTAGAAGTGATTAACTACTCCAGTATTCCGTTACCACACTGTCAAACTTAGCTTCCTAGCCTTGTGTAACTGGTCTAGTTACGTCTTCCAAAACATTGCCATATCTTTTTTTTTCACAGCGATTACAAATAAAGCACCATAGTAGTTATTGCTCGATATTAAAATGCCTATCTAATGACATATGTTTGGTTGTTATTGATCGTGGGGACCATTTTGACCAGTCCACCTTTATAGGTACTTAGATCACGTCACAAGCACACATCTACCTAACGATTTGGGGTAGGTATACAGGCGTGCTGTTATGTTGTAAATATGTATTTATTAAATGTGCTTAAAACAAACAGGGGAAAAATCATACGCCATCAAAAAATTCGTCCGCATCGCTGTCAGCGGGACAAGTGCCCAGAAGGCTGCCAGCATTGCCACGTTGTATGGCGATGCTGATTCTTTGGCGAAATAACCTGAGTTGAATGAGGCAGATAGCCTACGAAATCAAACACAACCATTTCCCAGAAACAACGGTACCAAATAAACCTAGCCAACAAAACACACAAAGCCTGGACGTAAAACTAGTATTTACAGGTCCTAGTAAAGTCATAAAATTATTTCATAGCTCAACTACCTATAGGGCCCTTGTTTTATCGAAAACACTAAATGTTATCGCCTTTTGTATCGTGAAAGCTGATATAAAGCCAGATTGGAAGGCATCAAACTCTTCCATCTTGAATGATTTACGACGGTGCCTCTATTTAAAAATGATTGGAAGTTTAAAGGGACTGATTGAAATCAGTGTTTTGATTGAATTCACACAATGGGCCTGTTTGGATCATGCTTTCCTTAGTTTTATAAGTTGTCTTACATATAAAGTTGTCAAAAAATAAAAGGCCCGTTTTGACATTGACAGTTCTAGTAGTTAATAAAGATCACATTCGCTAAACACGTATTCGTTTGTATAAAACTGACAGGTGTCAAGAACGAATTCTCAAATTTCAAAACGGGCCTTTTATTTTTTGACAACTATAATAAATTACGATCAACAATCAACTCAGCCTATTGCAGTCCACTGCTGGACATAGGCCTAATCTAACCTAACCCACCCTGCGTACATTAGGATACGTGTGACTTAAATAATCCATTATTGCACGGCGTAAAATTAGCGCCCGAGCGTAACGAAATTGCTAAACGCCTTGCATGTATGCAAACCTAAACCGCGCACTTAAGTCACGGTTTTCTGTGCAAAAATGGACTACTCAAGTCAAAACGTGAACGGGATTTTTTAACAAAACATAACATCACGCCATGTTTCCTCAAAGAGTTAGGCAGAGGTGATTTTTAATTATGGTATAGTTATTTTAATCTAGGCGTATCATCCACAAATAATGATAATAATTAACGTATGAAAAATATTGTAAAACATTTTAAAAGAGTAACGATTTTTACTGAAAACCTTTTGGAAGGGACGACTTGAATCAATTCTATTTTTAGCTTAGAGGTTTGTTTGTGATGAAAAATGTTGACGTTGAAAAATACCCTTTCTGTGCCTATCTCACTAATGTTATAAACGCTAAAGTTTTTATTAATGGATATGGTTACTCTTTCACGTAAAAACTACTCCACGGATTTGGATGAAATTTGGCACACAGATGTTTTATAACTAGGATTAACACAGAATACTTTTTATCCCGGTATCCCCACGGGATCGAAACGTATGCGGGTGAAACTGCGGGGCGCTGCTAGTTTGAAATAAATGCTTTGACTTTGTGTACCTAATAGTACCTACACCAATATGTCACCCGTTATGTAACGTGAAATAGGTACCAGACCACTTAGGCGGTTGCCAAGGCGTGGGCTGTTGCCTACCAGATTAGACCCATTAATATGTTTTTCTTTTGTTTTTCCAAGAATGACGACGGAAGAGGGTAGTCCTATTTTCGTTCATCATCGTCTCAATCCATACGAAAGTAACCCTGTCTGTATTTAATTAACTAGGTAGTCTTTATTTGTTCAGACTACATGCGCTTTCTGTAATTGTTATTCAGGGTACAGTCATCATCTGTCTAGCCTTTTTCCAACTATGTTGGGGTCGGCTTCCAGTCTAACCGGATGCAGCTGAATACCAGTATTTTACATGAAGCGACTGCCTATCTGACCTCCACAACCCAGTTACTGGGTAGTACGATACCGCTTGGTAAGACTGGTTGTCAGACTTTCGGGCTACTGACGACCCGTAACGACGGTCATAGATCCACGAATGAAAGCCGGGAGCAACGGCTTAACGTGCTTTCCGAGGCATGGAGGGGTCTTGGTATGTGCAAATGGTCACCCATCCACGGACCAACCGCGGCAAGCGTGGCAAATCGATCGAGCCGTGCGGCTGCTATTACAGTGTTAGTAACAAAATAGTACTAGCGGGTAGAACCTGGATGACGCTGGCACAGGGGGGGAGGATTGACACATGAAAAGCGAAGCCTATGCCCATCAGTGGGTGAAGTTGGGCTATGGATGATGATCATAATGATGTTAGTACCTACTTAATAACTAGAACAGCAGTGCGATTCTGTAATCATCTCACCGTGAAAACTTAGGTAAAGTGAGCGTGGAGTGAGCTGTCATTCCAAGTACCTAATGCTAAGGATTGACACTACTGACAACTCACATCAAGCTCACTTCACTTGAGTTTTCACGGTGTGATTTTTACAGAATCGACCGGCTGATCGGGTCCGATTTGTGAGCGCCTACACTAGCTGTCCGCCCGGCCGGCTATCGATTGCAAGATAGTGTTGACGCCACGTAGCATGCGGAGTAGCGAGGCAGATTTCTTACGCCACAGTGCATCAAAGTCGTCAGTGCGTGCGTTTGTAAACATTGCCGAGGCACTACAGACGCGGCAATTGCAACAATAACCCTGGATGCGTATGTTGCCTTTTCACGCCTGTACCACTGAACGGATCTCGATCAAAGGAGGTAGATGACATCCTGGAGAAGGACATATGCTAGCCAGCTAGCTTTTAGTCCCAGTAACACGTGTCGGATTGTTTCCGACATTTACTCAGGCGAAGCTAGTTACTAATAAACCCTTAAACTTACAGGCTTCATAAAAGTGAAGTATTTTTTAAGAAATAATCAGGTACAATCATTTTAAAGTGTTTAGGTTTTACCCGAAAACAAAAAAAAAAGGTACAATAATTATTTTTGTACCGTTCAGTAGAATTTAATAAGAGATTCTTTTTTAAAGGGCTCTTCCAAAAACTCAGATTAATGATCTAGACGTAAGAGAGGATTGTTGAGGGTCGTGAACAAAATTTAATATCTCGTAAAACTTGAGGTTTCTATGTAAGAATAAACAGGAGCTATCTGAGAATACTTCTTTACATAAAATAGGCTTTTCGTTTCAGCGAGAGGAACAGAAAAGCTTGTGGTTTTCAGATTTATTTATAATTAGGTAAGCATTACCAACCCGCACTGGGCCCGCGTGGTGGATCACGGCCCACTCCCTCTCACCGAGAGGAGGCCTGTGTCCCAGCAGTGGGAACATTAAAGGCTGATTATGCTAAGTAGCTAAGCATATCATATTAATGCTAAGAAACGTAGCCAATTACCTATTTAGAAATTTTTTCTTAGAAAGTTTATTTGTTATTAATAATTATTTTTATAATTTTCTGCGTAAAAGAAAGGGCACCTTTCACGTGGGTGTTATGAAATACACCCACGGCTGATTGCCCCTTTTATCGTTCAATATACCGGTAGTTAAAATCCGAATTAGAACTCTATGGGCTCCATTTTTTCATAAAATAAATTGGAATATCTCAATTCCAATTATTTAAATGGGCAGGGCACATTGCTCGCAGAATAGATGGCCGATGGGGCTGAAAGGTTCTGGAGTGGCGACCGCTTACCGAAAGACGTAGCATTGGAAGGCCTTCCACAAGGTGGACCGATGACCTTCTGCAGGCCAAAGGAATCCATTCGATGCGGGAAGCACACAACCGGTCGGTGGCCGGCGGTGCTTGGGGAGGCCTACGTTCAGCAGAGGACGTCTTTCGGCTGAAATTAATGAATGATATAAATGTGAACTTAAATGTGGATACTGGAAGACTTCGAGTCTTCCATTAATATGTTACTTCTAGTTAGGCCTGCACCATCAACAACTAAATCATCGCTTACTAATGAGACAGTAGCCAAATACGAACCTAGCAACCAGTTGTGAACCACTTTCGGCCACCACACCTGCTTAGTAAAACTCCAATCTACTGATGTGGCGTCATGTAAACATCAAGATGTCTGTGCTATGCCGTAGTTAAATATTAATTTATTATACACATAAACCTACTGGAATAAATTATCTAAATTATGCTAAAAACCACGGCAAAATCCGTTGCGTGACGAACAATGCAATCACACAGGTAGACACGAAAACCGACTTAGTTTTATACTATTTAGAAGACAGCTTACCTAGTCAGACAAAACCTACATAACATAATACAACGGAAACTAGTGTTCTCTATTTTTCACCTAGATTATTTCCTACGATTTTAAAAGAAGCTTGGGGCAGAATGGAAGCAAATTTTCCAACGTTGTTCAAATTCAGTCCGTGGGCTGGTACAGCCATGTTTTTTCCCGCGTGTATTGCAATCTTTAGTGCTGTTGTTCTTGTTTATATACTGCCAATATACAGTGGCTTATTCGGATGTTCGGTTTACCCAATGAGTTTACAAAAGTTTTAAATGTTTAACATTCTTGGTGATTTGTACTTTCTGTTGGCAAATACGTACTTTTTGTTGGTGACGATACTCGAGTATGTGATTTTTATCACGAAAATAAGCTTTTGATTTGGTTCTCCATATGGTATCTATTTATGATTATAATGTTGAGGCCTCAAAATTATGTTACTCGCCTAGACTTACGCATAAACACAGTTAAATTTTGATCGTTTTAATCCTTAAAAGGGTTCATTGTACTCATCATTATGAACAACTTTTACTATGGGACCAACCCTCTTTTTTTTTTGGGGATGGGGAATCATCAAATGACCCCTCCCGCTCTGGGTGGAGCGGAAGGGAGTGTCAGACTCTTACTGACTAAAACCCACCCGTGTTCCTTCCTTAGCCCTTTCTGTTCCAGGGCAGCGGTAACCCTTTCGGAAGATCCCGCCGCCCATGGGACCAACCCTGAAATCCTGAAAAAAAATCAGTTGATCCATACATTATGTCGAGTTATGCGAACATAAATCTATGGATCAACTGATTATTTTCTCACATCATATTTCCAGGTTTTATGACATAGCAAAATCATATACAGGCACAATAGCTGGGCCTATTAAATTGATTTTGAGCAGTATTTTCTTTCAACAACGAGAGTTTTCTTACGAATTCATGTAGGTATTATTTATTAGGTATTTGTAACCAATCAGCAAATAACAAGTTTATTCACTATAATTATCATCATCTGCCTAGCCTTTTCCCAACTACTTTCGGGTTCGCTTCCAGACAAGCCAGATGAAGCTGAATACCAGCATTTTACATGGAGCATCATTCTGCCTATCTGACTTCTACAACCCAGTTACTGAGTAATAAGATACCCCTTGGTAAGACTGGTTGTCAGACTTTCGGGCTTCTGATGATTCAAAATAAAACACAATGCATGAAACTATTATTATTATAAGCCCGTGTTGTCCCCCTGCAGGCCAAAGGCCGTTCCCTCTTTCCACTTCTCCAGGTCTACTGCGATTGTTGGCCAATCAGAGATTGACACCAGCTCATCTGCCTGCTTTGTAGTCGTTTCCTGTTGTTGTGGGATCCAATGAGTGGCGACAGGCTTCGGAACGAAGTATCTCCCAGGAACTCTATACTTCTTTCCAAAACGCAACTTAAACTTTAATACATTTAAAAAATATACGAAATTCATGTCCCATTATTTAACGACGACAGAAAATGCAAGTTTAAACACACATGAAGCAAAAGAATACTATTTTACGTTTCTCCGTATTTCGCAGAATAACGCCGCCATTTCCCAGAAACATAGTGGAACAAATGCAGTACACAATTGCCAAGTAATTTATATGTGCCTCGACGGGAATTCCTACAATTAAAGAAACTAGTGCAGGACTGCAGGCTCCGTTTGAATCTGTCTTGATGATGAAGTTCGCAACTTTGATTGTGTCTTCACCTTCAGTTAGATTTTGTAACCTTTGATGTGAAGAATTGTAACTTGCTGTAGTATTTATGAAATAAAGGATCCCTGTCTGACTTGGAAAGTCATTTCAAAGGTGTTTGAAGATTTTATAAGGAGCCTGGCATACCTACTGTCGCGCTATTTTGAAAATGGTGGCCACGCATGAGAAATACATATTTGTTTATATCGATAGCTGACAACAATGCAAACAGAAAACATAATAAGACTAAGCCCCGTATTTGTTTTTGAACTTGCGTCCACCTTAAGTTCTGAATTGTTTTATTTTTTTAAGTGAAAACTTCTTTAGCGGCGTTGTGCACTTTTTTTGTGATGGGTAAAAAATGTTAAACTCGCGTCAGGACACGTGGCCTGATCAAAAATTCGTAAGACGGAGCTCGCGTCAGGGCACGTGACCTGATCGAAAATTTGTAAGACGGAGCTCGCGTCAGGACACGTGACCTGATCGAAAATTCGTAAGACGGAGGGAGAATAGACCGCATTCCAAAATATCAAAAATGCACAACGTTAATATTCAAGTATTCACTTTTGCCGGGACTCCAGGAGTGCAACCCGTTTTTTTTTATATCTTTTATTATGGACACATTTAACGAGTCATTTCATTTCATTTGCTCAGGTGGAACCAGAAGACTTATAAAAAGTATATTTTGTCCCTAACAAGTTCCCGTGGCCATATTCAGAGCTCCAGGTTTAAACTGTAGTCTAAGAAATATATACCTAGTAGAAATTATAATAGTATATTCCTATCCATGGTGGCTTGTCACTTGAGGGGCTTGTGGCTAAGTGATATCAGCCGTATGGGTCGATCGAGCTACGCTTGCCGTGTCTAGTCCGTGGATAGGTGGCCACCTTTACATACCAAGAACCCTCCGTGACTCGGAAAGCACGTTAAGCCGTTGGTCCCGGCTGTCATTCGTAGATCTTTGACAGTCGTTACGGGTTGTCTGAAGCCCGAAAGTCTGACAACCAGGCTTACGAAGGGGTATATTACCCAGTAACTGGGTTGTGGAGGTCAGATAGGCAGTCGCTCCATGTAAAATGCTGGTATTCAGCTGCATCCGGTTAGACTGGAAGCCAACCCCAACATATTTGGGATAAGGCTAGGCTGATGATGTGGTAGCTTGTCACTTCCAAGTCCACAAAAGCAATACACTTCCAAGCCTTTTGTTGAAACTCAAACTATTCACCAGGCTTTAAAACACAACAATAGAAGCTATTCCCAGCTTTAAATAAATTCTGTTTTCACATTAATATTCATTGATTTGGATCTTTCCAACGTTCTACCACAGAATAGGAACACAAGGTACAGAAGGTGGACTTCATACAATGAGGGAGCGCACGAACACACAGACACGCGCCATACTGCGGCCACATTGTCACGATAACGCGAACTACACTTCGCGCGCTCTCTGTTCTCCAGCGACTTGTCGACCGGTGTGCGAGAGTGAGCGCGTGAATAGTTCGCATATGATAGAGATAGGAAAATATATCTATGGCACCTGTCCCGCCGCCAACGAGGAAGCGACTATCTATCAACGATTTTCTCAGATCGCTCAAGAAACGTACTCGGCTCCGTGTAAGTAAAAGAGATACATACAAATACATATCATATTAATAGTAATCTGTTGATCGCTGAACGTTCACACCGCCGGTGAGTACTCGTTTGTCGCAATGACATGAGCTATTAAAGAGAGTACTCGCTCACGGATGCTCGCTTGCCAGGCAGAACTCTCGCTGAGAGACTCACGCTTGGTACATATGCATACCAGGGAGTAATCGCACATCGCCGTCTCGCGCTCGTTGCTCGCCAACTCGTATTAAGTGGTGGGACAAGTGCCTAAGCCAGAATGCGTGCTAAGTAATGATTATTAATATCGACCTCACATCACCGTACGCACGCATCTCTGTTCTATCTAAGTTCGTGTGCGAGCGCCTATTTTCGCTCATTGTGAGAAGCCGGCCGTCTGTATCCTATCTACTCTGTGGCTCTACCTTCGTTCAGGCTTCTCGTTTATTATTTCACCGTTGCCTCTCCGTTTTGGTCGGTATACGGTAAACTACGTACAAACTCGGTGTTGTTTTGCATAATTAGATAAACCGTCAGTTAGCGATGAACTCGAGGCATCAATGTATACGAACAATTTCAGGTAAAGTAATACTGACCCTGATTAACTGTAGCCTTAAATTGGCGAATTTGCATGAGTTGGTTATTGTTTTATGGCATATTTATTTGCGTCTTTATTAATGTCATAATATTAGCTCATTTTTGTCCAAATGTCTCTTCTATTGAAGGATTGATCATTGATCATTACCCTTGCTTAGTGGATATTAGCGATTTTAGATGTGGTTATTTTTAAGGGATGAAGCATTGGTGGCCCAGTGTTAATGGCCGTGACGTACGAGTTCTAGGTCGTAGGTTCGTACCCAGTTAAGTACTCTGCTTTGTGTAAATTATTTCATCTCCACTACTCTCAAAATGGTGAAGGAAAACATAAAACATCGTGAGGAAACAAGCATTTCCTAGAACCAAAAATTCATGTGACATCTACCAAGCCGCACTGGGCGCGCGTGGTGGATAACAGCCAGCCCCAGTGTTCCAGCAGTGGAAACATTATAGGCTATTATGCTATCGTTTTTTAATGTCCATATTGCATTTTCCCCATCTTATGTCAGTGATGACTACATTAGAAATCACTGTCTCTTAATAGGTTTCGAACTTTGCTTGAGAAACTTTATTAAGTTAACTTATGGTTTTTTTCAGTAATTAAGATCAAGAACTCACTAGGCTGTTTAAACACAACACAGCATTGATGTTTAGCGGCACCAGAAACTATGGTAGTACCTGTACAGGGTGACAGGGACCAGGTACCATGGATTCAGTATATGGTTCTGAATCGCCGACGAAAAATTTGAACGCTGGGGGTTGAAATTTTTCGTCGGCGATTAAAAAAAAAAGCTGTTTCATACATTTTGGCCGCGCACTTTTCTATGAATGAGCAGATTTATTTTTTGATAGCCCACGAAATATTTGCAAATGACATGAACATAATTACGCCGACGATGACACCGGGTCATCATGACCCAGATTTTATCGAGTAATTGTCATGAAATTTAATAAGTTGTCTAAATTTTAATAATTAAAAAAAAAAATGTTTATTATCTTAAATCTTACAATTTAGCTGCCGGGGCTTCCCAGAAAGTAATCCGAAGATACTTGTGATGGGATAAACCTCGCTCTTCCTCAAGTAATTAACAATTGATTTGTTGTGCTAATTAGGTATAAGTTACACATTTTTAAGAAACAAACAAAATAAAAAGAAAAATAAAAATGTGTTTATGGCAGTGTGAGATGAGAATTATTAATTATGCAAGAGTTTTTTGCATATGTAGTAAAAAATAAATAAATCCAAATATTTTATAATTCACTAGTTTTCTTAATAGCGCATGCAAAATCAACTCTGAAAACATAACATTAATATTTTTTAAATTGTTGTTAATTTATTCTAAATAATAATATAAATTAATAATTGCACATAATAAAATAGAGAACAAACAAACTTCTTATCATAATAATAGTAACAAATCAGTCTTCTAATTCCTCATTTAGAGACAGAACTACTGCTATTATTGCAGTACGGAATCAAATGATCTGGGCACATGTAAATCTGGCATGCATTATAAGTATTAGATGTCTTTTTATCCCTATTACAGTCATATTTGACATCTTATGTGAGTTCCTGGAACCTTCGGGGGACCTCTCCCAAAGGTTCCTAGATGGGGTCACTCGTAAAACCTGCGATTCTGTCGCGCAACTGTCGAAGCATCATTTGACCCTTCTTCGTTTGACCCCGACTCTTCTAACACCGCAAATATTCTCTCAAGGTGGTCTATCAGTGCCATATTTAACAAAAACTTAAAAAAGAACAAGGTGAATTGACAACAAATACTAAATGACCTAATAAAAGTATGTCACAACAATACTACGCCAGCGATGACGCTGGTCATATTTACCCGTTTTGAGTTGATGCACGTAAGTACATACCTATATCTCGCTGTGTATGCGGCGTTGCACTTAGCATACCTGCGGTTCAGTTAGAAGGAGGTATCTTCAGCTACACAAACGCTAAAATTGCACGTTCGGCGTAAAAAAGAATAATGACAGATTTAAGTCGCCTCGGGTCAGTATGACTCAGCGTCATTGGCGCCGGGCTAGTGAGTCTAGAATCATGGTTACAGTTTGCGCGTTGATATCTCTGCCATCCTGTATAAATCATTTAATAGTAAACAATCTTTGCTCCATAATATTGTATCAATGTGTAGCCACAAATCATATTAAACTACTTATTTAACTACATTCGGTACTTAATTGTAATTGTATAGACAATCGAATGAATTCTTGTCTATGTATACATATTTTCGAGACTGTCTGTACATAGTACTTTCCCGCAGCAACTCTTCCACAAGAAGCTCAACTATTACTTTAAACTCTGTGCAAAACTTTATGCTCCAACCAAAGTGCAGTGAAAATTACACAACACTATGCACATCCTTACTTTCTCATCAACAGCTCAACACATAGATTACGTACACAGGCGAACACAAGTTTTTACTTCGACGGTTATCGCATTAGATGAAAACGTATAAACATAATGCAACGCAGGTGTGGACTGAACATGTGTGGCGTAGTGTATGGCGAAGTTGGTGCTGCGTCGCTTGAAATTCCATGGAACTGGTACACAGTAGAGATTATGTCAAGAAGTATTATTCCTCATAATGTTATTTTACAAATTCACACGTAATAAAAAATAAAAAATAATAGATTAAATATTTGTTTGACCTACAATTAGTTGTTCCGGGTCTGGCTGTTTGTGTATGTGAGTTTATATGTCTGTAAACGCACCCACGACACAGGAGAAATTCCAGGTGTGGGGCAACGTTTTTAAAAAAAAAACAAAACAAACAAACAATTATATAATTTTTATTTATTCATTCACTTAGGTACATATCTATAGCACAACTAATAACACTAGTTAGTAAATATAATTTGTTATTTTAATTTAATATAGGTTTAAAACTATATATAAATACATGCTTAGTGGCAGCAGCGACGTGGTGGATGTTAGTGGTAGTGTGTGTCAACCCTAAAAATCACAGAGCATCCTATGGAGAGGTATCCGCTGTGTACCCAGACACGATTTTTTAAAGGTAAGCGGTTTGAATGTGCGTATTGGAAAGGTGCACAGCCGATGCCTGTCAGGGCCGCGTGTTGTTTGAAAGAGATACCATGGCCCCTGGCACAGGCAACTGAAGGAACACGGGTGGGTTTCAGTCAGTAAAAGTCTGACACGCCCTCCCACTCCACCCAGAGCGGGAGAAGTCATATGATTTATCACCCAAAAAAAAAAAAATAGGGCTAGGCAGAGGTGTAGGTACGTATAATAGTACACCCATATTCACCAGTTATGTTTAAGTCGACCATATTGCATACTAATAATTAATTGTGGCTTAAATAGTCGCGTTAATTTAAACTATGAACGAAAAAATTGCGTGAAAAATATCTGCTTACGATATGCAACCAAACAAGTAACAAAGGTTGCTATAGTTTATGATCATACAGATGGAAGGTGACAATCTTAAACTTTTACGAACAAACCATTCATCATCACCACTGCTGGACATAGACATCCCCTATTGCACGCCATTCAACTAGATTTTTGGCAATTCTCATCCAGCTGCTACCAGACATTCTGCGAAGATCGACGCTCCACCTAGCCTGAGGGCGTCTCACGTTATGTTTACCGATTCGCGATCTCCATTCAAGAACACGTCTACCCCAACGGTCATCGGTTCTATGGCTAATATGGCCGGCCCATCGCCACGTCATCTTGCTTATTCTGTCAGCTATGTCGACAATTTCGGTTCTCTGCCGGGTCACCTCGTTGCGGATTCGATCCTTCAGAGACCATTATGAAAAGTTAAAACGAAAACAAAACACTTATACTTTTTATTTTGATTATATTTTACTAGTGTAATCATGTGAACCTTCTGTAGTTTTCTTCAATAGTACAATGAGGCTGCATTGAAAAGCATCATACGCTTTTGTTATGAGTCAGTTTTCGCTAGGAATTCAAAGTTTTAGTGCATTTTAACGTAATTTATTACAGAGGAAAATAAACTCTTCTGGAACTATTCAGTGGAATGGACGCAACTTAAAAGTGTCCTGTTTGATTCAAACGAAATGTTCGTGTAGTTACGTGCCATTATTGTTTAATGAAAATTATTTAGTGAAAACTTTCAGTGTCACCAAATTGTGGAAAACAAAACTTTTGTCAAAAAGGACGTTGTTTTTTTACTTACAGTGGGGGATGAATTAAATAGCTTACACGAGACACTTTACGTAAATAAATACAGGGTGACAGGAACTTCTACGCAAAACCTGTTACCATGACCAGGATTCAGTACATGATTCTGAACCCCCCGCATTGAAATTTTTTGTCGGTTACATTGTTACATAACATACATAATCAGCCTTTAATGTTCCCACTGTTGCGACACAGGCCTCCTGCCTTCGACAGGGAGCGGGCTGTAATCCACCACGCGGGCCCAGTGCAGGTTGGTATATATTACATGTCTTCGAATGTTTGGTTCTAAGACATGCCGGTTTCCTCACGATGTTTTCCTTCACCGTTTTAAGAGAGCAGAGGTGATGAAATAATTTACACAAAGTAAAGGGCCTGCCTGGGTACGAACCCACGACCAACGACACAACTTGTAAGCCGCGGTCGTTACCACTGGGCCACCACTGCTCTCTTTCATCGGTTATTTAAAACTGTTCGGTGTTTTTACCGAACACCTTAGTTAGCGTTAGTGTTCAACATAAACATTTGTTTCTCCTCAAAAAACACCGACACCTCGCTACGTACCCCGACAAAAACAAAATTGCTCATTCGACGGTAAATTGCGGACGCTAAATGGCGGCCACCGCAGTCTTAGGAAACCCTAGCTTAAAAAGAGTAAGAAGCCGTAAAAGTTTAAAGCAGTATTTTGAAAATACTTCTTTCAAACACCCAATAAAACAGAAGATCTTGCAGCAAATTCCAAAATACTCAAGCAAAGATCCTCTCCCTGGTTCAACCACGAGTTTGACTGCTTTCAACGGTCTACCATTACTCTCTGTCCGTTACGCGTTTCCTACACTTTGTCATTCCATATATTAACACGTACATAGACTCATTTGTTAACGTACATATCAAAGCGTGAAATAAAGGGATGTTGGGAATGTTTTGACTATATTAGGCTGTTCTTTTTTATTTAAGAAAGGTTTTTTTTTTTAATGTTTTTTTTTTGGACCGAATATACGAAATTCGAAACAAAATATGACACACGTTTTCTTTAAATGACAAGTAACTACTCGTAATGGTTGCATTTAATTCCTTTAAGCTCATTTATTTACGAGTATGTCGTTACGGGTCGTCAGAAGCCCGAAAGTCTGGCAACCAGTCTTACCAAGGAGTATCGTATTAGGCAGTCGATTCATGTAAAATACCCTATAGCTATTATTCAGCTGCATCCAGTTAGACTGGAAGCTGACCCCGACATAGTTGGGAAAAGATTAGGCCGATGATGATGATGAAGCTCGTTTATTTATGAATATACTTTATTGTACACCACAAAAATAACAAAAAATAAATCGAACACTACAAAATATACAATAGGCGGCCTTATCGCTTCCTGCGATCTCTTTCAGGCAACCTTGGAATGGACAGTGATTTGCCTGGACATAAAATGGGGTTCACGTTGGTGCAATAAAAGTTCTCTCGTATTTTTCTCCGGAGGGTGTTTTTCTCAGGTGTAAAAACTTTCCGTCTTGTTATTCAAAACAAATCGTCAACCGGCAACGAAATTCGAAAACTCATAGAAATCTTCTACTAGTAAACTAACTTCAAAAACTTGATGACAATTTTTTTTTTTAAATCACTGTTCATTCCAAGTTTTCCTGGAAGAGATCGCAGAAAGCAATAGATAAGGCCGCGTACTGTATATATTGTAGTAATTGATGTATTTTTTTGTAATGTATTTTTGTGGTGTACAATAAAGTAAATATAAATAAACAAATAACAAATTTCCAAAAACCACACAGAACTAATCCTCACACGATCAAAACAAATTACCGTAATCCAGTAATTTGTACTCCCTTCATAATATAATAGCTGAATATTGTATCCGGGAGAAATAAAAGGCGCAGATGTTAAATATTAATAACGCCGAATGTGTGGCGTTCGTATTTCATCACGTACCAACACTCTATCCGTCATTTCTGACAAGTGCCCCGAGGCTAATAAGATCAAAGGTTTATTACGGAACTAATATTGGAATTGCTGATTACTGTGGGTTTCGGAAAACTCCAAAGCGAATTCTATTTTTGGCCAAAATATGTATAAGAATGGTAGACTTACTTTCAAAATTGAGAACTTTTAAGGCTGGCGTTTCACTTGAAACCAGAATTTTACCAGTTACTACTGAATAAGTAAGATTAAGTAGAGTGAGAGTGAGTGTGTGTGTGAGTGAGTGAGTGAGATTAAGTATCAAACTTATTCCATAACTAGCTTCTGTCCGCGACTTTTTATAGTATTTTTATGATATATTAATATTGTATTGTATGTGTTTATATGGGCCTTGATGCCAGAAATAAATGGATAAATAATTAATAAATTACTTCATTTGCTTACTTTTCTTATTGTTGCTCAGCTCCTAAGGTCCATAACGTGATATTAAATAGCTTATAACCTTCCTCAATAATGCGCTATCAAATACAAAAATAATTTTTCAAATCCGGCTGGTCGTTTCAGAGATTAGCGCGTTCAAAGAAACCAACTCTACAGTTTAATTATCATTAGTATAAATATAGATTGTTACAAGTACAGAGTGATTTTTACCAACAACGAAGGAAAATAAACGACCTTCACGACTACGGTAAAAAGTCCCTCGTGTCTGTTATTCCACGCATGTTACAATGTTGCTTACTTCCTTAACAGTGGAAATAGATAAATGTTATTTCCCCAGACGAATACATCAGCAAGAAGGTTCAGTTCTAGAACGTAACCATTAATAACCGCAGGTATAAACAGTCCGGAAAATAAATTGTTAAGCAAATTAGTAAAGAAAGAAAAATTGCGTTTTTTGGCATTACAGGAAAATAAATATCTTAAAGCTATAAAAACAGAAACCAAAGATTATAATGCCAAAAGGGCCTCAGCTCAGCATAATGTCAGATGACAACACAAGGTGTACCACCTGACGCTGATTTTCAGCTGCAACAAACGACTAGTGTCTTGTGTTTTAGTGACTCCCTATGTTTATACAACTGTCAAAAAATGACAGTTGTGATTTGAGTTTCAGTCCCCGATAAATAATTGTAGTCTAATAATAATAATTTCCAAGACCGAAAACGAAGTGATTGCATGGGCAGGTGATGCGATAGGACGGGGTTGGTCAGGGACCAAGAAATTTTACGCGGACGAAGTCGTGGACAGAAGCCAGTCTTAGAATATACCGCCTTTTCTCGTCATGGTATACATCGTTTTTGTAGACATCGAACAACCTGTCTGCGACAGAGATCCTTCCATTTTTAACTGGCAGTTCCTTCGCCTCCCGGCGTTCAAAAAAGTTCAAGCAGTTTCTGTCTCTAAGCTAGAAATAAAAAAATATATATATATCACCACAGTCTTTGAGCGTTTAGCCAGGCAATCGATACGGTCTGTTTTTTCTTTTATGCGATCTTAAACGTTTACCGATACCGTATAGTTCTTGGGTAGAATTTTAATTTCTGGAAAAAATAGACAAGCTCCTTGATCTTGAGGGTTTCTTAAGAGGGTTAGGGGTAAAGGGACTGAAAAACTTAACTCAAAGACTTAATTTGTGGAAGCTTGTCAATAGCATCTGTAAGCGCAAATTGTACATTATTTACCTAGATATAAGATTGTAATCCTTGTGAGGCCAGCCAACCATCAACTAAAATGAGTAAATGCCATCAACAATCATGAAAATAGCAAAATATTACAATTACACTAATCATCAGAGGTTTCGCAGCCTCTTATTACTGGATTTGATGTGGTTGATCTTTGATTAGGTAACCTGTCCTTGACATCTCCCCAAGTGTGTCAGTAAACAATGTGGTAGAGAGTTAGTCATTAAGTTCGTTGTAAGAGGATGTCTGTTTAAAAAGCTGCTGCTGACACGCCAGATATTTTGAATCACCATTATACTCAATGTTGAGGATGCAGAAGGCGGCCTGTTCAGCAGTGGACTGCAATAGGCTGAGTTGCTTGATACTCAATGTTGCCACTGCAACAAAGCTATTGCGTGCGGATGCAATTTATACGCAACTGTCAGTCGTTAGACATTGAACGACTGTCGCACATTACGCAACCATATTTAGAATTTTATTTTCTCCCTGTTTATGATATTGTTATCAAAGTAAGGAACAAGCAGTAAATGATGCATTTCATTAGAAAAGCCCATGAAAAACTTCACTTCTTTTTGGTCGTATCGAAGATTCGATTTATACCATATAGCTTTTACCAGAATTAAACTCCACTCAATTCACTACAAAGACAAGACCACAACACATCTAAACCAGAGAGTTCACACCATATTTCTAGTCCAACAATAATCCTAAGCCGATGTCATTGTGTCATTCGGTCTGCGATACGTCCGTCTGTCTGCATTTCGATGTTTGGTGACGTGAGGCCTGTCCGACCACAATTTGATTTACTGTGACATCGAGTGCTAGATTGTATCTCCAATGATGTATTGGAGTGAATTTGTAAGTGTAAAGGAGTGATTAATGTATGAGATTGGAGATAGGAAAGTACTTTTTTGTTGAAAGGTAGGGTAACCAGTAGGTTATATAGTTATTGAACGGTTAAGGGATTCATAGTCGTTTTTTCGTCTTAGTCTATTATTATTATTGTCATTTAGAACTAACAGCGCCCCGTGGTTTCACTCGCATAAGTGTCGATTCCGTGGGAATATCGACTTAAAAAGTATTTTTTGTGTTAATGCTGGTTATAAACTATCTGTTTGCCAAATTTCATCCAAATCCGTTCAGTAGTTTTTGCGTGAAAGAGTAACAAACATCCATCATTATTTGTTTAATTATTTATTTATTACTGTACCTATACAAGCGCTGTGACATTTATTTTTGAAATGTCGAAGCATCATGCTGAGATAGGAGCCTTTTGGCCTCGTATAGGACTTTCTGTTTCATTTTTCTGTTTCTTACTTTTTTTATAATTTGTTTTTTTTTTTAAACTGTGTTTAGTTTAGTTCATGATCTTCCTGTACGAGTCGCAATAAATACTTTTTCTTTCTTTCTTAATTTCATCCATCCATCCTCACAAATTTTCGCGTTTATAATATTAGTAGGATTAAATTAAGATAAAATCTCTGATACATATAACTTTATTATATTCTCTTATGGAACATCAATCGCTAGTTTCAGTATATATACAATACTTATGTGGAAATAACTGTTCTACATATGTGTGAAATTAGACGTAGTATTTCAGGCAGGTCAAAGATTTCAACAACTTCGCGGCACGGGGCGGCGTCAGTTAAAACAAATAACAATTGGAACTTCCATGATTTGGAATATCAAAATCTCGCTTGTATGAAGCCGCGTCTGAAATTAAGCCATCCATGAAATTGAAGGTTTTGAGTAATAAATGTGATAATATTTATCTTTAAAATTTTAGTATCGTTTAAAAAACATAGAATATGTTTTCGTTAAAATTACTCGCAAGGAAGAGAGAAGAAGCTTTCTGTAAAATTTTATCGTACTTACAGGTTAATTCCCATTAAAGTTAAACCAATACACTCCAACCAAAATATCTTCTAAGACAGTTTTTAACCCCCGAAAAATAAAGAGGAGTGTTATAAGTTTAACATGTGTACCTGTGTGTCTATGTAACTGTGTCTCTATGTGTCTGTGTAACTATGTGTCTGTGTGTCTGTGTCACTGTGTATCTGCGTGTCCGTCTGCGCCATCGTAGCTCCCAAACATAGATTTAGTATTTTGTTTTTATTTGAAAGGTGACTTATCTTGTATCAAAATCATCATAACTCCAAAGACTAACATCCCAAAATGTATCTCATCATACTCACCCAAGCAGCACACGACACAAACAACCCTCTATCTTCCGCACCCAATACGGCCCCATCATAACTCCTAAGTCTTTTAATTACATTAACATTCGACTTCTAAAGTAAACATAGCTCGTTAATTGCTAAGCGAATTTTCTTCAACTTGGATTCCTCTCACGTTGTCCATAAACTACCTCCAACGGTTAACAGGACGCGGTTCGTTTTATAAGCAGAATGTTCTAGATACAAATTGTAATACGATACTGTATTGTTGGCTATTGGGAATGCGGTTTAGAGTTCTGGACTGGAATAGAAACTGCGCAAAGTACTTAAAAGGATAGGTTTAAGGATTCGCAATTTGACACGTGTGAAAACAATATTACATTTATTATTTACTAGCTTTTGCGATTTCGTCCGCGTGAAATTTCTATTTTTTTTTAATTTAACAAAACATGGCAAAGATACCCATAATCACAGCAATATTGTACATATTTAGGCACCACTAAGTCAATATTTCAACACCACACTCCTAAGCGACCGCCATCCACCAGCCATCGACTGGCTTAACGTTGACAGGTCTTGTGGTCGCATGGTCGCCATTCGGTAACTCGGTATTTGGTCGCCAGCTCCTAACTCCTGTGGTCAGTCCGAAACAGGCCAAATCTAAGGCAGATTTGGCCGTTCGGTTACAATTACTCACAAATCGATTGCTGCGAAGTGTAGGCAATTTAATCGAAATAGGTAAAGGTATAATAGGTTTATTGAATGTGTTTGGGTTATATTGCCTATTTATTATTTATTGCGTCTTTTTGCGGTATTTTTTTTTTAAATATCGAAGCATTATTCTGAGATAGGAGCCTTTTTGGCCTCGCACAGGTCATTTTGTTTTTTTTTCTGGTTGTTTCTTAGTGTATCTTTGTTAGTTTTAAATGGTCCTTTTTGTATTTCTTCTGTGAGTCCCGAATGAAAAGTTTTCTTTCTTTATTTCAGTGTCCTTTTTTTCTTTGAACTGTGTTATTTTTGATGTTTAGAAAACAATTCAAAGATATCAAAACTAGGCATAATATAATTTATTTTATTTAAAATATAAAGTACTTACAGCACTGGTATTCAGCTGCATCCGGTTAGACTGAAAGCTGACCCCAGTTGGGGTCAGCTTGATGCAGCACAGATGATGATGATAAAGTACTTATAATGCCCTCCAAAAGTTAGTTGGCATTATTCCATTTTAGATGTGTGATGGGCTCATCATGATTTATCATCCTAGTTTCAAATGTTTGAACTATTCACTAAAATGTTTTTATTGACCATTCATCTGCATATCATGAAAAAATAAACAGATAATGCCTTAAGATCACCTGATTAGTTTATTTTTTATTTTAAATCATAATCTGGCATCACAGCTGAAGTGAAAAAAATGTCAGCTTACTTTTGGAGGCCGCTGTTTGTATTTTGTTTTCTATTGACACAACTTCCAGTACATTTTCCCTGAGGGGGTAGAAAGAGGTTGGTTTGTCCATATTTTACTAATACGTTTTAAAACTCACCATTTTAAAATAAATATTTGCGAAATAAACATCACCACAGCACACAGTATATTCAATAATTCATTCGTTTACGTCTTTCCACATTAATTTCAAAGTTCCTCGCATGCATTTTCCTCTAGAATAATAATGGTCTTGTCACTTTATTGGATGGTATTTTGCACAAATAGAAAATAAGATTCGCGCGGTGCAAGACTTGCAGTGCGAGTATATTTTAATTTATTTCCCCGTCAGGTGTCGTGCGGTACGAAATTGTGTGATTCGGAGACAGATAAGTAACTCTATTAAAATGTGGGTAGCGAAATACGTGGAGAATAGTCTTTGGGTAAAATCATTTTGAGGGTAGTTTCGTTACAAAGCATTCTATCATTTTGCGACTGCGTGTCACTTATAGCGTATGTGACACGCAGTAGCAAAATGCTATAATGCTTTGTGGATGCGCTTTGGGAGGGGCTCAATAATAACAGCCGTACGATCGGTTTTCAAGGTTAAGCAACGCTTGCCGAGGTCGGTACGTGGATGGGTGACCATCCATAAAATACCGAGACCTTTACATGCCTACAATGTTAAACAGGTGGTCCCGGCTGTCATTCGTAGATCTTTGACAATCGTTACGGGTAGTCAGAAGCCCGAAAGTCTGACAATCAGTCTTGCGAAGGTGTATCTATCGTGTTACCTAGTACCTGGGTTGTGTACCAGTGTACCAGTCGCTCCATGTAAAATAATGGTATCCAGCTGCATCCGATTAGACTGTAAGCCGGCTCCAACATAGTTGGAAAAAGGGTTGGCAGATTGGACAAGATGCGCTTTGGGATAAATTATTTAGGGCTCATTTTTCAATGATCTGATAGCTTTATTCGAGGAATAATCGAAATTTTGACAGTTATTTCGTACAAAAACAGTCAAACGTCAATTTTATTCCTCGAATAAAAGTTATCTGGTGATAGAAATCAGCCCTTAATGATTTTAATGTTTACTGCCTGAATACGGTAAAATTAACTGTCAGGATAATCCCAAAGATTGTAATCTCATAAAGTAAAGTTTAAATACAAGTATTGTGTTAACACGGCATGAATTAACTAGGTGAAGCATTCTGTGGAAGCTACGAGCTTAAGTGACATTCTACGTTATTATAGGTACCTTTTGTAGATATGTTTTTTACTTGGCAATTGAGACGTTGTCGACTTTACTGCCAGCGCGTCACGTTGAGGCGGCAGCGCGGAGTCGCAGCCGTCGGTCGAACTTTGTACTTTGTGGTAGATAAATGTTAGGTAGTTGCAAGGATGAAAACAAGGGTTACTTAAAACATATTATATTCTAATTTACAAACTTATATTATATAAAATAGAGCACAAACAAAACACAAAATATAATACAGAGTTATTTTACGCACCAGTTAAATTTTTTAATTATTCTCATTTAAATATATCTACAACGTGGCAATACCGCCAGTGTCTTGGGTATTAGGTACCATACCAGTCGACAGCGATACGGATGAATTTTTCGACGCTGTATTTTAGTTCGTAAATAGCTTTAGTTAAGTTAGAACATAATTTGGTTATTTAGACAAATAAATAAAATTGGAGTGTCAAAAAAAAAATGTGGCTAAAACTTTTAGGATTTTGGGAGAGAAGAATTTTTATTATCTTAGGATGAAAAGTAGCTCATGTCTTTGTCAAGTTACCTAACACCCGCATTTCTCTTTATTAATTAGACACATTATTTATTCCTTATAATTCTCGCTTGTAGATTATTTCCCACAAAAAGATCCCAAAACACAGATATTTCCATATAAACTACGTATAAAATAAACCATCCGCTGCCAAACTAGGTTTTGCTGGACCACCAGCAAACGGTAAGAGTTGGCAATTCCAACAGTCAGTCGGACAAATGCTTCGCAAGAATGGTCCACAAATTTATGGCAACAATTCGTTAACTCTACAAGGGCGACGTGAAGAATGCGTCTTTATGCGTCTTCGAGCTGAGCCATTACGAGACCTCGTCTTATTTTAATGTACGGGCTTGTGAGGAAATTGAAAAAGTTTTGTTGGGTGTCTTGTTGGTCAAATGATATGTTTTTGTTGTGTGTTTTGGGGTTTTGTGTGCGTGTAGTAAGTAGACAAACCCGCGTGGTAGATTACGCCCTTTCACTAGTTCGTTTTTTCGCTGAAAACCAGCGCTGCGGCGCTGTCTCGCATAAGGTCTTAGCAATATGCTGAGCGATGGCCATTTTGCGTGGATGTGACGCATGTTTTCTCCCAACTTGTATTTTTGTGTTCTTTTTATGCGTCATGTTTACCGCAAATAAACGTATTTTCTTTCTTTCGAAGGTAATACCTATATAAATAGATAATATAATAGACCATGTTTCTCAGCAGTGGAGATATTATAAGCAGATTTTGCTTATGTTAGGAAGTAGAGTATGTTAGGGTTTTTATTTTATTAGTTTTCGTTTATTTCGTTGCGTGTGTATTTTAATTTGATTTGATTTATATAATAACAATTTATATGTCTGAGTATTATTACTTTATTGTGTAAGTATGTGTAATTATTATATCAATTTTATGTTTTTAACGTAATGGAATGGACTATGTCTGAAAACAAATGAATTATTATTATAAATTATAATAGAACGGATTTTCGACTGGTTTAAAGAATGTTGTAGAAACTTAATTTTTTCGTCAGCATACGTACTTCAAATGTTTGTAATATAGTGCAAATGGTTAATGGTTAAACGTATTTTAACTTTGAATATAGTTTGTTTTTAACATAATATGTTATCAAAGTTCCTGGAAGGATTTGGGAGAGGCCTTTCCCAGCTGTGGGACAGTATAGACACAACCACACAACAACAACAACAAAAATAACAACATAATTTATTAAAACTTCAAATAAACTTGAAGCAGTAGTTGAACTAGTCTACTTCAAATCAATAATTTAACCATCTGAAACTAAGATAAGGCTGCAAAGAACACACCAATAAAACTAAATTATGGATCGTCAGATTGCCTGCTCAACGCCTAGGCAAGTACTTTAGCAATCCTTACTTCCAGCTTACTTTTACGACCAGCCAGGCATGATAAACAGACTATAAATTCTATGTATTTCTTTTACTGCCAGTCCTGCCAAAAAAACTGAGATAACATGCCTGTGAGACGCGAAGGTATGTAATAAGACAAAGACGTAAATGTACCAAGCCTCGGTCCTACAAAAAACTAGGAAAAACCACTCTATTTTTAGAGGCAACCCCTCAAAGGGAATTCTGGAATGGTTCTTACACTACCTATATCAACACGTAGGCGAAATAGACTCACGGAGAGAACCCGTTCTTTTTTTAGGCTTCCGTATCCGAAGGGTGCCAACGGGAGCCTAATACTAAGCCTCCTTTGTACTCGTACGTCCGTCCGTCTGTCAGTGGGCTGTGTCTCATGAACCGTAATACGAGTAGGTAGACAGTAGAAATTTTCAGTGTGTATTGTAAGTTGTCGCCATAATAACAAATTAAAAAAATAAGATAAACTTAACCTTATGATTAAAGGGGGTTCCCAAATAAGAATCGTGTGTTTTTAAAATATGTAGTGATAAATATTGTATGGTGGTACGGAACCCTTCGTGAGCGAGTCCGACTCGCCCTCGCAGGTTTTTTTACAATTTCTTAACACTATGTGTATATTTAAACTTTGTGTTCCTGCTGGTGTATTCTGCAAAAATCTCACAGTGAAAACTTAGGTGGAGTGATTGTAAGATTTGATAATGATTGTACGATGAGATTTTTACACAATAGATCAGCTGAAGTCTTGGTTGGTAATTTTTTTGCTTGTTCTTAGCCGCCAGTTTTATATCGAAACGCTATGAAAGGAATGGTTTAATAATGAAATTATTTTTCTTCATAGGTATAAGGGTAAGTACATACACATTTATAGACAAACTTTGTGTGTTTGTCTATAAGTGTATAATATTCAGGTACATTACACTGCCTTCAAATAACTCGGCTTCGAAGAAGAGGCTTGTTTTCAGCCTACTTTTGCTTTCAATTCCAAAACTAAAGACTGTCTTGTGTGTCGTATTAATTAAGACTTAATTAAGTCTGTAAAGCTTATTTAGATGTTTTTCTGGTCTACAAAGTTACCACAAATTAAGTCTAGACCCAACGTGGATCGATACTTAATTATTCTGTCTAGCTTATCCCACGCTTGTCAGGTTTTTGTTTTAACCTGTGTGAAAACAAGATGTTTTCACACAGGTTAAAACAAAAACCTTACAAACATTTTTCTCGTATGCTGCACCGGTTGACGTCATCACGTCAACGCCGGCTGTCGCTGAAAACTAGCGCTACGGTTCTGTCTCATATTTTTTTCATGTTTGTTACCTCAGCAGTCCGCTATTTGTCAGCCGATTTGCAAAATTCTTGATTTCAGATTGGTCCCATAGAAATTTCATCAAAAACGGTTGAGTAGTTTGGTTTGTAAACCAAAATTACTGGTAAAAATTAGAACTTAAAAGTGAGACATAAAAACTTTTTTGCAAAAGAAAAAACAACCGATTTCCAAAAAGGACACTCATAAAGCGAAAAATAGCTTAAATTTCGGAAGCCGATGGCAAACAACGAAAATGCGAACCCATCGACACCCAAAATTAAAGGTATTTTTCGCTTTGTAGTGTCTTTTTTGGAAGTCGGTTGTTTTTTTTATGTGTCATATTAGCCACAAATAAAGGGATTTTCTTTCTTTCATTTTAAGCACACCGTTTGTTAGAGAAAAGAGATTCTAATCTACCTTCTATCACGATCACCTATCTCCATCTTATTGAAACTTCTCTTACATACGATCCTAATTAATTCCCAAAATGGGCCACATAAACATCGAAGAAAGAAAAAAAAAGTTTCCAAGGGAATTTGGTAAAGTTCAGCAGTAAAATCTCCGTACAAAGCAAGGAGCGTTCGGAATTCCGAAGTATTAAAGCATGAAAGGAAACTGTCCGGAACTTATTGAAGCAATCAGATTGTGCAGATTCCGTTTAACATTAGCGAAATTCTTGCCGGAACCCAATCGCATTAAGAGCCCATTTAAACTTTTTGCCACGAAAGGATTCTGTAATTCCTTCGTTCCTGAAAAATAAATAGGCTTAGCAATTTAGAATTCGAATCTCCTTGGATTGTATTCTTTTTATACACCTATTTTGGAAGTAAGTGTAATGAAAAAAGTTTTTTTCTTTCGCCTGATGTTAATGTTGTAGTTTCTGAAGACTGGGGTTCTACTGATTATCTCTCGCACGTTAATGTGGGCCTTGCATTTTCTCTCTGATTGTTATATATTTGTCTATGCGGGAGATATGTTAAACCGGGAATTAGTTTTTTTTTGTATCTCTTCAAAGGGGCTTCTCTTCAGAGGGAAACGTTCACAGTCTGATTTCAGTATCAATCTGTCAAATATACCACTAATTTCCCTACATTTTGACAAGTTTTTGAAATTTGTTTGTCGCTGAGATGAGACTGCGACTAGATTTTGAACGTTTTAAATTACGAGAATTGGCGTTCTGATAAAAGCCGTTGTTTCTTTTCAATCCTCATAATAATGTCTAAACGTGAAAGGAACACTACTTAACTTATGATTTAAAGAGAAAATTAACATTTGAATTGGTTTTCTTTAATGTATTAAAATTATATAACAAATCTAGCATAATCAGCCTGTAATGCTCCCACTGTGCACTGCTGGGACACACTCCGGGCTCCTCTCGGTGAGAGTGAGTGGGCCGTAATCCACCACGCGGGCCCAGTGCGGGTTGGTAGAATGTCTTTGATTTTGTTTTTTTTTTTATTTGTAGGAATTGCTGGTAATCAGCTGCATCAGGTTAGACTGAAAGCCGAACCCAACATAGTTGGGAAAAGGCAGATAATGATTTAAGGACTTTTTGGATTCAAACAACTCTTACTAACCTTCTTATTATTTATTTTTAGACTTTAATTTTAATCTCACACACACTGTTGATATATCTTATTGAAAATGTAATTCGTAGAAACACTCTAAAATTATTTCTTTTTATTCTAAGAAAAATGTGGACATATAAATCTTGACAAATCTCAACGTAAAGTGACGGGTCTTACAAAACGTGTTTTCCTTTTAAGTAAATTGTCGCCATATCAGTCATGTCCGCTCATATAAACGCCTTACGCTATTTATTTTCTTGGTTCGTGAAAATGATTCCTTTTAATTTTTTCGCTCGAGGCTGTGAGAGGGGCTAGGTTCATAACACATTCGCGCCACGTAGACCCATTTCATAAATTCCTTTCTTAAAACATTGTGGTGCGTCAACATGGCAGGATGAATAAAAACGACACCGGTTGCGATTTTCTCATGAATCGTATAATTTTGTTATGCTAGAACCTTCCCGACGGATCCAACCGGCTGTAGCAACTAGAATGTTTTTACAACCTCATTAAAGACGTTAACTGGCGTTTTATGTTTGAAAGGATTCTTTGCTTCAGGCTTACAACAGAATACTCGTTCACAGCCACTTTAGGCTGGTTATCAAATTTTTAATGCCAAGTCTGCAGTGCTTTCACTTGTGTTAGCCAACAAAGTTTTTTATTGTGTAATTTCGCTTACTCATTGCCTCTATAAACGGAGTCCAAATTTAACTATTTTATTCTGTTTAGGTAACAAGTTTCTTTCACTTCAGCGCGTAGCATAACAACCTATTTGAAGGCCTAAATAAAAATAAGAAGTAAAATGAAAACGTTAAATCTTCGACACTCAATCTCTCTAACCTTTTCTCAACTATGTTGGGGTCGGCTTCCAGTCTAACTGTAAGCAGCTTTTTTTTATGTTAGCCTACGCTGTCCCACTCCTGGGCAAATGCCTCCCTCCACTCCTTCCATCTTCCGCGAGCCCGCGCGTCCTCCTTCCAGTTTTGACGGAACCTATCCAGCTCGTCCCGCCATCTCCTACGTGGTCTGCCGCGACCTTGCCTCGCTGTCTCAGGGCACCAATTCTGTGCTATTTTGGCCCACAGTTTGTCCGGCATACGGCAGACATGTCCTGCCCAGTCCCATTTCAGTTGGGCAGCCTTTTGAGCCACGTCAGATATCTTTGTTTTGGAGCGCAGTATTGTGTTTCGAGCACGATCCGTTAACCTAACGCCTAGTATACTGCGCTCCATTGCTCCTTGGCCGACCTTGAGTTTCGACTTCTGGATGTTAGTCAAAGACCAAGTTTGGGCACTATAGGTTAGGATGGGAAGAATACACATGTCCTTGAGCCTGGGTTTCAGTGCCTTTTAAAAGGAACGACTGCCTATCTGACCTCCACAGCAACCTTTTTACTGGGTAACGCGATACCCCTTTGTAAGACTGGTCGTCAGACTTGGGCTTCTGACTACCCATAACGACTGTCAAACATCTACGAATGGCAGCCGGGACCAACGGCTTAACGTGCACTTCGAGGCACGGAGGGGTCTCGATATGCAATGATGGCCATCCACTAACCTACCACGGCAACGTGGCTGAATCTTTTTTTTTTTTTTTAAACTTTGCCCCACTCTAGGAATTTCTTCTGTGTCGTGGGTGCGTTTACATACATATAAACTCACATACACAAACAGCCAGACCCGGAACAACTAATTGTAGGCCATACAAATATTTGCTCCGTGCGGGAATCGAACCCGCGACACGCAGCGCAGCAGTCAATCGCTTAACCACTGCGCCAACCGTGCCGTCATCTGGGTAATCTTTGATCGACCCATGCGGGTGTTATTATTTATCCACGAGCCCCTCAACACTAAAGCTAAATAAAAACAAATTGTGACCGATTCAAAAACAAAATAAAACTAAAAAAGTCACCAAAGATCAACGTTATCAAATCAAAAACATTCTATTTAATTCGAGTTTACATTGAAATTGCCGCGTTCACAATTCGAAAATCGAAACGAACGCAAACCGTGACTAAATGTGAAACAGTTGTAACGCGCAACTGAATAAATTGAATACAGATCGTAACTTGAGGAATTTTAATGGAAATAAGCGAAAAACTGCAAAGCAAATTCGAATTCCTAAAGGTATTGGAAGAACATTTTTAGCCATTTTTCCGAGGCCCATTGGGGAAGTCCAACATTCATAAAATAGGACGAAATATAGGAATTCTTGTAACGTAACTTAGGTCCAGCCATAAAAGTTTTCTCAAATTCTTTTGGGAGCTCAGGTTTTGAGGGAAGTAATTTTTGTTAGGTTTTAGATTATCACAAAAAAAGGTTGCGCTGGTTGAAGTTTTTGAGTCTGAATTAAATGCTGAGCCTGGAAGGGGTCGCATAAAGCGATAATGAATGCGAATGACCGCCCGTTGTACATAAGTTTTGTAGGGTTAAATTATTTTTTATGTTTTTTCTGGTGTAGGTACAATAAAGAATAATAATATATAAATAAATAATGCGGAACGGTGTCTTTCCACATTATTTATTTATTTATGTAGAGGAAGGTTTCCGGAACTGTTAATTCCAAGAATTGTTGACATTAATTGACACCCAAATTCATCAGATTCACCAGGTCCTGACTAGTTCTGTACAACGATTTAAAGCAATTTTAAACGAACAAAAATGTGAAGATTAGGCGGATGTTATATTTCATACAAAATTGCCAAGTCTATATTTTAAAATATATGATAATTTTCGTTTTTAACCTAAATTATGTTAATTTTAAGTTAAGTATACTTTCGAATTGGCCATCCTGTGTATACTTAGGTTTTCTTTATTCAGACCTCTACGCAGGCGAAGCCACTCGTAAAAGGTTTATAAAATCTTCAATAATTTAAAAACGTACTTATTTGATTTGAGAAAAGAAATCTTTCAAACGGCCGAACCCAATTACCTATCTATCACCAGTTTTGGCATACTGGAGGTAGAAAAAACAAAACAAAACCTATCTATCTCTGGTTTTAACGTCTCAGCGATACACTATGATTCCAATGAATTACGGGGTCCTGTAAGCCGTATCTTAAAATGAAGTCCCACTAATGGACAATGGGAAAATGTATAGCGCCCTAGTTGGCCATTGTTTAAAAGACTGCTACGTGACCAGTCTTCATAATCTATGCAGCTATTTATGATTATACTGGCTATCATCAGTAGCGATCTGTATATAACTGGGTAATAAGTTATTAGGCTTGACTGTAAATTAATAATAATATTAAGATTTATTTATTTTCTCACCACAATATTACAAATAAAAATACATTTTATATGGTATCAGAATACATTTTAAAATTGTGGGAACTCGGTAAGGCTCTTTAGTCTACTGAGGCCGCCTAAACTTATCCCGCGGGATGAGTTGACCTAATGAATGTTTTGAATCGGGCAACTGATCCCACTAATACAAGTACAGACATGAAAAAAGTGTTAGACAAAGGTTTAACAATTTAAATCATTATTTTAGAACAAACGAAAATAACTGCAAACTGATTCTCAATTTCAATAAAAGCATTCCAATTTTCTATCAGACTTATTAACGCTCTTTAGTTTTATTTGCAAAACCCTTAGAGCCATTTTAAATACATTCAAATGCTTTTAAAAGACTTGGCGGCTACTACTTTAAGTCCATGGAAATATATTTCCAATATAAATCAGGGACATACCTAGAAAGGAGTGAAAAAGAAATCGTCGTGAATAATTTTAGAGGAGGTAAGGACCGTAGGTTTGAACTCAGACAGACGCTTTACTTTGTGTAACTAATTTCATCACAAATGCTCTCAAAACGGTGAAGAAAAACATCGTGAAGAGGCCGGTTTCCTAAGCGACATTCTAAGCCGGTAAATGTCCTAGAACCAAAAATTCTAAGACATGTGACATCTACCTACCCGCACTGAGCCCGTGTGGTAGATTACAGCCGACTCCCTCTCGAATTGTCGCAATGAGAACATTATGTGAGAACCGTTCCTAAAGCCGAAAATACATGCATAGGTATGCCTTTATTTTGCAAAAAGTATGCAAGTACAAACAATAAAATTTTTGATTACAAATTCTGAATGGTAGGTAGATATCACAATGTAATGCAAGCTACTTTGGCATAGCTACTTTAAAAAAAAATATTATGATCATTTTGGTGTACCTACACCATCTCAAAAAATGATTTTCAGGTATGCAAATGTCGAAAATTACGATAAGATGTTATTTTTTTTACAAAACCACAAGCCGACGCCGACGTCTAAACACACTAAAAAGTAGAAAAATAACTTTAATTTGTCGCCGGAGTCGTAGGTTTTGTGGTTTTTGCTTCTTCCAAAATTATAGTCATTTTTACAAACGGAGACCCTCCTCCTTTTTTTGCATTACTGAATTTTAGATAAAAATCTCCTAATTCTTAACAGTACAGTACAGTAGGAGCCAAAAATCTTAACAAAACAAAGAGGTTTTAAAGAATTCACAATATTGCACGAGATTTATTTGGTTTTCCTTCAGAAGCATCAAAATCTTAGCACTCTTTCGAACCAAAGAGCTGCGTCTTAAAGAAACGTTAGTACGCATTTCACATGATCCATACAAGTCTCACATCTTTGCCAACGCCTGTAGCGTACTTCAAAGTGCCTTCAAGTGCTAGACGCCTCTTGAAAGGTCGGCAGTCACTGACGCGCCATTTTTCTTTTTTTTTTTCACCTTTCTTTCGTTCTGCACCTTTTGTTTCGGATTTAACGTTCACAAAACTGTTTTTCTATGCAAATAGTGAACTAGTTTGTATAAAATGTTTGGGATTAGAATTTTAAATCGATTTGTATCGATTTTTTCATCGTGTTTGCTTATATATAAGTGTTAGTTTATTTTTTTTAACAATAAATTACTGAAACATAATTTTTATAGCGAGAATAGTACATACTAGTAGGTATAAGCTATAAGTATATAGGCTTAATGGTAATAGTAAGTACCTTTGGGACCTATTCAATCCCAATTCTATTTATATTAAAAAAAAGATGTTAGGTAGGTGTATGGGAGGGCTTGTGGCTAAGTAATAACAGCCGCGCGGGTCGATCGATCAGGTTAAGCTATGCTTGCCGCGGTTGGTCCGTGGATGGTTGACCATCTTTGCATTTTGTTGGTCCCGCCTGTCAATCGTGGATCTTTGGTAGTCGTTACGGGTCGCCAGAAGCCGGAAAGTCTGACAATCAGTGTTACCAAGGGGTATCGTATTACCCAGTAACTCGGTTGTGGAGGTCAGATAGCCAGTCGCTCCATGTAAAATACTGGTAGTCAGCTGCATACGGTTAGACTGGAAGCTGACCCCAACATAGTTGGGAAAAAGCTAGGCAGATGATGACGATGATGGTGGTCACCAAAAGAGAAAAGTAACCAGGGTCGTCCGATATCGTTGAAGTTTAGTAATAAACCGATAGGTTATTACCGATGGGTTTTCGAATATTATTTAATTTAATTAATAGAAAACAAACAATTTATCAAATTAAACATACGAAAACCTCCATCGGTTTTTTACTAATCGTCAATTATATACGAGGACCTTGGTAACTTATCTCTTTTAGTGATTGTACATAACAGTGAAATATATATGATGACTAGCTACGCCCCGCGGTTTCACCTGCATAAGTTTCGGTACCGTAGGAATATCGGGATAAAAAGTATCCTATAGGTTAATACTTGTTATAGACCATCTATATGCCAATTTTTATCCAAATCCGTTCCGAAGTTTTTGCGTGAAAGAGTAACAAACATCCATCCATCCATCCATACAAACTTTCACATTTATAATATTAGTAGGATGTAGAGGTTTCATACTCCTTATAATTTAAACATATATAGCTCAGCCAAATCCACAAAGAAATTTATCTTCATAACTAAAAATAATAAATTCGTTTTCGTTTTTCGCAAAGAAACGTTAATGATGTACCGTGTTTTAAGAGCAAAATAACTAAGGAACACTCACTGCTAAACAAGTTTACGATTTTTGTGTCAGGTCGAATAAAAAAGGAATTATGCTAAACCCTGATTTACTACGTTTCCCTTAACGGCCGCCTGTGACACCGACATGTAATAAAGTGACAGTTTAACCGAAGCAAAACTTTTTACTGGGCACATTAAACTTTTAAAGACTTTTTTAAATTTTGAATGGGTCAACTTTCTAAGGAAGCAAAAATGTACCTACTGAACTTTGTAATTTCCATTTTAGCTTTAAATCAAAGTTTATAAACAGAAGAACAAACGTCGTCGTACCGGGGTTTATCAATGAGAACGAATGCTAAAGTTCGTGTTGCAAATTAAATAAATATTTGAGCATTGATAACCTGCAATGATTGTTATTATGTTGAATTTGTATTGATATTCTTTTCGTGGGTGAATACAGCTGGCCATAGACCACTTACTTCTTTATTAAAGTAAAAGTTTTTGTGACTTTTCTCAGTTTTTGTTTTTACAACCTTTTTTGCCTTTGGCAAAGATCTCCTCCACAGCTTTCTACTTCTCCCCGTGTGAAGCCTTCTCTGGAAAAAATCCTAGAATCGCTTCTAAGTTACAATCAATTAAAGTTAGTAAATATGTTCTTTCACAGGACGACAGTTTCATTTTATGTTTGTGTCTTAGTTGATACTAACATAGTTTAAGTACTAACAAAATTATGGGTAGTGTGCCTAAATAAAAGATTAATAAAAAATTCTAAAAACTGACTATGTTCAATAAACTCAGCCTATCGCAGTCCACTGCTGGACATAGGCCTCTCCCAGGATGCGCCACAACACCCTGTCCTCCGCCTTCCGCATCCAGTCTGTCCCGGCCACCTTTTTTAGGTCGTCCGTCCATCTAGCTGGGGGGGGGGGGGGGGGGGCTCCCACACCATGCTTGCTGATACGCGGTCTCCACTCCAGGCTGGACTAGTCTGCTCCACCGGCCGTCAGTCCTTCAACAAACATGGCCAGCCCACTGCAACTGCTTACTCTGTTGCCAATATGAAAATCACGAATTTACTAGTAGGTAATCATTACACTACGGTGTAATAGTATCCTGCCAACACCTCCCTCGACCAGGCATCACAGCGCTCCATCATCATGTTTAATGGCAAAAGAAGACCAATTTGCGTCGAGCGCAATCTCATTGTTTTTGATTAAAATTATTATTGTTCTCTTTTATTCGCTATCCTACTCTTCACGGGCGTTGAGACATGAATCTAGAACGTTTTTCAGACGACTAATATACGTAAATTTTCTTAAATGGCGCGCACCCGGTAATGAAATGAAAATTAAATAAATTTTATTGTTTGGAAACTGGAGTCTTTTTTTTAAATATTTTACCGCTGTGTCAGTTCATTTTAGGAGCTGAATTAATAGGGAAGGATTAATAAAGGCAGATATTTGTGTTTTTTTTTTGTGTCCAAGTATACTTTTTTTTCATTTTAGATGAGGTTTTGTCGTAATATGGAAGATCACGGAATTTTGGAAATAGAACATTCCCAACAATTCAATATTACATGCATTGATTAGGTACGTGTGAATCTTAGCTTGCTTTGCTGTGGTATTTGAAATGACCAAAATCATTACTGTAGCAAAAAGAAAACCATACCTTTTATCAAAGAATCGTAACTTTGAATTAGAACTTTAAAAACATCATGTCTTTACCGTCGTACGCTTTATACTTAAATTGTTCTCGCACCCATGTAACTATATTTTTTTATTTTATTAATGCAATATTATTCAGTACAATATAAGGTATTTTATGTCACTAAACATACCTTAACGAGGTATGTTTTTTGGGCAGATTTTGTTGACATCCAATTTTTTCGCAATTGATTAAACATCGAGATTTATTTATTAACACATAAACCTTCCGAATAAATTCTCTATATTATAATATTGAAACCCGCATGAAAAACCGATTCATGATGTAAATGAACAACGCGGTCACACAGACAGTCACGAAAAGCAACTTTAACTTAAAAATATAATAATTGCTTTCTTTCTATGAGAAGAAACCTTTGACCAGCACTGGGACAGTAATAGGCTGGTATTATTATTATTAATATAGACTGTCTAAAACAAGCTAACATCACAAACAAACACACCCATATTTGCCTTAATAATATCAATAGCTGTTCCAAACGATCCAATTAACGTCCATAGTTAAATATGACGCTCGCAGATTCCATACCAATTTAATATTACTATACATCTACATAGATATTACAATCTCTAGAGCGGTGCAGTCCAATATTTGTGGAAATGGACTCCCCCGGGCATTCTCTCTCACTACGTGGTCGAAATTCTAAACGCAAACGCATCTTGGCTTTTGTGGACGCTGCTTGTGAATATCAAGTACTTGGTCACGTCCCAATTCTAATTTCTTCATAAATCTATGTGCGGCCAGCGAGGGGAATCGGATCGTATTAGGATTCACTAGATTCGATGTTTGGTAGTTTTTATTTGAGATTTATTTAGTTTACTTCCGTATGGGTTTCGTTTTCTTGTAGTGAAAGTTTTATTGTTTGTCTTCAGCTTTCTGTTTTTTTTTTTAATTTTAACTAGACTAGTCGGTAGATTAGTCAAATAGGAAACGCTGACCTTATCTAGTTTTTGACATATGATTGACGTGTAAAAGTGTTTGTACAGCAAACCTACTTACAAAATAAAATAATTTATCATTTAACTTCTTTAACTTGTTTAATGTCAATGTCTTACTTAATTAGTGGGGCTTGTGACTAAGTAATAACAGCCGCACGGGTTGGTCGATCAGGTTAAGCTACGCTTGCCGCGGGTCGTCCATGGATGGGTGACCATCTTTACACACCGAGGTCTAAGGCCCCTCCGTGTCGTTGAGGTCAGATAGGCAGTCGCTCCATGTATAATACTGGTATTCAGATGCATCCGGTTAGACTGGAAGCCGACTCCAACATAATTGGGAAAAGGTTAGGCAGATGATGTCTTACTTAATTAGTGGTGGTGACACGTCATGTTCTGTAGCTTTGGTACGCCTTCTTCCCATACGATCCTTACAATACTCCTTTGGCTTCGTTTACGGTCATACACCAGAAGGCAAAAGAAAAAAAAGGAAAAGTCAGGTGCATAGCACTCGCAACCGGTATGACCAGAGGGGCAATTCGTAATTTAAAACGTTCAAAATCTAGTCGCAGTCTCATCTAGGCGACAAACAAATGTCAAAAAACTTGTCGAAATGTAGGGTTAGAGCAATTTTTGACAGGTTGAGACTGAGATCAGACTGTGAACGTTTTTAATATTACGAGAATTGCCCCTCTGGTCATACCGGTTGCGAGTGCTATGCACCTGACTTTTCTGAAGAAAGGTATATATTTTTTTTTTTTGAGGATGGCAAATCATCAAATGACCCCCCCGCTCTGGGTGTAGCGGAAGGGAGTGTCAGACTCTTACTGACTAAAACCCACCCGTGTTCCTTCCTTAGCCCTTTCTGTTCCAGGGCAGCGGTAACCCTTTCGGACGATCCCGCTACCCTGGAGAAGTCTAGACTTATTTCGACTTGAAAGAAAGAGTTAATAAACTCCTTATTTATATGTATATATATATGTACACATATTTAATTGAAACCAAAAAAGAGGTACGAGTATATCACTGTTAATGATAAAATTGAATTAAATTCCAATTAAATAATGTCGATATATAAAGATTAAAATTAAGCTATTGTGTGCGAGATATTTGGTCCATCATTGATTATTGTAATATACCGCGACGATTTCACTTTAATGTCTGTTATGCATATTGTAAAATAACATTTTCATACGAATGCATTCATAGTTGCTTCTATTATTTCTGCATGTTTTCGTTACTTATCAAGATTGTTACAATCAGCTTGATTCTGCCTGCGACTTCGTCCGCGTAAAATTTCTTCGCATAGCGTCGCATCGCCTGTCCGCGCTATTATGCATGTACGGTCACCAAAGGACATAAGTAACCAGGGCCGTTGGATATAGTTGAAGTTTTATAAGAAACCGATGGATGTTTTCGAATAAAACTTAATTTAATTAATTGATTGACTCTTCACGTGATCAGAAGGCTGGCCTATTTTTAGCCCAAAGAATCAGCATTGCCATCCAACGTGGTAAAGCTGCCAGCCTTTTGGGCAGTTATCCCATTGACAGTGAAGCGGACGAATTTTTTGATGCCCATTGAGCTCCTGCCTTTTTCTATATTTTTTCGTATTATATACTTGAATATCCTCCTTCCTCCTGGAAGGAGGACGCGCGGGCTCGCGGAAGATGGAAGGAGTGGAGGGAGGCCTTTGCCCAGGAGTGGGACAGCGTAGGCTAACATAAAAAAAAGAAAAACTTGAATATAGGTAGTATACAGCGTTATTTGTAAAACACCAGCAACCTCTTAAGAGGTCATTGTACTCATCATTATGAACAACTTTTACTATGGGACCAAAACTGAAATCGCGAAAAAAAAATCAGCTGTTCCTTACATTTACGTTCGCATAACAGAAGGCCAATTCTCGTAATTTAAAACGTGCAAAATCAAGTCGCAGTCTCATCTCGGCGACAAACAAATGTCAAAAACTTGTCAAAATGTATGGAAATTCGAGTATTTTTTGACAGATTGAGACTGAGATTAGACTGTGAACGTTCTTAAAATTACGAGAATTGCCCCTCTGGTCAAAATGTAGGAGCAGCAAATTTTTTTTTCGTGATTTCAGGTTTGGTCCTATAGTAAAAGTTGTTCATAATGATGAGTACAATGACCTCTTAAGAGGTTATTGGTGTTTTACAAATAACCCTGTATATTAGTGTTAGCTTGTAAAAATAGTAATTAATCTGTTTATCAAATTAAATTTCACTCGAAAAAATCCATCGGTTTCTTACTAAACTTCAACTATATCCGGCGACCATGGTTACTTATCTCCTTTGGCGACTGTACATCGTTTGCGCTTAGCGTTCTTTCTATTTTTTTGTTTGCCCGAGTCTTAAGGATCCTAGTGATGTTAAATAGCCTTAAGAATTGAGCCTTCCCTAAGAATTGGGCTATCAAATATAAAAAGATTTTTAAATCCGATTGGCAGTTCAAAAAAAAAAACAACAAGCAAACTCTTCAGCTTTATTATTAGTATATACTATAGAAGATTAGAATTTATAATTTTAATTTTCTGAGCTTTAGGTACTACCTCAGACCTTGAGCTAAATGAAAAATACTAAGGTTTCCTGTTAGGAAACTTGCCATGAGCTATAAACCTCGTACTTCGAAGGCATAAAGCATTATTAGCTAGGTAACACACCTATGTTAGATAAGCTCCTACCGAGATATGGCAACCTGCCACTATATTATCCTCATAATAATTATGGTTGGTGCCGATGCGAGAGAAAATTATTATAAATCACTAGCGCCCTACCGCTGCTCCGCACTGTTTTTACGACTTGACAAAAACTCGAGATTTCTTTATTTTATGTAAGTTTTGTTTCTTAGAAAACGAGGAAAACAAAACAAAACGTTTTTTATAGCAGTGCGTCACCTGTCCCAGTGGTAACCGCCGTGAGTTATAAGTTATAAATCGTGTGTCCAACCCCAAGCAGGCACTTTCTCTTTTTCACTTATTAACACTTTGTCCGACCTGGAAATCGAAACCTGGGGGCCTACTCCGAAGTAGTATCGGCCGAATGTTCCGCCGTTTCCTGCTACCAAGTTACTATTTGGTTCGGTCGGTTCCGATCCTACACTCCTACACTCTTTCGAATATTGACTATGGTCCCGACCCAATTGAGCCGATCCGAACTTTTTTCGAATTTTTAATAATGTTCGGTTCGGTCATGTGTCGGTCCGATCCGAACATTCGCACTTTGCACTTCGGAGTAGGCCCCCTGTATTGTCCCACTGCAGGGCAAAAGCCTCTCCTTCCCTTTTCCACATACGAAGATGGCGGGACGAGCTTATCTCCTACCATAAGGACTCGTAAAAGACAGAATACTAAGGCTAGTTTCCTAAAAAAATCTAATTATTCCGTCAGTTAGATTATCAAAAAACATTGAAACCGTATGTTTTCTTTTGTTAATTATATAAAAAATGACGAAGATATCGCCCGTTAAAGTTCTGCGTGACGTCACTTGCTTGCGACACTTTTGCAAGCAAGTCACGACCCCCTCCTAAATTTTGACGCGCTTTATCTTTGTAATTTTTTGTTTGATTGACAAAAGAAAAAATACGTGTCCTTTATTTTTTGATAATCTAACTGACGGACTAAATATAATTTATTTTTTTTACCCAGGAAACTACCCTATTGTGGTGACTGATTAATTATGTATGTAAATTTTATATCAATTTTATATTTATACATAAACCTTCCAGAATAAATTCTCTAAAAAACCGCGAAAACCGCATCAAATCCGTTGCAAAGGTTTAGAAGAACAACGTGGTTACAGAGTTGTTCTTCTAAACCTTTCAGTTCAAATAAAAGTCTAAAAATCATTTGTAACTTGTACAGAAAACTTTGTCTGTAGTTGTCAACAAATAAAAGGCCCGTTTTAACACTGACAGTTCTAGTAATGAATAAAGATCAAATTCGCAAAACACGTATTCGTTTGTATGAAACTGACAGGTGTGAAGAACGCATTCTCAAATGTCAAAACGGGCCTTTTATTTTTTGACAACTTTAGTACCAGCTATTTCATTCGACATGAGTACGGGTCCACAGAGGTTGCGACTTTGTCACTAAGAATGAGAAACGCGTCAGGTAGCGCACGTCGACAAAACGACTCAAATAACTTCATTAACCCTTTCAGATTTCCTTCAGTTTGACTTGAGCGACGACACGTTTACCTTTACCCACCTTTTTTTTGTTTAACGTTTTGTATAATAATTATGCATTGTTGGTCTAGTGGTCGCAAACGCTACTATTGAGCATGTTCTGGGTTAGATTCCCGGGTCGGGCAAAGTGTTATCTGGGTCTATCCATCTGGATTGCTCAGTAGCAGCACGGCGGCGGCGCGGCGTCTGGATTTTTGCCCGGTTAATGGCAATACCTACGCTAGCCCTTATTACATGGAACTTCAAAATAACTATCGAAATATGGATGTAATATACGTGCACCTTTGCCTAACTCTTCGGGGATTTGCTGAAGACTGTAGTTGGACGACAGGAATAACCTACTCGGAGTTAAAAACCAAGTCGAGGATAATGTTCCTGACCGAAAAACTTTCGAGATGTTAATTCTAACACAGATCTAATAAGATAATATAAACACCACAAACCTTTACTATTATAATTTACGTAATAAAAACCTGTAGGATAAAACGGACTTGGTTCTCTTGGGAGCGTCACCTGGTTATGACTTTGTGCCATAAGTCTTCAGGTTTTAAAAGAATAGCAAGTCTCGACGACATATCAGAAAGCTAACTCTCGTAATTTAAAACGTTTAAAATCTAGTCGCAGTCTCATCTCGGCGACAAATAAATGTCAAAAACCTGTCAAAATGTAGGGACATTAGAGGTATTTTTTACAGATTGAGACTGAGATCAAACTGTGAACGTTCCTAAAATTACGAGAATTGCCCCTCAGATTTTAACTTCAAGTTAAAATGGTAATAACATGAAAGCTCTATTATTAAATAACACCTCCCTTATATGTATTCTCCATAATTCGTATTTCGTAAGAATTCATTATTTTTGAACCAAAATTCCCGTAATTTTTTTTTTATTTTGTATTCAAGAAATCACTTTAATTAAAAATAAAATACAAAAGCTATAAACTTTAAGTTTAGTATTATAGTAATTACAGTGTTTCTTTGAAAATATATACTTACCTAATTACATAGTTTTATTCAAAGCCGATATTGCATGACCTGAATTATAATATCTTAATTAAATGTTTAGGGGAATATAATTATCGTGCTAATAACTGGCTTGTTTTTACTTAAAACTATAATTTATAAAGAAATCTAAAGATGCCAATTATAGTCGTTTTTAAATGGAAGTTTATTAGGCCATCCGCCTAGCCTTTTCCCAACTATGTTGGGGTCGGCTTCCAGTCTAACAGGATGCAGCTGAATACCAGTATATTGCAAGGAGCGACTGCCTATCTGACCTCCGCAACCCAGTTACTGGGTAATAAGATGCCCTTTGGTAAGACTGGTGGTCAGACTTTCGGGCTTCTGACTACCCGTAACGTCTGTGAAAGATCCACGAAAGCCAACCGGAACCGACCGGGGATTACTGGTACGATTTAATGTTAAGTAATCTTTTTAACATCCACACTTCTTCAAACATAATGGGGCCGGGGCTATATAAAAACAGCCGTACGGGTCGATCGATTAGGTTGAGCTACGCTTGCTGTGGTTGGTCCGTGGATGGGTGACCATCTTCACATACCAAGACGCCTTCGTGCCTCGGAAACGTACGCTAAGCCGTTGGTCTTGGGTGTCATTCGTGGATCTTTGACAGTCGTTACGGGTCATCAGTAACCCGAAAGTCTCCCCAACATAGTTGGGAAAAGGCTAACTTATAAAACTTTATTTAAATCCAACAAAATCGAATAAATACTGCAAAATAATAGTGTACAATAAAAGCAACCCGTTCATATTAAAAGCTTTAGGACTTAACGATACGGAAGCATTATTCATTGAAATAAAAATGTAATTACATACGGTTATTGTTTCAATATTATTTTCCGTTCAACGGTACAGAATCGTTAACTTAGTTTTAATCCTCGCGTAATATCCAATGCATGCATTCCAAGTCCGAATGAAAAACGCACGCTCCATTTTAATGTAACTTTCCATTAATTTAAGATTTTATTGCTCAATAAATTATCAAAGTTTCCACCCATTCGAACGTAAAAATAACGTCGAGTTTTTTTTCTCAAGTTCTCTTTCTCCCTTTAAATATTTTATTCCCTTCGCTCATGAGACTGTATTTTTTGTAATTAGAAAAGTGCGAGCAATTAAAACTTTTATAATTGTCGGGATGGGGGGGAATTGTAAAATTTACTCCGTCGTGAACAATGGCCAGCCGGCATAGACAATAAAAAAGGCGGGGATATTAAAAACTTTCCTAATTAGGAGTGGGAATAGAGTGACGTGAGTTCAATGCATCGTTTAAGACTTGCCTTTGATGTATGGGTCAATTTGGGGGAGTTATTGCCGAGTTCTATGCGAGTGAATTAGGTGATAAGTTTGCGTGATTATTCTTGAAGATGGAATGAGAGAACTCGATTTAAAGTCGCACAAAAGCACATCTACGTGTCGTAACTGCTGTTTTGTTGCAGGTACAATTTTTTTGCTTTGAGTCTTTCTGAGGGATAGAATGCGGACTGAGGTGATCCAGCAGAGAACCAAAGCAGTCGACATAGCTCACAGAATAAGCATGAGCACGTAAGGCAGGGCACCCTCGACAGACTACGTGGAGTGAAGATCTTCGCAGGGTGGCTGGTAGCAGGCAGCTGGATTAGAGTTGCCGAGAATCGAGCTGAATGGTGTGCAATTGGAGAGGCCAGTGGACTGCTGTAGGCTGATGATATAATTTTTTTTGTATATTAAATTTTGAGAAACGTCGTTCGTAGAGGAAATATGCTTACAAGGTATATTTACACACCCTCTTACACTCATTCACGCAGACCTACATCACAGACAAAGAGAGGACTTGATATACACCTAGATATTATTATATTCTTAAATATGTAAAAAAAAAACTTTTTTTTTTATAAATTTATTTTATATGTTGAATAATATACTGTACACTCATACATGGGATCATTGCACTGTCATATTAAGATTTAGATACTTAATTTGTACCTCAGGGGGATCATCGTTGAAGGCTGAAATAGGCTATGCCTAGTTCGGCCTCAAATGCTAATACTTTTGTGTAGGTACTGTAAGTTTAAATTAAGCACTCATCTTGATAAAAAATGTACATTTTTGTGTGAATAAACATTATTATTATTATACTATCGCATTATGACTTTGTAAGGATAAGTAACATTTTTCTCCGCTCATCTCTTTATGTCTATGATAGTATTTTATGAAAAACTAGCTGCGTCCCGCAGTTTCACTCGCATTAGTTTCGATCCCGTGGGAATATTAGGATAAAAATTGTCCTTTGTAATAATCCTGGTTATAAAATATATGTGTGCCAAATTTCATCCAAATCCGTTCAGTGGTTTTGGCGTGAAGGACTAACAAACATCCATCCATCCATACAATCTTTCTCCTTTATAATATTAGTAGGATATCGCAAAATTGTTGACAGTTAGAAGTCTAGATTTAAATCCTGATTTTGATATACTGGATTTCATTTCGTCATCATCATTGACATCATCCACAGCCCGACTTCACCCACTGCATGGGCCTCTCTTTTCTTGTGCCAATCCCCACGCTCCTGTGCCAGCCACATATGGAAATCAGAAACAATGCCGTCTGCCCATCTCGCCGCCGGACAACCAACATCTCGTCTTCCAGTTCTTTTTGTCAAGTAATTATGGAAGTAAGTTATTCATTTTTTAGGGTTCCGCACCCAAAGGGTAAAAACGGGACCCTATTACTAAGACTTCGCTATCTGTCCGTCCGCCTGTCTGTCACCATGCTGTATCTCAAGAACCGCGACAGTTGAAATTTTCACAAATCATGTATTTCTGTTGCCGCTATAACAACAAATACTAAAAACAAAATAAAATAAATATTTAAGGGGGGCTCCCATACAACAGACGTGATTTTTATAGATAATGGTACGACACCCTTCGTGCGCGAGTCCTACTCGCACTTGGCCGGTTATTCTTATTTCATAGGAGCGAGAGAGTAAAATAAGAAATAACTCCCGTTCCTACAAAACGACCTGAAAGTTTACAAAAACATATTATATTTAATATAATTTTGAACAAACACCGTTAAAAACATGGCGTCATAATTTTACCCTCCATACGTATCAAATGACTTCATTAACTTTCCTTTAACATTTGCGTTCCTACCCACATTTTTCCACCTTAATCTCAATGAGAAAACGTTCCTCGGAAATCGTAAAATTGAGTGATATCACGTATAAATCAAACAAGCAAATGAGAAGGAAGGTAAAAAATCAGCTATTAAGGCAGTCAGTTGGAAGATCAAGACACAGTGTTGATTCATAGCGCTCATTTGTTTTTTTTTGCCGAAGCTACCTTCTTAGCTTTAGATTAGGCAGTTGTTATGTTAGATTTTTATAGTAAGATTTTGTTTATATTGAACACTGGCAGCTTGTATAAAAACTATACTATAACTATGAAGCTTGTATCAGAGCAGCGGTGGCGCAGTGGAAACCGACCCTACTTACGAGTCGTACAGTCAACAGCAAAAGTAGATGATCAAAATCAGAAATTTAATACTAATGAACGGAGTTTGCGTCAGAACTGTGTGGCGTCGAAGTGATTCAAAAGTATGTCAGACTCAGTGTCATACTTTTTAATCACTTCGACGCCACACAGTTCTGACGCGAACTCCGTTAATTAGTATTGAATTTCTGATTTTGATCATCTACTTTTGCTGTTGACTGTACCAGTCAGGCACGTTGCTTTGTGTAATTTATTTAATCACCACTGCTCTCAAAACGTTGATGGAAAACCATCGTGAGGATATCGGTAAGAATGTCCTAGAACCAATAGTTCGAAGGTATGTGACATCCACCAACCCGCATTGGGCCCGCGTGGTGGATTACCGCCCACTCCCTCTCAAAAAGAAAAGAGGCCTGTGTCCCAGCAGTGGGAATATCATAGGCTGATTATGTGTATGAATACTATAATAGTCAGAAGCTTTGGTTTCCTAGGACAGCGGTTCCATCACATTATGATGACCGTCTTGAAAATCTGTCATTTTCACCAGTATTTGTCAAAAATGCTCTGTATTTGGACAGGCGTTGTTATGTGACCGTTCACCGCTTTCTTAAGAAAACAACGCTTTAGGGATAACTTTCCATTTTGTCGCAGATACGATGATTTAATATTTCTATAACGTGTTTAATTAAACCATTATAAATTGTACCGTTGTGAAAAACTTCGTCCTTTAAAGGTCCATGTAGCTCTCAAACTGCGGGGTAATAGCGCAACACACAGCACTTTGACAGTTCAACCATATTCATTACGTTATTTACATTGTTGAGCAGGCCAATATTTCGAACATATGAAGCAATGGATTAGCAATATCTTTCAAAATTATGCAGATTGTGATAGATAGTGTGTTAGGCATATCGAGTGCTGGAATAATAATGGCCTTTACACGTTATATGACAGCCCCTGGAAAGAAGGTGTTTTCATAATTTTCATGGTAAATCACCCTCGTCATTTTCTTTGCACTTTTGCGGCACTTTGTTGTGTAATGTATTTTATCTTTGTTTATTCTCTTCAGTTGTCTCTATGTTTAACTCTCGCGCTGTCTTTCTCAGTTTTGTCTATCTTACACATAAATTTATGTAAGTGGAAACTTGTAATTGGCTTTCTTCTAAATATTACTTCTGACTACATGAATGTATTAGCTGTAAAATTTCTTAAAAATATTAAAATAAATAAAAAAAAGAACAATGTATCCATCTTTCTTGATGTATGATATCAAGAAAGACAACACAAGGTTTTTTTTTTGTCACCGTCAATTAATATCCCCTATAGTTTTCCATGATATTGGTGGTTTTGAGTCGTTTATATAAAATGGTTTCCTGCGATAAAAAACTTATCTTTCCACTAAAATTCAAATACAAAATATACATGCTATTATCAATTTTTATAAATACTTTTCTTTTTATCCCCGACCACATTAGGAGGTATGAACCAAATGGATCCATTTACTCTGGTCATTCGCAACCAACTTTTCCGTTTTTAATTAAACATTTTTATGCTACTAAAATAAATATTTCTCTCTATGCTCTTCCAAAGAGAATACATAAAAATGATAATTAGTGTAGTTATTTTTCTCTCAAAGAGCTGTTGGAAGCATTTAAAAAGTAATTATATCAAACACTAGTCCGTAGTTTTGCAAAACAAAGATTGGAAACTTGTTGAAAGAATCAAAGTGAGATTTATTCTATTTATTTTTGCCAGAATCCAGAGTATAATTATTTTATATTATGTTTATTTTTTAAGGAAAGTTGAGTATGAATGAGTAGGAGAAGATCAAAGAAACGACAAATGGACTGTGTGAATGATGACATGTTTAGAAAGGGGGTGACTACCGAGATGACGACTAATAGAGAAGTAGGGAAGAAAAAGACATGTTGCGCCGACCGCAAACAAATTGGGATAAGGGCAGGACTGATGATGACTGTTTATGTTTTTCCCTGATAATAAAGAGGTATTAACCCGATGAATGTCGTAATTACAGACACAATTAAAAAACCATTGTGTCTCGCGTGGATCTACGTTCCGACATTATGAAGGGTTAAAAGAAACAGTTTTTCATTCTTTGATTTTTTCCGTAACAGATTTTATACAAAAAATAAGAAATTGAGTCATCCGGAAAGAAAGACAGAATCTAACGACATACCCCGCAGAGTAAGCAAGCTGAAGTGGCAGTGGGCTGGCTGGCTATGTTTGTCGAAGGACCGATGACAGGGACGTCCCCCAGCTAGATGGACCAACGAACTTCAGAAGGTGCCTGGGACAGACTGGATGCGGAAGGCGGGTATTGTACCGCAGCCTGAGAGAGACCTCTGGACAGCAGTGTACTACGATAGGCTGAGTTGATTGATTGAATCCGTAACTTGGAACTAAGCTACACCACAGTGATCAATTCTTGATCCTTCTTTAGAGACAGGCTTTTTCCTCCTAACGTTGTATTTAATAAGGAATTAACGTACTTCAATGTTTTGTCGACGCAGAATACAAAATGAAACAATGTTATTTTACAGGAAAGCCAGTTACATGGAATTTCGTATTAAAATCCAAAATAAACTCCTCAAATCCCACCATCTTTTAACGTTCTGTATCCGGCACTTACGGTACCCTTTAGATTCATAATACAACCTTAAGAACATTTCACTTCACTCGAATTTACATAATTGTTTAAATAACACGTTTAATTACATTAGACTGAGGACGACAAATCCTTGAGTTTACCTGTTTTAAACGTAAATACTAAATTAAATGGATTGCTGGGGGAATATTCATCGTTACGAAGGAATTTGTAAAATGTATTTGAACGGAAAGGAATTTATTGTTTGTTTTGTTTGAGTTTGTTGGTCGTGTGTCAATTTTTTTATTGACCTTTTACAAAGTTGAGGGCGCAGTTTTTCTTATTATAGATGGGTTTATATGGTTTGAACCGATAAAAATGAAGAAGACCTTGATTTTTAGTACCTTATTTAATTGTAGGTATGGTAACTAATTAGTAACTTATGAACCTAAAATTATGCAAAAAAGTCGAGTCTTTTCGAGGGACCTGGTTAGAACGAAATTCCCTCCGCTGTATGTATTAAATAATAATAGGTTATGTATTAAATAACAAGCGACCAATGTTAACACAGGCACAATGAAAAACCAATGTTTGAGAGTCATTACATGAAAAAAAAAACACCCAAACACATATCATAATTACAGCAAAATCTGCACCCTAATTGCGTAACACACAATCAATCTCAATCTGAATAATTTTGAAGGCTGATCCATTGCTTCATACGTTAAAAAAATGTGTCATGTGTCTGCTCAACAATGTGAATAACGCAATGAATGTTTTTGAACCGTCAAAATGAAACCGATTCCGATTGATCGTGTGTTACGCATTCACCAATTGTGCAAAGTATAACTGCCATTTTAACTGTATTTTGTTTTGTATTCATAATTATTTAATTTACTATGGATCATGTGGTCTGTAATAAAAAAAAACAACTTATTATTATTTGGAACTCGGTTCCAAAAAATAACAACATTGCACTGCAATAACAACTAGCAATAAAGCCTACTAGGGCAGCATAACCATCGTTCATCTCGTTTCTTTTCATCTGAGAAAAACCTAGAAAAAAAAAAACGACTTCTTTCGGACGACCCCAAAACAAAAGAGTTTCTTTCATTTGCCGCCCACTTCTTACACGGTAGGACAATGCCTCTTTGTTCTGCTCGTGATTATTAACATGAAAATACTAAGATTCTGTACTCGGTTCCGCTTGTGTGGTTTATGTTGTTCATTTGTTTTTGGACTGTATTTTTTTTTCTTTTTAGAGGTCCTTGACATAATTTCTTTAGCTTTTGTGTGTTGATATTCCCAGTTTGATAATTGGGACTGCATGTTTGGGGAAAATTTATTGAAATGTGTGAGAAAACCAGAGTGTACTAGATCTATGAAATGTTCAATGCAAGCAATCAATAGCAAACATCAATGCTGTTCGCAGGTAATCGTCATAATGCCAATTAATGCACACGCTCGTGATAATGCAGCTTGAATAATGAACGTATTTCAGAATACGCGCTGTGTCCAGAATTGCAGCATATCAAACTCATCGAAGCAGATTTGGAGAAAGTTTTTCACAACCTTTTAAACTCATCAGTTTCCTTCTTATAATAATTTTATTCACAACGTGAAATCAATTTCATATCTCAAGATTCCTTCTAACAAGGGCGAATTTTGCCAATGAAACTGATTGCGATCACCATTATCATCATTCAAAGCCCGACTTCACCTGCTGCTGGTCAAAGAACTCTCTTCGCTAGTGCCAATCCCCACGCTCCTGAACTCATCATCATCAGCCAATAACGTTCCCACACAGGCCTCCTCTCAATGAGAGGGAGTGGGCCGTGATCCACCACGCGGGCCCAGTGCGGGTTGGTAGATGTCACATGTCTTCGAATTTTTACTCCTGTACTAGTCTCATCCTAGTTTTGCCCGCGATGGCAACAACGTCCTCCATCCATCTCGCTGCCACCGGTCAATGTCAATATTCCACAACAATAATGACACTGACAGCTCTTGAACGCGGTTTAGGTGTGCTGATCGCTTTCAGTTTCACTAGTAAAATTCGTCCAAAATAAAAAACATTCCCTAAAACGCCCGCCCTGCATTACTTCCTAGTGCTTCAGCTGGGAAGAAGAAGTGGCGCAACAAATTTTCCAGCACTCAGTCATCTACACCGCCAAATGCGAACTACTCATCATAATAACTTCACGCAAATTTCTGCATCGTGCAAGCAGAGGTTACCACGCAACTAACATACACAATGTCCAGACATCAATCGTCGGGCAGTTACAACACCCGGTCAGGATGAGTGAACTTTACACCCGTCCCTCATACCTCTGAACACCTTCCAAAAGTGTGCAAATAAATAGAACGATAACGTAATGTCTTTCGAGATTCTCTTTTATGTTTTGACAGTAATTATTTCAGCAGGAGTTTTATCAAAAGGGTTGGAAAGACGAACAAACAGACCTTTAACTTATTATTTAGATAAGCAAGCTTGTAATTAACACGTGAGAGTTATTATTGTTTGAAACAATGTATTGCGCTTGGCGACACTCCATTCAGTTGTTACGCGGGTAGGACTGCTTTATTTAGCTTTAAAGAAATGTATACTGTTGTTTGTAAATGTAAATTGTATACTCTCATTTATTAAAACTAAACAAAGATGTTTAGTTTTAATTAATAAGAATATACAATTTTAATACTAGCTCATTTGGCTCAAAACTAACACGCTTATGGTAGTGGATATGGACCAGCTGGGTAACACACTAACAGGAGGTGGCTTTCATTTTGAAAGTTCAACAACATTCATTGCGTTATTTACGTTGTTGAGCAGACATTTTTTTTTAACATATGAAGCAATGGATTAGCAGTACCTATCCTTCCAAATGATTCAGATTGTGATTGAAAGTGCGTTACGCAGTGAGGGTGCAGGTTAAGGATAATTACTGAAAAGATTTTCTGATTGGACTATCGATAAAAATATCCAGGTGGCTTATTATTCCAGTTTCTGCTGGGTACAATTAACTAGAATGCGATATTTCTTAAGATTCTGTATGTTTCAGCTGGGAACAACTTTCTATACAGTTTAGGATTTCCATACTGAAAATAATGTTTATGCACTGAGTAACCTAAACCTGCACTTAAGTCACGCTTTTCTGTGACTTCAGTAGTCCATTTTTACACAAAAAAGCGTGACTTGAGTCATACGAGCTATAAAATAGTATACGATATGTGTGACTAAAGAAGTCAATGCACGGCGTTTATACCCTGTCCATTCGGTAAACCGTTTTTTGACGGATGGAACTAGTGATTGCAGCAACACACAATACATTGATGGATACACGTCCGGTATTATAATTTCTGTAAGAAAAAATAAATAAGATAATTCAATAAGATAAGGCAGTTTAATTATTTATTTTATCACGCATTTTAAATCTTTTACGTAATCTGGAAAATGTACTTTCTAAGACAGCTTTCAAAAAACGGTTAACCTAATGAACAGGGAATAAACTGAATATAAATAATGAACTACTTAAGTCACACGTATTGTAGTGTACGAGTACTATAGTGAAATTAATAAAACATTATTATTAATTTTACTATGGAAAGGCTACTTCCTAGTATAAACACAAAAGCCAAAATTAAACAATACTGGTTACATAAAAAAAACATGAACAGTTAACTGAAAATATAATATCGATTCATTACCAACGATAAACAGCTACGTAAAACCGCGGGTCACTTCCTTCCCACCATCAATATTAAAACGAATCGGTTTGGTTTACGGAAATCAGTGCATTTTACACAGATTGGACTATTAATGGAGTGATAAGTGGACGAGGAGCTCGAGAAAAACGGCCGCAGTATGAAAATTATGGATCCGATGGATAAAAGTGGAAATTTAAAGACGTAAAACAGATTTTTCGGGGAAATTCTACTACCTTGGCTTAATACCTACACCAACCAGTTAAATTTAAGAGCGCCCGCCCATGTCAAAAAAACAGCCTGTCACAAAAAAAGCCTGTTAAAATTACTTGCAAGACCCACTAATTTGGTCAACATGGTGCTTTAAAAATTATTCTGGGCGGTGCACCCAACTATGAAAAAGTCTATCCTAGAGCCAAGGCGTGTTTTGTGTAGCTACAAATGTATATTTATGTATAGTAATTAAAAATCAATCCACCTAGCCAATTGGGGTACACAATATTGGGGTACACAATATTGGGGTCGGCTCCTAGTCTAAACGGATACAGCTTAATACCAGTATTTTACATGGAGCGACTGCCTATCTGACCTCCAAAATCCAGTTACTGGGTAACATGATACTCCTTGGTAACACAACCTGTGTTACCAAGGAGTATCATGTTACCCAGTAACTGTCAGACTTTCTGGGCTTCTGACTACCCGTTACAACTGTCATAGATCCAAGAATGACAGCCGGGTCTAACGGTTTAAAGTACTTTCCGAAGCACGGAGTAGTCTCAATATGTCATGAATGGTGACACCAACAAACCGAACGCGGCAAGCGCAGCTTAACCTCCGAACGACCAGTGCGTCTTTTATTATTTAGTATTAAGTTACTGATTTTAACACTAACACTTCATTTGTTACCTACACTGTGTCAAACTGTACAGTACGAGTATTACAAATAAACCTACACACCGATCATGCGTCGTTTGAATGTTACTTGGAATTACTTCGAAACGACCGTATTGGTTCAACTAGTTCTCTGTGCCGGAATATCGACGAAAGGTGTATTTATTACGGATTCCGTGTAGGTGTTCCAATATAAAGTGTTTATTAGTGTTTCGTGGTGCAATTGGCAAGACGGAACATTTATGGAATCGTTTTGTGTTTGTCCGTGCGACACATACGATTTTCTGTGAAACTATTCGACGTTATATTTGGTTTAGCATAGAGATAGAGATTGCACTATACACGTATACTTGACCACGAATAATTACTGACAGGGTCAATTTTTTCTATGGAAAACGCTAGGAAAATAAATGGCGAAAAAACGATTTTCCACTTTACATAAACACATACATAAACTAATGCTTTATTTCCATGAGGGTGGGCAGAAACTATAGAACGCCACCTATCCTTATATCCACTCCACTACCACAAAACATCCACCACCACCTTTCCATTTTACCTAGAGAATAAGCCAAAATGTAGGCGTTTGATTTCCTGATCTTTGATTTCATGAAGGCCAATTCTCGTACTTAAAAAAACGTTCAAATTCAAGTCGCAATTTCATCTCAGCGACAATCTATGTCAAAAAAAATTCAAAAATTTAGGGAAATTGATAATATTTTTGACAGATTGAGACTAAAATTAAAATGCGAACGTTCATAAAAACACAAGAATTGCCCCTCTGACCTTTGATTTCAACTGAACCACAACATAGGCCCAGACTTCATAAGATAAATCTGCGCACAGACATAATCCAGCAACATACCACTGAAATGAGCAATCCAAAAGGATTTACAAATTGCCGAACATCGAATTTTTAATCGGCCTTCCCATACAATTCACTTCAAAAGGGGACTGTTTAATCATGAAAAAATGATTTCGTAAAAGAGCGGCGGGATCACCCACACAATAAGTGCTTAATGGAAGAGGATTACTTTCATCACGTTATTTCGCAAAAACGTCACTTGAATAATATACGGGCGTGCCCGAATACGTCCATTTAGATTGTGGTTTGATAAAATGGACTGAAACCTGTCCTGTTCTGCGTGCAACTGATGCAATGGGATTATTACTTGATTGGAGTTTCTTTTTTTGTGGTAATGCTGGTTTTGGGTGAATTAAGTGTGATTTATGGTTGTTTCTGGCCCGGTACTCTTACCTACTGTTCCATGAATTGATCGGCAATATTATACACCGTGTTCTACACGTTATCCATGAACTTTGGCAAATGTTTCTATAGCTTTTACAAATCAAATCTAACAAAGGAAGTAGTAGTTAAAAAGGCTTCGTTACAAAGATATTTGTAATTTCATTTTTGGAGGTATGAGGAACAGGGTGTAAAGTTCACTCAACCTCCATTGAAAACGGAGGATCCTCCGACCAGACGGGTGTTATGTCTGGCGGGCAATTGCCCAACGATTGATATTGGGAAATTGTATCTATGCTAACTGCGCGGTAAACTCTGCTTGCGAGATGCAGGATTTGCGTGACGTCAGTATGACGCGTTGTTCGCATGTGGCGTTGTAGATACCGCTACATCACTCCCCTCCGGAGACCGGAGGTCGATAGTTGGCTGAGTCTTGTATCTTGCGATGCTTGCCAGGCCAGCTGAGGTTCCAGTGAGTCGGAACCGGTTGCCGCATAGTTCACGGTGAGTCGGAACTGTCTGCGGGGATGTCCCCAGTGAGTCGGGGTGGATGGCGCTGCGTTATACTTCAGTGCGTCGGGTGTCGTACAGCGCCGGGTTGAGGCTGGCTGCTGCGTCGACCAGGAGAGGATGCTCTGCTTGTTGACCGGCCGAAAGTGCAGTGTGCTGTGCCGAGGTTGCTGATGAGGCTGAGGGTGATGACCAGGTATGCGCGGTCGCTGCATGCTGGTGGTCAGGATACCCGTTGAAGCCGTGGATGCTGGCTGGCTGGGTGACTCGCCGCTAAAGCTTGCGGGAGTGATGATGATGACGTCACGCTGAAGTACTTGCACGAAGGCTGCGCTGACGTTCATGCTCGGGGTCACCAGTTTGGAGGTATGAGGAACAGGGTGTAAAGTTCACTCAACCTCCATTGAAAAGGGAGGATCCTCCGACCAGACGGGTGTTATGTCTGGCGGGCAATTGCCCAACGATTGATATTGGGAAATTGTATCTATGCTAACTGCGCGGTAAACTCTGCTTGCGAGATGCAGGATTTGCGTGACGTCAGTATGACGCGTTGTTCGCATGTGGCGTTGTAGATACCGCTACACATTTAATGAAATTTAATTGAGCTATGTAGTAAGAAAGGGTCTTCATTTGGTCTGGGTTGCCGCTTAGTGCAAATAAATGATAAATCTATCAAATGCTTCGGAAAAAGAGATAAGGAGGCATGCATATCGGATGATTTACGTCAAGGTATTTAGTTTGTAAGAAAATTAACAAAAAAAAAAAAAAAAAATTAATTAATGTGTCCATTATGGAAAATGCTTATTTCCATGGTCTGAACATCTGGTCAAAGTTTATGTATATCGTCCGGAACATGTTGTATAACCAAACTAGCGTCTACCCACGACTTCGTCCGCGTGAAATTTGCTTTAGCTAGGAAGAAAAAGTAGCGCACCAAACTTTTAATAAAATGGAGGGCATGAACAGTACCCACTCTAACAGTCTTCATCAATCAATACTTAAATCGTATTACAAATTTAGTAGATCCAGTTCAGTATCCTGAACAAGGGAACTGGCTACTTTATACTTTTCGCTGACAGATTTAATTTACACTTCAATGGGATAAAGGCTGTTTCTCGTATCTATTGGATCGGTTAGATATTTTTGTTCTATTGACCCGTTTCTGTGTACGCTCAGACAAAATAGTCTTTTGTAAGAAAAATAATACAGTTAGCCTGGCAGTTTCTAATTCTGGAAGGTTCTTCTTCAGGCCGCTCCTTTTGTTTTTTTTTTACTGAAATAAGTCTTACTTTTAGATTGAAAGTAGAATTGTCTGTAGTGTTCTATTAACAGATCGAATCAAAGGTACGTCCTTTGACCGTTTTTCTATAGTAGTAGATGGATGAATGGGTGGATGGGTGGGTATAGGTGGGTGAAACGGGTGATGGGTGGGTGGGTAAAATGGGTGATGGGTGGGTGTGTGAAATGGGCGGGTTTTGAGGATGGGTAGTGATGGGTGTTGGGTGGGTGGGTGATTGGGATGGGTGGTGGGTGTAGTTCTCTTTCTTTTTCTCGTGCATATTGATAGTGGACTGAGATGGGAGAAGCTGATAGAGGTTGTAAGCTCCAGAATGAGGCGGTTGATTGACATATTTAAATCACTGAGGAATTCTGCTACCCCAAACGTTAAACTAAAGCTTGAACTGGTCTACTTGGTCTCCTTGTAGTAGACCAAGTACTAATACGACAGAATCAACTAAAAGCTCAGTATTGTAGGACTTTCCTAGGAGGTTAAAGACACCAAATAGTACCATTATCCACGACTGAACGCTGTGTCACAAAATACAAGCGATAGCTTAGTTTGGGAACCAGTATCACCAACTCCTGCTAATAATGTACCTTTATATTAGAAATAATAATATTGTGAATGTTCTTCTGGTACCAATAAACAACTTTTTTGTTTCTTTTTTTTTCCCGACACAGAGTTGAAAACATGGTTGCTGGCTGGCTCCAGCAATTAGAATATATACAGTTTAGCAAACTAAACTGTCTATAGTCTACTGACTGGAGCCTCACTGCTACTTTCTTGCGTAAGACAACGGCCTGTCTGAAATTCATTATTTACTGAGCTGAGAATCTAGTTGTAACCTCACTTTACCGAGAACAGGAGTATCATCCATACCCTGAACTACAAAGGATGCACTTAGGATTATAACTTGCAATATTGTAAAGTGATGCGTCTTGGAAACAACTACAACGTTGCATGCCCTTATAGTTTGTTAGTACCTTCCTACAACTTACAGAGTAACCTGCGCCTCAATTGCGTAACACATTTTCAATCACATTCTGAAGGGTTTTGAAGGAAATTGCTAATCCACTGTTTTATGTGTTTGGAAAATTCGCCTGTTCGACAACGTAAATGACGCAATGAATTTCAAAATTTAAGGCATTGCCATTGTAAGTGTGTTACGCTATTACGAGTGGTGGTTCGCAGTATAAAACGGATTTTCATCCGTCACCTCACACATCAGGTCCAGTTGAAAACCAGGCTCTAGTTATCTGGCATTTTTGCTGAACTGGGCCTTTTTGGCTCAGCCGTGAAACACACTTTCCTGCTAATTTCTTACACCGGACTTTTTATTTGTTTTTATCTGATGTATGTATCTGGTGTATTGTGTTTTTTAATATGTGCTAAATAAATGTATGTTTTTTACTTTAATTTTTTTTTGGTTGATTTTTTTATGAAAATAGAGAATAAAGTTGTGTTCGGAGAATATTGCGGATCCTAGAACCAAAACTTCGCCTTGTAGTTTCATTTATTACGTCACTTTGACCGATTAGATCTATCGGTCTCTTCTGTTAAAATCTCACCGTTAAAACTTAGTTGAAGTGAGCGATTCCACCTAAGGGATTGACACTATTGACAGTTCACTTCGCCTAAGTTTTTACGGTAAGATTTATACAGAATAGTTCAGTAGTGAATCTCGTCTGATAAAAAGAAGTTAGCTAATAAAAACAGACTATTTTTTCTACTAATTTGTATGTTAACTTCCACTTACATGGGAAATACGTTAAGAGGAAATGCGGTTGGTGTTTTTTCTATAGAGACGCTCTCGCCTGTTTTCTTTCTGGTTAATGACCATATGGCTATGATTTTTTACAGAATAATAAATGTTAGTTACTTGTATGTCCCTATGTTTTCCTTTTTGATAATACATTATTTTTATAAGCACTAGAACCCTCAAAAAATGCTCAAAATTGCCTATTTAGACCGCTGTTAACAGAGGCCTTGGGTACAAATTTGACAACTATATATATGCGACACAGTACATATCCTTCTTATCCAGTTTATGAAATATCTTTTAAATTGTTTCAATATTAGTGGAGAAAATAGGCGAGAGCCAAACCTCGAAAATGTGACTTTTTACTTAGGCTATTCAGTCGGATCTGCAGTTGTCCTTATCGCACGCTTATTGGGCGGCCGGACGCCGAGCGCTCGCAGAGCGACAGCGATAGTTTCTTCAAATACCTAATTTTCAAAAGTCTTTCCGCCCGCATTTCCTCTTAAGCGGATGCAAAGATGTTGGATGGAAGTGATGGAAGTGATGACTCCACTATTCCATGTGAAAAGTGGAGTCATAGCAGACGATTTCTGGAATGGAGACCGGCGTATCGGCAAGCGTAGTGTGGGACCCAGCTAGATGTACCGATGACCTTAAGAAGGTGGCTGGGACAGACTGGATGTGGAAGGCGGAGGACAGGGTGATGTGGCGTAGTCCAGTAATTCCAGACTGCGATAGGCTGATACGATTGATTGGAGTAACTCCAGTGATTAATAGAATATTTATATTATAAACCTTGCAAACTTCACTTAACAACATGTGAAGCACTCACCACTACTATCTTTTTTTTTATTTAAAAACGTTGCCCCACACTAGGAATTACTCCGGTATCGTGGGTGCGTTTACAAACATTTAAACTCACAACACAAACAGCCAGACCCGGAACAACTACCTGTAGGCAATACAAATATTTTTTCCGTGCGGGAATAGAACCCGCGACACGCAGCGCAGCAGTCGATCGCTAAGCCACTGCGCCAACCGTGTCGTCCAACATATACCGACTATACCTGCCTTTCCCTAAAATCATCACTTTGAAAAAACCACCTACCGTCTAAAGCAGTCAGGTAAAAACGGATAGCTGCACCAATGAATCGGTTATAAGTACCGATCTTACCTCGAATTCTCGGTGACTACAGATAATAAAAGAAAATACTACTGCGACGCCATTTTCCTCAATTCAAATAAAAAAAAAAAATTACTAAGGTAAAGTGCCCAAGCGTAATCGTAAAAGTGTTCTAGCCATAAAATTCGCGTCAGTTAATTTGTAGGTACCATCGAAGTAACAACTCGAGATACCTTCGTTTTGTCGGTAACGCTGGGGTCCAAGTTTTTGGCGAGAAGCGAGTAGGTAATGAAAATGTCTTTACTTTTTGTTATGTAAATCACTAGTGCGCTGTGTATTTTGTTACTGCTTTTACAACCGCTGGAAATAAAGCCACAATTTTTTCAGGAAATTCAGTGAAAAAAGCCGAGTGTGCGCATATAAAACATCGTAGCTGTTGGAAGGAGCAAGTCATCCCATGCTATGGCGGCTACTATTCAGGGAAGTGTGCAGCAGCGCATAAGGCAGAGAACGGTAAAATATGTAATCCCTCATAAAAAAGGATGGATCTTCCAACCAGACGAGTGTTGTGTCTGGTGGCCTACTGACAAACGATTGATCTTGGGACTTTGTATCGATGCTAATCGCGCGTCGATAACGTTGCCTGCGCGATGCAGGATTTCGCGTGACGTCAGTGTGATGCTTAGTTTGCATGTAGCTTAACAGATGGCACCACAATACAAACACCTTCTAGATCTAGCAAAATAATAGGATTAGACTACTAAAGACTAAAGATTGCTAAAATACCCGCTTTGGGTGGCGTACCTAATTATTTGATTACTGTGTTATATTTTCCCGTAGGTAATTACATATGACTTCGTTTAACTTAACATAACATTTAGAATCAATTGTATTTTATTGTAAATTTTGACATCCAAACTGCCTATTATGTGCCTATTTGAAATAAATGCTTTCACTTTGACATCACGCCCGTATGGGGATACGGGCGTGATGTCATTAAATATTATTTATATATTTATTTTAAAAAAGAACGGTTACGTAGAGATGCACCTATAGTATATCCATATTTGCCAATTATGTCTAAAACCCATGTAATGAGGAACAAGGGGTATTAACTTTATTCTAGGTAATTTGTGACTTTGTTGTTGACAATAATATTGTTATCTTCAACATGTATGTATCAGAGATACTGCGGGGGACAATTGATCGCTTTTTCCTTAATTTTTACAGTTCAGCCACGTTCATTGTGTTATTTACTAAACCTTTGAAGCAACGAATTAGAAACATCCTTCAAGAGTCTTTGGATTGTTATTAAAACTGTGTTACGCAATTTGGGAGGCAATCTCAACAGAATACAACATTCGCTTAATTTCATCGATAAAAAAAATAATTTATAAAAATAATCTCGCTTTTTGCTCTTGACTTGCACCATTACCCACAAGGAGGAGGAAAACAAGCGTCACTCCAGTTTCCTTGCCCGAAACGAGATGACACCTTGAGTAATAGTCCCAGTATTCGTGTCACATCACTCCTTCATATAATTTTTCTTAAAAAAAATATCGTTTGTGCGAACGAGGTCTTCTCTATTTCGTTCGAATCGGTTTGTGTTTGCGATTTATGTTTGAATTTTTATTGGGCTTTTGATCAAGTTTGTATAACTTTTTACGTAGTTTTTAAGATATGCACCTAATATCGGAGTCGGATATGATTTTTTTTATAAATACTTAATCATCATAAATCATCTCTTGGCCTTATCCCAATTTATTTGGTATCGGCGCCATGTCTTTTCTTCCGTACTTCTCTTTTAGTTGTCATCTCGGTAATTACCCCATTTCCAGCCATATCATCATTCACACAGCCCATCCATCGTTTTTTTAATCTTCTTCCTTAGTAGATACTTACCCCTATCCCCCCCCCTGACCCCTACCCCTTTATTTATTAACGTTGCTTAAAGTTAAGTAATAAAAAAGATTAGCAACTGTGTAACCATATATTTTTAACGTCTCTTAACTATAAGCAACGTTTATAAATAAACCCTATTATATTTGTTCAATATGTTTGTAACATAATAATTACATGAGCATACAGGCTTAATAGTACCTGATACCAACCAGTTTAATACCAACTAACAAGATCTAACAAGATTTGCACAAAACATACCTATTTCGGAACCCGCAATGCGTATTTTGAGAAAGTGAATTGGGTTAGTCGGTATCTCTTACTTAATGTTTTGCGAAGTGGACATAATTAATGTCGTCCTAACTAAACGAAATAATGTTAACAATATTCGATATTAATAAACTTTTCATGCCTACATAATCAGTGAGCAGTAATGGCCTAGTATTTACGACTATAGGTTTACGTATTTAGGTTGTAGGTTCGAACCCGGACGGGCGCTTTACTTTGGCTCAATTATTTCATCACCACTGCTCTCAAAACGGTGGAGGAAAACATCGCGAGGAAATGTTCTAGAACCGCGTGGGCAGCGTGGTAGATTACTGCCCACTTCCTCTCACGAGAGAGGAGGCCGGTGTCCCAGCAGTGGAAACATTATAGACTGATTGTGACCTACATAACGTTATATTTATTACATAACTTTAATTATCTGTAAGTATTTATCCCCAGTTTGTACGAAATTACGAAAGCAATGTTCTACAAAAGTTTAAAACAAAAGAACAAAAACTTCACCGACTTCTTTACGGGTCACTAGACTTTAAATTCCGGATCTAATTTTATATTATTGGAAATTCAAAATCCAACGGAGTTTACATTTCATAGTGTTCGCGTAAAGTAGCATTTACACAGTGTATGTCTGAACACACGTTCTTTCACAGTGTATGTCTGAACACACGTTCTTTAAATGTTTGACAGTTCTAATGTAAATAATTTAAAACAGAAGTTGTTTCCTCTACAGCTGTGCTCCGAACCAATTTCCTGAGAAAATGCTTGGAACCATTTGTTCTGAAGAGTTCGAGTAAATGCGCATGCTTCGATGGAGTTGTGCCCACTTCTTCACTGTTCCGATTTGTCATTGAAAAACAAAAGATCACGATTCGCATCTGTTTCAAATATTTTTGTTTGCTTAGGCCCAGCGTTCATGACTCTACTCAAAATTAACCTAAGTAACGTGCCAGTATATCAAAACACTAGTATTTATGTATCCTCTACAGCTATGCTCCAAACCACTTTCCTGACCTTCGAACCTTTTTTTCTGAAGAGTTCGAGCGAATGCGCATGCTTTGTTGGAGTTATGTCCGACTCGTCACTGTTCCGATTCTTCATTGAAAAACAATTGAAGATTCTGTTTTGAACTGTTTCAAATATTATCGTTGGTGAAGCCCAGCGTCCACATAATCTGCCTATAATGTTCCTAATGCTGGGACAAAAGCCTCGTCTCAGTGAGAGGGAGGCTGTAATCCACCTTACGGGCCTAGTGCGGATTGGTAGATGTCACATGTCTTCGATTTTTTGGTTCTAAGACATGCCGGTTTCCTCACGATGTTTTCCTTCACCGTTTTGAGAGCAGTGGTGATGGAATAATTTACACAAAGTAAAACGCCTGTCTGGGTTCGAACCTAAGACCTACAACTCGTGAGTCGCGGTCTTTACCACTGGGCCACCACTGCTCGTCCAGCGTCCAGGATTCTACTCAAAAAGTAACCCAAGCAACAAAGCCAGAATATCAAAGCATTAGTGTTACGTTACTAGTACTACGTAGTATCGTGTACGGCCCGCCATTGAAATACAAATCCTGTGACATTCTGGCTACTCATTAGTAATTTGAGTTTGTATTACGTTACTATTGAATACCGTCATGGTTGATAAGTAGTTGTAGCCCAGTGGAAACGGCCGCTACTTACGAGGTTTAGGTCGTAGGTTGGAACCCTGACAGGCGTTTCACTTTGTGTAAATTGTTTCATCATCAGTGCTCTCGAAACGGTGAAGGAAAACATCGTGTGGAAATACGCCCTAGAACCAAACATTCGAAGACATGTGACATCTACCAACCCGCACTGGGCCCATGTGGTGGAATGGCCCTCTCCCTCTCACAGAGAGGAGTCCTGTATCCCAGCAGTGGGAACATTATAGGCTGATAATGCTAGAAAGCGAGTATTCATATGCACTACGAACGAACATGATGGTTAGCCATGCGTGCGAATGTTTGCTCGCAGAAAACTAAGTGAAAACGCGTCTTAAGAAAACTCTGAACTAATTTTACGGTCCACTGGTGCTATTTGCGCGCATCTAACTTCATTGCAAAGTGATTTTCCCTTTTCCTACACACGATGGCACAGGTTGCGAATACGTGACGACACGGTGCTCGGAAATTAAAAACTTATTGTTTCATCGTTATAAAATTGGTACGTGTGCGCACTGTGTGAAGTAGTTGGAAAATGCAATTGTGTTCAGAAAGCGCTGTATTTGATGTTGAGATTGAAAATTACTGAGGGTGCACGTGTTGTTTGGTCGTTGATATTTTGTGCTGAATCTTCTTATATTGGTAATGTCGTTATAAGACTGAACAACTTACTCGCAGTTGTCAATTGTCAATGATAAAAATTAATGGTATATCTCTCACCCTAATTGTGTACTACACTAACTTCGTTCATATATCCTTCGTTCGCATAAAATGATATTCCCAAAATACATAATCTGCATTCGCGATTTATTTGCCAAAAATGTAAACAAATATGAGTTTATAGAAAACTAACTTTAATTCCTACACAATCCCTAAATAAAACCACTTCAAACATTTTTATAACTTTTTCAATAGTGTTAGTCACTCTGAAATAAACTTAATTCCCATAAAAATAAAGTTGATATTTGTTTAACTTGAAATAAAATCAATTTAATACAAAGGAGATAGTTTTTTTTTGAGACTACTGTAGGTATGCTTTTCTCAAAATGCCCACAAAACTCAAACGTTTTTACGGCTCTTGCAAGTCGTAGCCTAGCCTCAGGCTTTACATTTGTTTAAATATAAAAATTACTCTATTCCGTTACAGTAGAGTATGAAAGCACGTAAATAAATTAAGGTGCCATAGACAATTTTATGTAACCTGCCATCTATCGGTAGATACGCGAACCAAACGTCATACTACAAAATAAAACAAAAGCTAAACTAATCTTCTCACAACAGTAAACTGTGCAAGTGAGACAAGAAAATCAAGACACACAGTGACAAGCAAATTATCAAAGAAAATCACCAAGGAAAAGAGAGAAAGCATAAATTGCCTTTATCTCGCAGTCCAGTCGTAAGCGAGGACTAAAAGAAATAATCTACATACATTATGGGACGGGCACCTGTCACGTTGCAGAACGGAGATTGCAACATTGCGATTTTATTTATTCTAGGTTTTGGTGGCCAGTTGTAGAAAATATTATTTCTGTTGCTGTGGTTCACAGAAGTGAGCTTCTTAGGCCAATATCGATCTTCAGGCTTTTAGCTCTATACATAATAATTATGATAATTCATCATCTGCCTAGCCTTCTCCCAACTATGATGGGGTCGGCTTCCAGTCTGACCGGATGCAGCTGAATACCAGTATTTTACATGGAGCGCGAATAGTCGCTCCATGTAAAATACTGGTATTCAGCTGTAAGTGGGTTGTGGAGGTCAGATAGGTATAGACCTATCTGACCTCCACAACCCACTTACTGGGTAATACTGTTAAGACTGGTTGTCAGACTTTCGGGCTTCTGACGACCCGTAACGTTTGTCAAAGATCCACGAATGACAGCTGGGACCAACAGCTTCACGCGCTTTCCGAGGCACGGAATGTAAAGATGGTCACCCATCCGCGGACCAACCACGGCAATCGTAGCTTAACCTGATCGATCGACCCGTGCGGCTGTTATTACTTAGCTACAAGATCAACATCTCACACAAATAAGAGGCCCTGCATGCAATCACTAGACATACAATTTTTTTTTTTTTTTTTTTCTTTCTCCAATGCCTAAGTAACTTAAATTTATCATAAAGACTGTACAAAATGCAAATTAAATGTTACTGGCTAAAATATATATTATATTATATAATAGGTACTCGAGGGGTTTGGCGCTGATAGTCGAAATACAGGCTCTGCCTAGTTCGACTACAGATGACTATACCATTTATATTATTCCAAATTAGCCTGTTAATATATTTTGTAATTTATGTCTTACTTTCTTCAATAAACAAACATTAAACAAACAAACATTAAACTGTTAAGACTGGTTGTCAGACTTTCGGGCTTCTGACGACCCGTAACGTTTGTCAAAGATCCACGAATGACAGCTGGGACCAACAGCTTCACGCGCTTTCCGAGGCACGGAATGTAAAGATGGTCACCCATCCGCGGACCAACCACGGCAATCGTAGCTTAACCTGATCGATCGACCCGTGCGGCTGTTATTACTTAGCTACAAGATCAACATCTCACACAAATAAGAGGCCCTGCATGCAATCACTAGACATACAATTTTTTTTTTTTTTTTTTTTCTTTCTCCAATGCCTAAGTAACTTAAATTTATTATAAAGACTGTACAAAATGCAAATTAAATGTTACTGGCTAAAATATATATTATATTATATAATAGGTACTCGAGGGGTTTGGCGCTGATAGTCGAAATACAGGCTCTGCCTAGTTCGACTACAGATGACTATACCATTTATATTATTCCAAATTAGCCTGTTAATATATTTTGTAATTTATGTCTTACTTTCTTCAATAAACAAACATTAAACAAACAAACATTAAACTGTTAAGACTGGTTGTCAGACTTTCGGGCTTCTGACGACCCGTAACGTTTGTCAAAGATCCACGAATGACAGCTGGGACCAACAGCTTCACGCGCTTTCCGAGGCACGGAATGTAAAGATGGTCACCCATCCGCGGACCAACCACGGCAATCGTAGCTTAACCTGATCGATCGACCCGTGCGGCTGTTATTACTTAGCTACAAGATCAACATCTCACACAAATAAGAGGCCCTGCATGCAATCACTAGACATACAATTTTTTTTTTTTTTTTTTTTTCTTTCTCCAATGCCTAAGTAACTTAAATTTATTATAAAGACTGTACAAAATGCAAATTAAATGTTACTGGCTAAAATATATATTATATTATATAATAGGTACTCGAGGGGTTTGGCGCTGATAGTCGAAATACAGGCTCTGCCTAGTTCGACTACAGATGACTATACCATTTATATTATTCCAAATTAGCCTGTTAATATATTTTGTAATTTATGTCTTACTTTCTTCAATAAACAAACATTAAACAAACAAACATTAAACTGTTAAGACTGGTTGTCAGACTTTCGGGCTTCTGACGACCCGTAACGTTTGTCAAAGATCCACGAATGACAGCTGGGACCAACAGCTTCACGCGCTTTCCGAGGCACGGAATGTAAAGATGGTCACCCATCCGCGGACCAACCACGGCAATCGTAGCTTAACGTAATCGATCGACCCGTGCGGCTGTTATTACTTAGCTACAAGATCAACATCTCACACAAATAAGAGGCCCTGCATGCAATCACTAGACATACAATTTTTTTTTTTTTTTTTTTCTTTCTCCAATGCCTAAGTAACTTAAATTTATTATAAAGACTGTACAAAATGCAAATTAAATGTTACTGGCTAAAATATATATTATATTATATAATAGGTACTCGAGGGGTTTGGCGCTGATAGTCGAAATACAGGCTCTGCCTAGTTCGACTACAGATGACTATACCATTTATATTATTCCAAATTAGCCTGTTAATATATTTTGTAATTTATGTCTTACTTTCTTCAATAAACAAACATTAAACAAACAAACATTAAACTGTTAAGACTGGTTGTCAGACTTTCGGGCTTCTGACGACCCGTAACGTTTGTCAAAGATCCACGAATGACAGCTGGGACCAACAGCTTCACGCGCTTTCCGAGGCATGGAATGTAAAGATGGTCACCCATCCGCGGACCAACCACGGCAATCGTAGCTTAACCTGATCGATCGACCCGTGCGGCTGTTATTACTTAGCTACAAGATCAACATCTCACACAAATAAGAGGCCCTGCATGCAATCACTAGACATACAATTTTTTTTTTTTTTTTTTTCTTTCTCCAATGCCTAAGTAACTTAAATTTATTATAAAGACTGTACAAAATGCAAATTAAATGTTACTGGCTAAAATATATATTATATTATATAATAGGTACTCGAGGGGTTTGGCGCTGATAGTCGAAATACAGGCTCTGCCTAGTTCGACTACAGATGACTATACCATTTATATTATTCCAAATTAGCCTGTTAATATATTTTGTAATTTATGTCTTACTTTCTTCAATAAACAAACATTAAACAAACAAACATTAAACTGTTAAGACTGGTTGTCAGACTTTCGGGCTTCTGACGACCCGTAACGTTTGTCAAAGATCCACGAATGACAGCTGGGACCAACAGCTTCACGCGCTTTCCGAGGCACGGAATGTAAAGATGGTCACCCATCCGCGGACCAACCACGGCAATCGTAGCTTAACCTGATCGATCGACCCGTGCGGCTGTTATTACTTAGCTACAAGATCAACATCTCACACAAATAAGAGGCCCTGCATGCAATCACTAGACATACAATTTTTTTTTTTTTTTTTTTTCTTTCTCCAATGCCTAAGTAACTTAAATTTATTATAAAGACTGTACAAAATGCAAATTAAATGTTACTGGCTAAAATATATATTATATTATATAATAGGTACTCGAGGGGTTTGGCGCTGATAGTCGAAATACAGGCTCTGCCTAGTTCGACTACAGATGACTATACCATTTATATTATTCCAAATTAGCCTGTTAATATATTTTGTAATTTATGTCTTACTTTCTTCAATAAACAAACATTAAACAAACAAACATTAAACTGTTAAGACTGGTTGTCAGACTTTCGGGCTTCTGACGACCCGTAACGTTTGTCAAAGATCCACGAATGACAGCTGGGACCAACAGCTTCACGCGCTTTCCGAGGCACGGAATGTAAAGATGGTCACCCATCCGCGGACCAACCACGGCAATCGTAGCTTAACCTGATCGATCGACCCGTGCGGCTGTTATTACTTAGCTACAAGATCAACATCTCACACAAATAAGAGGCCCTGCATGCAATCACTAGACATACAATTTTTTTTTTTTTTTTTTTTCTTTCTCCAATGCCTAAGTAACTTAAATTTATTATAAAGACTGTACAAAATGCAAATTAAATGTTACTGGCTAAAATATATATTATATTATATAATAGGTACTCGAGGGGTTTGGCGCTGATAGTCGAAATACAGGCTCTGCCTAGTTCGACTACAGATGACTATACCATTTATATTATTCCAAATTAGCCTGTTAATATATTTTGTAATTTATGTCTTACTTTCTTCAATAAACAAACATTAAACAAACAAACATTAAACTGTTAAGACTGGTTGTCAGACTTTCGGGCTTCTGACGACCCGTAACGTTTGTCAAAGATCCACGAATGACAGCTGGGACCAACAGCTTCACGCGCTTTCCGAGGCACGGAATGTAAAGATGGTCACCCATCCGCGGACCAACCACGGCAATCGTAGCTTAACCTGATCGATCGACCCGTGCGGCTGTTATTACTTAGCTACAAGATCAACATCTCACACAAATAAGAGGCCCTGCATGCAATCACTAGACATACAATTTTTTTTTTTTTTTTTTTTTCTTTCTCCAATGCCTAAGTAACTTAAATTTATTATAAAGACTGTACAAAATGCAAATTAAATGTTACTGGCTAAAATATATATTATATTATATAATAGGTACTCGAGGGGTTTGGCGCTGATAGTCGAAATACAGGCTCTGCCTAGTTCGACTACAGATGACTATACCATTTATATTATTCCAAATTAGCCTGTTAATATATTTTGTAATTTATGTCTTACTTTCTTCAATAAACAAACATTAAACAAACAAACATTAAACTGTTAAGACTGGTTGTCAGACTTTCGGGCTTCTGACGACCCGTAACGTTTGTCAAAGATCCACGAATGACAGCTGGGACCAACAGCTTCACGCGCTTTCCGAGGCACGGAATGTAAAGATGGTCACCCATCCGCGGACCAACCACGGCAATCGTAGCTTAACCTGATCGATCGACCCGTGCGGCTGTTATTACTTAGCTACAAGATCAACATCTCACACAAATAAGAGGCCCTGCATGCAATCACTAGACATACAATTTTTTTTTTTTTTTTTTTTCTTTCTCCAATGCCTAAGTAACTTAAATTTATTATAAAGACTGTACAAAATGCAAATTAAATGTTACTGGCTAAAATATATATTATATTATATAATAGGTACTCGAGGGGTTTGGCGCTGATAGTCGAAATACAGGCTCTGCCTAGTTCGACTACAGATGACTATACCATTTATATTATTCCAAATTAGCCTGTTAATATATTTTGTAATTTATGTCTTACTTTCTTCAATAAACAAACATTAAACAAACAAACATTAAACTGTTAAGACTGGTTGTCAGACTTTCGGGCTTCTGACGACCCGTAACGTTTGTCAAAGATCCACGAATGACAGCTGGAACCAACAGCTTCACGCGCTTTCCGAGGCACGGAATGTAAAGATGGTCACCCATCCGCGGACCAACCACGGCAATCGTAGCTTAACCTGATCGATCGACCCGTGGGGCTGTTATTACTTAGCTACAAGCCCCTCTATACATGTAAACAAATATGTAATAATTCATAGATATTAAGCAGGAAACGCGCATTGCGAGAGTGCAGCGCTGAAGATTTCCTATAAATATCGGCCAATTGCGACTCCGAGTCCCGGACTCAAAAGGTTCCGTGCCACCAAACAATTGTGATGCACAGTGCCGTTGATGACCGCCCGGTAAGGACCAGGCCCGGGTCGACGGCGCGTTGTGTTCCACGCGCGCCTTTAAGAGATGTCGGCACGAACTGACGGGGTCCGCTAGGGCCAATGCCTGCCAGGGCCGCGGGTTGTTCGAAAGTGATACAGTGACCCCTGGCATAGGCAACTGAAGGAACACGGGTGGGTTTTAGTCAGTAAAAGTCTGACACGCCCTCCCGCTCCGCCCAGAGCGGGAGATTTCATTTGATGATTTCCCACCCAAAAAAGAAAAAGCGTAAGCCACCCTCCAACATATAATAACATTACCAAAACGGTATTCTAACGTGTCCACACTGTGCACTTACGTGTTAGCCAAGGTAGGCTTACATTACCCACATAAGAGAGAGCACACGCTCGTAACACATAGCCGTCAAAAACAGAAATGGTTGCCGTAGCCGAAATCATGCATGGGAATATTAGTTAGCCATTTTTTTAATCATATTTGCCATGATGAACTTACAGTCTACTAGTTTTAGTATTCATTCATTTCCTATGTAAAGACTTATAATTTAATATGAACATGAAGACTTTCAGATTTCTCAACAAAACTAGATTTGCAGTAATTTACGAAATCAGAAAATAAACAGTTCGGGGCTAACGAGAAATTATAGAGGGGTCGAAGTTTAAACTATCATTATGAACGCTTATTCGGAATTTTGAAATGGCCAATTTACCACTGTTTGGAACATCATAATGGCAGAAAATGTTTCCATAAAACGCCATAGTTGGGCTTTGTTTGCGTTTGTTAACTAGTGTTTTGTTGATGAGGGACTTGTTTTCAGGCCTCAAAAGTTTTGTTAAATCAAAGTAATTGTGGTAAAGCAACGACGTACCAGTGGGTCTAACTTTATGTTTTAGATGCGGATTTTCCAATCTTGGAAAATCCGCTATCCGCTTCAGAATTTTGTATGAAGATGAAAAAGAGAAAGAATATACATTTTTACATTAGCACGGACTAAAATGCACACAAAATAAGTCTACAAACAAAAATGAAAAGTTGAGAAACATAAAAAAAAAACACGAAGAAGGGTGCAATACTTTAAAACCAGTTCTGACATAATATCATAATTTAGTGCCTGCTTATAATTACCATTTTAGAGGTCGAGTTTTCCTGGCTCGTATTCGTCTTACTCGCAAAATTGCAGGGTCTTCTACAGCGAAACGCCTCCTTACCGAACTTGCGATGGAAATAGCAAATCGAAGTGTCACGATTCGCGGACTTGGAGCGGGATCTCGAACGGTATCTGCCTCGCTGTGGTCCACGGTAGTAGTTACGTGATCTGTCAATTTTTAACGCGGCGACCTCTTTCGTAAGTGCCTCGATCATATTCAAAATTCGATCGTTAGGCGCCGGTGTCGACGATTGTGACGCGGTGCTAGCGTGACTGCAGGAACACACAGAATTGGCCTCTTTCGTCTGCTCACTCATCTTGTCCGCCATTGCCGCGAGCGAGTCCAATTTAGATTCTTCGCTGACCGCCAATACAGCTCTCGTCGAAGAGGGTAGGTGGCTCATCCACAACATTCGGAGGGTTTCATCTGGCATTTTGTCCCGGGCTAGATCACGCATACGCCGCAGCAGCTGAGAGGGACGCTGGTCGCCTAATTCGACTTCGTTAAGCAATTTTTGCAATTGCTTGTTCTCAGACTCCTCGTAGACGGATAACAGTCGGGCCTTTAGCGCTTCAAATCTACCCGTCCTGGCCGATGATAATATTATGTCGCTAATTTGTTCAACATCCACCTTGTCAAGTTGTGCCACGGCGAGACCAAACTTCGCTTCTTCACTGAGCTTCTGGTTCGACACCATGGTTTCAAATTGTGCGAACCATAATCTGGGCTTATCTCGCCAGAATGGAGGTATCCGAGACTTGACGGAGATCATCTCTATATCTTCCTCAGACAGAGTGGTTCGCGGCTCTTTACTAGCGTTATCCATGACTTGTTGAGATCACGTCGGGGTCACCAATTTAGAGGTCGTTGTAAATGAAAGGCGAATAAGTATACGAAACGATTTTTCGATGATTTATTTTAAGAACATCGCCTTTTATACACATTATCGTAGGGTAGCATGCGAGAGTGGTGGTAACTAAGGGTGTTACTGAGAAACAAGTAACCAATGGGCGCGATCCATGTTGTGATGCCGGCCGAAGAGGACGAAGGAAGCGTGCGCGCGGCGCACTCGTAAATACGGGCGGCACGGCTCCCAACAGTCAGTGCACGATGGTCTTCGACGCGAGGATGTTGTCACACTCGTTACGGTCGCCAGCGCAGGCGCAGGCCGCCGGTGGTGTCGCATACGTTGGAGCGGTGACGTAGTGCGCGCTGCGCGCCGCGCGCGCGCCCTGGCGGTCGCTCAGTGCGCTGCGCGTTGTGACGGCGGCCGGACGTGTGAATTGTGATGTTTTGGAATGCTTCTGTAGGTCACTACACCATCAACAAACGCACCGTCAATCATCATCAATCGTAAAGTAAAAAAAAAAGGACAACAATAAACGTTGCCCTGTTTTTTTCTGCAGCCAGACACCACATTAATAATTACGTATAAAAATGGCCAGGAAAATAATTAAAAACGGCCTGCTTTATATTCGAGTCGCGTAGAGCGCTTTTTGTCCGCAAATTGCAAAGATCTCTTGGTTTATTCAGAATGTGCCATGCGCTCACTGGCCCCATTCGCTAGTCTAATTTATAATTTCCGCGATTAGACCAAAGTTTTTATTAATTTTTCGTTCTTAGGGGTGCTACACATAATTATGTTCGGGTCGGAATGATTCGGCACAGCCTGGTGGTAAAACCGAATATAGGCATATTTGGGAAACAGCTGCTTGGCTTGGCTGGAATCGTGCCGAACCAACACGAACATGATAAGTCGAGGGAAGATGTCGATCGGCACGAGCCGAATGAAAGCCCCATCATCCATCCGTCTGCCTAGCCTTTTCCCAACTTTGTTGGGGTCGGCTTCCGACCCCACCCACGACTGTCAAAGATCCAAAAATGAAAGCCTGACTTAATTGAATCAAATAAACTTATTTTCTTTTCTGTATATGTGTAGTAATTGCTTCGGGTCGGCTTTATTGTCAATCATGTGCCGACCCGAACATGTGTGTAGCACCCCTTACATGATACCGATTTTAATACGGTGAGAGCGACAAAAGAAAACGTTTTAATAAATCTCGATGTTTTCATTATTCGGAGTTTTTAATATTGCTTTTAATTCCTAAATGGCTCCAGTTCTATTTTTATAAAATTACGTTGAATTCTGTATTTGTGCGAGCTTTATTGGATTTCCATGAAGGAAAAAAAAAATAGGTAATACGTTTTGTGAAGTTCTTTGTTGAGATTAACGCCTACGAGTAATTTATTGTAGTCCGATTTTTTAATATTCAAGAATTCCCACCCGCACTGGGCCTGCGTGGTGGATTATGGCCCACTCTCCCTCGCAGAGAGGAGGCCTGTGTCCCAGTAGTGCGCATTGGGGACATTATAAGCTGATTTTGCAAATACTCGATTATGTGTAGATGTCACATGTCTGCGAATTTTTGGTCCTAGTGTTTTCCTTCACCGTTTTTTGAGAGCAATGGTGGTGAAATAAATTACACAAAATAAAGCGCCTGTCTGGGTTCGAACCCATGACCTACAACTCGTTAGTCGGGGCCGTTACCACTCGGCCACCACCGCTCTCGACTATTTAACTAATACCTATTATTCCTGGGTTGCAAAATTGTCATTAGGATTCCGTACCTCGAAAGGAAAAAACGGAACGCTTATAGGATTACTTTGTTGTCCGTCCGTCCGTCCGTCTGTCTGTCAAGACCCTTTTTATCAGGAACGCGTGGGGGTATCAAGCTGTAATTTATATTAAATACAATCAAAAGATACAGCCGTTTATGCCGCAAATTTCTGCAAATTTTCGACACTCACAAGGGAATCAAAACCTACAGGGTACTTCCCGTGAACTCAGAATCTTGAAATTTGGAACGAAGCAACAACGTCTTATAGCACAGATAAATGAAAAATTACGAAAACTATAAATTTTTAGTTATATCGTCGTTGATAGTCCAATACCGCGTAACTAACATTATTCAAAACCGCGAATGTACAAAAAAAGCAAATATGAGATTACGCGGCTGTTGGTAACTGATTGTGATTGGCGTCGACCCGTAAGACAATTTTTTCAATCGTCCAATAGGAAGACGAGTATATAAAAAATAACAATACCGCGGATCTTTCGACGAACAAGTTACGACAGGAAAGCCGCGTATCCGCGCCAATTTCTATTTGTTTGTGCAGTGTTTATGTGACGCTCCGGGTAAAAATTGTTTTTATATTTAATTACTGGATTATTTTTAATGTAAGTATGTCACACGTATTGTATACTTTATTATAAATAAAATTGGGACGTTTTTTATTCTGAAATTGTGTAATTTCGAGTACAAAAGCCCTTCTAATTTTTACGTTGTTCTTACGCGGTTTTCATAACATCCCTTTTTGTTTCGTTTCGTATTTCCGCGGTTTTATAATACTTAATTTATTTTGTTTTGTGTTTATATGTTATAATAAAGTAATAAAAGGTCGTACTTTTAAGATCCCACGTACCTAGATGGGTGTTCTAAGACATAGGTAAGTACCTACTCACCAAGATGGTTTTGAAACTTAGTAAAAATAGGACTACTTTCCTTTGCAGTGATAGCAGTAAAAACCAGGGACTGAATTACCCAAAAATTAAGGTACCTTTAAATTTCGGTATGACGTCATACCGTTAAATAAGGGTTACCGTAATATTTCGATACTGTTATTTTTTTCAGTAGCGGAATTTTGAGGTTGGAAATGCATACCGGTATATTTCGGTAGAAGTACTATAACCTTTATAAATATATCGGTAGCAGTACTAAACCTTAATAAATAGGGGTTTTCTTTGACGTACCGCCTCGCCACTCTGTCTGTCGTTCACTTGCTGATTGTTGCACATTACTACTTATAACTCAGTATTGGTTTTTATTTCCGATCGGAAGGACACGACTGTGTAAGCTAGACTTCCGGACTAAGCCGAGCGCCGTAGCTTGCCGATGAGTGCTCTAGTCTCACCGATACGACGCTCAATCCTGCACTGTCAAGCTGGTACAGCTGGTTTTGGTCGTGTGGCTCTGTCCTTTTCGATAATTTGACATGAGCTACATGACATGCCGCAACAGCTGCACAGTACAAGATTTAATGGGTATCGGCGAGGTCTTTGCTGTCGTTAAAACAATTTGACAGCTGCGAGTCTAGAGCACACACCAGTGCATTGTTTTTCCTGTGCGTGGGCAAACGAGGTGAACGTGGTCTAAGTCCAGGTGGAATCGAGCGGAACTCAAGGAAAGCATCCTCCAAAGCGCTCCTCAATCTTGCATTGCACTGGAAACTCACGGATTAAGGCCTCATCCTCTTCATCAACGCGGTTGGGTCGCGATGAATATATTTATAATTTATTGTAAAAAATGTTTCATTTGCCCATTCCCAGCAGTGGGACAGTAATGGGGATGATTTTTCACCATGCAAGTAGTCCGGCAATAAATAAGTAAGTACAGAAAATTCTCAACGTGGAGCGAAACGTCCGGCTCCAGGGACGGCAAGGGCCTGCCTCAGTAGCGATGGGTAAATCCGGAGCTAGGTGCTGATCCAAAGGTGCCGGTTCGAACGCGGATACGTAAACCTTATTTATTCCTCACAATAGTCACAATCCTTACCGCATGCATGCATTACCGCGGCATGGCGGGCGCCGTCTCGCATGTTTTCGGTACCGAAATCGTGTAATGGTTAAATAACGGTTTAGCCCAACCTTTATTTATAAAGGTATCGGTAAAGCTCAACCTTTATTTTAAACCGGTACCGGTATATTTTTGAGGTATCTTAACCTTTAACCGTAACCGCTTTCAGTCCCTGGTAAAAACTAAGATTCACAATGAATGAAGATGAAAACGCACCTCAAGATGATTCTACGAACTATTTGGAGGGTGCTGATATGAATGATGACGTTACGACATTACAAAAACTGCAACAGCGGCGACAGGAACTACTTAAGAAGAAAAAACTAATATTAGAAAATCAAAGACCTAATTTAATTGAATTAACCCCATTCGTCCAGCCGGCATGTCCCGCACGTGTCGATGATACTGTAAGTACAGCAGATGTCACTACTGTAGGAAACGATTGCCACTATCTCGAAACTGCAATGGAAAATACTATAGTCAGCGCTACACCTACGGTAGATCAAAATATCGACATTGCTCTGCCAAGTGAAAGTTTAGATTTTGGATCCGACGACTCTGTGGCAGACCCATCTTATGTTCCCCTTTCGGATATCACAAACGTGCAGCCTTTAGATAACCTTGATGTCAATTGGTTTCCTGAGAGGTATATTGAGCCGGAAGTTGCAGGTGCGTCCAGAACCAGAAAACGTAAAGCTGACCGACAGAATTGGAAGAAAATTAAAAACCAAAAAAATAGGATGTTAGGAAAAGAATACATAGGGTATAAAAAAAATGATTCGAAGTACGTCCAAAATGCTCCAAAACCTAAAAGGATTTTAGGACCTAAATGTAATTCGCCATTATGTCTGCGCAGCAAAACCCTGTTTTGCGCGCAAATCAGTGAAGAAGAGAGACAGAAAATATTTGAATATTTTTGGTCTCGATCATGGAAAGAGAAGAAGATTTATGTATGTTCTATGACGGATATAAAGTCAACTCGGAGGAAAACATCGGAAAGTATATCTCGGCGTCTCCATAGTAAGGAGTATAACCTGCATGTAAATGGCATAAAAAAAAGAGTTTGTCTTAAAACATTTCTCTCTACATTAGGCATCAAGGAATGGACTGTCCGCTATTGGCTAGGAGATAGAAATCAAAGACAGCTTAATACCGAAAATTCAAATATTTCGCTTAGCAATGAGACTAAAAGACATTCCGTTATAAGTTACCTGAATAGTTTACCAAAGTTACCATCTCACTACTGTCGTCAATCTAGCACAAAACAATATCTAGAACCTATCATTCAATCTAAATCTGAGCTCTACAGAATGTACGTGGAATACTGTACAGCATCAAACTCCATGCCGGCCGCGTCACGAAAGCTCTTTAACGATGTCTTTGAAGAGGAAAATATAGGGCTATACCAACCAAAAAAAGACGCTTGTGATTTCTGTTCCTCCTATAAGGCAGGTAATGTAGAAGAAGGGGCCTACCAACAGCATATCGAAGCAAAAAATTTAGCACGTGAAGAAAAGAAAAAAGATAAAGAGAAGGCAAAACTAAAAATAATCCATGCTATTACTGCTGACCTGCAGGCGGTGAAGTTATGCCCTTCTTTGAATGCTAGTGCGTTGTATTTTAAAACAAAATTAGCAGTACATAACTTTACAGTTTACGACCTTGGAACAGACCATGTTGATTGTTATTGGTTTGACGAGACAGCGTGTGATCTTAAAGCTGCCACGTATGCATCTTTTTATGCTGATTATATAACAAAGTTATTAGAGAGAGACCCGAAGGACATTATCATTTGGAGCGATGGGTGCACAGCGCAAAATAGAAATAGTGTTCTATCAAATACACTCCTTCTATTAGCAATGGAAAAGAACGTGACTATAACCCAAAAATATCTAGAAAAAGGCCACACGCAGATGGAGGTGGACTCAGTACACTCTGTTATCGAGAGAAAATTAAAAAATGTCGAGATTTTTTTGCCGTCACAATATGCATCCATAACAAAAGAAGCTAGGAAAAGACCATTTCCATACACAGTCATCCAACCAGACCACACGTTCTTCAAAGATTACAGCGCTAAAAAGTACCAAATATACGACTCAATAAGACCTGGACGAGGGGTTGGTGACGGCTGTGTTGTTGATCTGCGCGTATTAAAGTACAACCCTAATGGAACAATCGAATACAAAAATAATTTCCAAGCTGATTTTAGCCCCCTACCTCGGAGGCCTAAAAATATTTCTTCTCCTTTATTCAGTATTCCTCTACTTTATTCATCGAAATTACCTATTCAGGAAACAAAATATGAACACTTGCAACAACTGAAAAGTGTGATACCCCGTGATTGTCATGCATTTTATGATAATTTGCCGTTCAAAAAGAAATAGAGATTTTAGCAATGGGGTTTTTTTTGGGCATGATTGTAAGTTTAATTAGTTTTAATCGCTTAATTACAATGATAATAGATCTCATTACTAAGTCAATTTGTTAACTACAAAGATAATTATTATATTTAATTTAATTTATTTATTTACTTCAGACACAGTGATCCATATTTGTGTTAGTATAATACAAAAAATATGTTAGTAACCAAAGATTAAGATTAAAATACATGTCAAAATAATAAAATTATAACTAAAATTAAATAAAATAAACAATAATATATAAACAATTATAGAAGAGAAGACTTTTTAACATTTTATAGTTCTAGATTTTTTTAGTTGTGATAATTTTGAGACTTGATCTGTTCCTAAATGATAATGACATCAGTACATTCTTAGTTGCTAAAAAGTTTTTTTTATTTGATGATAATTATATTTTTTTATTTGAAGTACCCAGATGGCCTTACATAGTTGATGTTGCAGTTTATAAGCTAAGTTAGTTTATAGAAGAAACAATGTCGACTTTTTATTACTTACTTTTGGTAATTTTTCATACTTGTTGGTAGATATCTTTTATTCTTTAAACTAAAAGACTAAAAGTCATTTAAATGACTTAATATTATTAAATAAATGATTGATTGAGGTTGTGGCATTATTTTATTTCATTTACGATTTCGCGTAAGTACTGTCTATGAACCAGAATCGTTTGAAACTATACAGCGTAAGTGATTTTGTAAGTAAACTATTGGGAATATTGACTTTAAAAATAGTACATTGGATTAAGGAGAACGAAACGGTCCTATATTCAAGTTTGTTCAAAATTCGGCCTATTAGTTTTTTAGAAACTTAGTTTTTTGACCCTCATGTAAAACTAGCGGAAGTGTACATTCGCGGTATTTAGCAATGTTAGTTACGCGGAATTGGACTATAAACGACGATATCATATAATAAAAATATTTTTAATAATTTTAAACTGTACGGCCGGTTTTTTTTTAATTTGTTTGTCTGTTGAGTTGTGTAAACCCACAGATGACCTTTAAAGAAAAGCGGCCCTTGCATTCTCAGCTAGATACGACAAAACTGGTCTCGAGTTACGATTTATCATTTTAATGTGTTGAGAACCAATAAAGTGATCTGTACAAGTATTCGAGTGTATAATTTTTTTCATTTTTTCACCTAATTTGCCACTTTCCACTTCCAATCTATATGTAGTATGCGCTACACGTAATTTATATAATTACGTGAAGGACGTACATATACTATACATATGTACATAGTAAAATAACAAAAGCACAACTAAAACGAACAATCTTAAGCACGTCACACACAACATTTATCCATTTCATCCCGGAAAACCCAAAACTCGGAAACCTCAAGGAACTTTGATGTTCCTCAAATCAAAAGGCTCAAACTAAATTGGTTTGCTGATGAGTCCTTTGCCTCACGTCTTTGTTAAAGCTTTTCTGACTGTTGACACACATTCTCTTCACAGTAATCGCTTGCCTGTCTCAACTCTCAGTTTCTAAAGCTGAGGTCACATTTGTGAACTGTCGAGTGGAGGAACGAAAGGAAGGTGGAGTGGAGGAGAGTGCATTGTTTTGTACTAAGCCGTTATAATGCAGTGAAAAAGAAATAATATTAAAGAAAATACATTTATGCGCGGTAAACTTGACGCAGAGAAAGAACACAAACTCAAAAAGAACAAGTTGTATGTGTGTGTGTAAGTTGTGTGGTTGGGTATACGTTTTTTTGGAGGTTATGATTTTACTTTCAACCGCAAAATGTTGAGAATTCAAGTCGGGACTGAAAGTGAAATCATCAGCAGTGTTTATGAGGTGCGTATGGAGCGATTTTCTTCGCAGGTTAACTGCAAGCAGCTAGATAAGAATAGCCGAGGCTAAACTTAACCCTTCGTATGTGGAGAACGTGGATCCATGCAAGACACATTTGCTTTTTAATTGTTTTTGTAATTACGGCATTCAGTCGGTTAACTGGAGTGAAAGCTCCTAAATTTTTATCTCTAGGCCACGAAGCAGACCTAACAAGTTAATTGACAAAGTTGTCGATTAGACGAGGATGAGATGGCAAAGCGACACTTACTAATAACGAAAAATAAAGTCACATACGAGTATTACCTATGTAATAATTGGAGACCCAACAAGGTATTCGTAAATAGGTACGTGGTGTACGCAAAGACCGGTTGCCAGAAACCACGGTTTTATAATCTTCAAAGCCCCTCGCGTTCCTCCATACTTCAAAATGGTCGTTAGAAAAACTACTTCAGCCTCCTTTTATATCATTCATGTGAACGTACCTTTAAAGGAAATTGACCCGAGTCCTCGTCGCTGCTCCGTGACACTACGTGCTCGCCATTCTGATGTTACAAGAATAGATTCACGAATATGATGGCCGAGTTGAATAATTTGTGCTGTGATTGACTTCGCAGATGAAAACTGAAGTATTTTTGGGTATACGGTTTTAGAAATTGGATGATGGTTTTAATTGGAAATATTTGGGATTTAAAGTTAAGGGTTTTGTGACTATCAAATAACTTTACTGGGGTAGTTGCATTACTGAGAATTATTATACAGAGTGACAGGGATATCAACGAGCAAATTGAAACCATGAATTCAGCACATGATTCAAGACGTAGCGTAGAAATTTTTCGTCTGTTATCAATAAAAAAGTCAGTTGTTTCATATAAAAGTGCAATACCTAAGCTGTCAAAATGTATGGCACAGATATATTATTTTTAAATAATCAACTTCAAATTTCAACGGGGGTTTCAGAATCGTGTACTGAATAAAATTAATGGTTTCAGTTTGCGTTTCGATGTCCTTGCCACCCTGTATTATAGTACTTTTTCTACTCAAAAAACAATCAAGGTACTCAATAATATACCGAAAAAGTACCCAGACAAACCTTATAATAAATGTATAATGTAAGCAATCGCAGGAGGTTTATTTTTAAGTTCCCTTTACCTCATGCCATTCCTTACAAAGGGTAGCAAAATACACGGAACATAGATAGATATGTACGTACCAAAAGAATCACAATCCACGTGGAGTCAAGATCAAGGTCTTGTCTCGTGTGACCTACACGTGGTAAGGAACACGTGTAAGCCCTCGTACCCACGGGCGACTTTTTTATCATGCACTGGATTTTCAACGCATAGAAGAAGATGCTACGCTGGTCTGGCGGAGTTTCGATGGATATAGAATGGATAAAATAAGAAACGAATATATTTGTGGTACTTTTAAGCTCGCTAAGATACACGAAAAACTTTGTGAAACCCGCTTGCACTGGTGCGGATATGTGATGAGGTGAGATGACCGTCATATGGTCATCTCACCTCATTACATGTCCGAAATAAAAGAGTCATGAATTTATAAGATGGAAAAAGAGGCCGTGGACGACCACGTAGTAGCGAGCAACACAACAAAAGAGACTACCCACAACCATACGGTGTGGCGTAGAAGTACTACCAGTAAATAAATTGGGATAATAACCAGGGGAGGGGAAAGAAGAAAACTGCATTTTAAACGCACTGCCTAGCGCCGAGAGTTGAAAATCCAGTACTGTATTTTTTTATATGCTGGGCTTGACTTAACACCACCAAGGGTTGTTTGTTTTGTTTTGTTTTTAAAAAATGGCATATTTGAACGGACTAACTGTGTAGGACTTACTTAATTGAAGACACGTAACTTTAATGTGAAGATGCTGTGATGCGTACAATTTTGTTATTGTAATAGTAATTTTGAACAGAGATTTTACAATCAAATTGAAATAAAAAAAATACAAAAATCCCCGACACAAACAATAACCACCAAGAAGTAAAACAATCAAGTGTATTGGCCCTCTAAATTTAACACAAGTTGTAGGTGATATTTTGAACCAGGCATCGTCGCGTCGGGGGACGGCTAATGAAAACGCCAAACAGGGGTAGGGGCCCCTACACCTGCAGGCGTTCGAGCCTGAGCAAAAAACGCCGAAAAACCACTATGATTTTTTTTACATTATTTAATTTTTATTACTTGTTGTTATAGCGGACATAGAAAAACCAGTGTCTACCTATTACAGTTCAAAAGATAAAGCACTGTGTCAGACGGGCGGACGGCCGTACGGACAGCGGAGTCTTAGCAGATAGATAGATAAACCATTTATTTGGCACACACAAAAGACAGCAGAAGACACAAAAGTACATGAATATAATATAAAAACAAGGTACCGACATAAAAAAAAAGAAAAACGTACATACCTACAGGGTGGCAGGGAAATCAACGCGCAAACTGTAACCATGGATTCAGCACATGAGTTTAGACCCCATAGCGTAGAAATTTTTCGTCGGTTTAAAAAAAAAAATGTTCTGTTTTATAGAAAAGTGGTATGCGGCCAAAATGTATGGAACAGCAATATTTTTTTTTAATAACCGATGAAACATTTCGATGCTATGGTCTAAATTCATGTGCTGAATCCATGGTTACAGTTTGCGCGTCGATGTCCCTGCCACCCCGTATACATATTGCAGTAAAAGTGACACTATGACAAATACTTAAAATCAAATTAAAAACGAAAAATACTCAGTGCAGTGTGCGTCTCAAGGTTGCACCAAATGGGAATAGAGTTCAGCGCTCATATGTCAGGTAAATATACCTGACGCTGATATTCTGCTGGATCCCTAATCCTAGGGATTACAACGGGACCCTATTACTATCCAGTAATAGGGTCCCGTTGTCACCATTTGGATACGGAACCTTAAAATCAAACTTCCCGACCAAAGCACCATCAGAAACCAACACTAAAGTACGACTATGCCATAAAGAAATCTACATAAAAAGAAAAGAAAAGCATACGGAGTCGAAAAATATACTCTCCCTTACTAAGTTATATTGGAGGAAACTCGAAACTTATAAAATATGGGTGAAGTTGGTGATACGACGGCTGAAGGTGTAATGTATTGCGGAAACCAGAAATGGCAAAGAAAGGGGAATATATTATAAACTGTTGGGCTGTGTATCCATGTTAGAGAGCTCTTACAGGAAGTTGATAAGATTTCTATAAAAAAATGGTTTGCAGATATATACAGGGTGGCAGGGAAACGCTTCCGAAAACGAAGACAGGTGATAGGGCTACTGATTCTCGATACGATACCATCAAAAAATTAGAAAAAAAAATGAACAATTTTACCTATTTTTTTTAGCATTTTTCGTACACTATGCTGTGAGAACAGTTAAATTAAACCATTATTTGCTATTAAACACATTTTTTTTCTTTACAACTCTAACAAGCAATGTATTCGTAAATAAATATCATCTGACGCTTGCGCGTGACCTCAAGTTCAAAGTGCGCGCGCGCTCGCCGACAGCTGTGCGGCTGACGACCCCAAGTCCACGTGACGCGCGATGCGACGCGCCGCCAAATTAAATAGGAAGAAACATTACAGAGGCGTCAACAGTTTTAAATTGAAGCAATGTGTCGTGTATTTAATAAGTTTTGTATGTAAGTCGATAATCGATAGTGAATGAAATAAAGTAAAAGATCGCGTGTACAGTTTGAAGCAACTAGCGCGCGTGATTCAATTGAATTTGAACTTTATGTCAATGCAATTAGAGTGACACGACGCGCGCTCATTTATTACAATAACTGTATCCTTCATTTAGTAAGTAAACCCAATCAATTTAAAGTGGATAATCAAATTAATTTAATCTAATAAACCCGTCAAATCTTATTTTAAAGTTAGAAAATGAAAACAGTTTGTACCTAATAAAGCATAAGTATCTACAATTTCCTAACAATTAAAATTAATTGTTTTCTGATTTCATAATTATTCTTTTAACATTTTCTCCTCTGTAATTTGACTAATTTGTTGATCTTTGCACATCAAAAGACACCGCTATCTGACTCCTCGTCGTCGCGCCGACGGCAGCGCGCGGCGGTGCCTTTTGTCGGCCGGCATCGCATGCAGGCGGCATGTTTGATCTTCATAGTACTTCTTCACTATTCTAGTTACTTAGTTAGTTCCTTTCCGACTCGGTTCGTGAGCGAACGTGCGTTAATCGATCGATAGCCATTGAATCGTATTATTACTGTTTTGTTAGTTTTGTGTTTAGTTATTATTGTTACGTTTTTAGTGCTGTTTTATTGTTTTTTAGTAATATTTTTTTGTTGTTTTTAACAATGCCTGAGACATACGTGTACAGTGCTCGTGAATACGGCAACATGTTGATGTGTTTAGGAGAAGCCCGTGGCGCGCGTCTCACTGAGCTTTTTGATGACTGCTGGATCGGAAAGCTAGGGCCGCACGCCTGGCCAGCTCGTTCACCCGACTTAACACATTTGGACTTCTTTTTGTGGGGGTATGTGAAAGAAAGAGTGTTTGATCGGGAATGTGACAGTGCTGATTGAATGCGGGGCAGAATAGTGAGCGTGTTTAATAAACTACGTGCAGAAGTGTTGAGGATCCTACACTAATGCCTCGTGTTCACGGCTCGACACAGGGACGGGCCTAGCTATGTATTGAAATGTATGGAGCGCAGTTCGAGCCAAACCTCATAAGATCGCAAAAACAGGTACGTAAAATGCCTCTGTCAACTTTAATGTTTAAAAGTGGGCTACGAATGCGATTAAAATTCAAAATTTTGTGAAGTGTTGAAGGGGTAGGGATTTTGAAAGTGGTGCCGTGTTTGTAAATTTCGTATAAATCCCGTAACGGCCGTACGGAGCGCTCGGCGCACGCGACGCGAGAAGCGCGGTGGCGCGACGTTGCATTGCGTGTCAGTGACCTCACGTTTTGTACGGTTTCCATTGCGTGTTTGCGAAATATGAAGTCTTGAAAATAATCAATTTCAGGCGAAAGGTTAGTGGTATCCGTTTGCATAAAGGTTGTATATAATCTACGTTCTGGCTTCGGAAGCGTTCTCCTAACACCCTGTATAACACGAAGTAGTAGTCGGCCTTCAATATATTGCAAAGTATTTTCAAAAAAAGTTTTGCGAATATTTATTTTGATCCATAATCAACATGCTGTTTTGGTTTTAGCAATAATTACGGGTCGAAGGCGGGTTGGGACTGGGACCTCGGTCCCGGATCCTTTCCGGTTCCAGGTTTTTTTTCATAAATTGTCAGTCTTCGTTTAAAGAAGAATAATAGAGTTTCCTTCAAAATGATTCAGATTGTGATTGATCGTATGTTACGCAGTTAGAGTGCTGGTCATGAAACGGATCCCGGATGACTCACGACTTTAGCCAAAAAATTAATAACGAAAACCACTGAAATCTCATAACGTCAGCCAACTATATCGCTCAATATCCCAACAAGATTTACCGTCCATTTAATCATAACAGATCTTATTTCTTCCCAATAATTGTTGCATCAGCATTTCTTCTTTTATTAACCAGTTCCGCAAAATAAACATTTTCCGTACCTACCTTAAAAGAACAAAGGAAATACCATGTGATATGGTCCATTTGTGTTTCGGCTATCTTCGTCACAGATCGGCAATTGTCCCGAAAGGCTCTGGGGACTGGTTGGCTGAATCGTGGCAAATGCAAGAATTGCTCCGATAATGGGCCCGATAAATTGTGACCTCTATCAGCGGTGTTTTGTTCAATGTCATTTTTAGAATGTTTCACATGTGGTGGTAAATTGGTTTAAGGGTAATTGAATGGAAAAAGGTGGTAACAAAAAAGGGTGAATTTATTTACTGTGACACTGTCTAACCGATGTCGTAATTGTAGACGGCAATGGGGTTTCGAATGGGCTGTGCCAGGGTGGCCTTACGAGTTGTAGATCGTGAGTTCAAACCCAGGCAGGTACTTAACTTTGTGTATTTAAGTTTATCACCACTACTCCTAAAACGGTGGAGACAAACATCGTGAGGAAACCGGCATGACGTCCTAGAACCAAAAAATCGAAGATAATTAGGTATGTGACATCCAGCAACCCGCACTGGGCCCGCGTGGTGGACTATGGCCCACTCCGTCTCACAGAGAGGAGGCCTGTATCCCAGCAATGAGAACATTATATGATTATGGTTATGCTTATGGGCTTAGAAGATCAAAATAATAATATTTCTACTACCCGTAAGCACGGCTAGTGTGGTGGGTGAAATGAAAGAAAAAATCTAAGTCCTGAGTCGTACCTAGGTACTGAGTTACTAACTACTAATGAGCATAGCTAGATCGAAATATCCTGGCCTACAGATTCTAAGATCTGGGATTATTCTAGGTCCAAGAACACTCTCTAGTATAAAGCTATTTCTATCGTTGCATGAAGTTGCAAAAATGTAAACTTTAAACAATCACAACCTGACTACAATAATCTTCACCGTGTAATCCTCAAAGCCCCCGAATAACACGAAAGGATAAGCACAGTACGCGGCGTCAAAATACGTATAATTACTTGCGAAGAAGCCTGGCAGATGGTGCCGTAAGTTTCTCATGCAGCCCGCGGCTTCCAAACGAAAAAGTTTTGTGTTCGGATGAGACTCATAGCATAATGAGTTCAACTTTTTTTGAGCGGCGAACTTTTCGACTAGGAACGTTATTGTTAGTTCGATTTCTGAATAGATTTTTTGTGATTCATTTCTTTCTCTTGCTTTTGTTTTTATTTGATCGATACTTTTTCAGTTTAGATGAGAGATGATGACTAAAGTTGGAGGTGTCAATAAACATCATGCGTGGTTTAATTTAGCTTGATCCTCCACTTTATAAAAAGAGTGCACATGCTATGTGGAAAAAAATATGAATAAATCGTATCGCCATTAGTGCCATCATTCTTGTGACGTAATTAAAAGTTCTCTAGAGTATACTATAGCATCGGTCGTTATCAGTATTTTAGACCTTTATTAGAAATTAGCTTTTGCCCGTGACTTAGTCCGTGTGAAATTTCTTGTTTTGAATTTTTTCTGCACTGGGCGATGTGGTCGCTAAGCGACAAAGCCCTCTAAACAAATTATATAATATTATTATACACATATTCTATGAAACTCGGCAATACTGTAGCTTCCCATTAGTGAAAGAATAAAAAAAAACTCAACAATTTTACCACTTTCTAATATTCTATGTATATATAAATAAATATAAATGTAGATGTATCGATGGTAAGAACAATGCCTACAAAATGTTGGATGAGGTCATGAATATCTACAGGTAGTAGTAGAATCAAATTTTCGTCGCCAAATCTATTAGGTACCTATTGCGCGTTCATAAATACTTACACCTGAAAAATAAATCCTGCGTTATGGCTAAATTATAGGTTTTTAAAAATCTGAAAGCTGTCTATTCGTCTTTTATAATGGGCATGTCAGGTACGTACTGTGTTCATAGCAAGCCTTTGTTTTTTAAACGAAGCGGTGACAACCAGGAAATCGCGTGGATGCAGCGCGTGGTGTCGGTCGGTCTGAACAGTTCTTTTTTTAAATAATGTGTTTAACCGAGCATGTTTTATGTGTGTTGTGTCTTTTAAAACCTTTGTGTATAATATTGGTTACTGGTTAATGTCGGCCTGATGGTCGGAGGGGCTTGTGGCTAAGTAATAACTTTTTTTTTTTTTTTTAAATAAAAACGTTGCCCCACACTAGGAATTTCGCCTGTGTCGTGGGTGCGTTTACAGACATATAAATTCACATACACAAACAGCCAGACCCGGAACAACTAATTGTAGGTCATACAAATATTTGTTCCGTGCGGGAATCGAACCCGCGACACGCAGCGCAGCAGTCAATCGCTTAACCACTGCGCCAACCGTGCCGTCAAATAACAGCCGCTCGGGTCGATCGATCAGGTTAAGCTACGCTTGCCGTGGTTGGTCCGCAGATGGGTGACCATCTTTACATACCCAGACCCCTCCGTGCCTCGGAAAGCACGTTAAGCCGTTGATCTTTGACGGTAAATAAATAATAAATAAATGTTTTATTCAGTATTAAAATTGGTAAAATATTTACATAAAGTCTTAGAAATTATTTACAAAGGTATAATAATGTTAGATGCCTGTACTAGGATAAATCTGTATCACCGGCGGCATGACAGTCGTTATGGCCGACGTTTGACGTCGTCAGAAGCCCGAAAGTCTGAAAACCAGTCTTAACAAGGTGGGTTGTGGAGGTCAGACTGCCTATCTGACCCCCAGCCGGCCCCAGCCCCAGCCATACTCAGCTGCATCCGGTTAGACTGGAAGCCGACTCCAACATGGTTGGGAAAAGGCTAGGCAGATGGGGGGGACTGTCGGCCGGTGACCTACCTCTATAGGTACATACAAATAAATAAGGTTGAAGTGTCTGTTTGTAATTTAAAAACAGCTTTTTACTAAATGCATATTACTTATAACAGAAAAATAGTTCTAAAAATCTTTGTCTGTCTGTTTATTTCGGCTAACCTCCGATTTTGATGAAAGGACCATGCAAAAAATCGTCCCATACCACCAACAGATTTCAAACGTATCTCAATTAATTCATCTTGGCAGTATGATCATTTTTTATTATGACGACATCACCGTAACTCATGGGGATATCGCGCAAAAAAATAATTCATGTACACACTTTTTGGTACAGTTAATTGTAAAAAAAATGTACAGGAACACTATTTAACTATAAAAAAACTATTGATAGTGAACAGCCGTAAGATGCACAGAAAAAAAAAGTTCTTATCTTCCCGCATCCTCCCCCCTTGCTCTGCTAACTCCCTGCGCGCGCGCACCTCAGTTGCGGCTAGTACGTTTGCTGTGTTTACGTTGTTCATCTGTGCGATATCGGCTTTTTTGCGACTATTACTGACCCCTGCTTGTTTATTTGGACCTTTTGATTACTTTTCGATTACCCTGGCACGTTTATTGGACTGTGATTTTTACAACTATGGAGACTGGACGCCGATGTGTTATGTGCCCAAGATCAGTTTTAAGACAGAGGCGACACATTTTACAAGATACTTTGCTTCAAAGTAGTCCTGAGTTAGTGGCCTACATATCGCAAAATGGATTGACACAAGTAAGTCATTATAAAACAATCAATATCATATCGATAACTATTAAATACATAATTATATTAAGTAAGCAGACTTAGAATATATAGCAGAGCATTTTTACGATGCTTTTTGTTACAGTTTTGAAGTACTTCAATATATAAAATATTGATAACTAAATAACATATTTCCTTTTCAGGTATTATTCAATAACGTCATGGCAGTATGTCATAGATGCTGGCAGAGAGCCAATAATGCCGTCCATCCACAACGCCGTGAGGACGCTCCCACTGTCGTCGAAAATCCAGAACCAGAGCCCTAAATAGATGCTGACAATCAAGAACCCCCCAATGTTGCAGAAGCTCAAGATCGACAGGACAGTCCAGAGGATACACGTGAATTCTATGTTCCTGATTACGTAAGAGCACCAATACTTCAAACGCCTGTATGTATAGGCAATGTAGACATGAAAATCTAAGACGAGTACCTGTGTCAATCAAGCTACATCTAGTTTGCCATTACCGATTATATATTCCACCAAGTTCTCAAATATGCGAAGAACATTTAAGTAACAATGACTTTGAGGAGTTACTGGATAATGTAAACGTTTCACATTATTTTAACACTTCCTTTTTTAGTGACATGTCGAATATGTTAATAGCAGCAATCAATAATAGATCAAGGTTTGATTTTGAATCATCAAGTGCACTAAATGACAGTGAACTTCATTTTTGGACCGGAGTTACTTTAGAACAATTTAATACAATTTTAGGAGAAACGTCATCTCTCGCCGTAAGAAGTAGACGTCCGCGATCAGTTCTCGGCGCTTATTTAACAAAACTAAGAACCGGAGAATCAAACGAGAGACTTGCTACCCTTTTCGGTGTAACACGTCAAGTATTAGAATATCAAATAAAAATAGCGCGTCAATGTCTTACAAATGAATACGTTCCAAAACATCTTGGCCTTGGTCATATTTCTAGACAAGAACTTCTGGACAGAAATCTGTTTTTACCAAAACATATTTTCGGAAATGAGGACAATATAAAATTAATTATTATCACAGATGCAATTTATGTGTACATCGAAAAAAGCACCAATTTCTTATTCCAGAGGAAAAGGTATAGTCTCCACAAGTTCCGTAACTTATTAAAACCATTTGTGCTAGTTAGCAGCGATGGATACATCATAGATATATTAGGCCCATTCCCAGCAACGACATCAGATGCGACTATAATGCAGAAAATAATGAACGACGAAGACAATCTGCTGCATTGGTTATTACACAGAGGGGACGTCTTTATTTTAGACAGGGGGATTCAGGGACAGCATTAATGTTATTGAATCCCTTGAAAATGAAGCTTACATGCTACTAAGGATAGGAACGCGACCCAGTTATCAACAGCACAAGCAAATGACTCTCGTCTAGTGACTGTGTGTAGATGGGTTGTGGAGGTAGTGAATGGGAAATTCAAAAACAGATTCACGTTTGGTAATGCTCTGTTAAAACAGACGTATTTTAACCGAGCATTACCAAACATGTTTGCTGATTTTCGCATAGCAGCATGGTTCATAAACGCACATTATCGTGTCGTTACAGACCACAGGCTCGCGACTGAGTTCCTGGAAATAATTCAAACTCATATGAATGAACCTAACCTCTTGCACAATTATGTCGAAGGCAAAAATCTAAATAGGCAAAGAGTTAACTTTGTGACCATGAATGCCAATATGCCACAGTTAGAGGAGTTTCCTCAATTGATTGATGACGATATTATATTATTTGCTTTGGGGACCTACCGCATAAAACTAGCCAAATCGTATTGTGCGGAACATTTTCGGAATGGAATATATAGCATAGAATTATTCCGTGATAACCAATTGCATGACTTATCAAGGTATAGCATTCGACAAGGTAATGTCTGGTTGATCAGAGGACGCATACAATCTAGACACGTTAGGTCACGCGTTTACTATAGTTACATTATTAATAAACCGTAGTGAAACTGGCAGATATGCCATTGAACGGTGGTACTGCACATGTTTAACAGGGGCGCGTACAACTGGAAGTTGTGCGCATATAGTCTCAATGATTTGGTATATGGGGAAAGGTCGTCACACTGAATTTCATCTGCCGGCAGAAATGCTATCTACTATAATGATAGACGAATAATTATTAACTTTTTAAAACTGGACAACAGTTCTGTTGGCATAAATATATGTACATGAACTATAACAAAACATGTGATGAAAACTAACCCAAAATGTTGTTATTTTATAAATATATATATATATAGGTACTTATACATGTTATTCAAACCAAAATGTTTAGTTGAACAATTGTTTATTGTAAAATGTCTAAACAAAGGTATTAAAAAAAAAAACACCCTTTTTTAAGTAAAAAGTTTTTTCTTTTAATAACCCCGTGTATTTACATACTAAAAATGGTTATTTGCGTTTTTATGAGACTTCATAATAATATTGAAACAAGTCCCATGTCTGTTGGTGGGTTGGGACAGTGCCCATACAATCTTTTGCATGGTCCTTTGGTACGGGGATACTTTGAACCTTGGGGAAGGACATATGTTTTTATCAACATAATACGCGGGCGAAGCCGCGCGGGCGGAGGCTAGTTTGAAATAGAATAGCACGTCTGTTCTTAAGGCTTGTTTATCAACATAGTAACTGATTACAGTACTTACTCGTAGATGTCTTTGACAAGAGTTTCATAATTCAACTCGACTGTTTCAAACACTCTAACAGATATTAAAAAATCTAATGAAAAGATTAATTGATCTTATTTGATGAAAACAAAGATAAAACTGGTATTATTTCGTTTAAAAGCATTTGCAAGGAAAATACAACATTTTACAAAATATCATAGTTTCTTGTACAACAACAAAAATATCGTATTTTCTTTTATAAAATTTTATTCACAAACCTTCACAATCAGGAATTCCATTATAATACAATGCGGTATAGTCGGAAATACTAGTACATTACCAGGTTACATGAAACACGGATTTATTCAAAATGGCTTCATTACCACGCCACGGGGATTATAAGCTTCCAAAGCTAAGCATTAAGACCACAATCGGTATGCGAACAAAGTGATCCACTACTAAAATAGAAAGCCGTAAAACAAAACTCTTTACACCATCCATTGCAGTATTTCTTTAACAATTACCAAAGACGTGTGATTAAAAGAACGCAATGGAACGTAGAATTCAATTTTAAATTTCGATCGTCTTTCTCGAGGTAGTAGCGCAGGCGTTTGTTTCTCAACTGTTTATTTTTAAGCTATTTCATAAGATTTATAACCAGTAGTACCATTATCTTCACCGAAACAACGAAGTTCGGTCTTGTAAAAGAGTGTTACAAAAGCACTGGCCATTTGTTCGTTGAGATCCTTTCCACTAATACTACTGGAATGTTGACTGGATTTTTCGCTTGAAAATAAATAAAGTTTAAAGTTCAGCTTCGAGGTGGATGTTGACTTTTATAAATTATTTTTATTTTCTAGAAGTTTTCTTCCGGTAGTTTCATTTGATGGATTTTGTTTCATTTTTCTCGTAGGCTGTTACTGTTTTTTGTTTCATTCTACGTCTTGAACGTAACTCTTGTTTCTATTCACATAATATTTTTTGCACAATCATTTTTTACCCTGATTAGAAGATGAGTTTTTCTTACTTTTCAATTGCTTCCATTTACGTGAACACAGTAGCATACAAGGGCAGTGGTGGCCTAGTGGTAACGGGTCTGACTTACGAGTTGTAAGGTCGTGGGTTACATCCCAAGCAGGCGCTTCACTTCTCCGTTACTATTTTTATCTGACAAAAAAATATTTTATTTAACACACACACATACACACGTCACGTTGCAGTATAAAACTGATTTACATCCGTTCTCACACTTCAGGTCGAGTCGAAAACCAGCGTCAGGCACTAGTTGTCTAGATTTTTTACTGAACTGAGCCTACTTGGCGCAGCCGTGTGGCTCACTTTCCTGCCAACTTCTTACATGGCACTTTACACTCATTATTTAATTTTGATTGTTTTTGTGATTATATTGTGAGCCTGATTATAAAATAAAAAAAAAGTCAAGAAAGAAAGAAAATCTTTTCTTTCTTTTTTACATGAAGACAACTGATTAAGAACCGTACGACCAAAACTAGTAAAAGCAATAATTACTTAGGTACGTATTTTCACTCTAATCACGAAACATTAAAGGTCACCTAAAGCAAACCCAGCAAACCTATGCTATGTCCAGCAGTGGACTGCGATAGGCTGAGTTGATTGAAAGCAAACCCAGCAAAACTATGCAATGTTCAGCAGTGGACTGCGATAGGCTGAGTTGCTTGAAAGCAAACCCAGCAAAACTATGCAATTTTCAGCAGTGGACTGCGATAGGCTGAGTTGATTGAAAGCAAACCCAGCAAAACTATGCAATGTCCAGCAGTGGACTGCGATAGGCTGAGTTGCTTGAAAGCAAACCCAGCAAAACTATGCAATGTCCAGCTACAAACTGCAATAGACTGAGTTGATTGAAAGCAAACCCAGCAAAACTATGCAATGTCCAGCAGTGGACTGCGTTAGGCTGAGTTGATTGAAAGCAAACTCAGCAAAACTATGCAATCTCCAGCAGTGGACTGCGATACGCTGAGGTGATTGAAAGCAAACCCTGCAAAACTATGCAATGTTCAGCTACAAACTGCAATAGGCTGAGTTGATTGAAAGCAAACCCAGCAAAACTATGCAATGTCCAGCAGTGGACTGCGTTAGGCTGAGTTGTTTGAAAGCAAACCCAGCAAAACTATGTAATGTCCAGCAGTGAACTGCAATAGGCTGAGTTGATTGAAAGCAAACCCAGCAAAACAATGCAATGCCCAGCAGTGGACTGCGATAGGCTGAGTTGATTGAAAGCAAACCCAGCAAAACTCAGCAGTCTGCTAAACCGTAATCGAATGACACGAAAAGTTATTTTATTTGAAGATTTTTGCAAATGTGACTTCGATATTAAGTCGTACTGCATTGACTACCTACTTACAATGTACTTAAGCACTTTTCGATTTCCTAACCAGACTCCACAAATCGAAATTCCAACAAAGTGCGCTGAAAAATAACATCACAAAGCAGCATCAACAGAAAAATAATACGTTGCTTCGGGGCCAGCACACATTCAATTGAACCTCTCTGCACCAGGCACTAACGACACAGAGTGTCCTGATGTATAGATTAACAAAGGATTTAATTATGAACTCTCTTTCCTAGGTACACTGTCTAATTACGAGACTGTCGTCCGCACACGGCTTTTACCCTAAACTTTTGCTTTTGCACTAACACCCAGAGCAGCTGTGATACTGTTCCGAGTAAATTTACTTGAATTTCAACCCAAAAGCATACACCTCTCCCTCTCTTTTGCATACAGGTGGAAAGGGATAGGTGGTGCGGTAAGAACCGGTACGAAGTGCAGGGAAACAGTTTAAATTGGAAACGCTACCCGGTGCAGCAGTGGACATGATTGGTTTGTAACGCAAATTGTTTTTGTTTATACGTTTCTAAATAATTGTGGGAAATAGCAGGTGCCTTTGTTTTCTTATTGTGGTTTTTGAAAGTGCTTTTATTGATTTTCTTTATAATTGAAAACTTTATGAAATAAATTCTTTTTTCCATGTAGCGTTCGCTTTAAGCGCGTAAAATAAGAGGCAGACTGGTCGTGGGAGCAATAGTTTTTCAAATATTGAACGGATTTAAACCCTCATTAGGCATGTCCAATTAAAAAAAACACGTCTAGGAACCGACAAAATTAGAATTGTTAACCAAACACCGAACACATATTTATTATTAAGATTTTTTATGAAATATTTACATAATTTAAAAGCTAACAGAGAATCATAGTAATTTGTACAAGTATATAAAAAGGAGGGGAAATAATCAAAGGGCATCAAAAAATTCGTCCGCATCGCTGTTAATATGAAACGTGCCCAAAAGGTTGGCAGCATTGCCACGTTGTATGGCAATGCTGATCCCATTACTTTTTCCTTTAAAAACATCAAACTAAAAAGAATCTGCTCGTAAAACTCATATTTCAAGCCCACTTTGAAGTCGGTCTGATGAAAAAAGCACTGTACAGTAATTTTAACTTAACATAAGTAAAAAGGGGGCAACTTGTTAACATTGGAGGGGCTGGAGTTCCATACATGTTGGCTACCAGTACTAATTAGCAAACTTACTATCTAGGTCAGAGTGGACAAAGCAAATGAGTTTTAAGGAGTAACTTTTTAATGTATTTTTTTTTCGCTTCACTAGTGACGGAACTTTGTAACAGAATGGCATATTCGCATTATGAATAATTATCATCGTGAAGTTGCATGGAACGTCATTATAGAAAGAACTTTTTTCAGTTGTTTTTTTTATGAAGTCTCACCTTCTGAGGTAGCGATTCGATAATTGGACGAGAATTGAGAGCGAAATATTTCAAGGACGCGTCACGTTGAGGCACATCGTTACACGAGGGAGAAGAAAGATATAACTCTCTCTGTTTCTCATACGAAATCTCTCTTTTTATTATAAATGTTCGATTTTTGGTAATGTAAAGTGAATGAAAGTCGTTATCAGATGTTAATTACCAATTTCTAGGACCAGATTACCTTTAGGTTAGGTAATTAGGATTGTATCTCAATATCTCATTTAATCTTTATTTTTTAAGAATTTTCATTTCTATTATGTGAACGGTGCTGCACGTGCATTTTTTTAAAATTAAATATGGTTTTTACTTCAGATAAAAGTGCTGTTAATAGGTACCTTTAAGGTAGTAAAAGTATTACTGATGCTTTCCATGGAACATAATATGAAATGTGACCTTTTGAAAACCTTAGGGAAATCAACCTTGCGCAGTATAATGTTACGTTGGCGTTGACATCTGACATTCTTGATGAAGATACAGTAAGTTCACTGCTAGACGGACATTATTAGTTTGTGGACGAGTACTAAAAAAGTAACGTTTGTACTGGAGTAAATTATTTGGATGCGGGTAAATTTCCTACAGGTTTATTAAATGAAACGTTTATACTGAAATTATGGCTTATTTATTGGGATAGCTTACCTACTTATATTATGTACAAAATATATCGATGCTTGTAAGGCAAAATTGACTAAGCGATATAAGGCTAACTTTACAGGTGAACAGTTTAAAGTTTAACTTTTCAGAAATACAAAAATGTATATGATTTTTTTCATATACATTTTGTAATCATCCTGCAGGCGTAATTCTCACTGTTTTGGAAATCTTATTTTTCACCTGAATCATAAATTATATGTTTTTTTTTTTCTGAAAAGTTAAACTTGAAACTGTTTTCCTGTAAAGTTGTCGTTTACTCAATTTTTTCTTGAAAGCGTCGATATTTTATTTTGTTCATAATATAAACTATCATTAAATAAAGCACCACCCGCCACCCGGGATCACCTTTGTACATATTTTTCTGTTCTTATTTTTGTCTTGTCTGGTTATTTTTAAATAAAGTCACGAACAGACATAACGTCAACAAACGAACACAACCTAGTAGTTACAACAAACTAGATACGTACAGCTTTCAGCAACATCTCAGTCGTACTTTTTCATTTACTTGACGAACTTCCGTACCTACTACGCTGAATTACCTTTGTTTCAGTAACAGCAACTATTTGTTCCACTTCTAGAACAGACCTGAGACAAACGCAAATAAAACAATTAGTGCAAACAACGTTTAACTGGACCTTTTAAAGCGAGGAATAAAGAAGGTAATTTGGTTTAAAATAGTAAATGATACGACTTTTAAATGTTCGATTTTTATTTTGGCGTCCACGAGGAGGGAGTAACTTATGTTTCCACAACTAATTTGTCTTTCACATCAAGTCTACGGGTTTTTATGACAGCTGGGAGACTGTTTAGTCCGCGGGTTTGGAGATAGGCTGGCGACACAAGTATCGCCCATCTATTGGCCCGCATAGACCACAACCGTCTCTTCGAAATCCGTGTTGATGAATGCGGCAAAAATGTACGAAAAAGAAGCGTTGCTGTCGTTCCCGTGTGCGCATCGTTCAAATCTCGGCGAGGAGACAACGTCAGAGGCAAAAAAGTTACTGGGTAACTAAGTTGCTTGTGGGTGCCCTCCCTAACGCAACAATTCAACGCAACGCAACAATCTATGGCTTAATAGTTAAGGCTTGATAGGTTATGTAGATAAAAGACAAATTTTATTATTATGATAATTATCATACACAGTCACACACACAAACAGCACGTAAAACTTTGTCGCAATCTCATCTCAGCGGCAATCAATGTCGAAAACTGGTCACAGCTTTTGACATTGACTGTCGAGATTGCGATTTGCGACTGACAGACGCTTCATTTTTAATAATCGAAGAACATTTTGAAACCTTGCGTTACATTTTTTCGGAAATTTTGTTCCGGAATCATGTATTGAATCGATAGTAACAGGTTGTGCGTCGATGTGCCTGCCACTCTGTATATAATTTTGACCTCATGAAAGTAGTGTTTTGATAACATTAAACTATTTTTACACCGACAGGCTGTAAAAAGACCCTTCACGAAGACGACATTTACGCATTCTGTACGTACAGACGCCAGTACATCAAGCTACTACAATCTGTCAAATTTCTTTAATAGATTTTCAACTTTATCGCCAAAGCATTAAGGTTCAAGGTTGAATGAGAAAATTTGACAGTTTCGGGTAGCTTGACCTGCTGGCGTCTGTACATCAAACTGAGTTACTCTCTGAAAAAATTATTGCTGGTAAACGACTTTTATTTTTAGTGTTAAAATTTTCTGTTTACGGTACTTAGTGCGTAATGTAACGCACGCACAACATTGTGCTTATGGGGTCATGCAGCGGTACAGGGATCGTAGGAGTATTAGAAGTTACAACATTTAAAACTTCTATATCTCCGTAACACGAAGGATCACAGGTATGGTCCAGTGCAAAAAAAAAACATAATAACAGGATGAACAAGTGACTCTCGGCTTCATTAAGGGTATTTTTGCACCCGTTATTAAGTATACCAGTGGTTGTTTTTTAAGCAGTATACGAAATGAGAACTTAACCCCGCCACTGCGACGGGACTTATGTACGTAAGGCCGGATTTACATTACTGTGTTGTGTCGTGTCGTGTCACCTTCTGGCGCAGTTTTAGCCAATCAAAACTCGTTGTGATTTGACGTAGTATTGAACAGATTCGTTTGATTGGTGTATTCCGCGTCACGACACAACACAACACAGTAATGTGCCGGTGGCTTTAAACAACTTCGAAAGGTAAACCAATAGAGTATTTCAAATTCATCTTCTCTGTGTTATAAAAGTAAATCATGGCCGGCTTTAAGTGCTGGTCCTAAAACTGTGCATTTTATATTTCACTTTATTTTATGAGCACAGCGGGATTTTTCTGTCTGCGCAAACATAAAAACGGGAAGTTAACTTTTGAGGTGAACGACGTCGAAGGGTATAGGTTTTTTTCATCGACATTCGACTGTAATAAGGAAATTCCTCAAATAATTAAAAACCTCTAGATAAACGTTGTTTATATAAAATTTACCTAGAGGTTCTTCATTCCAGGAGATCGCAAATAGGATAAAAGCTTTCTTTGTGAACCTGTATGTGTGAGCTGCAAATGCTAAAATTATAAATCCCGCAAAAATTAAAAGCAACATACCAAACTCATTAGGTCCGTAGGAAAGAAAGGAAGAAAAAACACCTCTGCCTAACCTTTTGAGGGAAACAGGCGTGGTGATAAATTGTTATGCTATGTTGTTTGTAACTCTTTCTTTTCCGTAATCAGAGGAAAAGTTCAGATAAGTACTCGACACTTATACTTATATTAATAATAATAATATCCCTGGACATTTTACACAGCACCATTTGTCCCAAGCTAAGCAACCTAATGCTTGTGTTATGGTAACAAGATGGCTGATAAACTACTTATATACATTTTTTTTTGTAAATACATACATATTATAGATAGAAAAACACCCAGACTCGGAACAAATACATGTAGGTCATACAAATATTTGTTCCGTGCGGGAATCTAACCCGCGACACGCATACGCATATTCATTTATAACCTTTTATCAGAGTGATACATAGTTGTTAATGGTCGCGACTTACGAGTAGGTCGTAGGTTCGAACCCAGACAGGCGCTTTATTTTTTTTAGAACCCAATATTTGAAGACATGATTGTGACATCTACCAACCCGCATTGGGCCCGAGCGGTAGATTATAGCCCATTTCCTCTCATATCTCATATCCCTCATAGATCATAGACAGGAGGCCTGTGTCCCAGCAGTGGGAACATTATAATCTGCTTATGATAATACATTAAGCGGAAGCAAAGCATAGACATAATATATAGTTACAATAACACAAGCAGAAATCTACACAGTCCCAGTTCACGTTTAACTTTGCAACCTCGTGGCATTACAGTTGACCGAAGGAGTCTTTGAAGTACCAAGACTTTTGGGTAAACAAACACATTTGAAACAATCATTCAAAACCCCTTACAGTAAAAAACACAAAAAAGGATCAAAAAAGTTGAGAGGTGTCGAGGGAAACACGGTAGGGACGAAGCTCCTTTCGCTGTATATTAGGTATAATATTAAACTATATGCACAGTGAAATTAATTAACAACGTCTGAGAGTACTTAAAACTAAATGAAAAGAAAACAAAAAAGTGCCGCGACGGTCAAAATTTTACGCCTTTTTTCGCTCTGGGTCTCATTCGCCAAGCGTTAATGAAGGAATGGTAATAACATATAAATTAATTACAATTAATACCAAAATTCAAACTCTATGGCCTTGGGGTCCGAGTGCTCATTGAATTTTTCGGGAGATCGCCAAGCGGTTGGTTGACTCTTCACGTGACCAGAAGGCTGGCCTATTTTTAGCCCAAAGAATCAGCATTGCCATCCAACGTGGTAATGCTGCCAGCCTTTTGGGCACCTATCCCATTGACAGTGATGCGGACGAATCTTTTGATGCCCAATGAGCTCCTGCCTTTATCTATATTTTTTTGTATTATATACTTATATATAATTTTATATAGTATATATTAGTGTTAGTTCGATAAAATGTAAATAAAATTGTATAATTTAAAAAAAAAGAAGAAATACCAAAATTAAATCTTAACATAACTAAAACTATACACAAATTAAAAAATAGCGTCGAAAAATTCATCCGCGTCGCTGTCGACTGGTAATGTATCCAAGAAACTTGCAGCATTGCCATGTTGTATGGCAATGCTTAGCCTCTGGCCAAGAAAAAAGCCAGCCCTTGGGTCACGGGAAGTGTCAACCAGCCGTTTTGAAATTTCCTTAAAAAGACCACGAGCACTCGGACCCCACGGGGTTTTCAACCCCAAACGGCTCAAAAACATAATTTCCCATAAGGTTATTGTACTTTCGCTGCTTGAGGTGATGAATACTAATTATTTTGACTATTTTCTTTTTTTTTTAACACACAAACGCATACTATAGCAAAAGTGTCGCGTCTGTCAAATTGATACACTTTTTTCGGTGTGGGTCTCATTTGCCAAGTGTGGAGTATAACGTACGATGGCAAAAAAATGTTCCAAAACTTTAAAAAACGAATGAAATTCTAACAACAAAAATCATCTCATTCCCAAAATGATCTATTCCCATCCAATACCAAGAGCTAACCATTTGGTATTAGTTTATTTCCGAATTTATTTTCTATTCCCAACGAGTACCACATTTTAAAACTAATACCAAAACAAGTTTGAAGAAATTAGGTACAGTCAGGTTCAGTAAAATTAAAATGCCCTAATCTTGATTAAACATTACTTAAAATCACTCAGATTTTAAGTAATGTTTAATCAAGATTAGGGTTGGAATATAAATCACATATTATTGATTTTTTCTTTTATTTTGTAATTTTTAGTATAGGTATTACTCACACATTAAACTCTATGTTTGCTTCTTTTTAAAAAATAGGAACACACAAGATAAGTAAATAGCAATTTAATTACACTAAAATACTCACTTTATAAAAATATATCACTTTCACTGAGTATGCACTACCCGCCGCAGGCAGGGAAATGTACTGAACTGAGTTGTCTGTTAGTTTGGAAAGTTTTAGACTTTTAGCATTCAATAACGATAGTATAGTATGTAAATGTTATAAAATAAAATAAAACTTTGTGTAACTGAGTGTACAAAAATTCACGTTTTGGTATTCGTTAGTAATCGATTTTTTATTTAAAAAAATGTGGTACTCGTTGGGAATAGAAAATAAATTCGGAAATAAACTAATACCATATGGTATTAGTTCTTGGTATTGGAGGGGAATAGATCCCCGAAATTCACTCAAACGAATACATAATTACGTAGTACCTACAATAAAATCTAACACCAATCACATGTACCTAGCTACTTCTCTCGATACTAAATGTATTAGAATATTCAATAGACCACACTATGGCACCGTTCCAATGCTACTGGTAACTCAGTTGTTCCTAATCTGCAAACCAGAACACGATTTTCTCATCACAACCTATAGATAAACCTTGGGATAGAATAATCTGGTTGTGGTGGAAGCTTATAGTTAGTTCCTGTTTGAACGGTGTGCTCCGCTTTGCTCTGCGATAGTTTCATTACTGTAAGCTGATTTATTTTTGAATGCAAGAGTAATATTTCTCATTGAAAAGTTTGAAATGGGTGGTGTTTTATACACATAGAATTCCAAAAAACACACATATTTGTTTAAAGCGCACTTAGGAAAAAAATTCGCGTGCAGCACCGTGAAACTTCTTAAAAAAAAGGAATAAAAGAGATTTAGTGTGAGAGGCAGAGAGAGTTATATCGTTCTTCTCTTTCATGGAACGAAATGTGCCTGAACGTGACGCGTCCTTGAATTTTCATTGTCTATTCTAGTCCAATTATCAAATCGCCGCCTACGAAATTTCACTTCAAAAGACTTGTTATCATACGTTCACTTCATTGTATTGTATTAATAACTGTGTCTATGAAAGACCTATTGTCTATTAACATCTACTTTGATGGACTGATTGTTCATTATAAAACGTCAGTATATTCACAAAAAAATTGTGCCCAAATAGCTTATAATTTTTCTTTTCTTTTTAGCCTATGTTGTTTCCCACTGTTGGGCAAAGGCCTCCCCTTTTTCCTTCCATACCTCTCGTTTTTGTGCGATCTCTAGCCATGTTATGATGTTAGCCCCGCAAATATGATCAGATCACCACACCACCTTCACAGTAGTCTACCTCGACGGCGATCTCCTCCATCAGCCATCTCCTGGTGTATTCGTGCTACGTAAATCAATATAATAGAACAGAATCTTGATATAAAATTTTGGTCTCACAAAAAAAAGATGATTAATGTAATATCGTCTAGAGTTCAACACGCTCTAAAAAGGTTAGAAAACGTAGGTATACGAAAGAGTTAGGCCCCTTTGGGATTCTTAGTTCAAAAAGGAAAAAACAGTGCCTCACGGAGCTATTATTCTTTCAGTCTGTCAGTCGCCTTTCTCTTTATATCCCCGAAGGTAAGAAGCTAAAGTTTTCGAATAAAAAAAACGTAGTACAACGTAGGGAACGTGTACACTGCATGTGTTCTTGAAAACTTAATGTTTCTACTTAGGTGACTATAACTTTGGAGTAGGCACTTTATGTGAAAATATACCCCGCGCGCGTTTTGTAAAAACTGTGAAAAGTGCATCACTTATTTTTTATTTTGTAAATTCTTTTTTGGTGTTGTTTTACATAATGAATGGTTATTTCAAAAGTAGTTATCTGGTTTTATCTTTAACATAAAAACAAAAATCTACTCTCAGTAGAATGAGACACATAATTAAATAAATAATGGCCATAAATAATAGTACCTGCTGTATGTTCCATTACACATACACACGTATCATACCATACCTGAGGGGCAATTCTCGTAATTTTAAGAACGTTCACAGGCTGATCTCAGTCTCAATCTGTCAAAAATCTCTAATTTTCGTACATTTTTGACATGCTTTTGACATTTTGTTTGTCGCCGAGATGAGACTACACTGGCATATTGTTTATTGTAACCTAGCTTTAGGTACTATTTTAAGCTACTCATGTCGTCTCAATTTGCTGTTAACCTGTGGACCTGCTTATTGTACTGGACAATAACATATTTTTTTATTTCTATGTGGTTATAAACGGGAAATAATAAAGCTTCCGAAAAACAAATTAACTTCCAGCGATCTGTGGTTGACTGTAATACTAACTAAGCCTTGTTAAAATGAATTACCACAAAATTTAAAACAAAATTAACCGACAAAAAATGTTTTATTTGACAAACAAACATGAAGCTTATTCAAATTATAATTCTACGAAAAATTATTCATTATTTTTCGTAGAATTATAATTTGAATTTAAAAAAATATTAAACTTCCGAAAAAAAAAACTTTTTTAAATCGAAACTGATAGGTTAGGTAAGGTTAGAACCGTGACCACACAAAGCACGAGCTGAGCGAGCGAAGCGAGCGGTGCCGCGGCAGCGGCCGGCGACTGGCAGAAACATATTTTTGAATGTAAACACAGTTATAAAATGTGGAAGTTTGTAGGTAAATTAAGATAAAAATTACTACCTGTAGATTTCGGTAAAACGCAATTTAAGCTGGTGGAAAAATATTACGTCAGCAAATATTGTATTCTTTTTCGGAATTTTCAGTATTTTATTCGGTCGTTTCTTTATTTGTATTCGCTTATAAGTTGTCGAAAAGTTAGTATATAAAACAGTAAATTTCATATTTTGAGTATGCTCATATTTTAAATTTTTTTTCGGATCTTTTACTACTACCCGTTACAAACATGCCCCTATATTTGATTCAAAATATTAACTGACAGAATCACTTAATAAATTTAATAGTCAGGACAGGTTAGTCAACGATATCAAAATAAATATTATTAATAGCATAGGGAATATCTACGGGCCCAAAAAGGAATATACAACCTGAATTCGTATCTCAAGTAAGCAGTTTGACAGTTGAACATAAATGTTAAACAGTTCGTAACTGTTCAGTTCTAAACAAAAACCTAACGCCATAGTTAAGGAAATTGTTAACTGGCTGTAACTGGATTCTATTAATAAGCAAGTCGTAATAGTGTTGCATGGTAAAAGTAATGGATTTTTGTTAATGTGTGTTAGGTTCGGTTTCTACACCAAGTAAAAAAAACGAGAAGGATTTCGTACGTTGCTTGTATGGAGAACCCTTTAATTTTTAACTTTATTTTATTATTATTTGCTGTGATAGCGACAATAGAAATACACACTGTAAAAATTTTCACTGTCTACCTATTACGGTTCACGAGATAGAGCCCGCTGAGAGACAGACGGACGAACGGATGGACAGCGGAGGCTTAGTGATAAGGTCCCGTTGGCACCCTTGTGGTACGGAACCCTATAAATGTAGGTATTATTTAACACAAGCGTTGTAACAGTTCGACAACACATCAGGCTTATTAATAAGCTGGACTTACTCGTAAATGTATGATTACATAAGGGAAGAGATAAGTAACCAGGGCATCGGATATAGTTGAAGCTTAGTAAGAAACCGTTGGATATTTTTGAATGAAATTTAATTTGATAAAAAAACTGTTTGTTTTCTATTAACGAAATTAAATTTCATTCGAAAACATCCATCGGTTTCTTGCCAAACTTCAACTATATCCGACGGCCCTGGTTACTTATCTCCTTTGGTGACCGTACCTATCATATTACAAGGTAGGTTATTTGTGTATCCAAATTTCATTTTATGTTGAATATTTAGCCGTGGTGGCCCAATGGTAACAGCCCCGAATTACGAATTGTAGGTCGTGGGTCTAAATTCAGATAGGCGCTTTACTTTGTGTAAATTATTACATCACCACTGCTCTCAAAACGGTGAAGGAAAACATCGTGAGGAAACCGGCATGTCCTAGAAACAAAAAATTCGAACACATTGTGCCATCTACCAACCCCCACTGGGTCCGCGTGGTAAATACACACAGCCCACTCCCTCTCGAAGAGAGGAGGCCCATGTCCCAGCAGTGGGAATATTATACGCTGATTATTTCATTCCAAGTCTCTACTGACACCCAAGTAGAGCAGACGTATGTATAATTTTATAAGCAATATTATTTATCATAATGTTGTTAAAATATTTCCGAGTGATCTGTGACCTAGAAAACGAATCGCGCAATTCTCTGCTAAGTTAGTGATTTACTTTAGTGAGTAACATTTAATTATGAGAAAAATTTAAGACGTCAAATAGTGAAAACAGCTCTCAGAGTATCCCACCATCACGCAGCCCTGCCAGCAAAACTGAAATACCTGACCATGCGGCTGAAGGAAAAATTCAAGCTGTGGACGCCAGGGACATTAGTAACTGGTTGATATCAATCGAATCATGCCTGAACGAAGTTTGTACCATTGCTCAGGAAGGAAAGCTGAACTCCGAGCAAAAGCTGAGGATCAATTCCTTATCGCGCAAGGTTGGTCATGGCGTTTCACAAATGGCGGTTTACTACCAGACTTGAAGCTAAAAGCCAAAGAAATACAAAACTCTAAACTAGTGTTGAAAGGAAAAAGCAACCTCACAGATTGCCTCGAAAATATGAAGAAAACTGCGCTAAACCAACGATGGCAGAACATGTTTCGTTTGCTGACATTGTAAAAAACAATCAAAATAATTATTTGCGCCCGTTCGTCAGTACCTATATAATTTCTTTTGCAATTTGTCCAGAGGATAAATTAAAATTTAGTTTCAACACTAAATCTCTTGTCCAAAAAATTACATACATGCCCTGAACAAATGAAATTGCACGTTAGAGGACTGCGCAAAATAAAAAACGGAGGCGTTATAATCAGCACGGAGACCAAAGACGACATGGAAAAACTAAAGAAATCATTCTAGCTAAGTAGTTCTGGCCTGAAAGTGATATGGACATGTTCCAAAGACTTATCGGGAGGCTACCTATACGTGTGGACATTGTAGGGAACAGCAGTGCGATTTTGTAACCATTTCACCGTGAAAAGTTAAGTGAAGTGAGCGTGTAGTGAGCTGTCGTTCCAAATAATGCTAGGGATTGACACTACTGACAACTCAGATCAAGCTCACTTCACTTGAGTTTTCACGGTGAGATTTTTACAGAATCGACCGGCTGGGTCATCAGGCGAATGAGTGCACTAAATATGCTGAACCGTCACATCGTGTAACATGCTTGCGATTTAAAAAAACCGAGCAACCACAAAACAGGCGATCAAGAATGTCCTGCAAAGAAAATAGCTGAGACAAGATAAATCAATTCGATAGATTATAATGAAGTCGTGTAAGACCGCCTAAGTTTATCTAAATACCCTTTTACTTTATGTTATATAATTGTTATTATTTTGTCTTTTACTAGTTACAATCCGTAAAATGGATTTTAATTTTTATAAGTTTTTACAATTTATATTACAAGTAGACAATCTTAACATTTTTTTGATACGGCAAATTTTTCTGTACGACAAAATAAACGCGACCTTATTAAAAATGTAACATTGCAAAAATCATAATATAATGTGTTTGCAAAAATGTCTTACGATGATAGAAAAAAGTAACATAATATTTTGCTCAATTTGAATATAACCATAATAATTAAAGTAGATAAATTATTTACTATTTGTAGTAATTTTAGTTATGTACTTTAGTGAGACCTGAGATACAGGTTTATTCCTAGTTCAGGTAGAATCCAATTATTTCTTACCTACTTCTAATTTACGCCTTGTTTTGTAAATATTTATGTAAATCAATTATTTCAATAAACAATTTCAATTGTGTTACAATCCTCACAGTGTACTCGTACGAGTATAAGGATTGTGCTTCATCCACGTTGAATGACACACACATGCATCGCTTCTATAATTATTAGCCAAAACTATCTACCGCAATAAGGTAACATAATAATGATTATGTTGAATATTAAGTGTAAAGTGGAGCTAGCTCTTACGATAAAGCCAATTTCTATAGCCCAATAAATATGCTCTAAGCATTAAAACTAAGTACTACTAAGTATAATAGTCTTGAAATTTCTTGTTTTGTACAGATTTCCTACACTGTTGTTAACTTTCTGATGCAATTTAAACTACCCCTTTAAGATTTTTATTACCTACTCTAGGTACTGTTTTACACGGAGTAATAAAGCTATTCACGGTGCTATGTTAGTCCTTAGGTGGACATTAACCACTATGCTTTCCAGACATTGCGATGCCTCGTCGCGTGACACTGCAGTTGACTGCTAAAAAGACAATTATGTATAGTAATGGAGTTCTACGAAGGCTGTCTTTTACGTTTAGGATATTGCGAAGAGAGTTTAGAAAAAACACGTCTCCATTGATCATATATGTGAATTAGATTTATGTTATCATTAGATCATAATATGTGAAATACAAAATGTTTTTTCTAAAGTATTGTGAACGCTCTAAATCAATAAAGGCTAAGAATATTAAAGGTCGTGTATACAAACCGACCAAATTCGCTCCATCGCTGATGTTGGCGATAAGTCTATGAGGCCGAAATGGGACTGGGCGGGTCATAAGTATAGGATGCATCTAAACAGATGGACCAGGGTCGTCATACAGTGGGTGCTTGCAGTGGTGCCGAAGCAGGCATAAGAAACGTTGGTCGTGTGATTGTGAAAAAAGCGTGCGAAGCGTGGGCATTTCGCTAGTACACAGTATAAAACAAAGTCGCTTTTTGCGTCTGTCTGTGTGACCGCTTCGATTTTCTAAACTTCGCACTGGATTTTGATGTGATTTTTCTCCATCAATTTTAGCTTATATTAGATGTCAGCCATGTTGCTACTGCACCTGTGCCAAGTATTTTTATAAACATCAAAGGGAATTATGACTTGTCATTGTCAGCACTCAACTACTACAAACCCTATTGTGCAGTCTAAAAAGTACCATAAACACAAACAACCTACTTATAGCTCCGTTTATTTAAAGAGACGTATATAACTCAACCAACATTGTATATTGAAGTCACATACTTAACAACAGTAGTTAGTGAGGCTTAAACCGAGATTAGCAGTTGCTCGGATTGCGAACAAACTGCGTTGCAGTTCTCGAGTATAATTTACAACTTCATACATGTGTTGCTTTGTACAGATTTGCTTGTTTGTATTATATATTAATGGAGCAATGTAAATGTTTGCTTGCAAAAATTACGTCACTGAAGTCAGTAATTTTATTGTTTACTTTTTTGGTATTTTCAAAATAAAATTGGTTTCGGTGCGGTTGTAATTTGTTTATAATTTTCATCGTTTATATTTGCATCAACTATAATGGTTTACTTTTCTGAATGTGACTTTGTAATTACCCACGATACCTAAAGGCCAATTCTTGTACTTAAAAAACCCACTTCATCATCATCCACAGCCCGAATTCACCCACTGCTGGGCATAGGCCTATGTCCAACAGTGGCAGTAGTGCCCCACGCCCCTGAGCCAGCCTCATCCAGGTTTTTCCCGTGATGGCAGCAATGTCGTCTGCCCATACCACCGCCAGACAACCGACATCGTGTCTTCCACTACTAATGTCAAAATCATTACAATATTTAGCACATTATTATATTTGCACAATCTAATACGAGAAAAGAAGGAGAGCATATTTTTTGTAAGAACAAACAGCACTTTTGTAAACTACAGGTATTGATTCCTCGTCTGTATGCTTGCAAATACCATATACCCGCTGTATGCATAACAGCACCAACCATACACCAACTAACTAAACGGAAACCTAAGATGTGTCGAGCGTATATTTGCCAATGTCTATCTAGTGTGCCTCTTAGGTCTTGTTTACTATCAAAACATCCTTCAAGCCATCCGTCAACAGAACCACCACTTACATATTTCAAGACTTGAAAATACAGTGCAAGCGAGAGTGAGACAAAACGTGACTTATAAAAAAATACTACGAGAAAAAAAGAGATAGTCATAATGTTATGACTACCGTGATTGATGCTATCGTTTTACGCAGCACATAAAATATATCAGGTGCTTCCATAGGGCTCGTATTGGGTTGTTCAAAGATACGTAAGGTCGGAAAGGCATCAAAAAATGCTTACCGGGCCGGTATTAAAGGTATTCTGCCCTTTTCATAAACTAGTGCGGTTTACCTGGAAACTTGAGGTTTTCAAATCAAAATAAACTGCTGGGAGGAAAATATCTATCTTTTTCATGAAAAATCGGAAAATTATACCACCATAGTTATTGTAGTAGGCTCGTGGCTAAACAATTACAGCCGCACAATTCGATCGATTAGGTTAAGCTACGCTTGCTGCGGTCGGGCAGTGGATGGGTACCTATCTTTACATACCGAGACCCCTTCGTGCATTAGAAAGCACATAAAGTCGTTGGTACCGGTTGTCATTCGAGGAACTTTGACAGTGGTTACTGGTCGTCAGAAGCCCGAAAGTCTTGCAGTCGCTCCAAATAAAATACCGGTATTCAGCTGCAACCGGTTAGACTGGAAGCCGAGCCCAAGAATAGTTGGGAAAAGGTTAGGCAGATGATGATAAGACAAGGGATAAGGTATTGTGAAATGTTTCCTTCTCTCATTTATCGCCGTTAATCGCCAAGGATAGGCGCCAAGCCTAAATATTAGTGTATAGTATATGGCTACAAGTGCCTCACTGAGGAAAACTAGTAAAGATCGAGATCCATGAAAAAACAAAAGAAAATTAGCAAATACAAAATAATTCCATGGTTCTTTTTTATTCAGTCATCTTTTGTCTGTATCCCCGTATCCCCGCCATCTTTATTTCACACGCCATAATCGTAACCATGCATCTGCCATGTTTTCGTTTCTTAACGTTTACAACGAGTGTTATCGTGGATGTTAGGTATCGTGTTATACTTTTGTTTAAAGCGACGTTTTTTGGTAATGTTCGTGTTTTGAGGTAACTGGGTGTAAGAAAGGAGTTATTTTATTGGTGACAGAATTTTTTGGAGATTGCTATGCCCTTAGTGCGTTCGGTATGTTTTGTCTTCTTCCAAATCGTTTTCACATGTATAATTTCAACATGAATGATGTAACCAATATTTTGTAATAATTTCATGATTTAAAAGAGTGTCCGTGGAGTTTCTTGCTCGTTTTTCTCCATAGGTACCTACGCTTTGGAATGGGCAACCAGCTTCATCTTTCTGACTGACCGACCCTTTGACAATTCAAAAGTGCCTGTCATTGGTTTATTTGAAATAAATGCTTTGAGTTTGTGTCTATCGTGTCCCTATCATTTTTAGCTATCTGTACTAATAGTACTACTTTTAGCCTATTCCGTGAGACAATCACGAGTTTTGCTAAATTCACTTAATATAACCGTCATTATTGGAGTCTCTTTTATAGCACACTTGAGTGGTCGTGTCATAAGTTCAGTCGACCGCACACAAAAGGTATCACTTTGACCTTGAGCTGACCTAGGGTAGTGCAGAGTTTCAACAGCACAGCAGCCAAGCTTATACGGCTTTTGTCATCACTGAAGTGCGTCTTTACCTACCTAATCTTTTCTCTAAAACATCTCCTAAGCCTTCGTTAAAATAATAATGACGCTATTATAAAATTATTTTTTATTTATGTATTCAGAAGTTTAGTTACGAGTATTTACAGTCGATACAATTTTTAAAGAGACACCTGGTAAAATGGAAGAACAATTTATTCTTATCAAAGAACCTCGAAATAAAAAATAAAAATTGCAGACAAATGCATCTTATCAAAGTACCTCGAAATAAAAAATAAAAATTGCAGACAAATGCAATAAGTAACAGACTTTAAGCGGGTATCACATTTCCGTCGCGAAACCACAGCAGCGAAACCGCAGTAGTCCCGCCATGAATTGTTCGTTGTACGACAAGCGAAACTGCCTGTTATATCGCACAGATTTAATTATGATTCTATCTCTTTCCCGCGTGTATTCGCCGATCTGCTCGGAAGCCAGTTAAACCTCTTTGCTCAACCCACTATTTTGTTGTGGTGCCGCTTTTGTTTCGCATGTTTCGATGGTAGTCGACAAAATAAAGCGATTTTTTTTTTTTGTAAAATAGATGTTAATTTTACGAAAAAACGAATCTAAGGGGCACGAAGTAAACCTATACTATATTTACTAAGTCGAAAGTGACGACATTTTGCTCCGATTGCTACAATTCAACTGACTCTCATGATGTTCCGCTACTCGAATTGCGTCATAATGTAGTAATGATTCTTTGCGGAATTTTTTGAGCGGTTTCCCATCATTATTATCGCGGCGGAGGTGTGCTAAGGCCCTTTTGGTTACACGTGTCTCCAATATAACTTTGTCAAAGTGCCTACAATTAGAACACAAACCTTTCTCATAGAGTAGGATCTATTATTTTAAGCAGTACGCTTGAAGTGAGCTCTATTACGAAAGAGAACTATTTTATATAAGATCGGCTGCTTTTTATTGAGTTTAGATGATTTATAGATCTGATGTATTCTCTGTGTAGGTAAAATATGTAGATGAGTTTTTTTGTATCCAGATAGTTAGTTTCAAGGAGTTTTTCTGTAAGAGAACTTTTCTGTTCAAACGAAATAATAATAATAATAATAATATCCCTGGACATTTCAAACAGCACCATTTGTCCCAAGCTAAGCAACCTAATGCTTGTGTTATGGTAACAAGATGGCTGATAAACGATACTATGGCTGATAAAAAAGATACTTATATACAATTTTTTTTTTGTAAATACATAGGTACATATTATAGATAGAAAAACACCCAGACTCGGAACAAATACATGTAGGTCATACAAATATTTGTTCCGTGCGGGAATCGAACCCGCGACACGCAGCGCAGCAGTCAATCGCTTAACCACTGCGCCAACCGTGCCGTCAAAATACTCATATCAAGTTTCTACTACAATGTTTAAAGTATCAAATGTCGAAAATCTTTATAAAAAGTCTGCCGCGGGTTTTTGAGGTTTGTGTTGCTCACAAACTTTCACTGCAACCTTCCCACTCATTAAGTCATTACCGAATATATTTTTCTTCTTTCTTCCTAGCTTAAGTCGCATATGGCCGAACCGAATATTATTGAAAAATGCGAAAAAAGTTCGGATCTGCTCAGTTGAGTCGGGACCATAGTCAATATTCGAAAGAGTGTAGGAGTGTAGGATCAGAACCGACCGAACCAAATAGTAACTTCGTAGCAGGAAACGGCCGAACATTCGATACTACTTCGGAGTAGACCCCCAGGTTTCGATTTCCAGGTCGGACAAAGTGTTAATAAGTTTTTCAATCAAGAACTTCTCAGTAGCAACCCAGAGCCTAGATTCGTGCCCAGTGGATGGCAATAGGCTCACCTCCTATTATATACATTATGTATATGTATATTATATACATTGGACTTAAACATGACTAGCGAAATATGGGTGCACTTTAGGTGCACTATGCCTAAATGTTTGAGGACTACACGCACGATGTTGTTATGTTATGTTAAAATACCATAAAAAGGTACATAATATACATAATGTACTCGCCTCATCAATAATATTAAAGTGTATATGAAATATCAAAACGTAATATGTATAAACATACAGCAATTAACCCACTCTTGATAAGGCTGCGAAACCAACCCTCAAAGGGGAGTCGGAACACAACTGCCACAAGATAATATTTAGCAACGCAATCAAATAAGCTGTGACGTCGTTAGCCGGGTTGATCTCTAATTACTTGGAATATGGCTGTCATACACGTGTATACCAATGTTGGAAATTACTCTGTTAAACATCAAATAATTTATGACAATATGGCATTCGTTAAACTTTAATGGTTCATACATACAAGGAGTAATACGAAAACCTGACAACCAGTCTTACCAAGGGGTATCGTATTAACCAGTAACGGGGTTGTGGAGGTGAGATAGGCAGTCGCTCCATGTAAAATACTGGTATTTAGCTGGACCCGGTAAGAGTGGAAGCCGACCCCAACATAGTTGGGGAAAGGCTAGGCAGGTGATGATGATTAAGTTGTGCGTTTGTGTGTTCTACTACGTATTTTGTGTGCACTGAGTAAATGGTGTATCTATCTAATTACAATAGTGGTTAATACAGAAATGGCTAAAAGCTAAAACCTGCCTTACCTCAGATTAATTGGAATAAGGACAGAATGATAAGATACGTGAAAAAGAGTTTTTATCACATCATTGTTTACCCCTTGGCTGCCACGTCGTCGTAGAGGAAGGTAACCTACAAACCTCTGTCAAAGTACAAAATGATTAATATTGTACATTTTTAAATGTGTTTTATTTATGGCAACTGTATGTATTATTTTACTTTGGCAACACTTAAAAATCTAGGTTATGATATTACCGTTATTTCTAGGTGGGACAAAAGTAATTTTAAATTGTAAAATGGAGTGCAGAGTTCATCGTCTTCGAGTTACGAAGCAAGTTGGTCGTGACTGATATTAGAGGGGCATTTCTCGTAATTTTAAGAACATTCGCAGTCTGATCTCAGTCTCAATCTGTCAAAAATACCTCAAATTTCCGTACATTTTTGTCATTGATTGTCGCTGAGATGAGATTGCGACTAGATTTTGAACGTATTTAATTATGTGACTGTGTGTGTGTAATAAAGTTATTTTGCCAAAGAAGAGTTTTTGAATTTTAAAATCGGAATCCTTTAACAATTCGGTTTGGGACCCGGCATTGTAAGTATTAAATGTAAACTTTAAAGATTCATCAAGAAATGAGAAATCTACACGTCATCTGAAATATTGAGGAAGTCCTACCTTCATGTGCTATATAGAAATTAATAATTTAGGTCCCCAAGAACCGAGGTGACATAATCATCCCACCGTGTCTCAGAGGGGACGAATTGCTTTAGAGACTGACGATGTAGTAGCGACCTGTCAATTCTCCATTGTGCTCTGACAGGTGTTTAATTATAGCCACATGCGGAACGGCAGGTACCAGGGTTCCGATATAATTTGATATGTTACTTGATTCATCGTGCGAAGTAAATGATTAAGAACCTTCTAGGTAGTATAGGTATTACTTACTTACTTAGCATTAAAATAATATGTACCTACCTAAGTAAATAACAAACAATACCTAATTAATTAATAAAAACCGGCCAAGTGCGAGTCGGACTCGCGCACGAAGAGTTCCGTATCTATAAAATATACGTTTGTTGTATGGGAAAAAAAATATTGATATCCCTTAAATATTTATTTTATTATTTATTATTAAAGTTAAAATACAACTGAATATTTTGTGAATATTTCAAGTGCCCACCTGTTGCCATTATTGATATCGAGCAAAAAAGGGCAAAAAAATGCGTTTGTTGTATGGGAGCCCCCCTTAAATATTTATTTTATTTTGTTTTTAGTATTTGTTGTTGTAGCGGCAACAGAAATACATAATTTGTGAAAATTTCAACTGTCTAGCTATCGCGGTTCTTGAGATACAGCCTGGTGACAGACAGACGGACGGACAGATGGACGGACAGACGGACGGACAGACTGCGAAATCTTAGTAATAGGGTCCCGTTTTTACCCTTTGGGTACGTAACCCTAAAAATAACAAAATTATAACCTATCTTAACTAAAACTATTCACAAACTAAAATATAGCGTCGAAAAATTCATCCGCATCGCTGTCGCTGGTAGTGTACCCAAGAGACTAGCAGCATCACCTCGTGGTATGGCAATGCTTAGCCTCTGGCCAAGGTAAAAGCCAGCCTTTGGATCACGGGAAGTGTCAACTAGCCGTTTCAATGTTGGCACCACGGAGAAAGTTGTTCAGCTTAATAGTCTGTACTACGCCCTTTGTATAACTCAATCTATCTGAAACAGGCTGTTTAGGTAGTTATTTCCTAAGCCAGTGATGCTTAACCTTCAGAAAAGCAAAAGACATTACGCATTCATCACATACGTTCGGGTACCAAGCCGATCTTATACGAGGTGGAGTTATATTACATAGAGAAAATCCTCGCAATAGAAATCAAGGGATACCAGCACATAATCACGCGAACCCTCATTAAACACAATTAGACGACCTAATCACGGACTTTGATAAATTACCAAAAAATAATTTTGGACGTTAATTTCACACCTATGTCAGGCATCCATCTCAATTTCGGATCCCTCCTAACGCGACATGAATACAACATAATTATGTGAGCAAAACAGGGTTATCTTTACTAGCTCGTGGCCCAGGATATGGCTGGGTGAACAATTTTATTTTAGGGTTGAGCCGACTGAAATTTGAATATGCTTAAAAAGGTACTATTGTAGTAGGTATATATTATAATTATACTGTGCTCTGTGCTTTTCTATCGTACCAACTCCTTCAGCCAAAAACGAATTCTAAAACAATTCGAAATAAAAATATTAAAAAGCCTTAAAAAATATTGTCTCTATAAATACGTCTGACACACACGTCTGGTACATAACCACATATGGCATACCAACGCACTATGTTCCATTTTTAGGACTAAGTGCCGAAAAAAATCCTCTAACATAGGTCTGACATAGGGGTATCGTATTATCCAGTTACTAGGTGTCCACAACCCAGTTTCAGATAGGTAGTCGTTCCAGGTAAATTTTATTTATTATTCAGCTGCGTACGGTTAGACTGGAGGCCGACACCAACAAAATTTGGAAAAGTCTAGGTAGATGACGATGAAACAGGTCTAACATCCTCAAACTCGATATGGTAAATAGAAACTGTTTTTGTTATATGATCGTTTATAATTATTTTAACATTTTATTTATCTTTAAATTTTATTTACATTTTATAGAACTAACACTAATATATACTATATACAAGTATATAATACGAAAAAATATACAAAAAGGCAGGAGCTCATTGGGCATCAAAAAATTCGTCCGCATCACTGTCAATGGGGTAGGTGCCCAAAAGCTGGCAGCATTGCCACGTTGGATGGCAATGCTGATTCTTTGGGCTAAAAATAGGCCAGCCTTCTGGTCACGTGAAGAGTGAGTTTATTTATCTTGATTGGAATCATGTTTTTTTTTTAATACGCGCTTTATTTAAACTTCGCGCAAGTGACTACGGCTAGAAGACTTGACTGTGCCATAAAACAATCGTGTCTCGGTTGTTACCCTTTCAACATTATCTGCCTAGCCTTTTCCCAACTATTTTGGGGTCGGCTTCCTGTCTAACCGGATGCAGCTGAATACCAGTATTTAACATGATGCGTCTGCCTATCTGACCTCCATAACCCACTTATTGAGTAACACTTGGTAAGACTGGTTGTCAGGCTGTTGACAGTTGTTACACCGTTTCAACATAAACATTTACATTTTCTTAAAATTTATAACGATTCATCCGAGTTTCCACAATAATCTTGTTATCGCGACATTACATCGTAAAAAGATCTTTGATTTTATCTTCTTGCATTACTAGATTAATGTTCTGGTTGATGTGGTTATGGACAAAGTATTTGGCCTTTTGAATTCTTTGCCTCATCATAATTTATCACCTAGAATATGTTTACGAATAGCACTTTCCATAGCGTACTGTTCTGAGCCGCTTGCATCCAAGCCTTTTCTACCTACAAACAAATAAACACATATTATATTAATTCACGCCTTTTTTCAAGGACAGGCAGACTACAGCCAGTGTATTGTTACAATCTCACCTTGAAAGCTAAGGTGAAGTAAGCTGCCATTCCACCTGATGCTAGGGATTGACACTATTGACAACTTATTTCATCTAAGTTTTCACGGTGATATTTTTACAGAATATATCGACAGTTTACCATTTGCATATCATAATCATAATCCTTCAATCAACTCAGCCTATCGCAGTCCACTGCTGGACATAGGCTGCGCCACAACACCTTTTCCTCCGCCCTCCGCATCCAGTCTGTCCCATCCATCTTCTTTAGGTCGTCCGTCCATCTAGCTGGGGGACGTCCCACACTACGCTTGCCGATACGCTTCACTCCAGGACTCGTCTGCTCCACTGGCTATCGGTGCTTCGACAAACATGACCAGCCCACTGCCACTTCAGTTTGCTTACTCTGCAAGCTATGTCGGTACTCCGGTTCTTTTCCAGATAATTTCATTCCTGATTTAATAATCCAGAAACAAAAGGAGTAATGTATCCTTTTGTTTCATCCACGTTTACACATGTGGCCACACACGTGTACCGTTCTTTATACAAGCCTTTAACTAAGGCAACATACAGACAGTCCCACATATCAACAATATGCAAAGGTTAATTTATCCCGGGCATCCCTTCATCGTGGCCCGGACGTTAATTTTAATATATACGTCTTGTGCGACGCTAACATTTCCGTCATTATATCGTTATTGCGCGATAAATTTTGAATGTAGTAATTGCGCATGTGAAATATGCTTGGGGTTATAACATGTTTCCGTTAGGATGTAGCTGGAATTATTAGGTAGAAACATGTTACACGAACTTGGAACGTGTTTGAATGTGACTTGGGGTGTTCAGCTGTTTTGATTATGGGGGATTTACACTAGGTCGATTTTCACCGTGCGGCTGGTCGCTTACCAAATCGCCTCACAAGCTGAATCGCCACCCCATTTACACAGGTCGATAAACGTCGATTGACTAGTTTATTTTGCATCTAAATGTCGACCTTCATGCGGCGGGCGATCGCCTGCAACTGAGTATTTTCACCGTCGATTTTAGTCACCCGCCGCATGCGACCTGTCGCTCTACGACAAAAGTCGAAACCTATACTTTACATTGGAACTTGAGATTTTAAAAAACAGTCCAAACTAGACAGTTAGTCTGTGGGGCTCGTGTAGTTCAGCTTATTAGAATCCCGTTGTTTAATTTCAGCAACACTAAAAATAAAACTCGAACCTACTCTTAATCCTCGAAACAAAATCCTCGTTGAATATTAAATAAATAAAAAAAGCACATCAAACGAAAAACACATTAAAATAAACAGCTTAAAAATAGTGCTAACCAAACCATCCTCTAAAACGGCAAATATGAAATAATCCGGAAGGATAACATTTACACAAGCGAAATATAAGTAACATACACTCAAAAATAGATTTGCGAGTTCTCGACCAATAAAACATTCATAGTCTGCTCCAGTCGGCTTTATGGGCCTTAATATACTTTTTATTTTATCTTCCTTTTATTCATCGTTTTCGAGTCAAGTTTGCTATAACAACGGGCTTCGGTCTTAGCTTGAAAATTGCGGTTATCTACCCTTCTTTATACTTAATTGCCGATTTAGGAAAAACAGTTTCTTTTTTATGAGATGTTGGGTAGGTATTTGTTTTATAGTGTAGGTATTGGGGTAATAGCTAATCAATTTTTTTTTTCCGTCAGCCTATATTGTCTCACAGCTGGGCAAAGGCCTCTCCCGTATTCTTCCACCTTTCTTTGTGCTGTGAATTCTCCTTCCAGTAGATTAGGAACAAATCCAAAAATATAACAATAGAAAATAAAAATTAAACGTCATTCATTCAAATTAGGCTGAGAATCAGCAGTTATGGAACGTCAAAATTACATAAGACAGTTCCCAAAAACGGGGCACCCATCACGACTTCCTAGTGCTTTTGGTGAGAAGAAAAAGTGACGCAACAAACTTCCCAGCAGGTCGTAAGCTTCCTGTATGCTGTGCTGACAGTATAAAAACGCGATATTCAATCCGTCAACAATTCAGAACATAATAATATGGAACACAAGAGAGCAACATGGTAATGATCTTCAACCAATTTGCCAAGCAAAATAACATGTATTATTTAATACTTAGGTGCTATAGTTACAGGTAGGTGAATGACCCGAACAACAAAATGGCATGTATGTAATCGATCCCCGAATAATTCCTATTTAATTTCCTACAAATATAAATCAATACGTTAATATAATAAGTAGGCGCCTTTTTCTGATCTCCATTTTGATTTCCTAAAAGTACTAATCGATACGCCAATCTAATATACTTGATCTTCTTGTTCACAACGAGGTGATCTAGCAAAGAACCAAAGTTGTCGACATAGCTTACAGAATAAGCAAGCTGCAGTGGGAATGGGCCGGCCACATTAGCCGTAGAACCGATAACCGTTGGGGTGGACGTGTTCTTGGGTGGAGACCGCGAGTCGGCAAACGTAAGGTAGGACCCTCAGGCTAGGTGGAGCGACGATCTTCGCAGGATGGCCGGTAGCAGCTGGATGAAAGTTGCCGAAAATTTAGTTTAATAGCGTGCAATAGGAGTAGCATGTCCAGCAGTGGACTGCTGTATGCTGATGATGATTTTGATGATCGTCTTATTAGAGGAAGACGTTTTTACAGAACAAAAAAGGTGTTCACTATTAAAACGTTTTTAGAGGAACCATTATGCAGGTACTTCCTCAACAAAATATCGACACAACAACAAATTATTAAGAACTTACTAAAGAACATACTGTCACCACTCACATAGGAAAAATATTTCAATAAAGAACCTCTTACTTTGACATTCCCACTCATTCATCCCGTATAAACAATCTCCCATAACTCTCCCAATACAAGTGAAGTTTTCACTTTGTCCCAACACAGTCGACGCATTAATCATTGTCTTCGAAGACAAGTCTTTTAAAAAGTTCAACGGAACACGTTTACCTATCTGTCACCGATTTTCCCTTCAATCCTTCAATCATCTACCTCAAGCCTATGATTGATATGCTTCGGGAAGTCTCTGAGAGAATAAATTGATAGAATATTGAGATGTGGTTTGTACTCGATATAAAAGGAAGACTTGAGAAAATTATGATTGATACTGTATTCGGATGACGCTTCGATACAATAAAGAGAAGATTGCTTGCATTTTTTTGGGCTTACCTAAAAAATCACACATGGTTAGGTTTTGAAAACTTAACCTGAAGGTTAATTAACACTATTGTATAAATACCTACTCTTTCTTTAATTTAACTAAGGACTGATTTTTCCAACGACAGATAATTTTATCCGAGGAATAATTATGAATTTTTGACAGTTCTACAATAAAAATCTGTCAGACGTCAATTTTATTCCACGAATAAAATTTATCTGTCAATTGAAAAATCAGCTGCTTTTTTTTGCGTGGGAAATCATCAGATGACTTCTCCCGCTTTGGGCATGTCAGACTTTTAATTACTAAAACCCACCCGTGTTCCTTCAGTTGCCTGTGCCAGGGGTCATGGTATCTCTTTCGAACAACCCGCGGCCCTGGCCGGCATCAGTCCTAGCGGATCCCGTCAGTTAGTGCTGACATCTCCTCCTCGCCGCCCGCAAGCCCGCGCCTACGGTGGTGGCCGGGAGTCGGTTGTTAATTCCCGACGTCCAGGGCGTCTTCTGCGGTGACTAGGGGCGTGAGGGCGCAAAGATTGCCTCTCTCTCACGCGCTCCGCCTCCTCCTTTGCGAGCATTACTGTTTCGCAGAAGAAGGTGACGGCTTCCCATGCACTCTCGCTCCGTACCATGGCCTGGACCAGGGCCGGATGCGAGAGATCGCCGTCGCCGATCACCGTCACGAGGACGCGGCGGTGCTCCGCCCAAGCTGGGCAGACCTCCAGGGCGTCCGTGTCTTCCGGGCGATCCACACAGTAGTGACACCCTGGCGTTTCCTCCCGCCTTATCGTTTACAACCCTGTCCGGTGAGAACCTGCGTCAGGCGGAAGGTGAGGGTGCCGTGGCGCCTCTCCAGCCACTCCTCAAAGAGGGGACTTATCGCCGCAATTGTGGTGTGCCCAGCACTGGGTTGCGACAAGTGCACTCTCCATGTCGCCATGCGATCCCGCCGGAGCTCTGTCCGCTGTACCGTGTTTTGCCTCCTCTCGCCACTCCCATATGTGTGCGAGGACTTTTGCCTCCAGATCCCATGGCGGCAATCCAGCAAGGAGGCTCACCGCTTCAGCGGAGACCGTGCGGTATCCTTGGACCAGCCGGACGGCTATGACCCTTTGGGACGCGTTCAACCGGCGGACTGGTCGCCGCCTCAAAGAAAGGGGCCCACACCGGTGCCCTGTAAAGGGCCATAGACCGCACGACCCCGAAAATCAGCCCTTAAAAAAGAAAAGTTAAAAAGTACTCAATTCACAAAATATAAAAAGAGTATTTGAAAGGGCAGTGGGGATTTTAACAATACCCACAATGCGAACGAAAAGTCTGAAAATAACTGAAAGAAAAAACCGAACAGTCTTCGAAAAAATCGGACTGATGGATATGAAAATAATTCATGAAATTAAGCAGACTACTTAAAATTCATTTGTACCCAAAAAAAAGTTGGGTTGAATTTAGTACAGAGCTCCGGAGTTCTGGACAGAGGAAAAGAAATACAAGTTCAAGAGAAACGCGAACTCGAAACGAAACGCTTATAACAAATTTAATAAGACGGCTCTTAAAGAGGATTTCTTTAAATATTTCAGTCAAATATGCAAATGACTAAAAGGAAGTTATAATCTTTTCTTGAATAATGAAATTTTAATTAATTCTTCGTTCAATAAGGGTGGAAAAATGTGGTTTGTGGGCGTATACGTTAACAAATTTGTTTCTGGGTGGCGTCACGAGATGTTTTTTTTTAATAAATATATTGATTTACTGTTTTCTATCTGTTTTTATGGGCATTTTACCCACGCCTGAAATGTTTAACAATGTTTTTATTGCATTTTGACTGGGACAATTTTTATACTGGGTTATGAAAATTCTGACTTGGTTCACTGCCCCGTTGGTCTCGTGGTCGCAAGCACTGCTGAGCGTGGGTTTGTAGCGGTATCTAAAAATACCAAATGCGAACTACGCGTCATGCTGACGTCACACAGAATCCTGCATCTCGCAAGCAGAGTTTACCGCGCAACTAGCATACATGCAGCGGCCCGACACAAATCATCGGGCCGTTGCCCGCCAGCCACAACAGCCGTCTGAACAGAGGATCTCCCTGTTCCTCACACCTCTATAGGTTCATGGGCTCGGTTCTAAGTCAGGCAATGTGTTATGGGTTTTTCGGAAAGCACGATAAGCCGTTGGTCCTGCGCGTGATCTCTCTCCGGTCGTGTCGGCTTGCCATCCCTTCGGACTATGAGAATAAGAGAAAAGAGAGTACACCTGTGTCTACGCACACACTTGTACACTATATCTTCCGCGCCGAAGGCTATTCTCCGTTGAGATTGGCAGCCATGACCGAAATACGGTTGTTTAGTTAAGCGTCCAGCATATAAATGTCCATGTCTTACTCACTACACCCATGATTAAATAAGGGGTGAGGTTTCTTGGCTCATAACGTCAAAATGAATCATTACGCGGTGCCAAAATCATCAACGTCGGTAAATAATGTTTGATAACTCTATGATCTAAGAGAGAAAAAAAGAACACTAACACATCGCTCAGCATAATGCTGCGACCCTATGGCCTAGGCACAGCCCCAGCGCTAGCTAATACCTACGAGTAAGTATGATACAACATTTTTTTTTTTTTTTTATGTTAGTCTAGGCTGTCCCACTCCTGGGCAAAGGCCTCCCTCCACTCCTTCCATCTTCCGCGAGCCCGCGCGTCCTCCTTCCAGTTTTGACGGAACCTATCCAGCTCGTCCCACCATCTCCTACGTGGTCTGCCGCGACCTCGCCTCGCTGTCTCAGGGCACCAATTCTGTGCTATTTTGGCCCACAGTGTGTCCTGTACGGCAGACATGTCCTGCCCAGTCCCATTTCAGTTGGGCAGCATTTTGAGCCACGTCAGCTATCTTTGTTTTGGAGTGCAGTATTGTGTTTCGAACACGATCCGTTGACTTAACGCCTAGTATACAGCATAATCAGCCTATAATGTTCCCATTACTGGAACACAGGCCTCCTCTCTGCGAGAGCGAGTAGGCTATAATCTACCACGCGGGCCCAGCACGGATTAGAAGATGTCACATGTAAATAATATGAATAATATAATGTGGCCGGTTTGGCCGGTTTCCTCGCGATGTTTTCCTTCGCCGTTTTGCGAACATAAGTATATTACCTAAGTATTATTACACTAACTTGTGAAGCTCAGAAAACATAAGAATAAGAAAATAAAATCTCAGCACAAAGAGTTTACAATTCCAATCAAAGTTACCACAAAGAAAAATCTATGTTAAGCGAACAACCGACATTATAAGGATATCCTTTTCATTTAAGGACTTCTAATACTTGAAACCCACACGCCCTCTCCATTACATTTGCTAAGGGATTAATAAACTCCCTTGATTAAAAACCTAACTTAGGCTACTACGCGGCTCATATCGCAAAGAGTTAGTGTGTATTAAAATAATGAAAGCCTCATAAAATGGTAAACGTAAGTATATTGTGGGAAATAGTTTGAAATGCGAGGAAAATGAAATTAAGAAAGTCGTAACTGTATTGCAGGAAATAAGGCTATAAACACAGCACATGCTTCAATAACATTTGAAAATTGTATGCAGAACAATTTTACAATTCAATTATAACGATATTTTTTTTTGTTGTAATATTTCCCATACAATGGTTTACAGTGAAAATAAACTAAAACTACAATATTTTATTACAGATGGAAGTAATGGATTTGTAGGTCATAGGTTCGAACCCAGTCAGGCGCTTTACTATGTGTAAATTATTTCATAACCACTGCTCTCAAAACGGTGCAGGAAAACAAAAACATCGTGAGGCAACCGGCATGTCCTAGAACCAAAATTCGAAGACATGTGACATCTACCAACCGCACTGGGTCCGCGTTGTGGATAATGACCCACTCCCTCTCTCAGAGAGGAGGCTTGTGTCCCAGCAGTGGGAACATCTTAAGCTAATATTATGCTATGCTATGTAATGATGGTTTGAAATTAGAATGTTGGGTGCGACCTTTCCAATCTAGGTTTATTCAACCCTGTGCAATGTAATAACAGTCAATCAAAGAAAACAATTAGATTAAATGGTCAAGAAAAAAATGAAAATCGCTTAAATGACAATAATTGGAATGATACGGCCCAATAAAGTACCAAAAAGCTCGTCGGACAAAGACATTTCACTGTCGTCGGATGATATAAAAAGATCGTGAGATTGTGTGGATTTATATTATTGCTTAATAGAATTATTATAGTTGCTTAATAATTAATTGTATGTTTAAGAAGGTTCTTGTATGTCCGATTATACAAAATAACCATTATATGATTATACGACTTTAATAAGTCAGTCACAGCAAACAACTCACGTCGGATATATACCCAAAACGATATTCCTCACTCTAAAACCCGTTACGTCACTCTATATCCATATCCAAACATCTAAACTATTCAGCAGGCTTCTTATTTGTCGTTAATTATAAAAGGGACTACCGCCAGATTATCCAAAGGAGCGGCACCAGGGAGATAAGGGGAATTATTAAAATGAACAGCTGTTCTTCCGCTGCTTATTAGGGCTTTGAATATTGTTTCGAGTGTCTGCTTTTAAATCGTAACTTGTAAAGAAAAATGTTAGGGATAAAGTTTGTAACTTGTGATAATGTTTTGTTAAGATCTTGTGTTGTCATTTGCCTACTTACAGAATAGTAAGGTTTTCTATGGATTTTCATACGGTTTTTACCAATGGATGGCGTGATCCATTAGGACAATTTAAGTGTAATGTATTTGCATAATCAATGAAATATCAATGTTACTGTTGTAGCGGTATCTACAAGGCCACATGCGAACAACGCGTCATACTGACGTCACGCAAATCCTGCATCTCGTAAGCAGAGTTTACCACGCAATTAGCATACATACAAACTTCCCGACATCAGTCGTTGGGCAATTGCCCGCCAGACACAAGACCCGTCTGGTCGGAGGATCCTCCCTTTTCTATGGAGGATGAGTGAACTTTACACCCTGTTCCTCATACCTCTATACTGTCATTGTTTAAATTCACATACATATTCACAACGACGCCTAACCAAATAGAGGAGTAAGGTGGTAGCCTGCCAGCGCCGCGGGTTGTTCGAAAGAGATACCGTGGCCCCTGGCACAGGCAACTGAAGGAACACGGGTGGGTTTTAGTCAGTAAAAGTCTGACACGCCCTTCCGCTCAGCCCAGAGCGGAAGAGGTCATTTGATGATTTCCCATCCAAAAAAAAAAGTGTTAGCTATGCCAAAAATTCAAATACTTACTATCATCACCATCATCTGCCTAGTATTTTCCCATCGATGTTGGGGTTAGCTTCCAGTCTAAGCGAATGCATCTGAATACCAGTAATTTAAATGGAGTTGAAGAACTGTCTATCTGGCCTTCATACCCCAGTTACTGGGCAAGATTGATTGTCAGACTTTCGGGCCCCTAACTGCCCGTAACGGGTGTCTCGGTATGTAACTGACGGTCACCCATCCACGGACCGACCTCAGCAATCGTCGACTGTTATTGTTTCTCACTTTCAACAACATCTATTATCATGTGCATCAAATTGTTCAATAATAATAAAAACACTACCATTTTGTAAATTTAAGCGTACTATAACAAAAAATCTTATTGATAAATGCTTTCATATTGTACCTACTTGAGTTCTTAGATTATAAGTTGTGAATTGTACTATAATGTAATATACGAATTCATTGTGACCAAACTTGATTGAATGTAATATAATTTACTTATCACATGCATTATTCAAGTTAATAAATTAATGAAATATGTAAAATGTTTGAGATCGATGTAATTATCTTTAGAACTTTCTGTACCTTATCTAAGTAAATAAATTATTTTGATTTAGTCACAAACCCCTCGGTAAAGCCATGCAAACACATAGTATCACTGCCTTAAAATAACACATTCTTGTCTTCTTTATGTGATCAATGTGTTTCTATACATAAATGAAGAAGGTTTTATTCTATAACTAGCAGCGCCCCGGTTTCACCAGCATAAGTTTCGATCTCGTGAGAATATCGGGATAAAAGTATGTACGATCCCTATGTTTTGATCCTGGTTATAAACTATCTGTGAGCCAAATTTCATCCAAATCCGTGCAGTAATTTTTACGTGAAAGAGTAACAAACATCCATCCATCCTCACAAACTTTCGCGTTTATAATAATTATTAATAACTGTGCCCCGCGGTTTCACCCGCTAAAGTGTCGATCCCGTAGGAATAACGAGATAAAAAGTATTCCATGTGTTATTCTGATGTATAAGCTATATTATTGTAAAGTTACATAAAAATCCGTTCAGTACTTTTTGCATGAAAGAGTAACAAACATCCAACCATCCATCCTCACAAACTTTCGCGTTTATAATATTAGTAGGAAATGGGAAGTAGGTATGACTCTAAACAATAAAGTAACAGAATAATCCCTGAAACCAGTTCATGCAATATAGCGTCAAGTACAGCCAAGTCCAACTTAGCACCCCTATAGTTCCCGTGAAGCGAAATGAAAGTGAAGTTAAGTAAATAAGCCGCACTTACTTACTTGATAGTACCTACTACGAGTATACTCGTATTATGTAATTAGTTACCATTGCAGTGGTTGCGAGTGCAGGTGCACTAGAACTCTTGCATAAGCAAGTTACTAACAAACAGGTGTTTATTAGTAACTTGCATAAGCAATAGTTCGAGTTGATCCGTATCGTTTTCTTTTGATGGTAAATAGCGTATTGATTTTAAAAATTCATTCTTTATCTGTCTGTATGTTTGTTACCTTTTCTTGTCATAAGGACAAAATGGATTAAGATTAAATTTGGCACAGAAGTAGACGATGACCTGGGTTAGGACATCGGGTACAAAGTACTTTTTTCCCGATAGTACGTTAACGTGGGACAATTAACTACCTCTATGAAGGCAAAGTAAATGTTAACCTATTAGCTTTTGCTAGCGGCTTCGCCCGCGTGGAGGTCGGAAATTATCCCACGGGACCGTACTGCCGGGATGAAACGTATCCTGTGTTAATGCAGGTAATTAAAACCTGTGTGCCAAATTTCACAAACCGTCCATCCATCCTCACAAGCTTTCGCGTTTATAATATTAAGGGCTGATTGTTCCAACGCCAGATAATTTCATTCGAGGAATAATTTTGAATTTTTGGCAGTTTTTCCATACAAAATCTGTCAGACGTCAATTTTATTCAACGAATAAAAATTATCTGTCGATTGAAAAATCAGCCCTCAGTAGAATAGACGCCAGCAGGTCAAGCTACCTGAAACTGTCAAATTTTCCCAATCAACCTTGAACCTTAATGCTTAATAGCGATAAAGTTGAAAATCTGTTAAAGAAATTTGACAGATTGTAGTAGCTTGATGTGCTGGCAACTGTACAAAGTGGGATAGCATTGATTGATATTTTGAAGTCTATATTGAATTTTTCTAGGACAGATAAAGTCCCAAAATCGGGTGCAGCTTGCATGGCTTTATCATCATCATGCTCCTGTCCTTATCCCAATTTATTTGGGGTCAACGCAACATGTCTTTTTCTTCCATACTCTTCTATTAGCCGCCATCCCGACAGACACCCTCTTTCTAACCATATCGTCATTCACACAGTCCATCCATCGTTTCTTTCAAGAATAGGGGAAGACCCCCTACTCTTATCGCCATCGACATTCATTCTCAAAACTTTCCTCACGTCATTTTCCTCATTCCTCCGTAACACATGCCCATACCATGACAACCGGTTTCCACACCACTTTTCAGTTACCGGTACCACTTTCAGACTTCCTCTTATATACTCTTTTTTATTTTATCCATTCGTGTAACACCACACATCCCTCTCAGTATTCTCATCTCAGCTGCATGCAATTGCCTTTCATTCATCCCTTTTGTGGCCATTGCTTTATATCGCAGAAAATAATACATCTTTTATATTAAAACCGCAATTATATGACCGCTCGTTCATTTCGTGTATTGACTTGTGACGGCTGTGGGTACCTCCATAGCGCCTGCGATGTAACAGTTATTTTTAATATTTCTTTCACACTAAAATTTTGGAATCTGTTGGTACAAAAATACTCAGACAGAAAAATTCTTCGAAATTCCCACATTTGCCTTGCTTGGACTCTGTGCCCTCTGAAACACTCTCACAGCAGTTTTGATACTGCTAATAATCGTTCTTCCCGACCGATCACGAAGGTCAATCTGAACGGAGATTAACACTTCGTATGGCCGGAACGTATGTAGATCCACACGAGACACAATGGCTTTTTAATTGTGTCTGTAATTACGGTATTCAACGGGTTAACCAGGTACCATGAGGTATTATGGTGCATAAGTGTGTGCAAACACAGGTGCACTCTCTGTTCCTTTACTCTCATAGTCCGATGGGACGGCATCCAACACGACCGGGGAGAGATCAAGCGCAGGACAAATGACTTTACGTGCTTTCCGAGTTACGGGGGCATCACAACACCAAACTACGGGTTAATATTGATAAAATCCTAATGGAAATCCTAGTAATCGTTCCATAGGACATAAACAACAACATAATTCGACGGCACGGTTGGCGCAGTGGTGAAGCGATTGACTGCTGCGCTGCGTGTCGCGGGTTCGATTCCCGCACGGAACAAATATTTGTATGACCTACATGTATTTGTTCCGAGTCTGGGTGTTTTTCTATCTATATGTGTATGTATTTACAAAAAAAAAAAAAATGTATATAAGTAGTTTATCAGCCATCTTGTTACCATAACACAAGCATTAAGTTGCTTAGCTTGGGACAAATGGTGCTGTGTGAAATGTCCAGGGATATTATAATTATACCTCACAATCCTACAACCATTCACAACCCCCTAACAAAGACTATATCCCCATTATTACCACAACCAGTATGCAAATAGTAAGCTCAAAAAATATCCCTCGACCGGATGTCGGGAGCAAGCGCATAGAACTCTAGCTGTCCGTCGAACCGATTCAATTATACAGAAGATCAAAGCTGGAACTTAATTGGTGGCGGTCTGTGGTCTCGTTAAATTTTCATTAATAGCTGGAATCCGCCGGTTGTCGCCGTTAAAGATACGGCGACGGCGACGGTTCTATTCGTGAGGTTCAGTTTGTTTGTAAGGTTTGATTTTTAGGATTAGCTGTGAATAGTACTCATAGAAGTTAGTAATTATAGTATGAATAGTGGCTAGTAATGATAATAATAAAAAAACAACAACAATAGATAACAACAACACAACAACAAACAACACAACAATAATAGACTGAAAAAACCGTAACCTTCCAATGCTACGTCTTCCGGTAGGTACGCGGAAGGTGGACCGACAACCTTGTGAAGGCCGCAGGAACCCGTTGGATGTGAGAAGCACAGAACTGGTCGAAGTGGAGGTGCTTGGGGGAGGCCTATATCCAGTAGTGGACGTCTTTCGGCTGAAATGATGATGATGATGAAACCGTTACCTGCTTGCCTGTCTTTCTCTTTTATTTAGCTTGTACAGTCAACAGCAAAAGTAGATGATCAAAATCAGAAATTCAATACTAATTAACGGAGTTCGCGTCAGAACTGTGTGGCGTCGAAGTGATTCAAAAGTATGACACTGAGTCTGACATACTTTTGAATCACTTCGACGCCACACAGTTCTGACGCAAACTCCGTTCATTAGTATTAAATTTCTGATTTTGATCATCTACTTTTGCTGTTGACTGTACGTGAACAAACGTAGCGAGACTAACAGCCCTGGGAGTGTCGGTACTTACACACACTTTGGTTATAAACAAGATTTTTTGTACGTATTTCTCCTGGTGCTAAAATTTTGTGGGTGACAATAAGAAAAAACAGCTTTTTGATTTTAAGACTGGCAATTTTTTCTTTTATCCATTTATGTACACACACTATAAACAGAAAGGAACAGAAAAATGTGTACAAAGATGATGTTTAGCTTAGCTTCTAAAGAAATCTCTTCCAGCATATCTGCGGTAGGAGAGTGGATAAAAAAGGGATGTAGACAACGTGTGTGCCCAGAGACACACAAACAAAATACATAAATATATTTTTTTAAAACACTCAATCAAATATAAACATACAATATTGAGAATATACATAGATACTTCTAAAATACCCACCATCATCATCTGCCTAGCCTTTTCCCAATTAAGTTGGGGTCGGGTCCAGTCTAACCGGATGCAGCTGAATACCAGTATTTTACATGGAGCGACTGCCTATCTGACCTCCACAACCAAGGGTAATACGATACCCAGTTATAAGTAATGATTCGAAAGGATAGATTAGGTAAGAACACTATCTTTCCACTTCATCATAGTTACATACATGTACCTACCTATTTATTTTTTTAAGTTACATTATACTGTAACTTAAAAAACATAACAATAGTCTGTTAAAAACAGGGAAAGAAAATTGTACTGAATTTCATTCAGCGGAGGATTTGATTTAAATTTGGAATAGTTACCGAAATTTAATAGTGAACTACATCTGTGTTTACACCATTGAGTTTGTATATAAAGCATTATACATCTTTTTGAAAAATGAATACGCATTTATTATGTAGTTATGATTATTAAATAAAATTACGAAAACCGACGAGGCCGTATGAGCTTGATGCCTTTGCTTTTCCGACAAAAAAATATTAGTCTAGGAATTTGCCGCGTTTTTGTTTTCTTCAAATAATAAATAATAATAATAATAATATCCCTGGACATTTCACACAGCACCATTTGTCCCAAGCTAAGCAACCTAATGCTTGTGTTATGGTAACAAGATGGCTGATAAATACATAAACGTTAAGTTTATTTTTTCGCAAATGGTACGAAAAGTAGAGTATTTTCCTCGGTGATAAAGCTGTCTTAGTCTTGGGTGAACTTAAATCCCTCGCTACACTCAGCACTCGTCTTAAATACCTCGCTTCGCTCGTGATTTAAGTTTTTAACACCCTCGCTACGCTAAGGAGTAAACCTCGAGTCCTCCGCTACGCTTGCGATTTAAATCGTCACCCGCGACAGAAGACACTGCTTTATCCCCTTGGTTAATAATCTACTATAACATGTCTGATTCAAATCATACCATATATACCACATTAAATTGTTTTATAGTCACTAACATTACACCAAAGCCTTGTTACAGTGCGGCTGACGAGAGAACGCGTTCTTTACACCTGTCAGTTTCATACAAACAAATACGTGTTTTGCGAATTTGATCTTTATTAGCTACTAGAATTATCGCGCTGACAGGTGTCAGGAACGCACTCTCTCGACGGCCAGACTGTAGTTTTCTGAACATCTTATCTGACATGAGTATATAGAAAGAAAGATAAGAAGAAGAGAAGAAAGAGAAAAAGAAGATCTATATAAGATTATTATAAAACTAACAATGTTTTGATATACTTAATGTTAGTCTGTAAAGACTACGATCCACATATTCTCTAAATATAGCCTATAAATACTACAGAAAGACCTGCTCGATATTATTATAAAGTTGCAAGTTTGCTATGAAAATACGAAGCCGACATTTTCAAACGCAAATGTAAGCAAAGTATCCAAGACTCAAGACATATTGTTTTTATTCAATACAGTATTCCCTTGTACAAGTTATTAAAGCACAAGTATATTATTTGTTGAGGCAAGACTTTCTGTTATTTTGGAATAATGTTTATGATATTAAATTCTGTCCCCGGAGAGAGAAGGCAATTCGCCGCAACGTGGCCTAACCCTTTCCTTTTCTGACATATGGATGTTTGTATAGGTCTGTCTTTTTCCCTCGTGTTTGTCGGAAGTGATTTCATGGACCACGAAGAACAATTTATTGAAGACGTACGAATATTGCAGTAAAAATAGATTTTCTTCGGTAAGGTATAACCACGAAAAACTGTTGCCTGTTTTATGTGTAAACTTCATTATACTCATACAATATTATCTGTCTAGCCTTTATACAACTACGAGTCGATATACGTTGAAGTCGATTCCAACCCATTTATTTAGTACAGAACAAAATAACAATAACAAAATACTGGTTTGATATATGTGTCGCAGCCAACTGGTTAAATTAGCCGTTTAGTCAACCGCCTGACCTTTGGAAGAAGTGCTCGCCTTGTTTCGCTCTCTCGGCTCACTCGCGGTTGATCACAGTTCTAACCTTACCCATTAGGTCGGGGTGCCCTGGCTTAGTTACTGCGACCAATTAGGTTTGCATCTGATTGGTTACAGTTCCAACCTTAACTATAATTTATTTATTGAAAATCATTCAGCCCGTTAGTTGAACGGCCACCGTTTAGTTAAAAGGCTAGGCGGTTAGCTAAATGGCTAATTAAACCAGTTGACTGCGACATATGTATAGAACGAAAAAAGAATAAAAATGTTTATTCTGCACAAACAAAAAGCACACTGCAAAAAAATAAATTACATTAAATTTACACAACATATACAAAGTAGTCAAATTTCTCTTGCTCAATCAATAAAAGGTTGAAAAATTTTGCCCCTTGCTTGATTTCAGGAGTCCCTAGGACCAAAACAATTACAAATTAATCTGTGTTGTGACACTGGAAAATGACAACAAACAAACAACAATCAAAATAAAAACAATTTGCCGATGGGAAAATGGAAAAATAACTATTTTTGTAACAAAAAAACGACAATAATAGGAACAATTAAGCGAAACTTATGTATGTTCTCAGTATTTTAAAAGGTGATAAAATAACTTCAGCACCTATTTTTATGCAAAGAGGAGTCTCTCAACTCTAACAGACTGTCACCAATCTGTTAGGCACTCATTGGTAAGTTACTTGAAGAGGGGCTTGTGGCTAAGTAAAAACAGCCGCACGGGTCGATCGATCAGGTTAAGCTTCGCTTGCTGCGGTTGTTTCGTAGATGGTTGACCATCTTTACATACCAATACCCCTCCGTGCCTCGTAAAGTACGTAAAGCCGTTGATCCCGGCTGTCATTCATGGATTTTTGACAGTCGTTACGGGCCGTCAGAAGCCCGAAAGTCTGAGAACCAGTCTTACCAAGCGGTATCATATTACCCAGTAACAGGGTTGTGTAGATCAGAGGGGAAATTCTGGTAAATTTAAGAACGTTCACAGTCTGATCTCAATCTCAATCTGTCAAAAATACGTCAAAATTCCCTACATTTTGACAAGTTTTTGACATTTGTTTGACGCCGAGATGAGACTGCGACTGGATTTTGATCGTTTTAAATTACGAGACGGCCTGCTGATAGGCAGACACTCCATGTAAAATACTGGTACTCAGCTGCATCCAGTTAGACTGCAAACCGACCCCAACATAGTTGGGAAAAGGCTAGACAGATGATGATTGTCATTGGTTACCTCATAATCAGCACCGAACGTGGTCGCTGGTGTGACGACAAAACTCATACGATTTTTTCCCTTATATTAAACAGCATACAAAATAGTTTTTCAATTACTATAATTTAGTCAAACACCTATCTTCACTGACGTATTGACATGTTCACGTCTAAGTAACAGCCGACGCGCATCACATTAGCAGGGCAATCATTATCATTAATTTACCTATGCACTCAGCTCGGATATGTTTGCACTGTCCTACCCTCTGTCTTAGCATCAATATGCTAGCGAAACTGGTATCTGTCAACAGGCTACTTGAATTTGTAATTGAATGAGATTCGATTTGGTTAAATTGAGGAACTATTTGAAGCATCTTTTAGGTGTGTTGTTTTGGGCAGTGAAAAAGGTAGTTTCCCGTTTTTCTGGGTTTGATTGAAGCCGACAGCACCGCAGCAACCTAAATACGACATATAGGAATGTGGCCGCTTTTCTTTAGATCGAATTTTGTTGCTTTGTGTCTCAATATGAAATTTTATAAAAGGTATTAGAAAATTCTAGACACATTTACCGAGGTCGCTGATTGAACAGATTTTCATAATTCCTTCTCAGTCACGAGATATTTTTTTTTTAAAGTAGTGGCGCTAGTGGACATGGAAAATCTAATTTCTATTTCTATTATTAAAAATATAATGAATATTTATGTGTTTACATTGAAATAAAGGAGATTTTAATATAAAAACATAAGTATTAATTATATTTTTAAATATTAGAATATAAAAAGTATAAAAACATTTAAAAATATAAAAAATAGTAGCCCATCGGTATGGGGAACAGGGTCCTAGCTACCGGTGGTCAGGGCTATAGAGAGAGGAACCTCCTGACAATACGAGCCGTGTCCAGAAGTACCGCTTTCTGAATCAAGCCCTTGTTCCAGCTGCCCAACGAGAGCCTCCACAGGTGTTGGTTGAAGCTCTTGGCTACTATCTGACTATCTCTTATTTATATTTATTGTGATAATTTAATTTCATTCAAATATAGTCATTTACATAGAAAGTTATTTTACAAAGTTGTAGGTTCTTAAGATAATAATGTGTGGCACCACACCAAAGTCCTTTCTTTAAACTTAAGCGTACCGAAGGCAGAACTAGAAATCTGCTTCAAGTACCACGGTTTACCTTCTCACAGCCCACTGTAAAACAAATTATATTTCCCCGTTCAAACTTTTAAAAGTTAGCAGTTTGAATGAAACGTTTTCTCGCGGAATCCTGTCTAAAGTCGCCTCTTAACATTTATATTACCGGACCCAACACTTTTGGACGCACCATCAGGAATTCCCTTCTTTCTGAATCCGCCATCTTGTATTCAGCAATAATGATTACCAAAGCGGTAACGTTTATTAAACTTTCCATTTTGTTTGGAAATTTTAAGAGCATGTTTCCTTATGTAATAGGTTTCCTTTTTTCTTTTGGAGCGCTTGCCTTTAAAAGTATTATTGTCGGCGACTCCGCTTTCTAGATTCTCGAGTTTCTAAAACGATGTTGAAGATAAAAATATCTTGGATTTTTTTGCCTTTTACAAGTAAAGTTCGTTCCGCGAGTCTGACCTTAAAAAGTAGGTCTTCAGAATATTTTAGCTAGATTATAGCGGTTTTATTGTATATTTGTAGGATGGACGGACCCTCTTTCTTGACTCTTTAAAAGTAAGTATGACGCAAATTCCAATAAGATAGTGTTATATTTTTTGGGAGCTTGGGAGTGGCTTCCTTCGACATTTGTCACATTACATTTTTCGATCAATTTCTTATTAAATCCTCAATTTAATCCTCATTTGACTGCCAATACTGACTGTAATTATTAGTGTTTAAGTAAATTATAACATAATAAATTAACTAACTATGTCACTATTCTTAAAACTTATATTAAATATTGTTGTGAAATCAGTTGTACTAATAGTAATTGTAAGAACTCATGCCGCCTGTGATACAGGTGTATCCTAGTACAGGCATCATGCTTTGCAATACTATATTATTTCTAAGATTTACATTGTATTTTACCAATTTGTACTTTTGCATAAATATTTATTTATTTTTTAATAAAAATACAAGTGTTTCCCTACACTTGCACTATATTTATGAGAAAAGATGTTGCACTCTTCAAACAAACTAAACATAATATTTTACTTCATAAGTGAACGTGTGAAAAAAAAATGACTCATTAATTATATGTACATGAAACTTCATTAATAATGTATGTAGGTATGTGTGTATGTATTTTGCTGCACCCGTTAGAATGATTTCATGGAAACTATACAATGGATGCATAGTTTTGTAACATAAATTCCCAGTAATTTACAATGCCCTATGCTAGCTCATACACCTTTCAGAAATATTTCACGGAAAACCCTGTCCATCCATAGCTACATAGTTAACATGCCTGCATTCCTCGCGAACTTCGCTACTTATGTTTAAGTTCTTATTTTAAAGCTCTTTTTCTAAACCCAAACCCAAGCAACAGAGAATTAAAATCCTATGACACTCCACCCAACCTGGGTATCCACTCCAGGAATACACGCTCAGCCATCGCTCTTCTCACCACTATTGGTGAGCTAGCCTTTTTTTTTTGGGTGGTAAATCATTAACAATTTTCCCGCTCTAGGCGGAGCGGGTATCAGACTTTTACTGACTAAAACCCACCCGTGTTCCTTCAGTTGCCTGTGCCAGGGGCCACGGTAACTTTTTTGAATAACCCGCGACCCTGACAGGCATCAGCCCTAGCGGACCCCGTCACTTAGTGCTGACATATCTTTGAGGCACGCGTGAAACACAACGCGCCGTCGACCCGGGCTTAGTCGTTACCGGGCGGCGAGTAACCCATTGCTTGCCGCCCGCAAGCCCGCGCCTACGGTGGCCGGGAATCTGCTATCGATTCCCGACGTCCAGAGCGTCTCCTGCGGCGATGGTGAGCTAGCCTAAGCTAGTGCTGCTGAGCTAGTTTTTGACAGTGTGATACCCCGTGTCTCGGAAAGTATGTTAAGCAGTTGGTCTTGCACCTAATCTCTCTCCGGTCGTGTCGGATTGCTGTCCCATTGGACTGTGAGGGCAGAGAGAATGTACCTGTGTCTGCGCACACACTTGTGCACTATATCAATCACTATATCTCCTGCGTCGATGGCTAGTCTCCGAGATTGGCCGCCATGACCGAAATTCGGAGGACTATATATTCCCGTTTTATTATTATAAACAACTAGCGGACCCGGCAGACGTCGCCACCTAGCGGGTCCAATTGTGTATACTAACCTTGCCCTGACAGTAACATACACAAAAAAAATATTTTTCCAATTTGGTGCAGTCGATCGGAAGTTATGCGCGTACAGTCACGAGCAAAAGTATGTATACACTCGGCTTTATTCAAAAGCGATTGACTCCTTTATTTTTAATTGAAATTTTATGTTGTTACAAACATAGCATTTTCGAACCCATTATGTTTATGTAATGTGTCGTATTTCAACGTTGCATTCATTATTTCACGAAAAAATTGTGTTGACATATTGGTTCGTGACTGTACATACATTTCGGTGAATCATTTTTATTTATATAGATTCTTGTCACGGAAGGACACAAAAGTTTCAAAAGCCACCTTAAGCCTATCAGCCTAAATAGTTACAAAGTTAATGCCTAGATAGGAACATAAGCTAACGCTAACTGGGCTCAAAACCAGCCTCCAAACTGATACAGTGTAATTTCTTTGTGGGACACACGGTTATAGAATCCTGGACCCCACTAGTTTGGGCTAGCCCAAACGAGTTAGTCATGACCTATTTACTCCTGTAATTATTATACATCAAGCCGTGTGACTGATGAGGTTTCCCATCGGTAAAAACTTTCATCCCCTATTTATTGCCTTTGCGGTATGAGTTTTCAAAAATCCGTCCTTAGTGCTCGCAGTGTAAAGTTTCTTTTTGGGAGGCCAACAACCGCTGCTAGTATTGTTACTAAACGGTAAACGGTTTTTCTCAACACATACACTAAATGAGTTGACAAAAACCCTTTACATGTTTTATCATGTTTAGATATCAAAACCCAACACGTCTGTACAGTAAGTTTACACGCAAAAAAACAGATTTCTAACTGATATTTCAAGTGACTAAAATAACTGCGGTCGATGAGTCCACAAATTAAACTTTTTTTTTTGTTATATTATGTTTATATATCGATAAATATCACGTCTGTAGAGTGAAGCTTGTTAATTTAAAATAACCCTGTAGAAGAAGCTGTTTTGCAAAATTTCATGCTCCTAGGCCCAGCAGTTTAGACGGTGCGTTGTCTGTCAGTGAACTTTAGATTTTTATTAGATAGATTCTTGTCACGAAATGTCACAAAAGTTTCAAAATAACACCTTAAAACTTTCAGCCTAGATACAAAGCCAATGTCTAGATAGGACTGAACCATTAGCCAATCACCAACAAGTGTTGGATAACCTTTTTCGCCCTACCGAATTTAACGATACGCTCGTGTAGATTAAAAGACGGATTAACGTGTAATAATATCTTGTCACCTATTTACAGAAATATTATATCGGTTGCTACGTGAATTTGCGAGAGGTCCTGGGTTCTATTCTTACTCGTTGAACAATTGTCTTATTCTGAGAATTAGTTAGTATCTACACTCTGTGCTCTTGTGTTTGCGTACACACTTTTGCACACATTTGTGCGCTTTAATAGCTCCAGCAACTACGTAGGAGCTATGGACGGTGGTAAATCGTAACAGAGACTAGTGAACTGGCTAGTCTTTGTTAGGTTTTGAAGAACCGCCGTTATTAGTAGATTCGATTAGGAGGATAATTTTGTTATTAGTACAGACGCCAGCCCATCAAGCTACCCGAAACTGTCAAATTTTCCCAATCAACCTTGAGCCTTAATGCGATAGCGATAAAGTTGATAATTTATTAAAGCAATTTGACAGATTATGTTAGCTTGATGTGCTATAATCTGTACAAAGAAAGATACTGATGCCCCTAATTTTTATGTGACCTAATCAGAGAAGGCTATTTCCCGTAATTAAAAACGTTCAAAATCTAATCGCAATCTCATCTCAGCGACAATCAATGTCGAAAACTTGTCAGTAATGTGGGATGTTAGAGGTATTTTTGAAAGATTGAGACTGAGAACTGAAAATGACGAGAATTACCCCCTTTGATCAGTATCAACTGAAGAAAGATGAACGCAACCTTCTCTCTTTTTGATAAACGTAACTTTAAAGCGTCTGTCTGTCTGCTTTGGAACACACGCTTTGCTCCGATAGTTCCGTTTTATTATTTTAACTAGTCAATCCAAAACTCTCATACATAAGTTTTCATCATCAACAAGTAAACAAGGACAAAATGTCCAAAAAAGTGATTGCACAATATTCTTTTGTTCTTTAAAAAAAAAATTGCCGTTAATGCCATTTGATTACATTTTCATCAGATACTTGTGCAAATGACCGTCGACTTATTCCGTCGTCTTTCCAGGAGTTCTGGTTTCATATTATGAAAAATGTTATTTTGTAAGAATTTATATGACACCCAATTTGTTTCGTGGCTGTGAGCGGTGAGTTACGTGATAAGGTGGGTTACGCGTGTATTACAAATTTCCCACTAGTTGTTGGTTTCTTAGAAATTAGCAGCTATTTAGCAAGTACAGTATTGTATTAAGACGTTGATTGGTTCATTAATTAGTAGTTCTAGAAAGGCAAGTCAAATAGTGTATTTTTAGTATCTTTAACTGCTTTAATCGGTAAAATAAATGGTGATTTAAAGTTATTACTCTATGGGGTTTATTCTAACTGCCTTTTTATTTTTATTGTTTTCGTATCGACGGTACATCTATATAATATAGTACTAGCTGCGCCCCGCAGTTTCACCCGCATGAGTTTCGAGCACGTGAGAATATCGGGATAACTAGTATTCTAAGTATTAATCCTGGTTATAAACCATCTATATGCCAAATTTCATCCAAATCCGTTCAGTAAGTTTATGCGTGAAAGAGTAACAAACATCCATCCATCCATAAAAACTTCCACATTTATAATATTATTATAGTAGGAAGTAGGACAGCCCGATTAAATAAAATACAACGCCTCAGACGCTGCAATAAACGTGGACACATGCTTATGTACTTATTGCGCCGTCAGAGGCGTTGTTCAGATCAGAGGGTGAAGGTGAGCGGACATTTGGAACACAACCTAGATGGGACATACTCTGATCAGAGTCTGATCAGGAACACCGCGTTCGCACTAAGTGTTTGATGAATCGATCAATCAACTCAGCCTAACGCAGTCCACTGCTGGACCCAGCTCCCAGGCAGCGCCACAACACCCTGCCCTCTGTCTTCCGCATCCAGTCTGTCGCAGCTAGATTCTTAAGGTCATGGGTCCATCTAGATGGGAGGTGACTAGTACGTTTGCGGATACGCGGTCTACACTCCTCGCGGACTCGTCCACTCCACTGGCCATCGATCCTTCGACAAACATTGCCAGCCCACTTCCACTTTAATTAGCTTACTCTGAATCGATACTATATTATATTATCTTATTTCGCCAGATTATGTTTGCACGGGCTTACTTGGGTACGTACGCAACTGCCTAAGTCTAAGACCATGACCAAATCCTACTAATATTATAAATGCGAAAGTTTGTATGGATGGATAGATGGATGGATGGATGTTTGTTACTCTTTCACGCAAAAACTACTAATCGGATTAGGATGAAATTTGGTACACAGTTAGTTTATAACCAGGATTAATATATAGGATACTTTTTTTCCCGATATTCCTACGGGATCGAAACTTATGAGGGTAAAACCACGGGGCACAGCTAGTCACGCATACGAGTAAGTCTTACGCCAACTAAGTTATATGATTAATCGTTGTTGTTTTAATGAACCAATCACAGTAGGTTGAATAAGTAGATTTTCAGATACGAGCCGTATGTCTTTCTCTATGTCTGTCTAATACCTATTTACCCAATGTACTTTTAGAGAGAAAGAAAGAAAATACGTTTATTTTCGGTAAACATGACGCATAAAAAGAACACAGACAAGAACAAGTTGGGGGTTTGGTTAATTTATATCTAGCCATACGTAGTATAAAACAAAAAATATTTTCATGTCTGGCTGTGTGAACACTGAGTTGGTTTAAACTACAGAAGGGATTCCGGAAGGTGGTGTATAACAAACGGTACGGTACCATCATGTGGGGACAGTGTAGATGCGAGTGATTTATTTATTTCACAAAAGAAATGTATGCGAATATTATTCCAAATAAAACCTAGAGACAGCAGGCTGCAAACCCAACTTTATAAAAGAAAAAATGTTGACTCTACCCTCCATTTATATATTAGAAATAGCCACTTTTGTTAAAAAATAACCTAAACTTGTTTAATTTTGACAAGAACTGCAAGCGCCGCAAAAACCAGTTTACTCTACCAGCACCTAAACTACAAATGTACAAAAATAGCAGAGAATAGCGAAGCATACAAATATACAACAAATTACCTGAAAATATACGGTCCACGAAAACAAGATGTGTATTGAAAGCTAGGCTAAAGGCATTGCTCTTAATAAAATGTTACTACCGTATCCAGGAATTTATGGAAGACAAAATGATAAAATAGTGTTCAAATACTGTGTGTTAATTATAATATATAATCTTTTTATGGACAAAGCTAGATAAAAGTTTAAATTATATTATACTTTAATTGTGAAAGTTCCTAATATTAGATAATGGCGCCGATTCCCTTGTTCACAAACTAAACTAAATTTAAGTTCAGTGCATCTTTTTCTTTTATTAAGAAAAGGACAGAAGATATATAGGTATTAGTTTAGTCCTGTCAAATTAAGTTACTTCATAGACAGTTTAGACGTGATTAAAAACATGGCTACTAAAAATACGTCAATTTACGTCAGGCGCTAACTAGTTTGACAGGAATAAACTAACATTTATCTTCTATCCTTTTCCTAATGAAATAGAAAGAAAAAGATGCACTGAACTTAAATTTAGTTTAGTTTGTGAACAAGGGAATCGGCGCCAATGGATACTCACTACAATACTGTTAGTTTTAAGTTATCTTCCTGTGCCCTAACAGGGTCATGTACTCACTAGTTTAAGCCTAGCGTGTAACTATGGTTGTGTACATTGTGCATTAAATAAATAAATCTCGGTGTTTTTTCAAGTCATAAAAACCGTGCGAAATAGTGAATGGTCGCTAGTAGTTCCCTATGCTTACCCAATATTCTCTTGGTAAATAATATGCGAGCAAAAGTGGCCCAGTGGTAACGGAACTAAATTACGAGTTGTTGTAGCTTATGAGTTCGAACGCAGGCAGGCGCTTTACTTTGTGTAAAATAATCGCATCATCACAGTTCTCAAAACGGTGAAGGAAAACATCGAACTGGCATGTTCTAGAATAAAAAATTCATAGATTTGTGACGTCTACCAACCCGTACTGGCCGCGTGATAAATTACAGCCCATTCCCTCTCGAAAAGAGGAGGCCTGTGTTCCCAAAAGTGGGAACATTATAGGCCGATAATGCAAATAATGTACAAAATAAGAAAAACAACTTATTATCCAACAAAAACTCGTTAAAATTTACGTTTAAAATCTTACCATTAAACAATGAACATTATTCTTAAGCGTTGCAAAACTTTCGAGAAACGGATTTCACTTAAATAGCCACCGAAACCTATTTTGAATCGTCCGCCGGTACCGAAACTTGGGACCGTTTTAAAGTTTGATGCAGTCGCTTCGCATTTAGCGGCAAAGCTCTAATTGTTTTTGGGAGCCGATTTTACTGTACAACTTCCATTTGGAAGTTTATCGTGGTATTATAATATTATAGGTAGTTGTTGTGAGTACAATTCGAACTGTATCTCCGCCCTTGCTGCGATTTAATTAGGTACCCACTAAGACCGATCACATTGTGTCCTTTTTAACACGCTTTTATTAGGTCGACCTGTATGTAACTAACTATGTAATGGAATCTAAGGTAACTAATTTAACCATCTTCCAAGGGTCGTAGCGTAATGAAAATTGGCAGCTGTATGTAGTTCTGATGACAATACAATAATATGGTACTGTCGAACTGATCTGATGATGGAGCCGGAAGATATGAACTGGAACTTCATGATGGAAAATCGTATCATAGCTGTTTTGGATTTCTTAGAAAAGTCTTGTAATGAACTTTGACCACGATTAGGTTTAAGGTCTGATGATGAAGCCGGAAGATAGGCACTGGCATCGTGCATTTATAAAAGCGTGTTTTTCTAGTGTTTTCTAAGCTATTAATTTATTACGATTTATTCCGCATTCCCTCATAATGTTCGCTTCATATTTAATACTCCTTGTTTCACATTTAATTCCTTTTCGTCCCTGAAAGTTTTGTTTCATTTATTTATATAATAGTTCTATTTCGACCTATTTTTTGTTCCTTATTGGGTTCAGTATCTTTACATGGAAATCACAATGATCACTGTTGAACTTTGTCACATTAAAATCGTTTGATGAAGCGTCATATTTTTGACGTCACAGTGCTCGTCGTATAATATGACAAGGTTCTGAATACGGTTAAGGTTTTCGTGAGTCGACCGTGCAGCTCGCGCGCGCTCTCCAACTAGTTTTTATGTGACATTGTCTGATTAGTTGAGACAAAACTTACTAGTTGTTTTAAGTACTACATTTATGTATGAATGTATGTACTATAGTTGATCCGTATCATTCAGACACATGGACGAAAAGCGTAGTGTTTAATTAACATTAAACTCGATTAATACATTACATATATAAAGTCCTCACCATGTTGGTAAAGGCAACAAAAAGCTTAATGTTTTAACTAACCCATAAAATATGTAGTTGACCCATACATCAACAGGAAAAATAAATCTCTACGGTTGGGTCAACCCGCAAATTGGAGGCGAAAAAAATCGGTTTTCAAAAAAATAATTTTACCGGATATAGGTACCGAGGTGAACGTTGAACCGTAACTTCGTACAAATTGTTTTACACCAAAACAGATTTTCTTTTCTGGTTTTTTTTTTCATTTTATTTGTGAGCTACATACAACACAAACAGCAAATATCGATTGCCTGGCAAAGTAATTAAAAACTGAATTACGTTTTGCGTGATATAGGTGCTCTCTAAGGAAACCAAAATATCACTGACGTTATAATTTTAATGAAAAAAAAAACGGAATTAAAGAATTAATGTGGATCCTTTAAGAGTAGGGGAAGTGCAAAGAAATGATGGATGGTGTGTAAGATGATATGGCTAAAAAGAGGTTGAATACCGAGATGACTATTAATAGAGAAGAATGGAAAAAGAAGATATTAATGGACCCCAAATAAATTGGGCAAGAGATGATGAAAATATCACGCGACAATCTTGGTTTCTTCGTTGGCTGTCTTCCTGGTCCCTTGTTCCGCAATGGATTAGGTTTTATGTGTTATTTTTTGGTCACAAAATCAACATCGCCATAAAATGCGGCAATGCTTTCCAGCCTTTTGGGTACTTTTCTTGTTGACAGCTATGCGGACGAATTTTTTGATCGCTTTACAATTTTTTTTTTTAATTAGGTCGTAAGGACCTAATTTATTTTATAAAAATGTATGTGTGAAATTGCCGATTATTGATATTTGCTATTGTGAAGATTGATATCTTTCATTCTGTTCAGAATTCCAAAATCAAATTAATTTTATAAAAAAACATAACATTTTGTTTTAAAAAAAATTTAAATCGTTGTTTCTGTAAGCATGGAAAAATCGCAATTGTGCACTTTTTTCGAATACGAGTTCCGTCGTGGCGTCAACGCAGCACAGACATCATGCAATGTTAACGAAGTGTATGAACATGGTACCGCATGTGAACGTACGGTCCGTTTTTGGTTTGATCGTTTCCGTTCTGAAAATTTTGATCTCAACAATGAGCCCACTGGCCGAAAGTTGATAACGATGAATACATATTGGAAGCAGATTCATCTCGAACCACGTTGGAACTTGCAGCAGCCTTCAACGTAAGTGATAAATCGATACTGATTCATTTACTTCAAATTGGAAAGATAAAAAAGCTTAGAAAGTGGGTACCGTATGAACTCACTGAACAAAAACCGGCCAAGTGCGAGTCGGACTCGCGCACCGAGGGTTCCGTACAATTTAAAATTATTAAAAATATTTTTATTATACAGGATGGCAGGAACATCGACGCGCAAACTGTAACCATGAATTTAGCACATGAGTTTAGATCCCATAGCACTGAAATTTTTCGTCGGTTATTAAAAAAAAAAATTGCTATACATACGTTTTGACCGCGTAGGTATTGCACTTTTCTATGCAACAGAAGATATATTTTTTTTATAACCAACGAAAAATGTCTACGCTATGGGGTCTAAGCTCATATGCTGAATTCATGGTTACAGTTTGCGCGTCGATGTCCCTGCCACCCTGTATAATGTAACTAATAAAATTTACGGTTTTCGTAATTTTTCCTTTATCTGTGCTATAAGACGTTGCTTCGTACCAAATTTCAAGATTCTGAATTCACGGGAAGTACCCTGTGTAGGTTTTGATTCCCTTGCGAGTGTCGAAAATTTGCGGCATAAACGGCTGTATCTTTTGACTGCGTTGGCTTAGAAGTTTGATTTTTTCACAGCTCCAAGGGTCAGTAAACCTGAGTTGCCAACTTGATACCTCCACGCGTTCCTGAGAACAAGGGTCTTGACAGACAGACGGACGGACAACAAAGTGATCCTATAAGGGTTCCGTTTTTTCCTTTCGAGGTACGGAACCCTAAAAACAACAAAATCTCGTCAAAATACCGCACAACGGACCGTCTCAAGACTATAGGAGTTACGACTAGAAACTCTCCGTCACCCATCATACTCACCAGACCTTGCTCTAACTAATTTCCATTTTTATTCGAAATTTGGATAACTTTTTACAGGCGAAAAATTTCAAATACATTGAGGCGGTGATAAACGCCTATAAAAGTAAATCGATTCACGTCTCCAGGATTTTTATAGTAGAGCTATCATCGTACTTCCACCAAAATGGCAAAAGTGCATCTTCACAAATGGCTCTTCATTATTACATCAATTACTGAAAACTAAAATTTTCTTTAAAAATAAATATATGATTTTTTTAATCTAAAACGGCAATTTCATGGGTAAGGTACGTACCGTACATATTACTTTAAGTCTGATAGCTTATATATTACGTAAATATTATACAGCTTTTAATTTTTAAAAAGCTTATGGTGGGATTCCATATTTTAAAGTTTCTGTTCAAGCCTGCTAAAGAACAAGCAGTCAGTTTCTTCCAGTGAAAGCTTTCACATATCTAAGGGAAAGGGAAGCAATGTCTCAATACCCGCTAATGACAACAAATTCCGATTACTTGTACACATTCTCATAATTAATCCCGCAGATATACTGACATTATATGTGATAAAAATATTTCAATTCAGCCGATCGATTCTTAAAAACTCACCGTGAAAAGTTAGGTAAAGTGAGCTTAGAGTGAGCTGTTAATAGTGTCAATCCCTAGCATTAGTTGGGAATTACAGCTCACTCCACGCTCACTTCACTTAAGTTTTCACGGTGAAATGGTTACAGAATCGTACTGCAGTTCGGTGTTTCTCAATCCATAGAAAACTTACCAAAAACCAATCTACCTAGCCTTTTCCCAACTATGTTGGTGTCAGCTTTTAGTGTTCACAGATGCTGCTGAATACCAGTATTTTACATCGAGCGAGTGCCGATCTGACCTCCACAAACCAGTTAGGGTAAGGTTTCTCAAGTCGTACTACCGCCTAAGTCGTACCCCGATGATATCCTAGCTGCTGTGTATAAGAAGTGTCATCTAGTGACGTAGATTTGAACTAAATAGTCGAGCAAGCACGTGAAAACAATCGGACGGCCGGCCGTCTTGCGGAGTAAAAGTAATCAAAAAGTAAGCTTTTTCAACAGTTTTCAATTAAATTTTCAGCTGATTCGTAATTTTTTTATAAAAGGAATGTAATTTTCAACTTATTTTTTTGTTCACGTCTATTTTTAATGACAATCTGGCAATCGTTTAAGCATACTAAAACAGTAGATTTTTTTTAGATTATAAGAGTAATTTTATTTTGAAACTTAGAATACCTCGCAACTTTAGTCAAACCTGTGAGGAAATTCTTTACTCGTACCGGTATGACTTAGGTATTCAGAAAATTGAGTGTTCAATTTACTTAACTTTTTTTACCAGGCAATAAATATGGAAAAGACAAAGTACAATAGTTGGAAGCTGGAAAATATGAACGAAGCTTTAGATAAACGAAAGGAAAATAATCGTGGCTATGTCAACTATGTAAGGTAGATCTTCAAGAAAACATGATTTAGTTTTTGAAATGTAAAGGTTGGGTACATGACCTATGTGCCGGCGCCTAAAGTAAAATAAAAAAAATATATTTATGATATCTGTGTTCGACCACAATTGCCAGGCTTAACTTTGTATGTTTATTAAATTATAATTTTGTTTTCTATGTTTAGTTTAGTTTGTAGGTCACTATGACTGATTTTGTGACTATTAACCAAAGAAAGACATTTTAAGTTGATCTTAGAGATTCAGACTGAATTTTTTGTAACTTTTGTTTATTTTAATGTGATCTCTTGTTATTACTTAAGTATTTTTCTATATCGTTTATAATGTCTTCACTAGAGTCTTATTCTAAGTACGAATTAGGCGACTAGGTGCCTTAATCGTACCGAAGGTACATTTCTGAAAATCGTTAAAATACCTGCATAATATGTTGATAAGAGATTTTTAAATTTCTATGAATGTTGATTAAAAGGTAACTAAATAAAGATTCTACTCATGCAAAAGATTTTGTTTTATTTGAATGTCATTCAATATTACAACATTATTTCCGACTTGAGCAGCCTTACCTGGGTTACCCTTGGTAAGACTGGTTGTAAGACATTTGGTCTTTTTACTACACATAACTACTGTCAAATTTCTAAAAATGACAGCCAGGCCCAACGGCTCATCGTTTTTTTTTTTGAGGCACGGTGTTGTCGATTCGTAATGGATCCATAAAATGACCGCGGCGAGTGTAGCTTAACCGATCGACCAGTGCAGCTGTTATTATTAGGCCCAGAGCTCCTTAGAAAACTTACTACAACTTATGTATTTCAGACAAAATACCTGCACAGCTAAGTAGGCTAGGTCATTCACCTATGATACAATGATTTCATGAAGCGATGTTCCTTCACTTAACCCTTTGACAGGAAGTTTGGTCGGTTACCTACCTAATTCAGACTTATACGAAACAGTCAATGGATTTAAATATCTCCCTCACTGGAAATAAGTACCATTTTACATTATAAAAAAAATATTACAAACCCTCCAAAGTGTCAATACCCAACTATCTCTCAGTGTATTACAAAAAAAAAAATACAGCAATTTGAATAAAATCAAGCATTCATTCTAATTTTAGATCTTAAAAGCAGTACTACCGAACGAAGCCTTTATAACATTAAATACATTTATTGAATCGAGAATTCAAAAGATTTTGTTAAATTAATATACTATTTTATCTAAAGCTATTGATTGTAGAATCTGTGCTCCGAGCAATAATCCGAACTGTAACTCGAGGATTGTAGCGCGCCCGCGTAGCCGCGTAGCCAGTGCCGCCGCGAACTCGTAGAGCGTCGGACGTGAAGTGCTACGTCGCTACGACCAACAGACCTAGCCGTATTTATTCGGGCAAAGTCGGGACGGAGTGACTCGTTCCGACTTAGTGTAGTGACTAAACTGTGACCGTGTTTGTGTTTTATTCTCGTGTTCCATTAATGTTTTCTCGATAATTGATACGTTTTACAGGTAAAATCCTTTTACTTGGTAATAAAATAGGTTTAAGTTGTACCACTTTTGGTACTAGGTTTTATTTCAGACGGGGAACGTTAAACGTTAAGCGCCGGTAACTAATGGACCGTTGAGATAAGAAAGCTTTGTGGAAGTACAGTTATTAGCCGGTTTAAAGAGCCGGTCATTGATAACAGTTGAAGGGGAAAGCCTTTAACCGTTACTTAGTATGACGAAAATGGTTATCTCTATTATTAAAATGGTGTTCTGCTTTAGTATAAATTAATATTAGTAAAAGCCGTTTTAAAAATTTTTGGCAAAAAATATGCCGCAGGTTAAAATAGAAGGCCAGTTTGCTTAATACCTTTTGTAAATACTCCAACATTTGGTGGCAAACAAATGAAAGCGATAAAATCATTTAGGGAATATAATTTTTATTTGTATTTCCATTTTATTACAGTTCTATTTTATTTGCGCGTAAAGTGGTATGACGTTTTAATTTTAGGGAACATGTTAGTGGTCCGTGCAAAGTATATAGGAATTCATTCTAGCCACTAATTGGTGTGAACACGTATTTTAATATTAGTTCAAAAACCGCTTAGGCAGTTGCTTACTACTCTTGGTATTGACATAATACTGCATCCTTGTAAATCCGAACACACTTATTTTAATCAAAGCATAAAATAGCAACTCAACTCCACATAGGTCTCACAAAACACAACTCAGTCTTAAGTTTAGAACAAAAAAAAATCATAAAACACAAAACCATCTCCTTTTTTGAAGTCAGTTTATGTAGGACTGCATTTTGAGTCCTATTAACACGTAAATTCTCTTAGCTATCCGGTAGCAACGTCGTCCTGTCTGGTTCCTAGTCACGATGACATGCGAATGGTAATCCTTTGCAGAAAAAGGTTGTTCACTATCCTACAGTTGGGTATATCCAAACTCGTATGCTTTCACTGACTAGACTGGTTCACTCAAATCTGTATTGTTCTTTCCTCAAAAGACCATTTCAGGCACTTGTCTTTATATGATGTGACCAAGATTATGTGTAGACTTTAATAGAGACTTTGAACCTTGAGTTTTTTTCACCATTTCTTCTCAGGGGTAGTCAGATAGGAAATGTCGACTCAATCTAGCTTATTTTTTATGATATGGCGTGTAAAAGTGTTTTCGATATCTTAGTAACGGAATTAACAATTTCATTTCATTATCAGCTTTTTTATAAGGCATGTGTGAGATGCTGCAGCGTATGCAATAACGTATCCTTCAAAACTGGTAGTACCTACGTCAAAACGGCTTATAAATGCTGGAGTTTCACGTTCCTGGTCGCAAGATGAATTGAAAGTGGAAAACGAAAGACGAGAGTGCACGAGGGTGGAACTGTGGACATGTTAAGAACACCCCCGACAATAGATTGCATGCACTCTTGTTTTTTTTTTATTGATAAATGAGCCCGCTTTCGGCCTCGATCATGTCTGATTGAAAGCGATGGATGAGATCTATGATGGAACGAATGTGCCTGCAAGATGCCTGTTCACTCTCTTTGCCACGGTTTAATTATCTACACAATTTTTTTTTTTTGGGAAGTCCTCATTGGTATCTTCCGCTAGAGGAAAGTTATGTCAGACTCTTGCTAGCTTAGAAAACCACTGAGGCCGTCCTCAGCACATCTTGTTTGGTCAGGATCTACCTTTATTCGCAAACGATTCATAATTAGCTACTCTTTTCTTTCTAAAACTTTCTCTGTTTTTTTATGCCATGTGTGAAGTCCCTAAACATATACTGAACGTGTTTATAAGCAGGTCGAAGGTTTTGAACCTGGCATGTATCAGTGTGTTTTTCAATGAAATCATTTAAGGAGTACCTGCTGATGATAAGCTTTTTTTTAACATTGATTCAGTCAGTGTCAAGTCGCCTTTCCATCTTTGTACTAATGGAGGCGATGGTAATAATGTAAGCTAGTGTAATCTGAAATATTCAATACGCAATGTGCAAGTGTTGTGGTCAGTGCTCCGACCTTACTATAGAAGAAGACGCTTTTGCACACACAAGTTTGTTCTTTACAAGTTTCGTATCTGCAAAAAACTTTCGAGTTAATAATATCAATAGAAGAATTAATAAAAAGTAAACAAATATTATAATGGGTGGTAGGGACACCGACGAGCAAACTGAAACCATGAAGTCAGCACATATTTCTAGATCGTAGCGTAGAAACGAGATGTCAGTTATCAAAAAAAAAAGAAAAAATCCGCTGTTTCATAGTAAAGTGCATTTACATAGATCTTCAAAATGTATGGAACATTTTTTTTTTATAACAGCTGTAATATTTCAGCGCAGGTGATTCAGAATCATGAGCTTGGCATGAACATAATTAAATCCATTATGATAAAAAACTAAATTCAATCAATCAACTCGGCATCACAGTCCAGACACAGACTTTTCCGAAGCTTAAAAATATTTGAAAGAAAACCTAAAACCTCTTTATTTCACGTCAAAATCAATTAGTAAAGAAATAAAAATAGCCTTTATTTCGTTGATTGAGAGCTTAAAGGTAAATGCTTCAAATCAATTCGAGAGAGGCAAAGAGAAATTTCAATTTTTCAATTTCAAAATTGTTCAGCAAGCGTTCTGCAGGTGAGGAAAGCGTTCATTTTTGAGAGAAAAATAAATCGACATAGCCTATATTACTATATGCGAAATGAATCCAGGTTAGTAGAATACTCTATGGAAGATACGCAGGTAGATATCCACGTAAATAGTAATCCTGAACTAAAGATTTTAATTAATGTGTTAATTTATTATCCCATGTAATGAAAGCAAGGTTATTGCCTGGATTGACTACTTAGAACTTGCTGATTGAAAAATCCAAAAACATTTTGCCTAACCACGAAACCAACCACGCATTTACTTTATACTAAGTAGTAATCCTAGATATTTTTTACCTGTGGCAATTGACGTCTGACAGTTCTAGTATGGTAAAACTGTCAATTTAAAATTTATTCTCAGGATAAGACTTATTACAGGTTTAAAAATGCGGTGAAATCCGCCCTTAATCTAATAAATACATATTACTACAAATTAAAGTCGTTTCGTGTCTGACCGCGTTGATATTCTAAACTACGCCACGTATTTTGATGTGGTTTGCAACATCATTTAGAAAATGTTTTACGGAAGGTATATGTGTAAATTACATAAATATTAAATTTACATATATAATATCGAAATCTCGATGTTTGCCAAGTTGTAAAAACCAGCGGGTCGCTAGTAATCTAATAAAAGGAAACAATGCAAACTATTTCCCACCATACCATGCACAACTCAGCAAAATATTCATAGTCCCGGTAATATAAATTACAATTTCTAGCTCTAAATAACGCGGCCGCACCGTAAAACAAAACGCAAATACCGTAAACAACTTTATAATAGTGTTTACTACTCTCGTGACGTCACAAGCCTAAGTGGGTTAATAGAATTATATTGTCAGGCTATTTTAATAATAATTTATTCCTGGTAAAGTGACAAAAGCTGTTATGAGTCATATTAACTGGATTCATAATTATTTAGATTATTTTTACGACAATTTTATGTTGAGTTCACTTGAGGTCGCGAGTCGTTAAAACTACTGGGGAAACCCTTTCTCTCGGTAGAGGTAGGAGGTTATAGGTTGTTAACCCGTGACATCATCTTGCATTTTTATATCTACACATAGCCTTGGGATATTCTTTATATGAAATAACATAACATCATGCCTGTATTACCCGAAGGGTTAGGTAGAGGTGCACTTATAGTACAGTCACGAGCACCAATATTTCAACACTTGGCAACTTTCAATTACGATTTCTCGTGAAATAACGAATGCAACGTTGGAATACGACACATTACATAAACCTATGGGTTCGAAAATGCTATGTTCGTAACAACATAAAATTTCATTCAGAAATAAAGGAGTAAATCGCTTTTGAATAAAGCTGAGTGGATACATACTTTTGCTCGTGACTGTACACCCACATTTCACCAATAAAATGACTGGCAATTTATTACTGGTGGCACCTATTTGGTATCCTAAACAGAAATCTAAAAATATTAAAAGTTAATTATTTTACCCCGCCTCAGTAATAAATTAACCACATAAAAACGTTTGAAGTAATTCTCTACTAGAACTTCTCTTTGAAAACTTCAGGAAATCATCTATTTTTGTCTATATTTTTGTGTAGAGAAAATGTAAAGAAAGTCGTTATAGGTAGTCAGAATCCCGAAAGTCTGACAACCAGTCTTACCAAAGGGTATCGTATTACTCAATAACTGGATTGTGGAGGTCAGATAGGCAGTCGCTCCATGTAAAATACTGGTATTCAGCTGCATATTCAGCTGAAGCCGACCCCACTTTCCCCAGTTGGGAAAAGGCTAGACAGATGATGATTTTCATGTACAGAAACCTCAAAAATAACACTGTTACCTTTTATACTTCACATTGACCATGAAAATATAAATAACAGCTCTCGGACTTTCGCCAAATAAGTGGAAATAAATCCCAGAGAAATATTACAAATATACATTTTCAGAATGATTCTCTCTCTTCTTTTAAGATATACTAGATCAAATGCGTATCACTCATAACGTTTATACCATCACGTTTTACAATTGGTCCGTGATTTACGCACTTCCCAAAAAGTTATTTTTATCGCTGAAAAATTCACTCGCCGAAGCTTATTTTAATTTGCTCAACAACCATCTAGGGGATAATTCTGGCCTACAGAGCGTACATTTCAAACTCATGTTTCCAGCCCTGTGAATAACTGATTACGTCATTCCTACTTCCAATTTTTTTCACATCGTCATTTTAGGGAGGCACAATATACGACTGGAATTATAACACCCTTGAAAGTTTTTATTTATATAAAAAAAAGGTCGACAAAACAAATAGGACCAAACCGTATATCTTCCCGAAAACTTTGAAGGGAACAACTTGTGTAAAAGGGCAACCCCTACCCATTGTGCTAATATTAATGTTTTATGTAATATTTCTGCAAAAAGTTTTTGTGTCCTCAACTTAGGACTAAATAAAAGAGCTTTTTTTAAAAAATTACTGCCATCATGATGATACGTTTAACACACTCAATGTTCAGAATAGAATAGTTCTTTATTTGCACAGAAAGTAGGTACAAGTTACAGATGTCAAGTTTAAAATGATCCTTATACTAACTACCTTAACTAAGGCATGCAAACAGTTTTAGCTATAATAATAAAAACTCAGTAATATATATTACTAGCTGCGCCCCGCGGTTTCACCCGCATAAGTTTCGATCCCGTGGGAATGTCGGGATAAAAAGTATCCTATATGTTAATCCTGGTTATAAACCATCTGTGTGCCAAATTTCATCCAAATCCGTTCAGTAGTTTTTGCGTGAAAGAGTAACAAACATCCATACATCCATACAAACTTTCACGTTTATAATATTAGTAGGATTAACACATTCAATCATATCAATATAAGTTTACCATGTCAAGGTGAAATTCATAGCAATCATCCTTGTTAACAGGCCAATCTTTTTTACCATGGCGTAAGCAATTTTTGTATAACAATTGCCGACACGGAACCCTAACTTCATTATAATTTTACCAGCCCGTATACCGTTGAACATGGGTCCCCAATGACTACTTCGATGAATGGTCAAAAGGAAAATTGCCATAACCTTGCTTGTCTGATGCCTTGATGGGCGTAGTCTGTTGTTGCTAACAGGAAGAATATAAACATGACATGGAAATGGAATGGAATATCCCAAATGTACTGACGCTACATACTAGGCCCAACTAAACCAAAAAGTACCATCGACTCGAAAATTAGAAGAAGCAGAAAACAGGACGCACCTCTTCACGTTTACTTCCACTACGGGATTTGATGGATTAGGAATAGCCAATTCTTTACTCAGAGAACCATGTATGATGATCAAATTCTTCTTGTATTTTATCTGCACGAACTTAAATGCGAACAGCTCATGTCATGAAAAAAAGATTGTTCAATCAGAAACGTGTTAGCAGTACTGACTTCACAAGATGTGTTGGATTTAGGTATTTTCAAGGAGCGAAATCATATAGCAATTTTAAACACGTTACTTTCCTATACAACGGGCGCATGTCAACTTTTTGAACTGTTATTCATGTAAAATATTTGCAATTGAAATATAATTAGATACAAGTGAAAAATAACTTTAAATTATATTGAAGAGGTATGCAAGTAATGCTACGTGGAGACAGTACAAACTTGATACATAAGACCAAAATCGAATCACAGTGAAATGCTACCTAATACGATTTAGTGTTACCAGAACAGTTGGAAATAAACAAACCCATGTTTACCTCCTGTCAATTAAATACACTGAAATTTGGTTATACAGAGCTAACATCAGGATGTTTCTTCAAGTTAACAACGTATGTTTGATATTGTCATTGTTATTACATTATGCCTTCACTTTCGTTGAAGGGAATTCGATTGTGTAGGTAAAGTTAATATTTATTGGGAAGGGAGTTTGCGGGGGAGTGTAGTTATTTGTAATTGAAAGGGTCAATAAATGTATATACATCAAGATAATAATTATGATATAGCTTTGTTTGTGTGATTGTGAATTTGCACGTGTCAATTTAAACATTTCATGATATTCTATTTATGAGTTTACTGTATAACCCTCACACTTTCAGCGCAATGATTATAATGTTATACCTTCTATAGGAGCACTTAAATTTTAACCTATACCTATACAGGTTAACCTGTTTCGACAGATCGAACTAGAGAGCAATTTTCTTCTTTTTTTTTTGTCAAAACTGGTACATGTACGGTATTATAATCTCCGTAAGAAGTCATAATTAAGATAATTCAATAAGATTAGGCAGTTTTTATATTTATTTTATTACGCATTTTAAAGTCGTAATCTTAATTCGTAATCAGAATATTTACGTTTTATGACAGCTGTCGAAAAACTGTTAACCTAGTGGACAAGTGTAAGGAAAATTCTTTGTGTACTTTAAAATAATTAGCATTTTTGTGTTAATTAAGGGCATTTTCTTTTATCAAATCTATACCAATTTATCAAATCTAAAAGTGTTTGATTTATTAATGAATTATATTTTTATATTTATTTTATAAATGAAATTTATAAAAAAAATATAATGACAAACAAAAAGGCCTTTTTAGAAAAGATATAAAACATCTCGTATTTTACAACAGGTACTTTCTAGCTAACGAGCTAGGTATAAACGTAACAATGAAGGAAATAAATGTAGGATCGCATAAAACGTGCAACTCCAAACGTCACGTAAAAACCATTACGTATCTAATGCATATAATTCTTACTATAAAATCTTGGTTTAAGGAGAAAAGAAAAATATTTTCAGCAAAGAAAACTTGGATTATTTACGTTTCTTTCAAAGCTCTAATGCTAGTTTTAGTACTAAATCTAGGTGGAGAGGTCAACGACCTAGGCGACATGTATGAATGACGTGGCATGCATATGTTTGGGGTTTGGTCGGCCGTCTCTTTGGCCTGGCACTAAAAATACAGATATTTATTCAGTACCTACATTCAGAAAAGTTATGTGATAACCCAAAATAGTTTCACTGATAATTGAAAAAGGGATTGGAATATGGTTATTTGTTTTGTACAAAGTTTGGTCCAATGTTTTTCGTATAAAATCACTTATTTCTTCTATCTACAAGGTACATAATCCAATTACCCTTTGTAAGCACTAATGGTGGTAATTCTATCAGATATTACCCGCATCAATTGGATCGAACCATTTAATAGAAAACGTTGGGACCAGTAGCTATTAGTAGAAGATAATGAAAATGAATCCATCTTGATAGAGAAATCAAAAGAAGAATCAAGGCAAAAAGGTCTGCCTGAGACCGTAAAGAGGCTGAATTTGAAAAAAAACCATTAAGTTGAGCAGACTTGAAATGAAAAAAAAAAAGGTTTCATTGTCTTGACTTAAAAATGACTAAAAAATAAAACGTATTACATAAAGTGCGTGTATATTTCATTCTAGACCAGCTTAAACGTGGTCCTAATCTGATGCTGAAACCTAGACCACACAAAAGGCTATCTTAATCAAATATCTTAACTTGACCGATAGACTTGTCAACTCTATTTAGCTTAAGACGGCTTTCAAAAGAGGGTCTCATGCGTAACATTTTAGAAGATTGTAAAGATATAAGAGAGAAAATTCTCGTAAGTTGGATCAAAGATTTGAAGTTTGCATAAAATGGAAATTTAGTTACAGAGCATTACTTAAAATGATCAATGTATACAGGGTGACTTATAATTTGTTATAACCGAGGGGAGGTGGATGAAGAAATAACCCACCTATACGTACAAGCTCTATTGGACTGACGCAGCAGTGGTTAACTTAAAACTAAGTGACTAACCTACCCTATTTTTATTACATCACATAATCAGTGGGTACCCACATAATATCCCTCCACCTTTAATCAGAACAACTTCTTATAATCCACTGCGGGTCTATTGCGTTTCGAGCGCGCGTCTGGCTCGGTTTCTACAGAGGGTGCTGCTGAAATCACTTGCCATTCCCGTGGAGTGGTCGCCGTGAACAAGCACCGATGTCGAGGTTTCTGGTTGTTCTGTTAGCTCCTCAACGGAGATTTCAGCTGTTCGGAGCTTGTCGAATGTGATGGCAGTATAAATGCGGGAACGATCTCTTCGCATGGCCCATCTTCCCTCCCTCTAAAATCGAGCAACTGGGTAGTATGTCTTTTGACGGTTTGGCCCGGTTCACTCGGTTGTACTACATAATTATACAGTTTTGGCAACACAAACATTTACGCCACGAGACCAATATTGTTTTTGTCGAAAACATCAATCCGTTTCTTACTAAACTTCAACTATATCCGACGACCCTGCTTAGTTACAGCTTTGTTGACCATACTCACGCAATCTTCCCATGGCGACAGGCAGAAACCACAGAACACTACCTGCTACGATGCTTGCTAACACTACTTTTGTTTCGTTTAGGTTCATACATCTGCACCCTAATGCGTAACACACTATCAATCACAATCTGAATTATTTTGAAGGATATTGGTAATCCATTGCTTCATATTATTGTCATCGATAACTTTGTCTGCTCAACAACGTAAATAACGCAATGAATGTTGTTGAACTGTCAAAATGAAAGTCGTTGCTACCGTGTGTTACGCGATTATCCCGCTGGTGATACACGCACGCCGATTCATCATCAGCCGAGCCTTTTCCCAACTATGTTGGGGTCGGCTTCCAGTCTAACCGGATGCAGCTGAATACCAATATTTTACATGAAGCGACTGCCTATCTGACCTCCACAACCCAGTTAATGGGTAATACGATACCCCTTGGCAAGACTGGTTGTCAGACTTTCGGGCTACTGACGACCCGTAACGACTGTCAAAGATCCACGAATGACAGCCGGGACCAACGGCTTAACGTGCTTTCCGAGGCACGGAGGGGTCTTGGTATGTGAAAATGGTCACCCATCCACGGACCAACCGCGGCAAGCGTAGCTTAACCTAATCGATCGACCCGTGCGGCTGTTATTACTTAGCCACAAGCCACGCACGCCGATTGCTACTCATTAAAAAGTAGTCCATGTACAACAGTTACACCATTCATCTTCTCACGTAACTATTCTCTTCCTTCTACGTAGGTAGTCCATTCACTATCCACACAGTATAAGTACTGGCAATCAATTTCGAAGGAAAGTAGGTAGAAGCACTAGCTTGAAACGAAATAGTGCTGACATTTTGGGACAGAATTTTATTGGTCTGCCTGGTTGCGAGGCCTTAGCATTTGAAATACGGGTCCGGCCTAACAATGCCTGTTTAGCTAGAACGACCATGCGGGGCTTTCTGGCTAAGTACAATTAAAGCGTTGATGTTTCGACCCAATTTGTTTAATTATGTAAAAAGTACGCTATGTTGGTTTGGAATGTGACGTAGTTGAATATTATTTTTTTATGGTTTGGAAAACATCAGTAAATATAAGTGGTGAAGAAATTGATATTTGGAAGATTACTACTAAGACCAGCTAATTGCGTAACAGACTTCCATTCACAATCTGAGTTATTTTGAAGGATGTTGCTAATCCATTGCTTCATACATAGGTATAATAATGTTCGAAATTGTTTGCTCAGCAACGTAAATAACGCAATGAATGTTGTTGAACTGTCAAAATGAAAACCATTGCTACTGTTAGTGTGTTACGCAACTACCCCGCTGGGCAATTATTATTTTCGTTTAAGAAAGAAAATACATTTATTTTCGGCAAATATGACGCATAAAAAACAGCAAATACACAAAAAAAAAATTACAAGTTGGGGGTAAACATGCGTCACATTAACGCAAAACGGCCATCGCTCAGCACTGTAAATGTACTTTTTAGTTACCCAAAGCTGAAAGCTAAGCTTTTAATTTACCAAGCTATCAGACAAAAAACATTTTATACACAGTACAGTCTAGACCATACTTATGTACGGCACCTAAAATGTCTCCAACGCAGACATCACTTAAACTCACTCTTACGCCCAATCACATCACTTCAACTAGTAACTTTTAACGGTAGAAACAAACTACGGCACTACAAAACTGCGGTCTGGTTGACATCATCACTTCAACGCCGGCTATCGCTGAAAATCAGCGCCTGGGCTCTGTCTCGTATTGGGTCTTAGCATTATGCTGAGCGAAGGCCGTTTTGCGTAGATGTGATGCATGTTTGCCCCAACTTGTTATTTTTTTGTGTTTGTGTTCATTTTTATGCGTCATGTTTGCCGCAAATAAATGTATTTTCTTTCTTTTTTTATGGAAGTTTCGATCGGCATAAAATGCTTTTATAGTTACTAAGCGATTCCTTTTTAGGTCTCTGAATACTAAATCTACGTTCGGCGTCATCATAATAGATCCATTTTACGTCATTGAATCTGCTTCAGGAGATTGAAAATGGCGTTTTTATCAATGAAGTTGGTTCATTAACACCGGTATTTTTTACCTTTAAGCCTCAACTGCACTGGCGCAATTGTCAATCGCAATTTTACTGGCAATGTTCGCATCAAATCCATTGCGATGCACGCGTATAAGTAGCTTTTTGCTGCAGCTTTGCCCGCGTGGAGGCAGGAAATTATAACACAGAAATGTGTTAAAGTAATAAAACATATTCTATATCCTAACCCAGGTCATAGAATAAAGGGCTAAGGAAGGAACACGGGTGGGTTTTAGTCATTAAGAGTCTGACACTCCCTTCCGCTCCACCCAGAGCGGGAGGGGTCATTTGGTGATTTCCCATCCACAAAAAAAAAAGGTCATAGAATAGAATAGAATAGAATACTCTTTATTGTACACCATACAAGTCATGGGATGGTCATGGCCATGGTCAGGTCATGGTCTTCCTGTGTGTCAAATTATACCGTTCAACCGACGGGCGTGAACAGATAACAGAAGTCTAGATTTAATTACTTTCATCTTTATAATATTAGTATGGAACTATAGATATCGATGAACGGCCGCGACTTATGAGTTGTAGGTCTTAGGTTCGAACCCAGCAGGCCAATTCTCGTAATTTAAAAAGGTCAAAATCTAGTCGCTGTCTCATTGCGGCGACAAACAAATGTCAAAAACTTGTAAAAATGTAGGAGTGAAATTTGACGTATTTTTGACAGATTGAGACTGAGATCAGACTGTGAACGTTCTTAAATTTACCAGAATTACCCCTCAGATAGGCGTTTTACTTTATGTACCTAAATATTAAACGTTGAAGGAAAACATTGTCAGGAAACCGGCATGTCCTAGAACCAAAAATCGCAAACATGTGACATCTATCAACCCGCACTGGGCCCGTGTAGTGGATTACAGCCCACGCCCTCACCGAGAGGAAGCCTGTGTCCTAGCAGTGGGAACATCATAGGCTGATTATGTATATCATGTTTAGTTAGGGATGAAACATGAATATTAAGTAGCGTCACATTGATTATTTCAAGCATTCCACTTACAGAATATGCACAAGTGTGGACAAGACTACACGATAACACTGCGATAGCGGTCGAAGTAAATTATGCCACCTCCAAAATTAGGACTGCCGGTCCAATGCACATAGTTTAGTTGCCAAGAACTTAGCATGTCCACCGACACTTGATTTAGGGTGCATGTTGCTGCGTATCGGATGTATATTACATACAAATTGTTTAAGGAAACTAAGGGAAACAGTTTCTACGATGCTTGTTAGTGATTTCTTGGCAATTTGTGACTTTGATTCTTGTAGAAGCTATGAATCCTACGTTATTAATGTACGCTTTTAAATCGTGGGTAGGTATACTTTTCTCGTTTAATATTACTTGTGAAGGCAACGTTGACGCAGGGGCGGACCAACTGCTCAGCCGCTGTTCAACACACACACATTTAACCGGTGTAAGGAGCACGATTTCAGGATTGGTTAATTGTTAATGTTCCACTAGTTTTGCCCACGTGGATGTGAAATATCCCATAGGAACTTACTACCGAGACCAAAATTATCATTTGTCCTGACCCAGGACAACCTAACTGATTTTGACAAAATTTGGCACACTGGTGCACCATGAGGTCTATCTATGTGCCCAATTACGTCTGCAACAGACTGATAGACAGAATTGCTTTCGCATGTATAATAATATTAGTATCGATAAGTATAATACCTAATAGCCACGGCGCTGAATGTAGTAAATGCATTCACGGTGCAGAAGAGATCATAATGAGGATTCCAAAGCTCTACATTTAGTGTTCAAAATGCCTTTATGTCCACAGGAACATTACATAAACGTTTATGGCAATGAACTCTAAGTGTTGGTCAGTTATAACTTTGCAAATGGACATGTTACTTCGCACAATTACGTCGTTTTAAGAGGTTAGCACTTATGTTGAAGGAAACGGTACGCGGAAGTACGTTCCTAGGTTGTTTTTATATTTAATTGATGTTCGCGTAATTTTGGGATAGATAAAAGGAAGCTTGTTTTTATTAAGTTTAAATTTTCATTCTCTCAGTCACTAACTACAACACTAACACTTGGCATCAAAACCCATGCCAAGATTATTTTGTAGAAAAATAGAAATAGAAAATATTTTCTGTCCAGGTAATACAGTAAGCAGGTTTACTGGTTAACAGCAAGTTAAGACGACATTAGTAGCTTAAAATACTACCTACAGCTAGGTTATAATTTAGTATTGGGGCTAGACAGTTAGTCTATTTGGGGCTCAAACTAGACAGTTAGTCTATTTGGGGCTCGAGGACTGACATCTCAACGTTTAAAAATATACTTACCGATAATGTGGTCTTGTAAAGCTTTGGTTTCCTAAAAAATCGGTAGCCGCCATAAAGCGTTTGCGATTTACCGGTGAATGACGTCACTGAAACGTTGTTTATTAAAATAAATTGGTGTGCCTAGAGAGCGTTTCTTTGACACCGTTAAGTTAAACCCCGCTGCAATTATTCATGACAGCGGCCACAGCTCTTCTAAGACTTAGCAGGTTTAGTTGTAGCTTTCCACTACAAAACATCTAATAATCACCAGCTGTCTAGCCTTTTTCCAACTATGTTGGGGTCGGCTTCCAGACTAACCGGGTGCAGCTGAATACCAGTATTTTACATGGAGCGACCCAGTAACTGGGTAATACGATACCCCTTGGTAAGACTGGCTGTCAGATTTTCGGGCTTCTGACGGCCCGTAACGACTGTTAAAGATTCACAAATGGCAGCCGGGATCAACGGCTTAACGTGCTTTCCAAGGACGGAGGGGTCTTGGTATGTAAAAATGGTCACCCATCCACGGTCCAACCGTGGCAAGCGTAGCTTTACCTGATTGATCGACCCGTGCGGCTGTTATTACTTAGCTTCAAGCCCCTAATAATTGAGGATAAAATTCCTAGCATCACAATACTGCCTACAAGGGCTCTTAGATATCCTTAACCTCAAAAATATACAACCTTTCCGATACCAAACTACTTCCTACCACTTTTATCTAAACACACGACCAAAATATTTGCATTACCCAATCCCTTTTCAAATCTTTATATCTAGAAATAGCGCGGTATCCTTTCTGTAGGACAGCCGAATTCGATCAGATTTGACTCAGCGGATCGGGTATTCGATAAGAAACTAAATTATTGCCCGATGTTGCCCGAAACGATAGTATTCGGTGACAATCGATTCGAGCCCGTATGGTGTAAATCAGCCTTACGATTGCGAGATGCGTTATAAGGCTGGCATTTTATTTTGTGATGGAAGGCTCTAGAATCGTAGTCGGTAATAAACAAAAGACAATCTCAGACGTCGATCTACATGGTCTTCAAATATGATCTAACCAAGATTATGTCTGGACTTTAAAAGAAGCTGTGACCTCTGCGTTTGTTTCGGCCTTTCTTCTCAGATTAGTCAGATGGGAGACGCCGACCCCATTTAGTTTTTAAAATATGATTGACGTGTAAAAGTGTTTGTATAAACCTACTTACATAAAAAAATCATTTAATAATATTAGTGCAGACTGTGTTTCACCAACTTTAAAAGCAAGGGCTTTTTAATTCGACTACTGTAGGGACCTATTTATGTTCTAAAAATTTGGCTACAGGGGTAAGAACGTTTTAATGAATCACTTTGTTAGTTATTATTTACTAACTACCTCACAATGTTTTATAAATTATGTTTTATGGAGCGACTCCCTACCTGACCTCTATAACCCAGTTACTGAGAAATATGATACCTCTTGGTAAGAATGGTTGTCCGACTTTTGAACTTCTGACTACCCGTAACGACTGTCAAAGATCTAACTAACAGCCGGGGCCAACAGCTTAAAGCGCTTTCTGAGACACGGGGTCTTTCTTATGTAAAGATGGTCACCCATCCACGGACCAACCTTAGTAAGGATAGCTTAACCTAATGGATCGATACGTGTGGCTGTTATTACCTGCTAAAACTCGAGCCCCGTAGGTATCCGGTGTAGTGGGGCTGACTTTTTGTTTGGGAAGATTCCGGAATGTATTTCGGTAGAATAGCGGTGTGGTACCCATTGTTAGCTTTGACTTTGAAGCGTATCGCTTACAAGCGCTTGTTGCTGATTTTTCAACACACATCTCACGGAACGATGTTTTATTTTGACTTATTGTGAAGCGGCTGTATTAGTAACGATATGGAAAAGACAATTTTGTCTATAATACGGAATAAATCAGAAAAATAATACAGATTTCCTTATGTATGTTCAACGTTTTGTCCATAAAATAAATAAATAAATATTGCGCGAAATTTATTGCCTTGAAATCATAATCTGCCTATAATGTGCCCACTGCTGGGACACACGCCTCCTCTCATCTTTGTTTACAGATCAAACCAGACTATCGGATCTCACACTTTCGGACTGCCTTACTTCCCATAAGGAAAGTCTTAGATAGTATGACAGTTGGACCCGACGCATCACCGTGCGTTTCGATGCTAGAAAGGATGGTAGAGGTATAAAATGGTCACCCATCCACAGACAAACTGGGAATGGTGCTGCTAAACCTTGCAGTTGATCGTTATCTGTTTTTATAAATTATCTGATTCTATAGTTTAGCGTAAAATATGTCCACTACATTGAAAATAGTCACTAGTTTAAATACGCATAATTATTCGTGTACTACATTTTAATGGCAACGTCGCATTAGTTAATCGTAAAACCAACAATGTCAAATTAGGTCAACAATTGCAAGCGATGTTGTCGTTTTGTTACTTGTTGAGTTAAACCAATTTATTGAAATACGGACTATCTCGTGCATTATTATCTCTTTGTATTAAAATTAGGGTTGATTCGTTTAATTTTGAATATAATTATTATGAATTTAATCATTTTAATGCATGTATTTACGATGAAGTGCCATGATATGTACCTTCTCTATGTTATAATAATAATAATACCAGCCTATTAATATCCCACAGCTGGGCAAAATCCTCTTCTCGTACCAAGAGGGCACGAGCATTGATCACCACGCTTGCTTAAGACGGGTTGGCGATTTAAGACTTATCAACTGGAAGTTCAGGTTCCCTAACGATGTTTTTCCTTCAACCATTTTACATTTCTGGTCAGCCCTTTCTTCCTGTCATTTCATTTCATTCAAAATAAACACAGACAGAGATATGAGTTGAATAAGTCGCATTGGTAGTTGCCTAGATTTGAACCCATAACCTCGTGCATGCGAGGCCTAAACCACGGGGCCATCATTACACTTTACTCACACACTCTATATTGGCCGGATAAGGTCGCGGCCAAGCCTTCTCTTTTAGAGAAAAAACTAGTGACAATCACCCTAAACCAGCGCTGGGGATCTGTCTCGCATAGGGTCGTAGCATTATGCTGAGCGATGGCCGTTTTGTGTGGATGTACCGAATATTTCCCCCCAACTTCTTATTTTTTGTGTTTGTGTACTTTCTCTGCGTCATTTTTACCGCAAATAAATGTATTTACATCCAGCTGCTACCAGCTGCGAAGATCATCGCTCCGGCTATTCTGAGGGCGTCCTACCTTACGTTTACCCATTTACTCAAGAATACGTCTACCCCAACGGTCATCGGCTAATATGGCCGACCCATTGCTACTTCAGCTTGCTTATTCTGTGAGCTATGTTGACCACTTTGGTTCTCTGCCCGATCACCTCGTGCGGATTCGATCCCTCAGAGAGACTCCAAGCATAGCCTGTTCCATAGCTCGCTGAGCGACCTTGAATTTATGGAACAGCCGCGAAAGTCATAACTGGCAGGACGCACTGACTGAAGACCTTTGTCTTTAGGCTCTGTGGACTACACGACTAGAAGACTCGACGAATGTACCCAAACGCTGCCCAGCCCAGCTGAGTTCTTCCGTAAGTCTCCCTCTCAAAGTTAAAATACATTTATTACAAACTAAAAGTCACACAATATAATCATCATCATCATTGTTGCAGCCAAATGACACCCAATGACCCGACGGTGTCCCAAAAGAATCCTCAGAATGATAATTAAACTAAAACAAATTGCAGACCACATTTTCTTCTTAAAGCATTTCCAACAGAATTACAACATCACATTTCGGGGCAATTAACTGTTTTCTTGAACAGACAATTCAGGAGAAACGCATCGCAATTAGGTTTTTCAAGCTGCCTCACTGAAAGAAAGCCTATTAGAGTTGTCAGTCGGTCTGTCACTGTGTACATTCTGAGAAAATGGAAACGGAGAGCGTTTTCCCCGAGCAGCGTTTTTGTTAAAAGGAATCGTAATTAAAAATGTAAAGAGGATTACGTTTGTGAGTGGAGTCGGTGTGAGAGTACACTTGTGCTGTGATATGCTTTCCTGGTACAATTTTTGTGAAACTCTTGTTTAATTAAGTTTGAAAAGGACTATTGGTTTTGTCTTTCAGTTTGTCAGATTCTAAGTTCTGTTCCTCTGACCTTAGCTCTTAAACCCAAGTCTTATTCTAAGTTCTGTTCCTCTAACCTTAGCTCTTATTCCTAAATCTTAGAACACTAAGATCTATTTTGAGCTAGACTTCTTCATTGACAGTCAGTCAAAGATTTACATTTTTTTTTGTTAACCTGTTATCCCACAACTGGACTAATGTGGGACACCTTTGTCCAGTTGTCCATACTTTTCTAATTTTACTTATATTGTCCATGTATCCTCCAGCCAATCGGTCCGGACAGAGTCCAAATAATTTTACGTAAGAGCTAAAAAAAATATATTTATTTCAGACCACAGGTATAGATAGTCCATTTGGTTATGTAGTTATACACACGACTTAGAAACTAGTGTTAGTACTTACATCTACCAGAAAAACAAAACAAACTATTAATTACTACGATACAGTGGCTTCTAGGCATATCCGATGTCCCTACACGTGGGGCCTGTATCAGCTATAGTTTTAGAATGCTTACTAAGCACCACTCTTATATCAGTTACTTAACTTATTCTATCTTATACGAACTCAAAGATATACTTCCTGCAAAATATTTATATTGTATTTACAAGCCAGCCACCCATGTTAAACCTATACAGAATCAGAAACTAGACACCCAAACCGCTAGGATAAAAGGAAAAAGGTTATTTCAAAGCTCAAACCCGACCTTATTGAGAGCGCGTCAAGCCGTCGCAAAAAAAAACACTACACCAGCACGCTTTAAAAAACGCCGTAGTTTCATCTATGTAGCCGAGTTTACGTCTAAACTTTTTGACGGTAGCTTGAATACAGCGTCAAATTAAATTATCTAGCGAAACTCCGCATACGTGATCGATATTTATACACGACAAAATAAAAAATATAAATGATTTTTTTTTAAGACGTTAAACGACAAAAATACCCATATTGGGTTACGTCTTATTAAGACGCTAATCGTTAGGTACATAACTTTACGTAACGTTTATAAATAAGGGATTAATGTCCCACTAAGCATGTTACAAAGACACTGTTATAATTATGACTAGCACCACCCTAATTGCATCACACGATCAAGCACAATCTGAGTGATTTTGAAGGATATTGCTAATCCATTGCTTCATATGTTTGAAACAGTTGTCTGTTCAACAGCGTAATTAACGTAATGAATGTGTTTGAACTGTCAAAATGAAAGTCATTGCTCTGATAGTGTGTTGCGCAATTACCCCGCAGCTTGATTTGAAAACTACCTAAGCAGCAATTAAAGATATTCTATTCCATTCTACAGCATTCTGACGGACGATTTGGCATACTGACACAGTACGACAAAATGCTTAGCGGGGAATTTACTAAGCAACAGATTATGGTGAAACTGACCCTAAGTTGTATAAGTAACGCTTCAATCTGAAGCCGTATAATTTACATTTAGAGAAATAGGCTAGTAATCACGGAAGTCAATCGATTCGACCTTGGAATGGTGACAGTTTAGGCACCGATCATGACTGTTAAAGAAGTACCTACTTGTTATAGTCAAAACAATCAGTTGAAATTTCGAATAGTCTGACAACCCGAATTTAAGGAGGTCGAATGGGTCAGCTTTTGGGCCCTAAATGGATTCCTTAAATGTAAGGATTTCGGAGGACAAACAGCAGTTGCCTCGTGTAAAATTCTGATATTCTGTTAACTTTGACAGACTGAAGAACTGAATAGCAGACAGTATATTAATCTGAAATTAATTCAGTCTCCGTCCCGAATCTCAACGGAGCAAGTTCTTTTAGGAAAACGTTAAAACACAGTTGCTTAGTAGCACTAACTACCTCATCATCTGGCTGCCTTTTCCCAACCCAGTTACTCGGTAATACGATACCCTTTAGAAGACTGGTTGTCAAACTTTCGGGCTTCTGACTACCCGTAACGACTGTCAAAGATCCACGAATGACAGCCAACGGCTTAACGTGCTTTTCGAGGCACGGGGGGGTCTCGGTATGTAAAGATGGTCAACCATCCACAGACCGACCTCGGCAAGCGTAGCTTAACCTGATCGATCGACCTGTGCGGCTGTTATTATTAAGCCACGGGCCCCTCTAACTAATTACCTATAAACATAAATCTACATTGAGAGAGACTTTCCCATTGCTACTCAGTAGTTAGGTACAAATAAACGATGTCAGCTGTTTATGATACGGGGTAACAACAGTGCGTGATGGTGCTAGGATTGCACCCTTTGTTCGCAGTCGGGGTTGTCATATTGTTGTACACTTTGAGTATCGCTTGCAGCTTAGTAACCGGAGGCGGGAAATAGGGTGCGTTTGTTTATGAAACTATTTTAATTTTATCATTAGCTGGTATTATGTAATCATTAATTGGCCCAGTGGTAAGGCCCCAACTTACGAGTTTATAGATCGTTGGTTCGAAACCAGACAGGCGCTTTACTTTTTGTAAATAATTTCATCACCACTGCTCTCAAAACGGTAAAGGAAAACATCGTAAAGGAACCGGCATGTGTCTTGAAGAGAAGAGGCCTGTAACCCGGAGTGGGAACATTATAGGCTGGTAATGTATGTTTAAGTGTATAATACAATACATTTATATTAAACTGGACACTGACGGTCGGGCTGATCTACAATTTCAAGGTTGCTCAGCGCGCTATGAAGCGAGCTACGCTCGGAGTCTCTTTGAAGGATAAAATCAGGAATGAAATTATCCGGAAAAGAACCGGAGTTACCGACATAGCGTGCAGAGTAAGCAAACTGAAGTGGCAGTGGGCTGGCCATGTTTGTCGAAGGACCGGTGGCCGGTGGAGCAGACGAGTCCTGGAGTGGAGACGGCGTATCGGCACGCGTAGTGTGGGACGCCCCCCAGCTAGATGGACGGATGACCTAAAGAAGTTGACTGGGACCGACTGGATGCAGAAGGCGGAGGACAGGGTGTTATGGCGCTGCCTGGGAGAGGCCTATGTGACTGCAATAGGCTGAGTTGATTGTGTAGCGGTATCTACAACGCCACATGCGAACAACGCGTCAGACTGACGTCACGCAAATCCTGCATCTCGCTAGCAGAGTTTACCGGGCAATTAGCATATAAAACTTCCCAACATCAATCGTTGGGTAATTGCCCGCCAGATACAACACCCGTCTTGTCGGAGGATCCTCCCTTTTCTATGGAGGATGAGTGAACTTTACACCCTGTTCCTCATACCTCTAAAACTGAATATTCAACATAAAAGAAAGGAATCTCGTTTTACGTTAAGTTGTAAACAGTACGAAGCAGGGGTAGGTTGCTAGTCGTTCTATAAACAAGACAAGGTTACCAAACATAAAATTAAATAGCACTTTCAGTTTAAAGTTCCCAACAAAGAGCAAACGAGAAATACATACTTACATGTGGGTGAAATAAAAAAGAGGAGTCGACAAAACATACGGTCGTTGTATACGCAGTAAAAAGAACAAAGTTCCCGTAAGTGGGTTCCGTAAAAAGAAAGCAAACGGCTCTCTCGCCCTTGCAAATATTGCCATCGACAGCAATAGGGATCTTCGTGGGTAAATCTATATCTATACAAATACATAAATAATGAAATAGTAACGAAATCAAAACTGCACATTGAATATTTTAGAAAAAAAAGTGTTTACTAGGTCATGTCTAATGCCGAAAGTATAGTTTTAAGTTTTTTTTTGGCCGTTTGTCTGTTTATCTGGATGAATGTTCCGGATTGGCGCAAAGACGGCTAAACAGATTTTGATTAAATTTGGCTCACATATATTTCATAACCTGGGTTAACTGATACGTTTAATCGTGGTAGTACGTCCCCGTCGGATAAATTCCGACCCCCACGCTCGCGAAGTGCGTGCACAAGCTGGTACGCAATAAAAAGAACAAAGATTCCGTAAGTGGGTTCCGTAAAAAGAAAACAAACGATTCTCTCGCCCTTGCAAATATTGCCATCGCCAGCAATTGGAATCTTTGAGGGTATATTCGGCTATATCCGAGCATTCACACGACATAGTCCCTTCTTGAGCAGAAAATTATGCGAACCTTCAGCAAAAACGTGTGACGGTTGCTTTGAGATTTAAATGTTGTACTTTTCGGACCCAATTTTTTGAGACCCGCGTTCTTTGTCGTTTTGTAAGAAAAATGATGCGTAGGTATTCTGTTTTTGTAACGGGCAGAGATATATTATTTAGTTTTTGTACCTTACTTAGGTAAACATGCAAACAAATTCAGGCTTATTGCTGCTTCTATTCTCATGGCTGGCATGGGGTGGGCCGTAATCCACCACGTGGGCCCAGTGCGGGTTGGTAGATGTCAAATGTCTTCGATTTTTTGGCTCTAGGACATGCCGGTTTCGTTACGATGTTTTCCTTCACAGTTTTGAGAGCAGTGGTGATGAAATAATTTACACGGAGTAAAGCGCTTGTCTGAATTCGAATCTACGACCTACAACGAGTACAGCTTATTACATTTTATGACATATTATTCCGAAATTTACAAAAAGGCACTGTTTTTTTATATCGCGTGTCGATAAAAGCAGGTAGGTACCTATACGCAATGCTAAATTACTTTCTCACTCAATACAATTCCCATGCGCCATTTTGGATTCCTTTAATTTTCGTAGGTACTTTATTAAGTCAAATAAAGTAACGTTTCCAAATGGAATGAAGTTCCCTAATTTTCTTTCGAAACTTATAATGTTCGTTTAACATTTCCTATTTGAGACCTACCACGGCAAACGCAATTATCTTACCTTAAACTTTTGATAGCTTCACTTAATTTTACTTTAAGAAATCGTCTTTTGAATGATTCAACTTAGAGAAAATTGTTTGTTAGGTTGGCTACGGATGAATTTTATGACAGTTGGCTGAATTGAAATTAGAAGGAGAAGAATTAATTTCCGAGTGTCATGGTCATGATCATGTCACTTGACTTTGTTGTCAATTATTTTATAAGTATTGATGGTTACTGGTTACTGTTAGTTAATTGCCCCGTTGGTCTCGTGGTAGCACGCGTGACTACTTAGCGTGGGGTCCTGGGTTCGATTCCCAGGTCGGGCAAAGTGTTATTGAGTTTTTCCATTAGGAATTTCTCAGTAACAGCCTGGAATTTGGAAGTTTACGGTGTAATACCCCGGTGCCTCGGAAAGTACGTAAAGCCGTTGTTCTTGCGCCTAATCTCTCCCCGGTCGTGTCGGATTGCCATCCCATCAGACTATGAGAGTGAGGGAAGAGAGAGTGCACCTGTGTTTGCGCACACACTTGTGCATTATAATATCTCTCGCGCTGAAAGCTAGTCTCCGTTGAGATAAAACTGACTAAAATTGCTGCGGACACGTCACATCTTAAAGAACAAAACGAGGAGATTATGAAAACATACCAGGAGATTGAAAAATCAACGAAATTCTTGATTGCAAAGTATGATGAAGTCAAGGGTAAACTAGACTTGATGGACAGGGAAAGAGAGGAGCAAAAAGAATACATTGTATCTTTTGAGAAGAAGATCCAAGACAAGAGCAAAGTTGTCGCTCATCATGCATTGAGGTCAGAAATGTACCTGTTTTAGAAAAAGAAGAAAGGCATAACATTCAATACCACTGTTTGTAACATTGGTAAAACCATTGGCATGGACATTGAGTCATCGGATTTGAGGAATTTATACCGTATTCCCGGCAAACCTGCAACCTGCGGGCTCATTATAGCCGATTTTACTTCGGTAAACACAAAATTTTAATTCCTCGCAAATGTCCGGTCATTTAATAAAGACAAACTTGGCATGCCAAGGAAACGTGCACCCATAAAAACATTATTTTATCACGCACGAGTTTTTGCAAAAAATAACCCTTTTAAATTCAGCTGGACATCGAATGGAAAATTTTTCTTACGCAATGAAGATGGTGCCAAACAGTACCGTGTTCCCTCGGAAGACTGTGTTAAAAAAATAATCCAGGAACAATGACTAGATAGGTCTACAAATTGCAACACGCTTGAGTGCTTCTACTTTTGTTATCTTTGCATATGTTACCAAGCAATAGGTACTAAACTAATTAATCTTACAGCTATTAAATGCCTGCATGCAGTGTTTAAATCCAAGTAAAATCATTACACTCAACATACAAATCACACTTTACATTTACAAGGTACTAATTACTTACCGTACACAACAAATAAACAAAGTGTAAAATGGGGTCATTAATCTCAATCCCAATGGCTAGTATAAATAATATTAATGATGAGCTAGACAGGCTTCACCTAGAAAAATCATTTTCAATTAACCCAGAGGACTGCATTAAATATTCAAAACATAATAACATTAAAATACTCCACATCAATATACGTAGTACAAGTAAAAACTTCGATAGTCTTCAAACACTTATCTATACCACTAAAGTTGATTTCGATATTAATGTCTTGACAGAGTTTTGGCTGAGAAAAGTGAGTAATATACCGATAATTGACAGATATCTCACTATTCCTCAAATAACTCTAACCAAAACGAAGGCGTCGTACCTAAAAACCCAATCTACCACCACTGTATGCGAACCCAACATTGTAAATGCAAACCGTCTTATATGCAAAATAGAACCGGGACTTGCGATTGTGGCCGTTTACAAGTTTGAAAGTTTTCTGAATAGCTTAAATGAAGCCTACAATGATCTATCTACTTATCAGAACGTCGTCCTTGTTGGTGATCTGAATATCGATATCAAGGAAGACAACAGAAATGACCGTAGCTCAGACTATCTAATCCTAAGCGCCTCTCGGCAAATTTCCTCTTATATCTGACAACCATTACGGCTTTCGTTCAAGAGTATCAACTGAAGACGTGGTACTAGATCTTACGCAACTGGTTGCTAAACAACTCGATGAAAAGAAAAAGTGCCTGGGAATTTACTTAGATCTTTCTAAAGCGTTTCACACGGTTTTTGTGCCCGAACTTATCTACAAGTTAGAATCTTTGGATGTTTTTGGCAAAGGTCTTGAAATGTTCATAGACCACCCCAAAAACCGTAGTCAACAAGATCAAATTGGTCCTAGTTTAAGTAACGAGGAGCTAGTGACTTACGGCGTGCCACAAGGCAGCATACTAGGCCCGACATTGTTTCAGATTTACATAAACAATCTCTGCAATATGACGCTCCCAAACTGCAACATAATACACCTATGCAGATGACACCGCAATTATCGCCCACGGTCCTTCTTGGGAAGCTGTTAAAAGCAACGCTAAATCTGCCCTAAGTAGAATCATGCACTGGCTTAACTGTAACCTACTGACATTAAATCTAGCCAAAACTTCACGTGTTCCATTCGCCATCCGCTGCAATATGAAACCACCAAGTAATTTTTTCTTATCGGCACACTCATGTACAAGTCCCTCAACCCATTGCTCCTGTCCAAAATTAAGAAGAGATGACAGTGTAAAATACCTCGGCATCCATATAGACAACGGACTAAGATGAGACAAACACCTATACACACTTATCACCCGAACAATGCGACTTATCTCTATCTTTAAATCATTTAGGGGGTCAGCTGAGCATGATGTTCTTAAAATGATGTAGGTATTTCCCCCTGTGCCAATCGGTGCTAGGTATTGTATTAATGTGTGGGGGGTGGACACAAAAAGACAGATCTCCTGAGGGCTGAGAAAGCACAAAGAGCAGTCCTTAAAGTTATGACAAAGAAACCACGCAGATATCCAACAGCGCAACTTTATTCAGACTGTAAGGTTTTAACTCTACGACAACTATTTGTGCTTCAATCAATTCTTAGGACACATGGCAGTTTGGCTCCCCGCGACCCCAAAAAACGTAAGCATATAATTCTCAGCATTCAACATAAAACGAAGTTTGCAAGGGACCAATTTTAAGTAATAAGTACGCACATTTATAACAAATTCAATAAAAAAACTAAATATTCTCGGTCTCCCAGGTTTAAACTAACACAGGTTTAACAGGTTTAAACAGGTTTAATAAAACGTACAGTAATTGAATGCCTACTAAAACAGGACTATCATAGAACGGAATCACTTTTAACCTACATCACCTAATAAACATCTACTCTTTATGATAATCCACCTATTTTGCACACGCGGTAAACACTCCCACATCCATATTTCACTCACTTCATTCACTACACTCAACACTATCACAAAACACCCCCACACACAATCATCAAACATTTGCTCTTTTTCAATACAATTCACTCTTCACTGACTCACTCTCACATTTTTATATTTTAACACAAGATCAAAATGCACCTGTTTGTCACAGTGAACTAGCACTTCTGCCACAATAGCATTATACTTAAGCATACCCTATAGGCGGGCACTGCCGACTAAGATACAGGGCTAGCCTAGTTTAGGGGGGGGGATTGAGCCCATTGTTATTATCTACCTAATGCTAAATTAATAACTCTAATCTGTATACAGTGCAATGTACTTGAGCTTTGTGTAATAAACCATTATTATTATTATATTATAGATTGGCCGCCGTGGCCGAAATATGGTCTGGAGGACTTTATTTTATTTATTTTACTGTTAGCCTGCATCATCCCACTAAAAAAGGGCAAAGGCCTCTCCCCAGGACTTCCAGCTCTTCCAGTATTGACGATGCCAACGTATTTTATTCCTAACTGTAGCTACTACTATGTACCTGTAACCTCTGTAACTGTAATAATTTTACTAAAATTTTGCTTTCATACAAAGTTACAAACCTGGTCCAGACAGTAAAAACAGCCAAATCGGTCGAGCGGTACTCAAGTGATGATCTTTCATACATGCGGTCACTATTTTGTATTAATGTAATGTATGTAAGATTTTATATACGGTAGTTTCAAAATTACAAATTGCTATGTGCTTATTTTTTAGTCCTTTGGAAGGTATTACGCGTTAGCGACCCGCATTTAGAATCCTTGTCTGTACAGGAACCACCCGTGTTTACCTTATGTAAGCAAACTGTACCGGGTATTTAAATATTTTGTAAAGGGAACAGACATAAACGTTCTATTTACAATTTCCTGCAGTGTTTTTTTTTTCTTTTCATGCCTACTTACTTTTTGCTACTGTTTTTTAAAAATTATCTATGTATTTTCATAAAGAGTTATAACATAAACAATCTGAATTACAAGATGGAAAATAAATCATCAAAGATAGATTACGCTTAAGTTTTCATTTAGTAACATTTTATCTTCAGAAACCCATACAAAATCTCTGGCATCGCCTTCAGATACTCGTAGATACAACTTTGATACGTAAAACTAAATCAATTTCATGTAACGTGACGTTGAGCCCCACCAACTCCCGTACACTATCGTGTAGCCACTTCCGAAAACCCGTGACCTGAACCAGATTACACATGTCGTTTGACAAGATAGGGTTACTTGAGTGATAACTTATCCGCCTCAATCTAAGCACGGTTGCTCCGAACATTCTCGAAGATACACAAACAAGGAGTTTGTATACGAAAAAAGAAAAATAGGGAAACGAATTTTCTTTTTTATTCGGGCGTTCTTTTTTTAAACTATCTATCACTCACGCACGTACGATTGACATTCATGGAGTACATTGAGTGATGGACGATGCATTGACCTAACAGTTTCTTTGTTTTTGGTATTTTGTCTATGAGTTTTGGGTGAATTGGAGATATGGACTTGATTCTGTTGTTAACAAGTGCTTCTGGAATGTAAGTGCGTATGTGGAAACTGGAAATAAAGATAATTTACACAATTGCTATGGTTTTCTCGCAGGAAAACAAGAAAGGGGCAGAAGGTATTTAAAGCTGTAGTATAATTATCAAATTAACTCGTAATTAGTAATCATCATCTGCCTAGCCTTTTCCCAACTATGTTGGGGTCGGCTTCCAGTCTAACCGGATGACAGCTGAATACCAGTATTTTACATGAAGCGACTGCCTATCTGACTCCACAACCCAGTTACTGGGTAATAGTAATATTATAGTTAATTATTATAATTATACAAGCTGACTTTGAATTCATTGATAAACTTTCAGAGGTGACGGTACTCATGAATATCTCAAAAAAACAACTGTTTTGTATAAAAATGCAATAATGATACTTTTTGAAAATAACTTTCAATTCTTTTTTTTCGCTATTCCAGACTTGGCCCCATTGCCACAGTTGTTCATGTTTTTTATGAACTTTCAACCCTTGAAAATTGACCACAAAGTCGAAAATATAGGCCCATGGGAATACCCATGGGGGTAGTCAGAAACTACACAACGTCACCTTCTTCGGTCCTAGAAAAATACATTTTCGCACTTCCATTAATAAAATAGTACTAGATTTTCGATGAACACATCAAAAACGGCCGTAAAAATAAGACCACAATTAATAATGTTGGTCTTATTTTGAAACATAGTTTTTTCAACCTTATTACTTAGAAATTATGTTTTATTTTTCCATGAATGTTTTTGTTTATATTTTAAAAATACGTTGACTTTTCACTTCACTTTTACAACTAAAGTGGTAAATATATTGCAAACGATATAATAGCAAATAAACTTTATTGTTGACAGTTAGGGTTTAATATCAGTTTTATGCAATCGCGGCCAATTGAGCGTTGCGTTTTTGTTATTGTTTGTCGAAGTCTTCGCATAGCGCATTATATAAAGCTATCAGCACAAGTAGAAATAGTTTCAGTGTAAACGTCTGCCTGTGTCATTATAAATCGATTTTCCGCACTCGATTCTTATAATTCACTCGGAATAGTCGGTTTGTCTGATATTTCATGCAAATTATATCGATTAGTATTCTCATGGTCACTGCTAAAGTGATTACAGTCAAATTAATAATGTAAATTAATATTATGCAGAGAAAACATTTGATTTTTTGTATGTTTGTTTGTCACTTTCACGCTAAAACGGCTAAACGGATTTGCATGAAATTTGGCACATGAGTAGACCATGACCTAGAATGGGACATACGATGCTTTTTATTGCAATATTCTCACAGGATCGAGACGAGGGGTGAAACCGGCGCGCAACTGGATAAGTACCATAGTTTCAGGAACTTTCAGACCTGTGTTTTTAATTGAGCTTTCTGAGTTTAACTTGGACAATACTGACGTATTGTCCAAGTTAGAAATTGGTGAAGGAAAACATCATGTGGAAACCTGGACTAATAGTTGATATAAGTCTTAAATGACCAACCCGTCTTGAGAAAGCGTGGTGATCGTTCTTTCTCCCGGGACAATAATAGGATCTATAATAGGAATTATATCTAATTGATGAGAGAAATTCTCTGCCTGCAAACGAATATGAAATTAAAACTTCAGTATTTCTACTACAGTTTTAGAGTGCCGTAGGCAGAACAATAGCATAACATAAAAAATGTAAAAAGAAATTCAATTAGTAATTTTCTATTCAAATGATTCATTTTCCCTTTTAGATTTAGCATTCTCTACGGACATCAAAGGGCAACTAAATTACTCGTTTCTAATAAAAATAGCAATGAACAATATAAACTAGAATATTAAAGCAGACAAAGTTATTAGCATTTCTTTAGAAATCGTAATTTCGCTTTGCAGCAAACGATGTTAATTATTTTGTTTATTGGAGCGTTTAAATTGTTATCCATTGGAAAAAAATAGGTACAGTTTGAGTGGGCTTGTGAACACAGCGGAGGCATGAGCACCTACTAACAGTTTGCTGATATTACAGAAGGTGCGAATAGCCACAGCGATTGGCAATACGTAATTGCGTCTGGCGCGCCTTCGACAGACAACTAACATCTTTGTTGATTGGCTTTTCTTTTAAGCCTATCGTCAGCCAATTTTTACACGCCACGGTTTGTTCACGGTACGGCGTATAAACCGCGCCATAGAAAAACATCATATTGCCGTCAGTTGCTGTAGTATTCATGAAGTTACATACTTGTAGTTTGGAGTTGCTCCTTAAATCCTCATACTCAAATAGACGAGCGGCAGCCTTCGACTGTCGTCGACAGACGTCGGCTGCAGTTCATAGTCAAGTCAAAGTCAAAGCATTTATTTCAAATAGGCACATAAAAGGCACTTTTGAACGTCAAAAAAAGTAAAAAGTTGTCTCCGCCGTTGACGCAAAGCGACTATAGCTTTAACGCTTTTATAGCTTTTCCAATAAACTTGTGATTTTATTAGTTGGTACAGCATCGTCAATCCATCGACCTTGGCATTTGTTTTAATACGCTTCTAGCTTTCATAGATGCTAGAAGCATATTAAAACAAATGCGGTAAACCCTTCAAACAACTACAAAAAAAAAAGACATTTAAACAAAAAAACAAACCATTCCATTACATTTTATGACTCCATCTTAATTCTAATTTAAAATACCGCCACTTATAAACATGGCGTCGTTTCTTCTATTGTCTTTTTACAGCTACGTATAAAAGAGTCACAAAAATGTTTCATTACACGAAATACTCCATACTCATAAACGGGTAACTCATTTTACGCTCATTACGTCATCCGCGCGGGTACTTACTGTATATTGTGCTACATTGACGGAATACGTAATTAGGTATTTCGATTTTATGCTGAAATATTGAAGGTTTTTCTTTCATTTCATTTTTCAGTTTTCTGTTGGTAACGTGTTTTAGATACACGGGTAGTATATAGAGTCAAGTGACATTAATAAAACGTTCTTTATTCCACGCTTTTACTGGCAGCATCTATAGACGAATTAATAATGCCGACACAATGTTTTGTTTCGTTGTCTGTCATTTGTTTCTAAAAGTTATAACTCGATAGCACTCTCATCATTAGTTTATTTCTATTTCTCCATTTTCCAAATTCCACTTTTATTGTATTTTCACTGTAATACTGTTCCACTACATGACTACACAGCCGTAATGTATAGTGTATTTATTTATTTTCGCCGGGTTTTTATTTTCGGCGCATGCGACCGTTCACTTGTCACAACAATGCCACAGAGTGCTTCTGACACTCAGGGCATAGACAAGTGATGAGGTTACGTCTGGCGCGAATTAAAAAAATAAAAAGAAACAATATTTATTTTATTGCTATATTTTACATAATTATATCTATTTTATTATTTATTTATTACTGTAATTGCCCGTGACATCACAGCGGGCCCTATCAGAATACCAGCGCTGCGACATTTATTCTTTAAATGTCGAAGCATCATGCTCCTATAGGAGCCTTTTGGCCTCGTATAGGACTTTGTTTCATTTTTCCTTTTGTTATTTTTTTTTTTAATTATATAATTTGTTTTATTTTTATTTTTAACTGTGTTTAGTTTAGTTTAGTTTATGATCCTGTACGAGTCGCAATAAATACTTTTTCTTTCTTTCTTTCTGACAGAAAAATTTGCATTTTTCTTTCCTTTTACGATGATATATTTCTTGACACATGATACTCCTACCGGTCTACAGTTTAGATATTAATGCAGCATTTTTTCTGACAGTCTTGCCCGGTCTTCTCCTTAGGAACCTACTACGCATTAGAATGGATATTTAGCTTTATCTGACTGTCCAACCCCGTGACCATTCAAAAGTGCCTGTTATTGGATTATTTGAAATAAAGGCCTTGAGTTTGAGTTTCTCACGGTCGAATTCGAGATTCTGCTACAACCAGCCTATTTATTAGTTTCTGGTATGTGCATAATATAGGTAGGTATATAATTCTTGTAAAATATTTACTCGTAGAATGCCTGATTCCCTAGCGCCAGTTAAATTATAATATTAAAGCATATATTTGCTCCACTATATTACAAAACTATGCAAACATTTATAATATTATTAGAGTGTACATACTGTCAATAATATTACGTATTTTATAATAATATATTTGAACCGAAAATCAATATGTAATTAAAACCAACTAAACTATCAATCGGCCTAGCATTTTCCCAACTATGCTGGGGTCGGCTTTCAGTCTAACTGAATGCAGCTGAATACCATTACATGGTGTGACTGCTTGATATCCAGAACCCCGTTACTGGGTGTCACGATACCCTTTGCTTTGACTGGTTGTCAGACTTTTGGGGTTTTGACTAACCGTAACGATTGTCAAAGATCTATGAATTACAGCCGGGACCAACGGCTTACCGTGCTTCTAAAGCACGGTTAGCCATATAAATAATGGATGGTCACCCATCCACAAACTGACCGCAGCAAGAGTAGCTAACCTTCGATCGACCCGTGCTGCTGTTATTATTTAGCCACGAGCCTGGTAGACCGAACTAAACATACATACGAAAAAGCGTTCGGGGCTCGAGTGGTTTTTCTCAATACTCTTGCATTCGATATGCATGGAAATGCTTACACCGAAAGGGTAGGAAAACAAACAGCCGAAACAATATAAATGGTCAATACTGAATGTTTTTGCATGTTTAATATTAATGGTGTAAATGTTGGGACGTGCCGAGTAATCCGAACGGCTCCCAGCTGAGAATAAACCACCTCATGAATCCCTTCGGGGGAATGTTGCGGACTATTAAAGTGTTTATTTCTAGGGTTGCATGGTCAGTCATCGTTTGCATATTATAATCTATACATATTTTAGATTAGAGTCGCTTTTCATGTCAGTCTGTATGACTGCGTTGTTTTTGTCAGCCACGCAACGGATTTTGATGCTAATTTCACCATCATTTCGTGCTTTTTTTCCAAAAGGTTTAAGTCCATTATAATAGCCTCCCGACCGATTTCAGTCACGGTGGCCAATCTCAACGGAGATTAGCCAGGTACGCAGCAGATATTATAGTGCACCAGTGTATGCGTTAACACAGGTGCACTCTCTGTTACTCTCACAGTCCAACGGGACGGTAATCCGACACGACCGGGGAGAGATCAGGCGCATGACCAACGGCTTTACGTGCTTTCCAAGGCACGGGTGCATTTATAATACATTAATATTAAACTAACTTAGTAAAGAAATCTCGATGTTTTGTCAAATTGTAAAAACAGTGGGGACTAGCCATCTGCCACCTCGCACTGTTTTTGTTTTGTTTGTCACTACATAATTATTGTAAAACAAAGTCCCCCCGCCACGTATCTTTTTGTCTGAACGCGATAAACTCAAAAAGTACCGAACGGATTTTCATACAGTTCTCACCAATGGACGAAGTGTTTCATGAAGAAGGCTTAGGCATATAATTCATCAAGGTTTTGCGTAAATATACTGAGATTGTACAGACGCCAGCAGGTCAAGCTACCCGAAACTGTCAAAATTATCCAATCAACCTTGAACCTTAAGTTGAAAATCTATTAAAGAAATTTGACAGATTGTAGTAACTTGATGTGCTGGCGTCTGTACGATGAGTATTGCAGATGGCGGAAAAAATCTTGCCGACTGGGAGCTTTACTGGTGTGTGCAGCGTAAACATTGGATGAAATTTAGCACACAGATAATAATTTATAACCTGGATGAACACATGGGGTACTTTAAATCCCTTTAGTATGTTCCCATGGGATATTTTTTGACATCACCACAGGCAAAAGCTAGTAGCATAATATAAGTAAAGGTTTTTCGTTTTATAACAAAACCAACTTGAATATTTTCATATAGTGTTGCTCTGACGACATTGAAAATTTACTTACTCATAAACATAATCAGCCTACAATGTTCCCACTGCTGGGACACAGGTTTCCCTTCAGTGACAGGGAGCGGGCCGTAATCCACCACGCGGGACAGGTGCGATTTGGTAGATTTCACATGTCTTCGAATTTTTTAGAAAAATTTACTTAGTGAATTGTAGTTTTTGATGATGGGGCGCATGTAACTAAAAGAGTGATGAATATACATTTTGAAGGAGACGGAAAGGAAGACCAAAAGAAAGATGGGTGGATTGTCTGAGGAATGATACAGAAGAAAAAGGTGTGAATGGTAGAGTGACGGTTGACAAGGGAGAATGGAAGAAAAAATGTGTAACCCAAGTAACATGGGGTAAGGGCAGGACTAATTTATAATTTGCTTATTTTTTCTGTTTTCAATCAACATAATCAGTTTATAATGTTTCCACTGCAGGGACATAGGCCCCCTCTCTGTGAGAGAGAGTGGGCCGTAATCCACCACACGGGTTCAATGCGGGTTGGTAAATGTCACATGTCTTCGAATTTTTGTTTCTAGGACATGTCGGTTTCCTTAAACCCACCCATGTTCCTTCAGTTGGCCTGTGCCAGGGGCCACGGTATCTCTTTCGAACAACCCGCGGCCCTGGCAGACATGTCGGTTTCCTCACGATGTTTTCCTTTATCGCTTAGTAAGCAGTGGTGATGAAATAATTTACACACAGTAAAGTGCCTGTCTGGGTTCGAACCTACAGCCTACAACTCGTCAATCGCGGCTGCTACCACTGGTCCACCACTGCTCACGGAAGACTAAAATATAGATGGGTTGTGTGAGGGATGATATAAAATAAAAAGGAGTGAATGGCAGAGTGTCAAGGCAAGAGGAGAATGGAAGAAAAAAAAGTGTTGCGCCGATCCCAAGAAACATGGGATAACGTCAGGAATAACATACTTAATATGCGTATTTTTAAAATAAATTATTTTTAGAGTATCTTCTGCGCACAAGCGATACTAAGTAGTCAGCCAATCGCACGTATACGATTACATTTAAGACTCATTTACATGGAGAGGAGTGGCTCGCCTCAGAACAAGGAACTTCTTCGTGTAAAGATATTTCCTTACACGAAAGCAGTAGTACTTTTTAGTATTAAAGCTCATTAGCTACGAGTATACTACAAAGTAAATCGCAAACCATTTTAATGGCAGCGAGTAAAAATGAACTAAAAAATAACTGAACTAAAAACAAACCCGAACTAGCTTATTAAGCGCTAAAATAACTACCGTTCCAATTTCCTGAAGGTGAACTCTATATTCTAAAATTTTCCACACATTCCATTACCTCAGTTCCATAGATTCAAGCACGGGCATACAATGACCTAGTAAAGTGCGCTCGCTATTTGATACGACAAAATGAAGATATATGCGTTGTCATGAAAGCAACCTCTGTGACCCCAGCGCTACACAAACGTATCGCGAAAATATTTTTCACTAAAATATTGCACAGGAATTTGATTTATTGAACATTTTGGTGCACGCACGCATGTAAATGTTTTATTTCGGTGTTTTATGTCAGTGTAAAAAACTAGCAAGGTTGAATGAATAGAGAATTGTGACTTCTGGGTGTAAAATGTTCTGAAAAGTCAAAGTCATTTATTCCAATTAAAATTAAACCAATTATAGGCACATTTAATTGTCAAGGAATCAGTCAGTCAGAATGATGAAATTAGTTGGCCATTCAAAAGCGTAGTAGGTTCCAATGGCGATGAACGGGCAAGAAACTCCAAGGAGTCTTTGAAAAAAAAATGCCTTCATTGATTCTATGATTCTTACGATTTAAATTAAACTCAAACTCAAAGCATTTATTTCAATTAAACCATTTACAGGTACTTTTGAAATGTCATATAGTCGATCAGTGAGTCAGAAAGTTGAAGTTAGTGGCCCATTCCAAAACGTAGATCTTTATGAAGAAGAACGGGCAAAAAACTCCCTCTTTTAAATCAAGATATTACAAAATCCTGGGTATATTCTTGTTGCTTCTGTATGTGCGAACAATGTAAAAAACAAATGAAGAAACAATTCAAAATATAAGATTAAAAATAAATCCTGGCAGTTAAGAGATGACCAGTCTCAACCGATGGCGCCCGTTCACGAACTTGACGCGTGGATCAGCACCATCCAGCTTAACCATTTTGTTGGGAACCGAATTAAAAGAAACATTCTATTGAAGTCATCAATCAGTTCTAGTTGGTACCTACTAACTCTTGAAAAACGTGTATTTACTCTTATAAAAAAACGTTGAAACACAGAAATAATGAATGGACCATTCATTATTTCTGTGTTTCAATGTTTTTTCATGATTTCAGTCGACAGTTTGTCATGATTACTTCGAATGTTAATCCCTCCCGCTCATTATTTTTACCACCTTACGAATAAAAAATTGAATATTCCAACTCACAATAAAAACCGTAACTAAAGCATTCAATGTCAAAGCGGCACCTCGGGGTGTATAATGTGTCTAGTGTCCTAAGTGTCAGTCTAAGTGTCGGTGTAAAGTGTCAGACACACAGTTACACCCCAGCCTCTTGTCTGTAGACCGTTCAAGTGGATCGAAGGGATCTCAGTCAGTTTTTTTAATTGAAGTTTTTCATGTTTCTTTGACGAGTGCTATTGAGAGTTCCTTGATTTCTTTTTATTTCCGTTTCTTTTTAATGTGTACTCTGGATTTATTTTAGGGGTGTAGACGTTTGGTCGGAAGTTTTAATTGGAAAATACATTGTTATATAAACTACAAAATATCTACAGGTTGTTTTTTTTTTTGTGGTAGGATTTTTTCTTTTTTGTGGATGGCATCAAATGACCCCTCCCGCTCTGGGCGGGAAGGGAGTGTCAGACTCTTACTGACTAAAACTCACCCGTGTTCCTTCCTTAGCCCTTTCTGTTCCAGGGCAGCGGTAACCCTTTCGGACGATCCCGCTACCCTGGCAGGCTTCGGCCCTATCGGGCCCCGTCATCTGCTGACATCTCTTTGAGGCGCGCGTGGAACACAACGCGCCGTTGTGGTAGGACTTCAAAGAGGGAACAAAAATACCTACCTACCAACCTACCATAATACAGTGAAAATAACTTGTATAAATGCTATGAAAAATGTATATTATTATTTTATCAATCGAGTCAGTTGCATCTATACTAATTAATTAGTACTAAGTATTTAATTTCAGCACTATGCACAATACGCTGGGTCCTCAGAAAAACTGAAGTAAATTATATTCATTCGAAATTGTTTTAATTATAGGAACAGCTTTAAAAGCAAACAAAAGTGGAACGTTAATTGTGTAATTTATATTTAAATACGAACGTACAGTAAATGATTTATTTATACAATAGAAGACCTGGAGGGACGGAAAAAACATAACACGGACTAGTATGGACACTAGAACGTATCAACAGCGTATCATACCCGTGCATAATGGTTGCACTGACCGTAACATCCGCGTTTCATCTGCGTGCCATATCATAACGGTTCCCGTGTCCTCGGTTGCAGTAGTTCACCCGTATTTTTGCGAGAATATTTTTGATGAGAAAATATTTAATTATTTCTTATACCTATTATGATGGATTTTAGGCAACGTCATAGCCCGTAGTAATACCGTTTCGTCGCCTGCGTGCACCGGTTTTCAACGACACGGAGCGTAACGGCACCGGCAAAATATTCTCGCCGACAATTCGTTGACGCTCCGTGCACGACACGCGACAGTGTTGATCGGTGACTGAACTGTGTTTGTGTGGGCTTAGTCTCATACTTTCCATACAAAGATTTTTTTTTCTAGCCCGTTCATGGCATCGTGGCGGCATCTACAGCGCTATATACGAACTACGCATTATGCTGACGTCACGCAAAATTTTGCATCGTGCAAGCAGAGTTTACCGCGTGACTAGCCTTATACAACGTGCCGATATATGTATATCGTCAAGCAGTTGCTCACCAGACACAACACCCTTCTGTTCGGAGGATCCTCCCTTTTCTATGCTTTAGCGAACTTTACACCCTGTTTTCATAAGGTGTAATGGGCAGATTTCTTTATCTCTAAAAAGTTATCTTTTTACCCAAAATCCAATAACACTGACCGGGAAATATACATAATTATACGACATACTTTAGATCTTATATCCAATATAATTCTGAATCCCTTAGGATTTAACGTGACCTTATGATCCACAACCCAGATTGCGTTAGTCGTATAAACACAATGCTTGCAACCACCCAACAAACGCGCATCCAATTCGATTACACTACTCAAACAACCGCAACGGCTATCAATATCAGTACCCAAAAATGATAATCGTTCACATGTTCAGAGCATAATGTTAGAACATAATTGAAATGCAAAGTACGATGTTGCTCGCTCCGTAATTACAACGTGCCGTGCGAACGGACGCTTTGACAAACTGTTACGCAATTAGTACCAGTTGCACATTACGTAATAAGCCTGCGGGCGGTCGCTTCCGTGGGGGAATGCTCAATTGCTGATTGTAAGCGGACTCAGTTTGAAAGAGTATGATGAGACAGGTAGCTTATATAATATATATAGATAATGTATTGTGTGGTTGTGCAAACTCAAGGTTTGTCAATGTGCAATCGAGCGCAGTATTCTAGGCGACAAGATTACTGACGTCGCTCAAAAAGCTAGTAAGCTGAGGTGTGACTACGCTGGTCACGTCTGGCGTATGAATGAACTGTGGGCCAAAATAACCACTACATAGAGCCCTGACACAGCCAGAAAGACCGTCGCGACAGACCGCGCAGAAGATGGTGGGATGAGCTGGAGATAACAAACGACCAGTGGTCCACTTTAGCCCTGGATCCAAAGAGCTGGAAGTCGTGGGGAGAGCCCTTTGCCCAGCGGTAAAATGATGCAGGTTAACAGTGACAGTAGTTGTGTAAACGTAGTAGGGTAAACGGAGGTAGAACACTGAGTAGGAGGTCGCAAATCGGGACACTTTCCTCACTCTAGGTAGGACAGGTCTATCCGCGGTATGTGGTGACGTGATGCGAGAGCTTAGTGATTCCTCAACTTGTGACAACTATCACCCCTCCCACACCGCACAGCTACCTCAGACAACGTCTTAGTTAAGCGATTGGCCTATAGGATCCTTAGTAGACGAACAAAAAGAAACGGAAAGAACGCTTAGCGAAAAGAAGTAACAGGAGGAACAAAAACTTTCACGCGGATGAAGTCGCAGGCAGAAGCTAGTCAATAGCATAAACATAAAGTTCCCACTGCTGGGACACAGGCCTCCTCTCGGTGAGAGGGAGTGGGCCGTAATCCACCACGTGGGCCCAGTGCGGGTTGGTGGTTGTCACATGTCTTCGAATTTTTCTGTTCGAGGACATGCCGGTTTCCTCACGATGTAGGTCAAATAGCTAAATATTTTTTTGTCACGGACGGTAAACGATAACACGCTCCCAAATTACACCTGGGCTTTGCGACGTAGTAATGTTGCCAGTCCAGAAATTGAAGCATGTTGCTGTTATATTTACACAAAATTCAAAGGGAAATATTATGAGGAGCGAGTGGAAAATGTATGCTGGTGTTGACCTGTTTTTACCTGACTACAGTTAAGCCAAAGGAATGTTAAAATTGAACAATTATAAGGAGCATTCAATTTTATAGTGAAGATTCCAATTATAGTTATTTGTAATAGCTGGTAATGAAATCTGCACTTTTTCGGCTTCTACTTAACCCTAAAGACGCTGGCGTGATAGTATGAACATTAACGTCACCGTAACGCAGCGTATAGGTACCTAACACCTACCTTAAGGTGAACTTTTAGCGAACGGAGCTTTGCTTAAAGTTCAGATACGTCAAAAAAACGTGAAGTTCAGTGGACGTTAATGATTACTTAACTTTAGGCAATGTTTATAAAACACCCCTTTGTTTATAAATGTTGCTTCAAGTAAAGTTATAATTAGCGACTGTTTATATACATACCATACATTTTTGACGTTTAAACGTCTCGTAGGCAACTTGTATAAATGAACCCCATATCTGAAAAGGTCGAGATAAAAGTATTGCTACGTTGCTACGGCGTAGCTGACGCAATGATGTCACGGCTACGCGAGCTACGCCGTTGTAGCGGATAACCAATATACTTGCCCAGTCCATTATATTACACTATGTATTACATATCACACGTACATTATTCCTTTGCTCCTCATTTTAATCATCTGAGTGAACAAAAATATGTCTTTTCTTCAAGATTATGTATATAATATAAATGATAGTTATTCCCGTAAATTGGTTAAAAAAGAAACACTTTTACGAGTCAAAATTAAATAATGTTTTAAAGCTTGATAAGTTCGGTGTTTCCTAACTGACTACTTAGAGAAGAAAGAACGAAAGAAACTCAAAGTCACAATCCCTTTTATAGTCCTCTCTCTTTAATTACTCTATTCTACCAAAAACGTCCATTTTACCACAAACCACAAATCTTATACCTCTTTACTCGAACAACCTTCACAGTTCAAACCAAAATTATTCCTGGAAACGGATCCTCTATTAAACTTTAAGAACACGCTTCGTAATAAAATGTTCAACGCAAAATGAAAGTCAGCCATACATTAATAATTATGTAAGTGAACGGTGAAAATAATTACTGAGTATTTTGTTATTTTCTCTTTTAAATAGGTACGATGTCTTTGCTCTGGAAAAATAAATGAATGGTATAATTATATGAGTTTCCTGCACTTGACATATTAATTTTGGGTCTATGTACGTTCATTTAAAATGAGAAATACCGAGTAACGTGTGAGAGTTTTTATGTAGTATGTGTAGTATTGTACGTGTGTGTGTACTTTCTTGTATAGGCACAATGTTTACCAACATTTCGTACAAAGTTCTGTATGGTTTAATGAGTTTTCTTCGGTTATAAACTTTGTTTTTCCTGGCAAGCTTATACAAGGAGTATAGTACTATTTATTTTAACTAAAAGCAACGGTTGGGGCAACAAATTATCGTAAGGAAAATATTAGGAAAAATTGCATTAATTATTATTTTTATAAATGAATCTGCCACCCATTGTATGTTTTGTTTACTACAAAACGTATCGTATAATCCGTAATAATACATCCATCGGTTTCTTACTAAACTTCAACTATATCCAACGACCCTGGTTACTTTCCTTTGGTGACTGTACACAATATTCAGACAAAAACAAAAAAAACAGAAAAAAACTTAAAATAGAATTGTGTGCCTCACTTGGACTATTTATTTTACCATTTATGTACACATATATATAAACAGACAAGAAAAACAGAACAGATAAAATAGGTACAGAGGTGATGCTTATTTCACAAGAAATCTCTATTTTCTATTCTTAATATTATATCCAGTAACAAGATTGTAAAGGACAGAATGCCAGTAGCTCCGAACAAAATCCTTATACATGAAAACCTCGGTCATAAAATACAAGTCTATCCGCCGTCTATTATTGTTTGATCGCGCCTACAGCTAAAAGCTTAAAATTCAAAGTAACTCCGCATTTTCCGAGATATTCCCTCGGTATTGCAGCACTAACGTGTTGGAAAAGATCACAGGTAACAGGTTTCTAGGCCATCGCACGCGAACAACACAATAATGTCGCAGTTGACTTTTACTACTCGCGTTGACAAGCGTGCTTTACGCTTTACGATTCTGTTTTATTCAGTAGGTTGGTGTTATGGAGAGATATGGAGTTATGAGTTTGGAAATGTTGATCTGGAAAACTCACTTTTATCTCGTTCTTTGTGAAGAAACTCGTAGGAGTAATTGTGAACAAATTAGTTATCACGATATGCGGAGGGATGAGGGTCATGCTGTGAGCAAAGCTTAGAGTATAAATGTGCATATCTGAAAGAAGAGAGGAAGATAAACGATAGATGAACGAAATGGGGATTCGTAGTGAGATGACGGCTGGTAAAGATGTATTGAAGAAGAAGACAGAAGATCAGCATTAGGGGCAAAAGGATGGTGAAGATCTAGATAAGACATCGTCTGCTTAACAATAATGCCGCAGTTGAATTTTACTACTCGCGTTGACAAGCGTGTTACGCTTTACGATTCTGTTTTATTTAGTAGGTAGGTATTATTTTATTTAACCATTTATGTACACACATATAAACAGACAAGAAAAAACGGAACAGAAAAAATAGGTACAGAGGTGATGCTTATTTCATAAGATAATTCTTCCAGCATACCTGCAATAGGAAAATAGATACAGTGAGATTATTATTATGGGATGATTATTGAGAGATATGGTATTATGAGCTTGAAAATGTTGATAGAAAGCTCTCTCTTAGGCTCTCTTCTCTTCTTCTTAGTTTTAGAGATGAGAATAGCGAGAGATCACGGCTAATATAGATGATGTCTGCTTTATTCAGTAGGTTAATGTTATGGAGATATGGAATTATGAGATGTTAGAAAATGTTTGTTTACTCATTTATAAGTACCCAGTTATATATGTATATGAAGAAACACATACAAGAGGAGAATAATTGTGTTGAAATTAGTTATCATGAATGCGGAGGAATGAGGGTCATGTCGTGAGAAAAGTTTGGAGTATTAATGTGTATGTCTGAAAGAATAGAGGAAGATCAAAGAAACGATGGATATATCGATGGTCTAGAAGACAAACATGGTAATTACAGACCAACCAATTTTTCAGGAGGACTGTTTTTAATTAATCAAAACTTCTAGATACTATAACTTAAAACTGGTCATTGAAACTGTGTATATACTGCCTATAATTAGTGAGGGTATTTATCTATATACTTAATTATCATAAATTCAAACATCAATTATCTAAAATATTCTATAAAAATACCAAAATAGCAAAAAAGGGTATCACTTAGTACGTTTGTACACAAACTTTGTATAATATTGTTCACTTAACACTTTCGTGTTTTGTATATTAATTTAGGGTATAATGAAGAATTTAGTATCGATGTATTAAAAAAAATAATTACGTATAAAAGTTTCTTTATTACCAAACAAATCAAACATGTAAGTATTATGTTAATATTATTATTTAAGTATTAAAACTGTAAATTTCTAAGGTCAGTCATCGGACTCTGAGCCTGAACAATCGTTAATTATATTTTCTTCATCAATAGAAGGAATGTTAGTGTAATAATCAACGTAGTCTTTTGGGATCACTCCATCCTTCAACAGCGTCATCAAATCCTTCTTCTTAGCCTTTGAAATTGGCATCTGGGAATTGTATGCTTTTTTTAACGGCTTGTATAAACTAGAAATACTTGATCCCTTTTTCTTCTTTTTTTTAGATGCAGCAATGTCAATTTCTTTGAAAGTCGTATCACTTAGTTTATACTTGTAAAATACCGATCCCGGAGACTCCTTTCTTACTTGTATCCATTTGATGGTCATCCACTTTACTGTTTCATAATTTTTGTTTTTTACCATGTTGCAATTTAATGACTTTTCTAAAGCTTTTAAATCATAGAAATCGGGGTACTTCATCATGATCACATCGTAAGGTTTGGGTCTGGATCTAGCAGAACTGACAACTAAAGCATACTCTCTTGCACTAAATATTTTTTTATGCTTTCGGGCACGCTCTATACTTCCATGTATAGAGTCAGCCTCCAGGTACGAATGGCCAGATTACAGTACTCTCGGGCTCCTGTTGTTTACTTAGAACTTTGTTGTTAAATCATTTACAATATTTGTCTACATTTTATTCTTTATGACCTAGTATTTTTAAAGCACTTAATATTTTTTACTATTTGCTGACGAGTTTTCAGTAGTATTATGATCACTTAAACCATTTGTCTACCGGCACTTGAAAAGATTTACATCATTTAATATAATTGGGAATCGAAAGTTACAAACAGACAAACGTAATAAAAATATTTAGCTTATTTGTCAATCATGGTAAACACAAGCGAAATGTCATAAATCTATTTAGCATTTTTTGTAGTTAAACTAATGGTAAATAACTGCCATTACTTTTTTAGGCTTCAAAATGACATCACTTACTATGAATGTACAAATACAGTTTAGACAGAAAGAGACGGAATAATGTCATTTGGATGAGTGGGATCCGTAGAGCATGCTCATTTAATACATTTGGCATTAAAATGTTAAATTATCAAAATTTTGTAATTACCATGTTTGTCTTCTAGACCATCGATATAGTTGTGAGATGAACGAAATGGGGGTTAGTATTTAGAGAGACCAGAGAGAGATGACGGCTAAAAGAGAGTTATAAAAGAAAAAGACAGACAATTGGTATACCGGCAAGGAGCTAAAGAGGCTGTAGAAAGGACATTGTCTGCTTATCAATAATGCCAAACTAATTAAGTATTCAGGGTATGGAAGTTGTTTGGAAATCGGTTAGTACATGTTGTGGAGTATTGAAGGTCATGTCGTGATACAAGATTAGAGTATGAATGTGGGTAAGGATAATAGAAGGCCAGAAAATGGATGGATTGTGTAGAAGACAATGAGGCTAGAAGAGCGACTAATAGACATTTATTACACAAAATTGTGACAAATGCAGGAAATGTTGAGGCTGCAGGAAAGATATCATCGGCTAGACGTGAAAAATTGACATATCTATCAGGAATAATTTAGAACCAAACTGAATCGCGAAACATGTTTCTCCTAGTGACAAGCTCAAATAAACATGTGCTACATACCTACGGAAACCTTTAGATAATCCGCAATAAGTCACGCATTCTATTCACAAAGTTTCCAACATCGAGAATATCTTTTCACGAAATTCCGACACCTTCACACACGATTAGATGCCAGCCGAACCCAACAATGACCCATATCATTTGTATTATATAAACACACAATTACTAGCAACGTTTCTTTGTTACGTTGGAACTATTTACCCTATTTACCTTAGTCTGGGTAGTAGTATCTGGGTTATCGAGCTCCTTGCATACAATACGACGTCAGACTGTCCCCTCCCTTCCGATCCCGTACCTTTGTATTGAGAACAGGTACATTGAATATTATGTTCAGACACAATTTGTATAAAGCAATTTATAACGGGCATTGTATTGGTTGCGATTAATATCGGCCGTGTAGTGTAACGATTTATTAGATTTTCTTTGTACGGGAATGTAAGAAGTATAGGTATTTATGCTGGCTTCTCTTTAATGTTTTCGGCTGTCCCGTCAGCTTTTTCACTCCAGCAGAATTCTGCAGTAACTGTATTGATTGATCGTATAAAAGTTGTTTTAGTACCACACGCGAAGAGGATTGACAATCAATGTTGCTTTACTGCATCGATAAAATTTCTTGTTGAATAAAAAGGGGCTTTCTAAACATTTGATGACATATTCGTGAAAGTTGTTTTGACTGAGTCTATTCAGGCAAGTTTAGTGCTCTTTGGGCAAACATTATTTTTATACTTCAACTATCAACTTTATATGTATAAAACAGTCTAACTACTTACTGTGTAGTATTATTATGGAAATTACTAGCTGCGCCCCGCGGTTTCACCCGCATAAGTTTCGATCCCGTGGGAATGTCGGGATAAAAAGTATCCTATATGTTAATCCTGGTTATAAACTATCTGTGTGCTAAATTTCGTCAAAATCTGTTCAGTAGTTTTTGCGTGAAAGAGTAACAAACATCCATACATCCATACAAACTTTCGCATTTATAATATTAGTAGGATAACAGACATTGGTACCGATTAAGAAGAACTGGTGTCCAAAGTGGAGTGAAGGAATAATAATTATACAATTTTCAAGAACCAATACACAAAAGAAAATTACTGTTCCTGACAAAATAAATCAATGCACTTTATTCTGCAGATTGTAAAGAGAATTTTAAGTTGAATAATATAATTATAACACCCTGTATTGTATTGAAATCACAGAACGATAATTCAAATATTCTCTCTTGTTACAGATGAACACCAAACGGCCTAAAATACGATGAAACGTGAATTAACAACCAGAACACATAAACCACGAACTTAGTGAAGTGATTACGTGACAATCCGAGCATGAGGTGATAAGTGCCAAAAACAAAATGGCGATGGTTATATCGCAGACGACAAAGGCTGCTATTGGTGGGTTCTTAGCGCTAATGATTCTCGGAGCTGTCTTAGTGGTTGGTGCAGCTGTTGGGTGGTTTGATCCGAGGAGAGAAGATGAGGATACTCCAGCAAAAGTAAGCGCCAGGCTTCAAGGGCGGACGTCGTTTGTTACGCATCGAGCCGTGAGTGTTTTTGCTACTTTACCACAGTGCGGAAGACGAGAGAATGCGTTCTTGACACCTGTCAGTTTCATACAAACGATTACGAGGTTAGCGAATTTGATCTTTATTAGCTACTAGAATTATCGCACTGACAGGTGAGGGAACGCATTATCTTGTATTCTTGTCTTGTAAAGTTTATATCAATAGAAACTTGAAGTACCATACGATTTATACTGTGAAAATCTCGCTGTGAAAACTTGGGTGAAGTGAGCTGTCATTCCGCCTGATAATAGGGATTGACATTATTGACAGCTCACTTCAGGTAAGTTATCACGGTGAGATTTTTACAAAATAGATTTCTCATAAAATTAGTATTCTATTTATTAATATTATACGAGTAAATGTGAAAGTTTGTATGTCTGTTACTCAATCACGCAAAAACGGCTCTACGGATTTGGATGAAAACCACAGATAGTTTATAACCTGGATCAACACCTAGGGTATTTTCCGACATCCTCAAATAAAATTAGCTGTAATAAAACAATAGTAAAAATAATAAAATGCAAGCTCAAAACAATTTTAATATTTAAGATAGAGTATATTTAAGTAGTCCATTATTCCGTGTGCATCTACTTATATTAGTTTACTACAGTGTACATGGTCTTAAGACATACCCTGTTTAATTCCATGTTTTGTAATTGTAACAAGGTTTCATGTCGGGTTAAAAGCAGTCATTGCTAATTTGCCTGGATAAAATTATATCAGATATAAAATTATACCTGAGAAATTTTAGATGAAAAAACCCTCCTTCCTCCTCTTTCTCCCAGAGAAATTATACTAATTAACCCCACAATACAATTACCAAACTCCACATCATTATTATTTTAGTTTACACAACTCAGCAGTGCCATCTCTATTTCCATTATGAACTCACATTTCTGACAATTTGCGTTGCACTGCGAGTTATCTAAAAACTTTTCCAATTATCTCAGTTTTTCATTTATTTAGATAAAAGGTTCACTTCTCGAATGTTGTCGCGGAAAAATGTAATGTTTCTGTTTAAATTTTTTTTTTGATAATAAAGAGTCTTTTTGCTTTGTTAAGAGTGATGGTATAAAGCAAAACGGATTTTACCGACGTTTTGAGTTGAATGTAGGTTATCGTGATGAGGTTTGCGTTGTATGTTTTGCATTTATTCTTACCTACGATCGCTTTAGAGTTTGCAATCTATCCTTTTGGTGATGAGACGACTGCGATATCGTATGTGGGCATGTAGACTAGCTACATTTTTTTTTTTACCCTTTACTTTTTAATTATTATTGGGAGAAAGGCCTCATAACATCCCTCCTGCTTTTCTCGAAGGGTTGGGCAGGACTGTAGGCACCTATACAGGGCACTTCGACGCGCAACCTGATGCCATGGATTCAATACATGATTCTGAGTCGCATGAACTGCGTTGGAATATTCTGCCAGTCTAAAATAAAAATAAAATTGCTGCTTCATACATTTTGACCACGTAGGTATTACACTTTTCTATGCCACAGTCGTTTTATTTTTTGATAACCTATGAAAATAGTCTACGCTAGGGGTCTAAAATATTGTGCTGAATTCGTTTGCGCGTCGATGTCCATGCCACCCCACACGGTATACCTACTTTTAGCCAGTTATGTTTTTGACCACCACCATGTAATATCATCTGTTTTTCCCTAGTAGGCACGCTCCTTACGTTGCAAAACGTTGTAATGTTGCCATCCCAAAAAACAACATAATATTTTAGAAAACCGCGTCAAATGATTATGTTTTCCTAAGGTTAACAAAAACAAAGGGCTACTAACAAAAAGAGAGGAGACGAAACAGATGCAGAGGGAGTGACTGATGTGCAGTCATTTACAAGTAAGCCCTCAAATTCCTCTAACAAAAACATGTCAGAGCATTCCCGAGATTTTTTCAAAACAACATTCTGTTTCCACAATTTTTCTTTTTTTGTACTTAGGACTGTTTGTTTTGCGTAAAATGTGTGGCAGTAAGGTTGTAAACCACACAATAGGTGGAATCTTTTTAGGCACATAGCGTCAAAATTCTGGCTCAGAAATGTTAGAAGCTAGGATAATATGCTGCCTAAAATAAACTTAGTAAAATTATTTTTCGAGGTACCGATTTGCACACAGCAAGCTCACAAGGTGAACTGGACGAAATACATTATTATAAGCTTTTTATAGGAGGATTTTGTAAAACCTTAGGTCCTGAATACATATACTCCAAAAAACCGTTTTCTGCGGTAGGCAGCAAAATACTTGAAACATAATAATTATACAAACAGACGAGTTGTCGGAGGATCAAAATCTCATGCTCCTTGAAAGTGGATTTACAAAAACCCGTGATCCTAGAGCGGTGATTAACCCTCTTGACCACCCATAACAAGCCTCTGAATTGAATGAACTCAATTTCATACAAAAACGCTTGACCAAACCGGTCAAGCGTTTTTGTATGAAATTTGTAGGTATGTTTTAGCGTAGACGTCACCTAATCACTACCACACAAAATTCATTAAAATTGTTCTTGTACTCACAAAGCATTCACGATCCCGTTATGCGAGTGTGGGCTCGTTTGAACGTAGGTCGAAAATTTCATAGATTATATAGAAGATAGCGTAAGCAAAACCCCTTCCTCGACCGTGCCCACATTTTAAAAGTTAAATTTTACCCGCCACCCGCAAAATGGCGGACCGTTTTCAAATAAAAACAAACGCTAATTAACATAAAACACAAGAGTTTTAAAATTTTGTACCGCAACACGTATTGACGATGGCATAATTTGATTTTATTTTTGTTTAATCAGAGATTTGAGGCGAAGGTATATTTTTGGCCGAAATTGGATTGGATTTAGCGTGTCCGAAAATGTAATTAGAATTTTTATATTTTGCGACAATAATCTGATGTTTTAATTATTGTTACGGTGAAAAGCTTTTGTTCACAAAATGCTGAGAAATTGTTTTGTAAAACATTTTCATGTGATGGAAACCACACAATAGGTGGAATCTTTTTAGGCTCAAAGCGTTGAAACATAGACATATAGACATTGATTACATGAATGTTTCATGGGAATATAAATGCTGAATACATATTACGCAACTCCATTACATTGATCCAGCACAAATACGCGTAATATCTATTCTAATAAACTAAAAATTGTTGTTCGGTTAGATGTTCGTATGGATTCCTTTATGTGCTTTTAAGTCATAACACTTCCCATATAATTTTATAGTTTGATCCGGCTTCGTTTCGAGGTTTGCACAAGCATTTCGCTTCTCTCAAAATAACTGGGTTACATTCTGGCGCATTCTACATACGGATATTTAAATATGCATGTATCGCTCAACCTATTTTCCTTAAGGGCACGCTTTCCTTGATTTATCGAAAATTCCTTTGATGCGAGGCACTTGAAGCATCTCCACCTAAAATGCAAAAACGCTTCCATTTTTCAAGAACCCGAATAGGAGTTGAGCAACAAACATTTTATCCCGTATCCTACCGCCCGGAGTGAAAAGCTGATACAACTCAAAACTCATACAAATTGTATCGAAATGAGATCTATAAGTGTATATATTATACGAAAAGGTTTAGCTGATAAAACAGCGGGTATATTGGTATTGTCCGTCAGGGGTCTAAGTTTGGAGCCCGTTCAATAGATTTCAGAAGAAACCCTTCTGTAGGAGAGTCAAGTCACGCCCAGGAGCACTCGGTTCGAGCATAGTAAGGTACAGTCGCAACGGTACATATAAATAATTCATACGAATAGATACGAGTCGATATTGAAACAATCCGCTTTCGTATATACTTTTTAGGGAGCACCTCTTAAGGCGAAGCTCGATAGTGTATTGTTCGCAATCATGCAAATAGGATTTGGGTGGATTTAAAAATTATGTTGCTTTTATACCTAAACGGTTTCGGTACGAGTAATAGAGCAAAGTGAATAAATTGTCCGAAGCCTAATCCGGGTATTAAATAAAAATAAACAGATTTCGTGCTTGTTATCCTTTGTTATTTTAGTGTTAGTGTATATTGGGTTTGTAACTTACTTTTTGTATGGAATAATTCCGTTTTTTTCTTTCAACTCAAATATTATAACTGACACTAAGTATATAATACTTTAAGCAGTTAGTTTGGAGTAGCTATTCGTTAGACAGAAGCGTCGAATAGTGTATAAAATCACAAACGTTTAGGTCGAAAAAGTTTACCTCTTATTTAAAGAGATAAACTTTTTCGACCTCTAATTATAAAAGTGGTGTGTGAAGCAGAGTCTAGTTTCAAGGCAGATATGAATACCCAATTTCTATATTTAGATACACGAATTACTTTATTCTGTGAATATCCAAGTCGCTTGCTAATCAAGGATCATTTTCTATTTTAAGAGAACTAATAATATCTAACGAAGCCGAAAAGGGCTTTTGATAAAAGCGATAAAACATGATTCTAATTACAGTATTCGGTGGAAATTACACGATATTCGATAATAAACATCTGGTAAAAAATAGACCCCAGGCTTTTCCTAACACAGAAATTACGATTATTGTTGACACAAAATATAATCCACGCCACACAAAATACGGTAGGCCCGTTTAATTAAAAATGACCATCGGAAAATTATCATTGACATTAAATTTTATCACCAGTATAATAACTTTTCATTCATTTATTATACTCGTTTTGTTTGCAAATGTACAACATTATTATGTTCCTAATATTTATTAGGTACCAATTATATGGTATTTTCGTAAATATATTAATTGCTCAATTTATTAGCATGCCATTGAACGAAGGTGCGAAGGAAATTAAAAACGTTTGCTTACGTGCACGCGATCCGATAATTAAGACAATATAACGATCTGTGCTCATAATTCTTGCTTACGTGATTGTTAGATAGGTAGACGTAGTGGGTGGTGGAACAAGTAAATAAGACTGTTCGGAGTGGGTGATTGGATCATTGTATGAAACAAATGCCAATGATTTTTTTTTTTTGTAATTGTAACTTTTATCGTATTTCGATAAAAGTTACGATTACAAAAAAAAACTAACGCGGGTTTCTAATTTGGGAATAGTAATATTAGTTCATGTCCTTTATTACTTTTATAAATAATTTTATAAACAAAAACATGAAAAATCAAAGTATCGGGAACAGGGTCCAAGCTACCGGCAGTCAGGGCTCCAGAGAGAGGGACCTTCTTACAACGCGATCCGTGTCCAGAAGTAGTACCGCTTTTTGAATCTAGCTCTTGATCCAGTTGGGCAACTAGAGCCTGCTTATACTAGTTTCATTATTAGGATGTAGATAAGTGATATTTTATGTTCTTATAACAAGAATTTCTAAAAGGAAAATAATGTTATGAATTTCCTTTGAAGTGTCCAAAAATAAAGCTCGCTTGGGTAGTTACTAGCTTTTCCATTAAAAGGTAAACATACGTGAAAGTATGCAAACAGCACTTGACTCTCATTACATTTTCCTTCATACCAGCTAAGCTAGAATCTCCCACTCCCCTTTAATACCCATCTTTGAAAGGGAGCCAGGATTTAACCAACATAGGTACCTACTCGCACGTTCTCTCCTATCAACAACTTCGCGCGGAATTACATTATCCAACGATGTACATTGTTACTTTTTTTTTCGAGAATATTCCTACTTTTTCGAGAATGTTTCTCGTTTTTTGCTAAGAGAAAGATCTGAAAGCTTTTCTGTCTAAAAGGCGGGTAGTGGCTTAATGACTACTAGTCGGATGTGTTTGGAACGACTGAGTTATGGAATGTGTGAAGACTTCTTTTATTTGGCATTTGTTTTTTTTTGGAAGATAAAACTCTATAATTTAAAAATTACTCTACTGCACTTAACTGCCTTACCTCTACTATATTTTAAGTACTATTTGAGCAGCCGTGAGGCACACATAATCCTATATTTTAATTTTTTGGTAGTTTTTAATTTTGTTCAAATGCATACGGTATTGTGCCAACTACACCTTTTTCTTTCTTTTCTAAGTGGATTAATGTTTACTTTGATCAATGGTTTTAGGTAAAGTATCACAAGCGACCATGTTTAGAACACTCTCTGGTACCTTGAAAGGTCTAATAAATGTTTATTAGATACCTACAAACAGGAGCCGGAACCCAAAAGCGTAATGCTGAGCCCTCAGCCACTTCGCCAAATGATGTATATTTCTACGTCTAATTTCGTAAATGAGGTCCAAACTCAATTCAATCACTATTCTGATGAATAAAACATACCCCTTCCGGTTATTATCGGCAACAATTATTAACAGAATAATAAATCATTAATTACTGAAATTGATACAGTAAAATAATTCATTATTGAGTGGTCAATTCTGGAAATATAATTTTCAACTTCAAAATGTTGTGCTTACTCCATAACGTATTATATGTTCGATAGTTTACAATTTAAGGCTAGGCACACAATGAATTCAAAAACACAAAATGTATAGAGGTGGACTTCTTACCTTCGGCATTATTTACCAGTCTTTTTCTTCGTGTTGTTGCGCTGGCACCCCTGCATTATAGATCTCGTTGGCCCAAAACTACGTCACTTCCACAGCGCCGCCGGTGGCAGCGAAGAGAACTGCATGACCGACTGACTGAATGCATGTTTTGGGACACAGAGTGCAGGATAGGAGGTGGCGCTTGGTTTGAGACATAGCTCCAAAACCTCAACCTACTGCCGTTCCGTCGACCTAGCGCCACATTACCAGGGACCTTGTCAACCTTGGAGTGATGCAGAGACAAATAACAATTGGAATGATAGGGTAAGCATAATAATTATTCTATGTGGACGAAAAGGCCGAGTAGTTACTCGAGGTGTTGTTCCGTTATAACATAGCATCACGCATGTTTTTCCCAAAAGATTGGGCAAAGATGTACATCTTTGCCCAATCTAACCAAAAACTATAGTCTAACCAAACCACACTGGGCCCGCGTAGTGGATTACGTTCCACTTCCTCTCACGGAGAGGAGGCCTGTGTTCCAGCGGTGGAAACATTATAGGCTGATTATGATATTTTGTACTTAAGGTAAACACACGCACCACGGGCGCCTCAAAGAGATGTTAGCACGAACTGACGGGGTCCGCTAGGGTCGATGCCTGCCAGGGCCGCGGGTTGTTCAAAAGAGATACCGTGGCCCCTGGCACAGACAACTGAAGGAACATGGGTGGGTTTTAGTGAGTAAAAGTCTGACACCCTCCCAGAGCGGGAGGGTGTCAGACTTTTACTCACTAAAACCCAGCCTAGAGCGGGAGAAGTCATATGATGATTTCCCACCAAGGTAAACCCACATTTTTTTTTTGTAATGATTGTTGTCAAGTCCCATGCAATAGGAGACGATCCTATGGCCATCAACTGGGTACAAGTCCTTACTCCGAGAGGCTACTGAGAAATTAACTTAATTAATATTTAAAAAAATTCAAAGCCTTATTGTAGTACTCTCTTTAACAGCTGTTTATACACCTCCTATTGCACTGTCAGATACTGTCTGTCTTTCAACAATGCAAGAACTTCCGTCTGAAAAAGTTCTGGCTTTGTCGAAGTTGAGCACAATCAGACGCTGTGGAAAACAACCCATTCCGTTAGTTTTGTGGGTGTTGTTGTAGATTTTACGTCCAACCTCGAAGGAAAATTACATTCATTTCATTGGTCCTAGGTAGGTAAGATGGTTGGATTACTATTATTGTAGATAGTTCGGTAATTAAATACAATAGTTATTTTTCCAAAGAAACGATGGATGAATAATATTTTTTTTGTAATTTTTAATTATTTATTTAACATACACAGATGAATTACTATTTTTACAAGCTAAAACTAGTTTTTACTATATACAATTATATACAAGTATGTATAATACGAAAAAATATGGAAAAAGGCAGGAGCTCATTGGGCATCAAAAATTTTAATAATAATTGTGTGAGGGAATGATGATAAATGGTAAGAAAGCGTGTGACTATAAAGGTGACGATTAATAGAGAAGTATGGAAGAAAAAGAAGATGTGCTGAAACCAAATAAATTGGGATAAGGGCAGGAGAGTGATGAGTTTTTTTTTTAATTCAATAAGGTATTTTAAATGTAAACTTCGAATCGGAATATTAAGAAAGTGATCACATAGAACTTTAAAATACTGAAACTTCTAACATACTATACATATACGTACAATCGTCTCTATTAATCGTCATCTCGGTATAGTTACGCTCTTCGTAGCCATATTCACATAGCCCATCCATCGTCCTTTGGTCTTCCCCTACTTCAAGGCCCCTTGTACACGCACGTTTTTCTTGCGGTGAAAAACTACGGTGTATTCGTCCTGTGTAGGCACAGGTCAGCATTGTATGGAACACACACTATGGAAGCGACACGTTTTTTCTGCGGCGCGGTTTACACGCCATGTTTATAGGCATGGTTCCACAGTTGTATGTATGACTTTGGAGGCTGGTTAATGGACACGGTTTTTCTACGGCGCGGTTTATACACCGTACCGTATAAAACCGTGTCATGTACAAAGGGAGTCTAACATAACCCAAACCCATAGTACCAAATTAAACCTGCTATTAAACAAACCCTCCTATTACAAAGTTACGACCCAAATCACTCTAGAAAAAAATTAAAAACCCAAACGAAATATCAATCCCTACTATCAGTTTCAGAACTAATTTCCACCAAACTACTCATTCAAACGCTAGCCTAAATGATTTTTCGATCGTGTGTCCTTGACCCGTCTTGGTACCTCCCCCGGGCATCAAGTTACGTACCCAATCAATTATTGAGTAGGTACTACACTGTTTGTATTGTAAACTGGTCATTTACATAGGAATATGTATTTATCATTCACATCATGGATTCGATTCGATTTTTTTTAGTTGTGTGGTCGCGAGGGAAACATGATCCGGTGTTTTGTTGGGTTCATGTGTGCCAAGCTGATTTGTTATTTTGTGATCCTGAACATTGTCAATCTGTGTAGCCTTTTCCTAACTATGTTGGGGTCGGCTTCCAGTCTAACCAGATGCAGCTGAACACCAGTATTTTACATTAAGCAACTGCAGATGGGCTATTATCAGACTGGTTGTCAGACTTTTGGACTTCTGACAACCCTTAACGACTGTCAGAAACGAGTACTTTGAATTTTCATGAAATGAAAATTGTTATACCAGAATCGTGTCGCACCGTCGCGTTGCGCCAGTCTGAGGGAGTCTTTGATTATAGGGTTTGTTTTGCAATGGAAAATGTATAGTCTGTCTATTGTTCCTACTGATGATTAACAAGTAGGTACCTATGCTAAAATATTATTCTATCCGATATTTCCGTTTTCCCAATTTAAATTCTAAAGCCAAAAGGCTATTTTAATACTTAAAGAATACCTAGGTACACTGATTAATTGAAGTATATTTTTCATAGGAAATAATGAACGGTTAAAATATTCTTACCAATTAACCTAGCCGTCGAGGTAAAGTATTTTTTTTAATTAAAACTTAACTGTATAAGAAATTCAGTGTTAATGAACTGTTTTATGGATTTTTCCCAGACGTATAAATACAGAGGGTCTAGAAAAGTGGCAATCGAGTTCAAACTGTTTCGCATTTCTACAACGACTTCGAACGAAATTGTCATAACCTTTTTTTGACATTTCCATCGTGTTTATCGGTAATAGATTGTCACTTTGTTCAGGCCGTCAGGCGAAGCAAACGATTATAGGAAGACAATACATAACATAATCAGCCTCAAATATTCCCACTGCTGGGACACAGGCCTCCTCTTTGTGAGAGGGAGTGGGCCATAATACACCACGGGGGCCATACATTACGCGGGCCCAGTGCGGATTGACAGATGTCAGTCATGTCTTAGAATTTGTGGTCCTAGGACATGCCGGTTTCCTCACGGTGTTTTCCTTCACCGTTTTGAGAGCAGTGGTGATGAAATAACTTACAAAAAGTAAAGTGCCTGTCTAGGTTCAAACTCACGACCTAAAAATCGTAAGCCGGGACCGGGCCACCAGTGCTCTCCTTACTATACTTTAATTGACCTTAAATAGGTCCTACGCATTACACGTACGTACCTAAAATTGAATCGCGACATATTCGCCAAAAATGTAAACAAATATGAGTTTATGGACAAATAACTTTAATTCCTACACAATAAAGTTCAGTTTACGCAACAATTTCAAACATTTTTATAACTTTTTCAATAGTACTAGTCACTCTGAAATCAACTTAATTTCCATTTCAATAAAGTTGATATTTGTTTAACCTGAAATAACGTCAGTTTGTAACATAAATACAATTTGAATTTACGTAGTATGGGACGCCCTGCGGCTAGATCATTGGTCCAGCTAGATGGACAGACGACCTTAAAAAGGGAATGCGGAAGACGGATGTTGTGGCGCGGTGTTAAAAAAAATAAAAAGCGTTTACTCGTGGTGACAGCCTAACTTTTCCAAACAAATTTTACTTCTGCCAAACTGCAGAGCAGCAGCGCGTCAGGCGCGTCAGGTTGCGTCAGGGAGCGGCCTTTTTCCAGCAGTGGACTACGATAGGCTGACTTAATTGAAAGAAACAAAAAGTATTTATTGCGACTCGCACAGGAAGATCATAAACTAAACTAAACACAGTCAAAAATAAAAATGATTAAGTTAATGGTATGATGGATTGGAATTATTGAACGTATGGTCCCAAATGTGCGTCCTACGTCCGTCAGTTTAACATCTAAGTTTCAAAACACATACACAGAGGCACTCTCTATATATTATATAACAAGCACCATAGTGGTCCATTTACCTAAATTGACTTTACAAAGTTCCAATCTTGTGACTTCGATTTGAAGTTAAACCAATCTTGTTTGACTTTGAGTAAGCGGTGTATTTTCGTAAATGTTTAGGAGGGGATTGAAATTCTTTTGGCTATACACTTACTTACGAGTAACAGTTGTGTTTTGAATATTAACAGATAATAAAAGAAAGACATTTATTTATTCAGGTAGGCTCTATGATGAGAGGACTTGTACTAACATAAAATATATAGCCTTAAATCCTCGCTAACACTGACGAAGCGTGGTAAGGAATGCTTTTTCCTAGGTACAGACGTCAGCACACCAAGCTACCCGAAACTGTCAAATTTTCCCAATCGACTTTGAACCTAATGCTTTAGCGATAAAGTAGAAAATCTATTAAAGAAATTTGACAGATTGTAGTAGTTTGATGTGCTGGCGTCTGTACATACTATGTATGAAAACAGGCCATTGCCGTAGAGTAAGAAAATGACACATTGTAGATAATAGTTAGTTAACTTAATCTATTTAGATAAAAATGAATCCCTATTTCCCTTGGTCACGTCATAACTTGAGAATGACTTTACCGATTTCATCCATCTTTTTTTTAAAGTTTTCTAACACTTTGTAGAAGGTTCTTAAAGAAAAAAAAAATTAAGAAAGTTGCTTCACGCGGACAAAATCGCGGGCAAAAGCTAGTATGAAATGAAATTCAAAGAAAGAAAGAAAAGAAAGAAAAATATTTTATTCTGCACAAACAAAACGTACACAATTACAACTAAATAATAATAATATAAAAAAAAATAAGAAAAAAGACTTAAGATACAAATAGTCAAAAAGACTCGTACTCAAGCATAAAAATGTTGACACTCTTGTCTATTGCTTGATGTCATAGTTCATTCTTTATCTACGTGTCAAGGCCAGGGGCCAATGACAACTCACATTGATATTGACAAGACAATATTGGCAGACGGCTACAAAACAATAACAAAATAACAATCAACGGTTCCCCGTTATTTTCTTCTGGAACATTGATAAAATTCTATTGAAGCACAGGCCGCATGTTTAAGCGTACATCATCATCATAGCATTGACGGCACGGTTGGCGCAGTGGTTAAGCGATTGACTGCTGTGCTACGTGTCGTGGGTTCGATTCCCGCACGGAACAAATATTTGTATGACCTACATGTATTTGTTCCGAGTCTGGGTGTTTTTCTATCTATAATATGTATGTATTTACAAAAAAAAAAATTGTATATAAGTAGTTTATCAGCCATCTTGTTACCATAACACAAGCATTAGGTTGCTTAGCTTGGGACAAATGGTGCTGTGTGAAATGTCCAGGGATATTATTATTATTATTATAGCATAATCAGCTTATAATGTTCCCAGTGCTGGGTCGGTGAGAAGGAGTGGGCCATAATCCACCGCGCGGTCCAATGCTGGACTATTGCTATGGCTATGCTGGGGAGTTTGTTGCGCCACTTCTTCTTCCCAGCAATACCACAAGGAAGCGGTGAAGGGCGGGCGTTTTTGAGGGTCTGTCTTTTGTAATTTTGACGTTCATAAAGTGCTGATTCTCTCTCTCTTCCTAATTTGAATAAATGACTTTTGATTTTATTTGAGTGTGGGTTGGTAGATGTCACATGTCTTTCAATTTTTAGTTCTAGGACACGCCGGTTTCCTCACGATGTTTTCCTTCACCGTTTTGAGAGCAGTGATGATAAAATAATTAACACAAAGTAAACCGCCTGTCTGGGTTCGAACCTACGACCTACAACTCGTAAGTCGCGGCCGTTACCACTGAGGCACTACTGCTGTTTAAGGGTATCGCGATAGTATTAGTCCTTAAGGAAATTCTTACCTTTTTAATGACGACACGGTTGGCGCAGTGGCTGAGCGATCAACTGCTGCGCTGCGTGTCGCGGGTTAGATTCCCGCACGGAACAAATATTTTTATATACATTTTATTTCATTTTAATAGACATTCATACTCAAAACTTCCCTCACGATCGATTCCGTTCTTTCTTCTTGACCAATAATATAGATTACAATCATACCTAACAAGGCATTATACAACGCTTCGAAGTATCCAATTACCAATTTCTAATAAACGACAACTTTCGTGACGCCCTCGGCCAATTCTCAAAAAAAAAATACTCATCGTAGAAAAAAAAAAGAATTTATACAATATTTTATTTCAGCAGAAATTCATTATTCATCACTATGACGACCGCTTTCAGCGGAAAGCGTTCGTGACTGAAATCATTAATTTTTCATGCATTTTGATAATATAACTGAGGGTGAAAGTCACGGGTCATTCTAAACGAATATTTTATGTAGTTTATTTAAACATGGTTATGTTAACTTTATCACTGGCGACGAAGGCGATGAAAAGTTAAGTAGTTGGGCAATCGAATAAGTAAAGACCGGGAAATGAACTGTTTAACAAATACCTTACCTAATTTAAATTGTCCGTATAATCAAATCACAACTTTCATTTTTAGCCAGCTGTTGTATGAAATGGCTATAACACGGAAAATTGGCGTGTTGTATAAAGGAGAATGGTGGATTCCATATAATCTGGGTGTCGCGCTTAGACTTCGCGGACAATCGTAAAAAGGTCAATACACCAATTATTTTTATGGGGGTTCGCCGGAAAAACGTTATTTAAAGAGCGCGTGGCTCCAATTATACAGACTAATAATAACATAATATTATATGTACATACATTCATTCATGAACGCTTCGGAAATTAATCGACAGCAAAACTGCCATTCTTCTTTGATGAACAACGAATTTCCTTAACTGGACCTTCCTTAAGGTAAGTGAGGCCATAAATTAAAAGCTTGGCTTGTTGGATTTGGTCGGTAAATTAAACCAAAAGATTTATCAGAGATTTCCAGTTAGGTAATCTTCGTTTTATAGCATCCGCACACACGGAACAACGGCTACAAGAGAGGAAACTAGATAGCAGAAGTCCAATTCTCGTAATTAAAAACGTTTAAATTAGTTTTAACCACAAACTCATCTCTGCAACAATCATTGTCTACAACTTGTCAAAATTGTAGGTAAATGACCGGTATTTTTGACAGATTGAGACTAAGATTAGATTGCGAACGTAAATACGGAAATTAGGTACACTTCTGTTTTATAGCTTACTCAGTACTAGTCAAACATTTTACGTTTCCTTATCTAGCCAGCTATAAACAAAGATAGAAGTTTTCAGTTGTAAAGGAAAGATCACACCAAAAGGTACCAGAACCTTTCTATTCTAACAACATAAAAGCCACAATATAACATTTTTATTCTATTGTAAATAAATTTTTAATAAGAATGGTGTGTATGCCTATAGTGATGTATTTACACAGTATTGAAAACCTAATACAATAAGTAAAGAAAAAGGGTAAATAATGCATTACTTAAATAACTTATAATCGTATATTAACAGGCTAAGAATAATTATCTCCCTATGTGAAATTCCTGATACCCAAACTAGGACATGTTCTGTATCTCAGAAGGCAGCATTCCTCCCTGCCCGTCACATTGCAATTGCATGCTTCCTTACTCAGGGGTGATGAAGAGCTCACAAATAAAAAAAAATGATTATAATCTAACTTTAAGTTTAGATGTATTAAAGATTTGTGATAAACTATTGTTACTATCCTTGTAAAATATGTCCTTGTTGTGCCTTTCTTATTAAATAAGTAAATAAAGTTAGATGACGTCAGGGTAGACAGTAGTGTCCTCCTGTCTCAGTGTCTGCTAATTAGAACAAACTGTTATTATCCATCTGGCAGCCACACGTGACGGTTTTGGCCATTTCCGTTTTGGCCGTTGTTGGGAGGTGCTGCATGTTTAGCATTATAAGCTTAATATACACAGTTCAGGACATCGACGCGCAAACTGATATCATAAATTCGTATCAAGGGTAGGTATAATTTTTGTAAGTTATTAAAAAAATTCAGTTGTTTTATTTCCTCTCACAGAAAGGAGCCCTGTGTCCCACCAGTGGGAACATTATAGGCTGATTATACTTAGGCGTATGTTTCATACAAAAGTGTGTTTGTGTGTGTGTGTTTTTTTTTTATTGACTATGGGCTCACTCTTGACCTCAATCCAGCCCAGAGGCAGGGATAAGATCTACGGTGGAACGAGCTTGCCCAGAAGAAGCCTATTCACTCTCGCCCTGAAGAGATTAGAAGAGATTAGGGTTGTATGAACTCGGGAATGCAGACGCAGGCAGACAATTCCACTCCTTTGCTGTGCGCATCAGAAAAGATGACGAGAAGTGCGTATATATGGTATATTAACCAAATAGGGGTGGTATCCCGCAGTGCGTCTGGACTCCCGATGGTAAAAAGGTGCAGGCGGGATGAGCTCATGTAGCTCTTGAGCACACTCCCCGAGGTACAGTCTGTAGAAGACGGACAGACAGGCAACACTTCGCCGGTGAGCCAAACTGTGAAGCTTTGCCTCCACCAGCTTTTTATCGCCAATGAGTCTCTTAGCTCATTGTTTTTTTTTACCACTTGTACAGTTCATACAATGAAAAAAACTATGAACTTACTGTCAACGGTGTCCTCGTGTTTGTATCCAACAAGACGAAACTTGTGTACTTTTTATTCCGGTAGTACGGTCCCGTGGGATAATTTCCGACCTCCACGCGGGCGAAGCCGCTGGCAAAAGCTAGTATGTTATAAAAGACGGCACGGTTGGCGCAGTGGTTAAGCGATTGACTGCTGCGCTGCGTGTCGCGGGTTCGATTCCCGCACGGAACAAATATTTGTATGACCTACATGTATTTGTTCCGAGTCTGGGTGTTTTTCTATCTATAATATGTATGTATTTACAAAAAAAAAAAAATGTATATAAGTAGTTTATCAGCCATCTTGTTACCATAACACAAGCATTAGGTTGCTTAGCTTGGGACAAATGGTGCTGTGTGAAATGTCCAGGGATATTATTATTATTTATTATTATTATTTAAAGTCCCTCCGCCGCATCTGTCTGTCTGATCGCGATAAACTCAAAAACTACCGAACGAATTTTCATACGATTTTTACCAATTACGGATTGACTCACGAGGAAAGATTTAGGTAGGTGTTTGTGATTTTTACCAATGACGGGTTGACTCACGAGGAAAGATTTAGGTAGGTGTTTGTGATTTTCATTAAAGTTTTTTTTTTATAAATCGGCTTAAATATAATTGCATGATTGAAAAATCATACCGACTTGCTGCGTTACTAATAGAGTTAGTTATATGAAAACCCATTAAAAATCCCGTTAGACCCGGTAGTACGTTTTCGTGGGATATTTTCCGACATCCACGTGGGCAGAACCGCGGGCAAGGTCTAAGATATGATAAACTCGTAAGTACATATTCAACAGTGGCGGCAGACTTGGAGCTGATATTGTAAGCACTACTTTAAGTGATTGATCGTAACGACTTAAGTCAAGTTAAAGTAATTCAAAGCAAAGGTCGAGTGTGTCATGTTGTATTATTTGGTTATAACCTAAAGTGACACGTCCTTAGTATGTGGTTAGGCTTTTAGGCATTAAATTGTAATATTCAAGGTGAATGTATTTATTCTAATATGGGTTTTATTTAGGTAGTAAGTTATATTAATATGAAAGTTGTGTTTTATGGTAGAGGTCAAATAGAATAGAAGAATGGCGTTGACTCTTAACTTTGATAAAAAGTAATAATATACCTACCACGTACGTGACCAGACTACGACCTCTAATTGTTAATTACGTAAGCTAAATAAAAATCCTACCTCCCTTTAAGGGATGATTTTTATTCTTAACTCAAAAAAATATTTGTTTGCAAATAATATAATTAAAAGTGTAAAAGTTTAAAAAAGCCCAGTTATAATCGTTTTAAAATAAATACTAGCACAGAATAACTAACAAAGACGGTAATAGTACCGTCTTTGTTAGTTATTCTGTGCTAGTATAGCACAAAAGCACAAAAGTGACGTCACGACTCCATACATTGTCTGTATCGTGCGACAAGGAATGGGAATAATAATCGAAAAATAGTTTTTTCGATTATCTCATTTTACTAACCCTTTTTGAAATTACATGATTTGTATGAACATTTCTAATATTAGCTCCTCGCAGCATCGCCCCTATTATAAATATTGAACTGATTTTTTTCATAATTGTTAACCTTTTGACTGTATAGCATTTTCTCTTTTTTAACCCCCAACAAAAACAAAGGGGTGTTATAAGTTTAACGTGTGTATCTGTGTGTCTGTCTGCGCCATCGTAGCTTCCTAACGGTTGAACTGATTTTGATTTTTTTTTTCAACTAAATGGTATATTATGGTCTTGGACCTCCTTACCTCTTTACCTTCAATATCTTCTGTATTATTTGTGAGATAAAATAGTTTTGCGTTGCTATATTCTCTTTTTACTTCAATGTTTTCTTCTACAATTGTATAGTTTTCACGAAATTGCCAGTATCTTTTTAAAGTAACCATTATTTTAATCACGCCAAATAAAAGAATGAAACTTGCACAAAAGATAGCATAAAAGAAAATAAGCTCAAATGATACAGTTTGATGTAAAGCCTAGAATGCACCGTCGATGTACCACAGTCACGAAACCAACCGTTTTTCGAGAAAATGTTTGTGAGTCATGAACCCCACTTTATGGTTCTAGAACTTTCCAAATGGTATCGGAAATTAAACTTTTGATTGTACACCGGTTTTATTTATTGTTTACCATAATTTTGTAGGAGAATAAAGTAAGAATTACTGACTTGATAAATAGGGCGAGTTTGAAAACACTCTTTAATCATAAATTTTTGTAAAGAGCTTCTATTTAGACAATGGTATTTATGTTTTATCGTGTTTTACTGTGATTTTAAACGACTATAAGTCGTGTTGATTGGTTGAAATATTGTAATATTCGTAAAATAAAAAGTTTGTGTTCAGTTCAACCTTCCTCCATAAAAATCCATATACAGTTTTATTAAAAATGGCTAGTTAATGAAGTAAAAATCCAGTTCGAAATTAATAATTCCAAGCATTTTCGATCTTCACTGCAATTAAAAAAATACCCTGGACCGACTGAATTTTTCACCTCTCGTATAGGATAATAAAAATGGCTGGAAGCCAAAAATTATATTTCTTCATGAAATTCATCTCTGCGCCGGGCACAAAGGATTTTTCGATAATACTCTCCGAGAAATTGAGTTTTTTTTATTTTTTAATAATCCTATTGAGAATTTTATATTCTGATTTATGATTGAAGCAAAAATGTTTGCTTAATTTGAAACGTTGTTTTTTCTGCTTTTCTTATTGTTTCATTTTATTCAATACTTATAATTGGTTGAATTTTTTTCGTCAAAAAACCTTCAATTATTTCAACATGTAGATAAACTTTTTTAACAAATAACCCTATTTTAATCTTTTACCCTCTTTTGTCATTTTTCTTTTTCCTCAAAAACACTGAAAATGCAACTAAACAACGGATGATATTTTGCAACCACGATCAACGTTTACTGGTTAAAGTTACGATCGCAGTACAACGTTTTCAGCCGGGTTGGTTGTGGCCACGAGTGCAGCAAACGGGCAGAGTTAAGCTTAAAACTTTTGTGAAATAAAAACGCTTGTAATATTTCGAATTTATGTTTTAGTGTGGCTGCATTTTCTTTTAGATTTATTCAAATGTACATTGTTTTTATTTTACTCACAGCTGGGGTTATATTTTGGTAAAGTTTTTAGTATTTAATCTTAACTTTGTTTTTAGTATTATGATATTCATGGCTCCTTAAAAAAGACTTATTGTTGGAGTTATGAAATGAATTATTTTTTAAGTCGGTCATCGATTATTCGCTGAGGAGTTTGTTGCGCCACTTTCATACACTTTCTTCTTCCCAGCGAAAGCACTAGGAAGTGGTGAAGGGCGGGTGTTTTGGGGGACTGTTTTTTGTAATTTTGACGCTCGAAAGTGCTGATTCTCGGCTTAATTTGAATAAATGACATTTGATTTTAATTTTGTTCCTCCTACCAATTTGATCTCCTTATGAATGTTCCTACCAATCAAGACGATGCAAGAGGGAAGGTGTTAATTGAACCTCGTAAAGTCGGGCTACCTCGACGGAACGCCACGCGGGATGTGGAGCTGAGTCACAAGCCATGCTCCACTTCCTATCCTGCCCTCTGTACCCCAAAACATGCAACCAAAGTGACCTCTGCCATCAATAACGCCGTGGTAGTGGCGAAGTTTTGGGGCAACCAAATTTGAATATCTGTCGTGCCAAAGACTTAGAAGAAGAAGACACACTGCCTATTTCAGCAGTGATCATGATGTTTACCTATTCACGAACCAGCACCCCAATTGCGTAACACACAATCAATCGGAATCTGAATCATTTTGAAGCAAATTGCTAATCCATTGCTCCATAAGTTCGAAAAATGTGTCTGCTCAACACGTAAATAACGCAATGAATGTTATTGAATTGTCAAAATGAAACGGATTCCGATTAATCGTGTGTTACGCAATTAGGGTGCTGATTGATTTTAGATCTTCCTTTGCTTCCATCTTGCTTTGAGATTTCCTTCCATGACCCTATCCTACTTCATCATCCTATCCTACTGATCTTCCTTCCTACTATAATATTATAAACGCGAAAGTTTGTGAGGATGGATGGATGGATGGATGTTTGTTACTCTTTCACGCAAAAACTACTGAACGGATTTGAATGAAATTTGGCACGCGGATAGTTTATAACCAGCATTCCATTAGGATCGAAACTTATGCCGGTGAAACCGCGGGACGCTGCTAGTCTATACTAATTTAATAAAGAAGTTCAAGTGAGTTTGTATGTAGGGGGTAATGTTCGGAACTAGCGATCTGATTCCAAAATTCTTCCACTAAAGGGAACTTACGATAATCCCAAGCGTCACGGGATATATTTTATGTTAAAACAAGACATTTCACGCCGACGAAACTAGTAGATACTTTATATTACCTATGCATTACAGGTACTTTAATGTTGTCGCCTATTTCAAGGCCGACATCTAAATCCTATCGATAATATTCTGTTAGCATGACATTAATACGTTATCTACTCGAATGTTATGGTCTGGATACGATTGTACACAAGCAATACTACAAACAATAAAGTTTATATTGCTGCCTATAAAGCCTCGATAGTCAACTGTATGATTTTGATCGATTATGAATTCTATTGGGATATTGATAAGTAAAAGGTATTTGAGTATCCTTGCTTGATTTCTACATATTGTGATGACAGGCTAGTCCTGTCTGGATCAAATAATGAGAGCTGTTTGCTATTTAGGGGGCGATTGATAAAAAAGGAAGTTCTTGTGGCTAAGTAATAACAGCCGCACAGGTCGATCGATCAGGTTAAGCTACGCTTGCTGCGGTCGGTCCGTGGATGGGTGACCATCTTTACATACCGAGACCCCTTCGTGCCTCGGAAAGTTCGTTAAGCCGTTGGTCCTGGCTGTCTTCCTTGGATCTTTGAAAGTAGTTACGGAGTTCGTCAGAAGCCCAAAACTCTGACAACCAGTCTTACCAAGGGTTATCATGTCAGATGGGCAGTCGCTCTATGTAAAATACTGGTATTCAGCTGCATCCGGTTAGACTGAAAGCCGACCCCAACATCAAGGCAAGGCTAGGCAGCTTGCTTGTATTTGATGACATCAAAATGACATTGCAGATTTTGAAAATTAATGTCTTCTACTTATTTTCATGAAGCTTCTTTAAAGACGGAATTTGCATTGTATCATTTTAATTTTCAATTGATAACTTCTTATGGGAGGGCAAACCGCTTCGTAACGTAACGCGTTACGGCGCCAGTCTGTCTGGCTTACCTCTCTCTCACGCATACGGCAGCGGTAGGCAGGCTCTTCCTCTCTCACTCTAACCCACAACGCTAGTCGTATTTCGGACAGACGCTTCCCCCTCTCTCTACTCAGTGTTTAGTGTGCGATAGACATATACCATAGATTAGTTTAAGTTATCACTTTTGTCGGGCGTCCTAATTTATTATGATTTATGATAGTGGGCTTCAAAGATTGTCCACAAAGATTTAAATCGTTACATTTGCCCTCACCGTAACTATGTACAGTCACGAGCACCAATATGTCAACACTTATCAACTTTAAATTGCGATGTTTTCGTGAAATAACAAATGCAATGTTGAAATACGACACATCACATAAACCTATGGGTTCGAAAATGCTATGTTCGTAACAACATAAAATTTCATTCAAAAATAAAGGAGTAAATCGCTTTTGAATAAAGCCGAGTGTATACATACTTTTACTCGTGACTGTACTTACAAGTCACCCGAAAAGGTGTCCATATTGAGAAGAATCAATCAATCAACTCAGCCTATCGCAGTCCAATGTAGGACATAGGCATCTCCCAGGCTGCGCCACAACACCCTGTCCTCCGTCTTCTGCATCCAGTCCGTCTCAGCAACCTTCTTTAGGTCGTCTATCCATCTAGCTAGGGGGCGTCCCACACTATGCTTGCCGATACGCGATCTCCACTCCAGGACTCGTCTGCTACTACTCTACTGAGAAGAGAGTGAGGTCACATAATAATAATGGCGTTTCCTTGACAATCAAGTCAAGTCTTTGTGACATTGTGTGTCAGAGGTGTCACAACGAAACTGAAACACAAGCACCATTTGATTCTCACACGCGAAAGCAACCCTCGACATTAATGCCTCAAATCAGACGTATGATTAATTAATTAAAATTTTCGAATGATTAATTCCATACAAATTATTGGTGACAGCTAACCAATAACTTTAACCTTCTTTTGACCTCAGGTTAGCATCCAAATAAATCGTGGCACCGTTAAAATTATATCAAAATCACACAGTACACAATGTTGTTGACTGAAACGGTTGTTTAACCAATTGTCAACTGCATTATTAATGTAACAAACAGTTTACTCGATTGAATGTAGGTACTGACTAAATGCTTTGTACATAAATAGAAACGTATTTGTGTAGGTAACACATACCTACAAAAAAAAAAAAAAAAAACTGATATCCATGATGTATGAAAATCGGAAAAACGTAACGTTCGTTCGTTAATTGTATTTCCAAAAAATGTAAACAAATACGAGTTTTTGGAAAAATAACTTTAATACCTTACAAATAAAGTTCAGTTTGCGTTACAAATTTGATTTTTTATGACCTTTTCAATAGTTCTAGTCATTCTAAAATCAACTTAGTTAATACTTGTATAAAAATTATATTGGTTTAAGTGAAAATAACATCAATTGGAAATAAGATTTTTGATATACTTTACACAGAGATTTATGTGTGTTGTTTTGCAATTTGGATAGGAAATATTGAATTTATTGCCGCGTGCCAGCAAGTTTTATAACGAATGATATACATAGACCGTATGCCAATCACATAATACTGTTTTACTGATCATAGTTCGCATATAAAATGAAATAATTTTTATTTCTGTAAAATACACGTCATAATTTATTATAAAATAAAAAATAATCTAGGTGAGGTCGGCGTTCCCTATCAGACTACTCTGAGAAGAAAGGCCGAAATAAACTCTGAGGTCACAGTCTCTTATAAAGTCCAAACATATGTAATGTTGGTCAGATCATGTGAAGACCATGTAGATTGATATCCAAAATGATCTTTTGAGGAATGTTCCACACAGATTTCACAGAACAGTCCAGTCAGTGCAAGCATTTATTAGTAACCGTGTAACCAACCCAGAACGTGAGACTATACATTTTTCTACAGATTAGAATCAAGTACCTATTCTTTACACTTAAAAAATGGATACCAAAAAATCATAAAATAACCAAAACATTGATCAAAACAGTAAGCTATTCAATATTGTATAGACTTACCATATTTAACTTATTCTACCCGCATTTTACGTAAAAAAAAAACTATAACAGCCAAATCTGACTGCTTTTGGACACGGAAAAAAGTCATTAACAGTTGATGTTAGCTACGAATTTGATTGGAAATTAAAAGACCCTTTGATTATGATTTATTGTTATGGAAAATTATAGTTTGTCTTTGGACATTATATTTGACTAGCGACCCGCCCCTGCCTCGCACGGTTTTTATGGCTTGACAATTTATTCAGATTTATTTATTATAGAGGTATGAAAGGTATATAATATTAGATGTATTCAACACATAAACCGTTCGGAATAATTTCTCTAAATGATAGTCAAAACAGCATCAAAATCTGTTGGGTAAAATTCGTTTTTTAATCCTACATACCAATCTGACATTTAAGTATTTAGTGTTTGCATTGTTTTAGTATAGAAATTTGACATTACACCTGTAAAGTATATGGGTTTAAACACGGACGACGAGGCCACGCAGACAGACACGGTAAAAGCGATTTTAATTTGTAATATTATAAATTAAAGTCGCTTTTCATGTCTATCCGTATAAATAATCGACTGCATTGTATTCGGAAGGCTTTGTTTACGTGATCTTGTACCTTTTTTAAAAATGTGGCGTACTATTAGAAGACCAACGCGCTCACACAGACCTACACGAAAAGCGACTTTAATTTATAATAATTGAATAGATAGTTGTCTGCATTTCATTCTGAAAGGTTTGCTTACGTAATCAAGTACCTATTTTAAAAACTGAATAGGTCATCTTGTGGTGAAAACTATTCGTATCGAATAACATTTCTATATTAATATAATAATATACACCAGCCAGTAACCGCAGCCAGCCAGCCAGTTTTACCCAGTGACTGGGTTGTGGGGGTTATGTAGGCAGTCGTTCCATGTAAAATACTGGTATTCAGCTGCATCCAGTTAGACTGGAAGCCGACCCTAACATAGTTGCGAAAAGGCTAGACAGATAATGAATATTCATATTTGGTGGGTCTTAGTGATTTTGAATGGGTATAATCGGATAGTAATAGAACCTACTAAGTACTGGCTAACTAGCGCTATTTAATATTCATATTGTTTAATTAATACGCCATAAACAAATCACTGTTAATATTAGTTGGTAGTTTGCACGTTATATTTAATAGACATTGATAGGCAAGATTTATAGTGCGTTCATAATTAATGTCAATAAATTATGAGGCACGTTTGTTTTGAAGGCATTTTGGTTTAATAGTTTAATGACATGCAACGTTAAGATTTTAGTTTACATAGAATAAAAGTCTGTGTGTAAGTGATGAATGAATGAATAATATTTTACAGAAAAACATTATCATTAACAGATGTTTTGAAAATGTTATGTTTTGTCTTTTGCAACTGCAATAACCACCGCCGAGTTATTGCCGACCCCAGCTTAGGGATTAGGCATGTGCCTAGCCTTATTCCAACTATGTTGGGGTCGGCTTCCCATCTAACCAGATGCAGCTGAATACCAATAATACTTCGGCAATCTAAACACATAATTTATACATAGGTACATATTTTTTTTTTACTTTATAATTTCAAAGCGTGTTTGTTTTAGCGTTAGATTGTATAACGTGATTAAAATTTCTTAATAAGCATGTAAATAAAATAAAAAAGCATTATTTACAAAAATAAAATTAATGTTCGTATTTATTTTTAATCATTAATTTATTTGGTCACAGTTTCACACTTTTCAATTCATTATAATTATTTTCATAGTTTGATTTTAACCTAGCTATTAAAATGTCTGTATTTTAATAAAGAGATCTAAAATCTTACTTGCCATCATCTAATATCCCAATTTTTTGAGAAATTTTTGTTTGCCTTCTATTTTATTTTTAAACAATATCAATTTGCCCAGCCTTGCCCAACTATGTTGGGGTCGACTTCCAGTCTAACTGGATGCAGCTGAATACCAGTTTTTTACATGGAGCGACTGCCTAATCAATCACCACACCCGGGTAAAACAATACACTTGGTCATAACATTGGTTGTCAGACTTTTGGGTTTCTGACTACCCGTAACGACTGTCAAAGATAAAGATCTACGAATGACCCCCGGGACCAACGGCTTAGCGTGCTTTCTGAGATCACCCATCTACGAACCGACCGCGGCAAGCGTAGCTTAACCTCCGAACGACCCGTATGGCTAAATATTATTATTTAACCACAAGGCCCTCCATTTTTATCAATCGCTCCCTAAATAACAAACAGCTCTCATTAGTTGCGATGCAGACAGGACCAGCACCCAAAAAAATGCTATTAAACCTCCTCAAAGTTTTTTCGCAGTATAATCCACGCCTGTATCGTTTCAGCCACTTTTTTCAGTAAAAGCTGAATGCTAAACAAAACAAATCCGGCGTCCATTAGTTAAGCTTAGGCGGAACGGTGACAGGCTGGAAGGCCAGCTCTTATAAGCAACATTAAATTTGTTATTCTCATTTGACATAAAGTGAGACATGCCTAAGTATTCAGATTGAGCGAATCTATGTAAATGGTTCATGGAAAAAGGTGCCATGCAATATATCTATAAAATAAAAATAACACAGGTTTTATGCAGTAAACGTTTTTTTGTTCATAATCCCTAATATCTCATACATAATCAGCCTATAATGCGGGTTCGATTCCCGCACGGAACAAATATTTGTATGACCTACATGTATTTGTTCCGAGTCTGGGTGTTTTTCTATCTATAATATGTATGTATTTACAAAAAAAAAAATTGTATATAAGTAGTTTATCAGCCATCTTGTTACCATAACACAAGCATTAGGTTGCTTAGCTTGGGACAAATGGTGCTGTGTGAAATGTCCAGGGATATTATTATTATTATATGACACACAGTTCACAGCACAGTTCAGTTCACAGTACATAAGGTACACAATTTCATTCATTTTAATCCTCGTAACTTTTCTTTCAACAAAGAAAGAACGTTAGTTTCATCATAATCGTCTCCTTATTTCTGTAATCGCTAAACGCGTTGGCAATTAAGACAAGACACTAATGGAGTCTTGATGTCGGAGGAAGCAAAGATGTCGATATTATCGGGCAACATTTTCAACAGGATTAATCGCTAATGCCATTTTGTTGGGCAAAAGTTACGATTGATAACTTAAGAAAGTTCATTGCCTACATAATTATGTATCATTACTAAATAGCTTTAGCCTGCGAACTCGCCGGCGTAGAAGTCGGAATAAACCTGTAAGAAACTTCTCCATAAAAAACTAAATGCATATGTGCCAAGGTTCATGGTGATCGAGCAAATGGTGTTCAAGTTTATAAATTTATAGCAACCTCCATTTTTAGGGTTCCGTACCTCGGAAGGAAAAAACGGAACCCTTATAGGATCACTTTGTTGTGCGTCCGTCCGTCAGTCTGTCAAGACCCTTTTTCTCAGGAACGCGTGAGAGGTATCAAGCTGGAATTTATATCACATACTCAGGTCTACTGACCCCTGGAGCTGTGAAAAAATCAAACTTCTAAGCCAACGCAATCAAAAGATACAGCCGTTTAAGCTGCAAATTTTCGACACTCGCAAGGGAATCAAAACCTACAGGGTACTTACCGTGAATTCAGAGTCTTGAAATTTGGTACGAAGCATTGTCTTATAGCACAGATAAAGGAAACATTGCGAAAAACGTAAATTTTTGGTTACATCATTATAATAAAAATATTTTTAATAATTTTAAATTGTACGGAACCCTCGGTGCGCGAGTCCGACTCGCACTTGGCCGGTTTTTTTGATACGTAACGTACGTTTTTTCGATACACGATCGTTCAAGAAATCCCGGTTTGGAAGGAAAACGGGGAGGCCTTTGCCCAGTTGTGGGACACAATATTGGCTAAAAAGGTTGTTTTTCCTGTAATTATTAAAAGTCCCAATACATTTTTCTCAAAATTAACCTAACATTACTTTCATAAAATCAATGGTAAAAATATTACTTTTTAATTACCTACATGGAATCCATTTCTCAATCCGAGTTCCATTATTTTGATTACATACAGTTGTTTTTTCATACGTATCGGATTTCAATCTGTGCTACGTCAAGTAAAATATGACGTAATACGGATCGATTTCTTTTGCTCTACTAACAATATTAGAATTTTGGATAGAAGAAAATATCTCCGTGTCAGCTGTTTGACATACAGCCATGTTGTTTGAGTCAGCTGACGGGAATTACATCTTAGTTTGCTCCTAAGAGATTGATAACAATAATCTGTATTGATAGACTAGGTATTAGTATCAGATTAGATATAGATTGCCTCGTTGGTTGAGCAGTATTATCGAAAGAAAGAAAAAGTATATAATGCGACTACTACAGGATCATAAACTAAACTAACTAAACACAGTTAAAAATAAAACAAATTATATAAAAAGTAACAAAAAGAAAAATGAAACAGAAAGTCCTGTACGAGGCTAAAAGGCTCGTCCTATCTCAGCATGATGCTTCGACATTTAAAAAATAAATGCCGCAGCGCTGGTATTCTGATTGGGCCCGCTGTGATGTCACGGGCAATCACAGTAATAAATAAATAATAAAATAGATAGATATAAATCGAATCTAATAGATATTATCGGGTGTTTCGATCAGGATTTTTTTCAGAAGCAGCCCGTAGTGGATTTTTGCACGGTTGATGGTAATAGGCCCGCCCCTATTACATGGGAGTTAAACATAACTAGCAAAATTTACTATACTAGCTTCTGCCTGTGACTTCGTTCGCGTGAAATTTCGTGTTCCCGCGACCCACCCCGTCGCATGGCAATATCGCATGCCTGCGCTATAAGTCCATTTCCACTTAGCGTTTTTTCTTCCTTTTTGTCATTGTGCCCAGCTCCTAAGAGTCCTACTGTGATGTTAAATAGCCTTTAACCTTTCTCAAGAATTGCGCTATTAAATGATTTTTTTTTTAATTTGGTTAGTATTACCAAAGATTATCACTTAAAGAAACGGGTTGCACTCCGGGAGTTTTCACTAGTGCCGGCGCACTAGTGAAAACTTGAATATTAACTTTGTGCATTTTCGATATTTTGGAATGCGGTCTACTCTCCCTCCATCTTACGAATTTTTGGTCACGTGTCCTGACGCGAGCTCCGTCTTAAGAATTTTCGATCAGGTCACGTGTCCTGACGCGAGCTTAACATTTTTTACCCATCACAACAAAAGTGCACAACGCCGCTAAAGAAGTTTTCACTTAAAAAAAACAAACTCTTCAGCTTTATTATTATTTTTTTAAACGTTGCCCTACACTACCAATTACTCCTGTATCGTGGGTGCGTTTACAAACATTTAAACTCACATACACAAACAGCCCGACCCGGAACGAATACCTGTAGGCAATACAAATATTTGTTCCATGCGGGAATCGAACACGCGACACGCGGCGCAACAGTCGATCGCTCAGCCACTGCGCCAACCGTGTCGTCAATTATTAGTACACACGTAGATATAGATAATAGGTAAACTTCTTCCTAACCCACCGAGGAAAAACGGCATGATGCTATATTAGAACAGCAAAAACGCTAGATTTCCAATATTGACATCGCCATCTATACCGAAATATTTCTCTACGGAGGTAGAGAAATATTTGTGGAGACGAAAAATGTACCGGAGCGGACATCGACAACGGTCTGGACAGTAATATTCTCTATAGAAACCGCTTCAATATAGCGCTGGTGAAACATCTTCACTTTCAATTATATTTTAACCAGACTCAAGTTCTAGCGATCAAATATTTCCCGAACACATGCAGACGAATAATTGATCCTTGCTTGACGCTAACTACAAATAAATTGGAATATGGCAGGAGGATGGTGGTCCTTCTCGTGGTACAATTTGGCCCCGGTTAAACATTATTCAATGTTATTTGCTCTCAATTATGAAGCCAATTTATTTAGTTGATTATTTTTTATAAGAATGAAGTTCCATAACGCGGTTTGCGGTAGCAGCTGACTGGTAGAAATCGTCGAGCAAGGAAAAAGCGTTATGCCCCCTTTATGCGACTTTGTCTCTCCCTCTGTTTCTTTTATTATATTATTGTGTGTGAGTGCGTGCGAATATTGCGTAAGGTACTTCGTTCCCGACGCTGGTCCCCTGACGGCACAAGTTTTTTTTTTATCCTATCTCTGTAACCAACAAATTTGATCAGAGGGGAAATTCTCGTAATTTTAAGAACGTTCACAGTATGATCTCAGTCTCAATCTATCAAAAATACCTCTAAAATCTCTACAAGTTTTTGATATTGATTTTCGCTAAGATGAGATTGCGACTAGATTTTTAAGTTTTTGATTACAGGTCCCTTAGGCCTTTAGGTTTGTCACAAGGATCTGAAAGTAAAAAACTTTAAACAAACACGCAAGAAAATAACTTCTGAATCTTCAAAGCGATGCAAAATAAGGTTGGTAATGATTTCCGATCAGTGAACTAGAACAAATAAAATAATTAATAACAGAAAATTCCTTTTCGCTTGAGGATCAAAGCAGCGACATTCATTTACAAAATACAATTTATTCGCGGCCCCAAATTGTAATTATAGCTAGCGTCGCGGTAGCGAAAATCGCAAATGAATTCCTCATGGTAATGATGAAATTTTAGCTTAAACAAATGATGTGAATTATACTTTCGATAATGTCGATCATTATTTACTTTAGTTTGTATAATTTTGTTTCTTTTTACATTGAATTTCAGTGTTAGAGTTGTTCGGTAATGCTGTTACTTTAACAGTAGCAAGTTTTTTCGAATAATTACATCAATCATTCACAAGAAAATGTGAATTTTATTTTAATATCTTCAGACAGACTCATTTTCATAAGACAATTTCGCAGTGATTCAAAAGGATCGTGTGGAAAATGAATATTGTGACTATCACACAGGCACAGCTAAAGATAGATCCTGTTTAAGTTTGCATTATACTGAAAATCGTGATAATTGTGAGGCGTAGACCCTTTTATAATTAGCATTAAACTGATAACTGACTTTTGAAATAGCAAACAAAAAAACAAAAAAAAACATTTCTAATATAAGTTCATTTTTTTATACGCAATGTTCTAATAAACTTTACTTGGAATAATGCATAATACTATCTAGTTATAAAGTTGTAGGTACCAACGTAATGTTGGTACCTTAGTGACCTTTTGTGCGCTTTTATAATTTCTATCGTGGCGACCACTGACACACGAAAAAATGTCACACCAACATGACAAGTCACTTTGTTTTGCATCTTGTTATAAACCAAAATTCTTGGTACCGAAACCACGTAAATTCACAGGGCATTGTTTAACAAATTCGCATTGCGTGTCGTCGCAATGGTTGATGACGTAGATCGACGGGTTACTAGAGTAACCCGTCGATCTACGTCCCGTGCCTTTTTAGTGGTTGTTATAAAACCATTGATATACTTTAGCTTACTAGACTGTTTTATAACTTAAGTTGTGTTTTGATACTAAAATACTTCATGAAACTTTTTAAAGCAGTATTAGGTTGCCAAGGTAAAATAGGATTGGGCGGCTAACGTAAACCGCATCCGTAGTGACTTTAGGCAATAGTCTCCACACGGTGGGTGTCTGAGGATGGACGGTGCCGTCGAGGCAGGCCCAGGAAGAGATGGCATGGTGGATGACCTAGGTGCGTACCTACCGCAAGAATTGGATCGAGGAGGCTTTGGAAAAGGATACCTAGAAGGATGGAAGATCTTTGCTCAGTATTAGGACAGTGTAGGCTAACTTAGAAAAAAATAATAGTTGGTAACAAAAACAACAATAATAAAAACAGTTTTCCTTAGAGACCACCCCAATATACCCGTTTCTTGGTTTTCACCTCCACCTTTGCGTAGTACATGTTTAATAACCTTGTGTCAATAAACGGCGATTAGTTGAAGCCGTCCTCCGACGTGAACCTTCGTGAAACTACGCCTCGTATTAAAAGAAGTTTCAATAAAAAAAGGAAAACTAAAATTATTCTCAGAGGCATTTGAAACTCTAAAGTACTCGAAACTACCTTTTTTTTCTGCTTCCTGATTAGTCTCGAAGTTTTATGCTCAAACCAACTCGTACATTTACAGTTAACTCTGACCTTATTTCAGACTATAAAAACTTAACGCAGTAACCCGATTACGTGTTAATGTCCCTATTTATTTCGCAAACTTTGAAACTCGTGCGGTTTCCTGGCAAAGACGTAGTGTGGTGAAGTTTGATAGTCATCGCTCACGATCCTCGCAACGCGTGGTGGTAAAATGCAAAACAATTTACATTATGAACGGTGGTAACTTTGGTGTAAAAAGATAATATTTACCAAACAAGTAATGAACAAGTACTCAAATAATCTTCTTAAGAGACCTCCTTGGTATATTTTCTGAGCACAATAGAAAACCTTTTATGATTAAAACGTCTGAAATGTGATACTTTTGTTGTCATATCTAATTTCGAAGCGATTTCTTGCGTAATTTCTATTAAGAAAATGAACGAATCGGTGAATAACAAGGAACAATTTGGAAGCTGAATGCTTCAGACAGCTACGCAATAAGATCTAAGTGGCTTTGACAAAGCCGCAATTACGTCACTGCCCTAAAAATGTAATTAACAAACATACTACAGGTTCCTATAGAGCTACTGCTACAAAAGCTGCTCAAGCGATCATCGACCCTTTATCTAAGCCGATAGAACACAATTCACGATAGCTGACCATTTTCCACATCAATCAAGGAACTTTTTTTGCGTATAAGCCATCGATATTAAGCGTCGATGATTAATCTACATTGTGTCAAAAAATATCCACTATTATTTTGGTATTCTCACTACGTTCTAGCAATTTATTTCATACTGCGGAGTTGTAATTTTTTAAGCCTAAACTACCGCTTGCAAATTGGTACATTTCAGAGCTAAGTGGACTGTGAGCCGTGTAGTTAACCCGACCTCTTTTTGTGTGAACATTTGTATTCTAATCTCGTATAAGCTTTGTGACAAAAACACGTTAGGTTGTCTATTGACTCAGGGGCCTTTGTATTTTAGGCGTAGCAAGATTTAAGTGCCTAGTATAGTTACAGCAAAAGCCCATTGTGAGACGATGTCTATGTTTTTTGAGGCACTAAATAGGTCTTAAATCATTTGATACACAAGTATAATACACAGTCTATTTAGCTGTGGGCTAATCTGCTACAAAAAGTCACACAATATATCACTTCCTTAGTATACAGCAGAATAATAGTCGAAGCGAGAATTAGGTCAGTAAGCTGTCCGTGGGCGCTGGCCGAGCATCCTGTCCTTATTTTCTGCACTTTCACAATCACACCAAAGCTATAATAGCCAGTTTCCGATACGTTTATTGAAAGCGTTTCTCAACTTGCTTTTATAGCTTCAAAGGAAATCATAAACATACAATTTGGAGTCTATAAAATGTGTCATTTCGTCCTTTGATGTGCCTTCAACCTACACAGGAAAGTAAGTCCCTATGAAAGTATAAGAGAGCTTATTTTGTATATAAATAAACGTTTCTTTTTACAGGTAAACCCAGATGAGAATAGACTGGCTGTCGTGTCACACACATCACCATGTAAGTGGATTTTATTCTTCACAATACATCAATCACACTTGACATATTTTCGTAAGTCTTTGCTTTGGCGTCAGATGCGATAGGTTCATTTCTTTCATGTGATATTTTATACAGAGTTATTTGGAAGGCAGTTTTTTTCTTTGCATTGATTTGGATTTTCGTCTTGATCTTTCTTTTCACACAGATTTTATGATTAAATATCTTATTTCAACTCAATCTTGTACTGAAAGAAGTAATTGCTATGACTTTTTTTATAAATGACGGTGCGTTTGTTACAGATACTCGTACAAGTTTTTTTGTTATAAGTTAAAATCATATTTCAAAACTTCAAATACTGGCGCGTGTAATAAACGATTTGTTCTTGGAACCGTCATTTTATATGCTTGAAATCATTATACGCTTTAAGAGAGATTTGTGATACTCCCGTTTAATGAATGTAATTAGATTAATTTCATATAATGATCCCTAAGCTACGTTGTGTACAATTTTTTACTGTTTGTTCTGCTTTGTTGTATAATATACTAACTCTCCATTACAATTATTATTATAGAAGTAACAACTAATGACGTCATGACTTTCCTGACTAGTTTTCATTGGCGACAAAGGAGAGAAAGGAGAAAACGTAAGTACCCATATAGAAATAACATAAAACAAAACAAAACTACGAAGGTATTAAGTACTCACTCGAAACAAACACTTTTGTTACGGACAATCCGAAGACTTTGTGAAGTTTCGGGACAAGTTTTAGAGAAGTTGGCCAAGATTTCACTAATCCGGGGGATCTCTGTCACCTTACCTTGCTTGAGTTTGACGAAAGTTATAACTCAGGTCACGTACCTCGTTACATCGATATGTAGTAAAATTCGCGTGTTTTGCGCAATCGTGAACTGAAATTGTTAGTGGAATTGAGTTAATAAATGGGGGAAGATGCTATTAGGCATTACAACAACCCGTAATGTTTAAACAAGGTTTGTTGTTTGTAGACAGTATGAATGATGAGCCTTTCCGGCGAAAAAGGGGCAAAGTTACGTTAGGACTTTATTCTATTTACTGCATTTAGGGGTATTGTTGAATATTGTGAATGATAGAAAGAGCTATACGAAGACGCTTTGTGAATACATAATAGCGCTGGCAGTCCCTTTGGTAGGTAAAGCAATCCTATTAGATTAACCCTTCACGAGGAATAATAAAGAACTCTCGGTTATATCAGTCGAGAATTCTCTTTTAACCGCAATATAGTTTTGGAGTCTTAATAAAAGTTTTTCCATTAGTAAATACTTCGTCGTAAATGTTGACTTGAAAGATAGTAGGTACTACCTATCACTGACAAAGGAAACTTTAAGAGAGTGGCAATAAAAAACCAATTCGAAAACTTACATTTTAAAGACTTTTATGAGAACTAATTGTAACAGACTAGAGTCTAATATGGCCGTTAATTATAGACTGCATGATGTTATTACTGTTTAAATCTTTGTTGTAAAAGAAACTGATATTACTGAGAGTGATTATGCCTAAACTCAATGTCCGAGTTTCCCTATAACATTAAATGCAATGCTGTTCGTAAATTCATCTCATTAGATAATAAACGCAACGCATATCGAAGATGAGCTTTCATAGAAAATAAAAAAAACCATTTAAAACAAATAGTATGGAAAATGTCAGAGGAGCAAAAAAGATTTACGTGGTTAGATTATTCATATTCCCAGAATAAAATAACAATGTAAAAACTGTGCCGGAACCGTTCATACATTTGTATGCTCAGTTGACGTGAATTTAATAGTTTGTATTTTTGTCAGGGTTTGGGACCGGGGCAATGCAGATGCAGTTTAAACGATATCTCTCAAATTCTGGAGGTAATGCCAGAGCTGAAAGGTCCTCCAGGACCTCAGGGGCCTACAGGAGCTGATGGAACTACTGGTGCTCCTGGCAAAACGGTAAGAGAATAAACTGGATCATTTCATAAGACGCTAAAGGACACTACTAGAATAATAAAGAGTTTGTAAACAAGGATTTCATTAGGTTGTGAAACTGAAGCTCAAAAGTTAAGCCGTTATTGCTTTCACATAACTGCTTCATAACTTTAGTAGGGATGAAATAAAACTCCATTATAATCATGTTCCACATACATTCACAAACAATAAAAACCCAACCAACATCATTTATAATATGAAAGAGAAACGGTTACAGAATAAAAAAAATAATATGCAAAAGACTGGTTACTACGCTCTCAGAGCTATTTATTGGCTGACACTAACGTTCGAGATTATCAAGGGAAATCTAGCTCTCTAAGACGTCTTGGGAACTTTGTGGATTAAAATATGAGGTTAATAAAAGGTATGATTACGCTCAAGGCGTAGACTTGTAAAGCTACAAGCTTAGTGGAGGCGGTAGCGGATTCAACTTTATTTTTTTGGAAGGATAAGGGAACTTTTTACTGGAGTACTAAAATATGTAGTTCTAGGACGGGTAATAACTAAGCAAAATAAAGCTAGATACATGAATTTAATAGTCTACGCTATAGGTACGTACTTGTACGTTGTTATTTTTATCACATCGCACAAAAAGTCTATTATATTTATTCTACGCATTAATATAATATATATTAATGCGTAGAATAAATATAATAGCCTTTTTCGTGCCCAAAAGAAAAACGTATTCAATGAACATTTTTCGTAAATATTTACGCTATTATAACACAACGGACCCTGAACCGTATTAATATAGATTCTCATGGATCCCGTTTAGCCTTTGTATGTTATATTTTTATTTGGCTACACAGAAAATACACAGCGGAGTCAAAATGAGAGTAATATTTTGTACCTACACGTCCGTATATGAATGCGTGAGCCTCACAGCTTACATTTGAATCTACTAAATCGATTTGACTCCAATATATATGACGATTATTACGTTTTATGACAACAACAAAAAAAAAAACAGATTGGAATGTAGCTGTCAAAAATGGACCTAAGAAGCGCCCTTGGTGAAAATTTATGTTTAAAGTATTTAAGTAGCTATTAAAAACTTTTTGTCGGTGTTTCAAGTTTTAAAAGCCTGTCAGTTCTTATTTTTCTGCTCGATTGGCCACATGATGGATCAAGAAATGAAAGAAAATGAATTAAAGAAAATTGAAATGCTCAGTAAACTGTGTTGAATGCAACTCGTAGATCAAATTCTCATTGCGTCATCTATAAAGTTAGGTACAGCACTGGGTTAGATATTGGTAGAAATTACGCTACCGCTTTTCACTTCACCTGTACCTTTCATATAAGCTTTATAAACTTAAGTCCCAACGGTAATGAATACCATTATACTAAAATTACATACGTAATTAAGATTCAGTTATATGCCACACTGTTTTCACTAATGATGTAAATTACGCTGTTTTACCTAAATTAATGAGTCTGTTGCCTTTAGAGATTTAGTTGTTTGGATAAATTTATAACTGTGTATTATAGATAAAACGGATTGCACGATACTTGATTTATAAATTCACTTCAGCTAGTGAATTAAGTTAACTACTTAGTTATTTTAAGTGAGAGTTAACAAATCCCGTAACGTTTTAACGTTCAAAGTTCAACGACAAAGTTTAGTTTGGGTTAGACAAGGTAACACAATAGTTAGGTACAACATAAAATAAAACAACAGGGAATTTATTCTTTAGCGAGTAATTACTCTTCAAAGCAAATAAATTATGTAACAAATCAGTATTGATTAAGTTGCCCCAAATTATCTTCATTGTGATTAGCAGTTTTTCAGTGTCTTACAACAAATTGTTGTGATTTATAAACACGACATCATTATCTGATTCTCATTATTTAGGTTCTAGTTTCGTTTTGGAATTCACTTATTTATGGTTTCAGGGACAAATAGGTGAGTCAGGTCCGCCTGGACCTATTGGGCCTAAGGGGGATAGGGGAGAGAGGGGTGAGACTGGCACGCCTGGGCCTGAGGGTCAGCTTGGGCCTAAAGGCGACCCTGGTTCAGATGGGAGCCCTGGACTGCAAGGACCTCCAGGTCCTCCGGGACCACCAGGGCCAATGACATCAGCGTTAATAGTAAGTATACTAGTTTCGATATTATTACTATTTCATGTTTAATCTGTTTTGTTGGTTTTGAACTCTCTTTGGGGATAAAGTAAACAAAGATCATTTCATGAAGTTGTATGATATCTCTCATGAAATCTAAAGGCTTCAATTTAGAGTAGAATATAATAAATGTTTATTTAGCAAATCAAATATCCATTAACACAATTTCTTAAATCTTTAACATAAACGAGTCAGTCTTAATTTTATTGGCAAAGGTTTGTGTACTCCAACTTCCCCAGAGATTAATTACACCATTATCAAAATAAATCTGCTTCGCTCGGATAGATTTTTTCTTATTACAAAACTAAAATCTCTAAGTAACGGTTACGGCTTTTAGAGCGTGTTAAGTTTCTGCTAAATCTTGTTGGCCAATTTTTAATAGATGAATAATTCCATGTATAAAGCTTAAAAAACATTACGTCCTGTTTCCAGTGGTGTAAGTCTTTGCGTTTAAAAAAAAACACTATACAAGCTGTTGCATCCTTCTCAAATTTCAGGAGGCTGTTATGAAAGACATAAGTAATCAAATAAAATGACGAACCTTGGTAAATAATTAATACATACTTGTTTTTTTAGTTATTTAAGTTTGACAGTATTTCAGAATACACCACTTTCAAAGAACATAATCGCCCCGTTTCGTATGCGGTAGGCAGTGTTGCACAACTGTCGCTGTGTGACGACGCGCGTGTCGACGACCGGCAGGCAGCGCCCACCTTACAGCGGCGCGTGCGGCTAGCAATAGCCTAGTTCGAGTTTGAAAATCACCTACATGATAAACTCTTGATAATTACCTAGATCATTTAAAAGCTTAATCAGAATGCGAGAATACTAGTAAAAAATTACTCACTATATGCACCAAGGAAAGGTCAAAAGTCAACGTAATGTAAATACGTAGCCAGGGCTACATCACCGCATGTACTTGCGCGCTATAACTACCTGCTGTAAGGTTATGCGGCTGCGAAACGATAATTACTGTATGGTCGAGCGTTTTAGGCACAGTTACCTTTCCATGTCCTTTGGAAGTGAGAAAAACGTGAGGTTCGGATCCAAAGTTTTTGCCTTCATTTTATCCTAAGCGACTAACGGACGCGTAACACGATGAGTAAGTATCGAACTAACGTGCGACCCGGCCGGCGCGCGGCAGCCCCAGTAAATTGGCCGGCAAGTCGAGCCCGCAGCGTACTTGTAGCTTCATAGCTAAAATGCGGAGTGCGCCTGGCCAGGCGTAGTTTATGTAGTTAATAATAAAAATCTGTCAGAGTACGTACGTAGTTATCAGCTGATTAATAAAATATTAGTTTTGCATTACGTATACCTACAATTTATTTTATTTTTGATAAACAGACAGTCACTAATGAAATTGTGAAATTTTAAGTCTTAGATCTTAGTACTTAATAAAATCGTGTATGTTGTCGTTTTGCGTCCTCGTCAAATTCAAGGAGGTAACTATGCTACTGACTCTCGACACGAATCAATAATAAAAAAGTAGGTTTTTTTTTATAACTTTCGGAAATCGGCGTGTATTTTAAAACGCAGCCTGTGTGAGACTGCACTGTAACTTACCTTTTACACACACATAAAAACAACGCGATTCTGTTCTTTGAAAGCATTTCAGAATACACCACGTATTCTGAAATGCTGACAAACTTATATAACTAAAAAAACAAGTTTGTATTTATTATTTAGTTACCAGGGATCGTAATTTAATTTGATTATTTATGACTTTCATAACAGCCTCCTGAAATTTGACGAGGATGCAAAACAACAGCTAGTATGTGAACTTCAATAAATAAAACACTCAACACGATGGAATAAAACAAATTAAATTATCTCCATATCAATTACTTAGCACTAGATTCAAAGGTTTCATTCTATTTACCTAGACATGAACAGGTACAAATGACTGCAGTGAACTATCCACTGAGTTGCGTGCTAAATGTGGGCAGACTTCGCACACAGAAATTAGTTCTCACTGACCTATGCTTTTAGCCTTCTAGCTCAAGTTTCTTACTTATTATAATATATTTTGTTTCAAATAGAAGTGTTTCCAGTTACAAGCGACCGTAGTTTTTATTGAAGTAGGGTTTTAAAGGAAAAAGTGGTAAAGTGTTAAGCTTGCTAATTTACTTGTAGTAGGAGTGGTTTGGCTATGGTAGTTTAGATTGGATTTAAAAGCAGGCTTTTTAAATGCTTTGTGAACGATATTATTTCTTGGATAACTTTTAGAAATATTTCTGTTTTTGGACCAAAACATTGTGACCTTTGTCCATTTCATTTGCTTTCGGTTAGGTACTACCTATGGATCTGTCTGAATATTTTTCAATGTCTGTGAAAGATGATCAAGAATGACAAATCTACAGACGTTGCATCCTTATTTGACCAGCGGGGCAATTCTCTTAATTTAAAGATCGTTCTCAGTCTGATCTCAGTCTCAATCTGTCAAAAACACCTCTAATTTCCCTACATTTTCGACAAGTTTTTGACCTTTGCATGTCACTGAGATGAGACTGCGACTAGATTTTGATCGTTTTACATCACGAGAATTGGCCTTTAGGTTCTTGAATAAGTGGTACTTTATTTGGACTTAAGACCTTTTAAAATAGCGAAGTCTACCACCATCCTTGCTGATGGTGGTAGACTTCAGCTTGAGCTTCTAGTTTCACTATATATGAGGGAAAAAGATGGCCGCTTCATGAGCCTATGTGCGATACTTATAGTAACTATTATTAGTATTCCCAACGCACAACACTGCGAACATGTAAATATAATCCAACCATCTATCAGTGTATGTGCTTCTCATATATCAACTTCAAGTCGATATGTAATTAGAACCTCTCAGCTCCGATAAGTTATTGTTGTTCGGGCTCAAGATACTCGTGTATCGATAACTTTGTATGGTGTTAGGAAGCAGGACTATAAAGTTTGTTAATTCGTCATAATTCTTGGCTTATATCTGGGTGTATTCTCGATACTTAGTACCTTTTAAAATATTTCGTACTAGCTGCGCCCCGCGGTTTCACCCGCATAAGTTTCGATCCCGTGGGAATGTCGGGATAAAAAGTATCCTATATGTTAATCCTGGTTATAAACTATCTGTGTGCTAAATTTCGTCAAAATCTGTTCAGTAGTTTTTGCGTGAAAGAGTAACAAACATCCATACATCCATACATACAAACTTTCGCATTTATAATATTAGTAGGATTCAGTTTTGGTTGGACTTTAGAATTTAGACATGGCTAGTAAAAATCTGACGATTTTGCTAGCGCAATATAACTAAATATTCCTTAACAAAAATATATTGAGTGACAAAACTATTAGAAGAATTCCTTAGAGTTGGTAAAGCATCACCACGCGTTAATCTCCCGTTAATCCCCAAAGACGGCCTTGACACTATTGTATACAAATTTTACACCACAGGAACCAGACGTCACCAGAATTATAATTATTTATTTATGCTTTATTGTATCCTAGAAAATACATAACAAATAAAAACATTTTGGAAGATGTAAGAATTCTTACAACTTTTGTATATATTCCTAATCACCATGTCTTACACAGGAATCAACGGGATTATACGGGTCCAGTAATCCAGGGATTCTCGGACCTACTGGTGAGAGGGGTCCAATGGGTCTTCCGGGTCCTCAAGGAGAGAGAGGATATCAAGGGAATAAGGGCGAGAGAGGATTACACGGTCCTAAGGGTGACAAAGGCGAAAGGGTGAGTGTTATCTAAATATGATATTGTGAACTTAAAGCCGATTCACATGTTACGATTATGTTTTGAGGTACACAAAATTAAGTTCAAAACTTAAACAAATGACGACTTGGATGGATGGCTGGAGTTGAAATCTGTATTTTCTTCGTGTGGTCACGTGTTTATCTCAATGTTATTTATAATTTTATGTTTTACAAATTAATTTACGTTTATACCTACCTACTGATGTATTTGCTAGGTAATAGTAAAATATTTTCATTCTTTTAGCTTTTAAACTATTAGCAGAAAAACGAATAACGATAAAATCAGTTTTATCAGCGCTTAAAATATCGTTTATTTTCCATTTTAATTTCAATTAAATCTTTAATCTCTATAGCATTTAGCACTACTAAATTGATACGATTAATCGTATTGTGTAAGCCAGCTTAAACTGTGGGAAGAGTTCTGTGTTAGTTGATATAGACGGAATTAGAGATATGAATACAGAATATTAATAACCGGATTAGGAAGGCTTATTGATTAATGATTAATTAATGACCTTTGTGACGTAGGTTCTTGCTACTGCTGTAGCCTCTAGCTAAGTTCACAACGACAATTTAAGTTTTCATATTAAAGGCTTGACTAATATAAACGAATATGTTCGGTCGTAGTCGGCGCCATAGTTTATTTCTAATGCTACTTCAGCGTTGAGCAAACTAAGGAAATAGCTTATTAGTCTAGCTTAACTTGGCTGACTATCAATCAAAATTTCTACGGTTTACACAAAACTGTAAATGCTCGAATAAGCCTGATATTTATGTCAAACTAAAACCACCTGAGCTCGCTTACTTACTGGAACGAAGTATAAAATATCGCTGCTCAAATATCGTTTTACCTTCGTTGTTCACATGCCGTGTAGTTCCTACTTCCTCCATATTAATTTAACGTAGGGTTCCTTTACAACATGTTACTAAAGAGAACAACATGAAAACAGCCATAGAACTTTACGAGTGTAACTAAATCAAAATAAAATCACACGGGCCCCGTCGCCAAATTAGTAGGTATTCGGATAATAAACTTGGGTCTAACGCAATAAGTGACGGTTTGACCCTCGTAACGTTGCGTTATGTTACCTTCGACCCGTGAGCTCATAACTGTGTTACAGGGCTATGCTGGCCAGAGAGGGCCACATGGCGCGAAGGGAGAGCGGGGTCTACCCGGCCGCGATGGAACACCGGGTCTGCCAGGCCCGCACGGACGCCCCGCCGAAAAAGGGGAAAAAGGTACAAACTAACTCAACCATCAAATTTTATGTTACTCTATGACCCATATTTATACTCGGGTAAAGCGTTCGCGAGATTTTTAGGGGCTTATAGTAACGATTTGGAAAATCTTTATTTCTTCGCGCAGTGAACCCTTTGGATTGGTTTTCGAGTGCTTGCACGCAGTTTATTTATTATTGCTGTTACTTTTTACGGCCGTCTTGAGAGTTTTGTTTTATTTCTGTATCGGATGTTTTGGCGGTGGTGTTATTTTTTTGGGTTGTCCATAAATTTAACATATTGAAATAAATGTTTGGGAAATTGTACAGGTGTGTTTTATGGGGTCCATTTGTATAAATTGAAATATTCACAAAAACGGAAACATCATACCTTTCATTTCTTCCTCAAGTCTTTTCGCATAGCAACAGTTTATTCTTGAGAAAGTTGAGTCATAATTTGTACGCAAATCCCCAAATGTGTTTCTGAAGGTATGCTTTGCGCTTACATTAACTAACATGTAATATTTAATACCTTCGTAGGTGCTCGCGGTCTGCCCGGCCCCCCAGGACCTCCTGTCTCTGATATATCTGAAAATGCTATATCTACTGACATCACAAGAACTGGTAAGTTAAGACATGTAAGATTTGAACTAACACATTTAATGGTGGAATTAAAGCATTTTTCGGCACGAGTATTTTTGTTAATTTGTTAAAAACGCGTGTTTTTCAAACCAAATAAGTTGAGATAAAGGCAGAAAAAGAATCACGATGATTTATTAATGGGTTTGTAAAATAACTAGTGTATTGAATATTGAGACTAGCTCTATCAATCAAGGACAATCAAGGTTACCTAAAGCATAGTTAAGAAGATATTAAAACTAATTAAGACCAAATTTGGTTTTGCTAGTCATCAGAGAGCTCACGAAAGGAAAGAGAAGTAGTCGGGGTCGCTGTCGCCGGATACGGTGAAGAGGACTATATATATAAAACTAATTAAACAAACAGTTAGTATTGTTACTACAAGTAATAAGTTAATGTGATTAAACTTCATCCATTATCATACTTGGGGAATTTAATCAACCCTGTACATTAAAATTAATTTTAATAATACCATTACTAGGTATTTGGAAAATCAATTAGTTGATTATATTATTTTATGGGATGCATTAACTGGTTGCTGTCCACCAATTTCTTTGACCTATTAGTTTTAGTCGCATGATCATCATTATCAGCGTAGCCTTGCATAGAATGTGATCACTAAAAGCATTTTAAACTTTGTCATTAGCTACTTCGGTTCATAACATTTTTTTTTTATCAAATTGTTTTGACAATAGCTGTCTATTATTTGAAAGTCGTATAATCATTTGATTGTTTGTGTAATTTATCCTTGACCACGCCTACATGTCACCTTTGTTGTGTAAGAATTTATTTCTGTGTTTGTTTACATTGCCTTTACTCGTAACAGCAGTTTTATTTTCATTTTTGATCATGATTTCAAATACTTCGACTTTTACTCAAGTGTATTTTGTAGATCACCAAAAGGCTTCTTATTTATTTCAATGTTTTCTCCAAAGAGCAATATCTGCTGTCCAATATTCCCAAACCAATTGATTCATGATTTTCTCACTAAGATCCAAAAATATTTCCCCTACTGCCCTACTTTGGAAACTGTTCACTTGTGTCCGTTTAAACTAATTAATAGCTAACACGACACCAGACAATTATTAATCAATCTATCAACTGATTAGATCCATTTAATTAATTAATTATTGGGCAGTCCTTCTCTAAACAATATGTCTAACTATTTTACGTAGCTATAATATATATAGGAATGCATGTTGTAAGTGTATTTTTTTTATTTGTTTAAAATCTGTATAACAATAATATTTGACGACACGGTTGGCGACTGCTGCGGTGCGGGTCGCGGGTTCGATTCCCGCACGGAACAAATAGTTGTATTGCCTACAGGTAGTTGTTCCGGGTCTGGCTGTATGTGTATGTGAGTTTAAATGTTTGTAAACGCACCCACGATACAGAAGTAAATCCTAGTGTTTTTTTTCGTTTAAAAAAAAAAACATATAACAAATCTGACAAACTGCAAAACAGTTTGTCGGCAGTTGTTCCCGTTTCACAATATAAATATAAAAAAGGGAAGTGAGTTTACAGAAATAAACACATTTTACAAATATGGAAAATTAATTAATTAAACAATGAGAAAAAAAAACTAAATGTTTTTTAATAACATTTTTAAGCTTGTTCTTAGATTTGGCATGCGATATTAGCTGTGAGGGTAGCTCATTCAATACCGATGGTACCACATATTTTCTTGTGCGCTTATCTAAGTAATTTTTGACTTTAGGAACAACAAGTGTCTTCTTTTTAGATAAACGAATTGGGTACATATGCCTACGTTCCTCCTTGTGATATTAATTATTAAATTGTTCAGTCAATATATTTAGTTTACTTTTGATATGGACCGGAAGTACTTTACCAATTTTAAACAGTTTTTCATAGTTTTTTTCTTCGTTTTTTTTATCTAGAAGTAATTTAAGTGGCCGTATCTGCAAGATTTTGATTTTATTTAAATGTGTAGGGAATGCAAGGCCATATCCACCCAACCCATATTCAATAAATATAATCGAGTCAGCCAGTGCATAGTATAAAGTATCTATACAATACTTTTCTATTGACAGCATGTTAATGAGTCTTTAATTTACCCAAAATGGCTCGGAACTTATTGCAAACGTTGTTGACATGCAGATTCCAAGTAAATGTGCTATCTATGACTAATCCAAGGTACTTGTATGATGTAACTGTTTCTATAGATGAACATTGACAATTCTGTTTATTGTTATGCAGATATTCGTACGCATGACCCTTCTCTCCCACTGTCCACAAATTATTTTTATTTTATTTATAATGCCATTATCATAATATATGCCCACTGAACTACCCTGTGAAATAGTAAATAATAAGGCCTTATAATAGACTTTTTAAGTTCCTCTGGGTATTGAGAGTTTTTAACACTAATATTAATAAAATAAGCTATTATTGGAATAATTTGTTCTTTAATTGGTTTTAAATCTTTAATTCTAATACCATCTGACCCCGGCGACTTGTTGCAGATTAATTTTTCTATAACAGATTTTACATCTTGTGGTATTTACATGTTTTGGTAAATTTACTTAGCTGTGGAAAAGGACAAGTTTAATGTTATAGGTGAAATCAATGTTATTTGTGATAATAATCACGGTATTGGTTGTAATGATGCTGATAATGATCATGGTATAAGTAATGTTGATCTTAATAATAAAATTAAGAGACGAGACGAGAGGACTCATAATAAGTGAGATACAGAGATGATTTTTTATATTTTTTTTTTAATTTTCTGCTTAAATGGTTAATTTGTTGTGAACTATTCAACAGCTTTTAATATTAATTAAAGGCTGTTGAATAGTTCACAACAAAGTTAAATACAAATTTAATATAATAGGGACGGTTACTAGTTTTGAATTGGTTGTACCCCACAATAAATCTTTTGTATTTTATACCAAAAAATTACCGAAGAGTACAGTCTGCAATATATACCTCAGTCTATATATATGTATATATACCTTAAAACATGTTTAGTTATATACTAAAGATGCCTTATCTCGGCCGTTACCAAATTTCAACGCTGCTAAACATATTGATACTTAGAAGATTAATAAACCTAAACTTGAACCAAATGCAATTGATAACGTAACGCAATATGAGCTCGATCCACACTATCATCGGGATAAGCTAATCTATTACGATCGTTAGTCATTAATCATCTTCGTACGGAGCATCAGTTTATACTGAATGGCTGGTATTAGCTCATCTATAACGCCGGTTGGTCCATTTCTAACGGCTAGATATAGGAGAGCTTAAGGATCAAGTCCCAGTATTGAATGTGTGCTGTAATGGGTTCGAAGATATTCCATTGCAGTTACTGGAATCAAAGCTTTGAAAATTATCATTATTTAGAAGATTTTTTTTTAATACAGGGGAAGATGATATCCTGCTTCAATCCCAAATAAATTGAGATAAAAGCAAGGAGAATTCAGATTTCAGAAGGACAATCTCCGTAACTAAAAACATTCAAAATCTAGTCGCAATCTCATCTCAGCGACAATCAATGTCAAAAACGCGTAAAAAAATGTGGGGAAATTAGAGATATTTTTGACAGATTGAGACGGAGATCAGACTGTGAGCGTTCTTAAAATTACGAGAATTGCTCTTCTGATGCTTTTACAAAATGATAAGAAAATATGCATAGAAAATAGTTCTCCCCCCGAAGCGAGACAATAAAGGTAAACGGTGGTTAGGGATCTAGAGTGAATAATCTCTTCATAATGCTTGCAATTTCTTGAACCCTATGTTGGTCGGAGGGCTTCGTTGATATTTAGTGTTATTGGCATGGGAATGGCGTAGCCCATAAAGCATTGTATAGTTAATATGGGACGGCCTAATAATAGGACAACGCTTCACTTTTTACGAAATAATAATACCCTTCTATTCCTCGTCATCGCTTTCCAAAGATTCGAGTTAGGTAAAACATAAAAAAAAATACCTATATTGTGCTTTATTACAGACTCAGAGATCCATAAATTATGAATCCTACTTCCTACTAATATTATAAAGGCGAAAGTGTGTGAGTAAAAAACTACTGAACAGATTTGAATGAAAATTAGCACACAGATAGTTTAGGTATGAGGAACAGGGTGTAAAGTTCACTCATACTCTATAGAAAAGGGAGGATCCTCCGACCAGCCTGATGTTGTGTCTGGCACTCTGGCGGGCAACTGCCCAACGGTTGATGTTGGGAAGTTGTATGTATGCTAGTTGCGCGGTAAACTCTGCTTGCGAGATGCAGGATTTGTGTGACATCAGTATGACGCGTTGTTCGCATGTGGCGTTGTCGATACCGCTACAATACTATTTATCCCGATAATTTTACGGGATCGAAACTTATGCGGGTGAAATCGCGTGGCGCTGCTAGTTTATAAATAAACTAGCTGTTGCTCGCCATTTTGTCTGCGACCAAGGATGAAAGTAGCCTATGTCCTTGTTCAGACCATGACATGTATAATCTGTAAAGATGCATTATACAGAGTGGCAGCCCCATTATGTTGCTGTAGTTATAAGGCTGTCTGCCAAAGCACTAGTTACAGAATACTTTTACCTATATATTCTAAAAGAATCAACTTAAAATCTAATTCTCACCAAAATTAAAAGACCTCAAACTAGGGCAAGACAACGCTGCGGTCTGAGCGCTACAGTTTTAATTAACATAAATAGTGTTTGCTGTCATTCGAGGAATGACACAATTGGTTTTAGTGAATACTGAATGAATTAAAACAGGGCGTGACATTCGTTCGCTGAGTCGTGGAAATAGCTCGAGTCGGCAAATGTTTGTGGCAACAATACTTGAAAGCGAAATGCAACCTAGTGAAATGGTAAACTATTTAATTTTATCTAGAACAGAATTTCAAGTTTTAACATATGATATACACAATAATATGTTATAAACAATAGGGTTTGGGGTACAGACAAAAGATTCATACAATTAATACGCTTTCGGTGCGTAGCTCGCGCTATATCCACCCCCTCTTGAACAGGTTACGACCCCATGCCTGGACAAACAAAGTAAGAAGCGCATCCTCCACACACAACGATATAATATGTTGTATACAATAGGGTTTTGGGTAGAAGATACAGATTAGTAAAATATATACGCTTTCGGTGCGCAGCTCCCAGTTGACAGACGTCACACGACTCTTTCAAAAACGAGCGCGCGTCGTAGGTTTTATTAAGGAAGCTTCTAGAATGTTCTAGAAGCTTCGACTCGCTCTCATTGGCCGGGCGGGAACGAGAGGCGTTTCCGCCTGTGGCGGCGAGCGGTTACAAAGATGTTCGCGTTATAAAGTCTTATTCAATTGAATCGGTTGTCAAATATCAAGTTTTGTGATTGGTTGATATTATTTTGGTCAATCAACCAAGTTCAAACAGAATAGATTAGAAACTTGACTAGACTGCCTGAAACCGAGGGTTTTTAGGCATGTCAAAACTATTTGTGGTTGACATTTAGCTAAAATCGAAAGGTATAAGGTATCGACTACGACCCGTAACCCGAATAATACCTTTCTAGAAATTATTAATTAAGTACCTATTTCACATTGTGATACGCTTACGGAAAATATTATTTTATTTAGTATAATGCCACACTTCACTTCGTTCATTCATGTATGACTTTACAACTTAAATATGTTCCCCATTGACACGCACACGTTGAACCGTCACATTTACCCATAATTATGTAAAACAAACGATATTTCGCTCCATTATAACTTGGTACGAAGGCCACGAAAAATAATTAATGTTGAAAACTCATACAAGTAGACAAAACGCTCCAACATTAATTTCTAAGTCACTAATTAAGTTCCTTTCTAATGGAGCGCTTCGAGGAGTGAGTTTGAGAGAGAATTTAGAAGGAACAGCTTTGGCCGAGTGCCTACATAAAGTGTCAGATTATTTGACATTAGAGATGAAGGAAGGGATACTAAACCATTGTAGGTATGTGTCTGTCTAATGCCAGTAAGAAGCCATAAATAAGATAAGACAGTTTACATATTTATTTTATTACGCATTTTAAAGTTAACCTTTACGTAATCTGGAATATGTACGTTCTAAGACAGCTGTCAAAAAACGGTTAACTTAGTACAGACGGCCAATTCTCGTACATAAAAATGTTCAAATTCTAGTCGCAATCTCATCTCAGCGACAATCAATGTCAAAAACTTTTCAAAAATGAACGGAAATTGATTGTATTTTTGACAGATCGAGACAGATTAGAATGCGTCCGTTCTTAAAAATACGAGAATTGCCTCTGATTACTGCTCTATGATTCATTAAATACCTTTATGCCAGACAGTTAATACAAACCCATTTGCGTCAATATTAATGAGTTATCGGAAATACTTTCATTGTTATAACTTTTACAACAATTATGTTTGATTCTATAGTAGGTTACAATACATAGATAAGTATGTATAACGTACCCTTTTCAGGAGCATTTATATAATTTATACACACAAATAAATAAAATTGAAGTGTCTGTTTGTTATGTCAAAATAACAGCCGTTTAGTGAATGCATTTATATCAGTTGAAAAGGTACCTATGTATAGCAAAAAAACTATTTAAAATAAAATTGTCCGTCTGTCTGTCTTCCGCCTAATCTCCAAAACGACTGGACCGATATTGACGGGATGGAAGATAGCTGATGTTATATGGAGTAACGGGATTAGGGTAACACGCAAAAAAAAACATGAAATCCAATTTGTTTTCCGACATGCACGCAAACGAAGTCGAGGGCACAGCGCATATATATATATATATATGTTTATACATATAGTCGTCCTTTTATCGATTTCGATAGCGGCGACCCTTTGAAATTATTGTTTTCTTGCGTGTGTTGTTTTAAATAAATAGCAGTATAATACAGGGTGGCAGGGACATCGACGCGCAAACTGTAACCATGGATTCAGCACATGAGTTCAGACCCCTTGAAGTCCAATTTTTTCGTCGGTTATTAAAAAAAAATATTGCTGTTCCATACGTTTCTTTTCTATGAAACAGAAGCTTTTTTTTGATAACGGACGAAAAATTTCTACTCATGGAGTAGAATTTTTTACGCGCAAACTGTAACCATGAATTCATGGTTACAGTTTGCGCGTCGATGTCATGCCACCCTGTATAGTAGTCTATAAAATAGAAGCTATGGATAAACAACCCAAAATATTTAAGTCAATATTATGAAACAACATTATATTCTACATGAATACTATGTGTTAACCTTCTGAACACGGTATTAACCCAAACAACAACCTCCCTACATAAGTTACAATATGACATAAGCTTTCATTTCATGTATTTCGCTACACCCTGAACATTTATATATTTATTTATCCTCACACTGGAACGCCATACGGTAATTACACCAATGGAGCAAAAATTCACTTCATGTGCAGCTTTCCATCCATCTTGTGCGCGGTGGACATCGAACGAGTGGCGATGGATATCACGAAGCGTGCAAGTGCAGCATTTCTCCATAGCCCCCCATAACTCCTTGCATATTCGCACATTCATTGCGAATTTTGAAATTCAATGATTTTTCGAAGTAAATATAAATCAAATATTTTCACAGAAGCGGCGCTACTAAAGGGCGGAAAAGGCGATGGCGGAGAGAAAGGAGACAAGGTAATTATAATCATCATCTGCCTAGCCTTTTCCCAACTGTGTTGAGGTCGGCTTCCAGTCGAACCGGACCCGGACCGGGCCCGCGTGGTGGAATACAGCCCACTCCCTCTCAAAGAGACCAGTTGGAACATTATAAGCTAGTTATGTGTGTGTGTAACTTGATTTTAGGATAAGTACTGAAAAAGATATCATTAAATAAAAAATAATTATGAATAATCATTTCCGAACAGGAAAAAAAGTTGTAAAACGTGACGATACCAAATACTAAAGTTTATTAAACTTTATTTAGGGTGAAAAGGGGCTCAGAGGTATGGAAGGACCCCAAGGCTTTCCGGGCACTGACGGCAAGCCGGGTGAGCGCGGGGATATTGGACCATCCGGCTTACCTGGCACGCAAGGTCCATCGGGTCTAAATGGACCTAAGGGAGACAAAGGGGATGCTGGCCCACCTGGACCTGTCGCATTATCAAGAGATGAAGCGATAGTGATGACGAAGGTGAGAAATTAAAACATGTTTTGCGATTTCACTTCATTACAGAAGATACTACGCAGAAGTATTTTTCTCTTTTAAGCGTTGTGTGTGTATATAAATAAATAAATGCTCGCTAGAACCCTCCGTTTTAGTTTTTGTTTTACAAACATTGCAATAGTAAACAATTAAAATAGCGTCACAACATATTTTTTTTACAAAGTTCATGCATATACTCTACGTCTAAGAATGGTTCTGTTATATCAAAACTTCGTACTGTTTCAAATAATAATTTACACAGTTCATGATTAATGTTCGTAGCTAAGAGCAAAATCTTGTACCTACATGTTTATGATCTTACTAACCAAACATAACCAAGTTTTAAGAGTATGTATTCAAATGATCAAATCTTTTCAAATCAGGGTGATAAAGGAGATACAGGCCCGAGAGGTAAACGTGGACATCCTGGCCCCCCTGGCCCTAGGGGGCCACCTGGCGTCCCTGGACCCCCAGGAACCCCAGGAAACAATGGAATATCTGGCGATATAGGACTACCTGGATGGACGGTGAGCAACAAAATTATAATATGATCTAAAGATTTTCATGTACAGCTATTAAAAGAAAGAAATTCGTCAGAAAGTTGGAACTTGTCTGACCCGGACAAAGGTTCGTCGATTTGCATCTATTACTCAGCTTTTCAATTTACTGATTCAACAAAAAGATAGAATGGATTCCGACTGTGTATTGATTTACGAGAATACTAGGCACACGATAACAAAACCATTTCTGCGTAAATTTAACTGTCGTTGAATACGTCCCCGTCACAACAATATTGAAAAAGATCTCAAAGTTCCCATTCAAAACATTTATCGGATTGCAACCTATCTTCTCAGAAAATACTCCAAGTAAGTATTGGCCCAAAAATTCATATTAAATTTTCCTCCGTCCTACATTCCGAATAAACCATAATTACAGTTATACATTTGACAGGGCCCACCCGGCGCCGTTGGGCAGGCAGGCGCTCCCGGGCCGAAAGGGGAAAAAGGAGATCCAGGCGGGACCCCACTTGACTTAGAAAAGGTAATGCCATATACCAGGTTAATTGGACGGTTGAATACGTATGTTTTTTCCTTCTTTTCCTTTATGAAGAGTGGTACTCGGAATGATACAACTGAAGGCTCGTGTTTGCACGGAATGCTTTCAAGGAATCGAATAAACTTCAGTATTTTTATTAGAAATGGTTTGACTTTTCGATTGAAGGAACTTTGGTTTATCTATATCATAGGACTAATTTTGGCGTAATTCTAAATTTCTAGAGAACTGAGTAAGTGAATACCTTATGGCCTTGAGATTTCGTAGGTAATCATTCTAAGAAACGTTCTTATATCAACGTTGACTATTATGAAAGTTTCTCAAGCCGATGACTTATTCGATAAATTCCGGAGGGGAAAACACGAATCAAAAAACGATATCCAAAAACAACATAGGGGCATAATTATGTAGTTTAAACTACGCCCGCATGTGGCCAACAATCCGCTTTTGTTTTGTATTGACTAATACGAGCTTTTGGCTTTGGTATGTAGCGTGATATAGTCACTCGGTCTTTACAGTGGATGACGGAAAGTTCTGACATATCCTATTTTGTATTTTTACCCCTCTAGATGAATTTATTATAACTTCAAGCTCTAGCAGAATAATTCATGTTCTCAGTAACTGTAGACGTAATTGTATCTATGCGTTAAGACGCCCATACTTTACGGTTGCTCATAAACGCTTTTGTGTTTCTATTTTACTAAAAGCGGAATGAACGAAGGAAGCTTTTTAATCTTTTTCAAACATCCCTGAAAACACTGAAGTTGCAATAAAGAAAACAGAAAAAATCTCAAAAGATTCTCTCGAAGTTTCTTCATGATTCTTTGAATTGCATTTTTGTGTTGAGCATACTCTTGAAACTAAAGTATAAGCAAATTGAAATAGTTTTCGAAAAGAAATTCAGACCGTTCGAGAATATGAAAGCAATAAAATTCTGTACATTAAGGTGAAAGGCGAAAAAGGCGATCGGGGGTACGACGGTGCCCCAGGTCCGGCTGGCAAGGATGGACCGCGGGGCCCGCCGGGCCCCGCGGGGAGTCCTGCAACTAACATACAATACATGACGGTACCGGGGCCTCCGGGACCCCCGGGCCCGCCGGGTCCACCCGGTGTTTACCCGAACGAAGTGCCAGATACACTGACCGATAGCCCCGGGATTAATCGGCTCGAGCCGACCGGAGGTGAGTAATAGTCTGGCTTTATTATAAAGTGTAGAAAAAACATGCAATGGCTTGAATATTTGTAGGTAATCCGAATGCATTCAAAATTGGAAATCATGGTTCCATTTCATTTTATTCTATCGATATAAATATTGAAATTTTTTACCGTCCACAAAGCACCGTATTAAAAATAGTTTTGTTTTTTTATTTAACAGGAAAACAGCGCGATCCACTACAAATTATAAGAAACTTGAACCATCTGGTACAATACCGCCAGGAGCCGTACGGTACGCAATAGTTTTCCACAAACACTTTTACAGTGAACTAAGTCAGAATTGTTTTTCTTATACACCGGGAACTTTGAAACTCGCTGAGTTGAAAAATTCCTATTTAAATTTTAATGTTGCAAAAAATTGGTTCAAAGTTGAACACAGTCAAGCACTGTGGATAGTTAATGTAATAAAATTGTTTTTTATAGCATATCGCGATCCTTTGGATCCACTTGGAGATAATGGTGACTTCGATGACGATGAAGACGGAAGAGCTATTGTTGGGACCATACTATTTAAGACTACAGATTCTTTGATTCGTGTAAGTGGTTTTACTATAAATAAAAACAAACAACAAAATGGACAACTTTTACAGAAACAGTTTTGAACGCTGTTGAAGAATTTCTAGGTATTTTGTTGGGACCTTGTTTCACCTAACAATATGTTAGGTGAAACAAGGTCCCAACAAAATACCACGATGTTGTGCGAGAAATTTTAAAACGTAACTTTTTCCGACAGCTTGGCACAAACAGTCCCCTGGGCACTTTGGCGTACGTCATCCAAGAACAGGCGTTGCTTGTTCGCGTCAACAATGGGTGGCAGTACGTAGCTGTGAGTAGCATGTTGCAGATTTTAAACCTTTTTCAATAATATTTTAAGACGTATGATTTTTATGTTTCCAGAAACTGACTCGGTCAAGAAAATGCACGGTTATGATTTTTACATTAAAACCCACATTAGAAAAGAAAGAAATAAAAATAGGTTTATTTGTCACGAAACACGTACATACAAAAAGATAATTATTAAAACTTGAATAATAAAGAAAAATAAAAACAAAATGGATCTATAATCACGAGCACAAAATGGATCACATGGATCAAGGTCTGAAATAAAGTTATTTCATTTTATTTTTAAAACAGACGGCCAATTCTTGTAATTAAAAATGTTCAAAATCTAGTCGCAGTCTCATCTCAGTGACAATCAATGTCAAATACTTGTCAAAAATGTATGGAAATTTGAGGTATTTTTGACAGACTGAGACTAAGATCAGACTGTGAACGTTCTTAAAATTACGAGAATTGCCTCTCTGATAGTCGACGGCTACACGTCATGTTTGCTACTCGTCACGACTGTGACAAGGAGGCAAAAGCATTAGTTTTATAAAATGTGCCATTGCGTTATTCAGTAATGAATAATTCAGACGGACTGCATCTTATACCATACCTGATATATTATTTCTAATCATTCTTGTGTCCAATTGCTATGCACTCCCGTCCACCATGCTTACCAGAGTGCATCGCTCCTATTGAAATCTATAACAATATCTCCGTATCACTGTTGTATTGATAGGCAGAACAGGCCTGACCGTAGGCATAGCTTCGACACACAAAACCATCGGCCGGGTCTTATATACCACCTTCCATGTCTATAGGTACATCTATGGGTATGTTTCCATTGTTCGCCTCGGTCATATAGTTCAATATCGTATCAGTAAGCTGGTCATTGAAACGGGTTCTCTGCGGTGCATACTAAAGTTTTGTTGTTTCTATTGGTGGTAGATTTTGGTTTTCGTCTATGTGCTCTAAACCCTTACCCTTGACGTTAACCCTTTGGCTAAATCCAAACATAACGTAGGACAAGGTAAAACGCTCAGATTTTTGGCGCACAGTTGGTACATATTATTACAAGCCAGAACAAAATTGAGTGTATTTTCATATATTCGAAGAAAATACGGATTCAAGAATAACTCACAAAAATCAAATAGTATCATGTTAAACAATCGCAAAAGAGAGCTAAAAAAATTTTTTTTCGTCGCATATGTTTCAAAGTTTTGAGCGTAGACTATCATAATGTATGTAATGATAATAGAAACAGTTCAATCAAGTAAATACATACCTCAAAATTATTCCACCGAGCAGAGCATTTTTTTTTAAATTGACTTAAAACTGCAAAATTACTTCTAGGGCTGATTTTTCAATCGACAGATAATTTTTATTCGTAGAATAAAATTGAGGTCTGACAGTTTTTATATGGAAGAACTGTCAAAAATTCTAAATTATTCCTCAGGTAATGTTTTGAAACTTATATTATGTTGCCGCGATACGCTATTGTCAATTACCTAAAAAATTGCGTCTTACCGCGCCAGCTATTTTCATAAACGAAGCATCATTATTACCGTTTGCTTTATTAAAAAATAGACTTAATTTCAGTATTTTTCTCTGCCAATATAGTGAAGTGGAGTGCGTGGTAGTTAATAGTACGGTTGTGGTTAGATAATTTGAAACACCCGGTTTTAACACGACACGTAATGGAATATGAAATGAATTATTAACAAGCTAGAATGAGTACTTTACAGCCATTAGAAGGTTTTCAGTAATTGAAAATAAAAATACAAGTAGAAATAATTAAAAACCTATTGAAAAACTGTTACCTCAGTTGAGTTCGTATTCACAATTAATGGTAAATTGATTTTGTAATCCGGAAATCGTTTAATTAGTCACATATTAATATATAATTATCTAAACAGGGCATCCTTCCGAATATTTTGTTTATTGAAACAGCAGGCTATTGAATATTCAATCAAAATTGTTTCATAACTTTTGTGCCCCACCCTACCGACCCCATTGGCCTGTTCATTTGGATTAAAACATTCCCCGTCATCGACGAAAGAAACTTGATTTCTAAATATTATTACCACGAGAATTCAAACCTTAAATATTCATGAATAATAAAGAAAATTTTCTTTTCCTTACCCTGTTGGGAATAAGTAACTCCGCCGTAATTCGGGTCTTGTTATTTGAACGAAACTTATTCCTATTCCCAATGGATATACATCTGAATGAGTTAACAATTTCAAAATATTAAAATTGAATCTTAGCGCCGGTGGCTAAAGCTCACATTTAATTGCGGAAAGTATTAACAAGAATATTTTGTTTTCTGTGACTGTATGCTGAAAGTCTTAGCGGTATCTACACTTGAAGCTTTTGTATCAGTGTTTTGCCTCAACATAATTTTCGTTGACTGACAAATTAAATGGTACAGAGAAACGAAACATTTAATCCTTCGTATTTTTAATTGTTTCTGTAATTACGGCATGTAACCGATTAAGAAATGTAATCTAGAAATAGAAGACAGTTTTTAATGCTAAGTTATAATTCTATGTTTTGTGTTTAGATGGGCTCATTACTGGCTATCCATACGCCTCCAGCTGGAGGTCCAACTCGGACGCCTTTGCAGAACATTCTAGAAACTTCCAGTTTAGTACATCATAAGAATCCAGCTGTAGAAGGTCCTGTGGTAAGTTTGAATTCATAATAATCACATGTTTCACTCCCACCAATCATTGAAAGACATTGAATTGAATTTAACATTAATACAAAAAAATACAAAAGTAAAGTTATCTTACCGTGAAAAGTTGCACTAAAAAGCCAGCGGGTGCTTGCATTAAAAACCGAGTTTTTTGGTTCCGACTCCCGAGCTCCCGACACATCTCTGCAGGTTGCTCTTCGGAAGGAAACGGTTACATGTTTTACCTGTTTTTGTATGTGTGAGCGCATAAGTTGATGTGGGACTATTCACCCGCACAGATCGGTACCAACTTGTCTACAGGGAACCCGCTTCTTTATGCAAGCACCTTTATGCAAAAAACCCAGTTGTATACCTACTGCTAAAGGAAATTGATGTTTCAACACTTTTACAACTTTGACCTTTCTTACCTGACATTTTACAACAGTTGCTATTCTGAAAACATCTCAAGGATTAAAAGAAATAATCTTTTAGCACTTTGCGAAAGCATTTTTTGTTCTGATAACATTAATTATTTTCAAGTCCCGAGAAGATTTTTTCTGTGAATACTAGATTTCTTTGAGCCTAATGGAATCGCTGTTGATTCAGAGAAGGAATTTATATAATCAAGTCGACAACGGCCTTTTAGATAACAAATCTGTTTTATGAACTAATGTGATACCCAGAGAACCTCAAGTAACCTTTTCGACACTCAATTGTTTTATTTTTTTCTTCTTAGTTACGCCTAGCAGCCTTAAATGAGCCGCATACGGGTGATATGCATGGTGTCAGTAGCAGCAACTATGAGTGTCGAAGACAATCTCAGAGAGCCAACATGGATGGCACTTTCAGAGCCTTCATATCGTCAAGGTAAGTGGCCTATTTCTAGCTATTTGAATTTATAATACAAATCAAAGCCTTACAAGCTTTTAATAGTAAAATACAGGTCATTTATGACTTTACTAAGGAAAACAATATTCATGTTTGAAATTCTGCTACATAGTCTGGTTTTCGTGTCAATTCACCCTTTTGTATCCTAGACGTCGTCGGGAGATAAGATCGTATTTGCTTCTATCCACTAGGTATTCTTAAAACTTAGTAATATAAGTTCTGTTTCAGTTTTAAACAAGTTCTACAGTTTCTTCCTTTTTCTCAGGGTTCAAACAATAGACTCAATCGTAAGTTGGGTAGACAGAGAGATACCAGTAGTGAACACAAGGGGCGACGTCCTCTTCAACTCCTGGGGCGAGATGTTCGATGGCTCAGGAGCACTCTTCGCCCATGCTCCCAGGATCTACAGCTTCAGTGGACAGAATGTCCTCATGGATCCTGGATGGTATGTATGATTCGCTGACCACGACTTTTATTTGTCATTCGTTTCCTTTTCTGTTCCCTCATTGTTTTATTATCAGCCAGCGTTCTATATAATATCATATTTTTATAGAGGGAAAGTATGCATAATATTATGTCTGTATGCAGTACTCCACTTCACCATATCTGACAGCCCCACCTGGTGACCGCCTTTCGTGACTAGCAAAGTAAAGAAATAGTAAACTCAATATTGAAACACAATCAAATAATGATAACCCCAAAATATTCGTTGTATCAATATGAAAATCAACCTTCAAATGTGTCGCTTTTGAAACTCCGGTTAGTTACAGTACGTTTATTATTATGAATAAGTAAAACACCGAAGCATGTTTGTTTAGCAGCAAAACCGTTAATAATCTGTGTCAAAAAACACTATGACCAATAATTGTATACGAAGGCAATTTGGTGAGTGAAAGGAGTATGATCTTTATTGTAGAGAATAACTTAGAAATAAGCTGCCTTACTTTCTCTGGCAATTTGGAAACAACTGGCGATATGAGTACTTACCGTATTTCAATCTTTGAACCCAATACACTCAAGCTAGTCAAGGTTGGGATATTGTATTGCCTTTGCTTCAAGAAATGAAAGTGTAAACGGTTCAGGTTTCTTGTTATTGGAGAGACTTGGATTGGTTTCATAGGCATCTTATTGGTTTTCCACCTTCGTTTATTTTATTTGTATTTACTACTACATATTGGCAATTCGAAATCCTACTACGATTCTTATTCATAGTTCACGTGTAATATAGTGGCAATGTCTGTCGAAAATTTTGAAATTCTTCTACAAATTTTCAGCTTAGTGTGCATATACACGAGCGATATGCGTCTAGGATAGAGGCCACTGCAACAGCAGTTACCTCTGTCGTCGATGCGTGTCGCTCGTCTGTATGCATACTAAGCTGAACTATTGTAAAAGAAATACACTTAATATTATTGTAATCAAGCATTATTTTTCAGAATATATAAAAAATATCGATGCCTAAAGTATTAGAGTTCGTCTATACCAAAAAGCAGATATTCCAATTAAAAATAATCGTAAGTCCCAAAGAGGGACGCCCTATCAATTTATTCAATCTCTACGCAGATAATCCTTATAATTCCACCAAAGAAATATGTACTTGGAATGGGTGATTAGAGTTTCCAGACAATGTTTTACTGACAAAGACAGTTCATTGTAAAGTAGTTGTACTGTAGGCTATGAAATTGACGTTTAATTTACCTAAAACAGAGAGTTGGTATTTATATAAGCTAAACAAAGAGCGGTTTCTAGGCCACAAGAGACAATTAATGGAGTTTAGTTTACTAATTGCCCTAGGGCCGTATTACGACGTATTAATGCCAGCATGATTCAAGTGCAAAAAAAGGATGGTGCTATCGGTCATGTATAGCTCCGTCTCTCTCTTAAACTGGAATCGTGATGACATTAAACCGGCTTACAACAATTAGAAACATTCTTTAATTACTATTCGCTGTCATTCCTTTTTGTTTATCACATTAATCTTTAAAAATCTAACACACCATAATCCCTTTATATAATATCGTATTATCTTTAATGATTCCATCAACAAATTCCTTATATTTAACAAGCCTTATTCTGCCAGTCTTATGAAATCTGAAGCTTATCGAATTTGCGTTATATACTCATAATATTTACGTTCATATTGCGTCTAATAAAACCAATATCTCCAAAGAGCATCTACGAAATTACGATCTACGTTGGCTACGACTGTTTTCTAATGTTCGTTATCCATTGCTCTGTAGGCCTACTAAAGCCGTGTGGCACGGTGCTAATCCGAATGGCGAGCCAGCAATGGACGCGTACTGCGACGCTTGGCACAGCAGTAATCCGGACAAGTTTGGACTCGCGTCTTCGCTTCGCTCCAATAAGCTTTTAGACCAAGAAACGTAAGTGGTTTGGATATTTTTTTGTAGAATCAGGGAGTTTGGTGCTAAGTATGTAGGATTTGCTATTGACTAGTTGTAGGTCGTGGGCTCGAACCCAGGAACTGCTCTCAAAACGGTGCAGAAAAACTTTGTGGTAAAACCTGTCTTGTCCCAGAATCAAAAGTTCGAAGACGTGTAACATTCTATCAACCCGCACTGGGCCCGCGTAGTAGATCGCTCACTTGCTCTCGAAGAGAATATAGAATAAGTTTGAAAAAACACATTATTTTCGAAATACTCCAAGGATAATTCTGATTTATCATTGTAGAATGTTGAAAATATTTTTTTTTTTGTAAATTTTCTCTTGTTTCTAATTATGTAAGGGTAATTAAATCAAGATAATCTCTTAGATATAAATATAACCCTAGGCAAAACACGCATATGTTTGAGTTTGTGTGTTTGAGCACTATCTAAACAAACATCTTTTGATCTGGGTTAATTAATATCATGTACGATGTTAAGATATCAATTACTTTAACCCTCTGGTTTGAAAAGTATAATATTTTCTTCTTTTCACAGATATTCATGCAGTAGTAGACTAATAGTTTTATGCGTGGAAGCAACGCCAGTAGATACAGTTAGAAGAAAAAAACGATCCAAGTAAGTAAACACTCATTTTTGAAAACTCTTTTACTATTTTAACAAAATCTCCATAATATTTGCAGCTTGGTAAAGTAAACTTTTACTGCAGACTTGCATTTTAGTAGAATATTAAAATAATATTCACTTTGTGAAATTCTTTTTACTTTCAAGAATTTCTCTATTACAAACATTGCGTCATTTGTTTTTTTCGTAAATTTGGCCTGTTTATTTTCGATTTCTACCCTACCTATAATATTCATGCCTGGGTGGTTTCCACAGTTCTCAGATAAGCTTTTAATACCTATTGATGCGAGAAACTACGTTAGATAACAAACTAACTATGTATTTAGGCGACGTTTTTTCTGAATATAAAATATGGAGACGCAATACGACGACAAATGAAAATACAAATAAAAAAAAAAAAAATTTTTGTGTGTTAACATCAAGATTAAAAAGTTTTTTTTTTTTTCAAACAAACTAAATACCTAACAGTAATGGACCGACTATGTGTTTTGTCGATCGGCCGATAAGATTATATACCGATACAACTATTGGATATATTTGATTGAATTTTTGTATGAAGACTGGAAACGTCATTAGATTTACGAAGTTTAAGTTATTGTCGTATTATCGTCTCCAACTTCTATTGAGGAAAGATTCAATACTAATCAAAGGGATAATTAATCAAATGTCATTCGACGCGATAGAGCGAATCTAACGAGTTAAATCTTGGGTTAGCTATTTAATATTTAGCTAAAAACTGTTTTTTTCTCACAGGTATCACAACGCATCAGAGAAGATGCAATTTTTAAACGATATCGAAGAAAGAAACGAAACTAGGCGAAAGTTATAGACACTGATTAGCTATTTTTTTAGAACTTAAGTGAAAAAAATGTGAAGACTGTAAATAAATTGTATGTAGATAAATACGTTTTCGTAAAGCAATGATTCCGGTGGAACATATCGACAATATATTTATCTCAAATAAAATGAACGATGCTATTTGCTTTAGGTAATATTTTTTCTGATTGCAGTAGCGCGATGTAGTTTTTTCCTGTACTCACTTGCACGGCTACACATCAAGCTATAAAAAACCATTATAAGCTGACTTCTGATTGTACGAAAAACCTATACAATGCGAGGTCAGCTAAAACTGGAAATGAATACGAGTAGCTTGATGTGTTGTCGTTTGTACCAATAAAACCTGTGCTATAACGGCAAGTTAGTATTTTTTACATTCCTTAGTTTTTTGACATCTACCAACCCGCACTGAGCCTGTGTGGGAGATACGGCCCACTCCCTCTCACCGAGAGGAGGTCTGTGTCCCAGCAGTGAGAACATTATAGTCTGATCGTGTAACTTTTTGATGAAGGATTAAGAAATATGAATACAGACGGTTACATATGAAAGTCGTTAAGTTAAAAAAAAAGAAACTACCATCAGCGTCACTGCATTTGAAAAAAGCATGATTTATTTTTCAGTTCAATAAAATACTTCCGTAGATTTGTAAATAACAGGTTTAAATAATTCGGTCTCTATCTAATAACAATCGATTGTAAATAAATTTCTACATTTTTTCTGCATAATTTTATTCATCATGCGTTTATACAAAAAAAAATATATATTTAATTTTTATCGTAAATTGTATAATTGTTTCTCTTTTGAAATTGTATTGGATGAATAAATTAATTCTAAATGTGTTGTTTCATAATTAATAAGTTTTAATGACGGCCTCCTCCTTAGAAGCCTAATTATTTATGGATTTTAAATGTAATTAAAATGAAATGTTAATATAATAATAGCTACATTTAGTGTTGTATCTTCTCTGTAAATATTTTTTTGTATATTAATGTTGGGACTGTTCTCATGCTATGTTCTGATAAAGATTTGTAAATATAATTATAATGATTCCCTTACGATCCGTCCGTCGTCCAAAATATCGACAATGACGAGGAAAAAACAAAAAAAAAACATATATTTAAATACCTTCACATAATAATTCCCTATGTCCAGTATAAAAAGTTATTTGACCAAAGAGGCATCCTTATACCACATATCATTTTTACCCAATATTTTGTACAAAGTTATATATATGTACTTTTGTCTTTAAACTTTGGGATGCCAATGTCAACGAGAAGCCAGCATAACGTGAGAACAGTCTACCTGTGATAAGTCAATATATAAATAAATGTCGACTCTATTATTTAGCTGATAAAGTTTATTTTACTTTATTTCCTAGACGCATCAAATTATAAGTGTCAAGTGAAATATAACTAATAATTATAAGGACCTTGTAATTTTTCATTGTTAAAAAAACGAACGCTAGGTAAAATCTTATTGTACTTAATAAGTACAGATTGTTTTGAAAATAAAAGAAGGTTTTTTAATTCAGTTGTTTTTCTTGATATTCACCCGAATACGCACACACATTTATATTCACACATCACACCCGAACATCGTCACACACACACCACACACACACACACCATCATTCACATTCACATTTTACCCCAATTTACTGAACATAACGAGGTATTGGTGTTTAATTATACAAAATTTTGTTATAATATTATTGTATAACTAAGTAAACTTCCACAATTATAGCATACATTATGAATACTCAAAAACTTATTTGATTTTTTTTTATAATGTATTATTTATTTCATTTAAATTCCGGTTTTCCTAAATAACGAACATTAAACCAAAGGGGAGGAAACCTACTAAATTTTACGTAGACCAACCTACAATAAAAGCTTGCAAAATGAAGTAGATATGAAATTCAAACAATATTTCTAAGTAAATAATTGTATGTAACTCAAGTTTATTACAATGCGTTTATGTAAATATTGTTACACACACGCATGCCATTCCTACTTTAGTTAAGTCAGACATGCAATGATCAGGGTAAGCTATATACAGTATGTTAACTAACAGAGAGCGTTCCCGTTAACCCGCAATAGTATAGCATCCATACATGCTAAAAAAAATATTACCATTCGAAAAGAAAATGTTTTATTTTTTTTATATTAAAATATTCACAAAAAAATGTTAAATTGATACGTAAAAGAAACACTCTGTGAACGCATACTTGAAGGACGGCAACGTCGCAATTTATTTATGAATGACGGGCCGCGTGTGCGGCGATCTAATTGGTTAAACAGGAGGTTTCGAGATTATTGTCAATTAATTATTTTTTTGATTTCAGATTATTTTATGCTTATTTTTCTATGCTGATATTTTTATTTTAATCTATTAATGATATAGATTAGCGAGTTTAAGGGAACGCCCTCTGTTATTTAACATACTGTATAATACTAAAACGAAAGAAGTGGTGACCATCACCACTGTTTCTTTGGATTTCTTATAGGGCAGCTTGAAGATAAATCACTGAGAGCACATAGAAAAACTCACAAAAATATATGGACCCTGAAAACATGCACACAGCACTTCAACACTCCTTTTTTTGGGCAGTAAAAAGCGCAAACAACATACGGATTTTGATGTTTGTGTGTTTGTGAACATTCTGCAAAATCATCATAGTTCGGCAATATCGACCCAGGTCTAGGAGAAGATGGCGGTTTGAGCTTGATGCCTCCGGAGATTGTGAAAGGAGAAAGGGAAGCCTTTGCCCTCCAGTGGGACAACGTAGGCTAAGGTATCCTACTTCCTACTTAATATTATAAATGCGAAAGTATGTATGGATGGATGGACGGATGGATGTTTGTAACTCTTTCACGCAAAAAGTACTCAACGGATTTGGATGAAATTTAGCACACAGGTAGTTTATAACCAGGAATAACACATAAGATACTTTTTATTCCGACATTCCCACAGGATCGAAACTTATGCGGGTGAAACCGCGGGGCGCAGCTAAGACGCGCGCGCGATATTAATCATGAGTAAGACATGTCGTAAGTATGATCGATATAGTAGGCAGAACTATAAAGTTGAAGCTAACTGGTAATCTTTTCTAGACAAATACAAAAAAAAAAAATACATCAAAAAAGATCTCGTAACTTGAGACAGTTTATCTCAAAATAATTCCAGACAACATTCAAGGTTCTTTGAATTCAAGATATTCTAATGTCGATGTTTTGTGTTGATCGTATTTAAAATGCATTAAATACTGGTACCACTACTTTTATTATAATATATTTACTTTCGAAATCCGTTCGATGCGAAAATCACAGGACTGGGTAATATGGCAACACTTGTGGGACCCCTATGTCCAGCATGGTACGTGTTTCGGCTTAAATAATGATGATGATGATGACTGCAATTTTGAAATCCATCTATGAAATCGTTGAAGGCATGCTCAAGCTCAACTTTTACTACAGTTTAGTTAAAATTTGCACAAAATTGAGACTGATGAGCAGAGACAAACTAGAGCTAGCACACGTAGGAAAGATTTGCCCAACACTATTCAACCGAAATTAAAAGTTGTCAAACATAGCCCGAGGTAGTTTGTTAGTCTGTAGTTTTATACAACAAGTTGCTTATATAATTCAAAACCATATACGGTGTTAACTTATTTAAAAACAAACTGAGGACCTATTTATTGGGGAAAGGCTATTACACTATCAATGAATTCCTAGATGACATATGACATTGTAACTTATGATTGATTTTATTACTTTGACATTTATTATTTATTTTCTATTGTACCTACTTGAAATCTTAATTGACCGTTATTGTTTTTATTTACTTTTCTAAATGTATTTAGTGAATTTTATTTTAATTGCTATGGTATATTATCTAATGTTATTTTTTATTTTTTCAACACAATGTACTAGTAGTATGTAGTAATGTATCAGCACACTGACATAATATTTGTGTTAACACTAGGATCTAGAAAGTAGCACTAAACAGGGTGCACAGAAAGACTCCACGAGCACAGAGGCACGGGGGACAAACAGCGATGTAAAGTCCGCGGTCGATGATCCCAATTGTCCACAGAGTGAAACGAAGGAAGAGAGGAATAAATGGAAGGAGGATGATATCTATCGGTCTGGTGGACAAGGCACTAATGATGAGCACAGAAAGACTCCACGAGCACAGAGGCACGGGGGACAAACAGCGATGTAAAGTCCGCGGTCGATGATCCCAATTGTCCACAGAGTGAAACGAAGGAAGAGAGGAATAAATGGAAGGAGGACGATATCTATCGGTCTGGTGGACAAGGCACTAATGATGAAACGAAGGAAGAGAGGAATAAATGGAAGGAGGATGATATCTATCGGTCTGGTGGACAAGGCACTAATGATGATGATATATTGTTATGAAATAAATTACTTATGACAACACTTTCATTAATTCTCTTAACACAGAATGCACATCATCAGCTACATAAAAACCGTCACATTCCACTCATAACTTCTATCACTATACATAGATTTTATTGGAGTTTCCAAAAACTACAACAAGTGTAGTAGCTGGCATGCCTTGCCTACCAAAGCGAGCCATTGCCCTCAATTGACTTTTTCTGCAACGAATTTGCGTGAGATAGGGTTTTTTGTTTCACATTCTCTAGTTATTCGGAGCAATTTCATCCCTGGATTTTAAAGTAAAAAGTGTGTTTGCAGTAGGAAATGTAGGTTTTTAACAGTTCGTTTACCCGTACAGCCTTACATTCCTGGCTATAGATTTTCTCTACAATAAGGGTTGTGTGCGGAATAAAAAACAGGGATCTTGTTTTAGGGATCAGATTTCGGTCTTTTTTATTTCGATACGTTTAATATAATGTAGAAAGAGCAAAGAGGACAAGACCAAGATAAGTGAACAAGGTATGAGGACCTATTTATTTGTTTATTTATTTATTAACTTCAAAACTGTAACCATTTCGTAACTTGAAAAGCATTTCGCACACACACGTCATCATCCCACTGCTGGGGAAAGGCCCATGACTTCCAGCTCTTTTGATCCAGGGCTAATGTGGACCACTGGTCATTTGTTTTCTGCAGCTCGTCCCACCATCTTCTACGACAGCTTTTTTAGTCATAGTCTGACCAATAAAGCGCTAAAAAAATTAAGTATTTCAGCAATCTAAAACATGTAATCGCTTCGAAGAAACTTGGTAACTAGCTCAAAAAAGTCGCCTCACTTTTACCAGAAACCTTTTAATGAAATGTAGGCTATCGACCGCCGCGACGCAAAAAGGCGTCACCGCTCATTTATATGACGAGACCAATGTAATAAACGGGGGAAAAAAGAGAACCGCAATGTCACTACCGAACCATTTATTAGGGAGAGTCGCCAAAAATAGCTGGTAACACTGTTGGTAATTTTGTAAAACAAATTATTGAGAGTTAGTTTTTGACGTTGACACTGTTTGTTATGGGACGTTGCCTAGGTGAAACAGAAATAGCAGTTTTAGAACGTATGGAACTAATACTGGTTCCACGCAAGGTGAGACTCCTTTTTTTCTTGTTTACTTATTTATTTAACCATTTTTTTTAGAAAAATAGATACAAAAGTGATGCGTATAAAGGAGTAACATTTTTTGTATCTATCTGTGGAGGCTTGTAATTAGCAATTTAGGTATATATTATTGATATTATAATTTTATTCTTATTAGTCTTTAAGTCTTCCGAAATGATAGAAAAAAAAAAATGAAATCCTGTCCAGCATACCTGCGATAAGAAAGTAGATAAAAATATTATGTAGACAACGTGTGTAAGAGTCAAAGAGAAAATTAAATTAAAACTTAATAAAATAAAACAAATAATATGGGAATATACTTACATACATAATATATACATGAATAAAACATACTTCTAAAATAAATACCCCTAGAATGTTAATAAATGTTTCTTCGTTATTTTTTAATGAACCTGTCTGGCATGAAGTGGGCGTCGAGATTTTAAACATTAAAAAATAAAAAATATATAAAGGGTTATACTCCGTCACCCACACATTATTTTGTGCTCACATACCCACCCCATCATCATCTGCCTAGCCCTTTCCCAACTGTGTTGGGGTCGGCTTCCAGTCTAACCAGATTCAGCTGAATACCAGTATTTTACATGGAGCGACTGCCTATCGGACCTCCACAACCCAGTTACTGGGTAATACGATACCCACATAATTCACGAAAAAAATGCAAAAACATAGTACAGGTGCTTCACCTTCTTCCTTAACCATTATAAATATACCCATTTCACCTCTTATAATTTCCCTATCTCCCCCACTTAATGCCGTAAACGATCCATGCATACATCCAGTCGTGTGGAATTGGGATCATAACGTCTGAATTTTGGCAAAATTTATAGCTGACATAGGGCATAACCCTAATCCGGAAAATGAATGAAAATGTTCAGAACTTTTATTTCCTGTGTAGTCTTAGATATAAAAGAAGATACAGGTATACAGGATGAATTTTACGAGTGTGCATGAATGGCCAAATACGAAACGATAAGCGAAAAATACTTTAATTTGCCGTTTGACATTACTTCACCTAGTTTGATCAACACGGCTGTCATTCGTGGATCTTTTACAGTCGTTACGGGTAGTCAGAAGCCCGATAATCTTCCAACCAGTCTTAACAGGAGGTATCGCATTACAGCGTTGTAGAGATCAGATAGGCATGGGTAGGAAAAACAAAAAAAAAGCCGTCAGAAGGATAGGAAGGGAAGGGAAGGGTCGTCAGAAGCCCGCAGGTCTGACAATGACTATTACCAAGTGGTATCATATTACCTAGTAACTGGGTTGTGGAGGTCATATAGGCAGTCGCTCCATGTAAAATATTGGTATTGATCTGCATCCGGTTAGACTGGAAGCCGACCTCAACATAGTTGGGAAAAGGCTAGGCAGATGATGAGTTTGATCAACAAAAGATAATGCAAAATCTAAATCTTTTTTCAAAATCAATACATTACCAACAGAAATATTTGTAACAAAAATCCAAAGATACCTTAGTTTTTAACGAAATTGGCTCCAAGAATCTGTTGAGGATTTTTCGCATTCGTACTTGGAAAATTCACTCAGTAGTTGTAGGCGTTCGCTGTTCTAAATTAGGTCTTGGCTATTCATGCTGGATTCGTACAGAATCCGAGGTGCTTTCATCCGATTTCATTGAAGAAGTCAGAAGTCGTTTGAATCTACAGTCTACGGTGTAAGTAGTAGGTACTTGTTATTTTGCTCTGGGTGTTTGATGTTCGCATTCAGTCAACCGAAGGTGCCTCTTTTATTCTTCAACTTCGCTACGTGGATGTGGGTGTAAAGGTCCTGTGATCGGGTGATTTTATTATCTACACGAGATAATCTTCAAAAGCGTTTGTATTAGGTTTAGTTTGTTACCGTTTATTTAAGATTTTTTTTTTTTCTTAACAATATTTTGTTACTAAAGACATCAATATTATAATATATCTCCGACCTCTTTCAAGTCTTCGTATCTCAAGATTATCTGGTACGTTGAAAAACTATTCAGATTTTTATACAAAGCAGATTTTACACTAAAACCGTAATAACAATGAGAATAAGAACAAATGGAATACTAAAAACTCGCAATACCATCCAAACCCACACTAAACAAGATAAAAACGTCAAAACACATATAGAAGGCGTCTGCAACATCCATTGTGCCAACTTACATTTTGCTATCAGATATACAAAATGTGATCTTATCGTTACTGCAATAAGACAGATAATCGAAGTCAGATCCAATGGTAACCAAGTGGATAAACTTTAATATGACAGGAACAACGCAGCAGCTGGTCTGAAGTGAGGTAACGCTCATTATATCATTTCGCATAAAGTTGTCAGTTTTTAGACACCAGCATGTGTTAAAATAATCCGTCTAATAAAACAGGGTCATCGAAATATATGAATGGAACGTGCCGTCCGTTAAATTAAAGGGGATTTCGAGTAAATTAAAGGTGTTAGATTTTCGTCCAAAGTGGTCGAAGGCAAGGGTTCCCTCGGATTTCGTAATGGAAATGTGAATTTTAATATAGAAGAGGGGCTTTATTTCGTATTGCTTATCCAAAGGTTCATTTCGGTTGTGTCCGCATATTACCCTTTATGTACATTTTAAAATTACCATAAGTAACGATAATGGTGTTACATTTTGTAAAATTGAGGCCCTAAAACGTTTTCTTTGGTTGAATGGGTTTTACAATCATTTTTGTTACCTACCAATTTTCTGTCTGAACAATCTACGAAAACAAAGTCTAGACAAGAACGTATTTACTAAAAAGGTCCGCGTCGGATCAATTCCAGGAGTAGATTGTCTATTTGACCACATTTCCTAGCTAACCTTTTTTTAGTTCGTCAATTGTCTTACCCGTTTCAGTTGTTTTGAGCATAAACATTTTTCTTTGATAAATAATAAATAAATGATTTTATTTTGTAAGGAGGTTTGTACAAACACTTTTACGCGTCAATCACATTTTAAAAACTAGATGAGATCGGCGTTTCCTATCTGACTAGTCTGAGAAGAAAGGCCGAAACAAACTCAGAGGTCACAGTCTCTAAGTCCAGACATAATCTTGGTCAGATCATATGAAGACCACGTAGATCAATGTCTGAGATGAATGAGGAAAGAACCGATTGAGAGAGGACCTGTCCAGTCAGTGCACGCATTTGTCAGAAATCGTGCAGAATTTGAACATAACATATTCGATCGTTTCTCATTACAAAAATAAAGGTTCGATATTACTTGATGTAAAAACAAAATAAAGTGACTCAATTCACTTACGAGTACGTCTCTTTTGATTTGTATTCATTGGTCAGTTACAACGAAAATCAAATTTTGCTAATGCAAAAAATGTATCTTCGCAATAAAGATATCAAACAAAAATTCTTTCTTTTTTCTTTTTGATCCTTAATTAAATAAAGTAAGCTGCGTAAAAATATCACAATATTGTTCATTTTCGTTTATTTATAGGTGTACCTGTAAATCGAAAACTTTATGTTAACCCCAACTGTACCGTAATCATATAAATTGACCTAGGTTATTGGTAATATGGATTTCATTTTGTACTGCTCTGCAAGTGTTACATATATGAAACTTATTATATAAATGTACTTGCTTTTAGCCTATGTGTTATTTACACACGAGTATTTTTACAACTACAAAGGTCTCGTTTTTTTTACGAGGCCTTTTTCAGTTGTAAGAATGCTCGTGTCTCATAATCATTGATTAATGCTCGTTTTCACTAACACAAGGCAACATAAACCTCAAAGTAAAGACAACACGTCTCGAGTCTGTCCGATTTTAACCCTAAGCTCAGCGTCGAGACTTGAAAATCTAACGTGCAATATTTATTTATTTCAGGTAACGCTGGCCCATAGATAAATACCTTAACCTAAACATACATATTTTTATTATATTATAAAATAGTACTTCACTAGCTAGTTCTGGTGCTGTTCTGTGGTACTTGTCCGCGGAAGTGACGGAACACCACGTCCTGCGGCCAGAAGTCTCCGTCCATGACGACGGGCAGATAACAATTCGGTACACGCACCACAAACGCCTTGCGCCTTGCCTTGCTTAATGCCAATATACCTTAGGCATTACATTTAGGTCTTCCTTGTCTAAGTGTAAATAAGCAGTGCCTGCAGACTGATTATTACTTTAGGTCCTGCAATTTAGTTCTGGGATACAAAATTTTGAAATGTCTATTATTATTGCATTCAAATGACTCAATAACAGAGATTTGAGATGTACAGCATTTCAATTCAGTCCTCCTTTATATTGCCGGTGAATGGCTTTAGAGCAAATTCTAGGAAAGGTTTGATAGCTAAGTGACTATGTGTGGCTTTAAAATGTCCAGTTCTTTGAGAGGATGTAACATAACGTACATACTCACAGTTATTTTTATCAATTCCTCCAGGTCAGAATAAGCAGCTTTTCTTGTCACTATACGACAAGGAGAAATATCCTCATTGATCAAAGTTCAACCTCTCCTCTAAAAGATCACAGTATTTATCTCCTGATTTTGTTGCCCTGATAAAAACATCGTTTAGAAAAGAAAAATGAAAAAAATCTCCAAATATTTATGTTCTTATTAATCATAAAAAACGGATATTATGTATAGAAAAAATTTAATATGAAAACGATCAACGAAAAAAAGTAAAATCTTTACTTTGTACTGCGTACGATATAACGTGTAATATGTATGACGTGGGTGAAATTACAAATTCTTTTTACTTGAATTTTTATTTAATAAAAGCATTGGTTACGAATGAAAGGTGAAGTATCTTGAAAGTAATGTTTCAGACGCCAAGTGTAGTTTTGGTATAAAAAAAAAACTTCCAAAAAAACACTACAAAGTGAAAAATAACTTTAATTTGAAGTTGGTGTCGTTTGTTCTGCATTTTCGTTTTTTGACTCCATTATCCATTGTCGTTATTTAGCTGTTACAGTATTGATTATAACCTATATAGGTAACCTGATCGGAAGGCAGGCGTTTTGGGGGACTGTCTTTTGTAATTTTGACGTTCGAAAAGTGGTGATTCTCAGTCTAATTTGAATAAATGACTTTTGATTTTGATTTAGATTGCCCAGTTTTTTAAAAATTGGTGCGATATTATGTCAACTCCTTAGAGGCGCGGATCTAGGTTTTTGCATAAAGGGGGGCAAATATTTGTCTCTGGGGGATCGGAAGGGAGGGATTTGTCAAGCACCTATTTTCCGTAAACTCAACAATGTAACCCCATTTTCGAGGAGGACACCGACTTATCTTAGTAATATTCTGTCTACAACTCTGTTTATGTTTAATTTAGAGTTTTAGACTCTGTTTGGTCTAAGCCCGGGTAAGCAACTGCACCCGTTGCCTCGCCCTGTGTCGGTGTCAAGTTATGTTAGTACTTATTTTCACATTGAAAATAATAATTATAATTAATTGTCCTGATTTTATATGAAGTTTTTTTATGTTGCGATCTTTGTAATTTGTACCTACCTACTCTTTCTTTTATTTGAATTGCATTGAAAATGTATTTTATTCTAATAAATTCATGAGAATAAAATAAATTTTCAATGCACTGTAACAATATTGTGAAATTTTATTTTATCTGAATCAAACGAACTTTATATTTATCATTTTTTTTTTTTTTTTAGTACTTATATTTTTTTAAAGTGTGTTACTACCGACATCAGAAGGCCAATTCTCGTAATTTAAAACGTTCAAAATCTAGCCGCAGTCTCATCTCAGCGACAACCAAATGTCAAAAACTTGTCAAAATGTAGGGAAATTAGAGGTAATGAAGACAGATTGAGACTGAGATAAGACTGTGAACGTTCTTAAAATTACGAGAATTGCCCCTCTGTTCTATAAGAAAAAAATAAATCAAATACACAATCTTAATCATCATTCTCCTGCCCTTATAACAATTTATTTGGGGTCGTCGCAACACGTCTTTTTTTTAATAATAATATTTATTTGCAAAAAACACGGTATGATGTTGTTGTGTTGTTGATGTTGTGTGTTGTTGTTGTTGTTTGTTGTGTTGTTGTGTTGGTGGTGTGTTATGTTGTTGTTGTTTTTCTTCCATACTTCTCCAATAGTCGTCATCTCGGTAGTCACCCCCTTTCTAACCACATCATCATTTACACAGTCCATGTTACGTTTCTCTTATAACCTTCGACATTCTTACTAAATATACAATTTTAATATTTTTGAGAAACATTTTGACATACTTCTCTTAACTATGCTTTTACATTGACGAGGTTGTAGTTATACACAGGTTCCGGTATGATTTGGACTCGTTAACTTTGTGAGTCATCAACCTGATTGTAATGGTTAAAAAGTGAAAAATATGGTTTGATTTCATTTTTACGTTCATCTAATGTCTCTTGAGGTCTAGAATTCAGGACTTTATCTATCTATTATACTAGCTTTTGCCCGCGACTTTGTCCGCATGAAATTTCTTGCTTATCCGAAACCACCCGTGCTGTTACTTTTTTTTTTAAAAAAAACGTTGCCCACACTTGGATACTTCGTTTTCGCTTAACGGTCTCTCTCACGTTTTTTCTTTTTCTTTGGCTCCTGCGAGTCATAGCGTAATGTTAAATTGTTTATAGCATTCCTCAAGAACCTAAGGCTGTCAAAGGCAAAACTATATTTTCTAATCCGACTGGTATTTCCGGAGATTACCCCCTACATACCAACTTACAAACAAACAAATTTTACTTCTTTATAATATGAGTATAGTGAGAGAAGTAGAAAATGCTTCACTGAGAATCGTAATCCTATACAGCATGTATCAGAAATGTGCGGTCATATTTAAGGGTGTGGTAACTTCAAACTGGCATTGGCCGATAAGAGCGCCATCTTTGCTTCCTCCGACATCAAGAGTCCATTAGTATCTCCAGTCTTAATTGCAAACGCGTTTAGCGATTACAGAAGTAGCACACGATTATGATGAGACTAACGTTCTTTTTTATTGAAAAAATGTTACGGGATTTGAAATTAATAAGATTATGTAGATATCTACCTTGTTTCATTCAAGTTCAACCATACATATTTTCTAACACGCGCGTATAAGAAATGAAAAAAAAAAACTCCTATCTCGGAAACCGTGCATCGTAGACCATGCTTCTCAGAAACTCATTGGTTTCTATGGCCAAGATTAACCCGATACTGCAATAAAATTGGTAGATATCCAAAAAAAAAAAAATGAAAAATTGTCTGTCCAAAAAAAAATTCATAACTAAAAATGTTTTTCCTTTGCTGCTCACAGTGCTCCTAAGCGTATACTCCAACTCCAACAATACCCAAGATGCTCCACTGACCAAGGGTTTAGTTTACTTGCTACTATTTTGTCCATGTTTTGGTGTGTTTCTTGTTTAAAATGGAGCTGAAACTTGAAAACTAAAGCAGACTTGCGAGGAACCTATGCCTTGCAGTGCAGATTGTAACAGCATGGAGACCCTTCCCTGACCACATTAGCACATTTCTAGGCGTGTCACCGTGTTGCGTGTTTCTTTTAATAGTCTTGATATGCAGCTTTATGACAAAATGTTAGGTCATAAACGATTTTAATGTGCGAATGTAAACGTAAATATGCCTTAGTTAGGCATGAAACGCAACAATTTCTTGGTAAGTCGAGCTATTATGAGGAAAATGAATTAAAAATAAGGTTTTTATTAATCCCTGCGGTTATAAACCCCGATGCCTATTAATAATATCAGCCTATAATTGTTTCACTGCTAGGAAAATACCTCTCGTCATATACTGTGGCAGTATTAAAAAAAAAATGCTCTGCCATACCTACACTTCGAGCGCGTAGTATTGCAGAATTCTATGAAAAAGCAGATTTTTTTTATAACCGACGAAAAATTGCTATTCTGGCTAGAAGCATGTACTTACTGACCTAATGGTGAACGGTGAATGGTGACAGAATAAATGCCCATTGTAGATGCTAAAGGCACTGACTTATATTTTTGGCTGGGCATCAATTAAACTCATATTCTATTAAAGAGCGATTGTTACTCTGTTGTTTTGTTTAGTCTGCATTGAAGAAAATAGAGTAAAATCCGTTCACAGTGAGAATTTTAAGACCTGTAAATTGCAAAAAACGTAAGTAAGCTTGAATTTCGCGGGTTATATTACCATATCCCTGTTCTAAAACAACCCAGTTTGTATTTTCCAACAGAACTTTGGCACTCATCTAGTACCTATAGAAAGGCACATGGCGTATCGTAGTTTGTCGCGTATATGCAAATGGTGGTAAGCGATACAATAGGATGTCCATCGTTCAGGTCGCACGCACCGTTGTATTTTACGTCGACGTGCCTTTTAAAGTTGATATTGCTATTGGTGGAGAGACCGACGCATTTGGATAAGAAGAGATGGTATAGTAAACAATGATTCAATATTAACATAACAAACATAATTATTATACCTTGTACTGAAGATAAGATTGCAATTCGGGTTGAAAGTCGCTTGGAGTTTATTTTTTTTATTTGTCGATAAGGCATAGTCATGGGTTTATCGTATGTATTATGAAGAACAGACAGAATTGCCAAGCATGACAGATACACGACACATACATTACGATATGTGTTGGGGGAGGCCTATGTCCAGTAGTGAACGTCTTCCGGCTGAAATGATGATGATGATGAAGTAGTCCATTACTACACGGCGTGAAATTAGCGTTCCAGCGTAGCTAGGCTAGTGCTAAACGCCGTGCAAAGAAAGAAAGAAAAAGTATTTATTGCGACTCGTACAGAAAGATCATAAAACTAAACTAAACACAATCAAAAATAAAAAATAAAACAAACATTAATACTACTTAAGTCACGCGTATTGTAAACTGTTTTATAGCACGTGTGACCTCAACGCGCACTTAAGTCACGCTTTTCTGTGTAAAATGGACAACTTAAGTCACAGATAACCGTGACTTTAGTGCGGGTTTAGGTCACAGAGTGCTATAAAAAACTTTTTCTGCAATATACAAATTAGAATCAGTAATGACAGTTAGTCAAAGCCAAAGATTGCCAGTTCATAAAAACATTACCCACACATTTATAAAGATAATAGACATAAAAGCTGCCAGTAAAAATCTTAAGGTTTTCAGCAATAGCTCGATGAACATAAACTTGACTATCACAGACGTATACAAATGTTAGACTATTCTATTCTATGCATACTAATTTTATCGGTTGAAATTTACGATTCGACGCGGTATAGACCAGGTAAGACAATAATAATAATTCATATTTCTCGTAATGTCTGTCTGTCGTAAAACGTCTTCGCTATATACACGTTGTGTCACCATTTTAATAGCCCGTGTAAAATGTATTATTCAAGGGTAGTCGTTTGTTTTTTCTTTTATCATTTTCTGGGTGTTTTTTCTTGAAACCTTGGCCTCGACTTTGGTTTGACATCTAGGAAAGCAAATCATGTAGGCGTATGTAATCAAAACGTTGATATATCGTATTTCGTGAAGGTACTGTAAAATAATGTTTACAACATGTCACTCGTTAATACTATGATTCACTATCTGAGATTACCTCATCATCTGCCTAGCCTTTTCCTAACTACGTTGGGGTCTGCTTCCAGTCTTACCGGATGCCAGTATTTTACATGAAGCGACTGCCTATCTGACCTCCACAACCCAGTTACTGGGTAATACGATACCCCTTGGTAAATGTCATACGCAAAATACGCGCATTGTCGTGGAGTTGCGGACACCAGCCCGTTTTACCTATTACCTACCTACCCCTTGGTAAGACTGTTTGTCAGAGTTTCGGGCTACTGACGACCCGTAACGACTGTCAAAGATCCACGAATGACACCCAGGACCAACGGCTTAATGGGCTTTCCCAGGCTCAGAGTGGTCTTGGTATGTAAAGATGGTCACCCATCCACGTGCCAACCGCGGCAAGCGTAGCATAACCTGAGCGATCGACCCGTATGGCTGTTATTACTTCACCCTCAGAATTCCTTCTACAAAACTGAAATGAAATAAAAAAATTGTAAAAAAAAAAATTGCACATAGTCCATAAAACAAACAAAAGCTTAATTTCCCACACCGCATACTTCCTATAACCAAAACTGCCACCAATAAACATTACGAAAGGGTTGTCCGAATTTTTACTACCCTTATAGACAACCCAAGCATCCACTACGGGCCATACCCGTAACCATAAGCCATCCGCGTTATCGCTCGCGTGTTTCGCTTTTCGTTTTGACGGCACAACCCTGAAATAAAACCCTCCTAAAGGTACTCCACTTTCATAGATTTTATTATACAGGTACTGGGGTAGTAGAGCACAGTGTACAGCTTGTTTTCTTAGTACACATATTACGTGTTTTTGATGCAGGGCTATTTGCTGCAAGGCTTGAAGCAAATCGTTTACATGGCCGCTTGCTTGGATGCATGTTCGTGACTTGGAACGTTTTTAAAGGACTAGGATTCGTGGATGTGTTATACAATGAATATGTAATGTGGGTAGATTGAAAGACAGTGTAGTTCGGAATAATGGCGCAGTTTTATATTCAGGAGGGTTTTCGGTTATAGAAAGACGAGAATAATAAATAGAGGAAACTGTAGGTGCGCATGACTTGGATGTCAATGAAAGTCAATGTATGCACTAAACACATACTTGTATTTGCCGATCCAGCATTTACAAGTTCCTTTAAGTTAGCTGGCGAAACTCCGCAGACGTGATGGGTATTGAAATCTAAACATCATAACAGAAAAAAAAACGGGCAAGCGCGAGTCAGACTCGCGCACGGAGGGTTCCGTACCATTATCTATAAAAATCACGTCTGTTGTATGAGAGCCCCGTTAATTATTTTTTTTTAGTGTTTGTTGTTATAGCGGCAACCGAAATACATAATTTGTGAAAATTACAATCAAATCAAATCAAAACGACCGACGGACAGACAGTGAAGTCTTATTAATAGGGTCCCGTTTTTACCCTTTGTGTACGGAACCCTAAAAAGGAAATTAATTTGATGTTTTTTTTTTTGGGTCGTCGACCACAGCTAGTGGTAACTTGAAATATTAGTTTTAATAATCTGTTTTTTTGTGTAAACTACTCAGACGTGATTTTTATCGATGTTTTAACACGATAAAACATATTTCCTCAACTCATACTTCAAGTAACTACACTACCAGCGGTCATTGACCTCTAAAAAAACATTACATCCTTTTGATTAATTTATCGTGTTTAGATATTGATACTTATCACGTATGCAGGGTTTCGCTAGCTACTTTAATTTGACCCTGTGTATTTGCCATTTTCTAGATAGTTTCGCAATCAATAAGACTTAGGTAGAGAAGTTCTAGAAGTGTGTATTTGAATTGCCAGAAGTACTTAGAACACGAAACCAATTTGTACATCGATACAGTCAAAATATTTGAAGCCTACAACATTTATTGATATAGGATTATAATGATATTCTGCCTGCCTATTTAAGCACAACCTTCATATTTTTTCCATGGAACCACCCACGACTATAATGAATTTTGATAGAAATTCTCGCTAACATTATAATAGCCTCACTTGTAGGGTTTCGCGTGAAAGACTAAACTAATTGTAAAACTTTTTATACTTACACATGGAATATCCAATGTGGAAGCAAATGTTCCTGCTCGGATACGGGTTGGACGCTGAGAGACGGAGTGGGCCGCAATGCAACACATGGGCAGCGCTTTCATAGCTGAAGCTTTGGCTTACTAAGAAAGCGCTGAACAATCACAATAACGGGTGTCCAAATACATGGATTTTTTACACCTTAGTGTCAAATCATCATCTGCCTAGCCTTTTCCCAACTATGTTGGGCTCAGCTTCCAGTCTAACCGGATGCACCTGAATACCAATATTTTACATGGAGCGACTGCCTATATGACCTCCACAACCCAGTTACTAGGTGATATGATACCCCTTGGTAAGACTCATTGTCAGACTTGCGGGCTTCTGACGACCCGTAACGACTCTCAAAAATCCACGAATGATGGCCGGGACAACGGCTTAATGTGCTTTCCGAGGCACGGATGGGTCTTGATACGTAATGATGGTCACCTATCCACGGATCAACCGCGGCAAGCGTAGCTTAACCTGATCGATCGACCCGTACGGCTGTTATTACTTAGCTCTTTACCTTCATCGTCTTTTCTTATTGCCATACGCCTTTTCGTTTAGTTTTTCTCGTAAATGAACTGATTGTAAGTAACTAACCTTAAACTTCCTCTTAAGATCATCGTCATCATCATTGGCAGTCTTAATCCACCTACTGCTGCTGCTGCTGCTGTATAGGCTTCCTCCTTTTTGTGCCATGCTTCTCTGGTCTAATCAAGTCGCATCCAAGTCTTCCCTTCGATCTTCTGTAGGTCGTTCACCAACCTGGTTATTGTTCTGCCAACTGACCTCCTACCGTTTCTCGGCAACCATACCGTTAGGGCTCTGCTCCACCTTCCATTCTTTTAACATGCACATTCCCAATTTTCCAAACCATGAGACACTCATGACTTCACTTTTAAAAACAAACTTACCACTGTTATTGCCACTTCCACGGCGTCATCAGTTACAGCGCAGAAGTCACTTTAACTGCATGTTTTGGGACACAGAGGATAGGAGGCGGGGCATGGTTTGCGCGATAGCTCTACAATCACACCCCACTGCCGTTCCGTTAAGGTAGCCCCACTTTACCAGGTGAGACTTACATCTTCCCACTTGTGTCTGGAGAGGGTTCAGGGACTTTCAAGTGGACCAGGGAAGGTTACACCCTGCAGAGAGATGCGCTGCCTCTGACGACGCCGTGGAAATGGGAAAGTTTTGGGCCAACAAAATATAAAATTCAGTCGTGCCAGCGATACGAAGAACAAGAAGCCCACTATTATTCGCTCCATAATATATACCTTATAAAATAACTAACAAAGCTTCTACGTTACGTGCATAATATTTATTCAAGCCTTTAATAGCCCAGGAAATTGATTGTAAATAACTTCAGTCCGGCTTGAAGGCAAGTAGATTATCTAAAATTGCTTGTTGGGTAGGGACCGCGATAAAATAGCCCTCCGTACGTGCCTATTTTTAAAGGGGTGAGAGGAATAGCCAATTTTGACGTGTAAGTGATTTGAATGCGAGAGTATTTTGAAAGTACATCAAAAACGTTTTTGGTTGTTTTTATTTTTGAGAGGTACTTTTTTAATGACTGGCAATCGTGATACTTAGCATAAAAAGAGGAAAGAAACAAATGGTAAATAATTGTAAATGAAGTCGTCTTTCGGTTAGATAGCAGAAAGACGGTGAATAATATGAATATTAAAAAAAAAAAAACCTTTGGTCAATGACGGATAACGGCGGCTAACCGATGTTTTCTGTGAAATTCTCACCGTAAAAACTTAGATGGAGTAATCTTCTAGTGACTGTTCCTTGCCGATGCGAGGGATTAACACTATACAGCTCACTTTAAGCTCACTTCACCTAAGTTTACACCGTGAGATGTTTCACAAAAAAGAGTGCGCGCAAGCTAAGTCTGCGCGCGTGTTTGAACTTCAAGACTGCATCCCTGCCAGCACTTGTAATCACATTCGCCATAATGATGGCGAATATTTACTTTGGAAAACACGGAACACAGCACACTCTCTTGACATTTGACATAAACGTCGAGATGGCGGCAAACGATTATTTCCGATTTTGTCAGAGCGCAGACTTTGCGCGGACTCTAGCACTACTGTGGTGAAAAGCCAACTCTGTTTCTGGACAAACTTCATCCA